>CM072547.1:6182000-7487500 GCA_036898215.1 Platycarya strobilacea | reverse complement strand
GCAAAATATTGGATGGTGCGCGGCACGCGCGCATACACACAAAAGTAGTAGTTTCTTGGTGCGACAGGGTGGCTTATCGAGAGAAGCTTTGCCGATCTGCAATTTGTTCAACGAATTTTTTTAGTTTTCGAAGTGAGAGGCATTCAGCCCAACAAAGAAACAAAGAGTACTAAGTGACAAGACCTTTTTTGGTTTTTGTGCGTTTATCATCATGATGTCACGCACAAACTATTTAAAGAATTTGCTAGATTGATTTAGGTCCGATTCAGAAGTTCTCAATTTAATTTAATTTAATTATTATATTTTTATAATTTTTTTATATAAAATATAATTTTTTTTAATTTTAATATATTTTTTAAATCCTAATACATATTTTTAAAATTTCAACACATTTTTTTAAAATTCTAAAATAATAATAATATTAAAAAATAAATTAAATTCATCTCAACTTATTCCATCTCTAAATCCAAACGAAAACTTAATAACCTTATTAGGAGAGACAAATATTATTGACGTGATTAATTTAGAGTATAATTAAGGCCTCGGGTTTTTATAATTCCTTCACAATTATTCTTAGGCCTGTTCATCCGGATCGAGTACAATCTGGCCCGATTTAAAATTTTATTTATTTATTAATATTTTTGAAATTTTTTAAAAAAAAATTAAGGAAATTTTAAATTTGAATTTTAAATTTGGAAATTCGAAACTCAATGAATACTCTTAATTATTCTTATTTTATTTTATTTAATTTTTAATAAATATTTCAAGAGATCACGGATTATGTCCACATGCTTATATATATGTTTTATATATATATTAATTTGTGTTGACAAATGTAGTCCTATGTTCTTGATTAACAGAACATGTAGTTTTCAAGGACACTCATCCCACCGATTCTAATCAAAACAAAAGCAAGTCGGCACTTTGGGTACTAGCTGCTGTGCCTGCATTCTCTTTTCGCTGGCCCTAGATATGGCTCCGACAAGCATGCATCCCACGGGCAGGACAGAATTACTGCGCTATCGAAAGGAAGATCTTTCTGTGGAAAATGTGGCCCATTCTTTGATGAGTGGCCTGGCCAGGCCAAAAATTCTGAATTCATGTAGTTCTGTATCAATTAGCACGCGCGTCAAGCTAGCCCAAGCTTAACCCGGCATTAATGTGGCCTTTGGTTAACATGAGTGGAATTTTTTTTTTTTTTCCTCGGTATCGGGATTGATTTCCGGTCTTAGGTTGTTTTGTTGTAAGCCAATGGCCATGTCAAATTGATTGTTGAGTGAATAGGTTCGTGTGAAATTTCGACACCTATGCAAACGGAGTCAAACATCCATCATAATTGTCGGCCTTTCGAAAATGGCTAGCTAGTCATTGCCTTTTGGACCGTATAATTATATATATATATATTTCGATTAAGGTACTCATTTGTGAGAGCTACGTACACATGCAGAGTCACTTTCACTCATGATCAGCTTATATGTATAATTAAGCTGCCGAAGGTGCTCATTTAAAAAAAAACAAAGAAAAATATTCATGCTAGTTATAATAAACTCATGTTGATACTAAACGATATCACTTTTAAATTATTTTAATCAAAAGAAAAGAAAAGTCAAGAAGTACTGATTCGTTTATTATATATCATGCATGAGCCCAACTAAGTTTTTGAAAAAGCGCGCGCGAACGTTCAAATGCTATATAATGATAATTGCTACTCATTTTTCAGTTTTGAAAATGCGTATTTTATAATATATGATTAAGGAAGGGTACTTCTGGCGTATTGTGCTACATGAATATGATGCACAATTAAGCAATAATATTAATTGCCCACTTGCCAATATAGTTATGTTTAGGGAGCCTAATAATTAGCAGGAAGTAGGGACGAATTGCAGACGTCACATGAGCTAGCCCACCTCTAGCTAGCTAGCTGCAAGATGAACCCTGATGCTGGCCGCAAGATGAGTAATGATGGACACTACGTTGGCATCGAGATTGGAAATTTTGGCAAGTGGGTATAACCCAAGTCATGATGTGTAGCTAATTAAATTAAAAAGTAACCGCTCACATTGCATGGCAGCCGCCACCAGCATACAATTTAGCTTAGATCTGCATATTCTTAATTTCTACGTTTTCTTTGATTGTGATGGCTTCGAACCGCATTATATATACACGAGAGAGAGAGAGAGAGAGAGAGAGAGAGAGAGAGAGAGAGAGTCAAATGTCGTTCGACTACAAATGGCTTTTGGTACGTTGTCCAACATGTGCTTCTAAAAGCATATTTGGTACTGTACTACCCCATAGTAATGACTGCTTAAGCCTGTGGAAAATAACATCCAACGAATCTCTTGGCCACCATGCATGAAGCTGTCGTGGTCAATATTCATTTTGTGATTGGATAAGAACGTCCCTAGCTTAAATGAAATTAAAATCAAATAGAATAAAAACAAGGAATCCTACAACTGCTTTAATATATTCAGAAGATATACGAAGAAGATAATGATTGGAATTGAGAATCATTTTGGTGCACCTCATGCACTACAATATATATATATATATATATATATATATATATATGAATCAGGTACGTACACAATGATTGCAGGAATGGAAGGTTATACTAAATTTCAAAGGATAAACGTAACAGTAATATTCATGGGAAGCGCCTATATATTAGAGAAATAATTAATTCAAATACTTTTTTTTTCATAATAAATTTAAGCTTTTAATCAGACAATTATTAAAGTTTTAACTTGATATTAAAGTAAATCAAGAAATTTAATTTGGTCTTATTAGCTAAGCAGGATGGCGCTTGCTCCAAAATGAGGACTCTTTGATGCACAGGTTACTCGATCAAGGCCAAATATTTCCCTAATGGTAATTTTATGCAAGCTAGTTTAGGAAGATGTTCTTCCTACACTTGGCGGGGTATTTGAGAGGCACAAAAGTGGTTAGAGGCATGTTGTCGATGGAGAACTGGTAATGGACATCTGGTTAATCTGTGGAATGATCAATGGATACCGGACCATAACTCACTTGCTGCTGAAGGTGTAATTGTAAGAGAAAACTTAAAGAAGATTTCAGTAGATTCTTTATTTATGCCTCATCAAAAAAACTGGGATGTTTATAAACTTGGAACTTCCTTCAATCCAAATGTGGTGGGGGATATTCTTAAGGTTCACCTAAGTTCAGTTGTGGTAGAAGACAAGCTAGAGTATGAGGGGCTGAGAGGAATGGCTGTTTTAGTGTCAAAAGTTGCTACAAGCTTATTTACAACAATGCTGGTGATCCTCAGTTTCCTGAATCCTCTAGCATGCAGCACCAGCAAATTGTTGGAAACATTTGTGAAAGATGAAAGTCCCAAACAAGATTAAGGTTTTTGCATGGCGAGCATGTAAAAATGGGCTGCCGAAAGGGGAAATTTTGTTGCAGAAATGTGTTGTGGGGGACACAACTTGTAAACTTTGTCCTGCTGCTTTAGAAAGTATTACTCATGCTTTGGTCTGAGTCCCCTCTATGGTCCTGGTTTGAAGGCATATAGTAATTCAACAATTTTTTATATGGCTCTTGATCTTTGTAATCGCAACAAGCATGATCAATTAGCTGTATTATTCTATTTGGCTTGGAGCTTCTGGTTTCGCAGGAACAAATATTTGAATGATCAAGTGATGCTCAGGCCGAAACAGGCTGGGGATAATGCATTTACTTTATTAAGAAGTTATGGATAGACAAGGATGCAAATAAGGGTCCAATTGAGGAAGCATTTTAAATAGCTGGCTCCACCTTCTGAGTGGTTAAAGTTGAATGTTGATGGAGCTGTATTTTCTGAACTGGGAATTACTGGAATAGGGTTTGTGTTGTTGGATGCTTCTAGTCGTGTTATTATTGCTGCCAGAAAACCAGAGATCGACATGGATGGCTCGGAAATGATTGAACTGATGGTAATTTTTCTTGGCCTTCAACTCTATGTTACCATGGGAATTTCCAAGCTCTTGGTGGAAAGTGATAACCTCATTTGCGTGGAAGCTCTTCAGACCAGTGGTGTGAATTTTTTTAATGCTCGGGCGATTGTATTTTGAGATAATGCAGCTTTCTCAATTCTCACTGTTTTGATTCTTGTCAGTTTTCACATGTTTATAAATAGGAGAATTTAGTTGCACATCAGTAGGCTCGATATCATCCCTCTATGGTTGATGATGTTGCTTTATGGTGGGATTGTATTCCAGATTGTATTTTCCAAGCCATTTGACTTAAAATAAGTGTATGTAATCATTTTTCCTATTTATGAATGAAATTTTGATTTCTATTAAAAATAAAAATAAAAATAAAAATAAATAAAAAAATATCAAGTGCTCTTGACTTCGATCGAGACCTTACCAGATCATGAGATTTCATCTCTCATTTCGATCATATATTTCATATGTTAAGTCGTTGCATTTAGGAATATATGCCAAGGTCTGTCGCGCACCTTCTGATGACAGATCAGTCGTTGCATTTAGGCATATATATGGAACAGCACTGATAATTCAAGCAGACCTCCGAGTCTTTGGCTATAATTTCTTATTTACTTCTCATGAGGTCAATGTGTACAACTGGGCTTATTAATGAAGAAGTAGTATCATTTTGGTGATCAAGCAGTACGTACGTACGTTCTATTGTCATGCTTCCAATATCCATCTGATGGTGATCATCATGATCAAGATCTCCTACATGATACGTTTCTGATCTATTGATCTTATTTGTGTCTCTGGTCCAATTCGATCCGAATAGTTGGTACTGCAAATCATGCAATATTAAATTATTAATGCAGCTTGCAAAGATAATTAGGTGGCCTGCAGGTATATGCCATTACTTCTCAAAGCTGTGTTTCTTTGGTCTCAATACTAGGGGATTACTTTGCGTTATTGCAATATTATTAACTATATATATATACATACCACATGTGTGCATTTGTTGCATATTTTTTGTAATTTCTGACCATATAAAACGATTTTGTTTAACCAAACACGGCAACCTGGTTAGGCTGTTCATCATCTTAATTAATAAAGAAAATAATGAGGTGGCCACAGCAAGTTTTCAAGTGGCCGCCAACTCTATTAATTAGGTTGTCCCTGTTTGATTAATTCAATGCATGGGCATGGGCCCCGCGGCTTTTGATTTATATATATATATATATATTATACACACACACACACACACATATATATATATATATATATATATGTAAATTGCTTTCGCAGTACACTGATTTATATATAATATGGCGATGACCTCCTAATAATTGCCTCATATATAGAAGATCTACACAGAATCTTATAATATATAGTTCATTCTGATCACAGCTTGAATATTAATGCTAGCTTTACTTTGTCTGAAATTATGACTATAATGTAGTAGTATTCTTTAACTTTGTCAATGCCGAGTACATGATGTATTAATCAATGACAAGCCTCCATTATCGGGATCATATTTATTTAGTGCTAATTAATTCATGTGCCAATATTTCAGCATCACCATTAATAATCCATGTATATATTCTTTTTTTCTTAACATAATAATCCATGTATTCACCAATTCATTATGCCCAACTTAACTTCATGTGTTGTTTCTGGATAAAAGACTGAACAACACATGAAAGAATGATCTCTACAGCAGTAAATTACCTTCTTTTTTTTATATAGGAACATTTTTATTTCATTTATTATATTTTAATAAATCAAAATTACAGTTATGGTGTAATAAATACATAGATAATTCAGATTATAAGCCAACTATTCAATTGTTTTGGACACTCTCACATACAAACTTTTTTGTGATGAACATAATTATCTAAACGTCTATTTCCTCCCAAGTAATAAAATTTTTAAAAATTTTTATTTTAATTTATCTGCAAATATAATACTCTATTTACATATACAGAAAATAATCAACCACCATACTTTAAAAAATGAGAACGAATCGATATCACTGTCCTTTAAAAAAAAAAAGAGTAATAAATATCAATATTCTTATAAAAAGAAGTGAGACAACTAAAATAATAATCTTTCTTTCTTATTTATACTCATCACAAACTACAACGCATCCAGAAAGCCAACATATAAACACAATATACTGAAAAAATGTTCGGCCCGGCCGTATACATGCGTAAGCATTACGTACGCAGGATCCTGCAGCTACAGATCACAGTGTCTCAGCCAGATCGAAGTTCGGCGGCGGCGCTCCCTAAGTAGATCACTTGCACTACACACAAAAAGTACCATTGACCATGTCATGCGATAAAACACAAAAAAAAATAAAAAATAAAAAAAAATAAAAGCAGCCTCAGAGAATAAATTAATAAATAAATCAAACGACAGAATTGCGTGCAGTACTATGAAAGTATGGTAATTAGATCATAACGTGCGCACCCGTGCCAACCCGGCCTCATACAACGACTAATCTGTTTTGTGGACTTCGATCGAGTTGAGGGTGGGAATAGTCATAGACTAAGGAATGGGAAATATTTGAGTAATAAAGGAATGATATAAAAATAAATTTATAAAGTAATATGTTTGATATAATATATTAGATTATAAAATTATAAAATAAATTAATAAATTAATAAATTATATAAAATTATATTAGTTTGTAAGTTTATTTTTAAATATTATCTTTATGTATTTAGCAATTTTTTATTATTTAAATATATATATTTAAATAGAATAATATTATAGATATAAAAAAATTCTATAAAGAGATCACACACATTATTGTGCTACATTATAAATATGCTACGTCTCTCTCTATTATTTTCTTTTTCTTTTTTTTTTCTTCGTCCTCTGTGCTTGCTCTATGCTCTCTCCTCATGTTAGCCATGGTGGTTGGGAACCACCTTATAGTAAACAGGAGACGCCGACAATCCAAGCTACACCATTGGCATGGAGCTCACAGCAACTCGACATCTACCCCAAAAGTTTTCCTTTCTTTCTCTCACCTCCCTCATGCCCTTTTCCCACTCCGACCATAATGGTCGAGAACCATCTCATGGCAGACAGAACACGCTAGCGGTCCAAGTAGCACCACCAACTGTGCACGTTGGCGATTCAAGCAATCCAAGCTCATGACAACTAATTGTGCACGTTGGTGCACATTTCGTTGTATGCATGGTCGACTCATCGACGACTTGTGTAGTGATTGGGATGGTCGGATCTAAACCAACGGCTTGTGTGGTCAACGATCATCATTAGTTGGTCATCTGTGATGGTCGAGATCTAAATTGACAAGAAAAAGGGGGGAGAAAGAGAGAGGGAAGTGGTGGGAGAGAAAATGCATGAGAAGAAGAGAAAAAATATATGAAAAAATGATACGAGACATATTGATAGCGTGCTACATCAACATGTAAGATCTCTTTATGAGATTCATTTGTAACCCTAATACCACTCATTTAAATATTAAAATAAAGTATTAAAATGATAAATTATATATTAACTAAATGAATATATAAGCCTTTCATACAAAATTTCTGGCAGTTAATCCATATATATCTCCATGTCCAATATTAATTCCTGTACTGATCCATGGCATAAGAAAAGCATGACATCAAAAGCGTACAAGGCAGTTCCAAACCCCGGAACCCAGTTACCTTTGCCTTCTTCTCCCATGAGGTCCCCACACTTTTTTTTTTCAACAGTACGTGTCGTAAATCTTCACCCACACGTGTCTTGTGATCATGGCGGCCCGTTTGGTACCTTTTATGAGAACCTAACCGCCACTGATTCCATCCGCCACCATTGCCAAGCTACCCTCCTTACCTTATATATGTAAATTATTCCCAAGTTTTTGTCACGGCCATTACCTCTCCTATATTTTCCTTCCAAAACCCACCTGGCCACCTCCTTCTTAGCTCTAACGTCCCTACTCAATTCTTCGATCTATAATATCAATTGCGTCATATTTATAATTCCAAGCAAGAAAATTCAGAAGTTTAATTTTATATATCAGAACAGGTATATAGATATCTGATCAACACTAGCTTGATGGGTGAAATTATGGAGAGCACGGATTCATCGTCGGGGTCGCAACACCCTCAGCTTCCGCCGGGCTTCCGATTCCACCCTACCGATGAAGAGCTCGTCGTCCACTATCTCAAAAGGAAGGCTGCCTCGGCTCCACTTCCAGTTACCATCATAGCAGAGGTCGATTTATATAAGTTTGATCCATGGGAGCTCCCAAGTAAGATTTACATATACAAAGTGTTTGATATGTTGCATAATTTTGTTTTATTTTTATTTTTCTCTGTCGAGATGATTCATAACTTGGAGATTTTGTTTAAGAAATTAAGTAATGAATTGTGAAAAACTTTTGTAGGTAAGGCTACGTTTGGAGAACAGGAGTGGTATTTTTTCAGTCCAAGAGACCGGAAATATCCGAACGGAGCGAGGCCGAATAGGGCAGCCACGTCCGGATATTGGAAAGCAACGGGGACCGACAAGCCTATACTAACATCTAATGGATCAAATCAGAAGGTTGGGGTTAAGAAAGCGCTTGTCTTCTACGGTGGGAAGCCCCCTAAAGGGATTAAAACCAATTGGATCATGCACGAGTACCGCCTCGTTGACAATCACAACACTTCTAGTTCCAAGCCTCCCGCTGCTGATCATGCCGCAAACAAGAAAGCTTCTTTGAGGGTACGTGAAAGCTGAGAACTTTTGACCTTTTTTTTTTTGGCTTAATCTCGGATCGATATAACGACATGATGACTGTTCGTTTTTGTTTTCGGTAATTAATGGGGTTGTACGTATAATTGGGGGTATTTGTTGTGTTTTTTGTAGCTTGATGACTGGGTTTTATGTCGGATTTATAAGAAAAACAACACTCAGAGGGCGATGATGGATCAAGACAAGGAGGATTCAGTGGAGGCCATGATTAATCCTCTGTTGGCTGCGCAGCAGAATCCAAAACCATTGCCCTCAAAGACTACTGCAAACTACGACGCAGCAGCACTTGATGATCAAAACGATGATCAGAACTACTTCGATGGAATATTAACAGGCGCAGATCATGAAGGCTTGCAAAACAGCTCCATATCTCATCTAGCCTCTTCTAGCTCGAAAAGTACCACACTAGCGGCGGGGAAACGTACGCTTCCAACAGATAATAACTTTTGGATTAATAATGGAACAGGGTCGATAGGGTCTAGCTCAGGCAAGCGATTCCAAGGTGATCTTAACAGTGGAAGCGTGGGTTTGGATCATGAAAACAACAGTACTTCCTTTGTTTCTCTTCTAAATCAGCTGCCTCAGGCCGGCACTCATGCGCAGTTTCATTCAAACGCCTTTCTTGGGTCCCTTGGAGACGGGGTTTTGAGGCACCAATTTCAACTCCCAAGCATGAACTGGAACTCGTAGTACAGATCAGTAATAGTGGGGGATTGTTCATGATAAAACATGATATTTATCCATATATGATGCTCTTTATAATAGGAGTCTGATGATCATAGTCAAAAAGTGCTCCATTAGATCAAGACTTCTTCAAGACAATATATAATATATAGATCGCCAGAAGATTAATTGTTTATCGGAAATCAGTGCTCGAGGTTCGAAACAAACTGATTCATATGAATAGGTTTAGTTAATTTCTCTTGGTGTAACTATTGCTAGCTAGCTAGCAGCAAGTATATATCAGGTTATACGCGTATATCCCTAACTTTGTTGTTTTCATTTTGAGAAATACTGAACATGAACTCGTTATATATTGCGTTATATATTATATATGAATGAATGCCTCAATTTGTTAGAAATAAAGTAATAATATAATTCGAAGTATGTAGTACTTTTATCTTGAAATAATTAGGAATTAAGCTTGTAAGGAAATATATCATATATATTAGTTATTAGTGCTGTAATACTTATTAATAACTGTTGAATTTCTGAGATATTTATATTTTTTAACCGATCGAGAAGATTTATATATGTGGAGAGATGGTTCATAAAATTCAATTTTCTTCATCTGGATTTTATGATATTCTTCAAATATATTAATTTATGTACAGTTTTCCATATAGATTAATTATAAATTAGTGGTCAAAATATATTTCTGTATCATGATTATAAATTACTCATTTATTAATAATTGTTTGTGGGCTTTAGTCTAATAAGTAATTAATCAGCCAGCTAGGAAGAGACGATCAATGATCATGTCCTCGATCGGGTGATCATGATCATTACTTCTAACAAACATATCCAGCGTGAGTTTTGCTGGCTAAATTTTTTAAAAATCTTTTTCCTTGGATTTATATATATATGAAATGCCCAGTTGAGGTTTGCGAATATTTAAAAAAAAAAAAAAAGACGATGGGCCAAAAATTATATTTTCTCAGTTATTATTTTATTTATTTGTATATTATCTTTTCATTTGAGTTTTCTATTTTAGTTAAGTTATTTAAATATTTTTGTGTCAGTTTTCACTCCTATATCTATGTAACTAAGTGATTTTATTCTCACTAGGATGTTCAATATATGGCTTTATCTGCCACTACTTGGTTCAAACAACAAATCCTGATTTTCCTCTCCATTTGAATTTTAACTCTCCACAATTCCTGCAGTTTTCCCTTCAATTTCTCACATAAAATTCTTCCTCTCAATAGATTCAAACACTCAGACGCTCCCTCTCACTCTCCTTAGGGTTTCCAGTCAGCTATATATATATATATAAATACACATATGTTTAATTCTTCTTCACAGCATGTATAAAACTACCCAAAGGCCATAGCACTCCGCCACCGCCGCTGCCTCTTCAAGAAACCGAGCTCGATCATCGTTTTCCCCAAACCATATGAAACCGCTACATCCCCTCTCTAGGATAAAACCACGTTACCATAAAGGATCACCCACTGCCAAAGCTTCTCCTCACCATTAACCACCCTTTGAAAAACAACTTAAAAGCCTCTGTTTTTAAGCATGAAAAACAGAGCACTCATGCCTAGGGATAACAAGGCCCCACGTTCTCCTTGGATAGCCCTTTCCTCGACGGAAACCACCCAGAGACTGCCGTTCGTGCCACCCCTGTCCGCCGTATCCCTCTCGGTAAGCCTACGCCGGTCCCTCCCCCACGGGTTTCATTATCTTCTTCTGTTCCTCACGTTTTGTTCTCTCTCCGCTCTCTCTCTCTCTCTCTCTCTCTCTCTCACACACACACACACACACACACACACACACACACAAACACAGAGTAAGCTGCCCCCAGACTCATTGCCGTCGACGTCCACCCGGTGCTGATTTCCTCCCTCTCTGACGCGAGTATTTCTCTTCTCTCGGTGAGTTTAATTAATTCAGTCGCATGGTTAGACATGGAGGCTGGAAGTGTAAACTTCTACGTCCCTTTTTGTTTCTGTGATTCTCCTCAGGCCATGCATGCACCTAGCTATTGTTTTTTTACTAAGATTCTTAACTTTTGGAAGAGATTATTTTTATTAGGTCTAATTTTGGCTGTGAGAACTTTATTTTCAATTTGATGACTTATAAAGCAGAAAAATAATGGGAGATTTGAGCTATATTATTAGTAATAACACATTTTTTAAAATTATGAATTTTTGAAGTGTTTAGTAACCGTAAAACTTTATTTTCGATCCCTTTTAAAAGAAACCAGTTAAGTATTGTTTTTAAAGTATAATTTTGCTTCCTGCTTTAATGAATGTTGAAATAATTATGTTATTTGTTTCTTCTTCTTCCCTTTCTCATTATTCTTTTCTTCTTTCTCTTCTCCCGGCCACCGTTTCTTGAAGGTAATTTTCGGGTGTTTTGGTGGTTTTCGACTTGTTTGCATGTTGAGGGAGATTGGGTAGCCAAAGCCCACAAAGCGCCCTACCATAGTGCACCTCATCTGCCGATCTTGGAGGTGGTCAGAACTTTTGTCGTTTGGAGTGGTGCGTCTTCTTAACGCGCGGGATTCTCAATCGGACACGCCTTGCATTTTGGAGGATCCTTCCGCCAGGAACGGCTCCTCGCAGATCCAGCACCGTGGTGCTCCTCAGCTGTGCCGGTTGATCATTTCTAGTGTGACGGGTGTTGTTCATGCACTCCACAGTCGTACTTTTGTGTCGTCCGTGTCTGTTTTTAGTTTTTTTAGTTATTTGTTGGTTTTCTTCTTTGTTTGTTGGTGTTGTGTTGCTGATCTTGTAAATAATATTTGTATAGTAAAAATTTTAAAATTTGAAAAATAATCTTCCCGATTATATATTCGTTAGGAGTTTAATTTTCTTCTTTTAAAGAAATTTTGTACATGCCTCATCTGAAATAGTTGATAATTCTCTCAAATTTTGTCTGAGAGATGTTGAAGAAGAACATCAATATATATTTAGTTGATTAATTGATTACATTATAGATTTCATGCTTTATGAGTTTCAGTAAATCTTTTCATTATTGAGTTTTGAACGTCTTTAGTAACTATATAGCTTTTACTATTAACTCTCCTTCAAAGTCTTTTAAATAAAAGTTTTGTTGATATTTTTCTTTTAATGTTTTAGTCAGAGATTAAATGGATATTAAAGAATTTGAGAGTTTATAATATTTTAAAATTTTGAATAATTTAAATTTTATTTAAATTTAAAATATGAATCTTTTGAAAGTGATCATGATTTGACAAAATGAAAATATTCGGGTTTATGAGTTATAAAAGTTTTGGTGAGCCTATACGAAGGAGTTATATGAGGTGGCATTTGAAGGTTTTGTTGTTTTATATGACCCTATCATGGGTAAGAATAATAGGTATGATGACTCTATTACGGGTAAAAATAGTGGAATGATCCTACCATGATAATAATAATGGGTACGACCCTATCATGAGTAAAAATTATAGATATGACTCTACCACGGACAAGAATAATGGGTACGGCTCAATTACAAATAAGAATAGTGAATAAAGTATGTCCACAGATTATAAATGTGGCATAACTTTACCACAGGGGTAAACATGGTATATGTCGCGAGATGATATTCTAAAATAATAAGATTAAGATGTTTTGGATTTGATTTGTCAAAAGATATTGTTTTAGAAATGTTTATTTTCTAAAAGAACTTCGATATGATGTTTTGTAACAAGTGTTATTTGTGCATCTTAAAAGCAAATATTTTATTTGTTCTATTCTTTCTAAAAGAAAATGTTTTATTCGCATTTTTAAGGTGAAAATGTTCATGTTTATATCTTTATATATATATAGATATATGTGTGTGTGTGTATGTTTTGCTTATTGGATTGTGATAACTCACCCTCTTTTTTTTAACAAATATTTTTTAGATGAGTTTGGATAATTCAACTGAAGACCAATTATAAAATATTATGTGAGATAACTTAAGAATATTGGATTAAGTATAGAGAGTTTCTTTATAAGTATTGGCAGAGTTTAATAAAAAAATTTATTGCAGTCTGATGACTAAGCATTTTTTAGAATTGTTTATATTGAAGAAATTAGTTTGAATCAAGGTTTCTTTATGATTTTGAAAACAATTTCTTAAGTGATAGGAAGTAACTCTTCAACCCATTTGAGATTGGGGCGTTACATCTACAACCGGTATTTTTACGTCCATAATTAATTATGTCAATTTATATTCTCTTTTAGCTTTAGTTCACATTTTAATTTTTTGCAAAATTAATTAAGTGTTATATATTTAGATAGAAAGTTGAGATAAAATTTAAAAGTTAAATAAAATACTATTGGTTAATATTATTAATATCTTGAGAATTAAAAAAGTTAATAATTATTTTCTCCTACCATATATTTGTTTTTTCTTGATCTAGAGGATACAAATAATACAAATCATCTCCAAACCCTAGCAGGTTGTGTACGTCCATCATGTGCAAATGCACGGCGCGTCGGAAGGATATATTCTATATAATATGTCTCCATTAATCTTGTTGCCATGGCATTCAATTAGTTGGTTTTGAAACTATCTGCAAAAAGATAGATCATGCCTTTAAGAGAGGATAAAAGTTGAATTAATGCATGAGTACTTAAAGGGGCCGGGGAATTAATTAGAAGAAGGTTAACAAATTTCAATTTCCGAGTTAATTAATGACATTTCCAACTCACAACTGAGAATCTTTATTTGCAAATTAATAACGTATTCATTATGTCTAGTAATTAGTTGCTAAACAGCAGATAATACAATAATAAAAGAATTAGTTAATCAAAATATATATTATATATATATATATATGTCATTCAGTACATTTGAAGTGAAAATATATATATTTTTACATTTAAGTAATATAAAATTCAGAAACCGATCGAAAGATATCGTGTACGTTTACACACAAAAGACATGGATTAATGAGTTTTCGGCCATATTTTTTTAACTAATGACGTAGGATTATTCGATCCGTGTCTTAATCTCCAACAGATTATCAAATCTGGATTTCAAATGTAAACAGTACTCAAGATGGGGAACAGAACATGGGCTTTTTAATTCATGATCATAGATATATTAATATTGTCTCCTCATGCTACTTTGCTAATCTTATATATATTAAATTCCTTATAATTCTTTAATTGTACGTAATTGGCTGCAATTTAATTAATTACTTGTGCCAACCAATTATTGACCCTAATTTAAGCTTTAATAAATTACTCCACAGACTTCGAATCAAGTAATCAATCGGATATTTTGTCTTTGTGTTTTGGTGGTTGATGTGTGGTCTAAAACCTCGTTATAAGATTATAAGGGATGGTGTCATTTTCTGTCTCAGAGATCATGATAAGATCAGCTCATGAGGAAAGAATAATTCTGTGATCTCTCCGAGGTAGACAACAAGATGATCAGTTAGCTAGCTAGCTCACAAATGGTGTGACTTGTGGGACCATCCCAACCGCTAATATTGAAATAAGTCTTAATACCTAATTAATTAATTCGTTCATTCATCCCTCTAATTAATCACCCCTTCCCTTTTTAGAAAGAGAACTAACTTTATTAAAAGAGATATATTATAAATACCAAACTATCAAAAAGGTTAAATAAAAATAAATAAACAAATTAACGTGATTTTATAGGATTCACTCGATTCGATTTACAATAAAAATAAATTTATAATCTAATACATTATATCAAACTACAATAACTTATAAATTTATTTTTATGTATAATTTTTTTGGCTATAATATTTATTTTATTAAAATTCTTTTATTAAAATTGCACATCATTGGCATCTATCATTATCCTGTATGCAATATATGGCTGATGAGTGCTTTGGGTTGGTGTATGCTTTCAACTTCAGGAACCAACCGAAAAATCAACAAAGAATTTTGTGAAGGCATGTGGACTTTATGACCTAAAGCCCAAAACAAATTCAATGTTTACAAAATGACCGTGCTGTTGGACACCAGCTAGCTTTCGCTGTTTTGGATGGCTACACAAGAATCGAGCCCAAGGACAGGAGATTAAAAAGCCCTAAACTAAAAAAAAAAAAAAAATACAACAAAAAGATGACCGATGCTGTTGGACACGAGCTAGCTTTTGCTGTTTTGGACGGCTACACAAGAATCCAGCCCAAGGACATGCAGATCATCAAGAGATGAAAGCAACTTAGCCTAATAAGCAACGGCATAGCGCTAGCACAATGCTAAGGGTTAATCAACTTACCTATCTTATAAGCCCTGTTTATTTTTAAAGATGAGATTAAATATGAGATGAAAATACAAAAAAGAATAAAATATTATTATAAGATATTTTTTTAATATTAATTTTGTATAGAATTTTGAAAGTTAAGTGATATGAAAATTTGAAAAAATTAAATTTTTTATTATATTTTATACAAAGATTTTAAAAAATATAATGATAAATTTAAGATGTATTTTAAATTTTTGATCTCATTTTTTAAAACAAATAAAGCCTAAATTATACCTGCCGGCGAGGAGGGATCCAATGTCGGGAATTGTAAATTCCGGCAATGCTGACAGGAACGAGCTGTCCGATGACAACTGCAAACAGTAAAAAAATTATTTAGTGGAGTAAACGGTAGGTGAAATATGGCAGAGTTATACGTACACGAATGGTAGCTTAGGGGAATTAGAAGGAATGACAGAGGGTTGATCTTACAGGATGGACAAGAATGACAACGTTTCTGAGTGGGTTAGGAGGTTTTGAAACAGGAAGGACGGAGATTAAGAGAGAGAGAGAGAGAGAGAGAGAGAAGAGAAAAAAATAAGTACTGCGCATGGCTACTATGCTATAAATGTAAAAAAGGAAAGGCAAGGACTCTATATATTGTAATAGGAGGGTGCAATAGATACGTACTATGCTGCCCAGGTTTTATGGGCGTGTTTCCAGTACAAATTATTTATATTGTGCAATCTCTAATTAATGTCTGCAATACTTATTACATCTTATAAGTTATCATGATATATCATTGACGCCACACTACAAGATATTAGCTCATTTGTCAAGAGTGCTTATTGTGGCTAAAAGCATATTGTTTGTAGGAAATGAGTATTTGCCACAATTTTTAATCGTGGGATGCTTGTGGCATATGCTCCGCGGCTAAAAGTATTTTTACCCACGAGTAGGAAATTCTGTGGCAATTGGACACTTATTGCCACCATTAAGTTCGTGGCTAAAGGAAAAATTGGTAGTAGCAAAAAGTCTAAAAAAATATTTCTTCTTGTGCAAAATACTTATTTCCCACAAGTGTCATCTTTAACTATTAAATTTTTGCTAAAATGCGGTTGTGTGGGGAATCGATATTTACTACCAAAATAACAATATACTTTGTACCAACAAAAGTTTTACCACAAATTCCATTCCTAGTTAGTACTTTAATCACAAGAACATGTTTCTCTCTAAAGGTATATGTATTCATAGCTAATACTACATTATTTACCATGACTCCATCTCGAGAGAAATGCTCTTTGCCCAGGATTGGATACCCTGCCATAGAACCTGTCCATAATGCGCTAGTCATCCAAGCTTTAATAAGCTAATTACCAATATGATAATTTAGTATGTGCAAGTAAACATCCACACATATATATATATATATAAATATACAAATAGCTAGTCATTCATCAAGTTGTGGAATAAACATACATGGACATGTCCATTTAACATCAGCCTAACCATGCAATTATATTAACATAGTATGGCTATGTACATTCATCATCCTATACAGTCAATTACAAATATAATCCTGATGGCACATAATGTGGCATCCAGGCGTTGATCACTAGCCTCGACTCCCATCTTCATCTTCATTGCATGTATCTACATATACAAGACTCAAGCTCCTTTGAGTTACACTGCCTTGTTACCAAATTAGAGCTTCAAAAGATAAACATCCTGCTCCTTTGTGTTTGCATATCTTAGCATCTAGGCCTAAACATTATGGAAGTGATGTGTCAATTTCATGCAAAGGAATAAATAATATTATTTGGAGAACAAATGAGCACTCTACTTGAGCACAAACAAGCATATAATTCAATATAAAAGTAATGTAACTTACTCTAGTCAGTGCAACATTCCTATTTCTTCTTAAAAAATTAATGCTTAAAAAAAAACTAAGATATAAGCAATGTTTTTTTTGATAAGTAACTAGGATATAAGCAACTAATCTACAACTATTTATTTGATAACACCTTCAACTTGAGTCTCCCTATTGCTGGGATACATATATAATGAAATTTATATAGTCAAAACCAAGCCCAAATATAGGAATGAATTACTGCAGTGCCATGTGCCAAGTAGCTAATACAAACAAGTTCATACTAGTAAAAACCCCAAAAGACAGCCATGATTAAATTGATATCTCACAACCCAAGAACATTCAATAATATACTTCTTCTAGTTGACACCAGATTTGACCATATTAATTATCATATGCCATAAGCATTGTAAACAAAACCACTATTATTTAGATATATTGTAAACATATAATTCAGACTAAATTAATGGATAATAGAAGAGCATGATCTCCCATCCAGAACCTAAGTTGTGGTTTACAATATCACCTAAGGAGCTATTATGCCACAAGTATACTAGAAACCATCAACTCTATAACCCCAACATGTCCAGCATTTTTGTCCAGCATGCCCTTCATAAAAATCCTTTGGCTAACAAAATTCAATCCAACTATAACCCTAGTTATTTATATAAGTAATGACCAAACCCAATTAAAGTGTACACCTCATATCCAACAACCAATTATCAAGTAGCTACTGAAAGTCCTAATGCATTTCAGATCTCTATAAAAGTCTCTAGAGATGACGAATTGAGGAACTATAGAAAAATTGGTTACTTACTCTGTTAGTTTTCAGTAATTATTTTGCTGAAAGCAATCTGATCTTACTGTTGATATCAAATCATGTGTCATCAGGAGTGTGCACCCAAGTATGAAAAAGATCTCCTCCATTTGTGGAACCTGCATAGAATAAAAGTATATAAACTGATAAAATACAAATATTAGGCTAAATTATAATGATGCTAAGATGGTGAATTTATTGAGAACAGGCAAAAGCTGAAGGACAAAGAAATGCTAATCATGAGTCTTATAACAAAGGAGTAGCTAAATATATTTTTTATACAAGTACATTGATAGTTAAATAATAATGATGCTAAAATGGTGATTTTGCTGAGAACCAGCACAAAGCTAATCACATATAATTCAGTTAAATCACTAAAACTAGGTACTTTACTTCATAAACTACAACTAAATCTCATCGAGTTACAGTCCCAACTACAAATTCATTACCCTTTATCCATACACAATTAAACCCATTCCAACACTAATTTAACACCAAATCCAGTTCCATTTATTTCCTTACAGGGGTCGATTCCAATAATTGTAAATTCAAAAAAATAAATATGTCCAAAGCTGTGAACTATTATTAGCAAGCTACAGCTGTTTGAAGTTTCTGTTTGGTTGCACAGAGTATAAGGAACACAAATATTCTAATTCTCTAAGAGAAAGAGTGTCATTCCAAGAGACTGAAAAAGAAACACTTGCACCCAGAAAAATGGAGTAATTAAGTTTAAATATTTTTTGTTTCTTAGTCTTCTCTACTTTACCATTCCTAATAAGCAATTACTACAATAGATATATGAAAGGATGATGAATAAGATCATATACTGGAAGTAAATAAATCTAACCCAAACAACAGGGATATCAACAGAGATCATATATTGGAAGTAAATAAATCTAACCTAAACAACAAAATCAAAATATGTGATAATCAAAAGACTACCTAGAAGGGTATACTAGAGTAGCATGCCTCCCATAATCTGTTAAAGCAGATGTAAATATAATCACAAATGTTAAAGAGCATAACTTTGCAGCATCATTAGGTAAACAAAATGAAATTAGAAACCCTACAAGCATGGTTTTTCAAACTTACGCAATTAGAGAGATAATCGTAATTAATATTCATCCAAAACGAAGAACACATTAACAATGCAAAACAGAGACGCTTATGCTAGGGACCACAACTTATTTGATAATTAAGAGCATTACCAACCTAATCAGTAAATAACTATCAATTGGAGGATTACACAAAGAACTATTAGGAAAGAAATGCAAACACTAATCTCTACAGGGACCAAATATGTGCATGCCTTTGGAGTTAAAATTTCTCCCCACAATCGAAATACTATATATCTATGAATATAAATATGTCTAAGCAATCAACACCACACTATAACTCTAAAATAAAGCACTTAAGACATAAAGGTAGGGTTTTACCATGCTTAAGGGCTTCGACAGGGAAGAAGAGTGCGCGGGAGGTGTTATTGTGTCATTGGGTTGCTCGTGGTGATGCAGCATCGTGTCTGGAGGAGACGATGTGGCTCACGGCGGAAAATCTTAGACAGTGGTAAAGAATACACTAGCGGTAGAGAACCCGTGAGGGAAGGGCCTAGGATTTGAGAAAGAGAGAGGAAAATCGTGGTGGAGCTGGCGAGGTTCGGAGGAGGAAGTCCGGCATACTCTTGGGCGGCGACGCGAGGTTGGGCTAAGGTGGAGCTAGGTGGTGTGCAGGGGAGTTCTGGGAGGGGAAGAAAGCTGCGAGGAGGGAGAGACCTTGGGGTTCGGCATCGAGCTAGGGGAGGAAGATGTGGTGGCGCCGGTAGACCTGAAGCGGGACTTCGTGGTCACGGAGGTGGCGGGCGCGCGGTGGTTCGCCTGCTTGAGGGAGTCGAAATGGCTAGGGATTTTGAGAGATCATTGTTCGCGAAGGGGAAGACGAAGGGAGAAGAGAGGGTTGTCGGCGAAGATGAAGAAAGGAGCCTGGGAGAACACCATTGACCTGCTCCGCTACGAGGGTTGTCGACGATCAAGGGGGTGGTGTAACGATGAGAGAGAGCACGGCGTAAGGGCACAAACCCTAGATCGTGAGGCTAGAGAGAACTGAGAAGAGAGGGAGAAAGGGAGCAGAGTGCACGCAGGGGGGGATTTTAATTTTGGGAGCAGAATGCACGGCGTAATGAGAATTGGTATATTGGAGACCAATTACCATATAATTTATTAGGATTTTCTTAAATTTTAATTTTTTTATCAACTATTTAATATATGAGTAATAAATAAAAAATTAATTAATTTAAGAAGAAAAAATTTAAAAAAAAAATTTTTAATTTTTTTTAAAAAATATTATGCGTGGAAGATTGAAAAGTTGTGTAGGGTGACTCTTAAATTTATTTGTCACAAAAAAAGTTGCTGCAAATAGTATTTTCCCATGAAGTTCTCCATAGCAAAATCAAGATTATTTGTCACGACATAAAACCGCCATAAAAAATATTATTTTCCGTCACAAAATATTATTTCCCACAAGATTTTATTTGCGGGCATTGTATCGTAGCAAAAAGCTTATTTTTTTCCCACAAACTTTTTCGTGTCATCAGCTTACTATTTGCCACAATTGTATATGGCGGAAAAAAAACTCGTGGCAAAAACCCATATTTCTTGTAGTGCCAGGTGTAGAATAATCCAATCCTATATAGGTACATTAATCCAACTATAACTATACACCGGCCAATTAAATTGTATTATATACGTATATAACAAGCAAATCATTAGTTTGAAAATACATCAAATATTAAAAAATAAATTGATTGATATACATGATGTTATATCTTTTTTTTAGCATATATATCAATCATATAATTCACACGATCATCTTATACATCAATAATGTAATTAATATAAAAATAAACAAATTTTTAAGTAAAATGATTGATGAGCAAAAAAATATTATATTATAAAAAAAATGAGTAATCATATATATACATACAATTATCAATTTTGCAATTTATAACTTTTAAACTGAAAATATTTATAAGAAACAATAACATATAAAGTTTTAAAAATAAATTATATTTCTCGTCTAAAACAAGATTCCACCTGAGATCAGGAAATTAAGATGTGTGCGATCCAAATTAAGACATTTGGTTGGAAAGGAGAGATATCATGAATTTTTCAGTGACAGGGTTACGTAGCTCTGTCCAAATCATAAAGCTGGCTAGCTAGAGACACGCCTTGATTTTAACGTCCGAAAGTCCCGAACATCGTTTTGTTGACCTTTCGTTTTCCAAACATCAATAACATTCTCATAAATTCATGGTGTGACTTTATGAGTACGATATGAGTATGTGAATATAACTTAAAAATAGTCTTGCTTACTCCTTTCGTCGCTCTGAAGAAAGGGCGATAAGGCGGTGTGAGACAGTCTTCTTTGCTTCTCAAGAAAAATTATAGGTTGGTTGATTTCACTAGTTTTTTTGAGAGCTAAGTGAAGCAATATACACGGAAGAATTAAGAGAGCAATGGAAAAGGTTTTGACTTTTATAAGAGGAAAACCATATTCTAATCATAGAAGTCAATAACTTGGAAGAATAGATGAAATTGGGAGAGAATAGTGTTATAGGAAAATTATTTTCTTATTGAGTGATTAGTAAATAAGTGATAAGCTCGATGATGGAAAAATTTTGAACAATTGGAAAGAAGCACTCTTTTCATTGAGTTTTAACTTGTTTTTATTTCGTTCCAAGGCAAAATAGACAGAGATAGAGTTCTCAAAGGTAAGCTGTGGCTATTTGATAATTGCCTATTTATACTAAAACCTTATTATGGCTTAATACTCCCAAACAAAATGCAATTCGAGAAGGAAAATTTTTTGATACAATTACAATACGAGCTACCTTTGACATGCATGAACAAAAAAAAGCAAGAAACAAACAGCATGCTCAGTGGGAATAATCAAAGAGATAGATGTCAAAGAAGATGGCACGGCATGGGAAAATTACTTACGTGTTAAGGTTGAACTGGATATATGAAAACCACATATAAGAGGCAGATTCATCAATTTGTTGGGGAAAAGACTTTGGGTCTCAATTAAATATAAAAAGTTGCCTAGTGTATGTTTCAATTATGGCAAATTGGTGGATGGCAATTTAGGTTGCAAGAAGCTGAGGGATGAAACATTAGAGACCGAGTCAGAAAATAAACAATTTGGAGTTTGGCTTTGAGCAACTACAAAACCAAGAGGCAACTTTTTTTTTATAAACAAGATGAGGAAGATAATGAGGAGGAAGAGGGGAGGGATATAGTCTGTAGTAAAAAAGGTGATGGAGAAGGGATTTATGGAAAATATCAAAGCAGCAAAAAGTTCTCACAAACTGTATGGAAAAAGTGGGGGAGATAGTGGACATAGAACCTCTTACTGAAAAATTTGGGAGGAATAAAAAAGGTAAAAAAAAATTGTGAAAAGTAGAGGATGATAATTTAGTAAGTGTTAGTAATGGAGAAAATGTTAGGGGGAATAATCCAAATGAGGCGATATATGTTGATCAAGTAAGGGCATAAGATATTGAAAATACTATGCCAGGAGGTATAAGCTTGGAACAGTTTACTATGATGGTTGATAATTCCTATGGAAAGGAGTTGTGTATGGAGGAGGTTAAGATATCAACTCAAGGAACATGGAAAATGAGAGCAAGACATAAGAGGGCTCTACAAGTAATGTCTTTGAGGCCAAGAAGACAAAAAGGATCAATAGAAAGAGGGGAGAATAGTTGTGCTATCCCATATGAGAATGATAAGATAGATGATATATGAGATTTCACATTATTTGAGAATGAAAAGTTTTTTTGGAGTTTAGACCATATGGTCTAGGTCTTCCATTGAGGTATTACAAATGGTATTATAGCCCATCTCAGCAAAAAATGTGGGACTTGAACCTTGTTACCTACAACGAACAGGTCCGATGAGGACGTCAAATATTTAAATAGAGTAGATTGTGATGTGATATTTCATATGAGAAGAAGAAAGCAGGTAGTGTATGTAATCCTACATTGTTTGAAAATGAAAAGTTCTTACTTTTTATAAAATTCCAATAAAACTTCAATTGTATAATGGATTAGTTCTTTTGAAGTTTAAGTCATGTGGTCTAAGCCTTTCATTGGGACATTACAACAATAGGGGAAATGGTGGTGTTAAAAAAGGAAAACTCAACACAAGGGAGGAGGAGCAATCAAATGCTCAATCTTTGGCGCCAAAAACAATGAAACAAATAAGTTGGAACTGTCAAAGACTTAGGATCCCCCTAAGTAGCTCATGATCTCTGCTTGTCAGTTAGAAAAAAGAGACACAACTTAGTTTTACCCATGGAGGCAAAATTAAGGAGTTCAAAATTTGACTATATCAAAAGAAAGTTAGGATATGATTGTTGTTTTGCAATGGATACGATGGGAAGAAGTGGTGGCCTAGCTATGTTGTGGAAAAAGTGATTATACTATGGAATTAATCAATTACTCTTACCATTATATTCACATTCTAATTATAGAAAAAGAAGACCAGTAACAGTGATTTTGCATTAGTTTTTATGGCCATTTAGAAACCATTAAAAAGAACTCAACTTCATAACTTCTTTCTAGGATCAGACCAGGTTTCAACCAAGTTTGGTGTATCATGGGAGACTTCAATGAAATTTTAACATCAAGTGAAAAATGTGAGGGAAACCAAAGATCCAAAAAACAAATGGATGAATTTAGGAATATTTAGAACTACAACAATTTGAATGATTTGGGTTGGAATGGTTGTTGTTTCACTTGTAGCAACAGACAAGCTGACTCTTGCTTTATAAAGGAAACTGAGTGATAGCCAATTCTCAATGGAAAGATATATTGAGGATCCATAGTGTAAGACTCTTCCCACAAGGAGATATGATCACATGCCTAATTAATGAGTGGCCATAGGAAAATCTTCTATTGACCTCTAGTGAAAAACATCTTTAAATTTTTTAAATTTGAGGCAAAATGGATCCAAAATGAGGAAGGAGAGGAAATAATTAGAATGGGGTGGAATAGGGAACTAAAAGGTTAAATTGGGTGGGAAAAGATTAAGTACAAGATTACCAATTGCTCTCAACAGCTAACAAAGGGGAGCAAAAGCAAGGGTGTGGACTGTGATAAACAAATATTAATGAAAATTGAGCAACTTAAAAGTTTGCAATATATAGAGGGACCTTAGAACATTCATAAGATCAAAAGCATACAAAAGGAGCTTGAAGTGTTATTAGAACAAGAATATCTCAAGTGGAGACTGAGAGTTATAATAAATTGGTACTAGATTGGTGACAAAAATACTATGTTTTCTCATCTTTGTGCAACATAAAGACCAAAAAAAAAAAAACATAAGAACCATCCAGGATCTACAAGGCAAAGAATGGGACAATCAACATGATGTTATAAAGGCTTTTACAAAGCATTTCAAAGATTTATTTACCTTAACTAGACAATCTTTTGAAAACTTGGAAACCTGCTTGAGAAGTGTAAAAGTAAAAGTAACAGAAGATATGAATATCAGGTTGCAGTAGCATTTTACCCTAGATGAAGTTGAAGAAACTCTTAATCAAATGGCATCATTAAAATCCCTTGGACCTGATGAATTTAATGCTCAGTTTTTCCAAACCTTTTGGCACATGGTAGGTGATGAGGTATGTGAGACTATTTTGTAATTTTTAAATGGTGGCAGAATGGACTTGGGTGTTAACTCCACTACTGTTGCATTCATTCCAAAAGTTAAGGAGCCTATAGTTGTGAACCAATTCAGACCTATAAGCCTATGTAATATATTGTATAAGTTGGTTTCCAAGGTTCTAACTAATAGGCTTAAGAACATCTTACATCTCGTCGCCTCAAATACCCAAAGTGCTTTTATTCCTAATAGGCATATAACTGATAATGTCATAATTGTATATGGGCTCCTACATACTATAAAGATCACATAAAAGACAAAACGAGTTTAATGGCCATCAAGCTCGACGTGTCAAAGACTTATGACCATGTTGAAAGAGATTTTGTGGAGACAATAACGAAAAAGTTAGACTTTAGGGACAGATTGATTAAACTGGTCATAGATTGTATAACCATTGTAAACTACACATTTTTGGTAAATGGAAAAAGTGCAGCTATTTTTCATCCTGAAAGAGAAATAAGACAATGAGACTCTCTTTCTTCTTACATTTTCATCTTATGTACTAAATGATTGAGAGCTCTACTAAAGCAAGCTAAAATTATGGGGGAAATATAAGGTATTGCAGTAGCTAGAGAAGGTTTGAAGGTAAGCCACCTATTGTTTGCCGATGATAATATCCTCTTTTGTAGAGAAACAATTATTGAGTGGGAAAGAATTCAATGATTGCTAGCAACCTATGAGAAGGCATCTGGACAATGTTTAAACAGGAACAAAACAACAGTTTTCTTTAGCACTAATACGAGTGCAGCAAGGCAACAAGAATTGGTTAAAGCAATGGGAGTTTCAGCGAACAACAACTATGATAGGTACTTGTAGGGGCTTTCATCTATGGCTAGGAGATCTAAGTATCAATCTTTTAGAACCATTAAAGAGAAGAGATGGAGCAAAATGGAAAACTGGAAGAACATTTTTTTATCCCAAGCTGGCAAGGAAGTAATGCTCAAAGTTGTGATTCAAGAAATGTCTATTTATACCATGAGTGTCTTCCAGTTATCAAAAAAAGTTACTAAAGAAAGTCAACTCATTGATGTGGAACTTCTAGTAGGGTAGCAATAATAATAAAAATAAAATTCATTGGAAAAATTGGAAGAGTTTGGGAGAGTCCAAAAGGGAGGGGGGATTGAAATTCAGAGATTTGGAATCCTTTAACAAAGTCATGTTATAAAAGTTATAATGACAGAGGGCATAGCACTAAGAAGCTCAATGTAACTTTGTGCTGTTCCGGGTTTTGCAAGAGTTATCTTTAAAAAGGATGTTCAAACTATAGTAAAGTCTACAAACAGCAATGCTGATTATGGTACTCTTGTCCTTGATACTCGAAGTATGCTTATAGAAAGACCAGGTTGGGAGGTGAATTTTGTGCATAGAAAAGCAAATTGTGCAGCTTATCAACTAGCCAAATTAGCTCTAGCTTTTGATTGTAAGCAAATATAGATTAAGGATGGTCCAATGCAAATTATGCTACTATTTCTTTAGAATAGTCTATGTATGTTGACAAAGTTTATCTATCTTTATATTTCCTATATCAATGAAATTCCTCAAGTTTCAAAAAAAAAAAATCATGTTGCAACTTTTGTGTTTAGGATTTTGTTTAATTTTCTTTTAATTCATTGTATATATACTATAAATATAATTTCGAATCGGCTAGGGTTAGATGATTTGAGTTTAAATTTGAATATTGGATGAATATAATTTCAAATAGGATATTAAGGGTTATTCAAAAGGATAAGAATTTGTTTGTAATATAACTCTTATTTTGTAACTTTCAAATTCAAAGATAAGAGATTCAAGAGTCCTAAATAGATGTTCAAGTCTGTAGATCAACTAATGAGATCAAGAGATCGAAATGCAAGATTTAAATGAAGAAATCGAAACAAATTTGAACTCGAACACATCTAATAAAAGTGTTCTAGTCTGACACGTTGGTATACCATTAGCAATGTAATAGACTAAGTAACTGGATAAAACTGTCAGCAAAATCTTAATTCAACTCAATCACTACATTGTCTATTTAAGGAAAGGTTCGTCTGAGGTTTTGGTGAACACACTGGAAGCAACATTTCACAAATACTTTCAAGTATTGTTAAGAGTTTGAAGCCAATAGAATCTTCAACTGTTCGTGTGAGAAAAAATTCTCGAGAGCAAAATTTTTTAGTTGCTCAAGCCGTAGCATTTAAGTGCGAGCATACTCCAAGGAAGAGTTGAAGTGTTCATATTCAGCCACTGAACTTTCTAGGAAGAAAGACAATGAGTTGGAGATCATCAAAGGTTATACCAACTACTGCAGTAGAAGGTAAGCAAGTCATTTATCTTGTCAACTAAGAGTGTATAGTTGCAAAGATTTTGTAAGCTGGAAACTTTACTTATAATGTATCAATCTAATAAAATTAGATTTCCTACATTTGACTGTCCCGTAGGCTTTTATCATTGAAGAGTTATTTATTGGATTCTCATTTGTAACCAAATATTGTGCTTGTTTTATTTCATATTTCGTGCATGATATTGTTGATTACTAATCAATGATAAGTGTTTTTGTTAAGCCTGACAGTCATAATCAAGGATTACACGAACATTTCTTATATAATATTCACGAACTCACATTATGCACGTACATGCATACATATGCATGAAGGAATGCAATTCATTTACTTCTCCATTTTTCTTTTATTTTAAATGAGTATAATTTTAAAAAATCGTGTCATTTTCTAAAAATAAAAATAAAAATAAAATTTACAAGATCAAGTGAGGAAATAAGGAAAAAATTTGTAACTGCTTAATGAATACATAAAGTATATTATAAATAAAGTATCACAATAAATAAATGAGAAAATGGAAGTAAAAACCATTACATAAATTATTCTTTTTTAAATTACCACATATTTTCTTCTTGTTCAGATAATATTGGTTCATAGAAAGGTCAACACTGGTCGTTTCTCATTAGCCCTCAAGACTATAAAATATTTATAAGATAAATAATTTAGATAAAAAAAAGATTTCACAAAATAAAGCTAATCAACTAATGTGATTTGATATTATACATCAGATTGCAAAATTTCTATTGTCGTAAAGTACATCTAACGTATTATATGAAACTAAGTTAATTTGTAGATTTGATTTTGTGAAATATCTTTATTACTACAATACTTTTTTAATTATAATATATACACTATATACATGGAGTAGAAACTCTTTAATTTGCAAGTTTTTTAAGTATGAACACATAGTTGTCTAATTATATTCATAAGACATTTTGTCATAAAAAATTAACATGTATGCAAATAATTTGAATGATACTACAACAAATTTAGGTTTTTGCCGTGGATGTCTATGATCCAAAATAGTATATGTGGCATGGGAAAAGAATTTTATCCACCAATCTCATTTGTGAGAGGTTAATGGCATATAATTCATAGACAATAATATTTTACCTACTAGCAAATTATTTCATGAAAATTAGTCTCTTTCTCCCACGACTTGAACTAGTGGCTATAATTGTTTTCTTTCATGGCAAATTATGTTGCCATCCAAACCATAGCAATTACAAATATTAGTCTATCCTTAGAAGCAATTGACCAGAATACATCTTTATCTACGAGTTGTATCATGGTTGATTTTGTGATATATAACTTGTTCTCACTATTAATGTTGTGGAAAAGGATCTTTTAAGTTAATTTCTTTTTATGAAAATTATTCATCTCAGTTTTATACTTTCTTGTAAAAGATTGTTTTCCACCAACATAATTGCTTACAAATAAGTGTATAGTGGCAAAAGATTTTTTTCTCAAAAAAGATAGTTTTCTACCAATATATTTGTTGTTATAAAACTAAAAAGAAAACTACTACTATTGCAAGAGAAATGTAAAAGAAACTCTCCTAAACTTTCTTCCTTCTCTATATTTTCTTATGAATTTCATTACAACTGAAACCCATATTTATAGGCGTTGAAATTACTATGCAAGTTACTATGCAAGTCACTATGCAAGTCACTATGCAGATTTAAAATAATAGTGGTGGGGTCATTCACATAATTTAGTGGTGGGACAGGGGGCGGCTGCCGACGTTTGTTTATAACACTCCCCCTTTAATGACCACCCATAAAGAATCTGCCTCGTTAAAACCTTGCCAAGGAAAAACCCAGTGGGAAGAAAAACTAATGGCGAAGGAAAAAGAGTACAGTCTCTTTATGTATCCACAAGTGCTTTAAGATTGCCTCATTAAAACCTTGCAAAGGAACACCCAATGGGATAAAACCTTAGCGAAGGAAAAAGAGTACAATCAACACAAGTCTTCAAGACTTTTACTCCCCCTGGAAAGTGCATGACAATAGTTTTTGAGTTTTCACATTTTAATATTCTGCACAATTTTCTTGAATGTCGCAGTTGGTGATGTCTTCGTGAATAAATCTGCCAGGTTATCACTTGATCGTATATTTGATATATCCTCATTTGATTTGAATGATACAAATAGTATTATCTTCGTATAAAATTGTTGAGCTATCAAAATACCACACTTTTCTTGGATACGTTGAGTCATTGATCTCAGCCAAATATACTCTCGACTTGTTTCATGAATTGTAATAATTTCTGAGTGATTTGAAGATGAAAAATAATATCTGGTTGACAAATTTAATAGAAATCTGATACCTGCAATAATACTTAAACTCCCCCTGATAATATGCGTTAGTGTTTCAAATAATAAGCAAATATGATTTCAGTATATATAACAAGTTAAGAATTCAAACACGATCTCCAACTAAATAATGCATTAGAGAGAGTATGATGATATTTTCATCTAAAATTTTCTCCCCCTCATTCGGCGTTATTAGGAAGAACTTGTTTATATACGACGGAAATAACATTGGAAACCATCTATGTATGATAAAAGCTTTAAAAGCTTTGAGATTTAATATTATCGGTTCGGCAGAAAATCAAATCCGCTTGACATTGTGGACAAACGAGATCTTGAAGAGATTTGAAAGTTTCGGGTTGTTGTTTAAATATAACCAATTTTACCATTGGTTTACTCCAGCAAAAAGATTTCGCATTCCTCATAGATTTAGTTGTTGTTCATCCAGAACGATTATGTCTGATAGAAATTCTAATGTCCCAGATTTAAACCATGAACCTTTTATACCTCAACTACTTATATTTTCTCCTGAAACTGTAAACACCGTGATAGGAGCAGAGATATATCTATCTAGTAAATCTGATCCTGAAATTGTTGCAGCATCAAGAACCCTCAGTGCTCAATATGCTGCCTCTTTTACAATCATGTCTTAGAGGCTATTGGCGAGAACGAGTGAGGTTGATCATCTTAAAACTCAAATATCTGAATTGCATCAAACGCTTGCAACTAAAGATAGTAAAAATAAAGATTTAAAACAAGAAAATAAGGAGCTGAAGAAACTTGTAGACTGGTATTCTCGTGACCTGAAAACACGAGTAGAAGAGCTGGAACGAGAGAGAGCTCAGATACAAAGTCAACAACAGCAACTAACGGCAGAGTTTCAGCGTTTACAAGAAAATAGGGATAGCTGTAATTAATCTCGCTGGCTTTTGAAATTATGCATCTAGCATATCTTGTAAAGTGAGATTTGAAGAGATGATGGTTTGTCTTGTTCTTATTTCCATTTCTATAAGAACCGTCTTTAGCTTCATTTAGTACGCATCAAATCTTCTTCTCATATCTATAATTCATCTGTATTTGTATTTTTATTCTACAAATTTTCAATGGCTCATCAATTTTCTTTTACTATTTCTCACAATCAACATATGAGGTATCCTTCACCTCAATTGCAAGTTGATCCTGCATCTTCCGCAGGTGCAATGTTGCAGCAAGCAAATGATTTGGCTAATAAGTCAGATCGTGAAGCTGTTTATGAGCTGGTGACTCTCGGCACCCGATACTCTTCCTCTATTGTTGGATTTTCCAACCGATTACAATCTAAAAATCGTGAGATTGAGGAGCTTAACGAGAAGGTTTCTGTACTTCAACGACTCGTTCAAGAGTCTGACAAAAAAATTGCAGACTTAAAGCAGAAGAATAAGGATTTAAAATCCTTACTTGCCTCTTCATTTCGACTGCCTAATCCTTTAGATAAGGATGATATGTTGCTTTATGAAGAGCAAATGCATTTGAGAGATAAGGCTAGAAGTCTCAAATTCTTGTAACTCATCTATGAATTGAATAATAAGATCTTTCCTTTTCAAATGCATTCATTGAATTTATAGCAACCCTTGTAATCTTTTCAAGAGTTCTAATAAGGTAAATCATCAACGTAAACTGCAATAATGACGAATCCGGATTCTGATAAAACACATGAACATATAGGATTATTCTTAAATCCTTCTTTCAATAGATACTCGTTGATTCAATTATACAACATGTGTCCGGATTGCTTTAACCCATATAAAAATCTTTGAAACTTTATAAAGTACATACTCCTAAATGTACTTGGATTAGATGCTTCAAGTATCGTAATAATCTAATGATGCTTATAAATATGCAATGACCACATTCATTAACTGCATATCTAATCCTTTTGTAATAACCAAATCAATTAAAAATATGAATGATTGCATTCATACCAAGGAAATATGTTTCCTTATAATTGCTCGGGTTTCTACTGGAAACCTTGTGCGACAAATTATACCGCATAATTTCATTTCGCATTACGCTTTCGTATAAATACTCACTTATATCTGACAAATATTACACCCTTTGGTGTTTGGACAACAAGTCCAAATGCATCTCGCTTCACTAGCGAGTTTAATTCAGTTTTAATAACTGCTTTCCATTTTGGCCAATTATTTCTACGTCGGCATTTTTTGACGCTTTTTGGCTCACTTTATTTATTACTTCTGGTAATATCAAGTGTTATCATATATGTTGTCGACAACAGTTTTATTTCTATCCATAAATTTTCCAGTAATCATGAAATGTATTGAGATCTCATTGTTCCTCTTCAGGGGAAAACATTTCATGAAACACCTCTACAAAAGGTTCCTCTTCAGGAGATTTATACTCTTCAGGAGTTTTCTCTTCAGGAGTTATACTCTTCAGGAGTTACACTCTTCAGGAGTTACACTCTTCAGGAGTTACCTTTTCAGGAGTTACCTCTTCAGGAGTTACCTCTTCAGGAGGTTTCCTCTTCAGGAGGATTATATTTTATACAGAAAATACGGTCTCTTCATGAGCACCGATTTTTATTTTTCTTATGCACCAATAGGTCTTCAACGTTTCAGGTGTATCTTAGACTCATTTATTGCTGTTTTAACAACTCGTCCTTCAGGGACTTCAATTCTTGCTTAAGCATTAACAGCAGTAATATATGATTTTATAACACCTTTAGTGTAAGTAAATACACCATTTAATTGATTTGCAACACTTTGCAGATAAATAATCTTCTGAACTTCTGGTTCACATTTATTTGTAAGAGGATCAAATTTAAACAGGACTTTATTATCCCAAGTAATTTATTGTCGTGCTTCAGGCACCGATATTTCATTATTTCAAAACATGATGAAATATTAATAAGCTTATATATAAAAACTTAGTATAAATAAATCAAGTGCTTGGCCGTACAATATGTACGTGACTACTGTTTAGTCATATTACATCTATGACAAACATTTTCATCTTTTTATGAAGAATTATTCTGAGGGCCTTTACCCTTCTTTCAGTTTGATCACTTCTGGTGATACGATATATTTTTATCATTTTTAGTGTTGTCGCTTTTGGAACCAACACTTCTATAATTTTTCTACCACGTCTACGCCCTTAGTTTCCATTCACTTCTGGGAATTGTGTAAATTCGATATCATTAATAAGACGTAACTGGTGTAACAAAAACTCATTATTTAGCTCAATCACTGGAAGACAAAACAAAAGTTCAGAATATTTGTTGAACTTTCACTCTCGATATTGCTACTGCAGGAGCACATTCGAGGTATGAAAAATAATGTTTTCTTTTATATATCATCATCAGTGACATTTTCACTGTATAATTTTAATATTGAGCTGATTTTAAAGAGTGCAGGATATTCAATATCACTCTTAAAATCTTACAACTTCAGGTGCAATAAATCATAATGATCTTTTGAGAGGATTACATCTTCTGGTACTTATATCACTCTCTTAATTCATTTCACATAGTAAGATGATTTTTCATCATGAGATACACAGCACGGTCCTTCAGGGACACATGGTTTTCTTCTATGATTGTATCTTTCAAGTTCATCATCATATCCAAATAAATCTCATCAAGGATTCTGGATAAATAACATTTTTCAGAAATGTCAATAGTAATAAATCTCAATATTTGACATTATATTACAAAAATAAATCTGTGAATTTAATAAATATATTCACATTATCATGAGAATAAAAATAAAATTTTATCAAGTAATATTCAGCAATATTACCTTTAATATTTATCTCAAGCACTGCAAATAATATATTGAAAAACTTACTAGAAATAGAAGATCACTAGCTTCAGTATCGGTAGATTCTCGTGCTGATAACGTGTTATAAAACTAAAAAGAAAACTACTACTATTGCAAGAGAAATATAAAAGAAACTCTCCTAAACTTTCTTCCTTCTCTATATTTTCTTATGAATTTCATTACAACTGAAGCCCATATTTATAGGCGTTGAAATTAATATACAAGTTACTATACAAGTCACTATGCAGATTTAAAATAATAGTGGTGGGATCATTCACATAATTTAGTAGTGGGACAGGGAGCGACTGCCGACGTTCGTTTATAACATTTGCTATATATAGATCTTTTATCAAAATGGTATTTTCTCACAAATAGTATTTCTCATAACTCAATCATTCAATTACAATATCAAAAATGAAGTACAACGAAAAAAAAAATCCAGCCAAGTGTGAACAAGAGAAGCTGCAAGAAGGAAAACCCCAATTTGAAGGCTAGTTTTGTAACGTACCTAGTTGCTCTTTGATGGGCCAGGGCAAGCGAGAGCTTGATTTTCTGCTAGCTTATGGACATGCGTCAATTTCATCTACCAACTATACATTTGTTGTTTCTCTTTCTTTTGCATTTCTCGATCGAGTACTACTCAGAGAAAACAACGTAAAGCATGACTCGTGATTCATTACAGTACTAAAAGTTGTTCCCTTTCTTTCTGTGGCCTCAAATTAGTGCGGATCACCTTGACTCTGAAATTGGATAACGTCGTGATATACAACTCACGTCGCAATTCTCTGTAGCCCCAAAAAATCAAAGGTTTTTTGGGATGAAATTAAAAATTAAAAATATATTATTTTAAATTTTTATATAAAATATAATAAAAAATTCACTTTTTTCAAATTCTCATACGACTTTTTCAAATCTTCATACAAAATTAATATTAAAAAAATATTTTATAATAATATTTTATTTAGTTTTTCACATTTATCTCATTTCATTTCATCTCTAAAAATAAACAAAGCCTAAAATTATCCACAAAATATTCCCTTAATTTCCAATAACAAAGTATACTTTCTAAAAGCTTATGATAGAACTTATATTGCAAACAATGTTATTGAATATTTTTGACAGGTCTAGACTAGTACTCTACGTATAAGTACTGGTGGTATAACTCGCGCGGACTAAGACCAAGTACTCAGGATTAAATTAATTAATTCTAATCCTACAACTACAAGCTGCGAGGCAATTAATTAGCTGGTATTTGGTGAGTAGAATATATATATATATATATTTAGTTTACCCGATTATTGGGATTTTTTTTTTTGTGGTTTTAATAAAGGTACTGCAACTACGTACAAGTGAGGTTCAAAAGATCAGAATTAATAAATTGATAGGTGAATAGAGATAATCAAAATGAATATACTCGATTGATTTTAAAGAAAAGAGATCACATGAATTTCAAAATCCATAATTAAGTACGAAAATAAATGAACTAATTCTTATAATATTTGAAGTTAACAAGCCTAGAAAAATATAAGTAGATCATCATACTGTACGCATCAGAAAATCAAGGATTAACTAATAACGAATGAATTATTTAAATATCATGAGGCGTACAGGCCGGTTTAATAATGATCATGAATAATTATTCATGAACGACTCATATTAATTTGTTTAGATCAAACATTATGTTGGAATTCTTTTCACTACAAGAAAAAATAGTTTTTGTAGTCTTTTAATTGCAATGAAAATATTATTTATAATTAATTTTGACTATATATAATTATTTTGTTAAAATTAACTGACTGTAAATATAAACAATCTTTTTATGGTATTTCCTCCTCATAATTTGTAGGCTGTGCAAATCTTCTTTGCAAATAGGCATTAATTAATTAGCATGTTATTTCACATGCTATAAATATATATATATATATATATATAAAATTCCCCATCTTTTATATATATATATATATTGTGCTGTTTCTTTATAATAGTGCACTATATATCTATACATGATTATATTTATCTACAGTACCTTAGATATGGAGGCCAATTTTTTTATATTCTTGATCAGATTTCTCAAACATTTTGGAATCTGGACACGTCCATTGTCGGCTTGAACAAGGAAATCCAATTTTAATTAATTTCTTGAAACGGACGTTTTGTAATTTATTCGGAGACTTTTATTGGGCGTCTTGGCCCTTGGGGTGGGGACTAGGCCGGAATAATGTTACCATTTGTCGGCTGTTGTCAAGCTCATTGATGCTGATGTTGAGCCCGCTAACATATTGATCACATGATATTCACACTCGCTTGAACAAGAAAATTAGTTCAGCATGCAAGAATTACCAGTATAAATCTCACACATCAGCCAGGGATCCCTACTCTGAGAAAACACATTCTTATAATAAACACACTCGAGCACTTTAATAGTAGAAAAGATTACATTTTGATCCTTATCTTATCTTTTGCGATCATGGATTTTTCACAGTACTCTTCAATCCAATCGCAAGTCGATAAGATTAAGAAGATTTTGTTCTCAACTACTTGTGATCCCTACTCCTTCATTTCCCCTTCTGCTTATGACACTGCATGGTTAGCCATGATACCTGATCCACACCAACCTCTGCAACCTATGTTCAAGAGTTGCTTGGAGTGGGTGCTTAACAACCAGAAAGAAGAAGGGTTTTGGGGAGTGTGTGATGCTTATGGCACTACAAAAAAAAATAACTATTTGTGACATTTTAATTACAACCAAAATAACTATTTTTGCTGTAAATATTTTTTTGTAGCATTTTTTTACTTTTTGCAACAAAATTTAATATCGCAAAAAGTCAATTTTCTTGTAGCGTGGCATACCCACCATTGAGTGCCTTCCTGCAACCCTCGCATGCATGGTTGCACTCAAAAAGTGGAATATTTCCTCGGGATCATGTATTGACAAAGGTATATATATATATATTATAAGTCAGTACAAAGAAAATTATTTATTTATGAATATTCATTAATTATAAATAATTTATTTTAGTTGTTTATAGTTTATTTTAATTATTAATAATTATTTTTATGACAAATATTTAATTATTATTATCTATTTTTTTATAATAAATATACAATAAATTAAATGATATTTTCAGTACTGTTCATGATTATACAAATATCTTAGTCATTTTGAAAAAAAATGATAAATATAAGATTTACATAAAAAAAAAATTTATGTTTTTAATAATAAATTTTTATTTTTTTAAATGATCAAATGTTATTTACATATTTTACGATTATATATATAGTATTTATTTTGCACAAATCCCGATCGGGAGACCAAATCAACCTGCAGAGACGATGCATATCTTCCATCATAAATTTTTTTTTTAAATGATTAAATGTTATTTACATATTTCACGATTATGATTATATAAAGTATTTATTTTGCACAAATCCCGATCGGGAGACCAAATCAACCTGCAGAGACGATACATATCTTCCATATGGAGTTCTAGAATCTAGATGCATTTAGGCTCGTTCTTGTTCATGTACGTTTAGCTGCTTTATCACTGAGCTAGATGATCAGGTCGTGGACCAAACAATTACATATTTAAGTACTAACTTCTTCTTTTTTATTAATTCAGGGTTGGCCTTCCTCCATGCAAACACGGAGAATATCGTCAGAGAAATTATCAGCCACGGCCACTGTCCTCGTTGGTTTGCCATTGTTTTCCCTGCAATGGTTGAACTTGCACATACAGTAGGAGTAGAGCTTGTCTTCCTCCATCGCTCGGACGGATTGATGTCGGAATTATTCAATAAACGGCAACAGATTCTTGAACAGTACGTAGCCGTTTTGTTTTGGAATTGTGAATTTGTATTAATTAAGTTAAGAAAAATGCTGAAGTTACTAACAAAAGTCAAAAAAAAAATATCTTATTTTGTTATTTAATAATCAAATAAATATTTTTTAATAATATTCTGATTTTCTTTTAAAATATATTAAACTGTTTAAAAAATTTATAAAAAAAAATATATATATTTTGCTTTGACGAATCCCGCAAAAATGACTTTGGTACCACTTGTAAGTAATGGCTGGTTCGCTTGAATGTCGTCAAACAAATTAATACTAATCTATTTCGCATGTTTAATTTCTTTGTAGGGAGAGAGTTGTGGACAAGTGCCAAAATCCCCCATTATTAGCATATCTTGAAGCACTGCCTGCATCTTACGAAATTGATCGAGACGAGATCATTAAGCAGTACTTGATGATCAGCAACGATGGCTCATTATTTCAATCCCCCTCCGCCACCGCAAGTGCATTTATGATTACGGGAAACAAACAGTGCAGGGCTTATTTAGAGTCACTTCTTCAAAGATGTGATAATGGAGGTTAGAAAGCTGCTTTATCATATTGTACTACTTTGACTGGCGCCCAAACGTCGTGATATTTAACTTTTGGGTCAAACATTTCTCAAATGAATGTAAAATAATAATTAATAAAGACAGGCAGAGATAAAGTACTTATAACTGTAAAATGGCTAGTCATTTCAACATCGAGATATTTTTATGTAATACCATATCAAATCATTGTTTATTAAACAAATTAAAATAATTAAAAGACGTGTGTTTAATAAATAATTTAATTTACAATATGCATGGTTAAAAACACATTCAGCTAATACAATATAATATATCCACGTCTGTCTCTTATTGCTGGCCTGGGAGAAATGTGCTCATGATGATCATCTTTTTATGGCAGTTCCGCCGACATATCCCATGGATGAAGATCTCATGAATCTTTGCATGGTCAACCAGTTAAACAGGCTGGGCCTGGCTGAGCATTTTGTCCATGAGACAGAAAAGGTTTTGACAAAAGTTTACAGGTAAACATGAAAAAGGCTAAACATAATTAATATCATGAGACTCTTTACGTTTTTTAAGATCAAAGACAGACGTACGTTAATTTCTGTCTTTTTTTTTTTTTTAATTAGCTAACACATGATATCTCACAGTCATAACACCATGTTGAGCATAACTTTCAGGAATTACTTGAATAAAAAATCGGGGCCGAAACTAATTTCGTCGGGTATGTTTCCAGATTCATATTACAAGCTAGTTCCTCTTGCTTTCGCGATTTGCAATTTAATAATTTAACTAATTAACTATATAATTATATGCGTATTTTCCGTGTGCAGATAGCTTTTGTTGGTTCTTACATCGTAAAGATATTCGAGATCAAACAGAAAACAACCATGAATACTTTTCAAGTTCGATGCTTAATGTCTATAGAGCTACAGATCTTATGTTTTCTACAGAACATGAGCTCCAGAAGGCTAGGTCATTTTCAAAAGATTTACTTGAGACAATCTTATCAGTGGGAAATAGATCAGACCAAACTCATGATTTTGTTACGTCATCATCCAACTTGAGGAGAGTGGTAATTCATTCATTTTCTTGACAAAATATTTTAAAATATTAAAAGTTTCTATTAGTGCTATAGTCATAAAGTAATTATATAAAAATAATTTTATAAATTGATATAATTTCATATTATTCATCAAATTTACTTTATAATAAAAATAATTTTATAATTTGACAAACTACCAGATGATCAGTTTGTGAGATCCTTGTGTAGAATATTTTGTAGATAGAGTATTTATCTTCTATATATGCACATAGCCTTGTTTTTTTGTTTTTTGTTTTTTTTTTTTTATGTTCCTTAAAAGATCAATAACTTGAAGGAAAACCTATGAAGAAACACATATCGTCAGGGCTAGACCAACACATCAACGTCTCAGTTGTACGTGGACAAAACATTAGTCATTAAAAGGGTCAGCTCATTATTAACGTCTCACTTGATGTTGAATAGAACATTGCATTTGTGTGCGGGAGACGGGGAAGTTTCACGAACATGACCACGACCTTGGAAAATGAAACAAATATATATAAGCGACAAAAAGCGGAAATGGAATCTATGAATCAAATGAAAAATTTTAAATTAACTATGTACGTATCCATTATACGAATATATAATGGGTGACGCTGGGGATCGGTCCGACTGTCTCTAACGTTCAAAATAGCCCAACGTTAGTTGGGCTGCTTGATGATGAAAAACACATAAAAATAAAATAAAAAAATATAATTAAATAAAAAAATGAAGATTAAAAATATATTAAAAAAATAAAATGAACAAAACATAATAAAAAACATAATGAAAAACACAATAAAAAAATAAAATGAAAATGAATTTAAGAGGGGATTCGGCCATAGAACAAACGGAGCCGCCCCCGGTGGCGGTGGGCGACACCGCCCCCTGTGGCGGTGGGCGACACCGCCCCCACCATCGGGACCGGCGGACTCAGACGATCTCACCCCTACGACGGCGAGCTCCAGTGTGCCCCCAGCAGCCTTCAACCCGTAGCTCGTCGGAGCTCGCCGTCGTAGGGGTGAGATCGTCTGAGTCCGCCGGTCCCGATGGCGGGGGCGGTGTCGCCCACCGCCACCGGGGGCGGCAGGCTGTTTTGCTTGAGGGGGGCAGCCCGTCTGCCCCCCAATATTTCTCATATATAATTCATAATTAATTACTCCGAAAACGCCTCGTATAGATTGAGCACGAGTTAAGAGTACCATGGTTTGCTCGACTGGATCACATGGAATATAGGATGTGGATCGAGGAAAATGACTCCAACTTTCTCTGGATGGGTAAAGCTTCTTCCCATAAGTATGCAGCTAGCTTCATTGTAAAACAGTAACCCTAGAAGGGATAATAATATTACTACTTCTAAATTCTCAATTAATTTGTCAATACATGATCAAATAACTAATTATTAACAAATCTTTTAAACTCAGGTTGTCATATCCTTATAATGATGAACTACAGGGTCTTGCCAAGCAAAACTTTGAGTTTAGGCAATCAATATACAAGAATGAACTCGAGCAACTGAGAAAGTATTATTTGCTTTCGAGTAGGGTTATTAATTTGATCAACAAAGGTATTATATATATATATGTATATATATATAATATATGCCAATCATCATTATTTGCCTATTTCGAGACGAACTATTAATGTCTGGCTTGATCTCTTTGAGATAGGTGGTCCAAAGAAATGGGTCTCAGCGATATGGGATTTGGCCGAGAGAAAACTACCTATTGTTATTTTGCAATTGCTGCCAGTAGTTCTTTGCCTCATGATTCCAGCATTCGAATGATGGTCGCAAAGAGTGCAATAGTTATTACAGTGGCTGATGATTTCTATGACATGAAAGGTTCTCTAATAGAGTTGAAAGCTCTAACCAACGCAGTTCGAAGGTAGCATAATTAAACTAAACATTGTTAGCATTATTTAAACTAATGGACCTACATAGATTAAGAATTTCACATTGTATAAATTATCTAATATAAAGTTTGGATAATATTTGTTAGGTCAATAAGTATGAACAATAAATTGACATAATTAGGCTGACTAATCTCTTAAAATTCATGATTTTGGTCGGGCCATGAACATAAAGTAGTGCGGGCCCAATTCATGTGTAGAGACTTATTAAGGATCTATATAATTCCATTGTTCTATTATGGGTAAAATTGAAATTCTGATATAATATATAAGGTCATGGTCCCCAGTCCAGATTCACTTTCAACTCTTCACGTTCCATCTTAGAGAGTTTTTTTTTTTTCATAAAGTGAATATTGGACGTGGAAGATCATACTGCTACGCTTTTCTATCTAATAGCTACAAGTATGTACTCTTTATTATTATTTTATTTCTAGTACATGAATTCGACAAACGATCTTGACCCTTTTTAGATATTATTGAAATCCAACAAATATTGCTCGTACCATTTTTGTTAAATTAAATTAACTCCTCTTTTTTATAGTCTCTTAATTTGAATATCAGATGGGACGCTAAGGGCTTGAGTGGCCATAGTAAGGTTATCTTTGATGCCCTTGATAATCTCGTAACTGAGATTGCAGTAAAATATTTCCAACAAGAAGGAGGTGACATAACATGCAAGCTCCGAGATATAGTAAGCCAATGATTAATTAGAAAAAAAAAAAAAAGAAATTGTGAGCTGATAATTAATGTCATTTTTTTTTTTTTTTTTTGTTATAGTGGTATGAAACGTTTTCTTCATGGTTTACGGAATCCATGTGGGGTAAAAAGGCCGGAAGCATACCTTCAATGGATGAGTATCTTAAAACTGGCATGATCTCAATAGCGGTACATGTCATACTTCTTCAAGCTTCATGGTTCTTGAACCCAAGTTTATCAAATTCCAAACTCAGGCCAGCCCCATACGAGCACATTACAAAACTACTCATGTTAATCGCTCGTTTACTGAATGACACACAGAGCTACCAGGTAAGTAATTCACTTAATTAATAATGTATATTCGTGTATATATATATTATATACAAATACTTTCAGGAATTACTTGAATAAAAAATCGGGGCCGAAACTAATTTCGGTTGCAGCACAAATACTCAGAGACTCTCTAGCATTCCGGTTCCTGAGGATGCATGGGTATGGTGTATCGTCGGGTATGTTTCCAGATTCATATTACAAGCTAGTTCCTCTTGCATTCGCGATTTGCAATTTAATAATTTAACTAATTAACTATATAATTATATGCGTATTTTCCGTGTGCAGATAGCTTTTGTTGGTTCTTACATCGTAAAGATATTCGAGATCAAATAGAAAACAACCATGAATACTTTTCAAGTTCGATGCTTAATGTCTATAGAGCTACAGATCTTATGTTTTCTACAGAACATGAGCTCCAGAAGGCTAGGTCATTTTCAAAAGATTTACTTGAGACAATCTTATCAGTGGGAAATAGATCAGACCAAACTCATGATTTTGTTACGTCATCATCCAACTTGAGGAGAGTGGTAATTCATTCATTTTCTTGACAAAATATTTTAAAATATTAAAAGTTTCTATTAGTGCTATAGTCATAAAGTAATTATATAAAAATAATTTTATAAATTAATATAATTTCATATTATTCATCAAATTTATTTTATAATAAAAATAATTTTATAATTTGACAAACCGCCACATGATCAGTTTGTGAGATCCTTATGTAGAATATTTTGTAAATAGAGTATTTATCTTCTATATATGCACCTAGCCTTGTTTTTTTGTTTTTTGTTTTTTTGTTCCTTAAAAGATCAATAACTTGAAGGAAAACCTATGAAGAAACACATATCGTCAGGGCTAGACCAACACATCAACGTCTCAGTTGTACGTGGACAAAACATTAGTCATTATAAGGGTCAGCTCATTATTAACGTCTCACTTGATGTTGAATAGGACATTGCATTTGTGTGCGGGAGACGGGGAAGTTTCACGAACATGACCACGACGTTGGAAAACGAAACAAATATATATAAGCGACAAAAAGCGGAAATGGAATCTATGAATCAAATGAAAAATTTTAAATTAATTATGTACGTATCCATTATACCAATATATAATTCATAATTAATTACTCCGAAAACGCCTCGTATAGATTGAGCACGAGTTAAGAGTTCCATGGTTTGCTCGACTGGATCACATGGAACATAGGATGTGGATTGAGGAAAATGACTCCAACTTTCTCTGGATGGGTAAAGCTTCTTCCCATAGGTATGCAGCTAGCTTCATTGTAAAACAGTAACCCTAGAAGGGATAATAATATTACTACTTCTAAATTCTCAATTAATTTGTTAATACATGATCAAATAACTAATTATTAACAAATCTTTTAAACTCAGGTTGTCATATCCTTATAATGATGAACTACTGGGTCTTGCCAAGCAAAACTTTGAGTTTAGGCAATCAATATACAAGAATGAACTCGAGCAACTGAAAAGGTATTATTTGCTTTCGAGTAGGGTTATTAATTTGATCAACAGAGGTATTATATATATATATATATATATAATATATATATATATATATATAATATATGCCAATCATCATGATTTGCCTATTTCGAGACGAACTATTAATGTCTGGCTTGATCTCTTCGAGATAGGTGGTCCAAAGAAATGGGTCTCAGCGATATGGGATTTGGCCGAGAGAAAACTACCTATTGTTATTTTGCAATTGCTGCCAGTAGTTCTTTGCCTCATGATTCCAGCATTCGAATGATGGTCGCAAAGAGTGCAATAGTTATTACAGTGGCTGATGATTTCTATGACATGAAAGGTTCTCTAATAGAGTTGAAAGCTCTAACCAACGCAGTTCGAAGGTAGCATAATTAAACTAAACATTGTTAGCATTATTTAAACTAATGGACTTACATAGATTAAGAATTTTACATTGTATAAATTATCTAATATAAAGTTTGGATAATATTTGTTAGGCCCAATAAGTATGATCAATAAATTCACATAATTAGGCCGACTAATCTCTTAAAATCCATGATTTTGGTCTGGTCATGAATATAAAGTAGTGCGGGCCCAATTAATGTGTAGAGAGTTATTAAGGATCTATATAATTTCATTGTTTTATTATGGGCAAAATTGAAATTCTGATATAATATATAAGGCATGGTTCCCACTTCAGATTCACTTTCAACTCTTCACGTTCCATCCTTGAGGGTTTTTTTTTTCATAAAATGAATATTAGACGTGGAAGATCATACTGTTACGTTTTTCTATCTGATAGCTACAAGTATGTATTCTTTATTATTATTTTATTTCTAGTACATGAATTCGACAAACGATCTTGACGTTTTTTAGATATTATTGAAAGGATGATGCTAGGGTGCGGTCGGGTTGCACTCCAGCACCTTTACAGCCCCTTCTAATTTCTTACAAAAACACAATAAAAAATATAATAAAAAATACAATAAAAATAATAAAAATTAAAAAATACAATAAAAAATATAATATAATAATAATATAATAAAAAAATAATAAGAATATAATAAATAAAATAAAAAATAAAATAAAGATAAATTTTTATAATAAATTCGGCCTCACCCAGCTCTTGCCGCCGCGAGTTCGAAACTGGTTTAAGGTTGCCAGGGACACACTGGAGGTCGTTGGGGCTCGCCGTCGCAGGAGTCGGGTCGCCGGCTCCCTTCGGTCCCGATGGGTTAGGCGATGTTGCGCATTGCTGCTAGAGACAACGAGGGCTACAAATGGAAAGATTCGGTCGGACCAAACTTCAAGATTTCTCTTATTGAAAGCCAACAAATATTGCTCGTACCATTTTTGTTAAATTAAATTAACTCCTCTTTTTTATATTCTCTTAATTTGAATATCAGATGGGACGCTAAGGGCTTGAGTGGCCATAGTAAGGTTATCTTTGATGCCCTTGATAATCTCGTAACTGAGATTGCAGTAAAATATTTCCAACAAGAAGGAGGTGACATAAAATGCAAGCTCCGAGATATAGTAAGCCAATGATTAATTAGAAAAAAAAAAACATTGTGGGCTGATAATTAATGTCTTTTTTTTTTTTGTAGTGGTATGAAACGTTTTCTTCATGGTTTACGGAATCCATGTGGGGTAAAAAGGCCGGAAGCATACCTTCAATGGATGAGTATCTTAAAACTGGCATGATCTCAATAGCCGTACATGTCATACTTCTTCAAGCTTCATGGTTCTTGAACCCAAGCATATCAAATTCCAAACTCAGGCCAGCCCAATACGAGCACATTACAAAACTACTCATGTTAATCGCTCGTTTATTGAATGACACACAGAGCTACCAGGTAAGTAATTCACTTAATTAATAATATATTTTCGTATATATATATATATGTATATATATTTTCATAATTTCTAGTACAACCAATATATATATATATATATATCCTGTACTGACATATTTTAAGAATCTAATTATAAAAAGTGCAAATATGACAGAAGGAAAAAGAGGAAGGGACAGTCAACTTTGTTTTACTCTACTTGAAAGAAAACCCAGAAGCGGACATTGAAGAGTCAATTGCTTCAGTGAGAAACATTTTAGATAAAATGCAGAAAGAGTTGCTTCAACATGTTTTTACAGATGGATTAAGTGATTTGCCCAAACAATGCAAGAATCTCCATCTATCGTGTTTGAAGGTATTTCAGATGTTCTTCAACTCTACCAATCGATACGACTCCAACACAGAAATGCTTCAAGACATTAGTAAAGCAATCTATATTCCTGTTGATGTTAGAAACAAAATTAAGCCTCTCATGGAACCTCCGAAGCCTGTGCCACTTTTCTCTGAAGCAAAGATGAATGAATATACGAAAATCAGCAATATTGTTCTATTCAACCGGCCCTCAAAGCGCCATTACACGATCATGAGGAGAAGTACTATAATTACTTTATCAACACAGTGGGTATCTTGGCGGCCTGCTTCAAGTTCAATCGATCATGGCCGACATGGGAAATTCATGTTTATGCAACCAAAAGTTAGATTTTGTTTTTCTTAATTAGTGATGGGAAAATCATGTCATATTCATGCATGCAGGAACAATGATCTGCCATATTAAGTAGCTAGCTAGGTACATGGTTTACGACGTTTATCCTATTTTATAGTAATAAAGTCGTCATCGACTATATATGTTTGTGCTACCTAAATTCTTAAAAATAATGAGGGTTACTATCCTTTTATTATCAGTTTATTACTCTATAGTTATAGTGTATTTTATGTTTTTATTTTTTATCATTTTTTAAGTATTTTTTTAACATTTTTAATTATTAAAAAAAATTAAAAATAGTCATTTTATTTACAAATAGTCATTTCTTTTATCATTATATCAAATAAAAAATAAAAAAGCTAATAAATTAATATTATTTTGTAATTTTTTGTTTTATTTTTTGGTATTTTTTAATTTTTTGGATTTAATGTTGGAACAATATAGATTTGTAGATTTTAGGGATGGACTTGCAGATTTAATATTTTTTTTCAGTTGTTTTCCTCGGTGGGTGGGGGGTGGACAAGAAGCAACGGACAGGCCAATGGTCTAATCTGTCCTTTGGCATGCGGCCGAGGCACCCAACCCCTAAGGCGTGGAAGTAGTTTCCAGGTTAGCAAGCCACACTTCTGATAGGGGTGTCTGTGCCCTCCCCGGCCATGTTGTGGTGGGGTGCGGAAAACGCCCCTGCTTTTAATTTATAAGTCTCACACGGTTTGTTGTAATATTATTTATAATATTAAAATGTTTGGTAAAGCTTTTGAATTTTCAAACTTTGGGTACTTCTTTTAAAATAAAATCAAGGGCTCGTTAGGATATGTAAAAAATATTATCTCAGAATATCTATAAATAATATTAAATTAATTTGAATTAAGATATTTTATTGAATTTAAAAAAAATAAAAGTGAAAAGATTGAATAATATATATAATGAAGTTAAATAAACTTCAATATTATTCTTTAAAATTTTAAAAAAATCATATCGTTTTTTCATGTTGTTTTTATCAATATTAGATGATAAAGATTGATTTATATCTTATATAGTGAAATAAAAATGAAATACTAATGTGGTGCATGTATATACAGAATTTTCTATTTTAGAAACTAGTTGTGTTTCCAAACACGCCATAAATACAAAAATTTACATAAAAGAATATTCTTTTAATAATAAATTTTATTTTATTTTAAAAAAATATATGAGATTTGTATACACTAAAATCACGTTATCAACTAAACACTGAAACGTATGGTCTAACAATTAAATATTTAAGGAGAAAAAATTTGTATAAGTTTCAACACATAAGTATTGTGCATGAGTTCATTTATTAAAAAAACAAAAAAAAAAGTAGATGTTATCATGAAAAAGTATAAAAAAAAAAATTTCTTTTTTAATTAATGAAATTTATAATTTTATAGAAAACTATTTGCAAATATCATTCTGTTTAAAAAGTTGCAATATGAAATGAAGTGACAATTTCGTCTATCCAAATCGCCCTTTATTTGCCCATTTTGCCCTCACATCTGACCAATCTGAAAGTTGCAGAGTACTTTTTCCTTCTATTGCTTTTCTGCTTCTCTCACTACAACATATTTCACCTTTTGCCACCAATTTTTTTTCCACAACTCAAAACTTGGTAGTAAATGATGGCTTTTATCCACAATATTAATGTAGTGAGAAAAAAGTGAAGAAATTGTCACTAAAAACTACTATTTTCCGCAAAATAACATTGTAGCAATTATTTTTGTCATTAAAAGTCAATTTTGACACTTTTGAGAATTGTTATCACAATATTTATTTGTCACAAATGTGATTTCTATATAATAAAGTATAATTTTTTTTATGATGATTAATACTCGTCATTATTGTGATTTCTCTACAAAGAAAATTATTATTATCGGCAAAAGTAACTGCAGCAAAAGAAAATTGACAGCAAAACTAATTTTGTAGCTAATTTTCAAGGCAAACCTGCAGGCTGGTGCTTTTTGTGGCGAATAATAAATTTATTTGCGGCGTTACCTTAGCGCCGCAAATAGTCTTTTAAAATTTATACGCCCCACCCCAATTCTGTTCTAATCTCAAACTCTCTCTCTCTCGCTCTCTCTTTCTCTCTGAACCCTAACTCTCGTATCTCTCTCTCTCGCTCTCTCGCTCTCTCGCTCCCAAATGTTAACCGCGGCGCTACCTTTCCGTTCCGTTTCAAATCCACTTCAACTTATCTACTTGCTCCGATTTCCACTCCCATTTCGCTTCAACAGGTATGAGTTTCTTTCTCTATCGCCTTCTCCTTCGCGCTATTTCTTCCCCATGAAACACATCAAACTGAGTTTTCCCCTCTTTCGTGATTTTTCAGTGATTTCGGACATTGGAGTGCGTCGTTTTCTTGGGTCGTTGTCGCCGTCAATCCTTAGCCGGATTTTAGTGGATGACGGTAAGCCCTTTTCTCTAATCTTCTTTTGTTTCTATTGTTTTTTTACAAACATGTTCGTTCCTGATTGATTCATTGTTAAACCTTTAAACTGTGGATTGAAGAAATGAAGCATTGGGTCTGCCCAAAGTTCCATTCGCATGCTTCGTGTCTCTAGTTTCACATCTCTTTCTCTTTCTCTGATCTGTTTGGGTACTCTGATCTGTTGGGTTCGGCTTCCTTATTTGATTGGTTGGTTATATTTCAATAGTTAGTTTTTTTTAATATGAGAAAGATAACTTGGCTAGATTTAGTTGGCATTGGAAGCATCTAAAGCATCTTAAAACTATTTATAGATTATTAAAAGTGTAGTTTTGTGTTTGTGTAGAAACTTATTTTTGTATTTAAATTCGGTAAGTGACTTCTCTTATAATTATTTTTTGGAATCCCCTGTTAGTGAGAAATTTTGGGTTGAGAATGTTTGAAACTTATATGAATTGCATTCATGTGCAGATTCTTATAATAGTGTGGTTGCCATGAAAATATATTGAAGACTAACATTATCTTGGGTAGTTACACATTGTTTTATTTATTTATTAACTATATACACGAAAATGAAAGTTATGTTTCAATAAAGCTTAGATTGTTTTAGTAGGCAGGGCATTAGTATGCTTTACTTTTTGTAAAATTTCTATAGTTTTTTTAATGGAAACGTGGTCACTAATGGGGATGTGATCACTGGGATTAAAAGTTTAAAATAAGGCACTAAGTTTAAAACAAGGCAAATCTGCTCCTCTGTTACTTCTTTTTTATTCCATATTTCATTTGTGGTTAATTTCAATTTCTCCCCCTCAGTCTCTTCACTCTCAACTTTGGTAAGAGATCCCATGTACTTACTCTACACTATTCGTCTTCCTCTCTTCTTAAAATGTGTTTCTTTTCTATTTCCAATACTTATAAATTCCAATTTCTGTTTGGTACCGTAGAAAGAAATGCTTTTATTTACATTAACCTCACTATTTTGGTGTTTTCCATGTTTACACCTTTTATGGATTAGACGTGTTGCTCTAAATTATGATGCACTCTACTTGTTTGTTCAAAGTTTGAAAAGAATGCAATTAGATAGAATCTTTATGGGTGAGTTGCACTTGAGTCCAAAATGAGTTAAGTTGCAATCGTAAGGTGCATGCATACCTTTCCTTTTCCTTTGCGCTGTTTTTTCCATTAAGTATGAGTTTTTCTTCTTCATTTTTTGCTTTTTTCACACTTGCCCATCAAGTAGGTATTTTTTTTCTTTTTTCACAAATGCCCTGGTCTTAAATTCCAGTGTTTTGTGACCTAGCTGAAATTGTTTTCAGCTTTTTAATTCATGTAGTGTTGTTAAGACCTGGAGAAACACATTCAGATTCATATGCAAAGTACTTTTTAACCTACTTTTAGTAACTTGCATGCTACTGCATCATACTGTTTTTGCCATCAAGTAGGGATTTTTTCTTTTTTCTAGGCCTGCCATCAAGTAGGTATTTTTTTTTTCTTTTATCACAATTTCCCTAGTCTTAAATTCAAATGTTTTGTGACCTAGGTTAGGGAAACTTTATCATAAGTAGAAATTATTTTTTGCATTTTAAATCATGTGTGGGGTCATTCAAATTGTATTTTATTTATTTACTTTTTTTTGCTTTGTTTACTTTATCAATCCATGCATACAGTGTAGAGCCATCAGATGCTTTAATACATCATCTTGGATATAAGTTTAATGAGATGTTGCAATCAAACCAAGATGTTTTCATTACCTATTAAAAAAAAAACCAAGATGTTTTCGTGATTCTTCTTATACCAAAATTGTAGATTTAATCAAGTCAAATAATTTGAATGTAGGCTCATTTTTTTCAAACCTATATGGTCTGTTGCAATTTTCAATTAAGTTAGATTATGTTCTCATGTTTTATTGCAATTCTTTTCACAGAAGGCTACTAATCACTTTTCAACACTGTGAATAAGATTTTGGATGATAGCTTGCTAAGAAAGGATGGGGACAATAAGAGTATGTGATCCTAATATAGGACAGTAAGAGTATGCATGGTTATGGGGACAACTATAGCATGTGTTAAACTAATATATTCTCTCTCTTATTTACACATCTATATCCCATATGTTTATTCATGATGCATGAGTAAATTGCTTATTTGATGAAGTGTGGGTATCTTATTTTTGAAAATGAAGAATGATTTTCAATTATGTAAAAAAATTAACACATTGTAAAGCTGATAAAAAAACTATAGCATGGGATAACGGGATCTATTATTTTCACCATTTGCAAAAGAACCACCATTGTTGCAACAGGGTTATTAGTTTTTTTGCTAGGTTATTATAATCATATTTATTATGTTATATGGTGGCTTCATTATCTTTGAACTAAGGTTTCAATAACACTTTTCTTCAATATCATTCTAGGATATATAACTGTTCTGTTGGTTGAAGTTTCTATGCCTATCTGGTTGAAGTGGGGCTTCTAGGTTTCTCCTGTGACATATGGAGCGATAAGCCTGCCTTTAAAAGAGTTTCTTGCTCCAAGGTGGATTTTCTCATGGTATGAATTAATAGTTCTTGTAATTAATACTAATTGAAGTAGCTTCCATAGGGATGATAAAAATAAAAAATCTACCATGTGGTAAGGCAAACTGCCTTACTTGATGAGTTTGAGTTAATATTGGGGTTGTTTTTATTGGAATGTTGTGAAGGAATAAAACTGTGATTATACTGGGGTTGTTTTAATTTTAGTTAATAGTAGCTCTATTTTTGTTGGAATGTTTTGAATAAATAAACTGTGATTATGCTTGTTTTTGGAGCTATTTTGTACTTGTGTGTTGTGGTTTGGGGCTGTTTATATATTAATATGATGCTAAAGTTGGGACTGTTTTAGAATTGGTTAACTATTATATTTTTTTTTCCTGTAATTGATGGTGTGGTTGGGCAATTAATATGTGTACTTTAAATTTGAACATTTTTTATGATATATAAAGTTGAAGTTTTATCAACTTTAGGAATTCAAACTTGATAAAATAACCAGCATGCACATTTGCTAGTTGCTTTTAATCTAAGATAACTTTCAGATAACTTTAGGAAAGATAAATGAATTTGAGATGCACTCATTAGCATTTCAAAAAAATGAAAACATTATGTGTTCATTGTGATTGTGTGTTTACTTTTTCTCATGGTTTTTTTGGATGGTGTTAGGCAATGGCATTGATCGCTGTATCAGCAGAAGTGGATTGGAAAGCTACAAAAATGAGGTATGGATTCTATAATGTAGCTCTTGATTTTGCAAGCTAAGAAATTGATCAATTATTGATGTTCTTTGTCTTTATATTTGATTAATGTAACCTAATTTTGTGGTTTAAATTTTTACTGTTGAACTATGTTGAACTGTAGTTCAATGCACAAATAGCTCCTTAGTGCTTTTGGGTGCATGTATTTGCTTTGCCTTGCATATTCATTTTCATGCATGTTGTGCAAGCGTGCATTATGTCATTCTTTTCCTTTGAAAGATGGAATGTTTGCCTATAAAATATATAAAACAGGACCCATCATGGCAAGTTTTATTAATCATAAGGTTGTGGCATTCACATCCTTCAACTATTATCCTTTAGAGTTATCATTTTTGCTGCCAAATGCTTAGATTTCTCATTTCAATTTTTACAATTACCTAAAAGCAATTTGCTTGGTTAGCTTGCAAAAAGTATTTGTTTAATTATAGCTTGTGCTAGGAATGTAAAATTATCAACTCTATAAATATTTTTTGGAATTTTTTCTTCTATTTGCAGCAACATGTTGTGGCTGCAAATATTTTTTTTAACAAAATAGGTTATTTTTGGCAAAACTATTTGTAGAGAAAAGGAATTAGTGGAAAATATTCTTGTCACAAATCTTTATTTTGATAATGCCTTTTTGTGGTAATTGGCTTTTAGTAGGAGTTGCAACTCGTTAATAAAAGTATATTTAACGAAATTAACTCTCTTTTTATGATCTCTCTTTGCAGGAAATGTTATTTGGTTTGCAGGAAATGTTATTTGGTGGCAATGTATTTTGTTAATATACTTTATTGTGACGATTAATTTTTGTAGAAGAAAAGAATTATTGGCAAAATTTCTTGATGCAAAACTTATTTTGTGGCAACCTATCAACGTGGTAATTAAGTATATCTAACAATGTTGAATGTTTTGATAGAAACATTTCTGGCAATTTTTTTTTCTTATTATCAACGGCTGGAATTGCCATAATAACTAGACATTTGTGACAAATTGCTTTTTTTGCCGAATATCATACTTAATTGGGAGTTTATTATCCGCAAACGTGCGGCCATTTGATTTTGTCAATATTGGGGTTTTACGGCAATTTTTTATGGTTATTGCGGCAAAAGTTGGCGCGGCAACAAGCCCTTTTTGTTGTAGTGTCTCCATATAAATCGCGTTCTTTTTATTTCTCTCCATTTCCTCTCTGAAATCATAGTGTCCTCTCCTCTTACTAGCTTTCGGCAAGTGCCTCTTTTCTCTTCTCTAGATGTTTTATAGACCGCCTCACATGCATACATGATACATCCATCAGATGAAAATAACAAATGACATAAATCATAGCCAGGACACCATACCCACAGCAGGCAAAAATAAAAATTTTAACATTTCCAATGAATCACACCCGTCTGCTTCATGGCTAAATTGGACAAAATTTTTACCAAAACACAATTGCTGATTTCCAACCAAGATGTCATACCCAGGCCACAAAATTCGACATGACATGCCATACGCAGGCCTAAATATTCACTACCATACATATTTTATTTCAACTTTTTCAACTTCATGAAAAAATTCATTCCCACATAGACAAAACCAACGCAAGTTTAAACAATAATTCATCAAATTTGTATAGGTTCAAATAAGAAACAAAGAAGGAAAGAGTGAGAGAGACACCAAGAGAGAGAGAGCTCCTTGAGACACCATACCCACAACAGGCAAAAACAAAATTTTAACCTTTCAAGCAAATCACACTTCATGGTTAAATTGGACAAAATTTTTATCCAATACAATTGTTCATTTCTAATCGAGATGCACCGAGATGCGCCATACCCAAGCCACAAAATTTGACATACTATAACCAGGCCAAAAAAATTAGACCCATGCATATTTTGTTTCAATTTTTTCAACTTCGTGAAAAAATTCATTCCCATATACATGATATACAGTACAATCTAAACACAAAAATAACAAAATCTTCTAATCTTTAAGAATCTTACACTGTGAAATCTTGTAAACAAAAGCCCAAGAACAGAGAGTTCAAGAACAGAGAACAGAGAACTTGAAGAATACTTCGAGAGAAAATTTTGATGTATATTTTCTCATCAACATAAATGAGAAGTGCCATAAAATTTAATGATGTTTGCTTGATGAATAAAGAGGAATTGGACTTGGCTTGTATGAAACCAAACTGTATCAGAGAGGTGGACAGCTTTGAGAACCACTGTCTAGAAGCTTACTTTAGATCATATGTGCTCTTTTTAAGTTTTCAAACCCGAGGATCAGTTGGTGAAGAGTAGCTTGGTGGCAGCTTCATATATACCTCTTCATTTAAGTCTCCTTAGAGAAAAGTATTATTTACATCAAGTTGATGTAAATGCTAATGCTTAATGGCAACAATAGAGAGTAAGACTCTAACAGTTGACATTTTTACTACAGCTGAAAAAATGTCAAAGAAATCAAGGCCTTGTTGTTGGGTATAACCATTGGCCACTAATCTAGCCTTATATCTTTCTCTGGATCCATAAGCTTTAAACTTGATTTTGTAAACCCATTTGCAACCTATTGTTGTCTAATCTGGAGGTAGAATTACAAGATCCCAAGTATTATTTAATGCAAGAGTTTTTTATTTCTTTTGACATTGCATCTTACCATTCAGGATGAGAATTGGCTTGTTTAAAGGTTTTGGCTCAACAACATTTGTGAGAGAAGAAGTAAAGCTTTATGTTTTCTAGAAAGTTGATTAGATGACAAAAAATTAGTAAAACAGTAAGGCTTATCAGAAATTGGAGCACAGCAGCTAGAATATGATTGATTTGTTGAAGTAGACTAAGTCATATGATCACAATAATGATTCTGCAAATAGGATGGAGGATTTTTGCTTCTGGTTGATCTTCTAATGTCTGAAACAGTAAAATTATGATTTGTATTCTCATTTTTTGTAGGAGTGGACAAATGAGAGGATTATGTATTCTCATTTTCTGTGACATCAGAATCTTAGGAAATAATTGGTGAAGAAACAACGAGATTTGAGGATTTAATTGAGTCATATACCTGAGAAAACTCAGGGAATATAAAAGGTGTATGCGTTGTATTTGGAATGGAAGGAAATATGGATTCATGAAATACAACATTTCTGGATATGAAAGCTTAGAGAGTTGAAAGATTAAGCAATTTGTATACCTTTATATTTAGTGGATAGCCGAGAAATAAGCATTTTATGGCTCTTGGTGAGAACTTTTCTTGATTATTTGTGAGTGTGTTAGCAAAACACAAGCACCCGAAAACTTTAAGGTAATTATAGGAGAGTGATTTTTGATAGAGTAGATGATATGGTGTCCTGTTATCAAGAACATAAGATGGAGTTCGATTAATAAGATGAGAGACTGTTAGGACAGATCCATTCCAGTAGGATAATGGCAATTTTGATTGAAAAAATAAAGCTCTTGCAATATTTAATAAATGTTAATGTTTTCTTTCAACTCTGTCATTTTGTTCTGGAGTTTCTACACAAGACAACTGATGAATAATTTCAAGATATTAATAGAAATTTGGCATATTAAATTCCTTGCCATTATCTATTCTAATTTTCTACACTTGAGTATTGAATTGTGTTTGAACATAAGTGAGAAAATTCATGAGAAGGGAATAAGTTTCAGATTTCATTCTCATGAGATATAACCAGGAAAATCTGGAAGAATTATATACTATTGTGAGAAAAAATTGATAACCCGAATGAGAATCAACAAAGAAATGGCCCCATATATCACAGTGGAACAAATGAAAAATTTTATTTGAATTACTTTGTGATATAGGAAAAGAGGGCTTCTTTTGTTTAGCTAATGGATAGATCTCACAAACATGATTATGAGATGATTTTACAGATGAATCAAAAGAAGAAATTATTTGCAGTCTAGCAGGAGACATATGACGTAATTGATAATGCCATACATCAGATATTGTAGTAGAAAGTTGAGCTGAAACATTTGAAGATAAACCTTTTGAAGTAGATAAATCCTTCTTGATCAACGATTGATTATTGATAGCTGGAAGATTGATTAAGTGGTATAAACCAGCTCTAATTTCAACAAGATCAATCATTTTCCAATTGCTGAGATCCTGCAATTGCAATATACATTTAGAGTGAGAGAAAAACAAGGCAATGGAATGGTCTTTGGTCAGTTTAGAAGCAAATATAAGATTGACATTAAAAGATGATACATAAAGAGCATTATATATTGTCAAATCAAGATGAACTGTTCCAATGAAACTAATTGAAACAAAATTACCATTTGGTAATTAAACTGAAGAAAGTTTAGTAAGCAACTGCATGGATGTGAAAAAATGAGGAGAGCAGATCATATGATATGTTGCTCTAGTATTAATTATCCAAATGTTAGCAGTTGAAGATGAAGTAGCAAAACATGTTGGATTTAATTGAGATATACCTGATGTAGAAACAATATTGGTTGTAGGATTAGGAGTGATTGTAAATGAGGATAGGCTGTTGGCAAGTGAAATTAAATTCTAAATTTGCTCTTGTGTAAAAGGTATTGTTGGGACACTTGAATTCTACTCCAAAGAATAAGCAATCTTAGCATTTAGAGTTTGAGCCTTAGTTGATCTCTTTCCTCGAGGACCTTTCCATCATTGTGGATATCCAATAATTTGGAAACACTTATTTATAATGTGACCAGAATAACCACAGTGAGTACAAATCATATCAGCTTTGCCTTTCTTGTTGAGCTTTGGAGCATTAGATGCCGGTTTAAATGGTTGTGCAGCAGCCATGACTTGAGAATCAAGAGAAATTCCCACAACATTAGTTAGAGATCACTGACTCTCTTCTTAAAGCAACAAAGAAAATACTTTTCCCATAGAAGGCAGAGGAGAAAGAAGTAGCAACTGACTACGAATAGCTGAATAAGAGTCATTCAATCTAATCAGAAACTTCATCACATAATCCCATTGTTGCCTATTAGAGAGATTCTTGAGTATGGCACAAGTACATTTTTCTATTGTTTCGCATGTACAATTGGGAATAGGACGATAGCTAATGCACTCATCCCAGAACGTTTGGAAAAAACTAAAGTATTTAGTGATTGAACTAGAACCATGAGAAATAGAACTTAAAGATTTCTCCAAGGTAAAGACTCTAGGACCATCACTTCAAAGGTATCTTACCTTCAATTCTTTTCAAATCTCAAAAGCAGTGTTAAAATATAGAAGACTGCCACAAATCTCTTTTGCTATGGAGTTCATCAACCAAGAGAGGACCAGGTGGTGGAAGACTACCGTCAACAAAAAGAATCTTTTTCTTCACAATGAGTGCCATGGAGATGGATCGACTCCAGGCAATGTAATTTTCACCATTAAAGATTTCTGCCACAAGAAGTGCTCCAAGATTGTCACTTGGGTGGAGAAAATAAGGACTTGAAGAGTCATCGGTAGGGTTAAGGTTAAAAGAGGCTAAAGAAGGGGATTTCGCCATAGAAACGAATTTGGGAGAAAAAAATGAAACGAAAAATTGAATACGTTGCAGCAAAATGAGATTATGTCGATGATACCATGTGAAATCTTGTAAACAAAAGTCCAAGAACAGAGAATAGAGAACTTGAAGAACACTTCGTGAGAAAATTTTGATGTATATTTTCTCATTGAAAACTTAGTAAAACTGAATGTAGAAAAAGTACATTACAACCACTTATATACACAATTACAAGACATACAAAAATGTACATGTGTCAAAACTAATTTAAATCCAGCTAACTAATTTAACTGCTATAACATATTGATGTATCCGCCTCCCTTTCTATACATTGGTATTTGGCTATTTGAGTGTGTTTGGCTACTTGAGATTTCATTTCTATATCCTTATATTTCTTCTATATATTCCAACATACACTTAGACTAAAGATGAAAAGAAAATTACTTGCATCTCAAGAAGAAAAAAAAATCCACCTTTTCCATGAGGATCAACCGTGTTCTTTGTTGGTTGACCTAGGCTGCCTTTTGCTTCCTTTGGCTACACACCGCCCCAAGCGCTTAAGCATTTATGAGAAGTTTTCATATCTCTAACGCAGCTCGGTCATACAATGTCGTTCTTGCCATCGCATGATTTTGTCGTTCCTTCGACGAGTCTAGAGCTTCCTTGTGTCGCACAACATTTTTGGATTTTCTCTTTTGAAAAGTTTCGCCACCGAACTCATTTCTCGTAGGTATTATCTTTTGAAATGAAAAATTGAGGCATTATTTATTTTTTCAAACTATCTCATCTAGTGGTAGAATAAAATTTTTTATTATAATTTTTTAAATTTTTATATAAAATAAAATAAAACTAATATTAAAATAATATCTTATAATAATAATTTTTATTTTTATTTTATCTTATTTTTAAAAACAAACCGGACTTGAGAGTAAGCTTTTATATGGCAATAATCCTAACGGTATAAAGGGGTAGAATCTTAAGATTAATTACAAATATGCCATAGCAGATGTGTATTAAATAGTCCTACGTGGGCTTGAGCTTCTTGATAGGCTTTAAGGATTATTGATTACAAAATTAATGTTATTTTATGTTGGGTTTGGGCTACTTTTATATGTAGGCTGATATTTTATGTTGGGTTTAACACTTAAGTTAGACTTAATTTTAAACTAAATATTTTAGCTTAGCAATTTTATTATGTCATGAGTATTAAATTAAGATTGATTTATACTAATTGCTTGCAATCATTTTTATATTGAATACTATTAAATTTATCTTTATGAGTCGAATGTAATTTCCACAATTGTGTTTTTTTTTTAACTTAGATATATCTATATATATATATTAAATAATATTGAAAGATTAGATATTATATTAGTAGTAAATAGTAAATGTTTAATCTTTATTTTAAAAACTTTTAAAGTTCATTTCTATCGTCAAAAGAGAATTTTACTGTTTATTGTAATAGGTTTTGATATATTTATGCTATTAAAGTTTTAATTTTAAAATAAAGTAATATGTTAAAAATTATTCAAATGATATTTGTATTTAATAAGTTTCTTGTAAAAGCAAATAATTAGAAGTTTCTTATCGAATATTAGTCTATTCACATGCATACATCCATAAAATGAAAATAACATACTATTCCTAAATATTGATATTTTCTTTTAGACAAAAGTGACAACATTGATGAAAAACCACCACACAACTTAAAGTGGTGAGTGGATTGTATTTATATTGATTTACAAGATACTCTAGAATATTTATATATCAATCAAGAATCATGGGTTAATTATTATATGGACCTCCACCATGGCTTTCTTGGTGAGGGAGGAAAGAAGAAGGAGACGTTGATCTACAGCTTTCCATGCCAAGTGTTTGTCATTTAGCGTGTTAGAGGTTGGAGGATAAAAATGTGGTGGCAGCACAATGGTGCCATCAACGTAGTCCAATAACTCTTGGCTTTCAAGAAGAGAGAGAAGTTGAGACTTCTATAAGAGGTAATTTGTTGAGGTGAGCTTAATGGTGAGCATATGAATTAATGTGTTGAAGGAAAGAAGGGATGGAACTTTCAGCAGCCATGGGAGAGAGAGAGTAAGGATCGATTTTTGGGAGATTAATCCAGTATGGGCGATGCTACAACCACCGCTGTATATGCACCGTCCAATGCACCATTAGTATAATTTTAGTTTTTAATTTTTTAATTTTTTAATTTTTTTTGTATAATTTTTTAAATATTCTAAAACATTTTTAAAAAATTCACAATATTATTAAATAATATTTACTTAATAATTAAGTCTAAATAACAAAATAAAATAAAAAGGCAACGGTGCACATGTGCACCAAACGGTGCCTTTAGTATTATCCACAATATTGCTCTTGATATCATGATAACATTAATGAAAACCACCACACAGCTTGAAGTGGTAAGTGTATTGTATTTATATTGATTTACAAGATGCTATAGAATATTTACATATCAATTACAATGCAAGTAAAGAAGAAATGATTATGCTAAAATTATGGGCTAATTATGATATGGACCTCCTCATGGCTTCCTCAGTAAGGGGGGAAAAAAGAAAGTTGAGGAGATGTTGATCTATAGCTTTTCACGTCAAGTGTTTGTCATTTGGCGTATTAGAGGTTGGAGGATGAAAACGTGGTGGCGGCACAATGGTGCCATCAACGTAGTCCAATAACTTTTAGCTTTCAAGAAGAGAGAGAAGTTGATTTCCATATGAGGTAATTTGTTGATGTGAGCTTGATGGTGAGCATATGAATTAATGTGTTGAAGGGAAAGAGGGAGGGAACTTTCAGCAGCCATGGGAGGGAAAAGGTAGGGATCGATTTTTGGGAGGTTAATCCAATATGGGCGATGCTACAGCCACCGCTGTATATGCACCACCCATTGCACCTTTAGTGTAATTTTAGTTTTTAGTTTTTTCATTTTTTTTTTGTATCATTTTTTAAATATTCTAAAAAATTAAAAAATAAATTAAAAAAAACTCAGAATATTATTAAATAATATTTACTTAATAATTAAGTCTAAATAAAAATTAAAATTTTTGCACACCAACGATGTGCACCAAATGGTGCCTTTAGTGTTATCCATCCAACATTACTCTTAATACCATGACATCGTTGATGAAAACCACCACACAGCTTGAAGTGGTGAGTGTATTATATTTATATTGATTTACAAGATGCTCTAGAATATTTATATATGAATCAAGAACCAATTTAGGATATTGACATATCAATTACAATGCAAGCAAAAAGGAAATGATCAGGCTAAAATTATGGGCTAATTATGATGCATGCATTAGGCCTTAGATTAAGGCAAAGTATCCTCAACAAAAAGGATAATATAAAGGTACTATAATATTGGACAAAAGGATATATTTAGGCATTTTTGTGCTCATAGAAATTGCACTCTCTTCCAAAGGCTAAAGGTTTGAAATCTCATGGTTTAATTCTCTACTTTTACATATGTTCATATACTTTGAATGCAAAGTTTGATTACATGCCATTGTTTTACTTGTCATTTGATAAAAATAAAAATAAAAAAATAGTAAAGGCTTTTTAAATGGTGTTGATTGGCTAGTTGAGCGTGTAGGATGTTTGTGAGTTTTTGTAAGAAGTGTAGTCATAGTATCTCGACATCAGAACTGCTTCATGCTTGTACTCGTTAACTAATTCTTTTTACAGTCAACAAGAAGTGGACTGCAATGTAAACTTAAATGAAACGTTGTGTTTCATTTAAGCTATGGTTCAACGCAAGCATGAAACATTATGTTTCATCAAGTCATTTCATTACTTCCACTACGTCCAACTCAAAATGAAGAAACAAATCCATCCTAGATTCTCAACCCTCGCCCTCGCCCCCTCATCCTGTACATCCCTTGGCCATCTGCACAGAAATGATCTGCAGAGCAACCCTTGTCGTCTCCAAGAGAATTTCCTCATGTAGATTACCTAGTCGAGGACTATAACATTGTTGTCTCTTTGAGCAACCACATGCCGATTACCTAATCAAGTATCCACATCCCCTAAATAAACGAGGGTTTCACTTTCAGATGGGAAAAATTTTGCCCATATAGTCCTCCTGATGCCTAGAGTAGCCAAGGCCAAGTGTTGAGATCTTGTAATGCCGATCACAAAACGTCGTCTTAACCCCAGTCGAGCAAACCCCAGTTGCATTTCGAAGCAAAACAAGTTGAGCAAATCCCAATCGAGTACCCATGTAACCGTCTCTCAAGATATTTTCCATTATTGGTGTCAAGAGAGTTCAAGTGGTTCTGTTGGTTGGTGTTTTTGTTGGTGCCGAGTACCCAGTAAATGTAGATTGATTTTTTTTTTGGCATTTTTGTTGGTGCAGTCCTTAGTCAAGTAATCCATTGTTGGTATTTTGTTGTAATGTATTGTATTATGGTCGGCGCTTTTAGTTGCAGCTCAATTACATTGTGTTTTGGTAATGCACAGCAAGTGCTCGGGTATATTCCTAGGAGAAGATTGTTAGATTATTTTACTTAAATCTGTAATTTTTTATGTATATTCACTTATGTACAAAGAAAATTAATGAGAATTACACAAAAGTTTTTCTCTTCTCTTGTGTTTTTTTACAATTTTGATTTTTTGTTTGGAGTACTAAGATATTACCTTTGCAAGGCTGGGAGAGTGAGCATTGTGTATGCCAGTTTGATCTTATTAGCTATTCCAGATATGGATTTAAAGCTTGTAGCTACATTCCTCATAGCCAGTGATTCTTTTGGGTGTTGCCACGCCCATTTAAACTAAAGGAACAACTTGTTAATACTGAAATTCTTATTTTATACATGACTTTGTGGATAAAACTCAAAACAATGAGCAAAAATCTCAAAATTACAATCAGAAAAGAGATTTTTCAGAATTAAACAAGGCATTGAAAAAAGTTTCATCCACTAATGAAGGTGATCAAGAAGGAATTGAATAACAAAAAATAGTGATACTGAGAAACCATACAAATTCCTTGGACTCTCTTCCTATTCTATGTATATGTATGCATATTTGTTTCCATACCATGTGATTGCCCATCATTGAAATTTACTATTGCAAACACTAGAGGCAGAAAAAGCATTTCCTTACATCGAGAATGCAAATTAATCTGAAACAAATTACTTTGACTTAATACAAAGAAACAAATTAACGTTGCAAAATACTTTCTCCTATGCATTGAAATTTTTAAAAAGTACATTTCCATGACAACGTCGTCAACAATACATTGAGTTAAATAATACAATGATATTAGAAGTCAAGATGCACTCTTCAACGTCTTCTCATCTCTTAACATTATCAAAATGCAGCAGTCCACATCGTCTTCTCATCAATTCTTAAGAGCGTCATGATGTTGAAAGTCCACTTACAAGTAGTATGAAACATTATATAAACTAATGCAAAATTTCTCATTAATTGTTCAAAATAGAAATAAAAGGACAAAATTAACAACATTTACCTGAGAAATAATGTTTTGTTGTGTACAAAGTACTTGCGAAACAACACCTTGTGCGTGCCAGATGGTATTACCAAATCTATTAGGTTTAATACATTTTTCGGACATGCAGTTCCCCTACATTTGAATAAATAAACAAATTAAATAACTTAAAATTAAATATTTGTGTATATTAAACTCACATTATTTAAATCTTCCTACAATTTTCTTATGTCGCTTCCCACCGGCTTTTTTGGTTTTAGTTTGTAACTTTTCTATTGGTGGTTGTTTCCTCTTCGATGGGTGCCGCCCTTTGCCTCTAACAACGCGAGACCTCCGCACTTGTTTTGAACTTACAGCTTCAGCATCAATGAAAGTATGAGTATTAGCAATTATGACTTGAGATTTTGATTTCATATAAATTCCATTCACTGCCTGTAACTTTTGTGTTATATCTATGGAATTATCTTCGCTTTCAGCTACATTTATAGCTACTTGGTAGCATAACTTTATCAAGTTAGAGTACCTACTAGCCATTGGTTTACCACTCAAGTCATCGTAACTGCTTCGAATCAGAGTATATCCACGTTTAATGTCCTTCCTCCACCTATCCACCACGCGCACAACCAAGTGTTACATATACTAAGATTACCATCGACTTCCCTTCTATTTCTTTGGGTCATTATGCCAAATCCAGTTTGTCCCCATATTGCTTATAATAGTCAATGAGTTCTTGCTTAGTTTTGAAAAACATCTCAACCGTTGGCTCTTCAACTCCATCATTATCATTTCGTGGCGTTGGCTCATCAACCACATCGTCATCATCATTCTCAGGAGTTGGCTCTAAACCCCCATTATCATCATCATTCTTAATAGTTGGCTCTAAACCTCCAACATCATCATCATCCCCTAGTGTTGGCTCTAAAATTTCATGACCACCAATTGCTTTCTCACCATCTCTCACATTTGGAGTATCTATATAATAACTATTTCCAGAATTAAAAAAAAATAGTGATTGCCTACTAAATGTGCTTTCTTCTCTTGTCTCTATCAAGAATAATCCTCATATATTTTTGCACAACAAGAAATCAAAAAAAAATTAAATAAGTTAGTATTGAAATAAATGTTCCAAACGTTGCAAAAATAAAAATTCTATAATTGTCAGGTAGTGCCAAAAGAAGGCTCTAAAATTTTTACAATTAGTACAATAAAAAATATATAGATTTATTCATTTATTTTGATAAGTAAAGACCTATAGAAAAATGAGGGGAGCAAGTATCTAAAAAGAATAGAAACGGGAGGCATACAAAGCAAATAAAATATGCACAGTGGAGACAAAATATGCGCATTATTGAGTTTTTCGTTCTAAAAATTTCAACTAAGTCTAAGATAAACCTTTCAAACAAGCCATTACATAATTTTTACAAAATAAAGATTACCGAAATTGACAAAAAGTTGGGATGGAATAAAGCCAAAGACCATAACTTTTGTAAAATTAAGATTACCAAAAACGACAAAAGTTGGGTTAAAATCAAGTCAAAGACCATAAATTTTATAAAATAAAGATTACTTATAGCATTATTTACAACAAAAAATAAAAAATACGCACAAATCAAACCAATATAAATATGAGAAAAGCTGGGAGATAAAGATACGAAAAACCAAACAAACAGAAGCGCAGGAGCAGAGTCTACTGCACACAAACAAACCAACCAAATAAATATTATGCACATACAAACCAATAAAAGATATGAAAAATTGCAAACCGTTGACAATAAAGTTGGGAGACTGAGATTGAGATGGAATCTTTGAGCATGCGGAAATACAGGAGTGAAGGAAGCGTATGATTTGGGGGTATTCTAATTTTAGGATATTTTGATTTAAGGATATTTTAGTTAAATTATTAATAAATTATTAATAAGAATATTTTTATCTATTCTTAAAGTGAATTGTAAAAGAGTCCAAAATATTAGACTATACCTAACACTACTTTTTGAATATTTAATTACTAACACTACTTTTTTAAATATTAGACTATACCAAAATATTTTTTTTTTTTAAAGTTCTATTACGTATAGTTATTTTTGTGTATTTTTTGTACATCTCATTTACGTGATTGGCCAAAATATTTATTATAAGTCCATGTAGCTAATCATATTTTTAGAATGTATAAAAAAGTGTATAAAAATAACTACAGTATAAAAAGCATACATGCCTTACACGTAGTATTTACTATACTTCATAGAACTTGTTAATACTATTAATATTATTATTAATAATAAAATTAAAAAAAATATTTCTACATGTCTGCATAAAGTTGTAGATAGATTATTATAAAAAAAAAATACTGAAATAATATTTCAACACAAAAATGCGGGGACAAGATTTGATTTTCATTGGTACCTTTTAAGTTTGATACGTGAAAAATAAAGAATTTTAGAAATAAATATATAATAAAAAAGTAAAAGATTTAAAAAAAAAAATACTATTCTCACAAATCGAAATTTTCATACTTGGCACGTAGCCCCTATATATTTGTCGTTACTCTAAAGAAGGCCGCTACGTAGCCATCTTTTTCATTGTAGGTACATCAGATACAGTATTATTCTATAATAAAAATTATTAAAGTCACTCTTTAAAGTTTCACTCCCATTAAGTTTTTGTTTTTTTATTTTTATTTAACAATTAAGTAAGTGATTTATAATAGTATTGTAATTTTTTTTTAAATTGTTAAAACAGCTAAAAAAATATATGAATAAAAAACCAATATATATATATATATATCGGAAGAGAGGAGAAAGGCAATATATATAGAGTGGCGCTACTTTATATATATATATATATATATATATTAACAAATTTAATATTTTTTTTAAATCCCTATATTATAATTAAAAAACATTTACTTAATTATTAAATAAAATAATAATAATAAATTATTGAAATGTAACTTTTATTTGTAACTTTAAAAAATAAGTTTAAAATTTCTCTCATACGTGTATATATATATATATCTCGAATTTCCTTCGAATGAACAAATTTTGTTTTTTATTTTTTTTATTTAACTTTAAATTTTTTTTTGTGGTTTTAAATAATTTTTAAAGATAAAAAAATCACATTATTATTAAAAAAATATTTTTTAATCCTTTAGAAAAAAATTTTAAAAAAATAATTCGATACACAAATTTAAATTCATTACATATATAATTTTTGACTGTATTTATTATTTTTCTTCTATATATATATATTGAAAAATAATAAACACACATAATTTTTTATAATATTTTTCATAATACAAGTGATAATGTGAGGATATTTTAATAAAATGATATTAGTTTTATAAAATAATTCATAAAAATATTCTCACTTTATTGTTTATGTTGTAAAAGGTATTATAGAAGATAATGTGTATATCATTCCTCGTATATATTCTCTAACAAAATTTTCAGAGAAGGGGCGATTAGGACATCCGTCCTTTACAAAAACCGGCGCCTACATTGCAAAAGCAGGCTAATTAGAACGTACACGTAATTGACGGAATGAAAGGAATTAATGTACCAAGCTTGCAATTTCCAATTTTGCTAACTACTGCACGGAGAAAACACATGTGAACATAGTTAATGCACAAATTCTTTTTCAAAAAAAAAAAAAAACTTAATAAATAAGAAATTTATATAAAAAAATTGAAATTTTAAATATTATTTAAAAAAAAAAGAATGTAAAGTATAATACTTTTTAATAATATTATTCGTAAAACATATTCGAGAAATTATTATGGACCCGTGATTTTAAAGGATACAGGGCCCATGCATGTAGGCAATTTTGACTTTAATCAGCCGACATGACTACTATTTTTGATTGATCATCTTAATGCCATTTTCCCATAAGAAAAATAATTAAGAGCAAATACACTCAAGCACGCACACTCACATGAACAGTAGCATAAACAGTAACACGCTATTATTTATATGAGTGTGTGTGCTTGAGTATGGTTGCTCTATAGTATTGCTCTTTCCAATAATCAGTAAAGGAACTCCAATTTTATAGGTAGGAAGACTCGCAGCTAATTTCTTTCCACCCAAATATCAGATATACAGTACATGACTAGACTGATCATGTTTTTATCGTACCCATTTTTCGGCCTCAAAGTTTTAGATTAGTACGTACGTATACGTATTAATGGCAGGGCATGCCACAAAAATTGGCCGGTTATGTAAAAAATTTTTAAAACTCGTTTAAATTTAGAGAGGGTATGAAATGAAGTATGAATAATAATAAATTAAATAATTATAATAAATTAAAATTTAAAATAAGTGATTGAAATGAATTAAATGTATGAAATAAATTATAAAAAATAAAATAAAGTTTACTAAACAAACCAATTCAAAAAGACATATACTAAAAATATATATTTATAATATTTTAATTATAATCAAAATGATTATTTATAATAAAAATATATATTTTTATCATAAATAATCTCTCTAATTATAATTAAAATATTATAAATACATTATATATTTCTTATAATGAGTTAGGCCATGCAAACAATCAATAGTGCTATAAAATTGCAATTACTAGAAATTTATAAAAAATGATAGGAATCGAGATTCATCCATATATATATATATATATGGATTATACATATAATCTTTAAAATTAGACATCTCGGCTTGGGACTAATTTACATGTAGCATTATATATATTATATGCATTATATTTGAAAGTACTTATTATAAGCTTCATAAATATATATATCATAATTATTACACACTTTCTTAGTTTGAAAAATAACAAGAGTTTGACATTCAAGCTCCGTTTAGCTCCGTTTCATTTTATTTCCAGCAAAAAATCCTAACTCTTCAAGAGTGTGAGTCGCTAGGAGGGGTAGAGTCCCGACCCTCCCCTTCCTCATCTCCCTCTGAAGGGGGAGGATCCATACCTTCTAAAGCCGTACGTGAGCTGCACACGCACTACGTCTCAATAGTCTACTCGTCCACGCGCCTCCTCAAGGGAAGGCTTTCTTTGGCTACACGTGACTCTACAATGTCCTTGGCCACTGGCTGTTTCGATCTTAACTCTTGATATCCTCCGACGGCTGACACGTGTAATCCACGTGTCACTCTCAATCGCAAGTCTCTTGATTTTTTAGATTTATTTTCTTCCAAGATTGAGAGCTGGGTGTTTCGATTTTCTCAAGTTTTCCTTCCTATTTTGTATTTTATTCTTGTTAATAAAAAAACAAAAAAATATATAGTCTCTAGAACTTTTGGTCCTTAATCCCTCAGAGTGTATTCCTAACTCGTCTTAGAAGAAGCATGAGATTTGTTTGTTTATTTGTTTGTTGTTGATTATCACTCTATTTTAGATAAAATTGAACTATCTCTCAGACAGTGTTTTAGAGGATTTTGCAAAGATTAGAAAATGTAAGTCATATTTAATGTATTGGAGAGCTATTAATCGTCGTTAAGCTAATTTATAATGTATGTTTTCAAATTTATTTATAATGCCTGTTATTAATTAATGGAATGCAGTGTCCTCTTCAAAAAATAAATGCACTAATTAATAATTGTTAAAAAAAGATGCACTAATAATTGTTGATGGAAACATGACATGCATGTATCTAGTAGCGATCAGTTGAAGTTGCAGTCATGTGGAAATTAAAGAAGCACACGTACTGGGGGAATTTAATTCCCAACTATATATCTGCTATAATTAATATATATAGAAACTACATTCTTAAATTAAATCAGATTGGCCTACATTCTTAAATTATTAATATATATATATATATGCACGAAAATGCTAGTTGTAAGCGTCCGAAAGTAAATATCATGCAAATGGCACGTTTTTTGATATAACAAAAAAACAAAAAGAGAGAGAGAGAGAGAGAGAGAGAGAGAGACTTTACGACCCTCCATTTCCCTCCCTTCGTTGTCAAGAATTTGGTCAATGACCTTGCTTCCAGCTCCCCATCCAATCCTACCCATTTCTTGAGAGCGGGGGCGGATCACATTTGTGGTTGGGGGCGTCCAAACACTTCATCTATAATATATATATATAATTAAAAAATTTTCTTAAATTATAAATATAAAAATAAAAATAAAAATTCCCTCCAAATTTTTTTTACAAAAATTATTTTTTTAAATCTCAATATACATCTATTTATATTTTAACTTATAACTTATAACTTATAACTTTACATAAATCTAAATTTTAACTTTCATAATCTTACAGTTACTTTAATAGTTTAACTCTAGTAAAAAAATTGATTATAAATTTATATAATTGTAAAATTGATTGATACTCACTTATTTAATTTCACTCTAACTTGTATGATTGTGAGATATAGTTTGTTAAAAATCTAATAGCGTTATATCATTACTTATTAGAAATTTTTCAAATTTATTCTTGATTTATAAATTTTTCTTAAATCATAAAAAAATATGAGCAAGTATTTAAGAACAATTAATTTTTTTTTTTAAAGAAAGAAATGGAGTACAATTCAAAAAGTAATATACGTTTAGAGAGCTCGGTAACAATAGAATATAATATTTCTATTATTGATGGATCATCCTTCTAAAATTTACACGTACCGTACACTTTATCAATTGCCCTCAAACATAAAATCCTAATTGTGGCCTTAAGAGCTAGCTAGGAATCATAAATGGTAATTAGCGTTGTAGGTGGGTCAAAGCATATGACAAAAATGAAAACTAGAGGCACTTCCACACGAAGATGAAGAGCAAAAGCAGAATTTGGGAATTTAAGCGAAAACGAAGATCAAAGAGCAAAGGGTATTTTGATCTGCCTTTCTCATTGTGTGTCTGTCCGAGCCAGGATTTTTCTAAATGCCATCATTGACTGTAAAATGCCTCAATCACAATCTGCACTAGAATATGAGAGTCGGATTTTCGGACATGATGAATCTAGAGTTCAATATTTAGAAAGCGAAACAAAATTTCTAGATAAGCTTGTACATGTCTTGAATATCTTGCAATCTGCAAAATTTTATCGGCTTGCTCATATACGAAGAGAATCACATATATTTTCTAGCAGTTTTTAGGAATTATTATACATGAAATTCGGATGGTAAAATAAACGAGTTTGGAAGAATCTAAATTTTCTCAAATTTAAATGAAGTAGTGGCTTAGTTAAAACCGTTATTATATATGGTGCAAGAATTTTTACCGGCCACCAATACTGCATAATTCGGGTTTAGTGTGTGAAGTATGAAAAAGAAAACAAAGAAGAAAGTGAGAGAGAGAGCTCTATGACTCTATCCTATTATTTTTTTTTTATTCTTCTCATGCACTCTCCGTTTACTTGTCGCTTCCACATTTCGACTGTTCTTAGCAGGGCCCCATTCTTAAATTAATCAGATCAAGGGCCCCACGCATGATATGACATGCATTTGTACCAGCCGCTGGGCATGATGTCCGTGCAGATCATCAACAATGAGAAGTCTTGTAAACGTGATTCTCGTAAAAACAGTATTCGTTGAGAAGAATAAAAAATTTTTTTTAAAATATATTAAAATTTAAAAAATATGTATTAAATTTTAAAAAAATATATAAAAATTTATATTTTATATAAAAAATTAAAAATATATAATAATAAAATAAAGATGAATTAAAATAAATTGAACTGAATTACAAATACAAATGAAACCTGAATATTTTCATCTTGGCCGGAAATAAATTAGCAACAATTAACGTCTCAAATTTATATGTATGGGTGAGAGTGTGTGTCATGCATGATCTAAAGACTAAAATTTTGCGGTTTAGATTATATATAAAATATGGATTATTGTGAAGACTTGATATATAATATTAGGACTCACGTGGACGAGGAAGTACGATAAGTCCAAATTGTAGTATTTTTATCAATATTTTGAAAATGGAATTGTTGGATGTCCTGATCAAAATATTGGGATAAACTATTTTTATATTGATATCGTTTTGTTAAAATAATCTATTTAAAAGTAAATTATATTTATATACATATAAATAATAAAAAGATAAAATTATTAATTATTTTGTGATTTATACAAATAAAATATACTTTTTATATATATAAAAAAAAGGAAAAAAACAAATCTATATATAAAAAAAAAGTATTTTAAAATAAAGATGACTGTCAAAATCCGAAATCCGATACTAGCCGAAATTTGGTACTGATCAAAATGACAAAAAACTAATCCAAAAGAAAACGGACAATTTTTTATATTGGAAAGGTGATTGGTACAGTACATTTCCGACGTACCAATCGATATAATACGATTTTTTAAACTATATTTTTTTTACCATTTTCTTATGAATTTACTAATAAACTAGCGTTGTAGACCGTGGAAATTAAAGATTTTTTTTTAATTAGAAAAATGCCGCGTACCCATAACCCCGGGCTTAAAACTACGAAACTTGATCTCGAGTAGTACCAAATTACCAATCCTGTGAGATATTTTTAGAATCTAATTATAACAAGTGCAAAATGACAGATAAAGGAAAAAGAGGAACGGACGGTAAACTTTATTTTACCCTACTCAAAGGAAAGCCCAGAGGTCATGGACATTGAAATCTACGGTCAAAAGCTTTTGTGAGAAACACTTTGGATAAAATTGGATAAAATGCATGCAGAAAGAGTTGCTTGATCAACAAGTTCTTATAGATCACCACGGTTTGTACAGCGTCATTGGTGGTTTTCTAGTATTTTGGTTTTGTTGCTTGATTTGCAGGTTCATAGATGGTGGAAGCTCAAAGCCCACCAAGCGCTATGTTGCTATTTTTCCTGTTTGTCGATCACGTGGTCGTCTGATTTTTTTGTCAAATAGAATGACGCGTTCTTCTAACACGCGGGGTCCGGTTTTAAACGCGCCTTGCTTTTGGTGGATCTTCATCGCCAATGGTATCGTTGGATATGGTTCTTAGTGGATTCGGGATTTCAGCAATCCTTTGACCTGCAGGGATTCATTCTTAATATAGCACGTGGTGTCTACACGTCACCACAGAAAGTCATTTCTTTCAGTTGTTTAATGTTGTTTGGTCTTGGTTTGGTTGTGTTTTCTTGTTTTTTCATTTGTATAGAGAAAATTGTAAAAGAATAAATAGTATCTCGAACTTATATCCGTGGAATCCTAGTTCTCTCCTCTGGTGGAAGATAAGATAGTAGTTCACTACTATTATGACAGTAATTAGTCTCTCAGACTTTTGTCTTAAGAGAATTATAAGCTAAATCTCATCTATACTTAGTTGATTTGCAAACTAAATTTTTTCAATTATTGATCACATTATAAGTTTTATTTCGATAATTTCAATCGAGTAAATATATTTCTTAAAAAAAATGTCATTGAGATGTGACTTGAATTGAATTCAATTAAGCACATCTTTAGTGCTCGCTCAACCCTTGCTTGAGTGGTAGCTCGAGCGAGCCTCAACTCTTAAGTTCACTCAACCATCGCTTGACATCCCACTCAAACAAGGCATTAGACAGAGAGTTCGATTGACCCTCGCTCGACATCCAGTTCGAGTGAGATTCTAGACAGAAACTCTGTTCAACTCTCACTCGACGTCCCGCTTGAGTGAGAATCAACCCTAGACGTTCGCTCGATCCTCGCTCGAGATTTCGTTTCGAGCTAATGTTTTTTGTACTAGGGTTGGTGTCGTTTGGAAGAGTATTTCACTCGAACGAGAGTACTTCGCTCGAGCGAGTCTAAACTTATAAGAATGCTTTCGTTCATTTGAATGCAGCAGCTCGTGAGGAACTTAGGAGCTCATTTCTCTGTTTTAGATTTTTTAGAGTATTTTTTAAATAAGAAAATATTGAGTTTGTAAGAGAGAGTTTTGCAATTTGTAAGTGATATTGAGTGTTCTAGTGTAAGAATCTTATAATTCAATCTCTATACTCCATCTCTATTGTTATAATAAATTCATTGAGATCAACCCAACAGTGGACGTAGACTTGTGTTATGCCGAACCACTTCAAATCTAGGTATCCATAGTGTTTTGTACGTTCTTTGTTTTATTTCTTTTGTTACATCCGTTGTATTACTTTCTATTTATTATTTATTGATCGAACCATTCCCAATACACTGGTATCAGAGCGTTCTTGAGCTCTGTGTAAATCTAAAGGGATGGCCTCAGTAAAATTTGAAGTGGAGAAATTCAACAGACAGAACAACTTCAATTTATGGCGCATCAAGATGAAGACGTTGTTGCAACAACATAGTTTGTTCAATGTTCTAGAAAAAGTGACTGGTGAGTCTCCTACACCATCAAAGGATGAGGAAGAAAGGGCTTACGGTACTAATTTATTGTCACTATCAGATGGAGTTTTGAAGGAAATTGCTGAATAAGGCTATAAAAAGACCGAATCGAACTAACGGATCGAACCGAACCGGTTGGAGTTCGGTCCGGTCTGGTTCGATCCAAATTATACATAGACCGAATAGTTCCGGTTTGGTCTCGGTCCATGGGATTCCTCTCCCTGGACCGGACTGGACTAGACCGAACCGCTAAAGTATTTTTATTTTTATTTATATATATATGTATATATAAATAATAGTATATAAATTTTAATATTAATATTAATATTAATATATATTAATATAATAACATATTAATATATAATATAAACTCTTATAATATTAACATATTATAATTTATAATAGTTGACTAGTTGTAGTATAAAATATAAATTATAGTATATCTATATAGCGTATTAGTAATAACTTATAAGTAATAAGTATATTATTATTATTTAATATATTATTACTAATTTATCACTATTTATGAACATATAAATATATAATATGCTAATGTAATAGTGTTATTAATACTATTTTTTTCCTATTTTTTATTTAGATTATTTTTCATCATGTTTTTTAAGAGTAAGTTTTTAAATATTTTTTGGTTTAAATATGTGATAAATATGTACATTGGGTTGAAAATAATTAAATTTTAGTAAAAAAAAAAATTGATCATCGTAGAATATTAAATTAAATTTAGCCTATTAAATCATATGGGACTCCCCTGGACTGGACCAAACCACCCCTGAACCGAATTGGACCGGACCAATATGGACCGAATAGGAGTTCGGTCTGATCTAAGGTGAAAGAATTCTTGGACCGAATGGAATCGGTCCACAAATTTTTCGAACCGAACCGGACCATTTACACCTCTAGTTGCTGAGGAGGAGACTGTCGTTGGTCTGTGGGACAAGCTGGAAAGCTTATACATGAAAAAATGTCTTACTAACTGGTTGTATTTGAAACAACAGTTATACACTCTCAAAATAATGGAATGTACTTCTATTTCTATAAATCTAGATGAATTTAATAAGATTATTATGGATATGGGGAACATAGACATTAAAATTGATGATGAAGATCAAGTCTTAATTGTTTTGTATTCATTGCCTATTTCGTTTGATAATTTTATAAATTTAATGTTGTATGGTAGATATATAATCTCTTTGGTAGATATTAAGTCTGCTTTGGATTCTAAGGAATTGAGAACAAAATTTGGGAGGTTAGTCATGGACGATCAAGCCGATAATTTGTTAGTGAAATGTTCCTCTGGTGACAGATCCGAGGAGAGACGTTCAGGGAAGAGTAGGGGTAGTTCTAGTAGCTCTAGATCTAATAAGAAAAATATTAAGTGTTACTACTGCCATAAGTTTGGTCATTACAAGAATGAGTGTCTAAAATTGAAAAATATTCAGAAAGTGGAAAGTTTCTCTAGTGGTGATGACAGCGAAGAAAATGACAGATAGTTTCTACTTCTTTAAGGGCAGTATGGTAACAAGTGGAGTATCTTCACATGCTCCAGATTCAGATGTCACTCGCATATAGCACATGTGAGTGTGCCAGACGGTGTGGTCATTTATGAGTTGGCAACTTTTACTTGGTGTATCAAAAAACAGTAATCTTAATTTTTTATTTGCATTGTACTCTTGAGAAACAATGTGGAATTAGATTTCCTGCAGTTGTTTATTTCTGATTGGGATACATCTTGTATAAAGTCGTGTTTTGTTATACTCATATTTGTTTTATGACCATTGGAGAAGAGTTTTGGTTTTGTTTATCTGTTTTATTTTTTGTGAAATGTTTGATGTGCTCAAATACTTGAGAAGACAAGTGATCTATAGACAAGAAGGTAGAACGTTGATTAGACCATATAGTTTTGTTTTACTTCACAAAACTGGAGTAGTTGAATGGTATGAAGTGGGCTTGCAGAATTCACAGTTTGTTTTGAGTTTGCTAGGCTTTTCTACAAATTGTGGTGAAGCGGACAACATAACTTACTATTTGATGAACCTTCTCTTCTTTCATTCCACATGAAAAGAGAGAGAATTATAGAAAGAATATGGAGTTGCAGAGATCTTCACAACAAAGTACGTGTGATACTCTAGATCATACTATTGTTTGAGTATAATTTTGTCTATTGGCATTAGTACACAATGAGAGCAGGTCTACAGTTAGTAGATAGAGGAGGCAGTTTGGTCACCTTTTGCGTATATTCATGTAGGTTTTGATGGGTTTTTACTTTGGTATATAATATCTGGTTGTCTTCATTTATATTTAGAAGCCGTTGTTCAAGTAAATAATCTGTATAGTGGTACATTGTCGTTTGTGTGAAGATGTTGATTTTTCATTAGAACCAAACCGGTGATTTGGTCAAGTCGTCTATGGTGTTGAAGACTTTTGTGTGGAAATTGAGTTATTCAAAGACAGACTTCGTATTTTAGTTGGGTATTCCTTTTGTCATATGACTGAAGGATTTGTTGTTCTTTTGCATTTTGTGAGGCTTGTAACAATTCAAGCCAATATGGAGATTTGTTGAGATATGACTTGAATTAAGTTCAATCAAGCGCATTTTCAGTGCTCGCTTGATATTTTGCTCGAGCGAGGTATCAGACAGAGAGTTCAATCGACCCTTACTCGAAATTTAATTCGAGCGAGATTCTAAACAGAGACTTCGCTCAACTCTCGTTCGACGTCCCGCTCGAACGAGAGTCAACCCTAAATGTTCGCTCGAGGTTTCACTTTGAGCTAATATTTTCTGTACCAGAGTTGGCGCCGTTTGGAATAGTGTTTCGCTTGAGCGAGAGTACCTCGCTCGAGCGATTTTGGGGTTATAAGAATGCTCTTGTTCATTTGAACGCAACAGCTCGTGAGGAGCTCAAGAGCTTATTTCTCTATTTTAGATTTTTGAGAGTATTTTGTAAAGAATAAAAGGTTGAGTTTGTGAGAGAGAGTTTTGCAACTTATAAATGAGATTAAGTGTTCTAGTGTAAGAATCTTGTGATTCAATCTCTGTACTCTATTTCTGTTGTTATAGTGAATTCATTGAGACCAATTCAACAGTAGACGTAAACTTGTGTTAAGTCGAATCATTTTAAATCTTGATGTCTATCAGTGTTATGTGCGTTCTTTGTTTTAATTATTTTATTGCATTCGCTACGTCACTTCCTATTTATTATTTTTTAACCGATCCATTTCTAATAAACTACTCATCTAATATTATAAAATTATGCTATAATCTATATATAACCCCTCAATAATAACCCGTAAGTAGTAGCTAGCTAGGTATTAGTTTTTGTCTTCTAAGTCATGTCATTATATTATCTTCATAAATTCAAATTTAAACATATAAATTAAAACGACAGTGAAATTTAAAGGTCCATGCAGCAATCTTGACCTGTCGGTCTTTTAGTAATTATCATCAGTTCATGATCATGATGATCTCTATCATCCCTCGAATGGCATAAAATGACCATCAGTTCTAAGGTAAAAAAAAATATATAATAAATAATTTTTCAAAAAGTTTTTATTATGATGACGCATCCCGAAATCAGAAAAGAAAAAAAAATTATTATTAAAAGATTTCTTTCGGTATGGTTATCGGATTTTTGAAAACATCTTTTGTATTAATTTTTTCAGAGAAAGTTGTTTTTATCTTGGATTATTATTACCCATCACAAAAATTAATTGATGTAATACATTTTAAACGTGTACTTTTTGTTTACGTGACGTGTGGTGATCATAGACATATTTAATATATATTAGATAAAACTAACATATAAAGTACGTTTATTTAATTTAATTTTTAATAAAATTTTAAAAATTATTTATAATTAAATAAATGATAAATAATTATACATTTTCATGTATTATATAAAAAAATATTAATAAAAATAATAAAATAATCCTATAAATAAATATAATCTATAATTTTATCAAATTTATTTAAGATAAATTTGATTGAAACTTTAATAAAAGTTTTGTTCAAAATATTATATTTTTATAATCTCAAGATGATAATCTAATATTTGTGTCATTTTACACAGTTTCAAAAGAGAGGATATTAAAATATCTATGTCTTTAGTTTTTAAATTTTTCTAAATCTACATAAACTTGAATCATCTACAGTTTTTTTAGTTATTTGATTGTTTTTAAGAAATAATATGATTTAAAAAAAAATTAGATAGTTTATAATTTATATAAAAGAATGTTATATTATAATTTATAATATGAAATTTTAATCTTAAATATATAAATTTATTAGATCATATATATTTCAATTAAATATCAAATATATATAATATATTTATTATATTTATTTCTTATTATTACTAATCTAATATAATTATAGTTAATTGTATATACTGTATATTTATCATCTCAATAAATAAATAAATAATACATTCATTTTAAAATTATAAAATAATTTTTAAAGAATGAAATTATTAATCATATAATAGGAATAAATTTTCATGAATAAATTAAACTCTCTAACGTATAAATTAACATTTCTAAGTGAGGATTCATTATTATATTGTTATGAATGGTTTATTTATATATATTATTATATATTATTATATATTCTATACTATTATTATGTCATTCTATATTATTATTATTATTCTATATTTATTTTACATAAAAAAAAATTTTAAATAAAAAATTTACCGCTATAGAAAATTAAAGTGATGTAATTAAATTGAATGCAAGAACATTATTTTGGTGATTAATGGGTTTAATAGATTGTATTTAAAATAATATTTCTCATTAAATGCATTATTAATTTTAATAAAAATAGATGAAAAATGTTAATTTTAATAGAAAAATAATAATTTCTTTTAAAATAAAATTTTTCGTTAGATAACCACTTTATATATATAAAGATATCGTGTTAGAAGATAAAAGAATAAGTGACTTAGATGTAAGTTTTGTTATTCACAATTTATTTTAATAAATTTTAATTTTATTATTTATAATTTATTTTATCTCATTTCTTAATTTTATTATTCACAATTCATTTTCAACAAATTTCAACTTTTTGTAATAATATAAATTTTAAAGAAAAAAAGAAGAAGAGATTTTCACACTTTTTAATAATAATTTTTTTTTTATAAAATACAAAATTTATACATATGAAGTTTTTATATATATATATATATATATATATTATTTCTCTTATTTTTATGATCTTTTGGGGGAAACGAATTCGATTGGACAGTTGCAGGAGTCTGTTTTCGGAGGCTCTGGTTAGGTAGTTGACAATTTAACTAGAAATTAGGTTGTTCACACGGGTTGAATTTTGTTCGATCTGAATTAGTATTGAGATATTTGGATTCTAAATTCGATTTCTCAATCATATAATACGGGTTGAATATCTATTTTATTGTAAATCGAATAGATATGGGCCGGATTTTTGAATTCATCCGAAACTAGCTTTTAAATCTCGGATCACAAGTACACACCTTAAATTATTTTTAAATAGTGAAATGAATTGAGGTAATTTTAAATAAAAATTTAAATTTAAATAAAATCTTATTTTTTAATATTATTATTATTAAATTAAAAAAATTAATTTTTTTTCTATATTTATTCTAAAATATTCTAAAAAATTATAATAATAAAATAAAAAGAAATAAAACCATTTATATATCCAAACGAGACCTTATTATAAATTTAACCTCAATTGTCGAAATTTTTTTATCGACTATTAAGTTGTAAACACATAATAAATGTATTAATTTATACACAACTAAAATTTAAAATAAATACTTATTAATCTCCTTAATTTTTTGTTTAAAAAAAACTACTTATTTTATCTTTTAATTTTTCTGTTATTTTTATTAAATACAATAATGAACAAGTTAATACATTTGATTTTTATCACATTTTCTATTATTTTTCTGCACTCATTGATCGACTTACGAGTTTGTTTCTTGCAAATCAAAAGCAACATTTTTTTTTTAGGTTCAAAGAGGAGATTGAAAAAAAGAGGGGTTCAAAAGCGGAATCCAGATTCAGATCCGAAATCATTTGAGTTTCGGTCCGAATTAAAAATCCGGTTTCGATTTTAAATACCCGGATTTCTAGATCAGGATTTAAAATCCAAATTTGGGTCAATATACCAGATTTTCGAATTCGAAATGTGGATGCACAGTCTTACTAGAAATAGTTTAATTTGTGATTTAATGGTGGATGTGGTTTGCTATTATGGGCCTCATATTGGCTCCCAAAACAGAGCCTCAAAACAGTTCAATGCAAGATTTTAATGAAGGGAATAGAAAAAGAAAAAGAAGAAGTGTTGTTTGCCATGTTCGTTGAAATCAGGGCATCCGTAGAATCAATTAAGGGTTGTAATAGATTTTTTTTGAAAAGAAAGGGAAATCAAAATGGGATTCAATTTCCTTCAAATTAAATGTTCGAATTAGATTAATGCTAGGACGTTTAAAGATAAATATGCACAATATTAATTAAATTCATGCGTGATTCGCCATGTTACAAATTTAACTAATCGAGAATCAAATACCATAAAATGATAAAATGATAAAAGCTATAATATGTTATATCTTATTATCTTGGAATTAAATAATTCAAATTGAAGAATATTTATGGCCCGTTTGAACACTTAAAAAGTATCTCAAAATTAATTATCTAATTAGTCATAAAATAATTTGTGAATAATAATCAATTTTTTTGAATTAAGACATTTTATTGAGTTTTAAGACATGATAGAAAGAAATTGAATAAGAATATTATAAAGTTAAAAATTGTTTGAATATTATTTTTATTTTAAATTTTTAGTAAGTTTTATTGATTATTGTGTTTAATTTTTAAGTTTATAAAAATTATAATGATTAGATGAAAGCAAAATGCTTGTTTGCCCCATGTATTTTCTTATGCACTTAGTTTGACAGTTATTACATTTTATTATTTTAATGTTTAAAAAGGTAACTACTAATGAATTTGCATTTTCTTTTTTTCCTTTTCAAATGTTTAAAGATGTTGATAAAAAAATATCTCAAAAATATGTGAGATTGCACTAAGGGGTACGCCTTGCGATAAGAGCTTTTGATGGCATAGTAGAAAAGTCCTTAGATGAAAATATTAAAAATCTAATATTAAAAATTATTTTATATTTGAAAGATATTAGCTGAGAAGAAAGAAAAAATAGAAGAATGAGAAATGATATTAGTAGTTAATTCTGTCATAGAACACACAAATGCCATACATGCAAACACCAAACACAAGTTGGGATCTCGCATGAGTGACTCTAGAAGTACTCTTTTTAAAAAAAAAGTAAGTTGCGCTTGTATAAGTCATGACTATATTTAGCATTATATCTTGTATATTATTTATAAAAATGAGATAATTTTATAATCCAATTAATAAAAAAGCAACTTTTTTTAAATAGTAAAATCCATTATTTTTAAAGAGAGTTCAAAGGACTTGCCCACCTTATAATTATATACGTATATATATATGTGTGTATACACCATTGGTCACGCCTAATGTATCTTGAACATTTTGCAACATTAATTTGATTTCTTCTCTTTTTATATTTTTCTGCTGCTAATATGTACTCGCCTCCGCCGGGATTGGGTATGTGCTGACTAGTCCACATGACGGGCGTCCTGATCTTATAACAAGGCAAATCATGACATTTGATTACTGACTCCATCAGTAATTTAAGCATGCAGTACTCCGTCATATAAAAAAAATATTAAAAAAACAAAATAAACGGATGAAACGGACCCAAACGGGACCCATGTCACCGGTTTTTCATGATGGAACATGATCTGTACGCATCAGATATTTCTGGCCCATGAGATTCCACGACTCCACGGATACATATTGCGCCCGCCGAAAAAAAAAAAAAGGAAAAAGAAAATATACGTAAAAACATGATTCACATTTTAGAGTCACGTAGTACGACCGCAGAATCAGTATAAATAGCATACATTATGATCCACTTGACACTCACACAAGCCTTTGAAAGCAGAATTATAATTAAGCTACTTCAAGATATATATATATATATATCCAGCTTGGCTTATAATTATTAAATATCTTTTTCAGGATGGTCGATTTATCTAAATCCTCAATCCAATCTCAAGTTAATATGATCAAGAAAAAGATGTTCTCAACTCAAGCTCCCCAGTATTCCTTGGTTTCTCCTTCTGCTTATGATACCGCATGGCTAGCCATGATACCAGATCCAACATCCAAACCTTTAGGCCAACCCATATGCATGTTCAAGAATTGCTTGGATTGGGTGCTTTGCAACCAGAACGAAGGAGGTTTTTGGGGAGACTGTGATGCCCATGGCATGCCCACCGTTGATTGCCTTCCTTCGACTCTTGCTTGTATTGTTGCACTCAAAAAGTGGAATACTGGGGACGAAAGTATCAGGAAAGGTATAACATGCATGCTGCTTATGATCAATATAAAATATATAGATCATTAATTAGTATTGTTTTGAGCGTTTTTCACTAAATTTGTCATCAGATATTACACTTAATTCATACGAGTACTCTTTCTTGTTGTATTATTAGGGGTTTTTTTGACATTTGGTAGGCGGCGTAACTTGGTTGTTCTTAAACCTGCAGGGCTGGCCTTCGTCCATGCAAACACGGAGAAGCTTATCAGAGAGATGAACAAGCAATACCGTGACTGTTGGTTTGCCATTGTTTTCCCCGCAATGGTTGAGCTTGCAAATACAGTAGTTGGCGAAGAGCTTGTCTTCCCCGATACCTCAATTGGAGTTATTTCAGAATTTTTCAATAAACGGCAACAGATTCTTGAAAGGTAATAAACCACCCCCCACCCAAGAAATAATTTCTTTGCGAATTCGGAATAATTATCATTTCAATATACCATAATTTCTTTGTGCTTTCTATGTACGTAGGGAGAAACTTGTGGATATGCACCAAAATTCGCCACTATTGGCATATCTTGAAGCGCTGCCTGCATCTTATGATATTGATGGAGATGTTATACTTAAACAGCTGAGCAATGATGGCTCATTATTCCAGTCCCCCTCCGCCACAGCAAGTGCATTTATGGCCACGGGAAGCAAAGAATGCATGGCTTATTTAGTATCACTCGTTCAAAGATATGATAACGGAGGTGATCAGAAATTAGTTTAATTTCTTTATCCTTATTATAATAGCTATATATAGGTTTAAGAAACAGTAGAGTTCTGCAACGTAGTACTGTTAAAGATTTTTTTTTTTTTTAATAAAGATTTTTTTGTTAATTGTCCACATGTACGTTGGACTTTATCGCAGTTCCTCGGACCTATCCCATGGATGAAGACCTCATCAAACTTTGCATGGTCAATCACTTAGTCCGGTTGGGCATAGCTGAGCATTTTGTCCTAGAGATAGAAGAAATGCTGGCACAAGTTTACAGGTACTAATAAAGAGGCAAATATTTAACGTACACATCTATTTTTGTAAATAATTAATAGTACATATATGTAGATATATAGCCAGTTATGCATACAAGCTGTGGCTAAAGTACGTACTTCGATCAAAGAACATTTTTTCTTTTCTGTTCTCCATTAATCGCTCATCTCACTATCAGTTTGTTGAGCATAACTTTCAGAAATTATCTGAATCAAGAAGCTTGGGCGCCGAAGAGCAATACAGACGTTGCAGTACAGCTATTAAAAAATTCACTAGCGTTTCGTCTCCTGAGGATGCATGGGTATAGTGTATCATCGGGTATGCATCTGGCTGCAAGTTATTATAAACATTTGCCCCTTTTTATATTTTCTTTGTCGTGACACCATAATTCTGCCTAAGAATATATATATATATATATATATATATATCTATATAAATGCATCTTTCTTTCTTTGTACGCGCAGATATCTTTTGCTGGTTCTTAAATCATGAAGATATTCGAGTCCAAATAGAAAACAATCATGAATACTTTGCAAGTGCACTATTTAATGTCTATAGGGCAACAGATCTCATGTTTTCAGGAGAACATGATCTTCAGGAAGCCAGATCATTTTCGAAACAAATACTTGAGAAAATCTTATCATTGGGAACTAGAGATCATGATCAAATTCATCTTTCATTGCCATACTTGCGGAGAGTGGTAATTTTTATTAACTTGATACGTATGTCTTAAACTCTGGGTATCCCTTTTTTTAAAGGAAACTGGCCGAATCTAAAATAATTAACTTTCCGTACTGATTATCTCTTCCCAAAATTTTTATTAAAATTATACTCTTAAATCTTAATATTCATCTAATTTTATTCTAATTTTTTATTTTATTAACATTTAAATCTTCAACTCATTTAATCTTTATAAATATTTTAATAGTCAAACTCTAATTAAAAAATCCTATAGTAGAAATGAGATCTCAAAAATTATTTAAATATTTAATTTTATAATATATAATTATTATATATATATATATAATTATATATAAAAATATATATTATTTATATTTACATGTATTATATATTTGATCAATTATCTCTCAAATATCTTGATTCCACCCTTGACTGCTGGCGTGTTGAAATTTATAACCCGCCCGCACGCGGGACATTTGACTATATACCTAGAATTTTCTGGAACACCTAGAAATAAAAGTAGAAAGTGACATCTCTAAAGTGACAATATTATTCCTAGAAATACATTAAGTTCGATTAAAATTAGGAAAAATATTGGAAAAAGTTTGACTGTTGTAACAGCCAACACATGAATACTAGAATTATTATTTATGTGAATAATAATTTTATTGTTTATGTGTGTGTGGCTGTCGTAACAACCGGACTGTTGCCTTGTACAGCCTTTAAAATTATGCATGCGCCAGTACCTTTTGTTTTGAAGATTAAATTAATGAGACATGACAATAATATTAATCTTACCGCCCGAAAAACATCTTGTATAGATTGAACATGAGCTAAGTCTGCCTTGGTTTACTCGACTGGATCACCTGGAACATAGAATGTGGATCGAAGAAAATTATTCCGATTTTCCCTGTATGGGACTTAAAGCTTCAACTGAAAGGTATTTATATATATGCAGCTCCCTTTTTAAAATCCTTGTAAAGTTTTTGTCTAAAAGGGTATATATTTTTAGTATGACTTTTAAATATATATAGATATTATTTTCAAAAAATTATTTATTTACAATAAGTTATTTTCAACAAATTATTATATACAGTTAAAATTAATTGTAAATTATTTTCTAATATCACAATTAATTAGTCATAAAGTCCGCTTTTCTTGTATTCAACTAATATTTATATTTTTATATTTTTTTAATTATTTAAAAAATGACTATTAGTATTTTTTTTTCTTAATGAATTAACTAAAGATGTTTAAAAAATACTTAAGAGATAAATAAAGATAAAAGAAAAAAAAAATCATTTACTACTAGCTAGTGTGCATATAATTTAGAGTGCAACCATTGGGTACTGTGCAGCTAGCTAATTATCATTAATCATTATTTTCTACGTTGCATATGTATAGATTAATTATTATAGAGTGAGAGCATGGAATCGCGGGAGTGATAGAGGATGGTTTGGATGTCAAGACTTTTTCAACAATTTTTAATATTATTTAATATTTTATTATTATTTTTCACTTATTTCTATTATTATTAATTACTTTTTTATTACTATTTAAAATTTAATTATTATTTTTTATTTACTTTTTACTACTATTTATAAATATTCTCAAACATTTTTAACACCTAATTAAACGCATTTGCTCAGAGCTAGCTAGTACTTCTTCGCATACACTAACAAATCCTTTGATGAAATCAGGTTTCCATGCCCTTATAATCGTGAACTAGTACATCTTGCAACGCAAAACTACGAGTTAAGGCAGTCAATCTATCAGAATGAACTGGAGGAATTGAAAAGGTATATATATATAAATACGCTTAAAATTAGATCTAGCTAATTATTGATCTTTCTTTCTTTTACTAGAACGTTACAAATGCAAGTGTCAATATATATATATATATATAGAAAAAAGATTTAGTTATTAGCTGACTTCAAATGAGGGAGGATCTTTTGGGGCTTTTGCCATGAACGACTATATGGTGCATAATGCTATATTTTAAGTGGAAAATGTTTTTTTTTTCCATCAATTTGGGTGGTGGGCAGTTGCTGGCATATAATCCATGGGTAAAAATACCTTACCCACCAAAATTGCATTTCGTGGAAAATATTAATTTTTTGCCACCACCTAACCTCATGGCAATAAAATGCAAATGGTATTGCCATCAAGTCTATTGTAGTGCTAAAAATGATACTATTCGTGAAGACATTAAGATCGAAATTTTTTTTATCCACAAACTATTTGGTGGCAACTTTGGTGGCATAAATTTCTTCCCACAACTTATGTTGTGGCAAAAGATTTTTTAGGTTGAGTTCTTTTTGTCAAAATTACTCTTCAGAGTCTTATACTTTCTTGAAAATGATTGTTTTTCACCAATATATTTGCTTGAAAATAGATATTAGTTATAGAGTATATAGTGGTAAAAAATATTTGTCACGAGTTACATTCATGGCAAATATTAAGAGATTTAAAAAAAATGCAAAATAAAGAAATGAGACTTGAGTAAAAAAGAATCATAACAAATACTCTAATATAGATTAAAATAAATATATCTTAATATTAGAGATCGAAATTCACACTTATAATAATTTAAAAAAATATATATTAGAAAAATTACATTTGTTTGTACAGACTTAATCCATAATATCCAATACATTCAAGTTTTAGAAATCAACACCAATAACATGCTTTTCAAATTCACTACTACTCCATCACTTAATCCCAACAATTCAAAACAATTCATCCCAATTCCATTGCACACTCAAACATCAATATAAGTGAAGTAAAATTACCTGTAACTCTTCTCAAATGCATCAAGTCTAGGAATTAAAAGAACCAATAAAAGAATGGGTGTTTAATCAACTTAACCTACAAACAGCAACTAAAGATCAATATTTATCAATAAAAAATAAAGCTAGCAAAATAAAATGAATTTGATCGACATGTACCAACCTAGAAAGCCAATTAAATCTTTAAATAAAGTAAAAGGCTTTTGGGACTAAAAAGTCCAGATATGAATGAATCATCCTAGCCCCATAATATTAGATCCTAGATATATAGCATTTTTTCAAAATTGTTAAATACTAAAATTGCTAAGATTTGACAGGTAGAAAAAATGCTAGCACAATTAGCAAAGAAAGGTGTGATATAGTTGAGGCTTTAATTTCTACATTAAAACAAAAAAAAACAAAAAGTCATCTTAGTCCCCTCACATAACTTTGAAAATATAGGCCGATCCCTAGAATTGATATAAAAAAAAAAAAAACACTAAACCCTTAATTTCTACACAAAAGCTAGCACAAAAAATGAACTGCAAAAGAACACCAGTATACATATACTGAAACCATAAACTACACTAAAAATTGCACCAACAATAGTTCCAGACTAGCTTGTTAAAAGGGAAAAAACAGAGTTAAGAAGGATCATTTACCTTTACAGCAAAGTGGTTCTACAAAGTTTAACATTTGAGGGAGCCAAAGGATAACTCCATGCGCAAGAACCAACAAGCTACTATATGCCCGACATGGATGAGTAAAGAATAACAGGAAACCATGTTTTTTATGCGCTAACCGTGTTTTCATGTAAGTTTAACATTCGACCACCTCCACCCGACGCAATAAGTACTTCATACCAAGTATCAAATTGGTTATAAACTTCTTTTACAGCGACTGGCTCGCAGTAAAAAAACATATTCACTCGTGGCAAAAGGATCAATGTCGTTGACACCCTAATTAACTTCCATCCAATTTTACATTCCACGACAAAATCCAACCATCGCAATTGTGGCATTTATCATGGGAAATTGGTTTTTTCCCACCAATACTTTTTCACCACTGTCAACTAGTGATCTCGAAAAGACTGTTTTAATTCCTACCAGTAAATCTGATGCCAAGAAGCAGCCTGCATCTTTTGCCATAGGAGTACATCGCGAAAAATAAACTCATGGCAAAATCCCCAAAATCTTGTAGTGAGATAGATCATAACTGACAAGTTTTTCTGTAGTGACATAAAATAAATCATATAGTTTTCCAATTTCTTGCCAGTCATTAATGTCTGCTTGTTTGACCGAGAAAGGTGGTCCAAGGAGCGGGGACTTACTGACATGGGATTTGGTCGAGAGAAAACTACGTATTGTTACTTTGCTATTTCTGCCAGCAGTTCCAGCTTACCTTATGATTCAAACATACGAATGATAGTCGCAAAGAGTGCAATAGTTATTACAGTGGCTGATGATTTCTATGACACTGAAGGTTCCCTAATTGAGTTGAAAGGTCTCACCAACGCAGTTCAAAGGTAGACTGTTGATACTAAGACAATATAAACATATATATATATAACGAGCAAAGAATTACTAGATCGATCCAATAACTTTAAACTATATATATATATATCCAAATTGCCCTATAATTCTCTCCTTCTATTTGAATAACAGATGGGATTCTGAGGGCTTGAGTGGCCCTTGTAAGATTATCTTTGATGTTCTTGATAATCTTGTAAGTGAGATTGCAGCAAAATACATGCAACAGGAAGGACGTGACATAAAGCGCAGTCTTCAAGCTATAGTAAGCCAAAACAGTATTTTAAGAAAATTATTTATATTCTAAGTCTTTGTGTAGGGCATTCTGTAAAGTGGTTATATGTCAATTTTAAAAATAAATTCTAAAATTTGAATCTTACAAATCAATTTTTGTCATTTAAAAGATGTAAATTATGTGTTTTACACATTCACCCGAGCGATCACTGACTTAAGTGTATATATATAATAACTCTTAATTGAATTGTAAAAAAAAAATATGGTGATCTTCTAACTTTATTTTCCTTTTTATTGCATGAAGTGGTATGAAACGTTTTTATCCTGGTTTACGGAATCGATGTGGAGTAAAACTGGATGCATACCCTCAATGGATGATTATCTTGTAACTGGCATGACTTCGATAGCCACACACACCCTAGTTCTTCCAGCTTCACGTTTCTTGGATCCAAGTTTTCCAGATTCCAAACTGATCAGGCCACCCCAATATGAGAACATTACAAAACTACTCATGATGATCGCTCGTTTGTTGAACGACACACAGAGTTACCAGGTAACCTAATCTTTTTTTTTCCCCTAGTTAATTTGCTTCAATTCCACCATTAATGAATCCAAATTAATAAACTTTTAAACCCTAATATTAACAGAAGGAAAAAGAGGAAGGGAAAGCGAATTTCATTTCAGTCTACTTGAAAGAAAACCCGGAGGCAGACATTGAGGAGTCAATCGCTTATGTGAGAGACATACTTGATGAAAAGGAGAAAGAGTTTCTCGAACAAGTTCTTATGGATGGATTTAGTGATTTTTCAAAACCATGCAAGTATCTCCACCTATCTTGTTTGAAAGTATTTCATATGTTCTACAACTGCTCCAATCGATACGACTCCAACGTAGAAATGCTTCAGGATATTAATAAAGCAATCTATATTCCTGTGGAATACGGAAAAGAAAAGCAGCCTTTGAAGCCTGATCATCATCTGAAGCCACTGAAGCCGGCACCTCTTTATAATTCTGGAGCAACGAGCGAAAAGCTGAAAATAAACTCTCACTACTCAAACCGTCGCAGCTCCAAGCACTGGATGATGAGAAGTTTTGCAACACCACAGGTCTCTAGGCAACTTGCTTTAAGAGTTAGATTTTGGGGAGTATCTACACCACAAAATGTTAGATTTTGCTTCGCTTAATTAATTAAGTCGGCTCCCGAAATCATGTATTTGCTGTATTTAGCTCCGAAAATTACTAGATTGTGTAATCATGCATGTTGGCATATATTGTGAAAATATGTTGGAATAATAGTGGGAACCAATTTGGATGATTTAATAATAAAGTCATTAAGTTGAGTACTACTGTGATTTAATGACGACTAATAATGTCTTTTTAATCGTCATTCTAATTTCTATCCAATCATGCGTTAAAACCATTAAAAGGATAAATAATATATTTAAAAATTAAAGAGTACTACAAACCCATTTGCATGCACTTACATATGGGTTTATTGTTCGTATTGCACATGATGAGCTAATGGAAATTCTCTTGACTGCCAGGGTATGCAGTGCAGACGGAAACCAACCAGCTTAATCCTCCAAATTAATAGGTGGCAACTTAATTATAAGAAAACTTAACAAAAGAAAAAATACAATATGCATGGGTCGAAAAAGCAGGGATGTTAAAGTAGGGTAAAATATGTTAAAATTTGCTTATGAAAAAAATATATGCTAAAAATTAGTAATTAATTAACTAATTCGGATATTTTAATTAAGTTGAGGCGGCCGGTCTGAGTACCAGGCTGTCCCATTTAATTTTAAAATAGACTAGAAACGCCACCAAGTTTGTATCACGTACGTCCAATATCCAGATAAAATTACATTTTCTTCTTTTTCTTTTTAAAATTGTTTTTGTATTTTGTTATCTAATATAGACATAATATGACCAAGTTTTATTTAAAATGATTTATACAGGTTTATTAGAAGAGAAATCTTGAGGGTTAGTCAGGCCGAATCTCATTAAAAGTAGTCCACCGTCTCTAGTGACAGTTAGGACCTATTTCGAGTTTAAACATGCCAGAGGTTGTTGGGATTTGCCGTCGTAGGGGTGAGCTCGTCAAAACCCACTAGTCTCGATAGCATAGATGGTGTCGTCCACCGCCACTGGCAACGGCTCTGTCTGGATTTAGGTCGAAATTAGCTTTTTATTAAATCATTTTCATTTTATTTTTTATTGTATTTTTTATTATATATTTTTTATTTTTATCTTTTTATTATATTTTTTTTTGTGTTTTTTAAAATTTATTTTTTTATTATATTTTTTATTATATTTTTTGAAGTGAGTTACTTTTAATGTTGGAAACAGCCTGACCGACCCTAGCGTCACCCTTACTAGAATAGGTTAAGCCCCGCACAGAAACTTTAAAAAATGTGAAAGCAAGGAAACAAAAAACAAAATTATAAATCCAAATTTTCTTAAAGAGAAAAACTGGGGTGCCCACCCCATTGGGACTAACGGACTCCGGCAAGTTTACCTCTTCGATGGTGAATTCTGGCGACTTCTAGTATGTCCCACGGAGGTTTAAACCCGAAATGGATGGGGGAGCCCGTCGGTCCCGATGGCATGGGCTGTGGGTTGCAGTCCAAGACCGAATACCCTTCAAATTCATATCTATTTTATTTTTTATTATGTTTTTTATTATGTTTTTATTATATTTTCTTCATTTTATTTTTTATCATATTTTTATTATGTTTTTTTATTTTATTATATTTTTTATTGTCTTTTATTTTATTTTATTATATTTATTATCAAAGAGCAGTCCATCTATTATTGGACTATTTTTGATGTTGGAGTAGTCTGATTGACTCCAACATCTCTCTATTTTTTGTTATAATTTTTAATAATTTTTATTATATTTTATAATAATTATAAAAATTTAGAAAGGTAAATTACAAAATATTAGAATGCAGCTCGACTGTATCTCAGTATCTCTATTTCTCAAAATCTACATCCCACGAAATCCACGTGCTGCAAAATATAAGCAGGTATGAACTATGAACTTAGCTCTGATCAGATAATTGCGGCTTACACACTCAAAGTCTAGGTGGCTGCGGCACAAGTCCAATCGGTCTTGACTCTTCAATGTTAGCCGCCAAAGTCAATCGGTTTTAGGACTTGGACATCTTGTCCAATTAGCTTCTGGTGGGGCCCTCGCTGGACCCGGTGTTTAATCTATATTTATTTTATTTTATTTTTATTTTTATTTTTTCTAATCTAATTGAATTATTCTAGTAATGATCATCTATAAATATCACACATTTGATAAGAAAGAATTATAAAAAATACGAATAATATATAATGTGAGAATAATGAGTAGAATTTTTCACAACCATATATAGAGCTTTCTTGCTTGCATAGGATCAGTTGATAAGGTAAAAAAATCATTTACAAAATACAAATTATTTGTGATGAGTTACAGCATTTGAAAGATACAAATCGATCTATGATCTGTCGTGGGGATTCACCCTGCATTTGGATGCTCAAGTATTGATATCAGTGTATCTAAATTAATCTATAAGTACTAGTATTTTATGAACCCCATTAATCAAATATGTTTGAATATAAATAGATTAAGATATGTATTTAAATGTATGTTTAAGAAAGGGGCTCCCATAGTGAGCACCTATTTACCTTTGGTTGAATGTTATGAGCACCCATAGTGAATTTCGCCACGAAAAATATTGGTCACAAAAAATTGAAATAAGGTGACAAAAAGATTTTTTTCCACCAAATGTTATCGTGGAAGTTCGTGACATATAATGAGTGACGAATAATATTATAATCACCAAATATTTTTTTGGTGGAAAATGATAATTTTTTTCCACGAAATCAATTTGTGGTAAAAATTTGTTTCATATGTGACAAATGTGATTGGCTACCAAGCTTTTGTGGTGCTTTTTACCTATGTATCCCACTGGATGTTATGGCCGAAAATGGAGTTTTTCCCATGAACATTTTTGTGGATAATTTGGTAGCATAAAGGTTTTTGTGATTAAAGATGTTGGCAATAAAAGGGTTGTTGAGATAATCGGTGCTAGTGGCAATTATCAAGGTTTTCATCTGTTTATTTGTCAGAAAACATTTTTTCCCACCATCATCTATTACTGGAAATACATATTTCTCATGAAATTTGTCACTGTCAAAACTTGGTTGCTATCCTATAACTTTTTTCCCTAATTTCAGACTATAAAAAGTATATTTTTTGCCACAAATTGCTTTTCCCATGAAAGATTCCAGTCTAAATACAACCTTTAGTCATGGTGATTGCTATTATGGAATTTTTTTCCCATGACTTTATGTTGTTCATAGTACCACGAATTGTTTTTCTTCAGACATAAGCTTGTGGGAAAAATAGCTTTCCCAACACATACCACATCCTAAAAATAGATTTAAACACTTGCTAATAGCAAATGATAATCCAACATTTGGTCACTAATCCAACCGAACAAAAAAATAACCAAGTACAAAGTAAACATATATATATATATGTATATGCATCTACCATTAGGAATACAAATATGTCATGAGCAATTTCAAACAAAGTCTCTAAGGCCATGAAACCATACACGACCAATGATATAATCTAGCCCATCAAACCATACAAGACCAATTTAGTTCAAGACTAAGTACATGAAGGAATTAATGTTTGTATGCCAACAACAGCAAAGATAAACTTCAATACAAATGGAGGGAATTACTAAGCAAGCAGTTTGTAGACTCCTTTTCATCCACACAGCATGTTGCCAATTCTGTCCTGAAAGTATAAAAAATATAAATGTATCAAACTCAGGAGGGTTAAATTGGTGACTGACATGAGTTGCGGTGGGAAGCTTCTATGGTAACACACTGGCTCAAAATGCTAAAGTTGCATATTTAAATTTTTTTCAATTGACGTGGAATTTGTAGTACTAGGTTCAGAATGGTGCTATGTAATTTCCCAAAACAAATATGTTACCTCAATTGATATGGAGGCAACATCATTGTTGCTTGAACTTAAATAATTCAAAGTCTACTATATCTTTGAATTATTTATAGTAATGTTAACTATAAATTAAACAATGTTGTTCTAAAATATTTCCAGCCCATTGCCCCTTAACATGATCCCATTATTGCAACAATTATTTTGAAGTCATGTGGACTCTACTCTCACATTTGTTTCCCCACAGCTCAACTCAGAAAATAATGGTGAAATCATGTCCACCCACTAGTTAAAGTTTTTAGAAATCTATCTCAGTATTTGTAAATTATCACTTTAAAATACTTACAATTACCGATAACATACACGACAGTACCAAAACTATCAATATGAATAGACTGAGATTTGGGACATGCTATTTCCTATTATTTTCTGCATGCCAACAATTTTTTCTTGTCTTTTTTTTTGCAATTTTTTTTCCTAGTATCTTCCAGACCAAGGGTACGTTTGCCCAACTAGGAGCAGCCACCCCTTATTCCAGAAAAAGCAACAAAACACACTAAACTGAAGTTGCTAAACTATACCTCAACCTAATTTAATTTTATTAACTCCTCTTTTACTACCAGCGTGATATGCTTCAAACAAACAACCACCCAACCATTGGTTTTGCACTCATAGTAATTCAAGAAACTATGTTATGAATATGTTATTAAATTATCGGGATTTCTTCCTAAGTAATTATTTTCTTTATATTACCAGATAACTATAAAATGCTTGATAGAGATGGCGCTAGTGGAGGATAAGAGGTATTGGCTGAAACACCAGGATAATGACTAACATGTGATGACTGCATAATTTGGACATAAATGTACTGTGAGACAACCAGCAACACAGGCAAAACAAGATCTGCCAAGATATTTAACCATCCAAGGAGTGGATGACCATCCTGAGAAAATGTGAAGTTTAGATTCATTTTACTAGCATTTTTAGAAAGATTCACTCATTTGCTTCCAACTAACTAATGGAGTTTAGAATCATTTTACTGGCATTTTCATCCCTGCATAGACCCATTAATCATAAACCTGAGTCACCTCCTCTTAGTTTGAACTAACAAAGACATTAAATAAATAATCACCTTCCCTCTTCAAAAATGAAATATATTAAATTGATTATTGAGAAGCAGGAAAATAAAGAAACATATGAAAATATATTGTTATGAACAATAAAGAAAAAAGGGAAATGGAAATGGAGGCAGAGTCCAACTCAAGAATTAAGACCAAGTATTCTACAATAAACACAAGGAAGAGCTAGATATGCATAGGAAACAACTAGTCTTGGACTATGAGCTTTTGAAACACAAATTCACTAGTGGATAACCCTAAATCAAAAGCTACTTTAGAAGAACATAAACTACTTCGTTTTCACATCACACAGAACAAGCACAAATATAAAAAAAACCAGGTAATTTAAAGTATTTTTGGTTTTAATTCCTATGCAAACTTCCATGCAAGAGAAAATGAAGTGCTATAAAGGGGAAAAAATGATTTCATCCAGACCCTTAAAATACTGAATTTACTTATATTTATTAACATGAGCTTTAATTTGTTCAAATTTAAATGTCTCTATAAATTACTAAGATAAGGATGGATGAAGTGGCTCAACTGTCTAGAAAATCATCTATGAAATAGATGGGGCTAATCACTTAATAAACTCATGCTAAGCTTCTAAACTTAATTTGCTCCAGCAAGTGGATCAGACAGGTATTTAATTAGCCCCAAAACTTTTAATCTGGATACACTTAGCTAAATTAGAGTTAGAGGGTTGGGCTTGTAAAAATCTACATAACCTTGAGATGTGTAAGGAAGCAATGACAAATCAGATCAAACTCCTGATTATCATGTCTTCCATCTAAAAGCATTATCATGTCTTCAAACTCTTGATCTTTGAATGTCATCAAAGAAAGTATTGATATTTTCACTCCTATGAGTAGAAGACATACTTGCCCATAAGTTTTTTTTTTTTTCATAATATATATGAATGGAAGTTTTACCTCTCAAAGATTGGATGCCCGATCTCTTTTACTGGCACACGAGTGATCAGTTTCCGAATTCACTGATTCCTCAGGCAAATAATGTTGGACATATTCAGTCTTTGGGGCTTCTGAGACAAAACCCTCATACCCAAAGCATGATATCTTCAATTTCTGAAAAGTAAGCAGGAAGAAGAATTGTTTTTATCAACTCAGGACTCACGCAATACGAACACAAAAGAAGTTGACAAAAAGTAACCCCGAACCATTTAATCAAATTCATTCACAAGATATATACAAATTTAATTCTAATGTTGTACCACTGTTTCGAAATAATAAGTAAAGAAAATTCAACTACGCCTCTGACCTCAGGTTCACACAAAATTTGTTGTTTTTTCTCCATGCCCTAAGCCACAATACCCATCTCACAAAACCAAAAATTCACATCTCTCATTACACAAAGAGAACATAATAATATGGAAAGAAAAATGCTTAAGCAGATACCTACAAAGCTGAGCAGGGGCGACAGCAAGACAGAGCTTCACCGGAGGCATCGCTTATGGGTAGCGCGAGAAGTGGAGCCTCCCAAAAGAGGGCCTGAGCCTAGTCGAATACTACAAGAACCGGTGCTGGGTGACTACAGAGACGGCCATTTCAAAACCTAAAATGGGCGAGGGCGCTGGGTGAGAGCACGAGAGAGAGATGGATGTTAAGAGAGAAGAGAGACACTTACCGGCTAGAAGAGGGCGACGACAATGACGGTGACGGTGACGGCACGACAGTGGCATAGTGTTGAAAGGGGTGGTGGAGCACTAGAGCAGAGGGTGAGGGAGAGAGCGAGTGATGAAATCGGGAGAGGAAGAAAAGAAAAAGGGGAAAGGGGGGAAATCTGAAAAAAGGGAAAGAATAATGGATTTAATTTTAAAACTGTGATTTTCTTTTGTGGCGATTAACATTTGTGGCAATTGATAAAACAGTTGCCGTAAAATACACTAAGCCACAATGGAAACTTTGTCATTCATTACACTTTTTGCGGCAACTTCATTTCGTAGCCAAAGATTATTGAACTCGACACAATAACCTTTTCTCCAGTAAAGACAAATATCATTACAAGAAAAAGAACTTTTTTTTCGGAAAATAATTTGTCCAAAATATTCATTTTTGCTACCAAAAATAATTTATTCTAGCATTTTTCATTCACAGAAAAATCGTAGGAAATAGTTGGTTGAAGAAGCTTTTTATCAGTCATTTTTTGAACTGCTAGAAATGTTAACATTTATAGCATTATCGCACTACGAGAAATGACAAATTTTGACCGTAAAAACTGCAGAAAATGACTTTTTTATGGCATTATATTTTTTTGAAAAATAGTCTTTTATGAAATAAAAATAATAATAGTAAAACAATATCACTCCTATTAGAGCTTTACTCCTAAAATACATAAAGAAAGTGAATAATATATTAAATGTATATATATATATATATATATTGGAATACAAATAAGAATTTCTAGAAATCACTTCTCTCATAGCCTTACTCCTAAAATACTTAAAAAAAAATGTGAACAATATATTAAAAAAAATATTAGAATACAAATAAGAATTTTTAGATAGTTTGAAAAAAAAAAGAAAAAATAAACACAAGAACTAAACATGAAAATTTGCACTAAATGAATAAAAAGGAGAAACAACACAATGGGCTATTTAATTGGGGCAGAACACGGATTATTATACTAGTGAAAGTAACACACCTCAAAGTCGTGCCAAAAAACAGTGCCACTCCAATAACATCAAAATGTTTGCTTATTGCTCTATCAAATCCACATAACAACTAATATCTGAGATTTGCATGAAGATCGAGAAATGCACCATACCCAAGTGCACTAGTACTCACGATTGGAATTGTAACAGATAACCTGCCAAACAATTCATCCAAACTAAATTACTTGGACTAGTTCATCCAATCACAGGCAAGGTTATTTTCTTCATTCTCATGTTAGTGTGAAAAGAAAATAGTTAAATAGAACATGTGCTTTTATAGTTAAATATTCTAGATTAAACAAGATTAATTTGTAAATGTGGCAATCAATTATGTGTGAACTCTATAAGTTGACAGCCTACAATGTGAAATAAAGAACAGTTAACAAAATCACCTGCCAATAAATGCCCTTGATATTCCTTCAGGAAGTGCTCGAAAAATAAACCTAGTTGTAGTTGGTCTGGCATTGATTGCTAGACATCATTTGAGCAGAGCTAACCAAACCCTAGAGGCAAAATTCAATCGGTATCCAGAGATAGAATTCTTGGCCAAAAGCATGCTTAGAAAAATGCTATACCAAGTCATACGCTTGGCGAAATCCAACAGGCAAATCCATCATTGTCCTCTGCCACTCATTCAATACAGCATCTACAAATTTACGATCAAAAAGCTAGTCAAAGGAAAAAAGTTAGAACCGCATCAAGAGATATCAACATTAACAGCATTAGAGGACAAAAAATATAATCTACTCAAGGAACATGATTTGTGTTTGCATGTAACAGAATTTTAACCTCCTTAAGCAGTCTTCATCTCCTAAAATCTAGTGAAGTTTATTCAAATTGTCCAACAAATTTGCTGGACAGTTTTATTCAATATGCTGGCAATGCTGGACAGTTAGACCAGAATTAATTCTAAAACTAGAGTGCTTGAATTTTCTAGTCCTTAACTTAATTGCAACTAAGATGGCAATGCTGACCACAAGGCAAAATAAACATCCAGTTATAATTCTCGACACTAAATTAAATAAGGTATACCTGTTTCCAAGATTTAAAGGCCATGGGCTGGCATCTTTTTTCCCACCTACAACTGGTCTACAAAATTCCATTAGAAGTCTCCACAAGTTATTCCAAACAGCATTCTCAATAAAAGTTTTAAATAACAAGCATAAAGTATCAGAATTCTTTTAAATAAATGATTAACACCGTTAAAAAAAAATAATATCTTGCAAGAGTAGTATAGGAGCAAGAGGCAAGATTGAACTTTGATAAACTAATCTTCTCCATTAATATTCAAGGGGGAGTATTGTGTGTCTGAAGCAATTGGTTAAGATGCAAATATATACATATATATATATGGTAGACACACTGAATTAAAACTTAGCCTTCATGAAGATGAAAACACATGAAATCAAGCAACTAAGATAGCATTTTAAGTAACGTCTAAGATATATACCAAAAGCCAAAATAGGGCTCTAAAAACCTATGTTTAGTTAAGAACAAATTCGCCCTTTTTTTAATACCTACAGAACAGCTTTTTAAATTCAAGTTATAAATACACTAACAATAAAATAGAATACTTTAAGTAAAGAAAACAAACAACAAAAATCGGAGAATGGTTTTGATGGAGTGTACCCAGTATATCAAAGAGGTTGAGGAGTCCTACGGCACAACTTGCTGACAGTACTGAAAAGGAAAAAATAAAAATTGTTTACTATAAATTACAGAACTTTGGAGGAGAGTCATGTGTAATTTATTGTTTACAATATCATCAAAAGAATGTTGCAACATTTAAAGACATGCACCACGAAAACTTCAAGAAACACTCCTGTGCATTCTCTATTGTAGAATTCTCCAAATTTCCAGGTATAAAAAAACTACAAGAATCAATACAAAATAACACTTGAATTAGCCCCATAAAAAAATGATATTGTAAAGTATATGTATCCTAGTCCTTCCCATGATCCAAAATCAGAAATGTTAGTGACATTATTAACATATACAATTCTCATGCTAAACCACTAAGCTAATAACACCTAGGACTAACTCAAATTAATCCATCGCATTTTATTTTTGAAGTACACTTAATCACATAGTAAAACAGCCAACTAAACATGTTTTGGGGCACCAATAACAGGACATTTCGAAAATCATAGTATATGATAATTTAAAACATCAAAACTCAAGCCAAAACAATTCATTTTTTTTTCCAAAATTAAAACAAAGCAAATGTGTAATTTAGGGTTTTACCTCAAGTCTAAATCCTTTCCAAAAACAAAATGGGTAATCCAAAAATGAAGCTGTCGCTGAATTGGATTACCCCCAAAAATCCAAACATACATATGGGTAAGAAAGTAAAATCCGAAACCCATGAGGAACCATAGTAGAAAATGAATCAAGAGTTCCTTACCTTCAAGATTCCCCTCTAGAAATATGAGAACAAGCTTTGGACTCAAGTTTGAAGTGGAAATCTCGAAATGAGTTGGGAGATTGCGTGAAACCGTGTGGTTTGAGGGAAGAAATTCCAAACAAGAACAGAGTGAAAATACAACACCGAAATGATAGAGAGGGTGAATGGAGAGTGGATGGAGAAACGCCTACCGGTGATGAAAATTGAAGACCAAGCAAAATTGCCGCAGCCACAATGGAAGGAACCAAGATTTTTGGGAGAAAGAGGGAGAATCAGTGAGTGATTTCGGTCAGTTAATAGGAGTTTTTTATATGAAAATAAAACCTAAAAACCGGAAAAGGGAAAATCCTAAGGTTCACTTACCCATGAAGATGATGACCCACACGAACACCCATGGCGACGAAGACCAGACGAAGACACGACACTCCTTCAACTTACTCCAACACGAAGGCCAACGAAGACGAAGACCAGCGCACTCCCACATGAAGAAGAAGCCAAGGCAAAAATGAAATGAAATGACAAATCAGGAAACGCTCGTAGAGGCCAAGGAAATGAAAATTACTACTTATTGCGGCACCCAATGTCGCAACAATAGGTGAATGACTTTAAAGTACTTATGGTGGCATTTTATTTCGCCGTTAAAAATAAAACCTCACCATTTTACACAATTTCGGACACTTTGCTTTTTTCGATGACCTCCCCGTCTGCCAGAATAAGAGTCATTTCTCGCAAAACAACGAGGCACCAGAGTTGGTTTGTCAGTAGAAGGGAAATGAGTTGTTTCTTACGTGATTTGTTGCCCTAGAAATCAATTTGGCCGCTAAATGTACTTTTTGTGATAGTGTATTCTAATCATTTTTAAATCTCATGATAGTATTTGGTAGCAAAAAATACTTGTCGCAATTAAAAGACTTTTGCCATAAAATATTATCAACCACAACAATATTGTAGAAAAAAGTTGATGTTTATTTCTTCCAATAATTTTTGTGGCAAAAAGTGATTTTTTGCCACGATAGTCTATTATAAGAAAAAAATTAGTGGCAAAAGCCACAATTTTGTCGAAGTGGCTCTTAAGCCACTTCATGAGATTTGATAGCTGGCCATTAAGAGTCAACCAAGAGTTACACTAGAAGGACTATTTATACAACCCTCCTCCTTGTTAATGTCACTTGACTCATAGAATCACAAACAAACTATTTCTCTCAAATGGTTATAATTCTCTAATCCCGACATCTAGGCTACGGAATTTGTTAGTATTGCTCTGGTTTTCTACCACATAGTACATTCCACTATTGTTGGAAGGATTTCAAAGGAACAACGATGCTAAAAAGTCCGTGGAACAAAATATTTTCAACGAGATAATATCTCTTTCGTTGTACATTCTAATCTAATTTTTCTAACAGTATGAAATAAAGTTGAGATAATGAGTTTAATTTCTTATGGAAAGTTGAAAAGGAAATGATTTTGAAATCCAAACATAACCTCAATTTGTTGTTACGGAAAGCAATCAATTAATCAGCAACTATTATGGAAATCATGTTTTGCCTTTTTTTTTTTTTAATTTGAACTCATGTCATGGAGTAACTTTCTGTTTGCCAAGATGGAAACCATGGCTGGATAGATGAAGTGAATCATTCAATAGATATTATCAAATTGAACTTTAGTTAGTGCAGATTCGATGTATTGCAGGCACCATCGGGCTTATGCCTCGTCTATTTTCACAAATGAGATGAGTTAGATTGACATAAAAGTTAAAAGTTGAATAAAATATTATATCTTAAAATATATTTTTTATACCATTCTTATTTTAGGAATTTTTTAAAAAGTTTATAAATTGTTTATCTTATTTTATGTGAGAGTTTAAAAAAATTGTAATAATTAAATAATTGATCTTTATGATTAAATAGTTGAGATAAGATGAAAATAGTTGTAAAAATAAAGGACTATGCCTAAGTTTTTTATTTGATCATTTGGCCGCTTGCTATTTCGACGAAGTTTCCTCAGTAGGTTGAGAGCCAATTTGAAATTTTTGTGTAGAAATTTGTGAATATAAGAACTCCTAGAATTTCGTGATAGATCTAATGATATTCCCAATTAGCTTGACTAGATGTATGTATCTAGATCAGTTCTTATTTTGAAGTACAAATTATATGCTTGTATAGCCCATCAGCATGTAAATGTGACAATATTTTTTTCTTTTTCTCTATATGTGATGATGTTATGAGTGCATGTGAAGAGAAAAAAAAAAGGGAAAATTGCAATTTGCAACTTTGCGCAAGTAAAAAAAGAGTACTCCTTATAATCGATTGCTCTCTTATCAAGAAAAATTATATTATTCCTCACCTTACTTGATCATCTATCCTATGCCAACAGTAAAATCATGCGTCCTTTATATATAATAATATTGCGTCTTAATTAGGATACATGCAATATGCTTAATAATTAGGAAAATGCAGGTTAGACGTGTTGCACAGGTTAATTTACCAACACATGAAGTACTACCAATCCCTGAATTTGTATTAATTAATTTCCTGCATGCCATAGAAGATAGAAATAGTTCTAATGAAATCCTATATTTAATTACTCTCTCTATGGCAAAAGAAAGCAGTCCAACTTTAGCTGTAAGGAAAATTGCAAGAAATGTGTTTTTCTTTTTATTAATACTAGACTAATTACTTAAAGATCAAGTCATCATGTCTTTGGCGCACATGAGCAGTACGTTATTATACGTACATTAATATTAATATTGGAGCAATTAATGTTCGTTCTTGGACATAGGACTAATTTATAGCGCAGCCAGCAGTACAAAGGAATTAAAATATCGTATATATTTTATATATATAAGCAGTACATGCACTACTGGGCAACAGATCGGGCATATTTTCTTCTCTTTCTATTATATATATATATTAGATCAAAATCTTTTGGAGTAGTGCTACATGCAAACAGAATACTCATTAATAATATTTAACGAGCAGAAGGTGGAGCTTCCCCGAGGAGAAAAGCTGAGAAGAAGGCCAAAGAGTTGCTTGGTTTGAAGCAAGGCACTGCATGGCCAGCCCCTCTAAATGTAGCAAACATAAGCCCCTCGTATTCTTGATACCAACCACTCACCTGAACCAAAGGCGGCCACTCCTCGCTTAGTCATGAAAGTTAGAGCACATAATTATAACTCATAGAAATATACTAGGCCCACGCAATTATCTAGTGGAGAAAGCTTTTTAAGCAGTATTTTATATATGTAAGTGCATATATATATATATATTAGACAAACATGATATTTATCCATATATTATGATTACTATCAATCAATTAAAGAAAGGATTTGATTGTATATATTGTCAATAATATCAGGTTAACTTAACCAAATTAGATCATTTGGATTCTGCATTGATCAGTATCTGGAATATCATGGTAATCATTAATACCTCTTTCTGGTGGTACCAGGGCCTCCATGCCTTAGTGATGGGCAGTCCCAGTGAACTTAGACTGTATCTGGTAGACAGTACAGGAACTCTTCCATCCGTGTCGCCACTGAGACACCCACAAAGAAACACGATAATTAAATATTTATTTCATGTGTGTGTGCGTGTCAAATATGAATAAATTTTGTATATATAGGTGAACATTTACCTATACACCCATATTCTAAGTCCTGCAGTAATAAGCTTCTTGTATATAGGGAGAACAGATGGCTTTGAATCTGACCACTCCTCAAATATCTTCATACTACATCCAAAATTTTAGGTTTAGTGGTAGAATGTTAAGACTTCACGAAAAATAGAGGGAAGAAATTATTACTTGCAGATGCTCCAGTTCTTGTGCTGGTGGCCATCGCTAACATGCAGAGCCTTCTGAACATCTGGTCTGTTGTAGAATGCTTTTGCATATTCATCAAGGCATGGATCATAACCACCCATGATTCTTGGTATCTGGCACATAAAAAATCCCTCCCGTAAAAATATGAGAAATACTATAGGAAATTATATGAAAGGAAATGTACAAATTGATGTAGTTTATGTAGTACATCAGATTGTAAATTTTCTTTTAGTGTAAAGTGTAAATCTAATATATAATGTAAAATCACACCAGTTTATAAATTTATTTTTATTAATCTCTTTGTGTAGAGAATTCCTAGATCCCTAGCATCTAATAATATTATTTGAGAGTCTGATGACCATGACAGAATTCGAATGTTGTTTCTGTACAGAGCTGAAGAAACGGTAATAATATAACCTTAAGAAATCATGCATAAAAAATACTGCTCACCATCTTAGATGTGCGCTTCATCATGATCATAACTGGGAATGGTTTGTCATGATCTGAAGCAGCTGAATTGCCAATGCAGACTGAAGTGTAGAGGCTATAGATATCAATCTCCTTGTACTGTTTGAGTACTTCATCAACGCCTTCCCTACAATCAAGGTTGCTCCATGTATCATTGCCCTCGAAATCACAACTTTCTCTGATTATTTTATGAGTCTCATCTGATATCACAGCATGGCTCCATGCATAATCCACTAAGCCTCTCCAGTCCTCAGCATCAGATGTTTCGGGATTACCCAACTGCATGCATGGCGCAGTTACAGATCAAAGATTACTAATTAAGTTATAATATAGTACGCCATTATATATGTTCCTCGAAAATGAAGAACTACTTGTCCCTAAATTTAAACATGCATGGGTTTGAATTCCATGTGTGTATAATTCTGAAACTTAAATTTTTAAGGATCATACCAAAATACCCTGGAGATCTATTTGAAGGGAATTAGGATTCTTGTTCATGTCATATATGAGTTCAGCAAGCTCTGGAACATATTTTCCTGTTGATGTGGGGATCATCGAGTCTGATCAGTATATGATTTATAGGAATTATTCAGTTAAAATGCCTTAGCTGCAATCATTTGGTAAAAAATGCAATACCTGCATAGCTTTCCCCTGCAATGTAAAAGGCTCGCTTTCTAAATGATGGGAATTTGAGGAACCAATTTTGGAGGAAAATATAAGCATCTTTTGCTGTAATAAATTCCCCATATTATTTGACAGCAACCAATTAGTACAGAAAAATGACAAAGACGTACGTCAAAGATAGAATTTGGAAATGGAAGGAAAGAATACGAGCTAATTACCACGTACGTAAGATTAAAATAAAGCTTTATTAATTAGAAAAATAAAAAATAAAAATTGAACCATTACCTTCAAACTAAAATTATGGTATCTTCAATAAATATATAAAGGGTGGAGGGATATGCTTCTCGCAATATCCCATCTAAGTGCGAATGCATGATATGATCTTATATACTGATAAAAATAAATATATTACATGATGTGCATGATCAAATGGTCCTCACCGGTAAAATCGTCTCCCAGATTATTGTAATCGCTAGTTGTATTTGAGTATGAAAAGCCGACACCAATTGGAGATTCCAGGAACAGCATGTTGGCTTCTGCATCATGATCAGACATTTATAATTAAGAAGTTTATAATTAAGAAGATATATATCTTATATAGACACTTTTAATTAAAGACTCCAAGCTCCGGTCCTTGATTTAAAAAAATACTACATATAGTGGCCATTCATGGTGCTAGCAAAGAATTTATAATTAGTATCTATCGAGGATTATAATTTATATATTGAAAATATATATAATACTGTTGATCATCTGTTCTCATACTTGTATTCCATGAGTAGGGATTATGTTTCAGTCCATTCCCATGGGTGTCCACTATAAAGGGACCAATTTCTTGTGTTGCTCCATATCCCACAGAAGAGCACCCAGGACCTGAAAGGTACGTAAAACCCTAATTTATATTAATGTCACGTTTGCAGAACGCCATATAAATTAATACACATACACACACACACAAAAAAAAAAGAGAGAGAGAGAGAGAGACTCGCGCTTATAAATTACAATCATCTTTTTTTATTTTTTATTTTTTATTTTTTATTTTTTATTTTTTTTCATGAAGAGTGAGGGACTACTGTCTAGCTTATAAAGACTACGCAACATTAATATTCGAAGCCGGGAAAAGTACCTGCGCCTTCTTCCATGCATATATTTACACGCCTAAAAATATTAATATAGCAGATAATATATATATATATATTAGCCATATATATATATGTTTGATTCGGTCAAAAGATTGGTTCTGCACAATGGATGACCTTAATTATATAGCAAGATGACGACTAAATTAGAAAGTTTTATAATATGCTTACCTCCATTGAGCCACAGAAGCAATGGTTTATCATCAGGGAGAGTGGAGGCCTCATAAAACCAGTAAAAGAGTGCCCTTCCATGTGCTTTATTAACAGTAACGTAGCCAGCATAATGCCTGAAATTAGCTTCATTAGGTTGTCCAGGCAAGTCAGTCACAAGATCCCCATTCTCTACACCTGATGTCCCTTTCTTCCCACTACTATCCCATAATTCCAAAAGTCGTCTATGCTCACAAACAACAGCCTTTACAGCCAGAAGAACAGTAAGAGCCAGTAGAATAGTACTGCGGCGATCAACGCTCATCTTTGACACAAAATTCATATAATATACTGATAATGGAAGTACAAATTATCGGCAAATTATTATATAGAGAGATCAGCTTCCAGGTATATATAACTGCAGGCCGATGAAACACAAGTGAAGCCGCGTGCCTATTTATACCCATTGGGGGGATATATACTTGGATTAATTATTAATTCTCTAGATTATATAAAGTAATTATTATGAAATTTGAAAAGCTAGACATGGATGAGTGTCGTCCCAAGTGGCAGCCTCTTTTGTATAGTCGGTTAGGCAATCGGCCTACGGCATCTGACGTGGGATTTTAGAGTACTATTCTTAATTATTGCTTTGAGCGAGGATGAGTGGAAGCTGATCCATTGTTGCTGAAATAAATAGTGAGATATGAACAGATCATCTTTGAATGATCAGTGTTCGTGCCATGTTCCTTTTGTTTTTCTAAATACAGCAGTGTGTAAGCACTAATTAATAGGCATATATGCGTCTGTGGTGGAAACTTGTAAAAAAGCATGGAAATGAAAAAGGTATTCAATACCAAGCATATATATTATACGGACATACTTATATAATATAATATGCATTATATAAATTATATAAAAGAGATCGACCTTTAAATACAAATAAGAGTTTATAATATAATTAGTCCCCAGTTTTAATCAAATATTCGTAGAAAGAACTAGTATATATGCATGCATACCAATATAAAAGACCTAGTACGTACTTAATTAGTTGTTATAAATATTATCTATTTATAATTAGATTCGATTTGATCAAATTGATCTAGATTTGACCAGTACTGATTTTTCCCTTAACATGAAGATATCAAGAAATTTATTACAAGATTCCTATATATTTTGGCCTAAAAATTTTGAACAATATTGGATAAAATGCACACACCAAATGTGCACTCCATGAGGTATATATGCATACTAGTGTAAACGAGTTTTTTTGTTTTTCTTTTCTTTTTATTTAAATATTTTTTAAATATGCTTAACTTTAAAAATATATATATATATTTACTAATTGTCACTTTCTTAACCGCTAAGAAAAAATAATAAAAATATGTGAGTGGGCGTATATATTAATTGGGAGTGAATATTATCATTTTCCATTGAAAAATTCCCATTCTTTTTTGACCTAAAAGATGATCAACTGGTGTAAAAGAATTCAATTTCCATTTCAAACCTTGAAGGCGTTCCAAAGTTTAATTTTCATATTGCATGGGTTTGAGGGGCATATAATTATTTGGAGTACTAGCTACATCCTTTATAATTTGTACATTTGGAGGTACTGATTATAAGAAATATTCATTATAATCATTTGACGCCACCTTAGCTGTGCATATGTACCTTAGCTTTTTTTTTAATGTGCATATGTACCTTAGTTAAAAAAATAAGAAGAAGAAAAAGAAGAAGAAGAAGAAGAAGAAGGTACTTCAGAGGACAGGAATTCTTTCATTATGCTTGTAAGTTGTCGCTACATGTTTTTGTTTATTTGCAAAGTCCCAAACAAATATTCTTCTTTCTCTTTCACATAAAATAAAGGGATCAGATAATATAAGGCGCGGACCAAATCACGAGAAAACCTAGAGGGAAAAGAATTAAAAGAGAGAATAAAGGAGATCAGGTTTCAAAAACTCAAAGATTTCGATCAATGAGCTAATCAAATTAATTTTATTCTCTATATATTGAACCATATTTCAATATAGTACTGTTTCTAATCAGTACCCATATATTACTGATTAAAGAAGAAAATATTCTATATATATATATATACTATACTTGTTCAATAGAATATTTTCTTCTTTTATAATCTACTTTTAGCAAGTAATTTTGAAACCATAAGGTCCGCCATAGATCAATAATCAGATTTAGATGATAGACAAAATTAAAAGAATTTATCGGGCAGGCCGATAGACACTAGACAATATTGCAAGCCCAAATCCTTAGGAGTTGATCGAAGTGGTAAAAATGTTGGTCTCGGAGCATGCATGATATGCTTCCTCCAAGTCTAACGTTTGAATCCTCTTAGGTGTAAATAATTTCTAGGAGTTATACATGTACATTGGAATGGAGAATCTTTTATTTGAGTTACCGTCCGATCATGGGCACTTAAAAGGAAATTTCCATTAGCCGAGAGTCTTTTGCACTCTTAGGATTACTTGGGACACTTTTCCCGAACATGACTGGCCAAGTGCCAAATAAAAAATAAAATAAAAAAGATAATGCATACCCATAATATAAACATAATGTATCTTTAATCTCTAGGTAAATTCATGTATACTGCGCCACGTTATATATTGTCCTACCTAAGTACTCTTATTAGGCAGTTCCTTACATAACTAAAATATGTACTTAGGAGTATACGCTTGATTTCTTAGTACTACTCCATGATCGATTGGTATTATTATCCTTTTAATTAACCTTAATTTCTTAAATTAACATATGAAAACTTAGCATGGGACGTACGTACGTACCTAATCTTTGATCACATTATTAATATTAACAGGCGGACGCATGCATTGTACAGAAAATGGCCACCAACAAAGGAACTTGCATATTCTTGATTTTAGTATTGGCCTTTTTTGGATCATTTTAGTGGCTTAAATAATGGATATCCACCTACATGTAGTAAATATAAGATGGATTCATCCTTTTTGGTCATGTACTGTTTGTGTGTGGCCGTTGTGAATTGATCGTCATGATCATCAATAAGCTCGCGGGGGTATATTATATATTCAATTAATGTAGAAAGAAAAGTTGAATTAGTCAGTGCAAAGCTCATTCGGATTTAGATCATCATCAACTATATATTAGTTATTAATTTAAAATATATATATATATATATGCATCGTGACATATATAATATTAGGACTCTTGAGATCTGCGCATGATGCATGTTTGAGACACCAATGTGCAATGTGTACGTGGACTAGACACTCAGACATGCACGTTTGAGATCGATATTATAGCTTGCTTAACGAGGCTTACGTGTACCTTATTTTCACCAATTAAGCGAGCAACCTAATAATTTCCCGACACCTAAAGGCTCCAACTTCTGATTTCATGTGACATGTCTTCATTTTCTTCATTTAATTCCCGGCTTTCCAGACTTGGATGATCGCCTGGTACTGATCAACGTACGACCAAATGATCAATACTAGTCTGATCAAAGTAATTGAGATAAAGCGCACTAATATTTAACGTAACATCACCCTCCGAAATTGAAGCCGTTGGTGTCAAATCTGCTACAATCCACCAGATACTAAATTAGGAACCATCCAGAACAATTTATGGGGAATCTCATTCTTAATTTACAGTGCCACACCTATGATCAACTTAGGTTTTTCCATCCTTGGATGGATATATGCTTGATTAGACTCTTCATCCTTTTGTATACTGTTCCTCTATTAATTTTTTTTCTAAATATAATTAGTTTGAAAACTTAAATCAATATTTAATAACAATAATCATTACTCTTTGATATAAATTTTTGATCATGTATGAGAAATGCTCGATCGATTGATCATGAAGTACTATTTCAATCCCGAGTACCAACCACATATTGTACGTACGACCAAAGGATAGTGAAAGAATTCTACCATCGAGATCGACCAAAGCCATTTGTCCGAACTCCTAGTACCCCTAATTTGGCAGGGAAGCGCACTTTCATTAAAGTTTCAAGTACTCGAGCGTTTGTTGTATGGGAGCCATTGGGGCGTGCTTAGATTTGAGTGGTTGTCTGACTATAATGATGAATAGAAAGATATTTTTATATGGGACGATCACTTTGAATAAAGCTGATCTGGATTGACCGACTATATATTAGATTTTGATAAGCCTCACTTAAAAGTGCCAATATTGTATGTTTCATGGAATATGCATGATGATCTAGTCTGACCAATGGACTTCAAGGTGCATGTAACTTAAATATATAGCACAAAGTTTTTATTTACATAATTGCCTTTTTTATGGTAGGTATGAGTGTTATCAACTTCATCACGACCTAGCTAGAGACTACTCATGTGGATCGAGATCAGTAGTGATATATAGATTATGATTGGAAATGGTGCTGTCAGGAGTATTATCTGAACGTCATTCATGAAAATCGACTTGATCATCAATACACTGAAAGTACCATGCATGAATGTTGTTAATGATGTTAGATAAAATATAAGAAGGAACTCGTGGATTGGTTTGGATAATGAGATGAGATAAAATTGTTTTAGATCATGAGAATTGAAAGTTGAATAAAATCTATTTTTAAATATTATTATTATTTTAAGATTTGAAAAAGTTAAATTATTTATTATATTTTATGTAGGAATTTGAAAATTTTGTAATGATCACATAAGATAAAATGATCAGATGAGTTGAGATGGTTTTGATATTCAAACAAACTTGATTAATTATAAGCTCTTTGAACATTAATAAAGATTATCATTAAACAAACAATATTAGGGCTGATAATTGCAATTGTACATAACTTCATCAGCTAATTAATTATTAGGTCTGACTAGACTTGATCATTTTGAGCTAGCTTTTTTTTTTTTCAAAAAACAAAATTAAAGCATCTTATTTAGCTAGCTAGTTAGCACTACATGATGATCATGTGTTGCGCGCATGCACTTTTTACCTAGAATCGCATTCTTATCCATGGCAGGGATAAAGGCTAACCTAGCTAGGAATTAAACCCATTCAAACATGGAATTTCTAACATGCACACCTGACTCATGTGATTTATATATAGCATCTTGCACACCAATAACGACCTAAAAATATTCGATCCTAACAAGACTTTGACACAGAATCATATGCTCAACAATGACTTATGATCTTATGACGTATACCAAAGGGTCCCGAGCACGCATTAGATTAACTATCCAAAGTTAATAAAAGACCGTTTTAGCCAATGTAAGAAAAATTTAGCTTTTAACTATTTTATTTACATAGGTCTTTATATTAGATTAATTATGTTTTTATTATATAACAATAAAATAATAGAAAAATAATTTGGCTTTGACTATTCATATCAAATTTTTACATTGAATTATCTATTTATTCATTATATATTAATGAGTAATTAATAATTAAAAAATATTTAATTTTTTGTAATTATTAATTTAGTATATTTGATCATATTTCACCATTCTACATATTATATGTTAATTAATAATCATATTCTAATTAAATTTTGGGTTAAAAAATTAATTAATAATCATATTCTATTTAAATTAACTTGCTAATTAATAATTTAAAGAAAATCTACTTTATAAAATAAACATTTGCATGAATATAGACATTTTCTCTATATACAGTGATTGCCAAAGAAATTAATAAATAGACATTTGCATGAATAAGAGAGAAGAAATTATTAAAATAAACAATTAGCCAATGTAAAGTTACTGTCAAAGATGAAAATAAATTTGATAGTACAATAGCTAACGTCCAAACCTAGCTAATCCAATGTGGCCTTATCTTAAAGATGGCCTATTGGCTAAATATAATATGGATTTGGCATTTAGTCAATCTAATAAAAGTACTCTTAGCCAGTTAAATAGATACACATGCACGAGTTTTTACCAAGTACTTTATATATATATAAGATTTATATTGTATTTTTAGTCATAAAAAAACTTAATGCATTATTTATTTCTAAAAAATAATAACTTATACTTTTGAACAATTTTAATCATTAAGATCAAAGAGGAAAAGTAAGTAACGAATTATTAGCCTTTGTTTGGGTATTGATCAAGTAAACTCAGATGATTGAATTGATTTATAAATAGTAGTGTTTTTTGGATTCCATTTAGATGTGTTTGAACATATAAAATAGGATGAGATCATGAGTTTAACTTTTTTATGATAAGCGAAAAAGTAGTACTAAAATATCTCATCAATAATTGATTTGAGATATATGATTTAAGATCACTTTAACAACCAAGCATAACCTTAATAAAATCTCAACTATCGAATATCAAGATTAGTGCACGTTAACATAACTTTTGATATATAGTTAATGTGTAATTTTTGTAAACTACTTTCACTTCATTCACAAGAATCAAGTTGGACAAAATAGAAATCTGATGACAATTGTTGAAACAGAGAGCCAAGAACTCGAATGAGGAAGAAAACCTTCTGAATTTGTATTATTAAAACTTAACTTGAACGAAGATACAATTACAGTATTTATACTCTAAGAATAGGTTTACATTAGATTACCATATGTGCAAGTAATTTAACTCATTTCCAACTAACTTAACAGAAGATGAATGAGACTTCTATTTGGCTTCTCGGGATTTCATTTTCAAAGCTTGAATATGACTTTGTATATTCCAACAACAATATTAAACCACTAACCATATAAGAATGATGTGAAGAAAACAACACAAAATGATCACAAACTCATCCCATAATATATTAGGAATAAGAAAAGTATAAATCTGTTCACCATCTAATTTTATGATGTGACATTAACTATATAAACTTAGAAGTGAAATATAATAAATAATCTCTAATTATCTAATATTATATCATAAAATAATGAAAACATGATAAATAATAAAAATAATAATAATAATAATGAATAGCATCATTCATAAGAAAATCCACAGAGCCTGCAAATCAGAGGCCTTTAAGGTTCTCACGAGGTCAAGGCGGAACCCTAGCTTTTGGGCATGCGTCTTCGCTTGCCCAATTCTGTCTGCATACCTCTTGACCTCAGAGGCCATGGCCGATTAATTCATGGGCTGCATTAATATATATTTTCACGTCGGCGAGTTGATGGGCTGTGGCTGTGCAATTTGCATCCTGGTCCATTTAACTTGAGGGTTCGTGTTTTCCTATAAAATTTGAGCAAAAGAGAGTTTATATGTGCAAAGACAAAAGAGTGCGTACTAAACAGCCCAATAAAATTTTTGTATTAGGCTGTATGGAATTTTACTGCTAAATTATGAAATTAGCATTTGTCTTAAAATTTAAATTGATGAATATATAATTATCTTCTATTATATATCTTAATATTTTTTCTTATTTGTGGGCTGAATTTTCTCTCAATAAGTGAGCTCAACAAGTTGAATATTATAAGTAGAAGTTATAAAATGTACATTAGGAATCAAACTCATGATCTGTTGCTATATAAAATTATCACTTTTTTTAAAGCATTAAATTAATAAAAAAATTATAGATTTTATTATTTATTTTGTATCATAACATGATAAATCCCTTCGATCACTGTGATTGTGATTAATATGATGAATGAGAAGCATAACTTGACAACAATATATATGTAGCTTGTGTGAAACATATCCTAATTTTGCATGCCTATCATATGTTTTGATAATGTAGTTCACCTTCTTGCATGAGTGCATGATATCCAGCCTCTGCATGACATAATTACTAGCTTGCATCTTTTATTTATAAGTCAAAGTGGAAAAAATATTTAGTAAAGTACTTATATAATGTAATAATTAGGAAGGAGCAGCATACAAAATATGTTTTCCTAATTTAGTAAATCGGATATTTTTAAGAAGTAATATAATTTTTAGAAATAAATAAATTTCGAATAATATTATTGTAATCTATCAAAGGAAAAAATGTAAATTCTAACAAATATTTGACTAGTAATAAAAGGAAAATATATTAACAATGAATTAATTATATAAAAGTAAATAATAAACTAGTGTGAAATGATAAAAGATAATTATTTAATAATTATAATAATTTCATTTATAAAATATTATTATTTGAATTTGTTGTTTCATAGTGAATTTAAATTGAGAAATAAATAATATTTTATTTAAAGAATTGTATTTGTAAATGTAGTTAACAAATAAATTTAAATTTAATTATTTTACATTTCTTCCTTTTTTTATGTAATAATTATATGTATAATTGGTGAAAGTGCATGAAAGATAAAAGTGGCATATCATATATAATAATTATATATATATAATTGGTGAACGTGCATGAAAGATAAAAAAAAATGGCCAATGATCAAAAACAAACAATTAAAGGAAATTGCATGTAGGTCTGTTGATGATCGAGACCCGATCAACTCACCTCAACTACTAATCAATTGTCTATTATTTTAAACCAAGTATATTGTATGACACTGACATGCACATATATATAGCTCTTAACTTTCTTGAGATATTTTGAATTATGATATTGAAAAATTTATTAATATAAGCCATACAATAATCCACGAGAAAAAGGCCAAATCATAAGAGTCAAAGAGATCACGAGATAATTTTCAACTCAAGTACCATATCGTATATAATAATTATATATATAATTGGTGAAAGTGCATTAAAGACGAGGGAAGTCGAAGATTGAGACTCAGCTAACTCTCCTCAACTACTCATCAATTGTCTATTATTTTAAGTCAAATATATTGTATGACACTTGCATATATATATATATATATATATTGATTTTCTCAAGATATTTTGAATTATAATATTGAGAAATTAATTAATATAATTCATGCAAGAACCCACGAGAAAAAGGATAGATCATGAGATATTAGGAATTAAAAATATCATGGGATAATTTTCAACTTAAGTACCATATAAAATATATAATAAATATATATGTAACTGGTGAATGCGCATGAAAGTTGAGAGAGCTGGTCGATAATTGAGAACAAACAATTAAAAAGAAACTGCATGCAGGCTGACCAATGATTGAGATCCAATTAACTTACCTTAACTATTAATCAATTGTATATTATTTTAAGTCAAATATATTGCATGACATTTACATATATGTATATGTATATGTATATGTATATATATATATATTAAAGAGAAGCAACGTGTAAAGTATGTTTTCTAATTTAAAGAAACGGTTCTAAATTATTATTTTTTATAAAGAAATAAAATTTAATCAATAATGTAATGCATAAAAGGAAAAAAAAGTATAAGTTCTAACAAATATTTGACGGGTAATAAATAGAAAAAAGAAATATTAGGAAATTATCTTAATAACGAAAGAATTATATAAAAGTAAATTATAAATTAATATGAAATGATGAAATATAATTATTTAATAATTATTATAATTTCATTTTTAGCATATATTATTTGAATTTAATATTTCATAATGAATTTAAATCAAAAAATAAATAGTATATATTCAAATAATTGTATTCACACATGTAGTTGGTAAGTGGATTTAAACTTAATTATTTAACATTTCTATTTTTTTATATAAAGAATGAATAGAAGTTTTAAATAATTTATATAGATTTATATATAATATAAATTATATATTATATCATTTATCTAAAATTATACATATGATTTGAATTCATATATATTTTAAAATTTATCTAACTTTAAATTTATATATGTGATTTAAATATATATAAATTAAATTTATATATATGATTTAGATATAATTTAGAAACTCATAATCTAAATATATATATATATATAATTTAAATTCACACACACCCACACACACACATATACATATATAAATATATATATATGTATTTTAAATTTTATCTAAATCTAAATTTATATAATTTAAATTTAAATTTTATTTTAAATCATATCTAAATCATATATATTTAATTTATATATAATACCTAAATTTAATTTTATGCATATAATTTAGATATAATTTAACATTTATCTAAATTTAAATTAATAATGATATAGATATAATTTAAAATTATATAACTAATCTCATCTAAATTTTAAATCATATTTAAATTATAATCATATATAATATCTAAATTTAAATTTATATATAATTTAAATTTTATTTAATTCAAAATTTATAAAACTTATAAAATTATATAAGTTATAATTATATAACTTATAATTATATAGTTTATAATTATATATTTTATATTTTATATAAAGAAAAAAAGAATAATTTATTCGAACTTATAATTTATAAATTATCTAATTTAGACCAAATGGAATAATTTATATTATCTAAAATACAATTTATATTATCTAAGTTATATAAATTTATAATTTAGATATAATTTAAAATTATATATTTAACTAATCTCATTTAAATTTTAAATTATATATCTAATTAATCTTATCTAAGTTTTAAATTATATATCTAACTAATCTTATCTAAATTTTAATTCATATCTAGTATTTCGAATATCTAGTGTTAAATGACTGTTAAATTTAACGAAAAACAATAAAAAGAATTAATGAAAAACAATAAAATTTATTAAGTAGCCGAAATAGTCACTTATTATAATAAAAAATTATAATTTGATTTAGAAGATAAATTTTAAAATTTAAATCTTACTATCAAATTTTATAATTTAAGTTACGTGTATTTGTAATGTCTTGTAAAAGTGATATGTATTTATCATAAAGAATAATATTATATACAATTTTTTATTATACAAACATCAAACACTCTTTTTGAAAAATAATAAGTACACTAAAAAATAAAAAAATTTCATGTAAATTAAAAATTTACTTTTTTTTTTCTAAGCAAGTTTAATATATTAAAAACTAAAAGATAACAGAATATAAATTTGAGTAGGGTGAAAGTCCCCTACAATTTTTTCAAAAAGTTAACACACAATGCAACACAAAAATATTGAAAAAAATGTGATTAGGACCAAACGAATGACATCCACCCATTCACGTAAAGGGAAGACCGCTTGAAGATGGTTTTGAAATAGTTTGATAAATAAACTTTTAGGTTGTGGTTGGAAACCGCAACAGATGAATGTGTGCTGTATTATGTTGGTCTAGACTAACTGTAAAATCCTTCCACTTTCACTTTTATTCTATCATTGATTAGGGAAAGCAGGAAGATAGCATAACAACTAGAACTACAGACGAACCACTGGCGAGAGGTCGGCACTGGTATTGGTGGTGCATGTAGGCCATGCGCCACTGCTGGAGAGAAGTGAGTAGCCGGATCTGGAAGATCCAGAGCCACTGACCTCGAAAAAGCCGCACATGGCGACGAAGGGCTTCCACAGACTTGCATATCAATATTTCTCACAACAAAGACCACGCGTGAATAGGGCAGGCTGCTAGAAACAATGGATTACATCCGCATCTGAAACGATCGGCATCTGAGGAAGCCAGTGATGGAATGCGTGTTGGCCCTAAGTCGTTGGAAAACAGGAGATCATCCATAGATAATGCTACTGAAGAAAAAAACAAAAAAACACACTAAAAACCAATAAAAAGTATAGAAAAAAGTGGTCGCAACCGACAAAGAGGGGAGGTGGGTGGTGCTGAAACACCAGCCCCCCTTCCCCCAATGAACGAACAAAGTTAATGAGAGGTACGAGGTGCGGTCGAGAGAGCTTGGTTGAGAGAGAATAGGCACATCCCAAAAAAGTTTAGAATCCTTGGTAGTTTGTATAAATTTCAAATTGTTATAAAACTAAAAAAGAAAACTACTATTATTGCAAGAGAAATGTAAAAGAAATTCTCTGAAACTTTCTTTCTTCTCTATATTTTCTTATGAATTTCATTACAACTGAAACCCTTATTTATAGGCTTTGAAATTACTATGCAAGTTACTATGCAAATCACTATGCAAGTCACTATGCAGAATTTAATATAATAGTGGTGGGGTCATTCACATAATTTTAATAGTGGGACAGGGGGCGGCTGCCGACTCTTCATAACACTCCCCCTTGAATGACCACCCATAAAGAATCTGCCTCGTTAAAATCTTGCCAAGAAAAAACCCAGTGGGAAGAAAAACCAATGGCGAAGGAAAAAGAGTACAGTCTCTTTATGTATCCACAAGTGCTTTAAGATTGCCTCATTAAAACCTTGCAAAGGAAAACCCAGTGGGATAAAACCTTAGCGAAGGAAAAAGAGTACAATCAACACAAGTCTTCAGGACTTTTATTCTCCCTGGAAAGTGCATGACGATAGATTTTTGAATCTTCACATTTTAATATTCTGCACAATTTTCTTGAATGTCGCAGTTGGTGATGCTTTCGTGAATAAATCTGCCAGATTATCACTTGATCGTATATTTGATATATCCTCCTTTGATTTGAGTGATACAAGCAGCATTATCTTCGTATAAAATTGTTGAGCTATCAAAATACCACACTTTTCTTGGATATGTTGAGTCATTGATCTTAGCCAAATATACTCTCGACTTGTTTCATGAATTGCAATAATCTCTGAGTGATTTGAAGATGAAAAATAATATCTGGTTGACAAACTTAATAGAAATCTGATACCTGCAGTAATACTTAAACTCCCCCTAATAATATACGTTAGTGTTTCAAGTAATAAGCAAATATGATTTCAGTATATATAACAAGTTAAGAATTCAAACACGATCTCCAACTAAAAAATGCATTAGAGAGAGTATGATAATATTTTCATCTAAAATTTTCTCCCCCTCATTCGGCGTTATTAGGAAGAACTTGTTTATATACGGCGGAAATAACATTGGAAACCATCTATGTATGATAAAAGCTGTAAAAGCTTTGAGGTTTAATATTATCGGTTCAGCGGAAAATTAAATCCGCTTGACATTATGGACAAACGAGATCTTGAAGAGATTTGAAGGTTTAGGGTTGTTGTTTAAATATAACCAATTTTACCATTGGTTTAACCCATATAAAAATTTTTGAAACTTTATAAAATACATACTCCTAAATGTACTTGGATTAGATGCTTCAAGTATCGTAATAATCTAATGATGCTTATAAATATGCAGTGACCACATTCATTAACTGCATATCTAATCCTTTTGTAATAACCAAATCAATTAAAAATATGAATGTGATTGCATTCATACCAAGGAAATATGTTTCCTCATAATTGCTCGGGTTTCTACTGGAAACCTTGTGCGACAAATTATACCGCATAATTTCATTTCGTATTACGCTTTCATATAAATACTTACTTATATCTGACAAATATTACACCCTTTGGTGTTTGGACAACAGGTCCAAATGCATCTCGCTTTACTAGCGAGTTTAATTCAGTTTTAATAACTGCTTTCCATTTTGGCCAATCATTTCTACGTCAACATTCTTTGACGATTTTTGACTCACTTTTTTCATTACTTCTGGTAATATCAAGTGTTATCATATATGTTGTCGACAACAGTTTTATTTCTATCCATAAATTTTCCAGTACTCATGAAATGTATTGAGATCTCATTGTTCCACTCCAGAGGAAAACATTTTATGAAACACCTCTACAGGAGGTGCCTCTTCAAGAGATTTATACTCTTCAGGAGTTTTCTCTTCAGGAGTTATACTCTTCAGGAGGATCATATTTTATACAGAAAATACGGTCTCTTCATGAGCACCGATTTTTATTTTTCTTGTGCACCAATAGGTCTTCAACGCTTCAGGTGTATCTTAGACTCATTTATTGCTGTTTTAACAACTCGTCCTTCAGGAACTTCAATTCTTGCTTAAGCATTAACAGCAGTAATATATGATTTTACAACGCATTTAGTGACAGTAAATATATCATGTAATTGATTTACAACACTTTGCAGATAGATAATCCTCTGAACTTTTGGTTCACATTTATTTGTAAGAGAATCAAATTTTAACAGGGCTTTATATCTCAAGTAATTTCTCGTCGTGCTTCAGGCACCGATATTTCATTATTTCAAAACATGATGAAATATTAATAAACTTATATATAAAAACTTAGTATAAGTAAATCAAGTGCTTGACCGTACAACAGGTACGTGACTACTGTTTAGTCATATTACATCTATGACAAACATCTTCATCTTTTTATGAAGAATTATTCTGAGAGCCTTTACCCTTCTCTGAGTTTGATCACTTCTGGTGATACGATATATTTTTATCATCTTTAGTGTTGTCGTTTTTGGGACCAACACTTCTATAATTTTTCTACCACGTTTACGCCCTTAGTTCCCGTTCACTTCTGGGAATTGTGTAAATTCGATATCATTAATAGGACGTAACTGGTGTAATAAAAACTCATTATTTAGCTCAATCACTGGAAGACAAAACAAAAGTTCAGAATATTTGTTGAACTTTCACTCTCGATATTGCTACTGCAGGAGCACATTCGAGGTATGAAAAATAATGTCTTCTTTTATATATCATCATCAGTGACATTTTCACTGTATAATTTTAATATTGAGCTGATTTTAAAGAGTGCAGAATATTCAATACCACTTTTAAAATCTTGCAACTTCAGGTGCAATAAATCATAATGATCTTTTGAGATGATTACATCTTCTGGTGCTTATATCACTCTCTTAATTCATTTTACACAGTAAGATGATTTTTCATCATGAGATACACAGCACGATCCTTCAGGGACACATGGTTTTCTTCTATGATTGTATCTTTCAAGTTCATCATCATATCCAAATAGATCTCATCAAGGATCTGGATAAATAACATTTTTCAGAAATGTCAATAGTAATAAATCTCAATATTTGACATTATATTACAAAAATAAATCTGTGAATTTAATAAATATATTCACATTATCATGAGAATAAAAATAAAATTTTATCAAGTAGTATTCAGCAATATTACCTTTAATATTTATATCAAGGACTGAAAATAATATATTGAAAAACTTACTTGAAGTAGACGACCACTAGTTTCAGTATCGGTAAAACCTCGTGCTGATAACGTGTTATAAAACTAAAAAAGAAAACTACTACTATTGCAAGAGAAATGTAAAAGAAACTCTCTGAAACTTTATTCCTTCTCTATATTTTCTTATGAATTTCATTACAACTGAAACCCTTATTTATAGGTTTTGAAATTAATATGCAAGTTATTATGTAAATCACTATGTAAGTCACTATGCAAAATTTAATATAATAGTGATGGGGTCATTCACATAATTTTAGTAGTAAGACAGGGACGGCTGCCAACTCTTCGTAACACAAATTTATTTATTTGCTTTTACATTATGGGTACTGAAGTCCCTACTGATTTTAAGACTTAGTGCATTTCAAATTTTCTATTTTTTAGCTTTTCTTTTATTCATTTTTTTACATCTTTAAATATTATCTTTATTTATAAAAAAAAAAACACATAAACTTAATAATATTCACTTACTTAGTCACTTAGAAATTCAAAAAATGGTTAATTATATTTTACCCTCTCAAACTTTCACTCAATTAATAATTCACCTTTCATCTATGAGCCGTATCAAAATAAATAGAAATTACTGTCTCTTCCTAATTCTTCCTCTCCATCCAAAAACCACTCACAAAAAACCACCTACCCAACCCTCTCTCTCTCTCTCTCTCTCTCTCTCTATTCTTCTTTGAAGTTTGAAGTTGTGTAGGTCTTGTTATATTAAAGCCATGCACATCATAATTCATCAAGTCTTCTCATAAAACTTGTTCTTTATGTTTTCTCCCTGTCTCTCTGTTCCATTCATGGCATACCACAACTAGCTATCTTAAGAACAAACTAGAAGCGCAATCCCTCTTCAGCACTTCACCGACCAATCCCATCAACAAGAAGCGCAAAGTCAAGACTTGTTCAACCAGCTTGCCACCCGGAGGAGAGAGAGCGAGAGATGGAGACATAATGAGAGAGGGAGATAGAGTAAACTGAAATAGAACAAACTAGAGGACATGCCAATGCCTGACCGTGAGGGGGACGAGGGATCAGAGGTGACCCAATCGACATTTTCTGCTAATCGCAGTGCTGTTTATGGCTACAAAAACCCGTGAGAGCAGGGTTTTAAGGGTAGTGGTTAGCTGAGTCAAACTACTATGTTTTTAGGATGCAAAAACAGAGGTCCTGCAGTGGGTATGGTGGTGGTGCTTTCCAACGTGGCTTCAAGGATAGCTATGGCAGTGAGGTTTCGATTGACCTTCTAAGATGAGGAGGACGAACGACAGGTGGAGGCAGCACGGGGTGACTAAGGTGGTTTCATTGCTGCGTGCGACTGTTCCATGGTGGTTCTGTGTTGGACGTTGGAATGTGAGGAAAAACGTAAAGGGGGCAACTTTCGAGAAGTGGTGGTGGTAAAAGGTAACGTTGTTTCCGTCGCATAGAAGAGAACTGATTTTCAGTGGTTCCAATGGTTGGTTTGCATGCTGTAGCTATGGAGATGCAGCAAGTTTGAAAAGGAAAACAGCAATTAGGGTTTTCCGTTTTTGCACGTGAGGCCACGAATAGCAACAAAGGGTTCTTCATGGTGCTAGATGCTAAAGCTAATACTAGATAGTTTTTTATCTATAAAATTAAAAAGGTGATAATTTGGTACTGTTTTTAGGTTGGTTTATAAGATGATTAGAGGAGAAAGTTCAGTAAGATTGGGTTTCTAATGTTCGCACGGCATAGAAAGATCACTGTTTCTAATTGGGAATTAGGGTTCGAAGGGCATTTGTGTCAAATTGGCAAAATTGTACACATAAGATGCACGTAAACTTGATTTCTGTTAAGTTTGATGCGGTTAATAGACCGAAGGTAGATATTGCAAAGAATAAAAATTAGAGGATCAATAGTTAAAATTTTTAATTTGGAGATATATTATGAGTTGAGTGAAAATGAGAAGGAATCAATTGTAATTAATCCTTTAAAAGAAATTAAAAAAAAAACAAAATTGGTCAATTATCAGTATAAGAATTGATTCATATAAGATTATTCTTTTACATTAAGAGTAATGCTAAAAATAAACGTTGGTAGGATGTGACAATTGGTTCATATAACTCTCCAATATCATTTCTTCGTAAAATCGTACTACAAGACAAATGGGGGCAAACTATCGAAGATCGAACTGGGCCCAACAAGGCTGCATCTCAAAAAACAACTTCTGTCTCTCAAAGTATTTTTATTGGATTATGTAATTGTATATATAAAAAAATATAATTTTATATTTATATATTAAAAATAATTTTTTTTTTTATAAAAAATGAGGAGATAAAAATGATAGAAGGGAATAAAAATATATTAAATATATATTTGAATGTATACTTTTTTAATTATAGAAAAAAATATATTTTTATTCTATTTTTTTATATTTACCTCCTCATTTTTAATAAAAAAAAATATAATTATTTTTTAGATAAATATAAACTCATACTTTTTTACATATATAAATTCATAATCGCGCTGAGCGACGGAAGTTGTTGTCGGCAAGCAACTCCCTTCTTCTTTACAGCTTCATACGCCGGGGCGAAAAAAGAAAATCAACGTTACAAGGTACCTTTGCTTCTCAAATTCTTGGAAACAAAGAAAACTCGAATCCCAGGTGAAAGTTTTCTACTCGGCGTCAGTTCCATACATTATCTTGTTTGGAGAGAATCGGAGTTTGCGATTAGGAAAATCTCACTCTTTTTGCGAGCATTTTGGCCAGTCTAGGGATTTTTTCTAGCAGTGCTACCCCTATGCAACAGTCTCTGATTTTGTATTCTGTAGGGGGAACCGTTGTCGGGATGACGCTGAACACGGTGCACTGATGTCACTATTCTGGACCGTGATTTCGTCAGCTTGCAGAGATCGGAGCAATGGTAATTATTCTTTTAAAGATCACCCGCCTTTAATTAATTGGGGGTGGTTATTTTGATTCTCTAAAGTCAATGGAAGTGTTTGTGTACGTGGCATTTTAGTCCTGTTTGGTTGGAGAAATGTAGAGGAAGAAAGGAAGTTGGCAATTTGGCAGAAGCGTTTTTTGTATTGTTTCGAATATGAGTAGTAAAATTCTAAACTCAAGGAATGAAAGTAGGGTCGGTGGAGTGGTGGTGTTGTTGTTTAGGTTCTAGATATTGGAAAATGATAGGTTCAAAGATTACATAATTTCATATTCTTTTTTACCTTTATTTCCTTGGCAACCAAACAGAGAACTTGGGAAGAAATCGGTTTTATTTGATGGAGCCAGCGTGTATAGTGGAGTTTGGTATCTTTTTGTTTTTTGTTTTTTTAAATTTTCACTCTTACGTATTTTGTGGCTAGCATGTCCTGTATATTTGTGGAGAATTATAGACAAAATGGGAAATGAAGCAAGTATTTACAGGGGGTGTATAAACGTGGCATAAGTACTTTGGGGATTGACGTTGTGATTTTTCCTGTATATATCTGCGCCCAGGCCACATCAAAGAAAGTGATTAATAAAGACGAGTGGGAGAAAAAGCTCAACGATGTAAAGATTAGGAAAGAAGAGGTGAATAAATTGGTGATGAATTTCCTTGTCACTGAAGGTTTTGTTGATGCTGCTGAAAAATTCCATATCGAATCTGGAACTGCACGTATCCTTGGTTCATAATGATTGCTCGTTTGCGCTCTCTCTCTCTCTCTCTCTCGGTATCATCTTTCTACTTCTTATGCATAAATAGCAGATACAGATCTTTCAACAATAACAGATCGCATGGCAGTTAAGAAGGCAGTTCAGTGTGGTAATGTGGAGGACGCAATTGAGAAAGTGAATGACTTAAATCCTGAGGTTGGATATCCTAATCTATAGCTTGTTGCTGATCCTTTGGCATATTACACCTGTTCTGCTGACGGTTGTGAAATCACATCTTATAAATCACCATTATAATAGAGGATTTTGAAGTTGCATATTTAAGTTATTTGTTAATTTAGGACTATTTTTGTTTGTTTTATTGCAGTTGACTGGATCAAAACCTATATTCAATCAATACGGCTTATGAAATTAATGAATCATGCAACTGTATCAGATTAGGTAGTTATGTGCTTGTTGTCCATGCTTCCCTCACTTCATTATGGATATATTAATTTCAGGCAAAATTGTTATTATAGTAGATAGAAAATATAGCTACGACTCAAGTGGTCGATATTTGTTTTTCATGTAGGGAAGCAGTTGTATCCCTAGTACTTAGCAGTTTTTTCATTTTTTCACGACACCATTTAGTTCCTTAGTGTTGTTGTCAAGTGGATTCAATTGTTTGAGGCTTGAAAGCATTAAACATGAATTCACTTATTTCTAGTCCTATATTTGTAGGGGCAAAGAATCTGGTAGATATATTCTGTTACAGGTACTTCCGTTGACTGCCATTTAGCTCACTAGAGAATGTATGGGATGCCTGTATATCTGCAGAAATTCCCTTGCTGATTGGTTGGTGAAAAGCACCTTAAAAGTTTGTGGATACACCTAGAAATGAGAATAAGTTTCCATTCATGCCCATTAAATAGCCCAAATTCCTTCTAGAATTCTTCTCAAATAGACAGGTACTAGGTTGTTTTAAAGAAGAGAGACACTTCCAGCCGGATGGGGGTAAATTTTTGTTTTACACCCTCCAATAGAAACTCAACATGTAGGTGACTTACGATATTTACAATGGGTGTGTGTTGAGTAAATCATTTCTTCCATTCTCCTCAAGCCCTTTCTGTTCTCCCTTTTTCCCTCTCAGCTCCGCTCTCCTCTCCCTTTCTCTCTCTTCTTCCCTCTATTCTCCCTTACGTCAGTCGCTCTCTCTATCTCATCTCTAATCTGTCATCTTTTCCTCCTCAACTGGTTGACAGATCAACTATTTTGGTCAGTTGAAGTAATGTTAGCTCCAATTTTATTTATGGATAGCTTTCTTAATCAATTTCTTTGTTGAAGAATCTGATTTTGTTGCTGAGAAAATCTCGTTTGGATGCTGAGAAAATGTCATTTGGATGCTGAGAAAATGCCATTTCTGTTTGGATGCTAAGGAAATGTATATATTGAAGATTATAACTCTCTAAAATCAATGGACACCTGATTTTGGAAATGGTTCACATACACCCTTTCCTTCCTGTCGGAGAGACATAGCGGAAAAAACAAAAATTCTTGAACGGGCAGGTGAAGTTCCATCCTAAAAAAAGATTTTTTGCAAGATTTTCTAGGAAAAATATCTTTCCTTCTCCCCTTCAATAGCTGAATTTGGGTGAAAATCATGAAGCAATTTGGCTGATATTTTTTTGTTAAATAGAAGTATTTCAGATGTTAAAAAAACTGAGAGAGAGAATGAGTGAGAGCTTGCAGGCGAGGGGGGAGAGAAAGAGAGAGAGAGAGAGGAGAGAAAGAGAGAGATTCCAGGCGAGGGTGGGGGAGGAGGCAGAGAGAGAAGAGGGGGAAGAGAGAGAAAATAATCTCCTGTGCATATGTGTATGTTTTTATCTCTTACATATCTTACTTCGCAACTTTTTATTAGTTAGGAGTAAAACACATATTTACACCCATCCGGTTTGGAGTTTTTCTCTATAAAGAATGGAACACATCCTGATACAAGAGCATCCCATGGGATCATAGACCTATTGTTTGGCTCACGGCACCAAGTTTTGGCCTTCATAAGGAATTCATCTTTACTGATGAAGGTGTGTCCTTCTGTGCTCTGCAAAACCTTTTCCCATTTGAGGAATTGTAGCTTCTACTTTTTAAATCACTTTTGAGTAGGTGAGACCACAAAGGAGGCCTATATTTGAGTACCACAAAATCCTCAAAAACACAGAATCAACCTAAACAACCTAAGATACTATATTACTCAATCTTTAAGTTACTTATCTGTATGATATTGCTCTCAGGGTATTACGAAGCAGGAAAATACCTTCTCTAGGTGAGGAATATTATTCTGAACTGGGATAATCAATAGTATCTGCACGTAATTTTACATATGAAATTCATTTTTGACAAGTTTGCTTGTTTATTTATATGTTGTTTTGAATTTTGTTTGTTAACTTCCTGCTGAGAATTAAACTGGAACCTTGAGAAAATAATTATGTTATGCCCGTTCTCTTGTCCAAATCAAGAACATGCACAACTGGTATCTTTGATATTTAACCATGTAGGCTCTTCATCTGAAGTTTTCTCATAATTTTATTGAGCCAGTCGTTTCTAATATCAGGTTTAATAGCTATTATGTGGAAATTTAATGTGCAGATACTGGACACAAATCCCCACTTGTTTTTCCATCTCCAACAGCAAAGGTTCATAGAGTTAATTCGGAATGGGAAAGTAGAAGAGGCTCTAGAGTTTGCCCAGGAGGAGCTTGCACCAAGGGGAGAAGAAAATGTGTGACTTCATTCTTTATGACCACTGTGGTTTCAAGTCATGCATGTTTATTTGTTATCAAAGTTGTTCTGGTTTCATTGTTCTTGATTTGATGAACTTCATTGTTGCTATCCCTGCATGATACTAGTGAAAGTTGAAATGTTGAATATAGTGGCAAATATGAAGATAGGTTTGTCTTCATAGAACTTCATGAGTGGCCACTATATGACCATTCACCTCTGTTTCATTGAATACAATTTAGTTCTAATATTTGGCCTAAGAAAACTTGTGGTCTACAGCAAAGCTTTCTGGAAGAGTTGGAGAGGACTGTTTCACTTCTCGCTTTTGAAGATGTTTCCAACTGTCCAGTTGGAGAGCTTCTGGACATATCACAGCGGCTAAAGACTGCTACTGAGGTGAATGCAGCCATCCTTACCAGCCAGAGTCAAGAAAAAGGTTAGTGTGCTTGCCATCTTATCTTTAATAGCAAGGGGCATGGGTTGGGGAGGTATGTTACATTCCAATTCAGGCTTGGTGTATTTTGGGCAGGTTTCATGGGCTTTTTGGGTAATTAGAGGCTCTCTAGTATGAGCAAGGTGTTTTCTTGTATACATTCAGCGTACTTGGTTACTCATATTGATATATATAATATTTTTCCTTCGCCAAAAAAAAAGGAAGAAAAATTCCAGGGATCTTGTTAGGATATGTGGTTTTCTCGTTGTAAAGTATTGCCTCCAGATCTTTGATATATATATATATGTACTGCAAAAAATCATATAATTTTCAACAAATTTCTTCCTCTTATTAGACTCCCAATTTAATTGGGTCTATGTCACCATCCTGTGATCCACGTACAGATGGTCGTGAGTCTTGAACCTATTTTTACTTACAAAAAAAAAAGTCTTGAACCTATTTTACCTGAATGAAGAATTTGGGTAAAATTGGCAAGTTTTATTTGGACAGAGACATCCTGTATACATAGAAACGAAGACCTGTGTGAATTGGGAATGAAAGCACATTTTAAGTTGGCCCTTTTTCTTTCGAACTTCTACTCTTATTGTCAATTTTCAATAATTTTATGTCATACGAATTCCATAGAATCAATGCAAGCGACTTGTATAGCTGCGATAGCCTGGTTTGGTTACCAATATATTTCATCTCATCTTATATAATTATTACAACTTTTTCAAACTCTTACAAAATAGAATAAACAGTTTAAACTTTTTTAAATCTAAAACCAAAAATTATATCAAAAAGTTATATTTTAACAGTATTTATTCAACTTTTAACTCATCTCATCTTTGTTTTGGACAATACCGTTTTGAACTTTGGTTGTTGGGAGTTTGGATATTTTGGTTTGTAAGCAATGCTTTTCTCAAATGCTACATGTTGCTTTCCGTAGTCGTTGCTAATTTAGCTCACCCAACTATTTTTTAAAATCTCCAAGTTAATGATATCTTTATAATTTGTTGTAACTACAGACCCAAAGCTTCCTGGCTTGTTAAAGATGCTGATACGGGCCCAAAACCAGCTTGATGAGAAAGCTGCTTATCCTCACGTTAACGACTTGTCTACGGCCATGCTTGAAGACCCTGCCATCTGAGAAGGGGTGGCCATGCTTGTAGACCCTTCTCTCTAAAGAGTAAAACTCGGTGTGACCTTGGGTCCTGAGTGTGGAGGTGTAGGCGTTTAGACTTTAGATCAAGTTTGGTGTAATTGAACGTGATGTTGATGTATGCAAACTCATCTGAAAAAAAAAAAGAGGGTATCTAGTTGTCTATTGCTTGTCATTCAGATTGGATTTAATTCCTTTCCTAAAGCTTTTTAGTGGCCTTATTCTGTTTGTACAACCGATATTGAAAGGTGGTTGAGAATTTCTCCACAATCCAATTTGATGAAAATGGATGAGCTGAAGTTGATGCTTAATCTTGCTGTTATGCTGTCTGCCATATTATGGAGTACCAAGATTTATGCTAGAGCACTGTAAAAGCACCTTATCGAGCCATGTTTGTCACTCAGTAACACAAAATTCGCATATTTCCAGGCAAATGATACAATCATTGACTAACAACGTTCCCCTGAATCACGAAAACTGCGTTCCTTATTTACCAAGTGAAAAACATAAACTGAAGAAAAGCACATTAATATGAAAACGCTAATGAAGTCAAAAAATTGAAACAAATTGAAACAGCATGAAACTGCTCTTTACCCCTGGACACACTCAACTTTTGACCCAGACAACATAAACCCAAACAGTTTTTTTAATATCTGGAAAATCCTGAAATTTTGGACGTTTAAATTCATTTCCTCCCTTTCCCAAATTGCCACAGCCATCATCAAAATTGAGAGCGTAACTGGAAGGATCATACTGGAACTTGAGCCGCTGCTGCTTTCCTGCATTCTTGACGGCCTTCTTCACTGCCGCTCTCATCCTCCAGAAAAGACTCCTGCATTGCTTCTTACTGTAAGCACTCACCCACTCTAAACTTCCACCCAAACCCATAACTATCGGCATCTAGCAATCTCAATATGAAAACCCAGTTCTTCCTTTTGCAAATGGCTTCAGTTGGTTGGCAAAGGCTGCTCTTTTTTCGTTAGTTTGATGCAGTCTCAATAACAACACCTGTTTGTGGGTCTGTGAGAGAGACACAGAACAGAATGCGATCCAATATATTACGATGCACAACGAAGACTTATAAACGGACTCAAGCTCGGAGTAGTACAGGTCCACAGGAGAAGGACAAGGGAAATGGGAAATTGAAAAAAAAAAAAAAGAGAAAGGATGCAATCTTTTTGGTCTTTCAAAGAAGCTGCGTAGCTTCAGCAGCAGCCTTCACAGTAATATACTTTTTTGGGAATCGCATTGGGATGCTGAAATTCCATCGTCTAGAGAGAGGAGAGAGAGAGTGGTGGGGGAGGAGAGGTCAGAGGTGTAGTGGGCAGAGAGCCTATCTATTATCTAAGGTCCTTTCACCATCAGAATGTGGTTGTGTCAGCTGTAGCATAACGAATCCATATTCCTCGGCACTTAAAAATGTAGATTTCCTCATCTCTGGCCTTTCTTCCCGGGACACGTATTCTGATTTGTGAGACCCAATCCACACTTTAACCTCCCACTCTCACTCATATTCTTGGCTAACCCTATCAATGTTATTTGATCACGCCTTATGATGTTTCTAACCAGCCTTCATTAGTAGGCTAGCAGGTAGGGCCTACTTCTCTGTACGTCAAAAAACAATATATATTAAAATTGCAAATAAATTATATAAAAATAATTATATAAATTAACATAATTTTATATGATTTATTAAATTATTTTATAATATAATATGATAAAACACATAAAATTATATTAATTTTTAAAATTATTTTTATATAATACATTTGTCACTAAAATATTTCTAAAAAAAAAATCACTTTTCACCCAACAAAAGTTACCTAGATATCCCATGTTTAGCCAATCCTAAATGTAGGCATTGTATAATTGGATTCATGTTTTCCTTTTAACGGACATTTCAATTCAACCCAATTTCTCTTGCTTTGATTCTACCCTCGTCTCCATATATTATATATATGTAATATGTATGCATATGGTCTGCAGATTTATTTGGCATTAATGCATACATATGGCTCATTGACAAATACCAAGCGAGTGACCTGCAGAAGCATCATCGTCAAGGTTTAGTCACTGCCAGAATGGGAGTGGTCCATTCTTTTGAAGATTTTAAATCGGCTATGAAATCCTACAGTGATCAATCAATTCAAACTTTTCTTTTTGCTCCTAACTGCTTTGTCTCCTGCGGAATGCAAATGTGGGAGGGATGTGGTCACTTTGATTATCTTTCCTACTTTCTCTTCTCTCTTTTTGTCTTCACCTCCAAAATCCATGTGCTGTTTACATCCAAACTTTATTTCTCCTTTGTGTATTTCCACAGTTCCCTTTCTCAGATCTTTGCTTTGGCCTATTGCCTCTCACTGTACAACCTAGACCCCGACCTACTGTGGCTTCTTTTGGGATGTGGGTTCTCACAATGACCTGTCATTCTTGTCAACCAGGCAACCTTTGTCTTAGGTCTTGGTCTCCTCTCTGTGAACTGTTTTTGTTGAACTTTTACCTTTGTGTGGATTCGGGCTTCTTTTTAGCTTTTTGGGTGAATTTTGATTTTCAGGATTAGGGTTTGCTACTTGACATTTTGCTGGAAGTAGTGGGTCCCTCTTTCGGCTGATTGCAACAGGATTCGGCTTAGAGCTGAGAACCCATATGGTATCCCCATTGAAGACGAACGGTAAAGACCAAATCGGAGTTAGTTGTCTTATTTCCTTCACGATATTTGGTTGGATGGTTTCTCTGGAACAGTACGTAGAATTATGGCCTTTTCTATTTGGAACTTCCACGTATATGTAATTGTGCACTCTCTTGTCTATTTTCATTGTATCTGTAATTCTATCTTTATAACAGTAAGGACGGCTCTGTCTGTAATTGCTTTCGTTTGAAATGTCACAAACAGTGCACATACAGGTCTAGGAGAGGAATGAAACGCTTCAAAAGAAATTTATAATATGAGATTGGTTAGTGGGTGTTCTTGTGATCCTCAAAGAAGTTGAACACGATACTCTGCAGTTGTGAAAATACAGATTGAAAAGAACATTCTTTGAGTAATCAAGGAAAGAGAAATACCTTAACAATAAATGGGTTATATAAAAATAAATGCACAAATTAACTTGATACAATATATTAAATTATAAAATTACTTTTAATATAAAATAAACTTAATATATTACATAAAATAATGTCAATTTGTAAATTTACTTTTATATAATTTTTTTGTATTTATAATAATTCTTCAATCAAAATTGTTAAATTTGTGAAATTGAAGAATTTTTATTCAGTAACTTACTTTTTACAATGAATTGTACGTTATTTAAATAGATACAAGGGACTAATCTAAGTATGGAAACAAATGAATAAATGGAAACAATTAATATTTACAAATCAAAAAACAAATTCCTAAAATCAAGTTTGGTTGATTTTGTGCAAGTTTGATTCCTGATTTGGTGCAATTAGGGATTTAATCAATACTCTTCCTTAGGTTAGCACATAAAGATCCGTAATGTCCAATTTGTGTGAAAAATGGTAAAAGAGTTCTTCTCCTAAAGCTTTAGTGAAGATGTCAGCAACTTGCTCGTGAGATAGAGTATGCACTGCAGAAAAGAGGCCAGACCTAATCTTGTTTTGAATGATATGACAATCAATATCAATGTGCTTGATGCGTTCATGGAACACAGGGTTGTGAATAATGTGAAGAACAGACTGATTGTCACAATGTTAGCTGAAAGGCTCATGATGAGGAATGCCAAGATCGGTAAAGAGTTGCTTCAGACAAGTGAGCTCGCAAGTAGTGACGGTCATGGCAAGGTATTCAACTTTTGTAGAAGAGCGGACCACTATCGTCCGTTTTTTTGTACACCAGAAAATGAGACTTGTGCCAAGTTGGATGAAATATCCTATGGTGGATCGACAAGTAGTAGGACAATTCGCCCAATCTGAATCAGTGTAAGTAGTAACTTGTTGACTGCTGGATGATGAGAAGAAAATGCTTTGGCCTAGGCTTCCTTTGATGTAGCGGAGAACACATGTAGCTACTTGCATGTGAGGAGCGCGTGGGGCATGCATGAACTGGCTAAGAGTGTTTACTACAAAGACAATGTCAGGACGAGTAATGGTCTAATAAATGAGTCGTCCAACTAGGCGGCGATAGATACTAGGATTAGGAAGAAATGTGTTGTCTTCATTGGTGAGCTTCAAATTCTGTTCCATTGAAAAGGGAGCAGTTCGGGAACCAAGCTGACCACTATCATTCAGAATATCAAGAGCATATTTTCATCAGTTGAGAAAGATGTCTTTTGGAGAACGGATAACTTCGCGACCAAGAAAATATATGAGCGGACCAATATCTTTGGTTTTGAAGTGTGTGGAGAGAACTTCTTTGAAAACCTTGATCTGTGAGAGATTATTGCTAGCAACTAGAATGTCATCAATATAGACTAGGACAATGGTAATAGTAGTGGAAGTGACCAAAATTAATAAGGAGTGATCTGTTTGATATTGAGTAAAACTTGCATCAAGAAGCATAGTGGTTAGTTTATAAAACCAGAGGCGAGATACTTGTTTGAGGTCGTAGAGTGATTTGCGAAGGCGGCAACACACGTCTCTCTCTGAGGGCAATAACCGGGAGGTGGTGTCATGTACACTTCTTCCTCAAGATCTCTATGGAAAAAAATATTATTGACATCAAGTTAATGAATGAGCCATTGTTGGGTTGCCGCAACAGTTAGGAGGCATCAAACAATGGTCATTTTTGCAATGAGTGCGAATGTCTCATGATAGTCTAGACCTTCGACTTGTGTGTAACCTTTAGCGACTAGCCTAGTTTTATATCTTTCAATGGAACCATCTACTTTAAGTTTGGTTTTGAGCATCTATTTGTAATTGATGAGTTTCTTACCAAAGGGAAAGGGCTTAAGAGTCTAGGTGGAATTTGCCTCAAGGGCACGGATTTTTACAAACATAGCTTCTCGCCAATGAGAATGGCGAATGGCAGCGGAATAACAAGAGGGATCAATAGAAGCAGTAAGAGCATGTAAAAAATTAAGGTGAGATGCCGAAAAATGAGAATATGAAAGAAAATCATATATGGGGTGAACAATACCTAAGGTGCTTGCAACAGGTGATGACGATGTGGGCTCGGTGTGTAGAGTAGGACAAACATAGTCATGAAGATTGTTGATGTAAAATTTGGTAGTTGGCAATTTTCTAGTGAAAAACCTAATATAATTGAGTTGTAACTAATGGTGGACAGAGTACACTTGAAGAGGATCAAAATGGCTCGAGAAAAACCGAACACAGTGATCTCGCTCGACCATCGCTCGACATGGCGCTCGAGCGAAGTCCAGGCAGAGACTTCGCTCGACACTCGCTCGACATGGCGCTCGAGCGAAGTCCAGGCAGAGACTTCGCTCGACCCTCGCTCGACATCTCGCTCGAGCGAAGTTAAGGTTTCACGAATTTCTCTAGGGTTTAAGCGCCGTTTCAGGAGGGGGCTTATAAATACATCCTTAAGTCTTCTGCTGCAAAGAGGGAGGATAACAGAGGAAAAACCAAGGAGCCATACTTCATCCCTTGAGAGAAACTTCTCCATTGTTTCAAAGATCATTCTCTCTTGGATTATATTACTCCCTCACAACACACATTCAAATCTTTAGTGAGTTCATTGGAGTGGACGTGTTCATCAAGCTGGAAGAGTTCTTCAAGGAGCTTGGATGAAGAAATCAAGTTGTTCGTGTGAGAAGCTATAGAAAGGTCGGAGTTCCGGCACTACATGCGTGTAGAGATCGAGTGGGTCACTCGTGGTGTTGCAAGCAAAGTTTAGTTGCTACAGTGGATTTGTGAGTGTTTCTAAATTGGTTGTAACAAACTAAAATTTCTATAGTGGATTAAAGGTGGTGTCTTACACCCGGAGTGGTTTTAGATTTTGAAGAGGTTCTTCAAATGAGTTTCCACTTCGTAACCAAAATCTGTGTGTTGATTTCTTTGTTGATTGCTTGTTTATGTTGATTAATTTTTTAAACTGCCATCGTTTCTGTTAAACACCTATTCACCCCCCCTCTAGGTATGTAAGGTAATTTGCTATCGCTTTTTCAATTGGTATCAGAGAGGGTACACTTCGTTAGGATTAATTTCCTGAGTGTGATTCTGCTTTGGTGGTCAAAATGGATAGGTCTCAATCCCTCTCATCACCACCATATTTTGATGGTAGCAACTATGCTTATTGGAAAGTTCGAATGCGAGCGTTTCTTAAGTCTATAGATGAACGTGTGTGGGTGTCCTTGATAAGAGGATGGAAAGAGCCCGTCACCATTGTTAATGGAGTAGAAGTTACCACAGACGTGGACAACTACTCAAAGGATGAGTTGAGTGAAATTAACTGGAATAGTAAAGGCCTAAATGCAATTTTTATGGCCGTGTCTCAGGAGGAGTTCAAACGAATCTCCATGTGTAATACAAGCAAAGAGGCATGGGACATTCTTGAGATCACTCACGAGGGAACTAGGGCTGTAAAAAATTCTAAACTCCAAATGCTTACCACCAGCTTTGAGGAAATTAGAATGAAGGAGGATGAAACATTTGATGTCTTTTATGCAAGATTGAATGACATTGTGAACTCTCGGTTCAACTTGGGAGACAAAATCCCAGAAAATAGAGTTGTAAGAAAAGTCCTCAGATCTCTTCCTGAGAGATTTCGTCCCAAGGTTACTGCAATTGAGGAAAGTAAAGACTTGGATGTCATGAAAATAGAAGAGCTGGTGGGTTCCCTGCAAACTTATGAACATACTCTGCCATTGGATAGGAAGAGCAAGTCCATTGCTTTTAATACAATTCAAGAGGACTCAGATGAGTCATTCGATGAATTAGCAATGAGTGACAGAGAAATAGCATTTTATGCTAAGAAGTTCAGAAAAATGTTTGTACCAAAAAGGCACAGGAGCCAAAGACCAGAGAAGAAGAAGTTTGGGAGATATATTGAGGGGTCAAGCTCAGAGAATAAGGAAAGAGCCTCCAACAATTACATTAGGCCTAACAAGGACAAGACACGAGTACAGTGTCATGAATGTCATGGATTTGGTCACATTCGTTTGGAGTGTGCAAATTATAAGAAGAGCAAAGAAAAGGCAAAGATTGCCTCTCTAAGTGAAAGTGAGTCTGAATCAAGTGACTCATCTGGCAACTCCACTCCAAAAAGGAATCTCAACTACATGGCTTTTACTTCTTCCGTTGGAGACATAGATCAGTGCAGTGAACAAGCTTCTGATGATTGTAACATACCGGAAGATGAGTCCGAGTGTGAAGATCAACTGCAAGAAATCTATGAAAACCTTTACAATGAGTGCGTGAAACTGAGAAAAGTCAACAAAGCACAGACTGAAAAGATAAATCAGTGCAAACAAGAAAATGATGAGCTTCAAGGCAAACTGAATGAAGCTTATATCTTGACTGACCAATTACGAAAGAAAAGTGAGGCTTTGGAAGATGCTATGGAAACTAAGGAAAATGAATTAACACAGCTAAAGGGAAGATTGCAAGCCTTTTCCACTGGAAAACAAAATCTGGACAAAATTCTAACTCTTGGAAAGCCCTCAGGAGACAAGAGTGGAATAGGATATGTTGGAGAAAAGTTTGAAGTGGGTACGAGCTCGAAAACTCCTCAAAACAGCATGGTGAAAAATCACTCACTAGCAAAGGGAAAGAAAGTTATACATGCACAAAAGTTTGTTTCATCTCAAGAGAAACAAATAGCTCACAACACGAGACCCGTGTGTCATCATTGTGGGAAGTTGGGTCATGTGAAAACAAATTGCTTGAGATTTAAAAGACTCACCAGAAAATCTCCTAAGGATGACTTGCTTTTCAGGGGACAGCAAACCTACAGAGAAAATCGGACATGTCATAATTGTGGCAAGTATGGACACATCCGACCAAACTGCTATGTGCTTAATAAGTTTCCTGTGAGAAATGAAAAGAGAGACTCAAGAAGAGGTCACTTCAATTTGTGGGATCAAGTCATGGCACTCACTAGACAAAATGACCTTCTAAATGCCAAGGTAGACAATCTGACAAGTACTCAGAAGACTGTGCGAGTCAACTCTCCAAAAATCAAAAGAGTGTGGATCAAGAAGGAGAAAAGAGCCACATGTCACATAGCTCACATTGCCTTGAAGACCCAGAACAATTCATTGTGGTATCTTGACAGTGGGTGTTCTCGACACATGTCCGGTGATAAAACTCTTTTTAAGACAATTGAAGAGTACAAATGTGGGACAGTGACATTTGGAGATGGTGGTAAAGCGAACATAATTGGGAAAGGTGAAATTAACATTACTGGACTACCGGCATTGAGAGAAGTTCTGTATGTTGACGGATTAAAAGCAAATCTTCTTAGCATAAGCCAAATGTGTGATAATGGTGCTGAAGTTCGGTTTTCAAAAGATATGTGCATTGTTTCTGATAACAATGGACAATGCTTGATGCAAGGAATCAGGACCTCTGACAATTGCTATGGTATCGCTCCCACTTCACAGTACAGCTGCAATAGTACTAAAAGTGAGGCCACTACTCTCTGGCATCAAAGACTTGGGCATGTGAATCACAAAAATTTGTCAAAGATTGCTAAGAAAGAAATGGTGATTGGACTGCCCGAACTTGGGAAAGTGGAGACATCTGTTTGTGGATCATGTCAAGTGGGAAAACAAGTTCGAGCAGCCCACAAGAACACAACAGATATCCTGACCAAAAGACCCTTAGAGTTGTTACACATTGATCTTATGGGACCCTCTAGGACTGAAAGTCTGGGGGGAAAGAAATACATACTGGTGATGGTAGATGATTTCACCCTCTTGGGTAGAATTTTTGAGGGAAAAGGGTGAGGCTTCAAATGTGATAAGGAACTTATGTAAGAAGCTTCAAAATGAACAAGGGAACCCTATTGTCAGAATCAGGAGCGACCATGGACGAGAATTTGATAACTCAAGTTTAGAGAAATTCTGTGATGAAGAAGGCATTCGTCAAGAATTCTCTGCTCCCATTACCCCACAGCAAAATGGAGTTGTTGAAAGAAAAAATCGAGTTATCCAAGAAATGGCTCGAGTTATGATGCATACCAAAAATGTTTCTGCTCATTTTTGGGGTGAAGCTGTGAACACAGCACGTCACATTGTGAATAGAGTCTACCCTCGACCCAACACTTCTCAGACACCATATGAGCTGTGGAAAGGAAAGAAGCCAAATGTGAAGTACTTCAGGGTGTTCGGGAGTAAGTGTTACATTTTGAGAGATAGGGAAAATCTGGGTAAGTTTGACCCAAAGAGTGATGAGGGAATATTCCTTGGTTATTCCAGAAACAGTCGTGCTTACAGATGTTACAATCTACGCACCCAAACTGTCATGGAATCCATCAATGTGGTTATAGATGATACTCTTAAAGAGGAGTTGAATCAAAATCTAATTGATACACCAAGTGGAACTGAAGAGAACTCTAGTGAACTTAATGAAGATCAAGAGACCTCATCAACTGAAAAAGTTCATACTCACAAGGAGCCATCTTCGAGAGTGAAGTTAAACCATCCTCAAGATAACATAATCGGGAATGTAAATGAAGGGATGAGGTTGAGGAAGAAAGTGATAAGTCAACTAGCTCACTCATGTTACATCTCTCAGATTGAACCAAAAAGGGTGGAAGAAGCCTTAAAGGATGAGAATTGGACAAATGCCATGCATGAAGAAATTAATCAATTTGTGAGAAATGATGTGTGGTACCTAGTCCCAAGACCTGAAATGCACAATGTTGTAGGTACAAAATGGATCTTCAAGAACAAATCTGATGAAAATGGAATGATTGTACGGAATAAGGCAAGATTGGTGGCACAAGGTTATGCCCAAATGAAAGGAATAGACTTTGATGAGACATTTGCACCGGTGGCAAGGCTTGAGTCAATCCGAATACTATTAAGTGTTGCTTGCCATATGTGTTTCAAACTCTATCAAATGGATGTAAAGAGTGCCTTCCTAAATGGGATCCTTCAAGAAGAAGTGTATGTCGAGCAACCAAAAGGTTTTGAGGATCCAAAATATCCTAATCATGTCTACAGGTTGAAGAAAGCCCTGTATGGTTTGAAACAAGCTCCCAGAGCCTGGTATGAGAGGTTAACTTCGTATCTTTTGGAGCACAAGTTTCTGCAAGGAAGTGTTGATAGGACACTGTTTATCCGGAAAGTGGGTGAGGAGATAACTGTAGCTCAAATCTATGTGGATGATATTGTGTTTGGATCATCCATTGATGACCTAGCTCTCGAGTTTGCAGAAGAAATGAAGAATGAATTTGAAATGAGTATGGTGGGTGAGCTAACTTTTTTCTTGGGACTCCGAGTAAAACAGCTAGATGAAGGATTGTTCATATCCCAGTCTAAATATGCAAAGGACCTGCTGAAAAAATTTGGATTAGATGGGAGTAGCCATGCTAGAACTCTCATGAGCACAAGTGTAAAACTTAGTGCTGATGTGTCAGGAAAGGGGGTTGAGCAATCTCTGTACAGAAGCATGATTGGGAGTCTACTGTATCTCACTGCTAGTAGACCTGACATAGCTTTCAGTGTTGGCGTTTGTGCTAGATTCCAAGCAAACCCCAAAGAATCTCATCTTGTGGCTGTCAAACGCATACTTCGCTATGTGAATGCTACAGTGAATTATGGAATTTGGTACTCCAGAGATTCCAACACTGAGCTTGCAGGCTACTCTGATGCTGATTGGGCTGGAAATGCAGATGATAGAAAGAGCACTTCAGGTGGATGTTTTTATATGGGAACAAATCTTGTTGCCTGGATGAGTAAGAAACAAAACTCCATTTATTTGTCTACAGCTGAGGCTGAATACATTGCTGCTGGGAGTTGTTGTACTCAATTGCTGTGGATGAAACAAATGATTCGTGATTATGGCATTACTCAAGGTGTGATGAGCATCTATTGTGATAATACCAGTGCCATCAACATCTCTAAAAATCCTGTCCAACATTCTAGGACCAAGCATATTGACATTAGGCATCATCTCATTCGGGAACTTGTGGAAACACATGTAATTACTCTTGAGTACATTCCCACCGAACATCAATTAGCCGATCTTTTTACCAAACCATTAGATGGTCTTCGTTTTGAGTGTCTTAGAAAGGCTATTGGTATTTGTGCCTTAACACAAGAGATGTAACATGCATTTCATACATTGCATGCATATCATTTTTTTTTCTTATGCATTGTTATTTTTCTTGTCTTCATTCTCTTCTTTGTCTTTCCTCTGACTCAGTTGCTCTTCCTTAGATGTGATGAATGGCCTTACTACTAGAAAGTTCACTTTCAAGCATGTGTCTTGTCAAAATTGTATCATAGGCTTATGCTGCAAAGGTGTAAGATGTGTGTCACTTTTAATATGCATTTTTGCCGCACACACTGCACGCCTAGCTCAATCTCTTGACATTTGACCTTATGTGAGACTTTGGGGAGGCAATCAAAAGTGTGAGGGAGCCTTACGAGTGTTCAGAATTGACCTCGGGTTAGATGACCTGTGTAAGAACTTTTGTATCTCGAAAGGAAAGAAAATGAAGAGGCTCTATCGTTGTATTAAAAAAAAAAAAAAAAAAGGGAAAAGGGCCCCAATACAAATCCTGAATCTGGTTCTATTAGACACAAGAAATTAGGTCCTAGCAGCATTGGGTTTGACTTTCTGCACGTTGAAGGGTCTCCCAAGCACCTATGGTTTCTTGTTTAGCCAAACCCCACTCACACCTCTCGGTTAGAATTTCTTGATTGAGCAAGGGGACTGCCTAAATACGCATATTCATATTAATTGTGACATACAGTATTTATACGTGCGTGGTATTTAGAATATGATATTATTTTACATTTGCTATGCTATGGATGATTTTAAATTGTCCCCACTGAAGTTTGAAATCACTACTGTGAGTATCACCTTGAAACTGGGCAAAAATGGAATCTCGCTCGATGTCTCGCTCGACCATTAAATTTCGCTCGAGCGAAAAACCCTTATATTGCGCTCTGCATCGCGCGATAAGCCCAGTTGCCGGAACCACTTCTCCCTTCTCTCTAACTTCTCTCATCTTCTCTCAAACACTCAATCCCAGCCTAAGCATCTCATTTCCTCTCAAACACTCAATCAACGGTAAGCTTTCTTCTATCCATTTCTTCTTCATTTTTTTTCCTTTCTTTTCTTTCACGGTTCATTCCATTCATAGGGTTGTGTTTGGGTTCCTTTATTTTCGGATTTTTTTTGTGAAACTTGGTGGTTCATTTTTGGTATGGATGAATCTATTAGAGTAGTGTTGTATTTAGGGAGGAATGGGATAATTAATTGGGTGTTAAACCCATGATTACACAGCATGCACACTACATGTTCGATAAAATGCCTCAATGAAATTTTGTCCTCCATTTTGTCTCTCTTTTGGTGCATTGATCTTTTAGACAAAATGTAGGTCTCATTCATAGTTTGCACACCTTGTTGAGAACATTTTCGGGTCACATTTTAGTCATTTTAGGCATGGTAGGCATTTTAAGCATTTTAGGCATTTTAGGCATTTTATCATGTCGTATATGCCTCACTGTCTGTGCTTGGTCCGTCTACAACTGCCATGGCATCACGGCGTGTTCGTCCTCGCACTGCCTCATCCGCCTCTCAGACTTACTTCCACAGTCCCCAAGCCGAGGAACTCTACACACAGAACTTTTCTCATCGCTCCCTTCTTGTGGAACGTGAAGTTCTTCTCGGTGAGTTTAGGGATACCTATCCCATCGTCCCTCAGATCTTCGAGTCGCGCCAGTGGCTTGCTTTGACCACTGGTCATCCCGCTCCCTCGGTGGAGTTGGTCCGGGAGTTTTACTCGAACATGTATGACATCTCAGAGGGATCTTTTCAAGTGGATATCCGGAATATCACTTTCCGGGTGACTCCCGATCTTGTGGCACATTTACTAGGGGTACCACGAGTAAATAATCCAGTTTACCCCTATCTCCATACTCCAGCCCCTAGCAGACCTGATCTGGGTTGTTTTCTCACCCGGTCTCCTATGACTTGGACTGGGATTCCTCCTCTAGCGACTAAGTCGTTTCCCCATGCATACCAGATTGTGAGTCGGATTGTTTTGACCAACATATACCCAACTGGTCATTATAGTGACATTGGTCCGGATCGTGCCCTTCTTCTACATGCCTTGCTCACTGATGTCACTATTGATTTGGGCAGTCTTCTCTGTCGGGTCATGATAGAGGCCCATATGTCGTCAAATTTTCGAACTGGTCTCCCTCTTGCTTGTCTAATTACAAGGATAGCCTTGTCTCAGTCGGTGTCCATCACTTCCCAAGAACTTAGAGTGAGTCTTAAGACACCAATTGGACGGAAGACCATGCAGCTAAGTCAGGCGCATCTTCCTAATGTTGAACCCGCTCCTGCACATTCTACCCAGAGCGGACCTATTCCTCACGCTCCTGAGTCCAGCTCGGGTCCTTCCAGCTCGGGTCTGATGCCACCAGATACAGAACCAACCAGGCAGACCCTATTGGACTTTCTGATTAGCATTCAGCAGTCAGTGACCAGCATGGATACCCGCATTGATAACCGACTTAATAGCCTTGAGACTCGGGTTACTCAATTGGATACTCATATCAATGCTCGGTTTGACACACTTGACACTCAGGTGATTGAGCTTGGCAATCAAGTTCAGCATCTTCTTGCTGAGGACGAAGAGACTGATGGAGATTGAGACCCCTTACCATTTGTGACAAAAAGGGGGAGTGATCTTCGGGGGAGGAGTAGCTAGATTTAGGGGGAGATAAGCTACTTTGTAGGGGGAGTAACTAGTAGCTTGTTGTTCTTAGTTTTACTATGTGATTATACTCTTGATGTATTCTGTGTTGGACTAATTGCTATTGAAGTTTTAGTGTTAAATTTTTATGGCAAAATTTCTTTACTTCTGAGTTCATCTGTTAAATTTCTTGCAAGTGTTTTCTGTTGGTACGTTTACATGTTTGTTAAGTGTGCAGATACTTCACTTGCCAAGACTAAACCTACATGTGGAAGTCCTGTTGTTTGTGTGTGATAGGATTAGGTCCATTGTATAGGTTAGAGGTTTTGTCACAGAAATGCCAAAGGGGGAGATTGTTGATGTAAAATTTGGTAGTTGGCAATTTTCTAGTGAAAAACCTAATATAATTGAGTTGTAACTAATGGTGGACAGAGTACACTTGAAGAGGATCAAAATGGCTCGAGAAAAACCGAACACAGTGATCTCGCTCGACCATCGCTCGACATGGCGCTCGAGCGAAGTCCAGGCAGAGATTTCGCTCGACACTCGCTCGACATGGCGCTCGAGCGAAGTCCAGGCAGAGACTTCGCTCGACCTTCGCTCGACATCTCGCTCGAGCGAAGTTAAGGTTTCACGAATTTCTCTAGGGTTTAAGCGCCGTTTCAGGAGGAGGCTTATAAATACATCCTTAAGTCTTCTGCTGCAAAGAGGGAGGATAACAGAGGAAAAACCAAGGAGCCATACTTCATCCCTTGAGAGAAACTTCTCCATTGTTTCAAAGATCATTCTCTCTTGGATTATATTACTCCCTCACAACACACATTCAAATCTTTAGTGAGTTCATTGGAGTGGACGTGTTCATCAAGCTGGAAGAGTTCTTCAAGGAGCTTGGATGAAGAAATCAAGTTGTTCGTGTGAGAAGCTATAGAAAGGTCGGAGTTCCGGCACTACATGCGTGTAGAGATCGAGTGGGTCACTCGTGGTGTTGCAAGCCAAGTTTAGTTGCTACAGTGGGTTTGTGAGTGTTTCTAAATTGGTTGTAACAAACTAAAATTTCTATAGTGGATTAAAGGTGGTGTCTTACACCCGGAGTGGTTTTAGATTTTGAAGAGGTTCTTCAAATGAGTTTCCACTTCGTAACCAAAATCTGTGTGTTGATTTCTTTGTTGATTGCTTGTTTATGTTGATTAATTTTTTAAACTGCCATCGTTTCTGTTAAACACCTATTCACCCCCCCTCTAGGTATGTAAGGTAATTTGCTATCGTTTTTTCAAAGATACTTCGGTCTAGAAGTGGTGCGGCAAGGACGAGAAGAAGTCGGGGGAAGGGGGTTATCAGAGATGATAGGAGAAAGGATGAGAGTAGGATTGGACAGTTTGGGCTCAAGAACAAGTAGAGGGAGAATGGGAAGAGACGGGTCGAGAAGGTTATAGAAAGTGACATCTCGAGAGACAAAAATTGTTTGAGTGTCAAGATTATAGAGTTTGTATGCGTTGTAGTTGTTGGGATAACCAAGGAATAGGCATTTAGAGGAACGAGGGAAAAATTTATCTCAAGAGACGTAAGGAGTTAAGGTATAACAAAGGCAACCAAACACACAGAGATGACTGTAATTGGGAGCGGTGTTGAAGATAAGTTCACAAGGTGATTTATTTTGGAAAATGCGACTCGGTGTGTGGTTAATGATATAGGTTGCGATAAGTACACATTCACTCCAGAATTTTAAAGGTAAGTGGGCTTGAAAGCGAAGACTTCGAGCAATATTCAAAAGATGCCTATGTTTTCGTTCCGCAACGTTTTTTTGTTTTGGAGTTTCAACGCAAGTATGCTCATGAATAATATCATGATTGTGAAGATAAGTTTGAAAATTGTGCAAGAGAAATTTTTGTTCATTATCAGTTCAAATTATTTTAATCATTGTATTGAAATGAGTTTGAATGAGAGCAATAAAATGCACGAGATATGTATAAGTTTTAGATTTATAGCGCATGAGATAGATCCAGGTAATACGAGAAAAATCGTCGACTATAGTGAGAAAATAATAGGCACCACAAGTTAAGGGTGTATGATAGCCACTCCAAAATCACAAAAAATGCGGTTGAAAGCAAAAGAACTTTTATTAATATTAGAAGAGAAAGGTAGTCGTGTGTGTTTAGAACGAGCACAATCATCACAATCCAAAATAACATAAGAATTATTAAAAAGTTAAGGAATAAGAAGGTGGGAAGGGTGACCTAGGCATTTGTGCCATAAGTTTTTATTTGTAGTAGGTTGTGCAAAGAGAGTCGTGATGATGTTGGCTTGGTATACATAGAGCCCTTTGCAAAAATCACCCGTTCCAATCAGCCTCGTCGGCTGTGGGTCCTGAAAGAAAAAAAAATTAGAGGAAAAAGAAACAATACAAGAGGTGTCAATAGTGAGCTAAGGGACTGATAAGAGATTAAATTGAAATTGGGGGATAAAGTAGACATTTGACAAAGTGTATTTCTATTTGGGAGTCGAACATGTTGAGGGGATTTAAGGTTAGCAATTTCGGAGAATGAGGCTCGGTGGTGGCACATGTGGGCGCTGGCGCTACTATCCACGACCAGGCTCGGCGGCTATCAAAGGAGATTAAGGAAAAGACAATGTTACGGACAAAGTTGGTTGATGGTGGTTGCGGGTTAAGAAGATCAAGCAATTTTTGGTAGAATTCCGGCATTACACCTAGTACTGGCAACAAGGTAGAGGGAAAAGTTGCTGCATTTGCTATCGAAGTCATCTCAAATGGTGGTTTGTCGAATAGAAAGGGTCGTTTCTTGGACCGATTGTCTCGGCCTGGTGGGTATCCGATGATTCTCCTACAGCGATCGTGAAGGTGGCTTGTTTTGCCACATTTTGAGCAATGGAGGGGTTTTGGAGGTGCTAGAGTGACTGGCGAAGGCCATGGAGTTGGCCATCGTTGGTCGCAGATGGAGAAGCCGCTGCTGTTCTTTTTGAAAAAGAATAGAAAACACTTTGGTGATGAGGGGAAGATGATCCATGGTTAGGATCTAAGTCTTGAATTGGGAAAATGAGTCATTGAGTCCAAGGAGAAACTGGAACACTCGTTCGTCCTCCGCTTGTTGCTGGAGTTCTTTGAGGTCTTTGTTCTATTGTAAATGACTTAATTCATCCCAAACTTGTTTTATCTGGTTGTAATACTCATGAATTGATTATGTATTTTCTTGTAGAAAAGAAAGCTCGTGCTTGAGGTGATAGAGATGAGCATTATTGTCGTGGTTGAAACGGGATTGAAGATCGATCTAGACTTCACGTATTTGAGAGAGTTTGCAATAAATGGGCTGATAGAGTTAATGATCCAGGTAAGAACCATATCCTTAGTTTGATTCCATTGTTTGTAATCAAGAAAATCTTGTTGGGAAGGGGGGAATCGTGTTTAAGCTTATGTCATGTTAAATTTGTGAAATTGAAAATTTTATATTCAATAACTTACTTTTTACAATGAATTGTGAGTTGATTAAATAGATATGAGAGACTAATCTAAACATGGAAACAAATGAATCTTGATTTGGTGCAATTAGGAATTCGGTCAAATAAAAACTATGCTAATGCAAAACTTTGCTTTTGGGATTTTTTTAACTACAATTCTGTGTTAAATTTATGTTAAGTTGATGGCTTTCAGTAGACTATAGATAGTTATCTTCAAAGCCCCACACATTATTTTTAACTTAAATATTGCTAATGCTACCCTGGTCATATAGAAGAAAATTTAAAATATTGATAATGGCAGATGTTGAGAAGAGTAACATGATTAAGGTACAGTGAACAGTCTAAGACACATGTTACAAAAGAATTGGGCAGTCCATACTCTTAGACAAGAGTACATCCTCAGGTAGATTTGCTTTCTTGTCACATGCCTTGGTTGCTGTTTGTTCCCAAAACATATATATATATATATATATATTTTTTTTAACTGAGTCAAATTTATATGAAGAACTGAGGATCAAGATATGAGATCCCAGGAGCATGAACTTTACTCAATATAATATAAAACGTATTGGAACTTGAAAGAAGGGACGTTTCACATATCTAGAAAACAATCCAAACTCCTAGACCCCGAATTTGTGTTGGCTCGGTGAAAGCTAAAGTCGCCCAAAAAAAGAAAAGAAAAAAGTGAAAAAAAGCTGAAAGTCTAAACTCTAAAGATCCTAGACCTCAAAGTATGATGCAGCAGTATCTTATATGGATTTGCTGCCCAAGTCTTTTAGTGGGCCTTTTTCCCCCTTTCAGAATGGCTCATTGCCTCATTGGTGTCTGTAGCCTGCCTATATAGCCTCCCCCTTCCATTTGCATCATTTGAAAGTAAAACGATTAGCTTCGGTTTGGATTCGAAGTTCATATAAGTTTATTTTATTTTATTTTAAATTTCTTATTTTTATTATATATTTTTTAATTTTTATATGAAATATAATAAATAACTTAACCTTTTCAAATCTTAATTCAATTTTTTATTAAAATTTTAAAATAATAATAATAAAAAAAATATATTATTTAATTTAATTTTTAAAATTAATCTCAACTTATCACATTTCATCTCTCCATTCAAATATCGCTAAACGTAGAGATTCAAATATCCTATCCCACCGAAACCATATTACAAACATTTTGCTAGTTTTGAAATTTATATTTCCTAGTTCGTTGCCTCAAACCCATCATTTCTTTTTCATTTGTTTTCAAGCTTACTGTAGTTGATTGCCTCCATAACAAATGACGTTGCTTTGGTCAAATCGGAATGTAACATCCCAACATTTTGGGACAAATTAAGAGGAAATCAAGACACTTAAGCCAAATTTCGACCTAAAGAGTGGGCCAATTTTATTTTTTATATTTTAATTTTACCATATCTTAGGACACCTGTTTGGTATCAGACCCTCAAAAGACTCTCAATCAGAAATTCCAAACCGTCCTCCTCATCAATAAACGTGGGACTGGACTGGTATAATAAAACAAGAAGCTTTGGAGAGTTCTCATTAGCCATTATTAATCTAATAAAATTTTTCTCTTAATACTCTTATTGAATGCGGACAATATCACATATGCAGAGGTGGGATTACCTTTTTTTCGTGCCCAGCTCCTGCGCGTGCAAGGGTGGCGTTTCAACTTTCCACTCTCACACCGTTTTTGAGAGGTAGAACCCCCCGGTCCCGATACTAGAAGGCGGGGGTGGCCATCCCATTCGTCCAATCTCCTACCCATTTTAAGAATATTAATGTCTTATTAAACTTAAAAATTATTGTAAGAGTTGAGAGAATCTTAAGATTACTTATTTCACATTAAGAGTGTCAAATCGTATCAATGGTTGTATTTGTATCGTGTCAAGACATATATATTATATTATATAGATCAACCCTAACTCGACTTATTAAATTTATCGTATTAAAATTTCAAACCCTAACACGACCCGTTAACATAACCTGTCGTGTCGTGTCAACCCGTTATAACCCATTAGTAAATATTACGAAATAAATTAATATGACAAAATATGATACGTTTCAACCTATTTATATAAATGTGTTGAATATGTCCGAAATTAACCCGTTTGACTTAATTAAACTTAACATAATTTTATACAAATGTTAAAACCACAATATTTATAAAAATTATAATACTAACTACAAGTACGAATTACAATCTAAATAAAAAAAATATCAAAATTAAGAATCTAACAATTTTATTTTTAAATATAAAGATATACTTGTAATTTTAACTTTTTTAACGTGTCATAACATGTCATAGCGAGTTAAAACAGGTTGACCTGCTATCTACCCGTTAAGCAATCGTGTCGTGACTCGTAACGGGTCAACCCGTTTTGATCCTAAACCCATTAAGACTAAACCCTAATCCGTTATTATCGTGTCGTGTTCGTGTTGAGTTAACGGGTCGTGTAACATATTGCCATCACTATCCCACGTTACGACCTTTTTAGATTAAAAAAATAATTTTTTTGGACTTAAATTATTATATAATTAAAATTATAAATTAAAATTTATAAATATAACAATAATTTAAAAAATAATAACATTAAGTTTATGTTATTTATTTTTTTAATTTTGTTCGCAAAAATATTAAATTTGTTGAAAAGATTGTATTGCATTTATCTTTTAAATAAATTTTTATACCGGAGGTTAAAGCAATACAAGAGTTTAGTACTTGAGCAGTGGAACTCCCTACAGTCTACTAAATGTTCAACTCTCCCTGAATATCAGATCAGTTAGACCTCGATATTTCCGAAAATAATCTTTTTTTTTTTATCAGCATTAATAATGGACAAGGAAAGGGACGACAACCCACCAACCGATCCCCTCAATCATATCATTCGTTAAAAGAAGAGAAGTTTAGATTTCTTCTCCAATCCTTCTCCATCTCTTATTCCTCATCGATCGACGCTCACAAGCAAATACTCTTGTTTTCTCCTCCGCCTTTCCCTATATCATCTACATCTCTTTATATTTCATTTCCTCTTTGACATTGAGTAAAAGTAAAACCATAGGAGCCACAAGATCGAGTACTACCTCCAACTCTCCATCAATGGGCTCACTCCCTTCCCCACATCGACCAGTTAGTACTCCACCACCATCACCCGAAAACTCCTCTTCCAATTATCAGATTTTTACCTCTTTTTGCCCTAAGGATCAACTTCCAAACACAAATATATCTAATTCCATAGAGTCCTATAATCCCTCTAACAACACTTGGAGTCATGTTACCTCAATCCCTGGCCTCCTTGAAAACCATGTCCTCAAGGGTTTTGCAATGGTCTCTCTAAGAGGCTCCATTTACGTGATTGGTGGGAGGCTTTGCCACAAACAGAGAGCTCAAGGCTCTCAAGATTCAGATGAATATGAAGAAGTTGATGATGATGTCCTGCCACGTGTTTTGTGTTTTAATGTTGGGTCCAACCAATGGTCCGAATGTGCACCATTAGGCACACCACGTTATGATTTTGCATGCTCAGTTTGTGAAAATAAGATCTACGTGGCAGGGGGGAAGTCCACTCTGGCTAGTGTGAGGGGTCTTTCTTCTGCTGAGATGTATGATCCCGAACTTGACATGTGGACCCCGTTGCCTAATAGGAGTGTATTGAGATACAAGTGTGTAGGGGTGACATGGCAAGGTAAATTCTACGTGGTCGGGGGATTTGCAGAGCGAGAGGACTCAGACCCGGGACTCTTCTGCATGGTGTTGCGTAGTTCGGCTGACGTGTACGATGCTCAAGCGGGGAATTGGGGCCACGTGCCCAGGATGTGGCCACTAGATGTGCCACCTAATCAAATTGTCACGATGAATGGCAGGCTATTTAGCTGTGGGGACTGCCTAAATGCAAGGAGGGGGCATGTTGAGGTGTACGATGGAGTTAACATATGGACCGAACTCGATGGGTCACAATGTGCTCTTAATGTAGATTGGCGACAAAATCAACGTCGGCTTTACCTCACAATGGCACCAATAGGGACCCATCTGTATTTCCTGACAGGCTATCGGACGGCCGGGGATTCATCAAGAACAATATCGAGGGTCCATGTGTTTGACACATCGGCGGCCGGTAGCAACACGTGGAGGAGCTTTGAGCCGATGGAAGAGGAGGGAGAGAAAGAGCTGTGTAGCCATTGTTGTGTTGTTCAAGTCCAGCAGCAAGCTGCTTTGTAGGGCAGCATGCCAGCAACAGCCACCATAAACATTATGGTACCGGCTCAATGTTTTGAGTTTTCGTACCAATTTCACTTATATTAAGTTTGTATCCTAGGCATCTTGGTGATCGGATGCATTAATTACCCAAACTGTGACCACTAGGGAGTCCACACTCTAGATTTTCCCTACCTTTATTACTACCAAATAAGAAAAATCTTTGTACCATATAATTAAGCTTTTGGGATTCTTGGAGTTTAAAACATACAAATGTCTTGAATTAGGGAGCATTGCCTACAATCTTATTAAAAATTACGATTTTGATTATTCCAATTGAGATTCGAGTTTGATGATTTGAAATTTGATGTACGCTTTATGATGTTGTTTGTACGAATTGCAGCAATAAATTACAGAAAAAGGAATTAAGATTGAGTATTTTGAATTTTAAATTTTAAATTTTAAATTTTTTTTACTCATCATCCTTATAGGATATATATACTACGAAAAGTTTATATATATATATATATTAATAAATATGTAGTGTAGAGATAATGAGTAGAAGAACTCAATTCATTTAATATGAATAAACTAAAAAAAAAAGTGTGATACGTAGTAGGATGACGAATTACAAAGAAAGCTTAATATATATATATGTAACGTCATAGAATATAAGATCACTTTTGTTGGAAATTTATACAAATCGTTTGAGGAAGAGGTTTGCTATGTCAGGATATTAAATGGTTCAGTGCAGAACCAGATCATAATACCTCTAATACCCAAAAAGAACAGACCAACTCAGATCTCTTGAGGCATTTTGATGGTGTTTGTCCAGAATTAGAAACAACTGACCCAAATCATGATTATATTCTCGCTGGGCTTGTTTTGATGGTTACATTAATCTTCATCAAAGAAAAGTATTGGTTCCTCTTCCTTGTGACCCAAATTATGATTATTACTTACTTGTTTATATGGTCTCAGACAAGGTCGTTACTTCAACCTTGTTTTCCAATTGGACCTATAAATGTCCCCCTATGCTCCCCCATTCTTTTTGAAGTCCCTGTACTCATCAAGATACAACCCTAAATGGGCGGGACCTTCTTCATTAACCGAAGAGGCAATACCCGGGCCCATTCTGGGTCCATGTTAAGGTGGGCCAGGATCAAACAGTAGGACCCACCCACCCTCAAAATGACTTTGGGTCACTTCTAAAGTATTGTCCATAGGCTTAAAAAGCAAGCCCAAGGCTGCAGCTAGCTCTCAAGTGGTCAAGTTTTCTTCTCCATTAAAAGAAGAGAAAAGAGATGGATCATTCACGTGAGGCCATGAGGTCAGGCTCTCAGCCCTGACATGACTTTGACCGCTGACCACCTCTGACACACCCTTAGCACTCTCTTAACATCTTTCCCAGTCCCTGTCAGAACCCTTGGGAGTGACCTTGACAATTTCTACCCTTGGACACGCGATCACACGTGCAACTGTACCCACGCACGCGCGAGATTCTCTCCACCCCATCACCAACTATCTGAACCTGATGTTTAACTCGTGTGAGTTTGACTCTGCTACCCGCTTCAAGGGCCCAGATTCGGTTACACTGTGATAAAGGAATCGGGACCGTGCAAATGGGAGACAATTTCGAGGATTCCGGGTCTCTCACAAGTTGGTTAGGAGATGAAAAGGCCGACACCGACATGAGAAGCTGCTATGTCGGTTTTGTGTTACGTTACATTATCAATGGGAATCGTTGGTTTTGCGTTTTATTGCTTTTCCCAACCCAGTACCCGACCTGTCCAGCTCATGCCACGTGGCCAGAGACTACGATTGGCTGTTTGGATGACACGTGGAAAAAAGAGACTACAGGTGGGGACAATGGAGGTTCAAAAAGGGCCCCAGGAGAGGGGACAGCACCACGTACCGCGACATGCATGGTGCATGTGCGAAGGAGTTAACACGGAGAGAGCGAGGGTTCTGTAAAATTCTGTTAGGTCTGGGGTATTGGATCACTGTTCTGGGGGGAGCCCTCTCTACAGTTTAGCCAAGTTGATTGCCAATCTATATCTTTGTTTTCTGTTTTTGTTTCTCTGAATTTCTAAACAAGATGCTTCGTTAATGGAAGTTACAGATCATCTAGTAGTATATATAGGTTTTTAAAAACAAGAGTGGAAGTCTAAAAACATGATAGGAATAGGAGGATCCCGATCTTGACAATGATATAAATGAAAGATCGTATATAGAGATAATAGTTAATTATACTTCTATAAAACTAATATTTAAATTATATAGTTTCTCATGCAAATTATTGATATATTACATCGTTCCCTTGAGGCCCATATATATTGGGTTTAATTGCTTTGTATTTTCAAGATATATTAATGCAAGCTTTCAAAGCTAAGTAGAAAGTGGTTGATATTCATTAGGAAATTAGAATTGATGGACCAATTTGATACATGTGGTTGAGATAAAACAGTACGTACGTTGTGACCACTTGGCTCATAAATATATATATATATATATATATATAATGTCTCCGTCAATAAGGAATAATTATTTTTATTTTTTTAGGTTTCTATTTTCTGCTTCCTGGCTCTATGCATGATGGCCATTTTTGCACGCAATTTCAGCTTCACTAGTGAAGTTGGGACGACTAAGAATAATATCAGAAAAACAAGTTTTAAGGAAGACATGATTATATATCGTCGCTATCGGATCTGCAAATTATTGCTGTACTGCATGCTGCATGCTGCATGCTGCTCTATTATAAGCTGATCCCTGTTTTTTTCACAATCTAATTATTTGTTTGGAATTCATTAGATTGTGAAATGGACAACAGATCAAATATATTTCATCATCCGTTAATTTATTTGCAATAGGCCAGTCAAAATATTGTCAGGATCAATGGGCTTTTATATATATATATATATATATATGTATGTTATTGTACGTTGAGTCACTTGAATCTTACTAAAGGATACCTGCAAAAATAAAATTAAAGTTGCATCTAATTTGAATGCATATCTGTAGTGTTTTATTTTTAATTCTATATTACTGTAATTAATTGAGAGGTATAAGTACTCATCATGTTTCTCAAATCAAGTGCTAATACTTTTTTGGGGGCTGCCATTTATTACCTTGCTCACTTTTACAAAAAAAATCATCTTATCTAGTCATTTTATTTTATCTAATTATTACAATTTTTTTAAAATTTTTATACAAAATAAAATAAATAATTCAATTTTTTTAAATTTTTAAATAAAAATAATATTAAAAATTTATTCTAATAATTTTTTATTCAACTTAATTTTAATTTTTATCTCAACTTATCTTATATCATCTCATCCCATCTCATATACGAAAACAAACAAAGTCTAGAAGGGAATAAAAGCCAAAAATGATAGATATACAATTCTTTTCGTAACTTTCTTAAATGAGTTATATTTTTATAAAATAATTTAGGAAAATAATATTATTTTATAAAAATGCCTTGAATTTAAAACATAGTTATATAAAATGTCATAAAAATTATTAAGATATAACTTAAATGATAAAATCTACTTTTTATCGACATCTACTTAAATTTTTAATTTCGAACAAATGAGTTTTTTTTTTTTTTTTTTTTTATTCAAGTGGTGCATGTTTTTTTGTTTTTTTCGGTTGGTAAGGCTTCCATGAGTGATCCCCTAAATATTTCAACCTGATACTATTATATCTTTTTGGTTGCAGAAGTGTTCGTGAGAAAACTTTCTCATGAAACATTCATGCTTCCGTACTAATTACCAATTGTTCATCTGATTTTGCGTACTCATCCATGCTTTTGATGATTGTGAAGATTGAGCTCTCTAATTGGTTGTTGATCGTTGTTTGAGTTTTATATATATATATATATATTAGCTATGTTTTATGACATGCATCCAATGTATCACTGGATATGAAAGTTATTGTGCATATAGATCCTGAGCTTCTTCCTGATTATGTAGTACTGCTTGTAGTATTTTGATCATGTTTTTAGCTGAATTCTGATCTGTTGGGAGGGTTTTTTTTGGTTTATTTGTTGGTTTTGTTTTTCATGTTGAATGTTGGGTTGTTGGATCTTATTTGATTGTTTTGTATATGAAATATAGCTATCCTTCGTAAAAAAATGAGGATTATTAATAAAGTGTTAGAGGTCCTGTCCTGATCCTTTTCATAAAAATAAATAAATAAAATTAATTTATAAAAGAAATACTTGATTTACAAAATGTCAAAATCATATTTAAAAATAAAAAAAATAAAAGTTACAATAACACGGTCAATATCATACACCAAAAAGTTGAAGAAAAAAAGTGAAAAAAAAACTACATAATTAACCTTCCTCGTGCACCGCACGTCCGTAAGAAAATTCACCATGAAGCTTGCAGCGAGTTCTAATGATGTGAGCTGCACGAGGGCTCACGAACTGCTTTGTCGGATAATACGTAATAATGACAGTAGTGCTTGGGGGGGGGGGACCGTTGGTAGGGTTTTCATTGGCCATGAGGGTCCAAGGTTGCTGTGTTGCTCTTTTCACGACGTGGAAAAGAAAGGAAATATAATCGTAGTACTTGTGTTTTTATCAACTCTAGCCCTACATTTCCCGGCCGGCCACCTCTTGGATCTTTGTACAAAGCTCTTAGACCAATTTCTCCCCCGTAATTTCACAGCTGCCCCTTCTGCGCCTAATGCAACGACCTTGGCTAGTTATTCATACATAAAATTGTTTATTTATAGCTACTTATTTGTAAATAATTATTTTTCATCAAATTAATTATTTTTTATTAAAACAACTCTATTTTTATTATAAATAATCATTATTATTATAAATAATTTATCATAAATACTTATTTTTATTATGAAGAATTATGATGATGAGGAGTACTTGGGCAGATTTATAATTTTGAAGATAAGTATGGTATTATTTGCAGGAGGTAAGTCCAAAACAAAGGCATGGGTCCCCTTGGGAGGCAACTACAAAAATAGAAAAGTAAACGATGGGGAGCTGGCATGGCCCAGGCCATTACTGCTGTTTTTTCTGTGGGAAAGAAGTTGTTTGCTTCATGTTAAATAATTATTCAATGGTCTGTTCAGTGAAAGCAAAGGGAGAAAAATTTAATGGGAAAAGATATTCCTTGTTTATGTAGTACTCATGTTTGTATTCTAGCTTGCATGTGTGTCTAATAGCTTGTTCTCTCTCTCTCTCTCTCTGATCATCAGTTGAAGAGATAACGTACGTAAATGATAAAATGATAAAATTAATGATGTTGGTCGTGATGGTGAAACCATGGGTGAAAAGTTTGTTTAAAGTTGGTCGAATTCTGATTTGGACACAAAGCCAGAATAATTCAACAAAGATTCTAATGGAAGCATCGTGGCCCTCTTGTGCAAAATGGAGTAGCGAAAAAAGGGGAAAAAGGAAAAATCCTAAAACTTTGCATCTTTCATGTTTCTTCCCAAATCATTCTAAATTTTGGACTTACATATTAATTAGTTTAAAAATATAATTGTTCATCTTCTTCTACCATGCACTCTTTCTCTTCTTTATAAAATAGTAGATTCTATTGTACTATGTTTTAAAGAGATTAAGCTACGTTTATACACTTTATATATAGTTGTAAGGAGAATTATTATTATTATTTTTTGTTTTCCTTTTAAAACAATACTTTTCAAGTCTTTACGGAGATACCATTAACTACGTTTAAGGGACAGATCAAGAGACTTCATTGCTTTGTACCGTGAAGGAGAGGAGAAAAGGGAAGAAAATCTTTAGAGCAGAAGGGGGAAATGTTAATTTCCAGTAGTTACACTCCTCTAGTCTACTGGCCAAAATAGACCCCCCAAAAAAATTCCATTCTTCCCCAATTTAGTTACGGAGCTGTCCGTCCAAAGTCCACATCTCTCTCTCTTCTCTCTCTCACACACGTCAGTCTCTCTCTCTCTCTCTCTCTCTCTCTCTCTCTCTCTCTGCATCGGTCCTACTTTTGGAGGCCTAAATCACAAGTTTTTTTAAGCACTCCAACAACAAAAGCCTTGGTAATGGTGTAAAGCCTGAAGTACCGCCACAAGTCTCACTACAGTCCAAACCCCTCGCTCTCGCTCTGAAACTGCACTGCCAAGACCAAGAAGAACCACCTAAACATGGGGAAACCCTTATAGAGTTGGGAGTTGAGAAGGCAAGAGCAAAAAAAAAAAAATGGTGGAAGAAGGGTATGCGTGGGCACCCATAGGGTCTCCTTTGAATAACGTGCAGAGAGAGGACTGGAGGCACTTCGACAACTCGGTCAATGCAGTGTCGTTTGGCTTCGTTGCTACTGCCATTCTCATCTCCATGTTCTTAGTCATGGCCATCTTTGAGAGATTCCTCAGACCCACTTCGACGGCTCTCTCTCCGTCCGGTGGCCGTAGCCACCGCGACCTTGAGGCCCAGATGGGCTTCAACGCAAAGCTCGGTCACCCATCTCCTAAAGTAAGCAAACCCTCATTTTTTTCCTTAAATTTTGGGTCTTTTTGCCATTACATTTTGGTCTAGCTTATTTCGCTCATGTTTGATCTTCTAAATGATGCTTGAAACTACCCTTTTTTGGTCTCTTTTCAGTCTTTCATTAACACCGAGCAGGGAAATGGAAAATGGACTTTCATTTACCCAGAAATGATTTCCCTTTCTCCCTTCTTGACAGTTTCGGAGGTTATTTTGATTTCTGGGCGTAAATAGCAATGATTATTCGCCAGACATAAAGTCATGCTCCCTAATTTGAGTTCTCTTATAAGGACTTCAGTTAATTAATAATTTTTGCCAGTCAGACAGTTCAGGGGTTTTAGCTGAGTTGTTTAGTTACGTTGGTATCCTGGGTATTAATGACCCATCTGCTTCTGAAAGTTCGATTCTTCCCTTTCTTTTTGTTTTTGTGTCTCAGACTCAGTTCAAGTTTCCCCATTATATTGCTGGTTCTTTGTTTTTTTAGTTTTTATTGTATTCCTGTTTCATCAGGCCGAGTCCCATTTTGAGTTATCAGATTACCAATTACTGCCGAAATATCCAATTACACGGAGCACTCTAATCTTGTGTGATAATTAAGCACATCCCTAACCATAAAATTTTCCATAAGGGCCCAACTATTCTTTCTTTTTGGGACCCTCCCCCTTTCCTTGTACCGACCACCAAAATTTACTGTGAAGATCATCTTTCTCTTTAATCCCAGCCAACCCTTTTCCCAGATCAAATTACTCTCTTTTCGTCATTGAATCCCAACTTTTAGACTTTTAGTACCAGGCTGTCGAGATGAAAATTCGGCACCAAAGATTGGTTGCTTTTGCTCAATAGTGTCCCAGAAACCAAATTGATATAAAACTAATGATTTGGCATCAATGCATACCGTTTTGCATAAGTTTCTCTCTTATCCGCACTTACATTCTCTGTGCTTTTTCATTATCAAAGACATGTTGTCATGTAATTATGATTGTTGGAGAATGGCCCATCCAAGTAGTTGTCTGTTTATTGGTCGGTGGTTGGTCTAGTGGAAGAGTCTGTACTTAGAATTTAGACCCACCAAGAACGTGGTGGCCATCGAGCCCATCACTTCCAATCTTTATGACACCCCCGCATGGCCAGTCCGGGGGACTCTGAGGCTGCTGGCGGTCAACTTTTCTTTGTAGGAAAGTCGTAATTTACTGTTTCTTCTTTCCATCTTTTCATGTCAACTTGTATCCAGCTATATTCCTTATGTAGCTGTTTGTTGAGCACCTTGACAAACAGGATCAGGTGGCGAATCAATAGCCTGTTTGTTGAGCACCTTGACTAGAATATCAACATGGTAAGTTAGCATTACACAACTAAAGAACCAACCAAATGTTTTGGGACTGAGAGCCTATTTTTCCTGCAAGTTTTAAAGGATTGCCAGTTGGGGAGATGATTTTTTTCAATTCAGGCCATTAGAGAGATGGTGACTACAGTAAAACGCAAGATATCTAAATGGTGTCGGTTGCAGAAACTTATGATGCCTGATGATGGCAAAATAGAAAATCAATAGAAAGCTAGAAATGTTGCAGGAGCAGTGTGCCACTCCATAGTGTAGTTGATCTGATGTCCTACTAGTGTGTCACTGGTAAATTACACATGGGAGTTTCAATAGGTTAGCAACCTAGAATAAACATATGGTTTCAAGCCAATTTTGAATGTTTTCAATTAAATAATTAGGCATCTGGCTGTCTTATATGTAGCCATATGTGCACCTATTGGTTCTTGTTTAAAGTTGTCTTGTCCTTCATAAAATATTGTTTCCTCTCCAGCATCCACCATTTGTATTATATCCAACGTTATGTGTGAAATGCAAAAAGTCAAAACATATCATATGCTAAGTGGGGATAATGTTGCTAACTTATCTTAAGTTAAAAAAAAGTAAAAAACAGAAGCAAACAAAAGATGTAATAGAAAATGCATAAACAAAATAGGACCACGAGACTGGGTTCAATGATTTTTTTTTTTTTTTTTTTGTTTATCATTTTTGCTTCCTGTTTGTGTTTTATTAATATGTAGCAAGTAATTCAGAATACTGAATGGTCCTTAAATCACTTCATTTTATTACATGTATTGGTGCATGCTACTTTATAATACTAGCAAGGATGGAGACAACTAGCTCCTCATGTAGTGTTTCAACCTGTCAACTTAGTATATGGAAGAGCAAGCAGTGGGATTTGATCCTGCTGTAGCACCATCTTCTAGATAACGTACGTTTCTTTAAAGCATACTGGGGTTCCGGTTATATATTTTAATGGAGTCAGCTGTTTCTAGTCTGTAAGTTCTTTTGTGGTTTATTAATGGCCTTGCCATTGGCCATGCCTAATCATTTATCCGAGTTGCATGCCTGAACATTTATTAATCTATTTTTAAGGCTGATATCTTATCTCTGTTTCAGAACAATGCAAAAATTACATCTATCTAAGTTTAGTTGTTTGCTAGTCATGTCCTGATGTTCTTGAAGGCCCGAAATCAGTGTATTTTCCATGTATTATGCTATTCCCAAATCTGAAATCTCACTTTTTCAATTTATGTTATGACCATTTTTTCTGTTCCTTGTTTTTGCAGATGACTGTATATGCTAGTGGAGTTTCAGTATTGATGCCTGGTGATGCTATTCCTACCTTCATTGCACACCCAGCTCCAATGCCATGTCCACCCGAACGCTTGTCGTGGCCTTGCCATCAACAAAACTCAATCCCCCATCTCAACTCAAACTCCAACTCGAGTACAAACTCAAGCTCGCCAGGGGAAAACTAAACCTACCGAGAAATGCATGCTCTACCTATTTCAAACTCATATCACAATTGTACACTCAAAGCAGGAGCTCTCTCTAGGGGCCTTGACACTAAAGCAGGCATGTCCGGTTGGAATCCAAGGTTGCCCTCATTTTCTTTTAGCCCCAGGGCTCTTGATTTGTATATAGCAGCATTTAAAAGCAGGCTGGCTTAGGCATATGTGAGTCTACATCGATCCAAGTGCGATTGCTTGCATATTAATGTTTAGGTTTTCAAATATGATTGGATTCTGAGAGATATATTGCAAATGAGTTTCCCATCAGATGGATCATTCCCTTCTATAAAAACGGAAAAATACAGCTGGTGTTTGTATGGGGAGAACTCATGGACAGAGTAGTTTAGACAACTTCTGAACAGGGAATTAAGACATCATTGCAATTACGGCCAACATTATTTCGTGTAACAGTGGAGCAACTCTCTTGGATTGAAACTGTCGAATTATGTTGCTCTAGAGATCAGGGCGCAAGTGCAATTTTTTCAAAGACGTTAGTTAGATAGTTGTTGATGTAAGATTTTCAGTCCCACTGTCCAGTCTACTGCAATAAATTTGGAGCATGTAACACGTTTATAACGAGTATTATTGTAAAATAATGGTTTTATGTTAATTATGTCGAGTTATTTTGCAAAGTACATTCCATTTAAATTAAGATTATAAAAAGAACTGTCTCTATCGATATTTTAATTAGAAAGAACTTACACTGTTTGGGAAAATTAGTTTTAATATAGCCAGATACACCTCTTTCTTCTCTTACCCTTTTTTTTTTTTTTAATATGAACGTCTTGATTGTGCTTAAGGGGTGCAGAAATACAGAACTTATAGAAAAATATCCCCAAATCGCGAGAAAAGTACCACCCTCTATGAACGCCAAATTCATAAGCAGCAACATCAAACCAAATGCAGTCAACAGAAATCTACCACATGGCTCTCTACTAGTAGACCTCAGTTGAGAATAATTGTACTACAAATTGGTCTATTCTTAGTACATATGGTAGCATTATAATTACAACAGATACCATTTAATCACGTCACTTCCTTTAGAACCGTACCTGAAAAAGCAGCATCTGATATGCACGGTGGTGCAATCATTTCCCAGGTGCTACATCCAAAGAAATCTTACGACTAAAATGGTTGCTGGGGATTTTGTTTACTCAAGTTTGGTAGCAGCTACGAGGGAGAAGGCAGCTGGGCAATTGTGGGATTCAATACCCACATTTGTGAGACATGAAGACATCACTAACTCTACCCACTTTAGAACTGTACCTGAAATGTGGGTATTGAATCCCACAAGAAGACATCCCTAACGCTAGTAACCTACATATCGACACAACACCTCTTCGATGACAATTCAGCCTCCATGATTTCAAGAGGAACTTACAACTGAGGTTTTGGCATTGATGCCTTTCCCATAATTCAGGTACTCAAGGTCCCACAAAATATGTGGCCCGGTGATTACAGTGGGAACTTACTGCCGAGGTACTGGTGGCATTGTAGGCTGATGGCTTTGCCCATAGAATCCAACACCCGGTGGTCGGTAAAATCCTCCAGTGGCTGGCTGTTGCTGTTGTTGTGATTGCTGAGGCTGTGGCTTTCCAGGTGGCTGGAGGGCAGGCCTTGCCAAACTCATTGTAGTATGTGGAGGAAGAGGAGGTGGAGGGGGTAGAGTATTTGCTCCATACCCGTAAGGCATTACAACCAGTCCAGCAGATTGGACATACTGACTCGCTGGTGGATTTGCAGGGGATAAAGGTGGTGGTGGAAGTGGTGGTGGTAGGCCAGCAAAGGGACCTTGCATCTGGCTCGCTTGTGAAGAGCTAGTAGATGGCGCAGGTGGCACATTGGTCATTGGTTGCTGTTGCAGCGGGGTAAAATAGGTTGTGCTGCTGACATCAGAACTGCTTTCATCAGAAACAGGCATTGGTTTCTCAAGTTTGGGCCGTTTTTCTGGAGGGAACATGGATAGTGCCGAACTAAATCCAGTTGAATTTATGCTACCATTCATGGAGGCAACTTCTTCTGCAACAAGGGATGAAAGAACAGAGGTAAGCATTTGTGCAGAGGATGCGGAGGCAGCAAGCTTAGCAGCAACTGCAGCTGCTGCTGATTTTTTGTTCTCTTCTTCAGTAGTTCTGGTGGGTGCAAAAGAAACCACAGGTTGCATAAGGGCAGTCTGAGGTAGGGTACTGGTTGATTGAACTGAAAGCAGATTCTGTTCTACAACCCTCGTTGCTTCTGCTGTTGGGTTCATGGTATTTGACGGGGGACAAGAAACGGTGGGTGATGTTAGTCTCTTCCTAATCTTGCTTGCTTGTTCAATCTGATCCCGAGCAACCTACAAAGCCACAACCATTCAGTCTTAGTTTGTAGTTTGTACTTTTAATATTTTCCATAAAGGAGACAAACTTCTGGGTGAAGATAAAAGACAAGAAAGAAATATTTGACCATTACAATTTTGTTGGACAAAAAATTTATTGGTTTGGAATGGGAAACCCATTATAAAACAGACAAATCTGACAAGAGAAGCACTCGTTATGGAAGAGAGGGAGAGTAACCATTCCTGAAAGAAATGAAAAGTGCAACTGGAAGCTCTCATTGACAAGTAGTTTCCACATGAAGAATGGTTGGAGCAAGCCCATTCTACAAGTCAAATAGCGTCACACCCTATTAGCAATCTCTACCCTTGGAACTATCAAAACCAGGTGACTTTCTGCTCACCTCATTGCCGGCACTTTCCACAAAAGTGCAAAATGGCTTGATAGCTATCAACTTGGTACATATGCAGAAAGATGTTTTCTATCTCTAATAATGAGGCCCAAAAAGTTATTTTGAGAAACTATCACCAAATGCCAAAACATCAAAATATTGCTTTTCCAAGCAGCATTTCAAAGTAGCTAACAATTCCAAGTAGCAGATAGAGAGATGATGCTTATTCTTACTTGCAACTGAGTGCGAATAAATTCCAGCTTTGATTCCTGAAAAAAATTTAGATTACTTGCAGAACAGGTTAAGATTTAAAATATAATTTTTTTGGATAGGTAAAATAAAAGCCCTAAATAGTCCCGTGTACTCCAGTTATGCCTATCCATAACATCAACAAAACTTTGTTTACTGATCAAAAAAATAAAAATAAAAGATTGAAAATATACAATCATACTTGGTCCTGAAGTGCTTCTTTAAGCTGGGAAATCAGGGAAGCCCTCGTTGTCTCTGCACTCTCAAGTTGCCCAACACATTGCTTAAGAATCACTTCTTGTTCTCGCAACTCATCTACCACAGCAGATCCTTGCTGATTTCCTAATGTCATTACCCCAAAAGGGCGATAAATTAATAAGCCTTGGCAGAACATGCAAAAGTATCCGACAAACTATAAATGAGCTAGAGCAAACATCTTAAAATAAAACAACATTTTTTTTCATAGTCCAAAACTTATCCCTCCAGACCCTCCCGTCTCCATCCCTCCGTCCCTAATACAACATAAGATATTACTGCCAAAGAACTTTTTGCTTCCAGGCTGAGCATGTAGTTCTTATTTAACATCAGTATCTTATTTTCTTTCCAAAGCAAGGAGAAATACATTAAAACTCATTGCCAATAGATAAAGAAAAACCATTCAACATAAAAAGAGAAATGATAGTTGCAGTCGTTAGTGCACAAGCATGGGACAATGACTTTGAAAAAACTGAATAAATACAGGACCGCATGAAAAAATAATAATTTTTTAATAGTAGACCCCACTCTTTTTCAAAGTAACTTTACGGCGCTTGTGCACTACATGAACGTATGCGTTACTCACATAAAAAACAACAAAACTGGAGCTAGTGCTTCAAAACCATCAATTCATCAGACATTATATTCTCCAATAGACAGATTGGACCTCCAATAAAGGTGGCCACATCCTACACGTCATATGTCAAACAAGTGACTGAAAACATCACAACTATAAGGCTTTCCTCCAGAGCCTAGCTTTAATTATATCTTACTGCTAGTTCACATTTAATACCACACACCACCCACATTCTTTTATACTATAACAATTTCAGCAAATAAATGTTACATTTAGCATTAATCATCATTATGTGATAAACGATTATTTACCATTAATCCAAATTCACAGCTTTATGTTAGAAGAAAGTTCCATGTAGGAACATCATATCCCATCACTGAACCCCTACCTCGAGTTAAGGCACTTTCAATATCTTGCCCAATTATACCCACATGATGTGCAGTAGCATTACAGTTACTTAAGGCGACTTCTTCAGCAGGATATTCATCAAGTACAGATTGAAATGCAGTAAATATTTTCTCTAGAAGACCTCCAACAGCCAATTTCTGAAGTTAAGATAACCAAAGACCTGATATCAATTATATAAAAATACAGCAGAAAAAACCACAGAATCAAAGATTATAATTAGTTACAAAAGCAATATGCTTACAATTCTAACTGAGTTTGCATCCCTCTTCACTATCTTGATTGGATTTGAACTCTTTCCACTATTCACGAGAGGAGGAGGATTCTTACCCAGCATTTCATCTTTAAGACTCCGCCCTCGAGAACCAAAAACCTTCCTTTCTTCCCAGATGTCAACCTGCACAACAACCCCCCCCCCCAAAAAAAAAAAACAAAACAACACAAAAAAAAAGGTCAATGAATGATGTAACGAGACTAGATGCAAAATGAAGACTCATGAGCCATGAAGCAACACAAAATACAGAATGGTGGATGCCAAACTGGATTCCTCCATTGTACAACATCAAGACTTCCAACTTTTTGGCATGGGGCAAAATATTGGAAGACAGTAGGCAACCCAATTAGAGCACTATTCTAATACATTAACTGTGTATTAGATAATCCAGGGTAACTAGTGTGGAATTGAATAGAGAATGTCAAAGCCTACAACTCATCCTAAACCTGCCTCCCCATAGGGTGGCTTTTTTTTACTTGGACGGCAGCATTGAGGAAGATTCTTACCTTGGACGAGGAAGTAAGGTATGTGGGCGGTTAATCATTGTGGGATGTACAAGAAAAGTGGGTAGTCGTTGGATCTCTTCTTCTTACATTGTGAGGTTGCTAGCATTCTATGGAACATGATTTTTGGCCTCTTTCGGATAACCTGTGTGATACCTTCTCAAGTGATGGTTTCCTAACATGTTGGAATAAGAAATTTGGCAACCATTGGTGCACCTTCGTGGAAGATGAATCCATCGTGTTTACTATGGTGTCTATGGAGAGAGAGAGAGAGAGAGAGAGAAGCAAAGCTTTGATCATTGTGAAATCAATGTCATGGCACAAGTATTTCATTCCAGATATCTTTTCTTTTTCATTGGATAATGGCCTAAGATCGTGTTGCTCTCTCTATTTCTACCTTTCAGGAATTTTTTAAGCTCTTTTTACTTTTGTTCGTTATATGGATCTCATGCATAGTTTTTATGTACTATTAACTGTGGTGACACCCTTTTTCATCATTCATAAAAATCTTTATCTTTACCCATTAAAAAAACAATAACAAACAAAATACTACCCATTGTAGAATAACTATCAATATGCAAGCCCCAAAAGTTAGACATATTGATGCAAACATGTATAATATATGGTCCTACTTGCAAGCCAATATGGAGGACATGCAATCTACACTACATGGTAAGATTTGATTTGCAAGATTCAAATTTATAAAGTTCTCTTGCAAATCAAATTATGCCATGTCAATGGTGTGGAAAGTGTGTTATCCACACCAGCTTGCAAATAGAATTTCTCTAATATATGACTTCTTACATATTGTCTAATGTGGCATGTGTTAAACAAGAAAGTAAAAGTGATTCAACTTAAAATAGACTTACCAGTCTGGTTACCGCCTTCCTTCCATGTTCATCACCATTTTCGTAAACATGACTAAGGGCCGCAGGAAGAACTTTCCAGAATTCACTCACAAACTCACTGCCCTTTCGCCTACTATTTTGCAAAATATCATTAGCCAAATACAGAAAAGAAACACGCTGCTCTCTCTGAGAAGAGTTGAACAATTTATCCCATGTATCAACAATCTGTTTTGCCTTCTTCCGGTGAGAGATACACCAATGGGACAAAGCTGATACAAAAATATAAAGAAAAACATACCACAATATCCAAGTACAGTATCAAAGGGAACAACAAATCATGTCTGAACTGACACCATTTCAACGGGATTCAATTTATTCACCATCTATGTGAAGATGTTGAACTTTTGGTCAAAAACTGTGAATATAATTTTCCTTAAAAAGTTTTCAATCACTGATTAAAGAAATCATACATGATATGCACTACAAGTTTCCAACAATCATTGTTGTTGATAACATATGAACTAGCTCAATCAATTTAAGCACAATTACATTCATTTTTTTATATAGGTAAAGCACAGTTACATTCATTATAATTAAATACATGAATATAATATATTTATCATAGATTAGTATAATTTTTGTTGTTGAGTATTTAAAGAAAAAAAATCTTATTGTTCTATAATTTTAAAAAGCTGACCATTTTAAAAATTCAGAGTTGTCCACCAGTTCATTGGAAATTTGGAATCAACCATTGAACCAGCCAGTGCAATAGTATTAGATATTAATAAAACAACATAAAAATGACAATTAACCATGGATGGACTAAAAGTTCGTACTCATTGGAAGCTCATCATAAGCTAAAGCAATATCAAGGAGCTATTACAAAGGGGTACTTAATTTATCAAAAGCTAATTCGATTCATAATCTTTGTCTCTCTATTTGATAAGTAGCTTAAGGTGAGGTATTTCTGAGATATGGCATTCAAGCCTCCTATAAGAAAATAAGTAGCTTAAGGTGAAGAATTTCTGCACGTCAAAAAAATATTAGAATATTCTCATCAGTGACAATGCCCAAAATATGTGGGCATTAGCTAACTTAGTTTCTAAAGTCTCGTCCTTGCAGAAGAAACCTGAGATCAAATCCTGCCTACAGCTTGGCATGGGAAGCTTAACGGTGATTCGAGGATTAATTTTGATCATGTAGCCCATAGACTTCAGTGGACCAAAATCAGATGATGTCCAAGATATTAATAGTCCATTACAACAAATGCACATGTTTCAGAAGAAGAAAAAGCATAAATTAGTGGAAAGACAGCAGCAGTTCCAATGTCACGTATAAAATTCAGGGAGACAAGAATTATGATTTGTAAAATAAGATATGCCATAAACATTTGTTTTACATATGTTCTATTGCTAACTCTGCCACAAAGAAAACAGTCACGCTTCCTCAATAAACATTGGAATTATGTAATAATTCAATAAATATGGTGAATTTATAACTGAACAGCACACGATAAACTAAAAAACCACCAACCAGTAAAATTGTTATGACCATAACTCAGATATCAATATTGGAATTTCATTGCAGGATACATTCAATGCTTTGTTGCGAATTGTTGAGTTTCGATAATTTCTCAACCAAAATCTTTCCATCAAATTCGCTGTTGCTCATCCTGGTGTTTACCAAGTTTTTACATTCCATGAAGGATATCCTATATCTCCGAAAAAGAAAGCGTTACAGTTCTGAAATGACAGAGTAAACTGCCAGTCAACCAAAAAATAAAGGAAGAAACAAAAACAGGTAAAATCCTCGCTTGTGAAATGCTAGCACATCTCCTCACCTTTGCAAATGGGCAAGAGATTTATCTTTACACTAATAAGACAAACAATTCTTTTTTATCATAAGTACGAAAGATAATTCTTTAAGTGTGAATGAGTTAAGCATGGGGTTTCAGATCATACCGTGTTAAGGCCAAAATTCACATGAGAATATATGCTCAATTTAACAGGAATGAGTCCACAAGAAGGTTAGTGTGTATGTTTCAGTTGCTATTGTATCAACGACAAATGAAGATGGAAGCTTTTCAACATGTCAAACTACAAAAATTGTTTTGTAAAGGATTGAGTTTATTTATAGGATAACATTCGCCATCATATAATCTAAATCCAAGTAGGTTGATTAAGAGGGAAAAAGGTAAGGCGTGCAGAATCTGTTTTGAAAAATAAAATTCCAAACTTTTTTGTAAAAAATGTATTCACCCTTTTAGACTTTCCCCCCCTCAAATGAGCATGCTAAATGAATCCCACGGGTAGGCAATGAGAAATTACCAAGGAACAAGGAACAAAATTAAACGGTAACAAGGGTTTAAAAATGCTGCAGGCAAAAAACAAGTGAAACAATTATATAGAAATCATATTTCCAAATCGGCATCATCTCGAATATGCAAAATTAATAACACGCCAAGTACAACAAATCGTGTGCAACAAACAATCTTTTGTGTGGAAAAAGGAGTGCCAGTCACTTTGTATTTCAGCTCGAGAAAACAACATTCCAAAACGCTTCATGCCCGTAACTTTGAAAACGATCAATCATATCGTATATGATAACAGTAGCATATGATTTTCTTTTTACGGAGCCCACAGCATAAAGGCGTTATCTCCATCATATTTCTTCACAGACGAGACAAAGAATTCTGTGTAAGTTTTACGATAGGTAAGCCTAAAATACAAACAAAAGAAACGATCCAGAATATTGAATTTCATTTTTGTGTTTTTTCCCCTTAAAATTTCCAACAAGGAAATCAGAACTAAGGTTTGGGTTTTGTTCACATAACATGCAACAACACGAAAAGCACATAAACTATGATTGAAGGGTTAAGATTTACCACCAAAAATCGAGAGAGCTGGAGAAAGTCCCACTCAAGTTACAGAACTTAAGAATGTCTCTGGGATGGGATTGAATTACAAATTTGTTAGGACTCAAAAACCCTAGAACAGGGAGAACCTGCTGTATTATTAGTGTTATTTTAATTTTTTTCGCAGCGGAGAAAAGGATCGAACTAAGAGATGCAAAAACAATTTTCAATTTTTTACTATTTCCCCAATTTTTACATATTATATATTTTTTATTTTATTTTTTATTAAATATTTGATATATAAATAATAAATAAAATTAATTAAAAATAATTAAAAAATAATGATACGTGGGGATTAAAAAAATTGTGTAAAACTTCTCAAATGAGATGTGCAGTTGGCACGAGCGGTGAGTGACGCTCCGTCCCGGTGCTTGTGTGGGCCCTGGGGAAGTAGCCTTAAGTTATAATTGGGCCTAGTCACCACAGGCCTTTAATAGTTGAGGCATGGAAATCTGCAAAATTACAGTTTAAGCACCCAAAAGGGCCGATGGATAAAGCAAGCGGGGAACCGCGAGGGGAACATTCAGAGAGAGATGGAGGAAGCAACTCTATACCAGCAACTGCAAAAGCTCTCGAGCCTAGTGAAGCCGGCGGAAGATGTGGACCAGATACTGTCCACCCTTTGGAAGACGAGAAGAACCGGTCTCCGTCCTCCCGAGAAGTCCCACATTCAGTCCCTCCTCGATCTTCCTTCTCCCTCCGAATTGGACCCCGTATGTCAATACATTATTCCCCTCTCTCTCTCTCTCTCTCTCTCTCTCTCGTTTATTTCGTTAATTCCTTGGTGGATAATAGGTATTGGCATGCCTTCGTTCGCTTATCAGAAAATGCGTACACGAAAACTTAAGCGGTGATCATCTTCTGAAACTTTTCCCACCCGAGCTTCCGCTTGACCTACAAAGCATCCTTGTTTTGACGTTCCAGAAATATCAGAGTCTGTGGAAGGACGATTGTTCCAGAGAACAGGTTACCTGCTTTCTTTTTACAAATTTAACCACGCACTTGTGCTTGTTTGACTTACTGCAATCGTTGTTTCTCATTTCCAGCGTACGTTTCCTAGGACTGGTGTTTCCTATCAGGTGAGTACAAGTGTGCCACCGTCTTTCAGTTCTTTGCTATCATCTTCCGAAATTTCGACTCCGACATGGCCTCGTCAAGATGATCCCGGTGCCCGACTCAATCGCGGAGGCAATGATTTTGGGGCTTTCACACCCATTGTTACTGCTTCGGGGCTCCAACGTGATGCTGTTCTTCCCAGCGACTTGGTGTGTTTTTTGTTTTAGGTTTAATAGATTCTTCTCTTTCCCTTATATGTTTCTCATTTGACATCCCATAAGAATGAAGTTTGCAAACTATGATTGTTATGAAGTGCTAATATATTTAAATTTGACATTAGATCCCGGCTCTAACTGGTTTTCAATTTATAGGAAAGTCTACCCTGCCTCAAGTCAATGGATTGGACCATTGAGAATCGCAACTCTGCACCAACTAATAGAGTGGCTGTCGTTAGCCTGAAGGTATATAGATCCAGAGCAGCATTGTGTCTTTAATCTAGACGCCAAGTAAGATTAATGGGTGGCCCTGTTAGCTTTGTGATTGTCATTTGGCAGTATTGTTTGCACCTTCATGATTTCATTTCCTGTGGCACAAGTGTATTTTCACTGTGGAAGTGCATCAAAATAACAGAAAGACGTGCCAACTTTCACTGGAGCTTTCGGTACTATTGAAGGATCTAAACTTGTCCAAAACACCAGCTTTAAAAGACTAGTTGAAAAGTATTTGAGATTTACAAAGTTAGTGAATTAGTCCTGTTCACGTTAAAAACACCTTCATATTTGCATGTGTGACTTTGTTTGTATGCGGAGAGAGTATAGGGTTATTCTTATCATGAGGAGGTGCTTCTTATGGAAGTGAGTAGTTGGAGGGAGAAATCATATTAAAGAAATGAAGAAAATTTATTTTCCAAATCCAATATGATATGATATAGACTTACTGAGGGTTTTCCCTTAATATTATGATCAATTTTGAGATGGCATCTACCTACATTTGTCCTGAGATTTTGTGATTAAGATATGAAACTAGTGAAATGGTCTTAAGTAAGTTCGAGTTGTTATGGATTGGTGTTATTTGTACAAGAAGAATGGGGAATCAGTGGACATTTATTACCGCATTGTGAGGTGACGAGTGTTGTGTCACGAGATCTTTAAAAGAAATGGTTTGGCTTGGGTTATGTCTTTGAGGGTAGTGGATTTATTTGCTTGCTGGAAGGATGTTCAAGGCTGTCCCAAGTAGCTACAGTTTGGAGGATGATTCTTTTGTGCATTATATGGTGTATTTGGATGGAAAAAAAATGATCAGTGCTCTGAAGATTGGGAGCACACAATGGAGGAACTTTGGAACTTTTTTGTGCGGACCTTGTTACTCTGGTTTTTAGCCATTGTGCTTAACAAAACTAGCATTCATGATTTTCTGCTTTTAATTTCTGGTTCCTAGAATGTATTTAGGTGTTCTTTTGTATACTTTCTGTTTGCATGGGTTTTGCCCACTTCATTCGTATTTTTTTTTTAAGTAAAAATTTCATTAAACAAGAGCAAAAGCCAGTTACAAGAAACACTATGGCCTCTCAAGTAGGCGCATTGGATGTACGGAAAGCATGTAGATCCATGCCATTAATGACCCGCCGGTGGCGGCAGTATGGCCGGAAAAGACCCTAGTTACTTTCGGTAATTGCGGGTTTCCATTGTCAGCGGTTGTCGGCCCTACTCCTCCTGGGGTGGCTTAGTCTAAGCCATCGGAGGGAGGTGGCGACCCTATTCATTCGTATTAATAAAATTTTCATTTTACTATGGTGTCTTTGGTTGGAAAGAAATGAGAAATGCTTCAACAACAAGGAAATGACCATGGGAGAAATTTGGGACCTTTTTATATCTTTTTTGGTACAATGGCTTTCTGCAATTGTATTAAAGGGAGGGGATGTCCATAAGTTTCTTACTTCTTTTCATTTCAATAGAATAGAACTAGGTCTATCTTTTGTATACTCCATGTGTACTTGGGCTTTGCCTAGTTGTATTCAATCAATAAAGGTTATTACTTATCAAAAAAAAAAAAATCGTTTTACATATTAAAAAGAAAAGTTTGAGTATTGATTCAGTCAATTCCTTTGCGAACATATCAATTTTGAAGAGTGAAAATGGCAATTATGATCTTGAATAAAAAAGAGTTTGAAGTTCAGATGACTGCATTATTTGGGATTGGGGTAAGGGGTTTACTAGGGAAGTTTGTGATGACATTCTGATGGATTTTCAGATAAATGCAACAAAGTTCTACCTCTTATCACTACCTATATCCTTAGATAGAAGGATTCATTTAAAATGAATTTCTCAATTGACATTTCTGCATGAAAGCTCTCTGAATGCATTTTTTAATATGTTATATTCCACCATATTGAGGAAAGGTGGGGAAGAATAGCATCTTTGAGCTACCTATCAAAAGAAAAGAATAGCGGTCTCTGAGCTCCTACCTAGAGAGGGTTATATAATGTTCAATTTTTCTTGATATCTTTTTCCTTGGAAAGGCATATGGCAAACTAAGCCCCCTCAAGAGCAATTTTTTTTGCTTGGACCACCTTTTCAGTGAAGATTTCCACACCAGATAATCAAAGGAAAAGAAATATCATTGTAATTTGTTGCATGTATAGTTAACGATAGAGAGTCTACTTACCAAAAAAAAAAGGTTAATGATAGAGAGTCCGTTGATCATCTTCAATTCCATTGTGAGATTGCTAGTGCTTTGCAGAATGATTTCTTCACTCAGATGGGTTTGACTTGGTAACTTCTAGAAGAAAAGAGTTGTCCTTTTGGTGATTGTAGAGGGTTGGGTGGTAGATCGTGTGAAAGATGGTCCCTGCTTGTTCGTATGATGTGTTTGGAGGGAAATGAATGGTTAAGTTTTAAGGACCAAGAATGAACATTGGAGGGGCTCAAAACTTTCCTTTTGAACTTTTTTCCTTCTTTCCACTTCTCAGTAGTTGTTTCTCTTTTGTACATCCCGTGTATATGGGTTGTGCCTTTTGCATTTTTTAATGAAATGTATTACTCATCAAAACAATCTTCCCAATTGGCTTTCTTATTGAAGGACATGTGCATTATTATTTTTGAATATTTGAACTGCAAATATTCTCATGTAATTGTTAAGTAGGATGTGAGAAAAAACCCGTACTGTGAAATGATTCCCTTCTGTATGCAGTTCTTTTTCTCTCATCATCTCGGTTTATAGAGCGTCTTTTTCTTATCTTCTTATTTGCAGCTGCAAGACTACAGCAAGTCTCTTTCAGGTGAAATTGACGTGAAGTTTCAGCTTAGAAGAGACACACTTGAAGCTATGCTGAAATCAATGACCTACATTAGTGAACAGCTATCGAGCATGGTGAGCAGTTTCTTTATTTTGATTATGATGATAGATAGGGCAATTAAACTGCTTGTTTTCAGCAGCCTCTATAAAAGAACCGTAGATTATAAACTACCGAAAATAATTTTTAGCCTGTAAAATTCAATTATCAGTGCCTGCCTTTCATATCTTGTCCAGTAGAGGAAAGATTGAAGAGATCCTTTTGAAAACATGAAAATAAAATAATGATGCAAATTATACCTGGGGTCTGAATCTCTTAGTATACTAGTAGGAAAACCTAAACAAGTGACTATTTAAGACGCATGCATCGACGCCTTTCCGCATGTTCTGTTTCTTTTGCATCCTAAAGTTGGCGTATATCTGAGTTTGTCTAGTGGACAAATCTTTTTGGCAGGTTGGGACTCCATCGGTGCAAGCACAAAAGAAGCAAAGGCAGTAATTTCATTTGGTCTATGCTTTGATATTTGTTTATGTCAAAAAGTGGTTTACAATCCTATCCATATCTCATCCCTCCACCCCACCCTCTTTTCTTTGCTATTGCTTTCTTTTGGGGGCTAACAATGTGTGAAGTTAATATTCTATATATCAAATGCGACTATTGATTTTTTCTTATGTGAGTTGTTTGAAGTTTATGGAATTGCAGAGTTGATAATTGTAGATTTGGTGCTAAATTAGAGTTAATTTGTGGTGAATTTGGTTGCCTGCCAATAGGATTCCCATAATAACACAAGTGGATGATCGTTTTTAGATGGGTTAATGGAGGAAAGCTCAAGGATTTGGTCAAATTTATTTTTAAAATAAAACTGTAGTGTAACAGTAGTATTTCGAAATAAACATGGGAATAACATAAAAACAATGCTTGAAATAATATGCCAGCATGGAAAAGAAAAATCAAACACTGTTCCCAAAAGTAACATGCTTATATATCGATTGCATTTTTCTGAAAAGAAATTTGGAAGCTCATAACCCTGACGGAGGGATATAAACTTAAAAAGAAAATACAGAAGACATTTAGCATCTGATATATTTTATTATATAAACTAAAAATTGCCATTTTTAAAAAAATCATGAATCAAAGCATGCTTGTTGCCTGTATATTTATTCTTTTTAAAGTGCAAGCTTATAATGATGATAAGGTATTGGAGTTCCCACGATACCATGAACTCGATGGTAGGGCTTTTGGGACCGTTGCATAATTGCCTTCAAGATCATCTTAAATTAATGGAATGTGTTGGATCAAGGATACGGAGAGAAGGGGGAGATAAAAATAAAAGATTAAAAAAAATTGCAAATTTAACTGCGGAATATAATTGCTGTTATATCAAGAGCTTATTAAAATTTCCCAATAAGACTCATTGTTATTCACTCTCAACGAGAAACTCTCAAGCTTCAATGATTCAAAACTTAACTCATTCTTTAAAAATAAAAATAAAAAATAGAACACAGGCACAACAGACCATGATTGATAGCTCTGTTTTTTTTCCCCCTTTCTTAAATCCTGATTTTCAATCAGAATCACTTGGCTTGAGCCAGAGCTGGCACTGGATCTTGCACCATGACGTTTTGCCTCCTTGTTTTTTTGTATCCAAAGTACCTGATATGCTCAAACTGTCATCGGATCCATGTTCTGGTTTATCAGCAGCAACTGTGCTAGTTCCTTCAACACCAGATCCTTCATCAGTTGATTCAATCTCCTTGGTAGAACCCATTTCATATGGTTCTACAGATTCCTATTTCTCTTTTAAATCCATCGCTTCTGGCAGCTCATGAAGATTCGCCTTGGAGACTTGCTTGAGAGAAATATGATTATCTTCCAGAGATTTTGCATCTTTGGGAAACAACTCAAGGTCAGTATCCCCAAGGTTAATGTCATGTGGAGCACCAACAACTTCTTCGACACGACAGTCCCCAACTGTATCCAATTCCAACAACTCTTTGTCGATCTCTTTTATTTCATCATCCTCTTCATTGATAGTTTGCATGGCATCAAGAGAACCATAAGTTTCTTCTGAATAGTTTAAATCTTTTGAGGCCTTTGCTTGATCTTCATTTACATTTTGGCCAAGGATATCACCTTTCAAATTCACTCCACCAGAAGGTGATTTGTATTCGGGACTCTCGGCTGGGAAATCAGTTTGGGTAGAATCCAAAGCTGAGGAAGACAAATTGGGCAGAATTTTGCACTCAGGATCAGTGACTTCTGGCACATCTCCATTTTCATTTTTGGTGATTCTCACAACCTCTGCAGGTTCTGTCTGGATGCTATTTGATTCCTGTTAAATGTCAAAGCACCACTATTAGTTTCCTACTTATGCTCTAAGTGATATGTATGCCATAAAGATCAATCAAACAAATCAACATGGCTGTCTAACTGAAATGCAGAGGACAACAATATCAAGGTGTCATGTCTCACACATGTATTGTTTAAACAAGCATGCAAATACCACAAATCAAGATATGCAGACAGATTGGGGAAAATTCAGCAAATAAGAAAATTTTAGAAAGGGAAAAAATTACCCAAGTTAACACCAAAGATTGTACATGACTAGAATATTACAATTGTATGGCGACACTATTATAAGAACCTCTCATGTAACAGTAAATTAATTCCACACTAAAGTTTAGCATTAATAAGCGAGCATCATGCACCTGCATGTTCAATTAATCAATTGAACATGTCTATCATCTGAAACTAAAATGCACATCTTTATTTTCAACTTGGAGTTCTTATGTTAGCTTCTCTGGTACAAGTATCCCTTTCTGCGGACCCATCACCTAGGTAGCACAACAAACAGGCACCAAGGTCAAGATTAAAAAGATTGACCGTTTTAGTTCTGTTGGGCTGGGTGTCTAAATGGTGTAAGCAAGAAGGGTACTGATCTAATAATTCCAAACAGGGAATTGCAAAATAACGTATGCCATTTAATACTACCGAGAAAAAAAAAAAGATGTCAAGTCATTATTGAAGTACAGTGAATATAAGCAAATATTAAAGAAGCAGCATAACAACCAGACAACGTACTGTGCATTCATCAAGATCTTCAGAAGATGCCTCAAGCCTAGATTTATCTGCATAAGCCACATATTTCTTCAACTCAGACTGAGGATTTTCTTCAGAAAGCATGTATTGTCCACTATAACTCAAAGAAACCACCTCCTCATCCAAATCATGGTGGAGAGCAGGGTCAATTTTTGCATCAGAACCTGATGAATGAACTTCATCCTGTTTGAACTGGACAATGTCCTCCCCATTCAATGACTGGTCCTCCATGTGTTCAGTTTCTGGAGTTGAATGACTGGAAAGAACCGGTATAACCCGTTCAGTTACCATAGGAGGCCGTTGTTCCTCTGAGGAAGGAATATGGTGGGGAGACAAAGCCACCAGATCCAAAATTTCACCCCCATGTCGTTGCCCTCCCAACTGGGTCTCTGCATCATCAAAGCTTGATGACTTGACCTGATCCCGTTCAGGCTGAAGAACTATGTCCTTGTGGGTCAACTCTTCCCCTACAGATCCATAGTCTGATGAACTTGATGAATAAATTTGATCCTGCTCTAGCTGAGGAGTTTCTTCCTTACCACTGGCATGCCACTCAACAGGTTTAGTTCCTGAAGATATGACTGACACATGCTCAACCACCACTGAAGACTTGGCCTGTGTAACATCATCTTTACCTAACACCTGTACTTCCACAAACCTTTGTTCCATCTTGTCTGTTGGATGTGCCACCAAGGATGCTCCATCCATTTCTCCATAACTAGAAGAATCCTTCCCTTTGCTCTCACTGTACAACTCAGATCCCTTTTCAGAAATAGGAACAGATGTTTCAACTGATACCGGAGGTGAACTCATCATTTTGGATATATCTGCTTGCAAATTGTACATTTCAGAAGAAATTGAAGGAAAATTGAGGATCTTTTCACCTGCTGGGGGACTTGAATCATAAACAGGTTCGTGTTGATTGTCATCCACCTCCCCACTCTGACCGTGGAAATCTGGCTCCTTGAGGGAAGATAGCATTGAACTACCAGATTCTTCAATATATTTACCTCTTCGCTCCAAACTCGTCGATCCCTCATTTTCAGCATCCCCATCTATTTCCGGCAATGATGAAAAACTTGAAGTACTGCTGTAGTCCTCTTCAACTGATTCTGTATTTAAATGAATTTCGCTAGTACTAAGTTCCAAAGGAACAGCTAACCCACCTGTTTCAGACAAGCCAGAATCCATTTGAGCATGATTTCCCGCTTGCCCCAATATGATCTTGACTTCATCATGGCCAACATCAGGTTGTGATGTTAAGTGAATTTCGTTGTTACTAAGTTCCAGAGGAATAGCCACCCCTCTGGTTTCAGACAAGCCAGAATCCATTTTAGCATTGTTTCCCACTTGCCCCAATGTTATCTCAACCTCATCATGGCCAACATTCCTCCTCTCAACTGGTTCCATCTCCACAGAATCAACATCTTCAAACAATTGGCTTCCACGTTCAACACGATCAAAAGCATGGCCTATGCTGGAGATGAGTTCTGTTTCTTGCGAAAAATCTTGTTCATTGATGTTCCTGTCGTCTTGATCAGCAGCAGAACTCACAGATTCAGTGTCAGGAACAGAACTCAACTTGGATTCACTAACTTCACTAGACTGTCTCTCGAACAAGGAATAGCTTGTCCCCTCTGAACTAAATCTTTCGAGCACAAAAAAGGGTCTGAGATTGGTGGCATGCCTCTCTTGTCTGGGACCCCCAAGGCCAGATGGTCCCGAACTGAAACTTTCATGCCTACGGAATAATGCATCCTTCTGCTGAAATGACGTGAACTCTTGCTGAAAACTGTCTCCTTTGAGATCAGGTTTTTCTTCATTTGGGTCGTAAGGAAGGTCAAAAGGGTTTCGCCTTGGCAACAAAATAGACGGTGCCGAACCAGGTGGATCATAGGAATCATAAGGGAGATCAAAAGGATTGAGTCTTGACGTCGAAATGGGTGGTACATTAAAGGGAAGATCAGCGCCATCTAAGTCTATTAAGTTCTTATCTGTCATCAATCTCGTGTTTTTCCGTGCTCTCCTCCTTGCAATGAGATTCTCCAAGCGTTGATTCCTCTCAAGCTCGGAAGTCCCCAGATCCATGAGGTTCTTTTGGTCATCCTCTGTCCACTTGATTGCCGATTTACTTTCATCCTCTTTACCTCCATGTGCTTCTTCCTCCTCGTCATCTTCGTTTTCATCAACACCATTTTCTTCTACTTCTTCATGAATTTTGGAGTCTTCATCCGACTCAACACTGTCATCACAACTTTCATGAGAATGCTCCGAAGCAACATTTGACTCGTCATGGGATAAATGAACTGGCTGTGGAGCTTCCACATCTAGAAGTGGGTGGAGTTCATCAAGCATGGGAATGATGTCAGCCATTGAAGCATCTGGTGAGGAACTCTCCGCCCGATCAGATCCCAAACCTGAAGACCCATCATCATCATCCTCATCATCATTAGCAAATAAATCTAAGTGATCTCCCTTTCGAGCATCAACTAACTCTCCCAGGTGCTTAATATTACCTTCCACTTCAAAAATCTCATCTCCCTTTTTGGAAACCACAAAACATTGGTTCTCAATTGCTTCCCCATCATTTGCCACTCCTTCCACTCCTTCAATCCCCAAGTTATGCAACTGAATTACCCGGGAACTATCATCAATCAAGGACCTGTAATCAACCAAATCATCATCTATCTCAATCCTCCCAACTTTATCTTCCACAGAACTAGTACCCTCAATAGACTCCTGTAACTGTATTCCCCATGAACTGTGATCAATCAGCGGCATGTAATCAACCAGACCATCATCTGTCTCAATCTTCCTGACCTCGTCTTCCGAACTAGCACCCTCAATAGCCTCCTCTACTATATCCCTTCCCTTCACTATGCATCTTTCTACAATAAAGCTCTCGTCTCTCTTGTCATTGACAACAATAGTGGCATCCCCTGAAACTCGGGCCTTAAGCGATGAGACATCATGGGCATGACTAACCTTATCATCATGTTTTTCAATCTCGGGTATTAGGTTGGGTTGCCCAAAACTCAAAAGGGTCCCAAGGAGTAGAGCAGTGCAGAACAAAACAGGAGATGCAGAGACCAAAAGGGAGAATACAAAAGGAAAAGATCTGTACACAAATAACAAAAAGCAGAGCATGCCCATAAGGAATGGATGACTGCAAACTGATCTAAAACATGTTCTGATCGGTAGGATCAAAATTTTCCTCATTTGAATAGCAATTTCCAATTTTGATCCCATTTGTCTCTCAATCTCTGATGATATTTCCAATTCCAATCTGTTTCTACAAACTGTACCAAAACAAATCCATGGAACCCATTAGATCCATGAAAACAATATCCCAAAAGTAAAAACACCAAAAAAAAATGAAAAAGAGGAGGAAGAAGAAGATAATTGGAAAACAATCTAAACAAACGAAATTCAGGGTAATCAGACAAAGATTATAATTAAATACCTGATAACCAGAAAGTCAGAGAAAGAGAGGCGTTACATAAAATCCTAGAAATCTCCCAGGTGGAGAAAACGAATACAAGGCAAAATGAGAGGAAATGTAAAGAGGAAAAATGGAGAAAGGACTCTAATAGATCTAATCTCCGCAACCAGTTAGATTGTATGACATACTAGGCCTTTTTTTTCGAATCAGGGACTAATTGTACCTCCAAGACCATTGACCGTGCCATAAAGTAAGACCAAGGAGCAGCAAAAGATTAGATTACCCGCATGAATTCCATAAAAAAATCAGCTTAGAGCTACTTTAAAAAAAATAAAATTACAGCTCTAACTAATAGCCGAATGGCATATAAAATCTGGAAACCAGAAGAAGTGATTACTTTCAATAGTCGGCACACCATAATTACCAATTAAACTAAAACTCACGCCAATTGCAAGAAAGGGACTTTCGCATCTGCTCCATATATCCGAAACCGAAAACAAAAAAAAGAAGTTCACGGAAACAGAATGATCGAAAATTCTTTTTCTTTTTCTTTTTCTTTTTCTTTTTTTGGAGGGGGCGCAAGTATCGACCCCAAATTCAAGAATCAAGTAAAAAATAGATCAAACAAAAGCAGCAAAGCATTAGGGAAACCGGATCTCTAATCGTTGAAGATCCCATCAGAATAAAGCACGGCGAACTCTGTTCCAGCACACCAAATCGAGAAGAAAATGAAGAGAGACTCACCAAAAGGCGAAGGCTCGACAAAGAGCGCAATGATGCGGGCGGGGCCTAGAGTTGGTCTCCGAATCAATCAACGGAGGCCCCTCCTGACTGAACACAGCTCGGATTAAAGAAAGCAGAGAAAAATAAAGGCACGGGTATCCCTCTGTTTTGATCTCTCTCCTTTACCCTTTACTCTCTTTTATCTTTTTAAGAAGAAGAAGAATCGGTGTGGGGAGCCATATGCCAATGTCATGATCTTTGATCGTTTTTGACAGAGCCAAAATGGGGCGGCACGAAAAGAAGAGAGATTGAAAAAGACGTTCCTTTTTATCTACGTAGTCGCCATTGGATTTCAATCGAACTTAACACGATGTTGGTCGGTTGGTTGGCAGTTTGTTTGATTGTTTATCCTAAATCTCAGCGCATAACATTTAAGGCTGTTGGAATGGTTCAAAGAGTGGGAATGAGATTGAAATAGCACGGTGGAAAGTTGTAACGTACTGGTTTGGATAAAGAAATAGTGATAAGGGGGTTGTGGGGCACAATCATGACTTTCCGCGGTATCGGTCATTAGTATTTTATATATATATATATATATATATATATATATATTATTTTCTCTTCTGAAAGCGTCGTTAGTATAATATTTGCTTTCCTCACAAGTTGGCGGTTGGAAACTATAATTTGGTAATCCCAATCCCAATTCCCTCCATCGGCCTTTATGGCCGGCCAATGGCGGATTGGAGTTACTCATAATCTTTAATTTTTTTTTTTTGTTGAATAAAGAACATAATTTTTAATTATTAAAATTAAATATAAAAATAAAAAATTGTTCCCTAATTATTATCATATTTTAAGTTGAAGTAATTTATCAATTAAGTTCCTCTTTGAAATTATTGAGCTAAAGTTGTAGATTTAATAGCCCCCAATAGTAATAAAACACGTAGGAGATTTTATAGAATACAAAAAATGTGTGATCTCACCTAATTGTTTCTCCGAGAAGAACCTAGAGGAGAAGTCGCCCATCACAGCATTTTCGTAGTCTATAGAGGCTATCGTCGTCTCCTCCATGGTCCACGTGATGTCGTGTTTTCCTTGTCTTTTCCAACAACATTTACCAGTCTCTCTATCTTTGGCCATTTTGCCTCCAATTCTTCTGGTCGCCTTCTTTTTGTAGTCCTAAAAGTTTCATGGGATAGGGCACCAAACAACGTTAGGTTCCTATACAATTAATCCAAATATTAAAATGTTTCAAAACCTCTAATTTAAGCAACAAGATTATCAAAACATACGTTTAAACAAAAAACATGGTAAACCAAAAAACTGAAAAGCTACAAATGGAAACAAAGGAAGTTCTTAATGACAAGGCCAATCTAGACTCTTAATCTTTCTCTTTCCATTCATTTCTTGCAATGCTGAAGAATCTAAGTACACACAGTTCTATCTTTGTTGGAAGCTATCACACAGAGCCAATGCCACACATTGTGTTTCCTCAAGTACTTCTTAGTAAGATGCTTTAGATACCTCTTCCAGAAGTTACTATTAGAAGTAATTGTTATCTTATTCTTCTCACGATTGACAATCACAGTGTCAGCAAGAGCACCAGCCTTGCCTCAAACCTTGATCATCTCTTGAAGGAACTTCTCCAAGGACGCAATGTGATCTTGTCCTCCACTAGCCTTCTTCTTTTCTTTTCACTCCTATGCCCCAAATTAAACTCTTTCGCACTCCTCTTTGAATTTTATCCATAAAGTTATATAATTATATGATCAATTTGAAAATATAAATAGGAAAAAGCACATATATATTTTACTAATATGTGGAAGAAAACAATAATCTAACTTCCAACCACAATTGCTTAAGTCTTCAACTAAGGAATCTGAAAACTAAATACAAAAGGCTTTATGAGACTAAAAAGGAAATTCAAAAAATTCACTACTCTCACTGACTATATGAAGAGTAAAGGATAAGATTTTCAATAAAGTCTCTTTCATCGTATGCTTGTAATTTAATGGCTAGTCATAGGCTATTCATAGGCTAGCCAAGACCTGTAATCACTTGGCATATTCTCTCTCACCTTTCCTACCATTAAAGAAGTAGGAAGACCACTTTCCAGCATTAACATTTTATTGACTAGTGGTTACAAGCATTTACTTTAATATCTCAACTTCTAGATATGGTTTTTGAATAAAATAAATAATAATATTAATAATATAATAAACTCAAATTAAGATGTGACATGTGAGCTATCTTCAACAAGACATACGCTTACGTCCTCCCACTTGGCTCATATGATACATCTTGAAAACTGTCCAGAATGAGAAGTTCAACAACTAAATATGACTACAAAACTACTTGAACCTCATACTAATAAAAAGATACAATATATGAATCATGGCAGTTTTGTTTTACATAATAAAAAATTCCTTCTATGTATCACAGTATATGACATTTCTCAGTAAAACTTTATGTAGTAATTTTTTATGAATGACTTCCTACAAGTCACTACGAGTTTAAATGTCCCAATGGACAATATTAGGAGCGAATACTATATGTATACAAATAAAATGATTTTATCGATGGTCAAATAAGAGATCAAGCCCAAAGTGTACTCAGCAATCCCATATTCTCCACGTCTTGCAAATACCTTAATTAAGAGCCGTTTTGTCATAGGATCGGCCACTATTAGATCAATATTTATATGCTCAACGATCACTTCTGTTCTTTGATCTTTTCTCTAACAGCAAGATATTTTATATCGATGTATTTACTTCGACTCTCACTCTTGTTGTTCTTAGAAAAGAACACTGATGATGAGTTATCATAGTAGATCTTCAATGATTTCGATATTGAGTCCATAAATTAAAGTCCTGTGATAAAATTCTTTCACTATTTCACTTGTAAAGTTGTTTCAAAGCATGCTATGAATTATGATTCTATAGTAGATGATGCAATTATTGTCTGCTTGGTACTCTTCTAAGATACAACACCTCTTGCTAGCATAAAAACATATCTTAAAGTGAATTTTTTTTAATCTTAACATACGATAAAATCAGAATTTGTATATCCAACCACTTCCAAATTGTCTACATGCCTATAAGTGAGCATGCAATCTTTTATTCCTTGTAGATATCTCATAATCTTTTTGGCAGCCTTCCAATGATTCATTCTAGGATTACTTTGATATCTATGAAGCATTCTTACTGCAAATGCTATGTCAGGTCTTACATAGACTTATGCATGCATCAAGCTGCCAACCACAGATGCATAAGGAATGTTTTCCATCTATTTCTTTTTTAAGATAATTTTCGAACAATGAATTAAATTAAATCTGTCACCCTTCAAAATGGGTGTTGCATTCATCTTGCATTCATTCATCTTGAATTTCTCAAGAACTCTTTCAATGTAGACTTTATGAGACAATTCTAATGTCTTTCGAGACCTATCTTTGTGAATATTTATTCCAATGACATAAAAGACTTTACCCAAATCCTTCATTTCAAAATTCTTGAACATAAATTGTTTCGTGTCATACAATAGCACCCGATCATTGGTGGCAAGTAGGATGTCATCAACATATATGAATAAAAAAATAAACTTACTCCCACTAACATTTAGATGTATGCAATTATCCATAATGTTTTCCTTAAAATCAAATGAAGTAATAATATCGTAAAACTTTAGATACTATCGTCAAGATGTTTGCTTTAATCCATATATATTGACTTCTTTAATTTGGAAACCAAATTATCACCTTGATCAGAACCAAATCCTTCTACTCTTTTATGTGTACCTCTTCTTCAAGATCCCTATTTAAAAATGTTGTCTTCACATCTATCAGATGTAGCTCTAAATCGAAATGAGCTATGAGGATTACAATTATTCTAAATGAGTCTTTCTTAGAAACTGGAGAAAAAGTATTATGGTAATCAATGCATTCTCTCTGTGTGAAACCTTTAGCTACCAATTTGGCTTTATATCGCTCAATGTTACCGTTCGAGTCTCTTATAGTCTTATAGACCCATTTACAACCTACAACTTTGACTCCCTTAGGTAACTCAACAATATTTTAGGCTTGGTTTTTAGTCATAGAATTCATTTATTTTTTATGGCATCATACCAAACATTTAATTTTCCTCACTTATGGCGTGAGAAAATGAGATGAGACCAACTTTAGATCCAATATCAAAATCAGACTCGATTAGATATACAAGATAGTCAATAGAAGTGACAGATCTTTTTATCTTTGAAGATCTCCTAAAATCTTGAGGCTAAGTCTCTCCCATATTAGGTGGGTGTTGAATTTCAAGTTCTATATTGATTAGTTCCTCTTGAGGTGAATGTAGTGTTTCTTGATTTGATTATTCCTCCAAGATATCATGTTGATCATCTTAGAAGATAATCATTTTACCCTTGTCCACAAATTTATTACCTTTATTCTATGTTTCCTCTAATTCTATTTTGTAAATAATAGTGCTCCCACCAATGTCAATATCCTCAAGAAACTTTGCATTTCTAATTTTAACAATTTTGAATATGTGTGAGGGACAATAAAACTTATAATTTATAAAATTTTCTGCATAGCCAATAAAGTGTCCACTAATTATTCTAGGATCCAATTTTTTTAAATGTGGATTATAAATTCTTACCTCAACTGAACAATCACATACGTGGGAATGTCTTAAACTTGGTTTCCATCGTTTCCATAGCTCAAATAACATTTTGAGAATTGCCTTAGACGAAACTCTGTTTAAGATATACACTGCGATTTTTAAGGACTCATTCCACAAAAATAAATGAAGATCGTTATTTCTCAACATACTTTGAACCATATCCATAAGGTTACGGTTCCGCCTTTCTGCAACATCATTTTGGTAAGGTGATCTCGGCATATTATATTATGCAACAATACCCTCATCTTTAAGAAATTCAGCAACAAGATCAGGCCTTTGTTTAGATTTTGTGTACCTTCCATAATACTAAACACCCATGTTTGATCTTACTATTTTATTTTTCTTATCTAATTATTTTTCTACTTCTTTCTTATATGTCCTAAACACATCTAGTGCTTCAACTTTACTAAATAGAAGGTAAAGATACATATAACGTGAATGGTCATCAATGAATGAGATAAATTATCTCTGATCATTTAGATAAGGGGTACTAAATGGACCACAGATATCGGTGTGTATGATCTCAAACACTTCATCACTCCTCTTAGCACATTTACTTGTCTTGTTGGTTTGCTTACCCTTTATACAATCCACACAAGTATCAAAATTAGTAAAATATAGACTTTTAAGGACTCAATCATTAACTAATCTCTTCATTCTCTTCATAGAGATATGACATAATCTCTGGTGCCACAGTATAGAAGATGACTCATTAACAATGGTACATTTAGTACCAATATTATCATGCAATTTTAAAAGACTTTGCTCATAGGTATAATCTAAATTTAATTTGTACAAACCATTCATTAAACTTGCAGAGCCTATAGAAATAGAAATTTTAAATAAATGAACTTTAGAATCAACGAAATAAAATTGAAATTTTAAAAGTACCAGTCTAGATACGGAAACCAAATTTCTAGAAAATGAATGAGCATAAGAAGTGTTTTCAAGTTCTAATTGAAATTCATTATCTAGAAACAAGCCTAAAAGTCCCCACAACTTCGACTTGCGAATGCATCCCATTTTCATAATAGATGTCTTATTCACTTCTCTTCGACTTCCTTAGGCTAAGAAAGCCCTGCATGATATTAATAACGTGAGTTGTGGTACCCGAATCAATCCACCATGTATTGCAATGAGTATTTATGAAATTAGATTCATAATATACAAGAACATCTAGATTACCTTTCTTTTCAAACCATTGTTTGTATTTCAAGCAATCTTTCTTTTGATGCCCTATTTTCTTTTGAAACAAGCATGCATCCTTATGGCCATGACGCTTGAATGACCATTTTTCTTTCTTCTTGAAAGATTTACCATCAGCATTATTATATTTCTTTCCTTATCCCTTTTTACAAGTGATAAAATTGGCACTCTCTAGATTTTCATGTTTCAACCTCTCAACCTCTTGCACACAGATAGTCAAAAGCTCATTGACGGACCACTTCTGCTTATGTGTTGTATAATATTTTAAATGTTCCATATTCTGAAGGGAGAGAGTTAAGTATGAAATGGATAATAAATGATTCTGTAATCTCAATCTCTAAGGACTTTAGGCGAGCAGCAATATCTCTCATTTTCATTATATGCTCACGCACACTTTTAGATTTGTGATGCTTCATCATTGACAACTTGTTTATTATAGTGCTTACAAGTGCCTTTTCGAAACTAATGATTTGCTCTTCGATGGCCTTTATGTAGGCTTAGACTGTTGGATTTCTCCCACCATTCATAGGTCAATTTTTTCCGCAGCGGAACTTGATTCTGTAGGCACTGTCAGTTTGTCCTCGCGGAATGCTAAATCAAGATCCATACACCCTAATGTCAAGAGGATTTTGTCATTCCAATCCAAAAAATTTTCACTACTCAAAAGTGGAATATGATAATCATTATTCAAAAAGGAAGTAATAACTACAATAATCAATACTATAAATTAATGCTTTGAAACAAAAAAGACAATTTGAATCAACCAATTTCGGATTTAAAAGCAAAATCTAAACCTTCTTGTGGATGGAGGTCACATAATACATAATACATTAGATATGCTTATACCTTATAATAAGACTAACGATTTTCTGTAACACCCAATTTCCATAGGTTACGAAGTGTCATGTGATTTTTCTCAAATTTTTAATTCGACACAAAATTCTTGATTTAATAATAAACTAAATAGCATTGATTTTATAAAACTGAAGTTCAAAAAAATGTCTTTTCAAAACATTAAAAAACATTAAATGAAATAACTAAATATAAACTTGAATCATAAAACACTAATTTCTAGAAATTCTTAAAATTTCAGTAACTGCTCGGGCTACTCCTATCCAGACTACTCGTACTAATCATCTTTATCACCTGGATGATTTAAAAATAAAAAATAAATTAAAATGAGTAGATGACTTAGTAAGAAATCCACCATAATATGTAAATAATAATCATAGGAAATTTTCATAAAATTTATGCTGAGATCTGAAAATATGATAGTACATATTGATACTCATGTTATACATGGCCGAATTATTTGAATTAATTAACTAACTCACTTAAACTGACTTGTCTAAATTAACATGATTGATCCGAATGACTTAACTAATCTGATGTAACTGAATTGATTTAACTGACTATTTGACCAACACACTTAACCTTATGTGCAAGATTGTATAATGGCTCCACATCTCATTACAGTAAGAGGAGTCGTTGATAGTACTCTAGCATACTTTGATGGACCATGCTTATATTCGTGGCTTGCACATCCACCTTGATCTGATATGCATTGATACCATGCATTTGAATGACCATCTGCATTAACTAATTTACTGAGCTGGTTAACTGACTAACTAATTAATTGGTTTCTGATCTGCTCTAATTTTATATTTGAACTTAACTTAATTTATGTGACCTATGTAATATGAGATGCATATCATATAAATATATATATATATACACTAATATAAATAATCATACTTGCTAAATCTGGACATGATGCTAAATGACATGATCGTGTACCTAATTTTGTAATCAAATTCACTTATCTTACTGCGCTTCTTTTTAAATCTCACTTCGTAATTCGTCACTTATATGAAATATTAAACAATTACTAATTTATATTCAGAACGTATCCTAATAATCCATTGGAATAAGTTCATATTGTAGAACTTATCCAAAATAAGTATTCTATTTATCGCAAAAATCAATAAATTAGAATATCATTAATTATTTCAATAATAATAACATATTTTAAAATTTCTAATTATAATCTACTAAAATACTTGGGCTATATTAAAGCAAGTTGTGAAAATATAAATTAACATAATTAATCAGTTTCAATAGAAATATAATAAATACTAGCAACATTTGAGCATTCGTAACATATTTACTTATTTCTAGTTGACCACTTCAAACATTATATCTATATCAAAATTTAGTCCAAAAAAAAACAAAATTCTTATCATGAAATAGACTTAAGTTGAATTTAAAGTGTTTCTGAATTAAAAAAAAAAAAAACTAAAAACTTAATATATACTACTAAAATCTATTTGAAAGAGTTAAAAATATCTAATATTATAAATGAAATCTTTAATAAAATAAAGTTTTTGTAAACTAAATAAATCTTGGTTAGCATATTTATTCAATTAAAACTAAGCACGACTTAACATATTATAGTAATTTTTTTCCCCAAAAATACGTATAACCAAGTTTAACATAATTTAAGGAAGTCTAGACAACATCCTTTCAAGATAAACTTAACTTAAAACATAAGTCGGATAAAATAACAAGTTTGGCGTAAGTCCAAGACAAATCTACCATGACTTCACATCCCATGGGCAGCAAATTAACATTAGTAGAAATAACTTAATTGTAGCTCATAGGAAAGTACATGGCAAGGGCATTTAAAACTTAAAGGCATTTATGTAAAAATAGGTACTTTATTCTTTGAAAACACGCCTAGAAGTCAACATTATGAAATCACAAAAACATGAGAGATGAATAATCGAGCGATTCTAGGGCCAAAACTCACCAAGGATGAAGAAACATGTGACGTTGGCTGGGTATTACATGAACTAAGGCAAGATAAGGCTAAGGAGGGGCTGCTCGTCAGTAGAGGAGACATGGTGTCTTGTTGGCGTGTGTGGAGGCTTCTCGGTGGTGCAATACGGGGCTGTTTGTGCTCTGTTTTGGCATTAAAAAAAAAGGCTACATTCACGTCAATCCCTTGCTGTCTAAGGAGGAAGTTGGCCGTGCGTGAGGTGGAGTAGGCTTCTCTTGAATGCAGTGGTGCCTTGAACAGTGCGTGGACTAGTTTTCCATGCGTGGAGGCAACTAGGAAGCATGAAAATGGGAAGATGGTAGCAGACCGAACGGGGATGATGGAAGAGGAAGTGACTTCGTTTCTGTAGTGGCTGAGTAACATGAGAGGAGGTGGTTTGTGCTTCACACGAGCAAGGCAGCGTGGGTTGCACAGGAGCTGAGCAAGGAGTGGCTACCGTGGCTAGGGAAGGCTTCTTCACGGCAGTGACGTGCATGAGAGGTTCAAGGCTACTGATACGTACAATTCAACCTTGAGGTTGGTTGTGGCTAAAGGAGTGGGGGCATTTGCATGGTTAAGTGGGTATAAATAGGAGTTATGTAGGGTTTGTGGAAAAGAAGCGTGCAAGCTGGTGAGAGACGCGTATGAGTGAAAGTGAAACTTGGTTTCGATATAGAGATGTGATTCAAAATAATCTGATCCATTAATAACTTTTAAAATGTATTCAAAATAATTTCCCACCTCAAAACATATCTAAAGGAATATTAATAATAAATATAATAAAATACTAATACTTAAATAATAATAATAATAATATGACTAAACAAAATAAAATATTTAACTCCAAATTTTGAGTCGGGATCTTAAATATTTTGAAAAAAGGAATCTTACACCTATCGGTATTTAGTATCCATTTTTCTTAATATTAAAGTCACTATCTTCTTCTAATCAAGTCAAAGAAAATAATTACCTCCCTATAAGGTAAAATAATAATCACCCATGACTTAATAGTAATGTCGATTTAAAACCAAGTTGCAAATAGAAATGAAATATCTACGTGTCATAAAATTTTGTGCCTAATTTCAATATACAAAAATATTTATTTTCTTGATATGGTTTTATCCACTATTTACAAAATATTCATTTACATGCTTAACAAATAAATTTAACAAAGGCACATAACAACATGCATTCCTTGTAATCAGCATTAATGCACAGACAAATGTATGTATAGAATAATTTTTTTAAACACTACTTTGCATCCTATAAATTCAAAAAGAACCACTCATTAACCAAAGGAATTATCCTTTATCCAATGAGTTTTTGCTTTTGTGAAAAAGCAACCTGACAACAACCCCTTGCTATGTCATATCGTTAATAGCTACAAGCCTATAATCTCCCTCTTGTCTAGTTTTGCATTTAATGCATTTTTAGTATGGCTTGTTTAAATCTTCCAGTACAGGTATTAGTGCTTTTAAAATAAGCCAAACAAAGATGTGATAAGAAGACTCTAGGCTCGAGAAAGACAACAATAATGAGGGAGGGAACTCATATTCCTGAAGCATTCTCCGTCCTCTCAATTTATAGCATCAAGAAGTAGGAAGACTGGCCAAGACCCGTGTGGCATAATCTTTGCCACCTTTTCTATCATTAAGGAAGTAGGAAGACCACTTTCCAACACTAACATTTTATTGATTAGTGGTTACAAGTAGTTACTTTAATGTCTTAACTCCTAGATATGGTTTTTGAATAAAATAAATAATAATATTAATGATATAATAAACTAAAACACCAATATGTGATGTGTGGAACTTTGATTAGTTCAACTTAGTCTTCTCATTAAGGAGGGAGAGAATACATAGGAACAAGTTTTAGGCAACTTTTGCACTTTTCTTACCAACAAAAAATCCAACGGTGTACTATGGATGGGCTTAGTTTTTCATACATCACTTATTGATTTCTCAATCATATAAAGGTAGCTGGAGTCATGGATCATAAAAGGAGTATGAGGAAATCGAGGCGAGGAAATCGAGGCGAGCAGATCGATGATGACTTTGGTGGACTATAGAGAGAGGAAATATTTTCACGTAAGGACATTCAGGTTTGGACAAAGTATATGAAATTTGAAATGGAAAGTTGCGTGACAAAATTTTATTAGAGGGCTGTTATTTTAGGAATAACATATCAATTAATTATAAGATTATTTCTTTTCGATTATGTTGAGCTTGACAGATATAAAGATGACCAAATATTATCTACACAATCTTGTAGTTTTTAAGAGAACAATGGTTTTTATTTAAACTTCATTAGAATAATTATTTTTTATAACTTTTTAAATAATAATTTATAAACTAACGAGTTATTTGTAAAAAAAAATCGAAGTGGAAAAAAATTATTTTTTACATTAAACTCGTCTTAACATCATACATTTAAATTTATCTTAGCTGGATTCCACAAAAGTCATTCCACCATCTCGATTTACTATTATTAATAAAGAGCACAGCTCAGCTCAACATTTAAATACAGTCTTAACAAAACATCTCAACTCATATTAGTTTTGTAAAAACAATTTCAATATCACTAAAATTATTTTTATTATATATAGTTGTGTGTATATGAATGATTATATTCATATGATATATCGATTAAATTTTATTTTTTTAATAAAAAAATTATATAAATGACAAAAAATTATAATATTTTATAAGATGAGCAATAAAAATGAAAGAGAGAAAAACGTGATAATAAAGTTAGTAACCTTAGAGCACTAGGAGTGGGGTATGGCTATAGCCCACTTCAAATCCAATATTTGGACTCAAGCTTAAAATATCATCTACATTAGTCTAGCTATCCAAGTTCTATCTTAAATTTCTGCTACAATAAATTTGTCAAACTTGCCAAACTTGGCGACGCATTGTAGAACCTTCATCATAATATTTTATGTTATTTGTGAACGTGCGAAAGAAGGGAAAAATCGTTCCCTCGAAATTCTCCAACCCTTTCCTTTCCTTTCGTGCTTCTCGCAAACGGAACTCGACTTGGATCTTTGATCATCTTCACCAACGTGCAACTTGACTTGGATTGTATCATCTTCAACTTGCAAGCGCCTCATTCCTTTGACTAGTTCTCTCTGTCGATCGAAACTTGGCGTCGTCTTCCAGGTCAAAGGTAATCTTTCTTTCGTTTCTCTTTCTATTTTCTCTAATCTATTTTTCGTTTCTTTCTCCTCAAAGAACTCAAATTTTTTTTTTGGATTTCCTTTCTCTCTAGGATTTCTTCAAATTATCTGGGGTTTAGTTTTGAAAAAACATGCTTTAATTTGAGATTTTTTTTTTTTACTTTCGTGCATTAACTGTTTCTATTAGGAATTTTTTCCCTTCCAAATCAGGATTATGAATTAATTTTTGGTCTAGGATTTCATATATTGTGTTAAACATGATATGATTTGCCGGGAATCGTCGATTACTAGCTAGTTGGTGTTGATTTTTGGATTGTGAAGTTATTTCTTTTGGGTTTTTGGATTGTGAGAAAACTTAGCCCTATCTTATATTTGTGACAACTCTTATCCAACCCTAAAAAATATGAGAAACATATCATAAACAAAAAATGATCATGATTTACACATGACTAGGCTGTAAGTAATGTATATTTGCAAAAGACTATTATGTATGCATTCTCAAAATTGTTTGCACTTATAAAAAAGAAAAAAAAAATGGACTTTATTCTTATTATGTATGCATTGGATATGGTAATCCTGAAACTGTTTTCACTTAAGTTGGGATATGCCTAATTTATTTTCATTAATTCTGAAACTGTTTGCACTCAAGTTGGGATATGCCTAATTTATTTTCATTAATTCTGAAATTGTTTGCACTCTATATGGTGATTATTAATTTATGCATGGTTGAAACTATTTTCACCCAAGTTGTTGGAAGGCTGAAACTGTGGCTTATTCATGCATGGCTGAATTTATCTCAAAGTGCATGGGTGACTGTTTTGTGTGTTGCGTGACTGTATGGGTAACTTTTCTGATTCCCTGAAAATGATAACACTTTTTAAGGATGAACACAAAGTTTGATGATGACATTCTTTTCACTAATCTATTACAAAGTGGTGGAGAGGGTTGTACTAGCACCCTAACGTAAATGTCTAATATTGTGATCTAAGCAACTAATACTAACGATGAAAAGATACCTCATTCAAAAAAGGTTTAAAGAGGTGCATCTTTCACTGTAAAGGAGGATACTCTCCTCGTCTCAGCTTGGGTCAACATTAGCCAAAATGCGATCAGAGGTACTAATCAAAAGTCCATGATAATGTGGGAGAATTACCATTTTTTACCATGAGCATGGGAAATCAAACATTGCCAACTATACTAAGGACTCATTGAAATGTTGGTGGTCCACGACTCAAAAGCGGACAAATAAGTTTTGTGCACATGTAGCTAAAGTAGAATCATTGCACCCAAGTAGTGCAACGGAACAAGATAATGTATGTCTTAAATTTCAAAATTGTCATGCAATTATGTAGAACCTATTTATGAACTAACATGTATTTATTATACCTTTGTAGATTGAGAAGGCGAATGTGTTGTACAAAGAGGTGCTAGGATACAATTTCACATTCGAGCACTATTGATATATTCTGAGACTCCAACCGAAATGGCAGCACTACAGATCCACAATTGGTAAGAAGAGGAGGCCACAAGAAATCCAAGTCGGTGAAAATCCTATTGATAAACCCAATGATGAATTGGAGCTTCTAGCTGAGAGACCTCTAGGCAAGAAAGCTGAGAAGAAGCGGAAGTCGTTGGAGGGCCACAATATTGTGGTCCAGAAATCCTTAGAAAAGATAATCGCGGATAACTATGCAAGAGTGGATGAAGGCTACGGTAGAGGCAAACAATTTTGGAGTGGCAAACTATGAACTTAAGAAAAGGAAGTTTGAGGTGAAGATAATAATGCTAGATCTAAGTGCCATGAATGTCATGTAAGTTGAATATTTTCGTAATATCCAACACAGGATCTTTGAAGAGTTTAGGCAAAAAAATCGACGTAAACCTACATCCCATTCAAACCCTTATGGAGGTGACTTCTTTGACATTTATGTAGTAATCTTGTAAAATATAATTTATTTTGGAGTTTTAATTGCTGCCCAACCACATGTGGCTGGAGAGACACACGTTACTAAGTAGCAATTTAATTTGATTCCATCGTTGTATGGTGTGGATATGATTTTGGTAATTCATGTATGCATTTTGGCTATTTCTTTTGATAGTGGATGGATTGGATATGTAGTTTTATGGATACACAATGTAGAATTGTGGACTGTTTCTTTGATCACGTTTTATGGATATCTTTTGACAGTTTGTTCAAGTTTCATTTTATTTGTGTGGATGGATTGGAAATAAATTATTGAGCCTTAGTGAGAATCAGGAATTTAATGCAATGTAGTTGAAATGGTGGAAATAAATGGTTCACATGCAATGATGCATAGCATATCATTTAATTTAAGGAATTTAATGATGCAAAACTGGTGGAATTTAAGGAATTTAATGCAATGTCGTTTAATGCAATGATGCAGATCAGGTATATATATTGGCAAATTAAATGGGAAAGTGATTGATGAATTGATGGATTTAAGAAACGCTAGTATAATGTGATTGTTGATTGTAGGGGTGGTCAGCGTGTACCCGTACCCGCTGACCCGCCCGCAAACCGCCCCGCCCCCGTCTTGCGGGGCGGGTTAACCTGGACAACCGAAACCCAACTGGATAAACCCGCCCGCATTTTGGGTTTGGGGCGGGGGCGGGGGCAGTATAGCTTCGACCCCGCCCCATGTTACCCCGCCCCCGCACCCGCATATATAAAAACCCAGAAGACTCAAAACGGCGTCGTTTTGAGTCATCTAGATTTTTTTTAACTTTACTTACATAAAACGACGCCGTTTATATAAAACGGCGTCGTTTTATGTAAAAGACTTTAAGAATTAAGCCCCCCCTCCCCCTTTCGGTCTCCGTGTTCGAATTGTCCCTCTCTCTCTTCTCCCTCTCACTCTCTCTCTAAAACCAGCGCAAACCCTAGCCCTAATAAGCTCCTCAGGCCACCGTCGTCACCGCCGCTGGCCACCGGCGCTGCCAAGTGCGAAGCATCCCTCTCTCTCGTTCTGATAGTTCTCCGGTTCCATTCTCCCTCTCGGTCTCTCGATATTTCTCCGAATCTAGGTAATCACTAATCTCCCATTTTTTTGGTTTTGATTCTTCAAAATTTGAAATTACATGATTGTGTTGAAAACTTGAATTTATTGAATATTTGATTATGAGTTTATGGAGTGGATTGTGTTGAGACTTGAGAGTTTGGATTATGGATGCCGATTGCTTAAGGTCCGATTGTCTGGAATTGGATTCTGGAATTTGCTTGATTTGGTAACCCGTAGTCCCGTAACATATATAATGTATATATATATTTTTGTTATGTAAATTACTAAATTGTAAGGATTCTAAATAGTAAATTTGCAGCCCATAACATATATAATGTATATATATATTTTTGTTATGTAAATTGTATGGATCCTAAATTTCCAGTTATGCACAAAGCTCTCATTATATTCTATTAAAAATTATTTTTAGTTGCATTGAATCATTGATTAAATGTGTCACATTTTAAACCAATTTATAGATTAATCACTTAAATAAAAATATATATTGAAACCATAAAAAATCGACTGATATACTGTAAGTATTGACACATAAAAAAAAAATTGAATTTATGATATTTAGATATTGAAATAAACTAAAATTAAAAAAATAAAAAAAATAAAAAAATAAAAAAATAAAAATATTATTTGAAAAATAAAATCAGTATTCAGTACTAGCCATACATGTTAAGTTGTTAACTATAAGTCTATACATCTCAAAATAAAATAAATGAGAATATATACACACACATATATATTTGTGATGTCATATTAAATTAATAGGCAAAATGAGTGATATAATCATATAAATTATTATAGTTTGATGCATTAGGTATTATTTGAAAGTTAGACAATTGAGTCTAATTTTGAATTGAGATTTGAGCCTATTATATTTTGGTATGACCATTTGTGTTGCATTTATTATAATTTCAGATTTGTTGTAAATGGAAAGTCCAGAGGATTCTAGTGCGAGCTCCCCAGAGGCCGCTTTGGGTACCTCCGACCCTAACCCTATCCCGACCATTACCACTACTACTACCACTACCTCTAATCCTACCAGTACTCCCATTCCGGTTGAGACCCCTGACCCTACTCCTACCACTACTACTTGCCCCGCCCCCAAGCAGTCTAGCAAGAAAGCCCTATCCATAATTTGGGCTCATGTCACCAAGATAGAATGTGGTAACCCCAATGATCCAAAAGCCAAATGCAACTATTGTGGTAAAATTTATGGGTGCCACTACAAGAGACATGGCACTTCCTAGATAAAATTGCACTTGGAGGACCAGTGCAAAAAATCTCCAATTTTGAAATCTTTGGCAGAGAAGGCCCAATCTAGGCTTGAAGTTGGATTTAAAAAAATGGGTGAGGGGAGTAGTGGGGAGTTGGCATTAAAAGGGTATACAAAATATGATCCTAACGAGGCTAGGACACACCTAGCTCGCATGATTGTTATAGATGAGATGCCTTTCCAAGTGGTTGATGGGAAAGGGTTCCAAGCCTATTCTAGGTATTTAGAACCAAGATTCAATATTCCTTCTCGCCACACGGTGGCAAGAGATGTTAAAAAACTTTATCGATCAGAAAAAGAGAAGTTGAGGGGTTTATTAGCGGGAGAAAATGTTTGCATCACCACTGATTGTTGGACTTCTTGTAATAATCTTAATTTTATGTGTATGACTGTTCATTGGATTGATGGGGGTTGGACATTGCATAAGAAAATCCTCAAATTTTGTCAAACAACTGATCACAAAGGTGAGACGATAGGGAAGGCCTTAGAGGCCGCTGTGAAAGAGTGGGGGTTAACTCGGGTTTGCACTTGCACGGTTGATAATGCCGGGGCTAACGATGTTGCAATGAGACATCTTAAGAGTCTCATGAATAATGTGAGTAGAACGATTTTGGGTGGGGATTATTTGCATGTGCGATGTGCAGCACATATTCTTAATTTGATTGTGGGTGATGGTTTAGATAAGCTTGGTGACTCGGTTGCTCAGGTCAGGACTGCTGTGAGATGGGTCAGATCTTCTCCTGCTAGATTGGCTAGGTTCAAAGTTGCTGCAACTTCTGTGGGTATAACATATAAAAAATGTCTTTGCACTGATTTGTCTACAAGGTGGAACTCAACTTTTTTGATGTTGGAGGCAGCTCAGGAGTATAAGTTGGCATTTGATACATTGGGTAATGAAGACATACAATATGTCAAGTATTTTGATGAAAAGTTGGGGCATCCTTTGTCTAATGATTGGGAGGTTGTATCTATTTTTATAGAGTTTCTGAGAGTTTTTTACGATGTTACCAATATTTTATCTGGTTCTCTATATCCCACGGCACATCAATTTTGTCAACAAATAGCCAAGGTGAAAGAAGAATTAGATGATATTGCAGCAGGTAGTAACACCACATTGCGGGAGATGTCTAGGACCATGATAGAGAAATTCGACAAATATTGGGGGGAAGAGTTTGATAAAGCCAATATCTTGTTATATGTTGCATGTGTCCTTGACCCACGATTTAAGGTTAAAGGCATGGTATTTGGGTTGACTGATGCAATTGGCAAGGATTGTGCGTTAGCTGTTGCATTTCGAGCTCAGGAAACACTTGTTAGATTATTTGATGAGTTCACTATCGTGGGAGGTGGTAGTGTTGCAGCCCCTACAGCCACAAGTATCCCCCCACCAGGTGCAGATGCTAGGCGTGGAAAAAAACGCAAAATGGACTGGGGTGACAAGATGGAGTCGACCCCCTTGGATTTTATGGGTTCCACCACAGATGCCCAGTCAGAGGTAGACAGATATTTGGCATTGGATCTTCATCCATTTGTACGAGATTTTGATATATTAACTTGGTGGAAGATGAATGTCTCCAAATATCCCGTACTTTCAAAGGTTGCTCGTAGTATCTTGGCCATCCCGATCAGTACAGTGGCCTCAGAGTCGGCCTTCAGCACTGGAGGGCGCGTATTAGATCCTTTTCGGAGCTCATTAGATCCTATCACTGTTGAGTCCCTGATTTGCACACAGAATTTGATCACGGGTGCTGAAATTCATATTCCGGAGGTTATTGATTATGATCCGGTTGAGGCCGAAGACGAGGCTATTGATCAGTCTGGATCTGGTAAATTGTTACGCAATAAATATTTACATTATTTTGTATTTATTTAATTACATTTAATGTTACACAGATTTTACATTTAATTGTTGTAATTTGTAGCGACCGTAATGCCAACACCTGGGACACCGTCAACAGCTACCTCTGCTGCAGTATGACCTACGTCACCTACCAACCCATCACCATGGTTTGTACTTTACACAATTGTTTTTTAATTGTTGTTTACATTTATAATTTTATAATATTTGTAATGTTAGTTTTTAACTTATTTTGTAATTCTTGTTTATGATTTTTGACATTTTTTAATTTCTATGACAGTATTATTTTGTATGTCAATTCAAATTTTCAAGCCCATCTTTTAAGTTAATAACCCAATTTAATTTTGGTAAGTAACTTAATATTTTTAATAAATTATTATTTTTTTCATGTTTATAACTTTATTATTATATTTGTACTCTAATTGTTTTTTAACTTATTGTTGTAGCCTTGCAGGTTAAGCTTAAGCCTTAAGGTCCAACAACCCCATAGTCCCCACCCATCCAAGTTTGCATTATGACTCTTTTATCGTGACAAAATCCAATCACCAGTGTCCAAGCACCATTATTATCAATCTTATTTTTTATAATTTTGTAAATTGTAAATTTGTAAATTTGTAATGTTAATAGTTAACAGTACAATTTGTAATTTTATATATTGTAGGATTCATTTATATTATTGTAAATTTGTAAATTGTAATAGTTTAGTAACTAGTCTAGACTTCTAGTAGTTTCTATTTTTAAATTTTAACTTTTAACTGATTTAGACTTTTAGATTTTTAGTTATGTTTTTTTAAATTATTTTGTCATTTTAGAATTTAGTAATGATAATTATTTAGTATTTAATATATTGATATTTATTATTGTGAAATTATATTAGGTTTGATGATTTTCTGAGTGGAAAATTGCTTAAAATTTTGATCTGGGCCGAAACAGACCCAGACAGGCCCAACAGGGGCGGTGGCGGGGGGCGGGCGGATGGGGCTTACCCCGCTTCCCCCGCTGTTAGGCGGGGTACCCCGCCCCGTGCAACCGGGGGCGGGGTGCGGTTGAAATTGATGACCCCCCGCCCAGGCGGGGGCGGGGGCGGTTGTTGGGGGACCCCGCCCCCGCTAGGGCGGGGATCACCCCTAGTTGATTGATGAATTATAGATGGTGTATGGTTGTGTAGGCCTAGGCTCTGACGGTAGTGCCTTTCGAACTTTGACTTCAACAAGAGTTGGAGCACAAAATACCCTCCGACTCTAACTTTGAAAAGGAGTCGGAGTTTCTCCAATCGAAGTTCGGGATTTCAATCTAGAATTCCTTACTTTGTCTTCGGTGAAACCCTAAAGGCTAAATTCATCTACTCGTAACTCCACTAATTTACTGATAAAAGAAAATGAAAAAATCCTAAATATTAAAATGAGCAAATGGAAACCCTTACTCAGGTTACTCTGTCGCCGACGAAATCACGAATGATGAAACCCATAAGTTGACCTGTCGGAATTGACGTCATCCAAAGCAAAAGCTATAATAAGGGTCAACAAAACCCATCGACAAGTCACAAAAGTTCAAAACCCTTATGTCGGAGTAAAGGTTGCTCCATCTTAGGGTTAAGGTTTTCTTTATTTCGGCCTAATGTTGTTTTGTTGCAGGCTTGTTGTCTTAGGGTTAGAGTTTTCGATGTATGGGCATTGAGTGGAGGCACGAGGGGAAGAGTGAATAAAGGTAAATTGAAATATGTAGGGTTAAGATTTTTGTCATTTCGCATATATACCTTCTTAAACGACGTCGTTTAAAGTTTGGGAAGTGCTATTCACTTTGATGAATAGCATCCCGATCCCCATCCCGTTTTTATTATTATTTTTTTCAGTTTTTTATTTGACTTTTAATTAAATATTTTTAAATAATGTTGTATTTTTTTATATTTTTAAAAATTATTTTAAGATATTAAAAAAATCATATAAAAAACATATTTTTTTTAAAATATTGCGAATAGCATTTTAAGGAAAATGCTATTCACCCCGATGAATAGCATCCCATTCCCCATCTCGTTTTAAAAAGACATATTTTTTTACATAATTTTTTAAAATATATAAATCTCACAATATTATTTAAAAACACTTACCTAAAAATTATATAAAAAAACTGAAAAAAATAAAATAAAAATGGAATGGAGAACGGGATGCGATTCATCGGGGTGAAAAGCATTTTCCTTAAATTTTTGTTAAAAAAAAAAGAAAGACGGAAAAAGGAGAAATGGGAGTTAGTGCCACTACTCGAACCCAGGTTCACACGTTAGGCCAAAACGCGCATAACCATTAGGCCACTTAGGTGTTTATTATTTATTTTACAATATATAATATATAATTTTTAAAAAGTCAGAGTTTGGAGATGGAACTCGGAACCCAAGTGGGCTCCAGTTCTGACTCCGAACTCTGATTTCGGAGTTGGAGTCATTGTTCCGACTTCGACTTCGAATTTCGACATCCAACTCTAATTGGAGTCAAAATCAAAATGAAATTTGGACGAATTTCGATATTTAGAAAATTTGTCCAATCTTATGCTAGTGTTTGAGAGAAGATATAATTAAAAAAATTATTTCTTATACCTAATTAATATTTAATATATTATGTGCAATCGTAAAATAAAAAATAATAATTTATTGTTTACTAAAATTAATATTTAATATATAAGTGTATTTGTAAAATATTTTAAATATATTTTTTATATTAAAATATATAATATAATATTATTATTTAGATTTTAATTTAAATAGACTAATATGAGCTTTTTGGCTAAACCATATGAATTATAATCTAAAGAGTAAATTTATGTCTCGTTTGAATTCAGAGATAAGATGAATTGAGATGAGTTTAATTTATTTTTTAATATTATTATTATTTTAAAATTTGAAAAAATTGAATAGAAATTTAAAAAAGATATATTGAAATTTGAAAAAATTATATTAAAATTTATATTTTATATAAAAAATAAAAAAATAAAAAAAATAAACTCCTCTTTACATTCAAATTAGACTTTAAATTTCAATTTAGACTTATCAATAACTACACCTTTGCTAATGATGTTAGTCGTATTTGCGGCTTTGTTTTATATTCGAAATCAAACCAAACAAATGCCAAGACAATGAAGACAATCCAAACCAGGGGGAGAACCAAATCCATTATGCTTAGCCATACGGCCTACCTACCTTCAGATACACGAGGAGATATGGCTAATAGCTGTACGTGACGTGTCTATATTTCCCTTCCTCACGCTCGTGGTAACTCGGTCTTCAATCCCACGCACATATGGGGCTGCGCTGCATATCCCTTGCGGCTTGATTTCCTAATCTGTGCTTTTATCTTCTATTGAGATAACCCTCCTGGTTCAGCAAGAGGTACTAAAAACTGTCTGATGTAGCATTTGTCTTTGCTTTCGAAATAACTCACGAGTTTTTTGAATCGACAAGAATATTAATGCATATGCACGTGTATGTGTAAGTCAGAATATGGCTGATTTTCTGGGGACTGTGATATTGGAGTGAACACGTTTTGATAGTTTTGTTTAGATCTTTAAAGGGTCGTTTGGCTATTCTTGTTTGAAAGAACTTTTTCGCCCTCACGAAGGAGCTGAAAAGATAGAGAGAAGTTTGGGCAGGGACAGGTGGAGTAAGGTAATAACGTTTGGGGCATCGTGAATACTTTATTTTGGGGTTTTTTTATTTGGGGGGGGGGGGGGGGGGAACTGCGGATGTTGGTGCTTGGTTTCGGGTAAAACACCATCCTATTCTTTTTCCTTTTCGGTTCTTGCTTATATTTTTATTTATCAAGGTCTTGCGGTTTCACCAGGAAGATCATGCTCCAGGTAAAGTCTTTTTTAATGTTCAAAACGATCATATATGCAGGTGGACTCATTGAGTGAGTGAGAGAGAGAGAAGAATATCAATGTATAAGCGTCATGTAATGGGAAGCTTGGTTGATATTATTGCGGTGAAAGACGTGGTAATATCGCTGGGAAGGAGCTTGGGTGGGGAGAACTGTTTTACTCTGTTATGGGATGTGGGTATGGAAGTGCTTTTGTACAAATTTAAAAAGTATCTTTGGTTATAAAAGAGGAGCTCGTAATTTGAAGTTGCCACCCCTTGCACGTTGAAGGCCCATATTAGGCAGATATCTTCGACACTTTGTTATTGACCGAGAGTGCTTTGTGCATCTGGAAAATTAAAAGAACTGTTACCTACAGTTGTTCAATTTTGCAGATATGTTAAATTAGAATTAAGGAGTGACAATAAACAAGTTAAGAGAACCAAACCAAATCTCTGCAGTGTTTAACATGATATAATACAATTGTCGTTAATAATTAAAGGTTGTTTTATTAAATGACTAAAATTGATGCATATACAATTTTTACTTAGTAGGGATTTCGTGAAGATATTAAGGAGAACTGAGTAAGTATACAGCATGCTTGCAGCTCATTTGGAACCGTCTGTCCAAAATAGTCCTTTAGACACTACCGAAGAATTCTTTATAGCATGTTAATTCTTAAGAAAGGCCCCATAATGTTGCTTGCATCATTGAACATCGTGTGCTTATCTTTGGCTCCTATTCATTATTTCTAAGTCCATATCTTCAGAGATATATCCTGCATAATTTTACTGGAGCCTATATAAATCTATAAGTTTCTCGAAAAGGCTGGAATTGGAAGCCTATTCGAGATACCCTGCATGAGTAGGATTGGAAAAGTCTTACTGGGGAAGTCTCTTGCAGATCAATTCTCCTATAAAAGGCTGGGATCTCATATTGCTGGACTATTTCAAGGTTATGGAGTATGAAACTGAATGCACAAAAAGATCTCAAGTAGAGTTGAAACTGAAAGGAAGTATCATAGTTCTTAAGTACAGTCTAAAGTTTTACTGCCTATCGGAACAAAAGAAGTTATTTTTGGTGCCTATGGGAGAGTTTGATCTCCAAGATTGAAATGGGGACATTTTCTCAAAGTTGGCTTTGCTAGATGGGGAAGGAAGCATTTACACTGAGAAGGTGTCGAGGACACTTGTGGTGGTAAATAAAACCAGCCCAAGAGAAGATACATCTTAGAACCATTTGGAACATCGAGTGTTTCCCATGTTGAGCCTTTGGATATTGAGTCTGTAACTGATCCTAGTGAGGACTCTAGAGCTAGATGGATTATGTTGAAAATGGAGCGGAGATCTGAGAATAATTTTAGCAAAACTTGGAGAGAGAGAGAGAGAGAGATTTCTCCAATCAAATAAAACTAAAGGACGAAGTGAATAGCTAAAATGAAGGGCATAGAAAGATAAAATAACCTGATTTCTCTGCCTACAGGTTTGACATGTTCTGTGATTCTCTGGAAAGGAAGTTGGACCTGTAACATGTCTTTCATATGAGTATATGTTGCCATATTCTTCTGTACATTCCTTTTATCCCTCCCCCCCCAAAATTCCCAGGCACAAAAAAAAAAGAGTGAAAAGAAGGAAAGATAGAAAAGGAGAGTAAGCTCATTAGGAAGGTCACCAATTTTGAATAAGAATTTTTTCTTGATAATTAGGAAGGTTAATAATAAAGCAAGCACGCCCATGTGTTAAAGCAATAGCACGCCCTATGTTTATCTAAAGATCAGACGCCTAGCATGTTTTTTTTTTCTCTCTCTCCAGAATCATATCCTGTACAAACCAGCCCTATTAATCTATTGGATTTAATACACGGGCAGGAATTTTTTAAATGTGTTGCGGTCATTTTTCATTATATATACTAATTGTTTTTGTTATATCTATTTTGTCAAGAAATATTGTATGCCAATATATCTGTAATCGCCAATGCTCAATTTTGTTACTTGACATCTATGAATCTTTTAATTATGCTCAATATGCATATCTGTAGAATCATTTCAGCCTCCTGTAGACTTGCCAAAATCTGAAATGAGGTCTTCTAAGAAGTTGCAAGGAAGTTCAACTGAGAAAACATTATCTTCTGAAGAGCAACAGGTCAAGGTATTATTTGAGTATGGTTTTCAGTGTATTGTCTATGTATTTACTTGACTACGGTACCAATAAATGGGAATCTAACTGGTAAGCTGTGAGTACTTGATATCATAAATTTGCTTTTGCCTGTACTTTTTGCATTTTCCATATGCTGGGTATGAGAAAAGTGGGGATAAAAGCTTTATCTTTATCTTTACCATTTCCTTTTTATTTTTATTTTTTGTAAATCTTTTACTTATTTTGGTGATTTTGAATTGTAAAATTGTCTTTTAGAACTGCTTACAAACTTAAGGAATAATATTAAATAATATTAACTGGCCGGTATGTCTTTTTACTGAGAAAATTTAGGATGAAAAATAGAAGTCCATGGTTCTTCTCACTTGCCAATTTTGTGAATCAGATCAATGCTAGGAAGACTGACGTTTGTTATTGGTTTTATTGGTATTATGCTTCATTTTGTGTGGTAGAAATTATATGCATGTTTCTTATGCTTAAATTTAATTTCAAACCTTGCGTTATGGACATTAATCATGTCATAGAGTCTCTTTCACCATGGAGATGAGTAGGAAACACAGTTGCTACTCGGAATGATCTTTCAAGTGGTGAGTAAGAGATAATCTATGGGGGATCTCTTACTACGTGAAATCAGAAACTTTGGTTCTGTTTTATCTCCAGATCAATGAAACAAGAAAATTGATTGGTCCAATTGCTGATAAGCTTCCAGTCCAGTGTTCCAATGCATCAATATTGAGGTTTCTCAGAGCTCGGAACTGGAATACAAAGAAGGCAGGCAAGATGCTGAAGCAAACCTTGAAGTGGAGGCTGGAGTACAAGCCAGAGAAGATCCAATGGGTATGCATATGTGCGCTATATTAAATAATGATATGTAATAGTAGATTCCATTTCTTCTCTCTATCTAAAAATCTCAATTATCAAATGCATCATGCTTAAAAAATATTGGCATACATCACGTATTCAATGGGAAACTAGCACTTGTTAGGACTAACTAGATAAGACCCTTTTTTTAGGGTAATGATACCCTTACATCTCCACTGCTGCTCTACCACCCAGCCCACGTGGCTTTCATTTTTTTTTTCTCCTGCCTTTTGGTCTCTCAGATAAAAAAATGCTGTCAGAAAGCTTGGTACCTGTTCTTACGCTCAAAAGACATGCTTGCTCAGAAGCTCCAACTCTCTCCCCTTCACCCTAAAGCCACTGTGAATACATTTGATTTTGCTCTTGATTGTGTCTACAATTCAGATTGTTTTGGTTATATGTGTGCACTAAAGCTGTTTTACTTCCAGTACCAATAGCTGTAATAGGTTATGATGTAGAAACTCTAAACCATTTCAACTTGTCTTGAAACTAACCGCAGCTATGGTTTATATCTTACACTTTTTGAGTTTTGTCAATTGAATTTAGAACCTAGGTAAAAAGCAAGGGCTGAAAACTCTATAATTTTTTTGCTGTGATCTATCTCTCTTTCGTTCTTTTAAAGAGTATCAAAATCATGATCTCTGGTGACAGTTGTAAAAACGTGTTATGTTGTTTTAAGGGTAATGGCTACCCATTGGTTTTTTGGAATAGAGCTTTGTTTCAAGCAAAGTTTTGAATACCGTTTTGGTTGAGGGGCACTTTAACGAAATATTTCGGTACTAATACATGGATAAATGTTTCAGGATAGTCTATATATGGATAAATCAATTATATATATAAAATATATTCCAAAATAACAACAATCTAAGTCTTAAAAACACATATACATGAGAAACTCAATAATACTCTTAACAACACATATTTGTAAAACTTAATAAAACTTAACAACACAATTTCTGTTTTGGTCTCCACATCCAAAAAAGCCACTGGCAATAGAGAAGAAATATTTTTCATTTAGTGTAAATGGAAAAGTTTGCAATAAATTGCTACAATCCTCCCAAATAGTTTGGTCACTTCAGTCCACATTTATAGTATTCATAAAAGCTGGGATTTTCCAACTTTGGAGTGGTGTAAATAATGAACTATTACAGATTGGGAGTTTATGGAGTTACTGATATGGGACTTTGCATGTTAGCAACACGCGGAATTGAGAGTTGGGAGTCTTGGAACAGAGGTTCGAGCTGCGAATTTGGGATGTTGTTAGTTTTTTGTTGCTAGGGTGTAGCTGGCATTGGTGACTGGATTGGAAAGATGCAGATGGAGAGAAGACTTGATTTGGTTTCGAAGGAATGGCCGAATGAGGGAGAAGATTTGAGATTTTGAGAAGAGACCCAGAAGGTAAATTACATTTCTATCCCTCTATCAGACTTGACAGCTTCAGTGTACAAGAATCCGGGCGGAGACTAGAACATGGAACACATCAAATTAAAAATTTGAATACCGTTTCAGTAATCATTTCAGTTAAAGTATTGGAACAAAATATTTCTATACGGGTACCGTTTTAAAATAGTCTATTTATATAAATTAATTATATATATATAAATTATATTTCAAATAACATCAATTCAAGTCTTAGAAAGTTAAAATACATAATTGTAAGAGAAAAATTTTACACCGGATACTCCGTTACTTCTCAAATAATGGAGTCCATGTGGCTAGTGCAATGGGGGATTCCAATATTGTTTTCATTGAATCTAAGGCTTTCAAGGTGACTAGGGAGGGTCAATAAATGCATATTACTAAGAGGGGATGGAAGTTTGTGGAAAGGATCAGTTTGGAGATAGAAGCTGGGCATTGGTTTACAAAGGCTCTAGAAGATAGTCTGAAGATGGGGAATAAGGCTTTCTACGCTGCACATAGGGAAGGAGATAGGGGATTCATAGTACTGAGAGGTTCTAACTCTCAAGGGATGTTCATGGCGTTGGTGGAGCATCGTGTGGGTGGCAGCCGAAAGAGCACCTTCATTTCGGAAGGCAAAAATGGAAGGGGATGGAGGAAATTGGTGAAGATGCTAAAGGAAGTGGGAAGAAGAACTTGGCCTCTAGCATCGGCACTAGTACCGGCGACGGAAAACAAGTACTACTAGCCATCTTGGTTATATAAAGAAGTACTGTAGCAACATGCTTTCCCGGGACATGACCACGCAACGCAGACTAAGTCGGCTGCTTGCTCTGAGAAGGGTGTCAAACACTTTGCTTGCACAAAATATTTTTGCAGGCGATGGCTGACATGCAAAAGCAAGTCGAAGACTTGCAAAGAAGTTTATCCTTTATGAAATGGTGCATTGAGGGCTCAAAAGGATTGGAGGTAGATATGGGCCTAGGTGTGGGCCAGGGGAAAATAGGGGTTGAGGCTGGTCAAGCCCTTGTTAAGGGGAAGGGCGTTCTGGAGGCCCAATCAGCCCATTAGGCCCAACCTGTTGACATTGGGCCTTAAGCCCAATTAGGGCACATGTGGCGTAAGAAGCCATCGTCTGTTGGAGAGGCCTTGTCGTCGCGTGACCCTTCACCACTGCTGGCGAGGATATCGGTGGCATCGACGACATTGATGGCTACATTGGCGGGGTTTGGGTAGCCGGAACTTACGTCGGAGGTGAGACGTGATCTTTGTGAAGCTGAGACGCGAGCACCCATGTAGCACTAGGGCTCGCCGGCGAGGATTCAAATGTATTGACGACAAGGTTTGTTACATCGGCGGGGTTTGGGCAGCTGGAATATATTCCAGAAGTGAGTAGTGATCTCTGTGTAGTCGAGATGCGATCCCTGTGTCCATCTTTTGAGGGTATGCCACACGACTCTATTTGGTTTGCTGGTGATCTTTTCTCCGGCATGGAGAGGCCTCGTCGTTGCGTGACCCTTCACCACCGCCGGCAAGGATATTGGCGGCATCGACGACAGTGATGACTACATCGGCGAGGTTTGGGCAGCCGGAACTTACGCCGGAGGTGAGACGTGATCTCTGTGAAGCCGAGACACGAGCACCCATGCAACACTAGGACTCGCCGGCGAGGATTCAAATGTATTGACGACAGGGTTGGTTACATTGGCGGGGTTTGGGCAGCTGGAATATATTCCAGTAGTGAGTAGTGATCTCTATGTAGTCGAGATGCCACCCCTGAGTCCATCTCTTGAGGGTATGCTGGACGACTCTTTCTAGTTCGCCGGTGATCTTTTCTTCGGCATTAGGAACCCCAAATGCTGCAATGGCAATTGTTGGGCTATCGGGGGTATTAAAGGACCCCATTTTGCAAACTTTGGCAAAGACTTGTGCGATGGTAATTTTTGAACCATCAGAGACTTTCCAAAAGAGGCCGTCAGTGGAGTTTGAAGACGAGGGGAATGGTGGCACAGTAGGTTGGTTGGGCATAATTGTTTTATAGTGTTGGGGGAGTGGGAGGGGGACTTGCAGGTAATTTGCTGCGAAGGTTTATGCCCTGTTGGGGGTGATGTAGAGCCTATTTACATGTTTTCTCCTAATCACACCTCAGAACGACTTCTATCAGACTAGGTGTTCAAGAAAGTGAAAGAAATGTAGGGTGTAATTGGGGTGTCTTCTTTTGGCTTTGAAGAATAATTCAGAGCCTTGGCTGTGGCTATTGAGGAAAACAGATCAAAGTCCATCCCCAAAAGAGATAGAGAGCTTAAAAGATTGCAATGTTCTATCAACTATGATGTGAAGGAGGGGAGTGGTGAAAGTTCTAGAATGAAAGGGAGGGGAGGGGAATCACAATCAACTTTTGTCCGTGAAACCTAAGATCATTTCTTGGAATGTGTGAGGGCTTAATCATCGCAATAAATGCCTTCGTATTAAATCTTTATTGCGGATGTGAAAGGTTGATATTGTTTGTCTTCAAGAAACAAAATTACGTATTATTGATAGAAAAGTTATTCGTAGTTTGTGGGGGTGCCCGTATGTGGGATGGTCCTACTTGGCTTTTTCGGAGGATTGGGGGGGGGGGGGGGAGGGTACTTCTAATGTGGGACAAAAGAGTAGTGGAAGCGAGAGAGGAATGTTTTGGGACTTTCTCGATTGCTAGCCTATTCAAAAATGTAGTCGATGGGTGGGAATGGGCTTTTGTAGGCATTTATGAGCCTAACTTAGATAGAGAAAGAAGAAGTCTTTGGGAAGAATTATCGGGCTTATACTGTTTATAGGATGTGCCATGGTGTATGGGTGGGGACTTTAACATCACTCGGTTTCTGAGTGAGCGTTCGGGAAAGCATCGTACCTCTTTGGCTAAGGAGGATTTTGCTAAATTCTTGTTCGATTTGAATCTTATGGATTTACCACTTGTTGGAGGAAAGTTCACATGGTCCAATAATAGGGGGTGGTCGAGATTGGACAGGTTTCTTGTCTCTTCTTCATGGGAAGCACACTTTTCATACTTGTGTCAGAAATGGTTGAATCGGCTTTGCTCAGATCATTTCCCTATCTTGTTAGATTGTGATGGCATTCACATGGGTCAGCGGTACTTTAAGTTTGAAAACATGTTGCTTGCAGTTGAGGGCTTTACTGATAAGGTTTGGGATTGGTGGGCTTCTTATCAGTTCACAAGGACTCCTAGTTTTATCCTCGTAGGCAAGCTTAAGGCATTGAAGTAAGATCTAAATAAGTAGAACATGGAAACCTTTGGTTGTATTGATAGTCACAAGATTGCTCTTATGGGGGAGCTACAAGAGTTGGAGGGGCAAGTCTTGTTGGGAGATACCTCAGAAGAGGTCGTGATAAGGAAGAATGTGGTGGTGAAAGAATTAGAGAATGTGCTGTTGATGGAAGAGACTTCATGGCAACAAAAATTTAGGGCCCTGTGGTTAAAAGAATGGGATAAATGTACGAAATTTTTTCACAAAGTAGCTTATTCACATAGGCGACACAATGCCATAGAGTCGCTCACCTCAGGTAACCAAGTTCTCTCATCCCCTCCCGAGTTAGAGAATCATATTGTGTCGTACTATCAGAGCTTGCTTAGGGAATCGACCTCTTGGAGGCCCAAGTTAGATGGTTTGCCCTTTGAGTGTATTGACATCCAAAGTGCGAGTCAGCTAGAAAGACCCTTTGAAGAAGAGGAGATGCACAAGGTCATATCCAAGATGGCCAAAGACAAAGCACCTGGGCCGGGCGGTTTTTCAATGGGAATTTTTCAGCATTATTGGGAGATTGTGAAATGTGATATTATACTGGTTTTTCAGGAGTTTTATGCTTTTGGAAAGTTTGAAAAAAGTCTCAATGCAACCTTTATTGCCCTCATACCAAAGAAACATGGGACAATAGAGATTGAGGACTTCCGTCCTATAAGCTTGGTGATTGGGGTCTACAAAATTATATTGAAGGTGCTTGCCAATTGGTTAAGTTTGGTTATGGGGCAAATAATATCTAAACCACAGAATGCCTTTGTTCAAGGGAGATAGATACTAGATTCAGTACTTATAGGTAATGAGTGTCTGGATCATAGGTTGAAGGAAGGCCCACCTAGCATTTTATGCAAGCTTGACATGGAGAAAGCTTACGACTATGGGAATCGGGAGTTTCTGTTCTACTAGCTTGGGAGATGTTGGTTTGGTGATAGGTGGATTTTATGGATTCGGCATTGTGTCACTACAGTTCGATTCTCAGTTTTAGCTAATGGTACACCTGTAGGCTTCTTTAACAATTCTCATGGATTGCAGCAAGGGGATCCATTGTCTCATTTTCTTTTCGTCATTGTTATGGAAGCCCTTGGACGGATGGTGAAGGCAACTGTAGATGGTGGATACCTAGCTGGTTTTCCAGTGGGTAATGGTACTAATGACTCTATCATGATTTCACATATCTTATTTGTAGATGATACACTTCTCTTTTGTGAAGCAGATTGGGGCCAAATTCAAGTCTTACGTGCACTCATTTTATGTTTTGAAGTTGTTTCGAGACTCAAGATTAACCTTAGTAAATCTGGGATGTTGGCAGTGGGGGCAATGCCTAATATCGGTAGCTTAGTAGATCTCATGGGTTGCAAAGTGTCTTCTTTACCTATGAAATACTTGGGCCTTCCGTTGAGTACAAGTTTCAAAACTAGATCTATTTGGGATGGTGTCATTGAGAAAGTGGAGAAAATGCTAGCTGGGTGGAAATGGTTGTATCTATCAAAGGGGGGGCAGCTCACATTGATTAAGGATACTCTTTCTAACCTTCTGACTTATTTTTTGTCTCTCTTCTCATTACCTGCAGGGGTGGCAAACTGGATTGAGAAGTTATTCTGAGCTTTCTTATGGGGGGTTTAGGGGAGGAATTTAAATTCCACCTTATTAAGTGGAATAAAGTTCGTTCCCCCATCTCTAGTGGGGGGTTAGGTGTGCACAATTTGAGATTGTTGAATAAACACTCTTGGTAAAATGATTATGGAGATATTATATGGAGGGGGAGTCTTTGTGGAAAGAAGTTATTGTTTCTAGACATGGAGGGGCATGGGGGGGTTGGTGCACTAATGTTGTGAGGGAAGGGTATGGTGTGGGATTGTGGAAGTATATTAGGGGGGTTGACAGTGCTTTGCAAACAATATACGTTTTGTGATGAGAGAAGGTTCCAAAATCAGAAGGACGTATGGTGTGGAGAGCGCCCCCTAGAAAGGGTCTTCCCAAACCTCTATAGCATTGCAGGTAACCAGGAGGCCTCGGTGGCAGATTCATACGTTATTGCTCATGGCTCCCCCCCAGTAGAATATTCTATTTACCAGGGATAATCATGACTGAGAATTGTCTACTGTTGTAGATTTTTTCAGCTTGCTATATTCACTAGGAAGCATAATGGCACAAGGAGACAGGATACAATGGCAGACTGTAACTAGCAAGAAATTCATAGTCAAAACCTATTATAATATTCTAGCTTCACATGGTAATGCATCCTTTTCATGGAAGAATATTTAGAGATCATGTGTCCCCTCCAATGTGGTATTTTTTGTGTGGACTGCAACCCTTGGAAACATTCTCACTACAGACAACTTATGTAAGAGGGGACTTATTGTGTTGGATTGGTGTTATTTGTGCAAAAGTCATGAGGAATCAGTTGATCATCTTTTGTTACATTGTGAGGTTACAAGAGAGTTATGGATTGGGATCTTTAGTAGAGTGGGTGTATCTTATGCTATGCCAGCTAAGGTAGTGGATTTGATTGCGTGTTGGCAGGGTATCCACGGCTGCCCACAGGTGGTTGCAAAATGGAAGATGATTCCTTTATACCTTATGTGGTGTGTTTGGACAGAAAGGAATGCACGGTGTTTTAAAGATAAAGAGAGAACAATGACAGAGTTACAGAATATCTTTTTGCACACTTTAATCTTTTGGTTTTCAGCTATTGTACCTAATGGCAGCAATATGCTTGAGTTCATTTCCTCAATTTAGAGCTTCCTAGAAGGACTTGAGAAAATAACATTCGGAAAGCCAAGGTGCCTTCTAAAGTTGCATTTTTTTGTTGGATGGTGACTCTTGAGAGAATATTAACCATTGATAATTTGAGGAAAAGATGTTTAATTGTGAATGAATGGTGTTTTATGTGTAAAAAAGATGGCAAATCAATTAACCATATTTTTCTACATTGTGAGGTTGCATCTGCCTTGTGGATCAAGATTCTTGGAAAGGTTGGCTTGAATTGGGTGATGCCTTTAAGTGTAAAAGAATTTTTGGCTAGCTGGTTTGGATCAAGAGGGCGTTGTGGCAATGCAGAATTCTGGAACATGATCCCCCTTTGTTTGTTTTGGTGTTTATGGTTAGAAAGAAATGAGAGTGTTTTGATGATTGTGAACATTCCAAGGGGAAAATCAGAGAATTTTTCTTTAACACTTCAAGTTTTTGGGTTAAGAATCTTGTAAGGGATGGTATTAATTGTATTGCTTTGACGTAGCTTTGCTTTCTTTTAACTTGTATTTAGGTACTCGTTCTTGTATACCTCTTGTGTACTTTGCAATGCCTATTTACATGTAATAAAATTTCTTATTACCTATCGAAAAAATTAAAACATGCCACATAGACAATATATTCAAATTGCCATGTGTTGCAATTCAGAGGGCTTTTATTTCTTCTTGCCCCAGCGATTAACTCCTGCGCCTCCACTCTCAATCTCTCATTTCTTCTCCCAGAGGTTGCTTGGGTGAGAACCGGTAATAGATAACAAAGAAAAACTTCACCTCAAAGGGTCTTCGGCGCTACTAGCTGAGCTCGCACATAATATCACCAAAACCATCGAGATCTCGAAATTTTTCACAAATCCTGTTGACTCCGTGCTTGTGAAGACTAGCAAAACTGAATTTTTATGCTGATAATTTCTATTACATCTTCCAGTTTTTATCTCTGATGGTTCTACTTCGTCGTCTGGTAGATTTGTACGTGAGCTCACCACCATTTGCAAATTAATTTTTCTTATGATTTTTATGCAACGAGAATGATAAAGATTTCTGCTTTTATATGTTGAGAGCTTGTGGTGAGCTTTGGGGGATGACAGTTGGTGGGTGTTGATGGTAGATGTTTTTGGTTTCATAGTGATTGTTGTGGGGCTTTCTGGGAAGGTTGAGAGGAGGGATTTTTGGGGAAAAAGTGAAATAAAAACAACTACCTCTGTTTTTGTTTCGTAGTGATTGTTGTGGGGCTTTCTTGTGCATTTTTTTCTTCTGTTTTTCGCATATTCTCTGCTTCCCCAAATAGATTTTTTCATTCCGTTTTAAATGCACAAATTCCACAAATTCCTCTATCAATTTATTCATACCCTCTTCATCCTCTCATTCTCCCTCTCAGTTTCACCATTCGCAGACACTAAGGTTAAACTTAAATCAACAACAACAACAACAACAAAAAAATTCCGTGAAAGGCAAATAATGTAATGAAGGATATGGCTTGTGATAGTAAGTAATGTAATGGTAGGTAATACATCTCACGGGATTCTTGGAACTAGCATGGGCTTTGGCTTTGTATATACATCTCTCTCATTTTGGGATCGAAGAAATCATCTTTGTTGAGAGTAAGTGAAGTGATGGCCTGCAAGGGTAAAACCGGAGAGAGAATAAAAAAGTTAAGAAAATAGTCTTTAGATGTGAGAGTTGGAGTAAAAATGATAAAATATACTAAAAATACAAAAATAGAAGTTTTGTCCTGTACATTGAATTTCAGCCAATACTGACCGAAAGGAAATACTCTATTCATAAAGGGATTACACAAAAACAATCCCACAAATTAATGTAGCTAGATATGATTCGTCAGATTATAAAGTTATTTTTTTTTTGTAAAATAGATCTAATGGTTCAGATGAAACCACATCAGCTTGTGGAATTACTTTTGTATGATTTCTTTGTGAAGGTAGTAGTACTCTTGACCGAAATGCATCGAAATGGTCGATATTTGACCTGGTTCAAAACAACTGTTTTTTTGCCTATACCGATGCAGTGATCAGTATGGTAAATACCAGCTGGTATGGCATGAAATTCAAACTTTGCATCAAATGCCATTTACCACAAATAGTCAAATTTGGTCTGAAATTACCATTCTGGCTAGAATACCGAAATCCGGCCGGAATGGGTGGAACTTGAGGCAGTATGAAACAGTACCCTATCCTATACCGATTATTGTTCCGGCCATTCCGGTTGATACAAAACGAATTTAAAACTTTGGTTTCAAGTCCTTTTTATACACAATGAAATTTCGTGTTCAATATTATTTTACGTTGTATACCCTCAAAACCCCAAAGGAGAAAGGGGGACTTTGGTTCTAGAAGTGACATGCCAAGGAGAGGAAGCTTTCATCGTCGATTCCATTGTTTTCAAAAGAGAACCGAATCAGACAAAAGCTTCCTGAGAGCAAAACAAGCTGCTCCTTTTGAAATTAAAGCAGCCAAAGGAATCTCATAGTCGCCCTACGGACTGGTGCGATGTGAGGGAGGCTTATGAGTGTGTGTGTGTGGGAGAGAGGCGAAGGAGATGGTTCAGTGGACATCTCACCCAAGATGGTGCCATCAAACGGTGGCCATATCGGGAGGTGCAACCCAAAGGAGAGGAGGCTACACCAGGAGGCTGCTATCCACACGAAGGAGAGGGGGCTTCTGAAATGGAGAAAATTGTTTAAATTTCAAATGCTGTGCTAAAAGCAGAAGAAAAAAGAAAGCCATGTGGGGGCTGGGTAGTAGAGTGGTAGTAGAGGAAAGGTAAGGATATAATTTTCCCCTTTTTTTTTTAATAAGTAATTATCAGTCCGGGGTCCCACTCTTTTCTAGATCAATATTTAAAATAAGCCTACAGAGTAAGAGTAAGACCCTTACTGCCTTGCAGGACATATACCAAAACTACAATGAAATAGATTTACCAGCCCCGTCTAAAATATACCCTTATGGATAAACCTGCAGTTTCTGCCGTAGCTGCCTAAACCTGGTAGGGTTGCTTCTTGCTATTGACACTTTTCTGAGTTGTGTGATAAACAAATGCTCAAAAATGTGGAAGTAAATATCATAGTATACAGTGATACGATGCATATAGACTTGCCTTTTTTCTTTTTTGGTTTTTCCTCTTAAGCTCGACCAAAAAATGTATATGGGCTGCAGTGTTGCTGATCATATTTTCTCTCCAGCTAATTGACATTCCCACTTCCGGGTGGGATGCTCTGCAAGGTTTTACTCCTTACCTTGCAGCTCTGCTACTTCAAGTTCAAATGTTATGAGTTAGTACCATATCAAGGGAAAAATGTTATGTTCTGGAAAATCATTGGGAGAAGTGATGTTTATTTTTGTAGATCTTGGCATAATATGTAATGGTGAATTTGATTTTGACATTTTAGAATTTAATTTACCTAATATGTAGTAAGTGATGCTACTTATGTAGGCTTATTCTCTCAGGCATGCTATCAAATTAAAACGACTATATAAGTTGCATTGTCCATTTTCTGCTTATTGAAAGTAGTATTTTTCATGCTTTTAGGAGGACATTGCTCATGAAGCTGAGACAGGAAAAGTATATATGGCAAATTACTTTGACAAGTTTGGGCGACCTGTTCTTATCATGAGACCTGGTTATCAGGTAGTTCAAATAGAATGATAAAGAATCACTCTGAAAACATGAATTACTGTATTTTGTTTTTTCTTTCTTTTTTTAGTTGGTATGGTTGAAGTATATGTGATTGTACCTTTTCTCTTATGATATCAGAATACGAACTCAACAAGTGGGCAAATCAGGTACTTGGTATACTGTATGGAACATGCCATTAAAAATTTGAATTCAGATCAGGAGCAGATGGTGTGGCTAATTGATTTTCAAGGCTGGAACACATCAAGCATATCGATGAAGGTGACTCGGGAAACAGCTCATATCCTGCAGGATCATTACCCAGAGAGGCTGGGACTCGCAATACTTTATAATCCGCCAAAAATATTTGAGTCCTTTTGGACGGTATGTCATCATACACCCTTACCCTATTTTGTTATCATCTTATGTTAATTTTTTATTGGGGTATCCTCTAAGCTGTAAATTTTGGCTATATATATGCATGCATCACTGAGAATTGAACATGTGACATATGTCTTATTACCATTTTACCGTATCAAAAGACAAATATCTTACATCAACATATTTACAGTAGGAATGAGTTTCCAGTGGTTTTTAGATCAAACAGCACTCTTCTGTGTTGTACTGATGAATTCGAGTCATAGCCCAATCCTGTTGAACTCAGGCTTTAAAGAAAGCTCCTTCCTGTAAAATAAACTGAAGCAATGGGTTAGTTTTCAATGTATATACGTGTACACTAACTTTCAATATTCAATTACGATTCTTGGAACCTGTTCGTGTTAATTTGTTATAAACTTATAGCGTAGAGATTCTTGGAACTTCAGATATTCTGCAGTTATAGACTCCTTCAAAATTACAGAAAAGTGAGTGTGACAGGAACCTTTTATTTATGGTACCTGAAAAATGATGAAAACTTTTTAGTATAATAGGCAAAGAGAGAATTTGTATAAAAGGACTCTAAAATGAGACATCTTTGGATTTCAATATCACCATGTTTCATGCATTTCGGATTTAAATAATTGAACATTTTTTGTTTTCCTTTGAAATAGATGGTAAAACCATTTATTGAGCCCAAGACCTTCAAGAAAGTGAGGTTTGTCTACCCCAACCACCCAGAAAGCCAGAAGATAATGGAAGAGCTCTTTGATATGGACAAGTTGGAATCCAGATTTGGTGGGAGAAGTTCAGCTGGTTTTGTGTACCAAGCTTATGCTCAAAGAATGATGGAAGATGACAGGAAAATTTCTGATTCAATCGACTCTGGTGGTTTAGCTCCATCATTATCATCTACAATGTCCGACTGCCAGCAATCAGATTCATTGATTACTGATCATGGTTCAGAGGCCTCTGATGAATCATCCGGTGATGAAGCAGCTTCCTCAAACTTGGAGGTTGTTGACGAGAAAATACAAGTCCATCCACCAAGCTCCGATGATGTTGCAAATGATGAGGTTTTGAAGCAGTCACATGGTAATGAAAATCGAGTAGCTAAATGTTGATATGCCATATGTATATAATATATAGTACTTTATGCATCTTTTACATATAAATGAACGCAAACATCAAAGTTCGTTTTCTTTACCGTTGTACAGATATAAACTTTTGAGATTAATGATCTTATATAGTCCATTTTTGAATTGTATCATTACTTGTCTATTTTATATTTGTTTGGCATGAAGAACTATTGATCAACATTGAGATCGTTTCTAGACCGTTACAGATGATTTTGAGCTTGAAAAATGCTACTCTTACAGATATATGAGTCTCGATTTGGTATGACACTTTGTTTTTATTTAATAATTTTATTTAATAATTAATAAAGTATTTTTACATGATGTGATTTTTTAAAATATTTAAGAATATAGAAAAATAAATGAAAAAAAATTAAAATCTATTACTGCTCTTTTTTAAGTTTTATTTATTTATTTTTTATTTGATAGGATGCCCTTTTTAAGTTATTGCTAAAAAACTTCGCAGTTAGGATCGCTGTTCCTCTTTTAAGTTTTACCCGTGTGTCCATTATGCGGAAGACGAATTGGTTTTCCAAATTTCTTTGGAAAACTCATTATGCGTCGGCAAATTGTGATATCTTTTAAAAAATAATCATCATAAATTATTGGTTTTACACCTTAAATTTTAAATTTTTGTTAGATTTTACAGTCTGACGCAAATTATCAAACTTTGAGAATTAGAATGCTTAGAAGGGGAGAGATAATGAGATTTGTTTTGGAGTTTAAGTTGAAATAGTTTCGTTTGAATAAAGAAAAAATAAAGAGGGATAATAGAAAAAAATAGAGGAGATTCCGAGTTTTGGCTCCATCTTAAAGTTTTGAATATCATACTCATGAGCGTATCAAACAAGATACTGAAATAAAATATTTCGATACCAGTATTATGTTAGAATAGTCTATATATTAAAAAATTATATATATAAACATATATAAATTATATTTCAAAAAAATAGTCAATATATGAATAGATTATATATATAAATACACATATGTTAATAATCTAGTAGATTGAAGTAAAAAAAAAAAGTAAGAAATGAAAAAACAAAAAAAATCTGGTACGACTGATACAATCAAAATATCAGTCGATACATTACAGGCAATATATTTAAACCACCCAAATAATTAGTACGGTATGTATTGACCATATCGATACGGTACGGTACTAAAAATAATGCTCCACCCACCTTCTCCCATGACCTGTTGCAACGACTTTTGTTTTTCCTTTTCCTGTTTCATCTATTTGTCCTAGTTTTTGTTTTAAGTTTTCCTCCATAATGCTGGGTTTTGTCGATCTACTACTTTTCAATGACCTCCGACCAATATGCATTTGTCTTTTCTGCCTCTCCAATTGTCATTCTTCACGCCTGTGGAAGAAATTTGCTAATTTGCAAGGCGCGTTTATCCCACTTGCAGCCCATGCCATTCACATTTTCCACGCGCAGCTGCTTCCTGGAGCATCATTTGAGAACACACACGGCCCCTACAGCTTCAAAGGCCTCATATCTACCTATTCATTCAACTCTTAAGGTGACGTGTGATTTGCAGGCGCTACCATCACTTGTGTTTTTTATCGACAACTTGACATAAATTCTGACTGTTATTTTATATTCATGCTTTCCCAAATTGAGAATCAAATGAAAGTGAGTGTGAAAGTCTCTTTTATGCAATCCAGGCCAGCCAGATCCAGTATGCAGATGACTCCTTGAATACAGTTTTTAGTTGCAGTCATATAGTCTGTTTTACAGACTATATCAAAATTGTTTCAAGCGACAATTCCTTATGAATAATGAATAAGAGCTATTTTCATAACTCTAAAACTCTTTATGTTTTTCTTTTTTGTGATGTATTTATTAATTTTAGGATAGTTATAGAGAACTCTTACATCACTAAATTTATATTTTATAATATGTAGTTAATCTATAAAAGAAAAAAAAATGTTTAAAAAAGTAACCCATGTACTCGACTGTCTCTTGATAATATTAGAAGACATGGACATTGATTGTTTCTCATGGTATAGTTATACCTCACCGTCACTGGAGTCGGCAGATTGGGTTGGCTCCGATTTTCCCTAAAGGGATTACGGTTGTACATGTCGACATCTTTTAGAGGGATAGTTTGCAAAGATAATGCTATTTAATTTTTTAATTTTTTTATAATGTGTTATTAAATAATAAAAAATTATTTATTATACTTTATTTTAAGCCTATTATTCTATCAAAAAAAATTTAAGTCTATTATTTAATATCATATTATAAAGATTTATTTAATATTATATTATAAGTTAATAAAAAGATGATAAAAAAAATGATTGATTATATATATATATAAAAGATAAGGCCTATATATCTTCTATATATATAAAGAGCCTATGTAACGAAATTTCTTGTTTTAATAGTTACCGTTAAAATTTTTAGTCAAAAGTTCAGTCATTTAACGCCGTTAAATTGAATTAAATATCCAGTAAAATTTCTGTCTATACATTTATTAATATGATGTTTTCTCTTTAATAACAAAAAATATTTAATAGACTGTTAAAATTTACTACCTCACAATTGAAGATCTGTTTCGACTCCGTTTAATATCCCGTCTGAATTGTTAACTTTGAAGTTGAATTTCTTAAAAAAAAAAAGTTGAATTAAAGTGCATTAAATACATGCACTTCGATTGATAACTTGAAAATATGAATTTATGCCTTCACGTCCCTTGAATAAAACGTAGAAAAGAATTTATGCTTGTTTACGTCCCTTGAATAAAACGCCTGAATTGTCACTTGGGGAAGATGAAAGAATTTCAAACATTCTTCACTTAAGGAAGACGAAGGGAGTGCAGGATCTGCTCCTTATAAGAATAATAGTCATTTACTATATATAATAGTCATTCACGTCCGTCTGTATTCATGCAATAAATATAATTATAACAATTCATAAAAATTCATAAAAATTTATTATAATTATATTAAATTAATAATAATAAACAATAAATATATTTAATATTATATATTTAATATTTAATTAAAATATATATGATTAAATAAATTTATATAAATTATAATTATAATATAACACCCTTATATAAAATATAAACTATATAATTTATTTTTTCAAAAAACTCATATTATTTCTTAAAAATACTCACATAACTAAAAATATAGATATTTTAATGTCTTCTATTTTGAGATCTTACAAAATAATACAAATATTAAATTATCATCTTGGAATTAAAAAAATATCATATCTTGAACTAACCTTTTATTAGAACTTTAATTAAAATTATTTTAAACAAGTATGATAAAATTATATGTTATGTTTATTTATGAGACTATCTTATTATTTTTATTAATTTTTTTTATAATATATAAAAATATATAATTATTTATAATCTATTTAATTATAAATAATCATTAAATTTTTATTAAAATTTAAATTAAATAAATGTGTTTTGCACGTTATTTCTATCTAGGATATATATATATATATATATATATATATATATATATATAAAGGATTGATTTTCTTTTTACAAAATAAATTGGGTAGGTGAAGGCTGAAGCCATGCTGGTTGGTCGCAGTAGGTAGGTAAGCGTAGAGGCCTAAACCCTTCTTCCTCTCTCTTTCTTTCTTTCTTTCTTTCTTTCTTCATTTCTTCAATTCTTTTTCTTCCTTATTTAGCTTCTCTTGTGAAAAAGTAAAGTTGCTAAACCACAAAACTTGGAACGCAACCAGGAAGAAGATATTGAATTGGGATGGGGCTTTATACAACTGTGATGGAAGAGATGACGGAGTACACGGGGCTATCTCCGGCGGCCTTCTTCACCATCGCGGCACTTATGGTCGTGGTTTATCAGATGGTTACCGGCCTGTTTGTTTCCCCCGAAGATTTCAATAAACCCCCCATTGTTACCGCCGGAAACATCAACTCCAATCTTTTTAACTCGAGTTTCTCCGGTAGTAATGTTGGAAACCCGGTCCAATTGGGAGACATGACTGAGCAGCAACTAAGAGCCTACAACGGTTCTGACTCCAATAAACCCATCTTAATGGCCATCAAAGGTCAGATCTATGACGTCTCTAGCTCCAGGTACCCCAATAAAATCTCGTTCTTTTTGTTTCAATTCTCAACAGGATCATGATTTGGTCTCTCAAAATTCTCAATTTCAATTTTCAATTTTCAATTTCTATGGTGGAGTTTCGAAATCATGTAACTGGGCCGATTGCGGATAGTGTAACTGGTTTGATATTCTTACTTTGCTGTTTGGATTGGTTCTGAACCACCAAAATCTTTCCTTTATAAGAAAAGGGAAGAAGCTGCAACTCCTCTGCTTGACAAATAGCCCCCATCAAGTTGTGCTTAGATTTTGTTGTATGAGATTACTGACTGATATGCTTGTTGTTGCTTTGGTACTTCATCACAACCCATTCCTTGTTTCAGTTTCAATACCATTCATCTAATATCTTGATATATTCTTCACAATTTGAATGATAGTAATGTTTACATAACATTGGATTTTGGTTAAAACGAGCATCAAAGTTGAGTTTGACATTTACGTGCAGGATGTTTTATGGTCCTGGTGGACAGTATGGAATGTTTGCGGGAAGGGAAGCCAGCAGAGCCCTAGCACTTCTATCTTTTAACCCCCAAGACATTAATGGTAACCTTGAAGGTCTGGACGATTCCGAGCTTGAAATTTTGCAGGATTGGGAAGATAAGTTCATTGAAAAATATGCGAAAGTTGGGCAGCTTGTCCCAGAAGGAACGAGGATTGAGCACCCTGAAAGTGGAGATAAAGTTGAAGAGAGTAAGAGTCCGCAAGAAAAAGCAAAAGCACAATAGAGGGGGGGAATATAGCTGAGGTTTTAATCTTGTAGTGGGTTGCTGTGGATGGCAGTAACAAAATTGATCTGAGAGCTGAAATAAATGAGACCCTTTTGATATTATGTATATATATGATGTTTATGGTTAGTATGTAATGTAGAACCTGCTCCTTGCCTGTTGAGGGTTTTTCTTGCATCAATGTTATCACTAAGCTTATAATACTCTGCTAAAATATTGTGCATGGCAGAGGAAACTGAAGTCTGAACAGAGTGAATGGAGTCTTTTCAATTGGAAGGGGACATGTTTAATGCATAACAACTTTTGGACATTCTCGGTGGTAAAAAGCTAGATTCATTTCAATGGTTGCCTTCACCAAGGCGTTATATACCAGCAAAATTACACACTTATCCCGCTTTTATTTTAGTATACCGCAACTTCCAAATTGCGGATAAAATTAATATGTTGTTTGAATAATAAGATGAGATGAGATAGTTTTAGATAAAAGTTGAATAAAATATTATTATTTATTATTATTATTGTTTTGAAATTTGAAATTTTGAAAATTTTAAAAAGTTGAATTATTTATTATATTTTGTATAAAAAATTTTAAAAATTATAATAATAAGATAAGATGATATCTGATGGATTGTGAGTGATTCTCAATCCAAACAATTCCAAGATGCATGTCATGCAGTACAAACCGCAATAAAACATTCCGTACATAGATTCTGACGGAAATGTTAAACTTCTTATAACAAAATTTACTATGAAGTTTTTTAAAAATTTTGTGTCATCGATGACGCATGGATCATTATCATGCAATAAATATATTTATATTCTAACAAAAGCTAACATGAAAATAATAATATATATGCCGAATCATATTTGTTTGCATTTGATCAAAATGGCATTATAGTTGATGATTAATGCAAGTAGAATCACATAATACTGCAATAGGCATGAACATTATCATCACTGAAAAGATGGACGGTGTGATCAGAGACAGTAGAGTAGGCTTGGTCTGGAAAGTAACCGTGGACGCTTTCGTTAAAGCCATGGCGGTAGTAGTTATAGGAAGAGGCGTAAGTAGATTCGTCTAAGTAACGGGATGCATATGGATAGTATTCTGTGTCGTATGGGAATGGCCAATACTCTGCCTTCCTTCCCGTTCTCCTCACCACCTTTAGCACTTTCCTCTGGTCAATATTTCCCGTTACCCTCACCTTTTGCTTCTCCATGTCTATTTCCAAGCTATCAACACCTGCAGCTTCCATGCCAATTCATGTTGCATGTTGCAACCATAATTAATAAGAAGTTGATCATGAGAATTAATAAGATCTGAATATATATGACTAGAAAAGAAACTAAAATGGGTTATTTGAAAAGCAATTAATTAATAATGATTAAGATCATGTATATATAGTATAGATATAACATAATTATAATCAAGAAGGATGGATGGATGGATAAAGTCATCATGCCATGTAGTTTGGAGATTGCTTTTCGAACTCTCTTTACGCATCCTTCGCAATCCATATGCACCGAGAGTTCCACAATCTGTCATTATATTTATACGTACGGACACATGAAAATGAAAAGATGAGAGATGGTAGACTTGCAGACATGACATGCATATGTATATGTACGTAAGAGATCAACTAGCATACACTTACAGACATGACATTAGATGCACTTCTACCTCGGCGACCAAACAATATCGTGGGCATCATGAGAGTCTTAGCTTCTGTCCAGTAGTGCATTTTCTCTCCCGGCGATCGATATGCAGCCTTGGGCTAGCTATTTCGCTTCTTAATGTGCAGGCGGATGTCTTTGCTAGCTCTTGCAAACTTCAGCTTGTGTCTCAAGATTGAGATATATATATATATATCCTGATAATGTTCCGTTCCTTTAATTTGAGATATGATCCCATGCATGCATTTCAATTTTCATTTATCTTTTTTCGCACATGATGACTATATATATATATATATATATATTGGCTGAATTGATATTGCTCGATCGAATTTACTTGTCATTTATAAAAAGAATAATATATTATATATCAACGACATTAAATGGCAAAAATGACGTTCAAATTGGCCTCACCTAGCACGAATCTGTCTATCAACATGATTCTTTATTCTTTGTGGCCAAATACGTATACCTCGGCCTATATCTATCTATATATATTATTAATCCCTTTGACAAACAAAAAAGAAAAAGAAAAAGAAAAAGAAAAAGAAGAAGATACGCACTCTTTGATTGAAATTAGAGAATGAAGATGAGGAAAATAGCTCCGGGCCCCGGCAAGATCATCAGCAACACAAGTGGAAGTAGTCATGATAAAGTGTAGTGATTATACTGTACTATCATGACCACCTCCATAATCATGACTTGATTACTACTTTCTGAATAATAATGTGACAAAATCATGGGTACGATATGATTAATTTGTCACATTCTTTTCTAGTGCTAAACAATAAATTAACCAAAAGCTAGGTAGCTTAATAACTAATTATATGCGTATCGGGTTGAGTTGAGTTGGTTGGGGAAAATAATTTGAGGAAGAAAGGGATGGGAATATTAGAAGGAAAGCAACGTTTGCTTGCATGCTATTTTTATGCACAGACAAGTTGCTGGCTGTGCATGGTTTCTGGCATGCATGCAACTGATCTAAAGGAATCTCTGGCTTTCACACTCTATCATCATATCTGTCTTCTCTACGGCATATGCTTCATTTGCTTTCCTTCTAATCTGTAGCTTTCACTATCCAATAATACGGATACGAAGCAGAAATTTATTCCTCACCATAAATAAATAAATAAATATATAATTAATTAATATACGCTGAATAAATTTACTTGGTCTTCTTAACAACTGCCTAATTCCTTTAAGCTTGCTCTACCCGGGCCGGCCTGCTATCTCCTGGCCTTCTGGCCATAGCCATTGTTTTCTTTGGGCTGAACTCGATTGGGCTTCCACGGATTGCCAAACTTCAAAGAAACGTCAAGAGGGCCTTCGTACGTTTTCTTCTGTTTTTCAGTTCTTTGAGCTTCATTTCTCTCTCCTCTTCCTTACTCCTCTTTCTCTCTCTGCTCGACGCCTTTGACACACCCATCACCTGTACCCACACCCACACCCACACCGACAGTCGTACACTTGGATCTACCACCTCCATTTTCTTACTTCTACCACCTTCCGCCACCTGAATTCGCTTCAAGCCGCCGTCGGCGACCCAATTCCGACGAAGGTCACTGGAGCTACCAGCTAGACCCTCCAGGATTGGCACCCTTAAAAACATTGAGGTAATTTATGTAGTTCTTCTATCTAAAGGATTTAGTCTTGTTTCTACATGATGATTATAATAATCTGATTGTTGGGATTTTATGTGATCAGCTATATTTGGGAGAACGGGAAGTAGGTTTATGAAAATCCGCATAATAAAGGGCAACATCTCAATGTAGAATAACTTGGTGGAATTACCGTTCATTATAGACATAATTTTAACAACTTTCTTTTGAAATTCTGCACATTAAATGTCTGCTGAGAGAACAACTCTTGGACCTGCTGTGAACAAATCACCAGACCTAAGACCATGCATTAATCTGTAAAAATTATGCAACAAACTAGAGAGAAGGGGAAAATAGAGGGAGAGTACGAACAATAGGCATGGATAAAGACTCAACTGAGGCAAGGCTGTTTCCCGAAAGTAGTAAGGATGCTCTAAAGAGAAGGCCTCCTCCTCTTCCTGGCTTTTCTTTGAGGGCCAGAGGAATCTTACGCCCAGTACATTGCTTGCCGGAAGGGGTACACTATTAAATGTTTGAAATTATGGGGCTCTACTTGCAACAACTAGAAATTAGGGTTGGAACTTATGTAATTTGGCCCTTTTTTTGGCGTTCGATAAGGATTTTTTGTTCCAACCCTATCTTAGGATTACAAGGATTCAACCAAAGAACCCAACCAAGCAATTCTCCTTGACCTGGCAAAGAAAGAAAGGAACGAATTGGATTCCATCATCGAGTCCACTCCATTGTGGGATCGACAGCTAATGCTAATAGAACTAATGCGCCTTGGAAAGTGTGCTTTCCTTCTCAATCAATGCCTGAGCATTCCATACATCACCATCAAATTGACATTCTCTGCACTTAGTTCTCTCATGTTCCAACTCTTGTTTTTTCGTAAGAGAAAGGGGTTTCGGAGTGAAGTAGCTTATTTAATTTTTAAGTCAGAAGAAAGGGCATAGATAGAATGAGACTCATCAGGAAGAACTGAAGGCTCAAAAGATTTAATGTGACAAGATAACTGTAGGTAAGTGGCTACCTAAGGAAACTCCGATTTGATCCGCCCCTTGGCTAGGAGGCATCTACCTCATCCTGATCACAAGGAGAGGTTCACCATGATGTTTTTTGCCCCTTCCATAAAGAATGAAATGCATAGGAGACCATCCTTTTATTGCGGCATGCTCCTCAGATTTATGGATGTGCAGGGGGCCTGAGGCCCTACTTAGTTGACTAACAATGAAAAAGGCTTATGAAACTAAGTAGGGCCTTTTGTATGTGGTTGTTGTCCTCCATCTCATTTCTTATTGTCTGAGAATGCAAGAGGGAAAGGCATTTTTGTTTCATTTTTCTTTTTTGTTCCCTGATAGGGAGGGGATTCTCCTCACATACTGAGAGATCAACCTTTCTTGGGAGATTGACTTTCTTCACCGTGCTCTCATATACTCCTTACTTCGAACTCGAATAACGAATGGCTTTTGTTCAAATCATATTTGTATAAGGATATAGTTGAATGGTAAATTTACCATATTAAGTAAATGCATTTGTTTGTAAGGGTTTGTTCTTGTGGATGTTATGGTCTGAATACTTGTGTTCTGAGTAATTGCCTTCTGACACTCTTCACGGTTTACAGGCTGAGTGCATAGTGGGGAAAGATGAAAAGCCAGAGCAGTTATGTGCCGCCCCCTTATGTGCCTTTGGGACAGTTAGATTCAGCATCTGAGATTGTTCCGGGCAATGAAGATATTCCTACACATGGTCATGTCAGCGAGGGACTGTTGCAATGGTCTTCAGGAATCTGTGCTTGTTTCGATGATATGCAGAGCTGTACGCTACTTTCTGCCTTGTGACCTTGATTTATCAGAACCAAAATTATAAGGTGCCTCTTGAATATGACAATCAGTAAAAATGACAAATTGTTTTTACCTTGTTCTTGGTACTGGGCTTACTTTCTGGGGATGTTATTGTTTACAGTTATTCTGCTCTGAAACAACATGAGGCTGAAAATATATTTATACTAGCATGTTAAGTATCTATAAAGAGATCAAGTTCTTGACATAATGACACAAGCTGAATGTGTGTGTTTTGAACTTTTGAGCGCCAAATTCAGTTGATGGCGTGCTTGGTCTGAAGATGCTTTATTTGTATTTTTTAAAATATTTTGTAAACCAAAAAGAAAGGAGTAAGCAGTCAGGTTCAGTGGTATATAACATCAATAAGATGGTAGTTCTTTATTCTCACTTGTTTGAGGGAAAAACATCTAATTGTTTGTTGTTTTGGGAATTGGGGTTGGGGGTCTATGACGTGACTTCTCTGAATGCATTTATGTTATGGCATGTTTGAATTCCCCGAGGTGCACTTGCCTGTGCACCCCTGGGATTAGTTGGGACGCTGTTCCCGAACACCTAGTTCCAATAAATTTTTTTTTGTTATTGTATGTTGGACAAAGAAAAGGTATAATTCTTAATATCCAATCAACAATAAGTAAGTGGATAAGCGTTAAAATTATAGAAGCAGGGAATTTTAATTTGGTCCTTCAGATCTGCAAGGTCTGTCAAAACCAAGATTATCAGCTGACTGCAGTTTGTTACATGGTACAGGTTGTGTAGGTTTTTTTTGTCCTTGCTTTCTTTTTGGGAAGAATGCAGAATTTCTCGGCTCTGGGACTCTGATGGGATCGTGCCTGACCCATTTTGTTTTGTGGGCTCTTTTCAATTCTGTTTGTTGCTTGTTGACCGACTGCACTTTGTTGGCTTTACCTGGATTCTTTATCTCATGCTATGCTTGTGGATACCGTAGGGCTCTACGGTCAAAGTATAATTTGCAGGTACAGTTTTAGACTTCAATCATGTAGTTAGAAGATAGAGTCTCATCAATTCTTTTTATTTATTTTTATTCCCATTGAATACTTCTTAAGGCAATTCTTTTTTCTGTATCTTGGTTAGATTTTAAAGGCGCTTGAGGTTTTGACTCCCCTGCTCCCTCCCAAAAAATACCAGGCCTATTACTAGGTTGCCTTGAGAATGTCTTTAGACTAGTCCAGGCTCCATGTAAACTTTGATGAGAAATGAGAAGATGGGCACTGTCTTTAATTCTCAAATTATTTGCTGGTTTGTCTGGCTTCATTGAGTGGCAGCCATGATTAGAGTAAGGTTGAATGGCAAGAAAAAGAAAAATTTTGAATGACATTTGATTTGCCCTGCTGATTGGCAACCTAAGTCTCATTTGAATGTTCAGTGGAGTTGAGATAAGTTGAGTTTTTTATGAATAGTAGTGAGTTGAAATAATAGAGTGAGTTTTTTGGGGTTCACTTAAAATGAGTTTAGATGGGTTTGGATATTAAGATGAATTTAGATGTATTTATAAGAAGTTGAAAAAGGTTGTGGGCCCCACGTATAAAAATGTGTTGAGTTGAAAAAAATTACGAGTCCCACGTGTAAAGAGATTTTGAGTTGAGATGTTTAGTAATATGAAAATTAGGTATTTAGATGTTAGACTAAGTTCAAACGGAACCTAAGACCCTTCCTCTGAGTTCAATCTTTTGGGTTAACCACCCCTAACAGGTCTTGGCATGTAAAAATATGTCGTAGCGATTTATGCCAATTCTTCTATTCCGTTGTAGGTATTGCTTGTGATAAAATCATTGTTTTAACTTGCTCTAGCTTACCACTTCATTTTTAATTGCTTATGAAGGAAGCGCCATGCGGGGACTTTGTTACTCATTTCTTCTGCCATTTGTGTGCCATTTGTCAAGAGTACCGGGAGATCCGTGAAAGATCTGGTGATTTTGGATCCCCTAATCTGAGTTTGGCTGTAGTTACAGCTCCACCAGTCCAGACGATGGAATCGGATTTCAAGGAGTAGCGCCATACCGTACCCTAGAACTTTCTGCAACATCTTTCAATCAAATAAAAAGCGAAATAGGCAACATCAGTCTTGGCCTTGGGTTGTATTTTGTGCTCACGTCTTCTTACCACGTTGCCTACAGAATTTCTCCTTGTAGCAGCATAGAATATTGTGTCTATTGCAGGTGACTGGATGGTAAACAAACGGATATTTTCTTTTGAAAGTAATAGAATTTGAACAATGCAAAGATATGTTAGATAAGTAGCTACTAATTGCTTATTCTATTATGTTTTCAGTTGAGATGGGGAATGGGTGCAGCTTATTATGTGGTCGTGTGTGTTTTAAATGTTCTAGTTTCATGTGTGTGAGAAGGAGAAGAAGAAGAAGAAGCAGCCCGTCCCTCGCGGAAAATGAGTGAAAACTTCAGAGGATGGTTGTTGTTGGGTCGTTGATTTAGGCCTTCTTCCTAGTCTTGTTCTGGTCTGCTGCGCTTGCCTTCGACTGCCATTCCTATTTTTCGGCCTTCTAGTTACCTTCGTTATAACTACTCTCTCCTGCCTTCTAATATTAAGTATACAACATTAAGAATAACTATTTTCAGATCTTTGAATTTCCAAACATTATTTAAACAAAAAAAAATCTTAATTTAAAATCTTCAATTTTTTATCTAAGCAATACCTAATAATTATAATTTTCAAACAAAAATAATAAATAATCATTTTTTTTTTCAAATTATAAAACAAAAACTATATTCAAATAATTTTTAATATTTTTATTTAATATTTTCTTGCATTTTTTAAATTCATTAAAAATATTAATTCAAATCATTTCCTATTATTCATAGATATATTAAGATATTATAAGTATCTAAAAAGCTCTAAAAGTCCTTTTAAGCCTGGTTTGATTTCATAGAAAAATTGAATAAATTATGTTTATAATATTTTTTTAATATTAATTTTATTTTAAAATTTTAAAAAATTATTTTATAATTTTAAAAAATTGTATTGTTTATTTTATTTTATATATAAATTTGAAAATAATAATAATAATGAGATAAAGATAAAGAGAGAGCGTTTGTAAAAATAAATTAGGACTTTATCTCTCTATTAAGTAGAGTTGTAAATGAATTATAAATTTTTAAACATTTTCAACTTGAGATATAAATGTTTTTCAGGTGACAATTGTTTTGGAATTAAGAATGCATTACAGATTTCAACCATTCGCAAGATTCACGCAAAGATTTTTATATGTCTTTAAAACGTTCGGAATTTAGGAAATTTTAATCCTCAATATAATTTCACACTCCAAACTACTATGCTATCTTCAAGCAAAATCATACGCAAAATTACACCACGTTGACTTTGTTGCTTTGATTGCATAATCAAAGATAAAAATAAAATCGAAAAAAGAGAGATGATCAATTCAAGTGAATCGATCCTTGAATGTCTCTTAGGCAATTTATAATTGGAAATTGCTTAGATACATTGCATGTAGCACACTATCCTTTATAATTTCAACCAACTCTATTAATCAGCCTTATATCAATGTGAAATCCACCTAAACGGAAATTATTTACAAAATACAAATTCTTGCATAGCTAAATATTGTATGATTATAACTATTTGCAATTTTGCATGTCTGGAAATCTTAAATCAATATAATGATTAATATTATTAATAATTGGTGACGTGTACAAATAAATATCTTATTTAATTCTTAAAGGGCCGAACAACATAGTGCTTTTAGAGTCATACGTGGACGTGCCAACTAACAACCTACGATTAATCCGAATTCGAGAGGGAGACTGATCCATATGTATGTATATATATATATAGCTTCATGACAGCTGAGTTGATGCCCGCAAAAACAGAGGAAGGAGAGAAGAGAAAACAGAGAATAACAGCTATCAGAGACGGAATCGATCGAAAGATATTTCTTCCGGCGCTTCCTCTACAGTTTTTAAGCCGAGAGATATCTACTTGTTTTTTCGTTTGCAAACTTCTATTCTTTCGTTTCAGTTGTCGGAGAAACGGACGAGCGTTCGAATCGTATGTCTCAAAAAACTCCAGAATTTATTTCTTTGATATTTTGTGTCCGCTTTGTATATTCCGAACTGCGAGATTAGCCCTTTTTTTTAAAAAAAAAAGAATTTCATGAACCGTATGTCAGACTAGAATCCATTGGTGGTTTTCTATATCGTTACTCGTTTCAAAACCTGTGTTGTTTCCCCAGTTGGTAACGTAGTGTTCTCCAGTTTTCCTGCTTTCCGGTTATAACTTTGTTGCCAAATTTGAGAAGAATTTAGAAGGAAAGCCTTTTTAAAAAAAAATTAATTCTTAAATAGAGCATATCTGCCTCACTTAAATCTTCTAAATGGTAAGATAATAATTAGATTTAAATTTTATTTTTTATTTTTTAAAATTAAACCATACCATATAAGCACTTATAAATGCTATACATTGCTGCGGATTAAGAATATAATTTTTTTTAAATAATTTTTTTTTTTCTTGTTACAAAGTGCGAGCTGCGACTCCATGTTCATTTGTTGATTGACAATGCATTATGATATGCTCTAGTGATGAACGTTTGCTCAGGTGTTTTTGAACTCATATCTTTTAAACGAATGGCATATCAGTTAAATTGTTTACTCAAGCATTAGTTTTTTATAATATGAAATCTCGTGACTCCAAGATAATTACTCTTGCATAAAATGTTGCTTTTTATTTCTTTTATTTTTTTATTTTATTTTTAATTTTACCCCAATATCGTTTCTAGAAAATGGCCTTCAATGATTCAATCTCTCACACTCTCTCTCATGTTCCATGGCAGATTAAAGTTGGTTCATACTGGTTAATACAAGACTGACTCTATAAGAGCTCTATGCCAGTGTGCCCAAAAGATTGGCGTTGCTGGGAAGGGAGTAGTCAACATGAAATATTCTCTTGGGAGTGTGAGAGATGAAGTTTCATTCGCCTTGGGCATAATCAGTATTATCGGTTGGAGTGTAGCTGAGATACCTCAAATAATCACTAATTACAGGGAAAAGTCAGCAGAGAGCCTCTCCCTCACTTTCTTGCTGACATGGACACTTGGGTATTGCAGTTTGATCCGTTTAGCTGACTATTATTCATATCTTGTCTTCGTCGATTGGATGTGGGACTCCTGATTAGTTATAGCTAATAATTTTTGTCTTTATTTTTTGGTCCAACTGTTATGAGCATAATGTGTGCATACTTGTTTTATTGACGTATGTACTTGCTTCACCCAAAAAAAAAAAAAAAGTACTTGCTTCAACTTTCTGGTTTTTGGATTTTCTTTCAAGTGATATACCAAGTGTAAACCATAAATGGGTTGCTATGCCTACATTCCTGTTCACTCTCATATATTAATTTTTTTATAAATAAGAATATATAAATATTTTATAAATTTTTGTCACGGTTGATATATTTTTCAAAGTTGCACTGGAATTCCTTCAAACTTTTAAGATGCATACATGCTAAATCATACATTTAGGTTGATTTTTTTTCCTATATGTATGCTACAGTTTGCTGATTATGTAAATCAGTTAAAATTTCTCCCTGGTTTCTTATTTGCCCATGTCATTACATATTGGTGTACTTCTTTGGCAGGGATCTTTTCAACCTTTTCGGCTGCTGGCTGGAACCGGCTACTGTGAGTCTCTCTCTCTCTCTCTCTCTCTCTCTCTGTGTCTGTGGAGAAAGGAACGTAATTGCACTCATATCTACTTATTAAACTTTTATCTCAATGCCTGTGCTTTTTGTATAAGAGCTAAACAGGATATGTCCATGATTTATGAAATGCATACCTTGCTTTACTTGATTTACTGAACTTTCTTCTTCTCGTTTATGCAGCTTCCAACACAATACTATATGGCAGTGGTAAGATGTCAATTGAAGCCTAGAGTGATCTAGAATCTAATAGATTTGAATCTTCGTCTTAGTTTGCAATTGCTTCCTTCAGCTTCAAAGTTTGAGTCAAGTTCTCCTTGTTATGTGATCTACAGCTATATGTAGTGACTTGCGGGATCCTTACTGCACAGGCCTTATACTATGGCCACATATATCCTCGACTAAAATACAATAGAAGACAGCACAAGGTTGGAATTTAATTAACTTTTCTCTCACAATAGTTTGCACAAGCTTTCTGATGAGTTTATGTTTGCTGATGTGTTGATAAACATCTGAAAGCTCCATGCTCTGGGGAGTGGGGACTACTGAGATTTCAATGAAATATTAAATGCAAGGGAATATTAAAAACAACCTTTTTAGTAATGGCTGAAACTAATTGCCTGTATGGAAATCCTGTTAAGAATGTATTTTATTCTAAACTTACATTTGTAAAATGTTATTAGCCTTTTTAAACCTTTGGATACAAAAGTTTTTTTTTTCTTTTCAAAAGAAAAAGATCAAAAATGAAGTTTACCGGTGAAAGTAGTAGTTTATAGCGATTGTAAGTCTTCAGTTTGGATATAAATTTTTTTATGTTCTTCTGAACTCATGCCTGTAAAACTTTGTATCTGTAACACAGGATCCAAAGCCCAACAAGTTGGTGGCACCGGTAGAAATTATACCGGGGGATGGTGATATTGGTGGGAAACAAGTAAATGAAGCTGAGAGGAGTAATGGCTCTGTCACTTTTGGCGGAGAACACATTTTGAGTTCACCTATTCCTCTTCCAGGAATTCCTCAAAGTGGTTCTCTTGAAAGAGAAGTATACTACATGTAATTGATTTTTCTCCTTTAGATTCTTGAAAACACACCTATCCACTCTAGGTTCATAGATTAAACCATTAACTGCTAATATGAGAATATGTACCAAATAGTATGTTTGTTATTTATTTATTTATTTTACTCATGAACTTTTCAGTTGTTGGAAGGTATTATTAGTAATGTTTGATATAAATGTTAATTGCAATTAGCTTGAGCTTTGTGTGGCCATCCAGAAATTCCATAGTGAATTTGCAGTGTCCCTTAAACTCAACGATCATCAGGAGATGAGTTTCAAAGGATACACTAGTTCTGCCCAAGAAAACTTTTTTTTTAAATTAGGGTTTTGCCTAGAAATCATAATTGGGTTTCATTACTTGTATCTGGTCCTGGTTATTCTGACTGGGTACAATACTTACTTTACTCCCTAAGATCTTTCTCTTGCTTAAAGTCATTAAGGTTCTCGGTTGCTCTCTCTCTCTCTCTGTGGAAGTTTTAATATGTTTTACTTCAATAGATTTTCCTAAGAATCATAACATGGTTCAGTCAATAATGTAATCCTCATTGTTAAATTAGTTTGATCGAATATGCATCAGGTCAGCAAGATCTCTATCAAGGGGTCATACTCCCCCAGCAGCAACTTTTCTAGCACAAAGAAAGAATTACGCATCTCTTCTTGCTCAAAATTCTATTGAAGAGCCCTTGCTTGGTGGACTTGAGTCCAGACAATCTACTCCGCCACCAAGCATCAAGACTACTCTTTGTGTGGTGAGCCTTACATGGTGAATTTTATATTTAGATTAGATTAGCTGAACTGCTATCCTATGTTGATTGTGGGGATCAATCTTTTTAACAATTTTCTACTTCAGGTCTCCGTTATGAGTTTTCTTGGCATTTACAATTTCCATCGGTCAGCGGACAGTAAACTTTATTCAGGGTTTAAAAGTCAAAATGAAGGATTTGTAATACAAGTAGGCAGAAAGCTTTTGCAGGCAAGCAGAATGGTAATTTAGTTTCCTTTACACGATTATAGCAGGTTACACCATGGAATAACTCTTTGGAAAGCCTATCATATCAGTTTCAACTTTCTCATATGAGATGTCCTCTGTTTGGTGGTCTTCCGGTTTTTCTAATGTTTTGTTTACTTGGTGTTCGGGCCAAGGCTATTTGAGTAAGTGGCGTATTATTTAGAAATTGGGATTTAGACTGATAAGGTGCCTGACTATTTTGGCTGTGGATGAGGTATGGGCTAAGATGAGTTATGTACCTTGTGAACACAGAAAGCCAAAATCTTACAATACCGGGCTTCATAACTTTTGATTCTTGGATCCTTTTACTGAGAAATTCCCTTTTAGTTTTCAATTTCTTCTGAAATATATTTGAACAGAAAACACCTTCAAATATTGAACTAATCATCTTTAAATTGTTAATGGGGATTTCAGGTAGGCGGTGGGCTGTTGCAAGAAAATGGTTTTAAAGAAAGCCTGGGTATTGGAAGTTTCCTTGGCTGGGGAATGGCAGTTCTATACATGGGTGGAAGGCTTCCTCAGATTTTCTTAAATGTGAGACTTATACATTTCAAAGCAGCTTTTAGATGACTTTAGTATTTTTTTTTTTTTTTTTTTTTGGTATTACTCCTTCCCACAAACTTTTATTGTTTTTCACCACTGGTGTCAAATGCGTGAACTGTGATTGTGAGTATATACCTTTGGTTTGACCTGCTCTAGTGACATGTGGGTTCCCAAAAGACAAATAGGTTAAATGCTTCCTCTGTTTACATTAGCAGAAAGATGAGAAAAAATAATGGACTAATTATCTCTGTACTTTCCCACATCTGTTGTGAAAATAGTTATATTTGGTCCATTTGGGTATGTCCCCTGAGTTCTACTTACCTGGTGATTTCAAGTTTAAAATCAATAGTAAGTCTTAGAGTTGATAATATTTTACTTATTTCTACTTCTTGATCATTTTTGCAGATTAAAAGGGGCAATGCTGAGGTAAGCATTAATTTCACCTATTTAGTTGTAGTTTCTCATATATTTTATGACGAAAACTGCTTTTTGCTTGAGAAGGATTGCTTATGAAGCATCATCGGCTTGTAGTACATACAGCTCTAGCAACCCTCCTCCCCCATTGCTAAAAAAAGAAACGAAACTAGGAACAATAGTGTGTGCATGGCTGATGCAGAGAGAGATAACACTTTTCTCACATTATTTGCAGGGGCTTAATCCTTTCATGTTCATCTTTGCTTTGGTTGGAAATGCCACTTACATAGCCAGGTTAGTATCATCTATCCTGATTTAATCAGTTTGTGCTACTTACTTCGACTAAAGTGCAACCTCTATACTAGGGTGTTAGGTTGTCAGCTCTAATACATTTCTCACAAGATCATTACTTGTCTTTTTGTGCAGTATACTTGTAAGCAGCTTGGATTGGTCGAAAATTAAACCAAATCTACCATGGCTGGTGGATGCAGGAGGGTGCTTACTTCTCGATACAGTTGTATCCTTAAAATATGCTCACAATGTGTTTGGGTAGAATTTATTTAGTGTAAAAATTGAACACTACACTGAAGTTGTAGAAACCTTAACTATCCTTTTAGATACTATATCAATTTTTCTACTTCCGTCATTGGAAACCCAAAGAGAACAAGTTTGGACACTACAATGCCAGCTTAGATGACCAAGGAATAGTATGATTTTAAGGTACTCTCTCTCTCTCTCTCTCTGTGTGGTTGTGGTTCTGTGGTGTCATCTCCTGGCATGAAATTTACTTGACGTAGATAATTAATCCAACTTCCAAGAGCTTTTAAGGTTTTCTTTCATAGCATACATATAAATCATAGCTTGCAACTTTCATTAGCCTGCTTACAACTTTGTTGAATTCCCAAATGATTGAAGCAAGGATAATGCTTAAGAATGACTCCTCCTTCAATACAATTTTTTTCCTTTACTTTCTTTTCAAGTACCACTTGAATGGCATGTTAAATGGAGAAAACCACTATGAGAGTTCTTTGTGATGAGCTCCCCCAAGTTCAGTTAACTGCCATGAGAGCCAATGGACACGGCAGATCACTACTAGGCAGAGAATTTTATTGGGATGCATGTAGTTGTCCAGAGTAAGTAAATAATTTTTCTTTTGAAGGAGAGCTTGCTAACTGATCATGAAGATGCCACCAATATTTAGTACTTAGTTTGCCTTCAGACCATATTAAATGACCTTTAACCACTTTAGCCTTGATTATGAGGTTGGTCAAAGCTCAGTGGATTGGGAGAGAAAATGGATCTGGGTCATCAAGATTCAAAATGAAAAAAAATAAAAAATTACAAGAACCTCAGCAATGAGAGGACAGTTCAAGCAATGTAAGGTTGTATACCTGATGTAATAGTAAAAAAGGCAATAGGAGGGGAAAAAAAAGTATGATAAACATTTTTACAATAAAAAAAAAAAAAAAACAATACAAGAGCTTGAATTCACATTCAGTTTTCTTTTTGTTACTTATTGGATTGACTTACTAGATGTCGTTAACATTTCTCCAGGTATTGTAGTAAACCTACACTTTTGACTAGAGATTCAGGAGTCACTGAAGACTTTGGTGGTTCGAGTTAGAGTACGTGGAAGTAGCTTATTTTTTGCGTATTGATACAAAATTGCTTTGGTGTAGTTGGTTTATACAACGCTGCAACTATTGGATTTCTTATTACTTTACAGTTGCAGTTTGTATATTATTCTCTTGATGATTATGCGATTAATGAATTTTGTATGAGTTATTGGAGTTTAGGAATTAATTGTGCAGCTTCTTGTCGAAAAAAAAAAACAACAAAAATATATATGTTTTAAGATATGTTAATGAAGTTGTGGAAGACTTGCAAAAGTATAAGTGGATCCACATACGACTATAAGGTGTGTAAATGTTACGTAATCGTTAGGGGCGTAAATGGTCCGGTCCGGTCCGGTCCAGTCCGGAAAATTTGTGGACCGATTTCATTCGGTCCAAGAATTCTCTCACCCTGGACCGGACCGAACAGGAGTTCGGTCCATACCGGTCCGGTCCAATTCGGTCCAAGAGCGGTCCGGTCCGGTCCAGGGGTGCCCCATATGATTTAATGGGCTAAATTTAATATATAATTCTACAATAATCAAATATTTTTTTGGTCCAAATTTAATTAGTATAAATTATAATATGTTAATATTTTAAAAGTATATATTATATATTAATATGTTAGTATATATTATATATTAAGTATGTTAGTAAATTATAACTAATAGTCTAATAGTCTAATAACACTTTTACATTAGTATATGTTAATAAACTATAACTAATAAGTAATAACATTATTACAATTTACATTAGTATATTATATATTTATATGTTAGTAAATAGTGATAAATTATTAATAATATATTAAATAATAATAATACACTTATTATTTATATATTAATATATAAGAGTATATATTATCCATTAATATATTAGTTAATATTAAATATTAAGTATATTAGTAAACTATAACTAATAATCTAATAGTCTAATAATATTATTACATTAGTATATATTAATAAACTATAACTAATAAGTAATTCCATTATTACAATTTACATTAGTATATTATATATTTATTGTTGCCCAGATGACTAACACAAGAGGGGGGGTGAATTGGGTTATATTAAAAAATTAATACTTATAAACTAAATATACAATATAAAATATAACCAAAATATAAAGCAGTAGGAAATATAAAGAGTAGGGTAAGAGAAAGCAAACTCAGTATTTTTACGAGGTTCAGCCCCACTGCCTACGTCCTCGCCTCAAGCTACCCCTTGAGGATTCCCAAATCCACTATTCAATCTCCTTTAGGTGGAGATAGAAACCTATTACACCTTTGAGCAGCACCGCTCCAAAGATTCCGTGTAGAACACCCTCTACACTTCCAATCACCTCACACTTGGTGATTCAACTATTCCCTGTGTAGAACACCTTCTACACACACAAGGGTTATACACACCCTCTTACTTCCAATCACCTCACACTTGGTGATTTAACTATTCCCCGTGTAGAACACCTTCTACACACACAAGGGTTATACACACCCTCTTACTGATACAAGAATTGATAGTGGGTAGGCTATCAGAAAACACTCCTCAATGAGTGAAATAAAAACAATACAGCACAAACTATATCTCTCTCAACAAGAACAAGAATTAAGGCTCAAAACTTTAGAAAAGAGAGAATGAGAGCTTTGAAAGAATGATGCAAAATTTAGCAATAGATGTGTAAGCTCTTGTTGTGATTTTTGCAAAACTCAAGTGAGCTATTTATAGGTAAATGAGTCTTCAATTTCAAATTTGAAAAGATTCTCATGTCAAATAAGAGCACTATTCACTTTTCAAAAAATTCAAATAAAAACATTTCCTTTTTGCATTTGTCAAAGACAACTCCATTCATTTTTCAAAGAAATCAAACCTAATCTTTTGCTTTTCATACAAGACAAAATGAGCATGATTTATTTTTCAAACCAAATCATCTTCTTTTTGCATATGTCAAAAAAACACACAACCACCCTTTAAGATTTTCAAACAAATCATCTATCTTTTATATTTGTCAAAAAAACACACAACCACCCTTTAAGATTCTCAAACAAAATCATCTACCTTTTGCATTAGTCAAAAAAACACACCACCTCCCTTCAAGACTTTCAAACAAAATATGCACATGTCAAATATGATAATCAATCATCTTATAAAATCAAGTTTTTATAAAAAAAATATAATTTTCGAAATTATTTTGTTTGATGGTGTTATGCACATGTGAAAAACATAATTTTCAAAACTAAGACATTTAAAAATGTCTTGCATATGTGGAAAAAGTAATTTGATGTTTTATGAGAAAAAAGAGTAATTTGGAGCCTTAATCCAATTTCTAATTTTATCAAGAGATGTACAAAAATAATCTATGAGCTTCATTTGTAGACTTGATATCTTTCTTGCTCATGCTTGATTTCTTGATGTGTTTAGCTCCCTTCATGCATAGACAACTTGAGCTTGAGTTTTCAATATTATTTGTTATCATCAAAATTTATACGTAAATACGAGACTTGAAACCTTGGGTTCAACAATCTCCCCCTTTTTGATGATGACAAATACTTAGTAGAAATCTGCGACCTGCAGTAATACTTAAGCTCCCCCTGAAAATATGCGTTAGTATTTCAAGAAAAATATAAACATGATTCTAGCATATATAACAGGGTAGTATAATACTAGTATAAGACTTCTCCCCCTTTTGGCATCATTAAAAAGGAATCATAATTAGATCAATAAGATATATTCCTGCAATAACCAATAGACAAATAAAACGCTGCGTTAGTAGAGACTGTAGAAATTAGAACCACCTGTGTCCGACAAAAGTTGCAAACGTTGAAGCCGAATTTTATCATCTCGGTGCGGAAGAAGATTTAAATCTACTTGATGTTATTGACGAATTAGATGTTTCGGAGATTTGAAGATGAATAATTAAAATTATTCGTGTCCGACAAAGACAGCAAAAGCTGCAGGCCTAGCTTTGGCAATGCGGTGCGGAGCCATGCATGTCCGACAAAACCTGCAAATATTGGAAGTCTAACTCTGACAATTCGGTGCGGAGCCACGCGTATCTGACAAAACCTGTAAAGGTTGGAGGCTTAGCTCTAGCAGTCGGTGCGAAAGCAGATCAATCGCCTGATGTTGTTGACAAACGGATTTGAAGGCTTTGAGTTTCTATAAAAAAAAAATCATTTTCACCTATCGGATACCAAAAAAAATTGCTTCTTGACCTAAATTCTGTTTCTCCATAACGATAGAATGGCCGAACAATTCTCTTCCACTAATGTTCCAGACTTGAATCAGGAACCCTTGACGCATCAACCATCAATCTTCTCTCCTAAGGCCGTCAATGCCATGATAGGAGCAGAGAACCGTTTTTCTAGTAAGAAAACTTTTGACAATGTGTGTCCAGCATATCTTATATTTCTTTTGACTAATAAGATTTGAAGAGACAATAGCTTGTCTTGTTCTTTATGCTATCTCTATAAAATCAGTTTTAAAGTTCATCCGATTTGCATCAAATCTTATTCTCATCTCTATAACTCATCTACATTCCTTCAATATTCTCGCTTTAAGTTTTCAATTCTTTTCTCAATGGCTCATTCTTCTAACATTCCTCTAGATGCATCCATGAGGTATTCTACATCTCAATCTCATGTCCTTTCTGCAGCTACCATTGGCGCTATGTTGCAGCAAGAGAACAACAGTTTGGCTAATAAGCCAGACTCCGATGCTATCTACGACTTGGTGAGTCTCGGGACTCGCTACTCATCCTCTATTGTCGCTTTTTCCCAGCGGCTACAAGTCAAAAATCATGAGGTTGAAAAGCTTAAAGAACAAATTGTTGTACTTCAACGAATTGTTCAAGAGTCTCACACAAGGGAAGGAATCCTTCGGCAGAAGAATAAAAAGTTGAAATCTCTATTGGATTCTTCATTCCGCTTGCCAGTTCCCATGGATAGGGATGACATGATATTATATGAAGAGAATGAGCGTCTCAAACATGAGGCTAAGAACCTCAAGTTTCTGTAGATCATTTAAGATAATGAAATAAAAGTATCTAGCAGATATCCATGGCATGCATCATTCCTATTACTCTTCTAATCATGCGTAGTCTATCTTCTGGTAGGGGTTTTGTAAAAATGTCTGCCAAATGATCATGTGTACTAGTGAATTCTAATACAATATCGCCCTTCTGCACTTTGGTCCGAGATTGTTGTATTGGATTTTTTGAAAGATTTATAGCACTTGTATTATCACATTTGATTGGAATGTGATTGTACATAAGTTTAAAATCCTCAAGTTGTTGCTTCATGTAAAGAACTTGAGCACAACAACTACCCGCAGCAACATATTCTGCCTCAGCAGTAGATAGTGCAACAGAATTTTGTTTTTTTACTAAACCAAGAAACTAGTGCACGACCTAAGAAATGACATGCTCCACTAGTGCTTTTTCGATCTATTTTACAGCCAGCATAATCTGCATCTGTGTAGCTGATTAGATCGAAAGATGTGTGCTTAGGGTACCATAACCCTAAGTTAATTGTACCACTAAGATATCTAAGAATGCGCTTAACTGCAATTAAATGTGATTCTTTTGGAGATGATTGAAAGCGTGCACATAAGCACACACTAAACATAATATCTGGTCTACTGGCTGTCAAATATAATAAACTACCAATCATACCTCGATATACTTTGAGTCAACTGGCTTACCGCTTTCATCTTTATCAAGTTTAGTGGTTGGACTCATTGATGTTCCAATTACTTGATTTGCAATCCGAGAAAGAAATTAAGTTCTCCCATTATGCTTATTTCAAATTCTTTCTGCATATTCTTAACAAAATCTTGACACATATTTTCATTAGTAGCACCAAATATTATATTATCTACATAAATTTGAACTAGAAGAATATCATTCTATTCATATTTGATTAAAAGAGTTATATCGATCTTTCCTCTTGAAAAACCTTTTAAAAAAAATATTTAAGAAAACACTTTTAACAACCATTTGAAAAAATTTGAAATCTTTATAACAAGCATATGCAAGTAGCATTCGAATAACTTCTAATCTTGTGACTGGTGCATATGTCTCATCATAATCGATTTCTTCCTCTTGATTGAAACCTTGGGCTACAAGTCGAGTCTTGTTTCTAGTGATGATTTTAGACTCATCTTTCTTATTTCTAAAAACCCATTTTGTTCCAATAACAGCATAATTTTTTAGGTCTAGGAACAAATGTCCATACATTATTTCTTTCAAATTAATTTAGTTCTTCTTGCACAAATAGAATCCATGATTTATCAATAAGAGTTTCATAAATATTTTGGATTCAATTTGAGATAGAAAAAGTGTGTGATTACAAATATTTCTAAGAGATGATCGAGTACTTACACCTCGTGAAGGTTCTCCTAGAATTTATTCCGCTGGATGATCTTTCACATGTTTCCACTATTTGGTTGCATCTTGTACTAAGTCTTGATGATCTTTCCTTCTATTTCCATGATCTCCTCTTTTGAATTATCTCCAAATATCACACATCCTTTTTCTTTAGAAGTGAAGTCAATGAATTTAGTTTTGTCTTTAGTCACGTATCTTGAGCATCCGTTATCTAAAAATCATTTATTTTTACCTGTAGAATACTTCATGCATACCTACAAAAGCAATTAAAAACAATTCCTGGTACCCAAGTTCTTTGGGTCCTTTATTTATTAGTATTAGAAGAAACAAGATATTTAGGTACCCATATGGCCTTAATAGTCATTGTATGTTTTCTTCTAATAGGACAAGCAAGATAATTATGACCATTTCTATTACAAAAATTGCAAATAGCATGTGACATATATGAAGAACTTGAGTGATTATAATAGTATCTTTTTTTAACAAAATTATTTTTATGAAAAGAATTTTGAATTTTGGACTTTGATGTAGAAGGATTATCAAAGAAGTTTTTATAAGGTTTGTATTTTTGTTTTGGCATATATCCCAAGCCTGCCTTATCAAAAACACATCTTTGACTACCAAGAAGTTTTTCAAAATTTCTTTTTCCATTCGTAAAGTTTTCAATAATATTTTCTAAATCAGTTTTCTTTTTCTTCAACTCAAAATTTTCATCTTTCAAAACAATATTTTCTTTTCTTAAAATATCAATTTCGTTTGTTAAAGAAGAATTTTTCTTTTTCAAAACAGTATACTTGAGACCCAATTTTTCAAATTCCTCATATACTTCTTCTAAAACATTTTGCAATTCTTCATATGAAGGATCTTCAATATTATCAAGATTTGTTACCTCAATGTCATCTTTAGCCATAAGACAAAGATTTGCTGATTCTCCATTGCTTGCTTCACTATCTGAGCTACTTGAATCATCATCCCACGTAGCTTTCATTGCCTTTTTGCCTTTGTTTCGATCTTTCTTTAGCAGAGGACAATCTGGCTTGATATGACCAGGTTTATTGCATTTATAACAAATTAAAGTGTCATTTTTACCTGAATCTTTCTTGGAAAACTTATTGAAGGATTTCCTTGGAGGAGTTTTATTTTTCTTTAAGAACCTCTGAATTCCTCTTGTTATCATCGCAACTTCTTCATCTTTGTCGTCATTTTCCTCATCTTCATCACTTTCACTTTCATGTGGAACAGCTTTAAGTGCCAAGCTCTTCTTTGACTTTCCTTCTTCTTCTCCTCTTTTCAATGTGTACTCATGGGTGATAAGTGACCCGATGAGTTCATTCACTTCGAGCTTCTTGAGGTCTCTAGTTTCAAGAATCGCCGTCACTTTTGATTCCCAACGTTTTGGTAGAGAGTTGAGAATTTTTCTTACTATCTCCACTTTGGAATAAACTTTACCAAGAGCTATCAAGCTATTTATGATGTTAGTAAAACGAGTGTACATACTAGAAATAGATTCATCATCATTCATCTTAAACATTTCATATTCATGAGTAAGAATATAAATTTTTGATTCCTTGACTTGAGAAGTTCCTTCATAAGTAATTTCCAAATTATCCCAAATTTCCTTTGCTGTAGCACAAGTCATTACTCTATTAAATTCATTACCATTGAGAGCATTATATAATAAATTCATAGCAGTTAAATTCAAAGTATAAAGTCTATCGTCTTCACGATTAAACTCTTCTTCTTCCTTTTTGACCTTTACTCCATCAACTACTTTTGTTGGAATATAAGGTCCATTTACAATACATTTCCAGATTTCTCGACCTTGAGCCTGAAGAAATATTCTCATTCTAACTTTCCAGAATGAGTAATTGTCTCCACAAAAGAGTGGAGGCCGACTGCTAGATTGACCTTCACCAAATGAAGCTGCAATGTTAGCCATAAGATCTTAACTCAAAAGATAGTTAATCTTATAATAGAGCTCTTGCTCTGATACCACTTGTTGCCCAGATGACTAACACAAGAGGGGGGGTGAATTGGGTTATATTAAAAAATTAATACTTATAAACTAAATATACAATATAAAATATAACCAAAATATAAAGCAGTAGGAAATATAAAGAGTAGGGTAAGAGAAAGCAAACTCAGTATTTTTACGAGGTTCAGCCCCACTGCCTACGTCCTCGCCTCAAGCTACCCCTTGAGGATTCCCAAATCCACTATTCAATCTCCTTTAGGTGGAGATAGAAACCTATTACACCTTTGAGCAGCACCGCTCCAAAGATTCCGTGTAGAACACCCTCTACACTTCCAATCACCTCACACTTGGTGATTCAACTATTCCCTGTGTAGAACACCTTCTACACACACAAGGGTTATACACACCCTCTTACTTCCAATCACCTCACACTTGGTGATTTAACTATTCCCCGTGTAGAACACCTTCTACACACACAAGGGTTATACACACCCTCTTACTGATACAAGAATTGATAGTGGGTAGGCTATCAGAAAACACTCCTCAATGAGTGAAATAAGAATAATACAGCACAAACTATATCTCTCTCAACAAGAACAAGAATTAAGGCTCAAAATTTTAGAAAAGAGAGAATGAGAGCTTTGAAAGAATGATGCAAAATTTAGCAATAGATGTGTAAGCTCTTGTTGTGATTTTTGCAAAACTCAAGTGAGCTATTTATAGGTAAATGAGTCTTCAATTTCAAATTTGAAAAGATTCTCATGTCAAATAAGAGCACTATTCACTTTTCAAAAAATTCAAATAAAAACATTTCCTTTTTGCATTTGTCAAAGACAACTCCATTCATTTTTCAAAGAAATCAAACCTAATCTTTTGCTTTTCATACAAGACAAAATGAGCATGATTTATTTTTCAAACCAAATCATCTTCTTTTTGCATATGTCAAAAAAACACACAACCACCCTTTAAGATTTTCAAACAAATCATCTATCTTTTATATTTGTCAAAAAAACACACAACCACCCTTTAAGATTCTCAAACAAAATCATCTACCTTTTGCATTAGTCAAAAAAACACACCACCTCCCTTCAAGACTTTCAAACAAAACATGCACATGTCAAATATGATAATCAATCATCTTATAAAATCAAGTTTTTATAAAAAAAATATAATTTTCGAAATTATTTTGTTTGATGGTGTTATGCACATGTGAAAAACATAATTTTCAAAACTAAGACATTTAAAAATGTCTTGCATATGTGGAAAAAGTAATTTGATGTTTTATGAGAAAAAAGAGTAATTTGGAGCCTTAATCCAATTTCTAATTTTATCAAGAGATGTACAAAAATAATCTATGAGCTTCATTTGTAGACTTGATATCTTTCTTGCTCATGCTTGATTTCTTGATGTGTTTAGCTCCCTTCATGCATAGACAACTTGAGCTTGAGTTTTCAATATTATTTGTTATCATCAAAATTTATACGTAAATACGAGACTTGAAACCTTGGGTTCAACATTTATATATTAGTAAATAGTAATAAATTAGTAATAATATATTAAATAATAATAATACACTTATTATTTATATGTTAATATTATAAGAGTATATATTATATATTAATATATATTAATATTAATATTATTATTTATATATACATATATTTTTTTAAAAAAATAGGAATTCGGTCCGGTCCGGTCCGGTCCAGGGGGATGAACTCCCTGGACCGGGACCGGACCGGAATTTTCCGGTCCATATATTTTTTGGACCGGACCGGACCGAACTCCAACCGGTCCGGTCCGCTGGTCCGGTTCGGTCTTTTTACACTCCTAGTAATCGTTTTGAAAAATAGTAGAATTTACTATTAAAAAAGTTAACTTTTTTCTTCCATATTTTATTCAATTTTTTCAAAACGATTACGTCGTAATTGCACAATTTACGATTGGATTACAAATATTTTTTTCTCCAAAAATTGCTAAAAAAATCCCCACTCATTATAAGTTTTTTCTTTTTAAGAAAGATTGAATTATTCTCATTTATGAAGAACGACTATGGAGATTATAAAGGAGAAATCAAGAGAATTACAAGGATAAAAAGATAAAATTTCAAAACAAAGTCAAGCATGTGATATGATTATGGAGTCGTGCATTTCATTGCGTCATAATTAGTTAGACTGTCAACAAGCACACTACCTTCGTTGTAAACATGATTAATGGGTAATGCTACATACAGTTGTGGAATTGTAAACAGCGTATAGTCACTTTAACTTTTTTAACAGTAGACTCTACTTTTTTCTAAAATAATTGCACGCCGTTTGCAATTCCACAACTACATCTATCATTTCTCATGAATGAAAATGTGGAAGTAAATAATTATAAATTGGTTTTAGGTAAGATTTCACATTGAAATTTAAAGGAAATAAAGGTAGTATTTACCTAAACATGCATGATGAGAGATTTTTTTTCTGTGGGGGCTGAAGTCCCTTGACTATTTGAACAATTTAAACAGTATTTCTTGTTCCTTCTGGCTATATTTGGATTTGGAGATAAGTTGAACTCATCTCAACTCATCTTAAAATTATCATTATATTTTTTAAAATTTTTCATACAAAATATAAATATTAATATAATTTTTTCAAATTTTAATACATTTTTTTATAAATTCTATTTAATTTTTTCAAATTTTAAAACAATAATAATAATATTTTATTCAACTTTTAAAATTCTTTCTCATCTCAATTACGAATCTAAAGAAGATCGAAATTAAGTATCTTTACTCTCTATGATCTAGGCCTTCGCCAGGTCATCAGCAATTTGCAATTTTATTAGGACTTAAATATTCTATTTTTAAATAAAATATATATTTAAAGAAATCCTCAAAAATTCTCGAAAATTATCTTTAATATTCTCAAATATTCGTAGATATTCTTTATAGTTATTCATTCCTCTATATTTTAGCATCCGAACCGGAGCGGTTCACCGTTCAACTGCGCATCGACCCACGGTCCAGGTAATGGAAAGATCGGGTTAGAGCTCAGCGCCACACCGTTTCAATTTTCAAAACGAGCCCGTGCTTGCCACTTTGCAGAAAGTCGGTCCAAAGCAAGGCCGAACTTTCTTCAAAACCTCAAGCCAAACCCCACGCTCCTCCAAAACCCAACATCAGAGCAGATATGGTTCCAGACTCAGCATCGCTCACCATAAAAGCCCCAATCCTACACCGTTTCGTGGGGTTTTCTCGCATACCCACTACACTTTCCGGCCACCTTAACCGGGGTCCCATATCTCGGAGCTGTGCTTCGTGCCAGTCTTACTCTTATCCGTTGAGGTTTAGTCATGGATCTTTGTTTAAGAATGTGGGTCTTTCTGAAATGGGATTCAGGCAGCTGGGTTTTGCTCATTTTGTTTCAGCAGTCCCGGATGGCGTGTCGGGCGGAACAGGTGGATATGGGGGTTCTGGTGATGGGAATTCTCGTGGGAGAGGTGAAGGTGGTGGGGGTGGTGATGGCAGTGACGGTGACGGTGGAAATAATTTGCCCTTACTATCTTGGTAATGTAGCGTTGAGCGAAATTCTGAGCTATCCTGTATCTTCCTTTCTTTAGGACTGTTAAATATCTACTTCTACTGTATAGCCCCAATGATTTCATCTTTCAAACAGCCCCGTGTTGAAGACCTTATCCTTTCTATGGGAAACTCAAGTTGTACGTTTATAAACTTGCTAGTCCTTTGAACCTCTTGTTCACCTTGCCTCCAGGAAATCTGATTTCAAAACTACTTGGGAAAATGTTCACGATAGTGAGCTAGTATTAGCAAACTACTTGTAACAAGGTTTTCACATTATATGGTGCGATATACATACTTTTAGGTGTACATCATCTCTTAATATTGTATTATTGATGATTTTTTAGACAAGTAATTTTATTGAATGCTCCTATTGATTTTTCTCGTCAGGTAGGTTTGCTAGTTTTCATACAGAGTAAAATCTAAGTAGATTTTTGTGCTGATCATTCGGTGCCTTACCCTTTATACTTGGGATTTCCAGTATGGTCCACATTCTTTAATTCCAACATGAACTTCACGTTACAGGTATTTGGATCTTCTTGCAAAGTATCCTGTTTCAACAAAAGCTCTGACATCTGCACTTTTAACTTTAATTGGAGATTTAATCTGTCAGGTACACTTTCAACCAAATCTATAGATATCTGGTATTTCTTTGTAAGGTTTTTTAAAGATTAATGACTTTCTGTACTCATATCTTCCTAATTATTAAACTAGAAGTTAGGACAGAAAACTTTCAGGTTGGCTTTTGTAACTGCCTAAAATGAGTCTAGGATGCCACCTCCTGGATGAAAGTAAAAGTAAGAGGGATTTCTAATTTTTCTATGTTATGGAGCTGCTGGATTAGTGACTAGTCAAACCGCAGGATGTGTGTTGTATGTCTTCCATCATTCTCGCCTTTTCATGACATTTACAGTCCTATCTTTTACTCTCCGTTAATCTGAAAAAGATGAACTCTAAAACTTGGTACAGTGGAGTTACAGCGGCGTTTGCTGTTGTCAACACAGATCAGTTTATATTACAATGTTAAAACTTGCTGCTTTCAGTTTTATTTCCCAATTTCGTGTTGCCAAGATTATGAACTTATGTGCCGCAGGTTGTGATTGATCAAGTGCCATCGATAGACTGGAAAAGGACCTTCCTGTTTACTCTGTTGGGTCTGGTGCTAGTGGGCCCCACATTGCATTTCTGGTAATCCTTCAGTCCGTGCCTCTGGGTGCCTGGAAATTGGACATATAGCAATGCCAACTTTTGTTGTTATTTTCACCTAATATGTTATTATCGTGCAATGATTAATAAAGATTGGTGTGATTTCTTTTGCATTTTCCATCATCTCCTTACTTACAGAAAAGTGGTGTCTTTAAGTTTTTTTAGTAGTTCATGTAGTTTTCATGTACATACATTATTCTACTCAATCAAGGTTTCCCACTTCACCATCATAAGCAGTTTTTTTTTTTTAATTTTTTTAATATAGAAAAGCTCTTTGAGTTATATCTTTCTTTCTATTCCTGGATATGCCTTTAGGTTATCAAAATACAAGGATGGTCTGTAACCAAGAGCATGTGCCCAATGCACTGTAAAAATTTTAAAAAAGAAAAAAAAAACGAAGATTAATATGAATGTTGTATAATTATATATATATATATATCATTTCTGGCTTCTATTTAGTTTCATTATTCCATCTTCATTCTTTCTCACAATTTGATGTATCTTTAGGTATTTGTATTTGAGTAGATTGGTAACATTGCCCGGAGCATCTGGTGCTTTCTTGCGGCTTTTACTAGATCAGGTGACCTGCATTGAATAGTTTTTAGGTCACTTGGCAGCATGTTTTTTCTTTGGTATCCGAATGTAAGACAATAATATTGCAGTTCCTCTTTTCTCCTACATTTATTGGAGTTTTCTTAGCTACACTGGTGACGCTAGAAGGAAGGCCATCACAAGTCATTCCAAAGCTTCAGCAGGTGGTTTAAATTTGAAAGGCATTTATTGATATGATCTTTAGAAAGACTTAATTGGCGGGATTTTTTGAGTTTATTTGTATCTTTAATTATTTTTCATTTTGTAGGAGTGGTTTGCTGCTGTTCTTGCAAATTGGAAGTTGTGGATACCTTTCCAATTTCTCAACTTCCGATTTGTGCCCCAGCAATTTCAGGTCCTTGCTGCTAATTTTGTTGCTCTTGTATGGAATGTTGTTCTCTCCTTTATTGCACACAAGGAGATACATTCAAAATAGGTATCCAAGTTTCCCAGAAAGCACAATCTGTCAATCCCTAGTGCTGTGTCAGATATATAGATGCCTTGTAGCACAATTTTCCAACTACTGCTTTAGAGAACTGCAAAATGTTAATCAAAGCACTTGTGGTCTGCTGAAGTTATGGGAAAGCTTGATTTTATATATATATCATCCAACTCTACCTATGTGGGTCATGCATCAGGGCCACAACTACCCCAATCATTCCCATCTCACTTCATTGAAATACAGTTGTGAATTAGATAAGCTATGTTTAATTCATATAAGGATGGTATGGAAGAGAGCGAGACAATCTGCAGAACAGCATTTAGTTTTGGCAAACTAACCAAGCAATTTTTCTGAAGGGTTAGCGCTAGATAGTCTTGCAAGTATGGTGCATTTTTCTTTTAAAAAAGGGTTAGGGTTCATCATTAAAAAGATAATTGTTTTCAAATTGCTTTATTTTATACAATCGCTAGAACAACATTTGGTTTGCATAAAAGTAGAAACATTTTAGAATGGGAGAAAATTCAATGGCTAAGAAATGTATTGACCTTCATCTTTTTGTTTGAACTTGAAGTGCAAGCTAACGATCCAGTGAGGAAGGAATTTCTGGGATGGTTGCATAATTGCGTTAGAGAGAGAGAGAGAGATGCTGGCTCTTTATAATCTATCCAATATTTGAAAAATTAACTACCCATATAAGCACGAACAATCAAGTTCCCGCTTCTTGGCGGCAACAAGGTCATGGCTTTTTTTTATTTTTTGAAGTTTTAGAAAGTCAAAAATTGAGAAAGATACGGCGATGGCAGAGAAGTCCCAACCCCGAAGGACTCTGGTCGTCGCGATTTCTTTGCTTTTTATGAATAATTTTAGGAGAGTTAATTTTTAAGGATTCGAGAGGAGCCTACTTAGTTTAATTTTTTTTTTTTTTAAATATTGTTTTCATAAATCTAATAAATTCCATTTGATTGTTTTTGGAATAGGAATTAAAAATAAAATTGAAAATGAGAGAAAAAAATTTCTTCATTTTCAATCTTTTTTTTCTTTATCATCATTTTTAATTTTGTTTTAGTTTAAATTTTTTTTTTCCTTATTTTCAACCTTATTTCTACGGATTTAATAAATTTTATTAATTTATTTTTAGTATAAGAATTAAAATTAATTAAAATTAAAGCCGACTTTTCAAAACTGATTCTTCCTAAAATTAGTCTTTTTTTTTTTTTATAGCTTATATTGAATGCCTTCCCTTTTCTTTTGTACTTCCTTCTCTCTGCCCCTTCATTGTGCCGTGCTGCTGCTGCCACCAAACTTCTTAGGTCAGTCCCCGCGCCTCTCTCTTGCTTTCCTGAAATTTACGAACCCTTGCACCCTTTGTTCAATCTAAGTCTGATTTTATCCCAGTTGTTAAAAAGAAAAAAAAAAGTGTATTTTGATATGGATTTAGATGTAATTTAAGACTATTTAGGTAAAATTTGTGAAAAGTGCATGATGAAAAATATTGGTGAGGGCAAGTCACGTTTTTTGTGTCTCTAATTTTTGTTGCTTGGATTCTAAAGGCAAAAATGGATAAAAGAAGAAATTTTGATCGCAGTTTTGTAGAAATCTTACTTCAAATGTGGTTTTATGTCTAAGAGCTTCGGTCCTAAAATAAAAAATAAAAATAAAAATCATAAAACATGATGTGTTCTGCTCAATCTTTCACTACTTGGCATTTTTACTTCTCGTTGACCACATTGTCAAATAGTGTATTAGGGATTAGACGCACGTCTCTCTGCCTATTATTTTCTTGCTCTGGCATTTGCATATGGATTGAAATTTGACAGTGTCTGTTGTCTTTTAGGGAAACCATCACTTCATGGATATAAGCTAGCTCTTCAATACAAACTGCAAATAGCCCAAATCTCAGTATGACTGATAAAATCGATGAGGGTGAATGTAGCTTCACTGATCTAACAGATAACCTTCTCGGGCACATCCTATCTTATCTTTTCCCACAAAGATGTTGTGAAAACTAGCTAGCATGTTAGCAAAGGCATGGTAAAACCAGTGAATGTCCATCTCAAATCTTGAGTTCAGAGAAGAGGCACAGAATGATGGGGCACTCTTTGTGAATTTTGTTGATAGAATTCTTTTGCTTCGTGAGAGGCCTTTACCATAACAAAATTCTTTCTGGAGTGTGGCATCAGGTATGATGCGTCTCGCATCCGTAGTTGGGTGTTGATAGCACACCTGATTCTTCTGCACTGTTGCACACCAGATCACAACACTTATCTGCTGCCAGCACATCTCAACAAAATCCTCAACAGAATGCCTCACAACAGAAAGGCAAAATTCGTCTGATGCCACCTCAAAATGCTAAGGCAGATGATTGTAGAAGCATCTAAATCTGATTACAATTGTCTTCTTCCCTATATAAATATTGTACAGCACTATGCGCTAAACATTGAGGAATCACTCTCTGTAAAACTTACTCTGAAATAGTGTTTGCCTATTGAGGCATTTCATCAAAAAGCTTGCTTTCATAAGGCTATACTATTTCTCTTCATGGTATCCAGAGCTGCATAGGACCCTTGTCCACTTTACAATCCATCATGGCTCCGCCCCTACTACCGAATCCCTCCCTTACCAATGTCGCTGCTCACCTTATCACTGTAAAGCTTTCCCATGATAATTTTCCCCTTTGGAGAGCTCAACTTCTAGCCTTTCTCAAAAGCCATCAACTATATGGCTATGTTGATGGTTCAATCCCTCTTCCACCTTCCACCATTGATGACAAACCCAATCCTGCCCATAGCTCATGGCTCCTTCAAGATCAAATGATCATTTCGGCCCTCTACTCTTCCCTCACCGACTTTATTCTCTCCCAAGTTATTGATTGCTCCACTTCCCATGAAATCTGGTCTACACTTACCAATATTTACTCTCCTTAGTCCACCGCTCACCTTATGCAGACACAATATCAATTGGTCACCCTAAAAAAAGGCTCTAATACCATTTCTACTTATTTCCACAAAGCCAAAGCGTTAGCCTCATCTCTTTCCTCTGCTGGTCAACCTCTTTCTCCCCATGAATTTATTGTTTATCTCTTAGCATGCTTGGAACCTGATTATGAATCTGTGGTAACCTCCATCACCACTCGACCCGAACCGTTATCCTCATCTAAAGTCTTTAGTTATCTTCTAAATCATGAATCGCGGCTTGCTCATCAGACCAAAACTTCCCTCTTTGCTGCATCATTCTCTGCCAACTATACTCAATTTCGTCCTGCTTCAAATCCTTCCAATCGTGGTCGAGCTGGTGCTCGTAATTCCCCTTCGATACCTCCTAATTTCTTCACCTCTCAGACTCTAAATAAACCTACATGCCAAATCTGTACTCGTGTTGGTCACTCTGCCTTTCACTATTATCATCGCTTCATTCATAATTATCAGCCTCCCCCACCTCCAACTCTCACCACTAACTATAGTTCCATACCAGCCTTGCCATCGCCATCCAATTCTTGGTTCTCTGATTCTGCCGCTACAAATCATTTCACTACTGATTTCTCCAACTTAAATCTGGAACCAACACCTTATGCTGGACCTGGTAAAGTCAATATTGGTGATGGGTCCTCTCCTCCAATACAGAACACTAGCGCTGGCCTTCTTCCCACACCCACTAGCAAATTTCTTCTCCGCCATTTAATTCATGCTTCTAATATTTCTAAAAGTTTATTATCTATTCGTCAATTCTGTCTTGACAATTCTGTTTTTTTTTTTTTAATTTAACTCTTCTAGTTTTCTTGTGAAGGATTTGCATACTCGAAAAGTACTACTTCAGGGACCCGTTAAGAATAGCTTGTATGTGCTTCCATCTCATGACGAGTCCATTTTCGGATCTACTAGTTCCATTCAACCTCAAGCTCTCATGGGCGAAAAGACTTCTCCTCAAATTTGGCATTCCCATTTAAGACACCCGTCCTCCCATATTACTTCATTTATCATCCGTCAACATAATTTACCCACTACCTCAATGTCACATCTCCCTCTTTGTAATACTTGTCTTCAAGCAAAATCACACACTCTTCCTCACCCCCTCTCCCTTCTAGATCGGATTTTTAGATGTATAGGGACCGACGCCTGTGCTATCCTCCAGTGATTTTAGATTTTACTGTTCCATTGTTAATGACTTTACTAAATACATTTGGTGTTTTCTTTTGCATCTAAATCTGAAGTGACTACTATTTTTTTAGCTTTCATTAAATTTGTGCAAAATACCTTTTCAAAAAATATCATTATTGTTCAAACAGATTAGGGTGGAGAATTCCATCCATTTCATTCTCTTCTTCGATTTGATATTTCTCATCGCATAGAGAGACGCTATCGTCATATTGTAGAAACTGGGCTCTCCCTTCTAGCTCAATCCTCGGCTCCATCCAAATTTTGGGTCGAGGCATTTCAAACTTCCACTTTTTTAAATCGGATGCCAACTTCTATTTTAAATCACATATATTCCTTTCAAACTTTATTCAATCAAACACCAAATTATAAATTTTTGCTAATTTTTAGCTGCACCTTTTGGCCTAATCTCTATCCTTTCAATCGTTATAAAATGGATATGCATTCTAAACTTTGTGTTTTTATTGGATATAGTTTAAATCATAAAAGATATAATTGTTTGCACATTCCCACTGGTCGCATTTATGTCTCACGCGACGTCCGTTTTGATGAAACTCAATTTCCTTTTTCTAACTTCAATTCTCCATTGCCATCTTCTGGTTTTTCATCTCAAATTCTCTCCCATCACCTCACAAATCCGCATGGCACATTTCTTCCAAGCCTAATCTCACAAATGAGCCCATCAACTCTCCTTCTTCATCCATGGCTACTATCCCCTCTCTGCCCATTCTTCTCCCTTACCTTTGGCCCACACTTCTCCTTCCATTTCGACCGAGGACACCTAATCTTCCTCAACCCCACTTAACACCAACCAGTCTACCTTATCCTCTCAATCTCTGTCTCCTACGCCAATCTCCTCAAACCCTAATCTCCCTTTACCTCCACCTGCACCTTTCTCCACACATCCGATGCTTACCCGTTCCAAAACTCATCATTCTTGTACCTTAACCCGCATGGATGGTATGATCCTCTTGCCTCCTTCCAAACCCTCTACCTCTCTTACTGAATCAACCTCTATCCCTAAGGAACTAGCTTCATACACCATAGCCTCTAAGTATCCAGCTTGGCAAGATGCTATGGCGGTTGAATTCGAAGCCCTCTTGCGCAATCATACATGGGATTTAGTTCCTCCCTCTTCCAATCTCAACATTCTCGATTCCAAGTGGGTTCTAAAAACCAAAAGGCACGCTAATAGAATCTTAGAACGGCGAAAAGCATGCCTTGTTGCTAAAGGGTTCCATCAGCAAGCCGGATTTGATTATTCTGAGACTTCTAACCCGGTTGTTAAGCCGGTCGCAATTCGTTTAATTCTTTCTCTTGTAGTTACTCTGAAATGGCCTTTTCATTAGCTGGATGTGCAAAACACCTTTTTGCATGGGGATCTGGAGGAGAATGTTTTTATGCATCATCCGACTGGGTTTGTAAATCTTGACTATCCCCAGTATGTTTGTAAACTCTGAAAATCTATATATGGTTTTATAGAACCCAAGGTTTCAGATCTCATATTTTCGTATAAATTTTGATAATAATAAATAAATTCAAAATTCAAATTCAAGTTGTCTATGCATGAAGAAAGCTAAACACATCAAGAAATCAAGCATGAGTAAGAAGAAAAACAAGTCTACAAATGAAATTCATAGAGTAATTTTGTACATCTCTTAAAATTTGAAATTGGATTAAGGTTAAAAAATAATATTTTTACATAAAACATCAAATTACGTTTTTTTTACATTTGCATAACTTTATTAAAATATTTAATTTCAAAAATTTTTTTTTTCCATATATGCATAAAAATTTGAATTTGTAAAATGATTGATTGTCATCTTTGACATGTGCATGTTTTGTTTGAAAATATTGAAGGAAGGTTATGTATTTTTTTGACAAATACAAAAGATAGATGATTTTGTTTGAAAATCTTGAAGGGTGATTGTGTGTTTTTTTGACATATGCAAAAAGAAGATAATTTGATTTGAAAAATAAATTATACTCATTTTGTCATGTATGAAAAGTAAAAGATTTGATTTGATTTCTTTAAAAAATGAATAGAGTTGTCATTGACAAATATAAAAAATATATGTTTTTATTTGAATCTTTTGAAAAGTGAATAGGGCTTTTATTTGACATGTGAACCTTTTCAAATTTGAATATGAAGACTCATTTTCTTATAAATACCTCACTTGAGTTTTTAAAAAATCACAACAAAAGTTTACACATCAATTTATAAGTTTTGTATCATTCTTTCAAAATCCTTATTCTCTTTTCTCTAAGTTTTGTGCCTTAATCCTTATTCATTTTGAAAGAGATATAAGTTGTACTATATTGTTCTTATTTCACTCATTGAAGAGTATACTCTGATAATCTACCCACTATCATCTTTTGTATTTGTAAAAGGGTGCGTATAACCTTTGTGTGTGTAGAAGGTGTTCTACATAGGAAATAGTTGAATCACTAAGTGTGAAGTGATTGCAAGTGTAGAGGGTGTTCTACACGAATTCTTTGTAGCAGTGTTGCTCAAATGTGTAATAGGTTTCTATCTCCACCTGAAAGAGATTGAATAATGAATTCGGGATCCGCAAGGGGTAGTTTGAGGCGAAGACCTAGGTAGTGGAACTGAATCTCGTTAAAATACTAAATTTACTTTTTCTTACCCTTCTTCTTTATATTTTTTGTTATTTCATATTTTGTTTATATTTTATATTGTGTATTTGGTTTATAAGTATTAATTTTTTAATATAACACAATTCATCTCCCTCTTATATTAGTTATCTGGGCAACAATTAGTATCAGAGTAAAAACTCTATTATAAGATTAATTATCTGTTGAGTTAAAATTATATGACTAACATTGCAGCTACATTCGCTGAAAGTCAATCTAATAGTCGGTCTCTACTATTTTGTGGAGACAATTATACTTTCTGGAAAGTTAAAATAAGAAGATTTCTTCAGTCTCAAGGTCAAAAAATCTGGAAATGTATTGTAAATGAGTTTTATATTCCAACAAAAATTGTTGATGGAGTAAAGGTCAACAAGGAAGAAGAAGAGTTTGATTGTGAAGATGATAAATTTTATACAGTAAATGTAATGACGATGAATTTTCTGTATAATACTCTCAATGGCAATGAATTTAACAAAATAATGACTTGCAGGACAGCAAAAGAAATCTGGGATAACTTGGAAGTAACTTATAAAGTAACTTCACAAGTCAAAAAATAAAAAATTTATATTCTTACGTTTGAATATGAAATGTTTAAAATGATTAATGATGAATCTATTTCCTCTATGTATATTCTTTTTACTAAATTATAAATAACTTGACAGCTCTTAAAAAAGTTTATTCTAATTTGGAGATAATAAGAAAAATTCTCAACTCTCTACCAAAATATTGGAAATCAAAAGTGACGGCAATTTTTGAAACTAAAGATCTCAAAAAACTCGAAATAAATGAACTTATCAGGTCACTTATTACTCATGAGTACACATTGAAAAGATGAGAAGAATAAGGAAAGCAAAAGAAGGGTTTGACACTCAAAACTGTTCCCCATGAAAGTGAAAGCGAAGAAGACGAGAAAGCAATAACAAAAATGAAGAGATTGCAATAATCACAAGAAAATTTAAAAAAATTTTAAGGAAAAATAAAGTTCTTTCAAGGAAATCTTTCAAAAACATTTACAACAAAAATATAGGTAAAAATGACTTTTTAACTTGTTATAAATACAAAAAATCAAGACATATCAAGACAGATTGTCTCAAATGATCGATACAAAAGTAAGAAAGTAATAAAAGTTATGTGAGATAATGACTCAAGTAGTTCAGATAGCGACGCAGGCAATGAAGAATCTGCAAATCTTTATCTTATAACTAAAGATGATTTTGAGGTAATAAATTTTGAAAATATTGAAATTCTTTGTTATGAATAATTGCAAAGTATTTTGGAAGAGGTATATGAGGAATTTGAAAAATTGGGTATCAAGTATACCATTTTGAAAAAGAAAAATTCTTCTTTAACAAGTTAAATTGATGTTTTAAGAAAAGAAAATATAGTTTTAAAAGATGAAAATAATAAACTGAAAAACAAAGTAGCTGATTTAGAAAAAATTGTTGAAAATTTTACAAATGAAAAAAGAAATTTTGAAAGACTTCTTGGTAGTCTAATCTGTATTTTTGATAAGGTAAACTTGGAATACATGCCAAAAGAAAATTTTAAACCCTATAAAAAAATTTTCAATAAACCAACTAAATCAAAATCAGATTTTTAAAATTCTTTTCATAAAAATAAATTTTTCAAAGAAAAATATTATTACAATCACTCAAAGTTTTCAAATATATCACACGTTATTTGTAATTTTTGTAATAGAAATAGTCATAACTATCATGCTTGTCTTATTAGAAGAAAACATACAATGACTATTAAGATCATATGGGTACCAAAGAATCTTGTTTCTTCTAATACTAATAAATAAATGACCCAAAGAACTTGGGTACTAAGAAAAATTATTTTAATTGTTTTTATAGGTATGCATGAAGTCCTCCATAGGTAAAAGTAAATGGTTTCTAGACAGTGGATACTCAAAATACAAGACAAGAGATAAAACTAAGTTCATCGACCTTATTTCTATAGAAGAAGGATACGTGATATTTGAAAACAATTCAAAAGGAAAGATCGTGGGAATAAGTAAAGTTGATAATGAATCTTCTATCATAATTTAAGGTGTTCTATTTGTTGATGGTCTAAAGCATAATCTTTTGAGTATAAGTCAATTATGCGATAAAAAATTTACAGTTACTTTCAAAAAGGATAAGTGCATTATGTTGAATAATTCTAATTGCAATATTTATTTTATTACTTTTAAAACAATAATGTATATACAATCGAATTTGAAGAAATTGCCTCACAAGATATTTGTTTATCAGCTTAATATAAAAATAGTTAATTATGGCATAGAAGGTTAGGTCATGCAAATATAGAACTTATTTACAAATTTTCAAAAAATGATCTTTTGAGAGGTTTGTCAAAAATAAACTTTTTTAAAGACAAAATCTGTTATGCATGTCAGTTTGGTAAACAAACAAAAGTTTCTTCCAAAACCAAAAAAACATATTTCTACTACTAAACTTTTGTAACTAATATACATGGACCTTTTTGGACCAAACAGAGTTGCGAGTTTGGGAGGAAAATATTATGCATTTGTTATTGTTGATGATTTCTCTAGATATATTTGGGTCATCTTCTTCGCTCATATACTTGGGTCATCTTCTTCGCTCATAAATATGAGGTACATAATGTCTTTACCAAACTATGCAAGATAATTCAAAATAAAAAGGGTTATATTATTTTAAACATCCGAAATGACAGAGGGAAAGAGTTTGTCAATAAAGATATTGAGTCTTTTTGTGATAAAAATTATTTTCTGTATAATTTCTCTACTCCTTGAACTCCTCAACAAAATAAGGTAGTAGAGAGAAAAAATAGATCTTTTCAAAAAATGGCAAGAACAATACTTAATAAGAATAATTTACCTAGTTATTTTTTGGCTGAAGCGATAAGTACTACATGTTATGTTATAAATAGAATTATATTAAGATCTAATTTAGATAAAATTCCTTATAAGTTTTAGAATGAGAAAAAGTCCAACATTAGTTACTTTCATGTATTTTGATGCAATAATAAAGATAATTTAAAAAAGTTTGATGCAAAATCTGATAAAAATATCTTTCTTGGGTATTCAACAAATAATAAACCTTATAGAGTATTCAATAAAAAGACTTTGACTATACAAGAATATATGCATGTAGTATTTGATGAATCTAACCCTCTACTCTTCAAGAAATCTATTGATGAAGAATTAGAATGTACAAATAATACAAATAGTCTCAATCTCAACAAAGAGAATACAATAGAAGAAATCTAATATGGAGATATCAGGAAAGATCATCAAAACTTAGTCCAAGATACAACTAAATAGTGAAAACATGTGAAAGATCATCCAGTGGAACAAATTCTAGGAGAACCTTCACGAGGTGTAAGTATTCGATCATCTCTTAGAAATATTTGCAATCACACTGCTTTTCTATCTCATATTGAACTCAAAAATATTGAGGAAGTACTGCTTGATGAATCACGGATTCCAGCTATGCAAAAAGAGCTAAATCAATTTGAAAGAAATGATATTTGGATACTTGTTCCTAAATCCAAAGATCATGCTGTTATTGAAACAAAATGGATTTTAGAAATAAGAAAGATAAGTCCGGAATGATCACTAGAAACAAGACTCGACTTGTAAGCTAAGGTTTCAATCAAGAGTAAGGAATTGAGTATGATGAAACGTATGTACCTGTCGCAAGATTAGAAACTATTCGAATGTTACTTACATATGCATGTTATAAAGATTTTAAACTTTTTCAAATGGATGTTAAAAGTATTTTTTTAAATAGTTTTATAAATGAAGAGGTATATGTTGAGCAACCTCCAGATTTTGAAAATCATATCTCTCTTAATCATATTTTTAAACTCACAAAAGTTTTATATGGACTCAAACAAGCTCCTAGAACTTGGCATGAAAGGCTTAGTGATTGCTTGATTGAAAAAAGTATTTCAATAGGAAAAATTGATACAACTATTTTCATCAAATATGAACAGTATGACATTTTTCTAGTACAAATTTATGTGAATGATATAATATTTGGTACTATTAATGAAAATACGTGTCAAGATTTTGCTAAGAGTATACAAGAAGAATTTGAAATGAGTATGATGGGAGAACTTAATTTCTTTCTCGGATTGCAAATCAATCAAGCAAAAATTGTAACATTTATTAATCAGTCAAAATATATCAAAGAGTTACTCAAAAAGTTTGAGATGGAATGTACGAATGTAATTGAAATACCAATGAGTCCAACCACCAAACTTGATAAAAATGAAAGTAGTAAACTAGTTGACTCAAAAGTATATCGAGATATGATTGATAGTTTATTATATTTGACAGCTAGTAAACCTGATATTATGTTCAGTGTATGTTTATGTGCACATTTTCAATCATCTCCAAAGCAATCTCATTTGATTGCAGTTAAGCATATTTTTAGACATCTTGTCAATACCATTAACCTAGTGTTATGGTATCCTAAGTACACTTCTTTCGATCTTATTAGTTATTCAAATGTAAATTATACTGGTTGTAAAATTGATCGAAAAAGCACTAGTGGAACTTGTCATTTCTTAGGTCATGCACTTGTTTCATGATTTAATAAAAAGTAAAATTTTGTTGCATTATCTACTACTGAGGCAGAGTATATTACTGCAAGTAACTGTTGTACTCAAATTCTTTACATGAAGCAACAACTTGAGAATTTTAAATTTATGTATAATCATGTTCCTATTAAATTTGATAATACTAGTGTTATAAATCTTTCAAAAAATCTAATACAACATTCTAAGACTAAACATATTGAAATTAGATATCATTTTCTTAGAAATCATATACAGAAATGTGATATTGTACAAGAATTCACAAGCACACATGATCAATTAGCAGACATTTTCACAAAACCCCTACTAGAAGATAAATTATGCATGATTATAAGAGAAATAAGAATAATGCATGTCATGAATATCTATTAAATATTTTTATTCAATTATCTCAAATGACTTACGAAAACTTGAAACTTCTAGTCTCATCTTTCAACTGTATTTGTTCTTCATAAATCGACATATTATTCTCGTTTAAAGGATTAGGCAGTCGAAATAAAAAGGCAAGTAAGGATTTTAAATTTTTATTCTGTTGCTTTAACTCTACTATTTTTTTGTTTGACTCATAAACAAGTTGTTGAAGTACAAAAACCGTTTCACTAAACTTCTCAATTTCGTGAGTTTTGGACTGCAACCGAGCGGAAAAGGTAACAATGGATAATGAGTATCGAGTTTCGAAATCCACAAGCTCATAAATGGCATCATAATCTGATTAAACTGATTTATTAGCCAAATTAGTCTCTTGTTGTTTCATGGCACCTATGACAGATGCAAAAATAGTTGATCACAAGAAGTATTGAAGGGAAATTAACGAACTATTAAAAATTTATAGAACGAGAATGCAAGGGAATTACAAAGATGAAAAGAATATTTGATATGAATTAGATAAAACTAAGTATTGCTCTTATAGAGACGAAAATAAGAATAAGACACACTATCATCTCTTCAAATCTCACTTAGTCAACCTTACAAGATATGTTGGATGAGACGGATGAGATGACTGATTGAGACGGTTCTTGGCTTAAATCTGGAAGATTACTAGAAGAAATTTTCTCTGTCATTCTATCATTTTGGATAAACAGATACTGGATCAATGAGAAATGTAAGAATTTTCTTGTGAGTATTCGATAGGTGAAAATGGTCATTTAAACAGAAATCGAAAGTTTTCAAATATCTATAAAATCTCGTTTGTCAACAACATCAAGCGAATTTGAATCTCCTTCCACACCAAATTGCTAGAACTAAGCTTCCAGGTTTTGCAGATTTTTTCGGACACAGACGCGGGAAGAAATCTCATTTCACACCAAATCTCGATAATATTTCATTTGTTAACAACATCAAATGAATCTCTGCACCGAGACGATAAAGTTAGGCCTAAACTTTTACAATTTTTGTCGGACATGGATGGAGGAAGAAATTTTACTGAAACCAATTGTGGTTCCTTTTTAATGATGCCAAAAGGGGAGAAATCTGATACTAATATTATACTACCCTATTATATATTCTAGAATCATATCTATATTTTACTTAAAAAATTAACGCATATTTTTAGGGGGAGTTTAAGTATTACTGCATGTCGCAGATTTCTACTAAACATTTGTCATCATCAAAAAGTGGGAGATTATAGAACCCAAGGTTTCAAGTCTCGTATCTGCGTATAGATTTTAATAATAACAAATAAATTCAAGATTCAAGTTCAAGTTGTCTATGCATGAAAAAAGCTAAACACATCAAGAAATCAAGCATGAGCAAGAAAAAAAATAAGTCTACAAATGAAGCTCATAGAGTAATTTTATACATCTCTTAAAATTTGAAATTGGATTAAGGTTAAAAATTAATATTTTCTCATAAAATATCAAATTACATTTTTTTACATTTGCATAACTTTATTAAAATATTTAATTTCAATTTTTTTTCCACATATGCATAAAGATTTGAATTTGTAAGATGATTGATTGTCATTTTTGACATGTGCATGTTTTGTTTGAAAATTTTGAAGGGTGGTTGTGTGTTCTTTTGACAAATGCAAAAAAGAGATAATTTTGTTTGAAAATCTTAAAGGGTGGTTATGTGTTTTTTTTATATATACAAAAAGAAGATGATTTGGTTTGTTAAGCTGAGTTCCTGTTTGTTAGAGTTAGGCTTTCATGCTTCTACTTCTAATCTTTCTCTGTTTATTTTCTCTACTGTTTCTGCTTCCATTTATACTTTAGTTTATGTCGATGATATCGTTGTTACTGCATCTCATTCTTCTCTGATTCATGATTTTATTGTTGCTTTGCGTCACACCTTTCTTGCTAAAGATCTTGGCATGCTGCACTATTTTCTTGGTATTCAAGTATGTAGAAATTCTTCTGGTTTATTTCTCTCTCAGCAAATATATATTTCTAATCTCCTACATCGAATTAACATGCACCAGTCCAAACCCATATCCACCCCAATGGCTTCTTCCATTAAACTCACTGTTGTTGATGGTCCCTCTTTTGAGGATCCACAACTTTATCGTAGTGTTGTTGGAAGCCTCCAATATCTCTCTTTCATTAGACCTGATATAACTTTTACAGTTAATAAAGTATGTCAATACATGCACTGTCCCCATCTTCCTCACTGGCAAGCCATGAAACGTGTTCTTCGCTACCTACGCCTCACCACTACCTTTGGCCTCTACTTTTCCCCAACCTCTTCCTTTAAAATAATTGCTTTTTTGGATGTAGATTGGACTAGTTGCCCTGATAATCGTAAATCTACTGGGGGTTTTTGCATATATTTTGATTCTCACCTAATCTCTTGGGGTTCAAAGAAACAACCCACTGTTGCACAAATCTCAACTGAGGCTAAATATAAGTCAGTGGCAAACACTACATATGAAATACTTTGGCTACAATTCTTGTTAACTGAATTAGGAATTTTTATTACTGATATTCCCGCAATATTTTGTGATAATCTTGGTGCTATTTACTTATATGTTAACCTTTTATGCACTCACATATTAAACATGTTGACTTGGACTATCACTTTGTACGTTATCGCATTGCTGCTAAATCACTTGCTGTCAAGTTTCTTCAAAGCAAAGATCAAATTGCGGATATCCTTACAAAGCCACTATCCCTAGCTCGTTTCTCTCTCCTACGATCAAGCCTCACCATTATAGCGATGTCACTTGCATCGAGTAGGGATGATAGCACACCTGATTCTTCTGCACTATTGCACACTAGATTACAACACTTACTTGCTGCCAGCACACCTCAACAAAATTCTCAACAGAATGCCTCACAACAGAAAGGCAAAATTCGTTTGATGCCACCTCAGAATGCTAAGGCAAATGACTGTAGAAGCATCTAAATCTGATTACAATTGTCTTCTTCTCTATGTAAATATTGTATAGCACTATGTGCTAAACATTGAGGAATCACTCTCTATAAAACTTACTTTGAAATAGTGTTTGCCTATTTAGGCATTTCATCAAATGGATTGCTTTCATAAGACTATACTATTTCTCTTCAGGTATCCACTGCAGTGAGCATAAGGTTCAAGAGTTAGATCTTCGTTTATTTCCCGATGCCCACTTGTGCTGCCTCTTTGCGTATTTACTTGTAAATCACTACTGCAGTTAAAAATTGGACAGCAAAATGAGACCTACAATCTCTTGCTTCCTTCTTCTATTTGCTTTTCAAGTCTCAAAATCTTGACTATCAATCGTGTTAGCTTTCAAGACGATGATTACGCAGCAAAGACGCTCCTATCTGGTTGCCCAATGTTGGAGGAACTGAATTTGATCACTTGCTGCTGGTTCAATGTCAAGGTCGTAAGTATGTCTAGTTCCAGGCTTAAAAACTTAACCATAAAAGAGATGTTCGATGGTGACGAAAATTGAGTATATTACCACGACAATGGAGATACACAGTTTTTTATCAGAGGAACTAAGCTGGAGTCCTTCTATTACAATGGTTTTTTAAGTCATGATTATGTCTTTTGTGACTCATCCTCAGTAGTCAAAGTATCCATTTAATCAAAGTAAAGAGATTGGAGTTTTCATCATCATGCATTTAAGCTTCTTATGGGGCTCTCTGACACCAAGAGCCTACGCGTTTCTGATCTGGGTCTCCTTATTCAGGTAAGTACCAAGTTTCTCATTTTTGTTGAGTTTAGCTTGATTTCCTAGTGAAAATATATTTTCTGAGGTGTGGTTTGATGTTTCTTGACTCTGGCTTGATCTGGCTTGACACTGTAGATCTGGCTCGACCCTCGCTCGACCCTCGCTCGACACAAGCTCGAGCGATATTTAAGTAGAGACTTTGCTCAACAATTGCTCGATCTCTAGCTCGAGCGAGATGCAAATCCTAGAAGTCACTCGAGCGAAATTTAACCCCGCTCGAGTGAGCCACCATTTTCTAGGATTCCGTGCCATTTTCCTATAAAAAGATGTTCTTTTATTGCAATTTTATGAGAAACACTTGAGTAAGCAATCAGTTTTGTTTTGAGATATAGAATCCTTTTGTTAACAATCCTGAGAGTACACTAGGTGTATTGGGACCTTGGGATTGTGAGGATTTGTGTGATTGGTCTCTTGTACTTCGTCTCCGTTTCTAGTGAATTTGTTCTAACCAACCCCAACAGTGGACGTATGCTCACATTGAGCTGAACTATTTAAATCTGGTATTCTGTGTGATCGTTGTTATTTTCTTTTGTGCTTTATTTCCATTGCGATACTTCAAATTTACCATTGATACAGTTAATTCCCAACATTTCATATTCTTCTTTGATTCACAATTATCATCTCCAAGAAATTGGTCTGAATTTTTTAGGTTGTGATATGTTGTTTTAGGTTCATTATTTTTCAAAGGAGTTGTTTTCTAAGCTACCAGTTTTTTCTCACTTTACGAGTCTTACAACACATTGGAGCATCTGGTTCTATAATGATTTTGGTTCCTGTGGAGGACTTATGGCCATTCTCCACAGTTCACCATGTCTTGAATCGCTTCGACTCGAAGGGGTAACACTTTCCTAGGATCAAAAGTTTTGTTTTTATGTTGCTGACCAGTATTTAAAATAGACATTACAGCTAAATATGTTTTCATTTATAACCGTATAGGAATATTTTGAGACATCATTTAATAGTGAAGGCTATGATTGGAACTTGGATCTTGTGCCTGCATGCTTCTCAACTAACCTCCATGCTTCTCAACTAACCTCAAGACTACTGAAATCTTTATGATTTATGGATCTAAAAGGGAGCTATATGGGATAAAGTTGTTGCTAGAACATGCAATAGTTTTGAAGAAGATGACCATTTGCTTTAATCCTTGGGGATTCATTGCTCTTTATTTCTTGAAGAGGAAGTTGAAGATTTGTGAACGAATACAGTCTTTTTCCGAGAGGGTCAAACAGTTGCATTATAGAAACATCTTTTCCTCCAGAACGAAGGTTCTAAATTGGTGTAGGATGATTAAAAATTAGGTCCAGGATTCGAGTCAGATTGACGACCTTCCCTCAATGAAAAGTGGGATACTTAGCAGAAAGAGTGGACAAGGCCGAACGCGTTCAAATGTTACACAGAGTGAAAGATATTTGCTAAAGAAGTCAATGGAATCGAACAAGATGGTTAAATTTTTGTTTAGTGACTTTTGGAGAGTGCTTGGATCGGCAAAGGTTTCAAACAGTGGTTATAGCAGTTTAGAGGCTTAGTGCGGTTTGTATAGTGAGATGAGATAAGACATTTTTAAATGAAAATTGAATAAGATATTATAATAAATATATTATTCTATAATATTATTATTATTTTAAATTTTGAAAAAATGAATCGTTTATTATATTTTATATGAAAATTTATAATATATTATAATAAAGGGATGAGAATAGATGAGATGAGATTAGTTCAAGTGTTTCTTTAATCTTTAATTTCGTGAACGTTTCCAGCTTTTACCTTCAGGAAAGCCATCTCAATTCCATTTTCTACTTTTTTGGGAACATCCTGCAAACATATATGGTAGTTATCACTGTGTACTCTTGAAAGACATGCTTTCGTCTTTGCCATTAATTGGGAGGGGTGGAATCAAAAAGAGAATTTACGATAAGAAATTAAATTAAAATAAATAATGTTATATATAGTCGTAGAGTATATAAATATTATGTAATTGTATTGAAAAAGAGTGGTCTACTATTAAAAAATTAATTTTTTTTATGTGAGTTTCATATTTATTCAATTTTTTTAAGTAATTATATGATATTTACGCATCACGACAGTAAATATCATTTCTCTTTAAGATCCTCCACATTCACTGCCTAGCTAGCTACGTAGTATATATATTATTTAGTGAACAAACATAGTGAATACTAATAGTATAATACTATATTACTATTAGTAATATACTTTAAATTTATATATAAATTATTATACTAAATAATTACACAGAAAATAATGATTTAGTAATACTAAATTTTTTTCTGAGTTAATACTAATAATATTAGTTATAACTATCAATAATATAATTATAAAAAATTAAACTTATTATAACAAATACTAATATATATTTATTTTAATTATTATAAATAATACTAATATATACTAATAATCTAATAAACTAATATAGATTAATTTGAAATAGAAAATCGAATCGAAATCGATAAAACCAATACTACCGATTTTGGAAGATAACTGGTACATAATCAATTTTAAAAAATAAAAAATCGGCAATAATGCTTTGGTTCTAAATTTTATCCAAAACAGAATTGAACTTAACCGATTATAACCCTAATATCCACAACTTGTTCAAATTCTTATATATGATTATTATTGCAAATAGTCACCATGAGCATTTATGATGACTATTTGCAATAATAATGATTATGTTATAAAACTAAAAAGAAAACTACTACTATTACAAGAGAAATGTAAAAGAAACTCTCTGAAACTTTCTTCCTTCTCTATATTTTCTTATAAATTTCATTACAACTGAAACCCATATTTATAGGCGTTGAAGTTACTATGCAAGTTACTATGCAAATCACTATACAAGTCACTATGCAGATTTTAAAATAATAGTGGTGGGGTCATTCACATAATTTAGTGGTGGGACAGGAGGCGGCGCCGTTTCGTTCGTTAATTCATAACACTCCCCCTTGAATGACCACCCATAAAAAAATCTGCCTCGTTAAAACCTTGCTAAGGAAAAACCCAGTGGGAAGAAAAACCAATGGCGAAGGAAAAAGAGTACAGACTCTTTATGTATCCACAAGTGCTTTAAGATTGCCTCATTAAAACCTTGCAAAGGAAAACCCAATGGGATAAAACCTTAGCGAAGGAAAAAGAGTACAATCAGCATAAGTTTTCAGCACTTTTACTCCCCCTGGAAAGTGCATGACAATAGTTTTTGAGTCTTCACATTTTAATATTCTGCACAATTTTCTTGAATGTCGCAGTTGGTGATGTCTTCGTGAATAAATCTGCCATGTTATCACTTGATCGTATATTTGATATATCCTCCTTTGATTTGAGTGATACAAGTAGCATTATCTTCGTATAAAATTGTTGAATCATTGATCTCAGCCAAATATACTCTCGACTTGTTTCGTGAATTGCAATAATCTCTGAGTGATTTGAAGATGAAAAATAATATCTGGTTGACAAACTTAATAGAAATCTGATACCTGCAGTAATACTTAAACTCCCCCTGATAATATGCGTTAGTGTTTCAAGTAATAAGCAAATATGATTTCAGTATATATAACAAGTTAAGAATTTAAACACGATCTCCAACTAAATAATGTATTAGAGAGAATATGATAATATTTTCATCTAAAATTTTCTCCCCCTCATTCGACGTTATTAGGAAGAACTTGTTTATATACGGCGGAAATAACATTGGAAACCATCTATGTATGATAAAAGCTGTAAAAGCTTTGAGGTTTAATATTATCGGTTCAGCTGAAAATCAAATTCGCTTGACATTGTGGACAAACGAGATCTTGAAGAGATTTGAAGGTTTCGGGTTGTTGTTTAAATATAACCAATTTTACCATTGGTTTACTCCAGCAAAAAGATTTCACATTCCTCATAGATTCAGTTGTTGTTCATCCAAAACGATATTATGTCTGATAGAAATTCTAATGTCCCAGATTTAAACCACGAACCTTTTATACCTCAACCACTTATATTTTCTCCTGAGGCTGTAAACACCATGATAGGAGCAAAGATATATCTATCTAGTAAATCTGATCCTGAAATTGTTGCAGCATCGAGAACTTTCAATGCTCAATATACTGCTTCTCTTACAACTATGTCTCAGAGGCTATTGGCGAGAACGAGTGAGGTTGATCATCTTAAAAATCAAATATCTAAGTTGCATCAAACGCTTGCAACTAAAGATAGAAAAAATAAAGATTTAAAACAAGATAACAAGGAGCTGAAGAAACTTGTAGACTGGTATTCTCGTGACCTGAAAACACGAGTAGAAGAGTTGGAACGAGAGAGAGCTCAGATACAAAGTCAACAACAGCAGCTAACGGCAGAGGTTCAGCGTTTACAAGAAAATAGGGATAGCTGTAATTAATCTCGCTGGCTTTTGAAATTATGCATCCAGCATATCTTGTAAAGTGAGATTTGAAGAGATGATGGTTTGTCTTGTTCTTATTTCCATTTCTATAAGAACCGTCTTTAGTTTCATTTAGTACGCATCAAATCTTCTTCTCATATCTATAATTCATCTGTATTTGTATTCTTATTTTACAAATTTCCAATGGCTCATCAATTTCCTTTTACTATTTCTCACGATCAACATATGAGGTATCCTTCACCTCAATTACAAGTTGTTCCTACATCTTCCGCAGGTGTCATGTTGCAGCAAGCAAATAATCTGGCTAATAAGTCAGATCGTGAAACTGTTTATGAGCTGGTAACTTTCGGCACCCGATACTCCTCCTTTATTGTTGAATTTTCCAACCGATTACAATCCAAAAATCGTGAGATTAAGGAGCTTAACGAGAAGGTTTCTGTACTTCAACGACTCGTTAAAGAGTCTGACAAAAAAATTGCAGACTTAAAGCAGAAGAATAAGGATTTAAAATCCTTACTTGCCTCTTCATTTCGACTACATAATCCTTTAGATAAGGATGGTATGTTGCTTTAAGAAGAGCAAATTCATTTGAGAGATGAGGCTAGAAGTCTCAAATTCTTGTAACTCATCTATGAATTGAATAATAAGATCTTTCCTTTTCAAATGCATTCCTTGAATTTATAGCAACCCTTGTAATCTTTTCAAGAGTTCTAACAAGGTAAATCATCAACGTAAACTGCAATAATGACGAATCCGGATTCTGATAAAACACATGAACATATAGGATTATTCTTAAATCCTTCTTTCAATAGATACTCATTGATTCAATTATACAACATGTGTCCGGATTGCTTTAACCCATATAAAGATCTTTGAAGCTTTATAAAGTACATACTCCTAAATGTACTTGGATTAGATACTTCAAGTATCGTAATAATCTAATGATGCTTATAAATATGCAGTGACCACATTCATTAACTGCATATCTAATCCTTTTGTAATAACCAAATCAATTAAAAATATGAATGTGATTGCATTCATACCAAGAAAATATGTTTCCTCATAATTGCTCGGGTTTCTACTGGAAACCTTGTGCGACAAATTATACCACATAATTTCATTTCGCATTACGCTTTCGTATAAATACTCACTTATATCTGACAAATATTACACCCTTTGGTGTTTGGACAACAGGTCCAAATGCATCTCGTTTCACTAGTGAGTTTAATTCAGTTTTAATAACTGCTTTCCATTTTGGCCAATCATTTCTACGTCGACATTCTTCGACGATTTTTGGCTCATTTTTTTCATTACTTCTGGTAATATCAAGTGTTATTATATATGTTGTCGACAACAGTTTTATTTTTATCTATAAATTTTCCAGTACTCATGAAATGTATTGAGATCTCATTGTTCCTCTCCAGGGGAAAACATTTCATGAAACACCTCTACAGGAGGTTCCTCTTCAGGAGGTTTATACTCTTCAGGAGTTTTCTCTTCAGGAGTTATACTCTTCATGAGTTTTCTCTTCAGGAGTTACACTCTTCAGGAGTTACCTTTTCAGAAGGTTTTCTCTTTAGGAGGATTATATTTTATACAGAAAATACAGTCTCTTCATGAGCACCGATTTTTATTTTTCTTGTGCACCAATAGGTCTTCAACGCTTCAGGTGTATCTTAGACTCATTTATTGCTGTTTTAACAACTCGTCCTTCAGGGATTTCAATTCTTGCTTAAGCATTAACAGCAGTAATATATGATTTTACAACACCTTTAGTGTCAGTAAATATATCATGTAATTGATTTGCAACACTTTGCAGATAAATAATCCTCTGAACTTCTGGTTCACATTTATTTGTAAGAGGATCAAATTTAAACAGGACTTTATTATCCCAAGTAATTTCTTGTCGTGCTTCAGGCACCGATATTTCATTATTTCAAAACATGATGAAATATTAATAAGCTTATATATAAAAATTTAGTATAAATAAATCAAGTGTTTGGCCGTACAACAGGTACGTGACTACTGTTTAGTCATATTACATCTATGACAAACATCTTCATCTTTTTATGAAGAATTATTCTGAGGGCTTTTACCCTTCTCTGAGTTTGATCACTTCTGGTGATACGATATATTTGTATCATTTTTAGTGTTGTCGCTTTTAGGACCAATACTTCTATAATTTTTCTACCACGTCTACGCCTTTAGTTTCCATTCACTTCTGGGAATTGTGTAAATTCGATATCATTAATAGGACGTAACTGGTGTAACAAAAACTCATTATTTAGCTCAATTACTGGAAGACAAAACAAAAATTTAGAATATTTGTTGAACTTTCACTCTCGATATTGCTACTGCAGGAGCACATTCGAGATATGAAAAATAATGTCTTCTTTTATATATCATCATCAGTGACATTTTCACTGTATAATTTTAATATTGAGCTGATTTTAAAGAGTGCAGAATATTCAATACCACTCTTAAAATCTTACAATTTCAGGTGCAATAAATCATAATGATCTTTTGAGAGGATTACATCTTCTCGTGCTTATATCACTCTCTTAATTCATTTCACACAGTAAGATGATTTTTCATCATGAGATACACAGCACGGTCCTTCAGGGACACATAGTTTTCTTCTATGATTGTATCTTTCAAGTTCATCATCATATCCAAATAGATCTCATCAAGGATCTGGATAAATAACATTTTTCAGAAATGTCAATAGTAATAAATCTCAATATTTGACATTATATTACAAAAATAAATCTTTAAATTTAATAAATATATTCACATTATCATGAGAATAAAAATAAAATTTTATCAAGTAATATTCAGCAATATTACCTTTAATATTTATCTTAAGAACTGCAAATAATATATTGAAAAACTTACTTGAAGTAGAAGACCACTAGCTTCAGTATTGGTAGAACCTCGTGCTGATAACGTGTTATAAAACTAAAAAGAAAACTACTACTATTACAAGAGAAATGTAAAAGAAACTCTCTGAAACTTTCTTCCTTCTCTATATTTTCTTATGAATTTCATTACAACTGAAACCCATATTTATAGGCGTTAAAGTTACTATGTAAGTTACTATGCAAGTCACTATGCAAGTCACTATACAGATTTTAAAATAGTAGTTTAATTTAGTGGTGGGACAGGGGGTGGCATCGTTTCGTTCGTTAATTCATAACAGATTAGTAATAATGAAAATAGATTTATTCTATCAAAAAATAATAATTTTGACATAAAATAATTAACTACAAATAAATAATTTTTTTTATTGAAAATCATAAACATGATCATTCAAATCGCATCTTTTATCGGTTTAAGCTGTCGAAATAATTAATAATTTTATAGAATTATCCCCAAGGAATAGTAAGGAAATTATGACAATACTTTTTATTTTTTATTTTTGCATGTTCCTCCTTGGGATATGTGCATTATCATGCATGGCATTACTAATAATCTCCGGAGTACTAGCTCTGAAATGTGTCGTCAGGATAGCTCTGAATTGTGTCGTTAGGAAACCATACATACATATATATATATATATATATATTTATATGTGTGTGTGTGTGTAAATTTGCACCAATCCATCCGAAGAAGATCGCATCAAATGGCAGGCAATCAATAATCAATAAATAATTCGGACGTAAAGTTTGACCCACACTTGATATCGTACCTATAATATTAAGCCAATTGGGTGTCTGGTATAAAAGCACTAGCCAATAACCAATAGTATCTTACATTGAATTTTTGAACTCCTTTTTCAAGTCCCGAGCCCCCAACCTCACAACATGCACTTCTCGACCAGTACTACTCATGATCTTTTGTTAATGCGCCAATCAATGCATTTATATATTGGCTTGAGAAATAAATCGAAAATGTTCTGAATTAAATTAGTCTAATAAATTAACCCCTGCAATAATTCTTCTCCGACCATATCTACATATATACTTCAGTTATTTTCAAGGATTTATGGTTCATAACATTCAGCAAGTTTGTCAGACACATGATATAATGATCCTCTAGTATTATCACAATCGATTTTACTGATGTTTAGACAAATTTTAAATATGTTTTAAATACCATATTTGAAATAAATAAATGAAAAAGATATCGTCACAAAAATAATTCACATAATAATAAATTTATAAACTGGTATGATTTTATTTGATACGTTATATCTATTTTATAAAAATTATAATTTTATAATATGATATATCTATCAAATCTTTAATTTTATAAGGTATTTTTTTGCATTTAAAACATTTGTCTAAATAAATATATATAATCTATCCTAAAAGGAAAAAATAAAAATATGAAAGCTAGACAAGATTAAATTATAGAGCAATTCTAGGGAGTATTCACACTTAAAATACTCCCCTTCACATAAACAGTATATGCACTGTTCATGTATGGAGAGGATACTCCCCATAATTTTTCTAAATTATAATAGAAGAGAATTATGAGGCAGTGCAGGCGTAAGCGTGAGGTCACGGAGGAATCAACCCGCCGACTGGAAAAGCGACAAAAAGCGCCCTTTAATTAACTAAACTGACGCGTTTGACAATGACTGCAACAAGTCAAAGAACACGTCACCCACATGTGGTCCCCATTCAACCTAACGGAGATTCTTAGGTCAACAACCTTCCCCCAATAGGACAATCCCGATTGGGTTTTCATGTTCTAACTCTGCGGGCGACACCACGATATTATTACTCCTGATGGAAAATTGAAATTGCCTGACTGTTGACCGTTGATCTCAATAAATGCTGATCTTGACGGAGGAGGAATAGTTGGTAGGACGTGAAGTTGGATACGTGGCAAGGCTTTAAAAAAGAAAAGTCAGGAGTCATGATGATAAGGGTGACGTGGTAGAGGTTAAAGTAACATTCAGACAAGGAGAAAAGGACAAAGACTGTACCATCAAGTACAGCCCACCACCTTTGACTTGTTCCCCAAACAATGACTCATAATCTCGCTGTTTGAATCATGATTTTAATTAACAACAGAGTTGTAGTAATAATAAATATCAAATTTTTTTATAAGATCTTTTGAATATATCTTATTAAAAAAAAATCCCAAAAGAAATAATATTTTTTTTAAATATATTTTAATTTTTCAAGGAAGCCAAAGCCACCTAGTAATTTTCTAGTTGCGCCGCCCCTACTTGGTGTTGATTTGAGGAAACTTTGAGAGGAATTCATGATGTGCAAGCTTTATATATATAAAACATGGGATTTGTAATGCTTAAGAATTCTGTCAATTTCTCTTCAGATTTTTCTAGATGTCAATTAATTAATATGACGCTCGAATGTCAGATGGATCTGGATTGACATTTGACAAACTATTTTGATTGTTGCTCCAAAGAGTATTAGGGATTTTGTCCTCAAGTCATTTGTGGACTAATTAATTAGATACCCAAATCACCTTCCAAATTATAATATTAGATCTACCAAAGTAGATATGTGCCAAACTATTCCAAATACCTTTACATGTATCTGAGATCTTAAATAGAAGTTAGAGAATTCTCCATGATAGAATATAATACTTCCAAATTCTAGGATATCTTAATGCCATGCATCTAATATAAATTGGCTTTAAAATCTTACTAGTTGGGAAAAATATAAATTATTCTACCAAAAATTAATGATAGTTGAGAAACTTGGTTTAAGTTTCATGCTTTACAAGAAAATTTGGATTTTTATAACTAATTATTTGTGGTAAAAAAATTATTTATAACGTATTTTAACGGAAAATAATCATTTTTAACTAAATTAATTAATGGTTTTTAAATAAAAAGTTTTTCTTTTTTTTTTGTAGATCATTTAAAAGATTATATATATATGACAGATATTTCAGGACATTAATGTTGAGACCAAAACTAAAAGAGCTCACGAGTTATGATTAATTGACAAAATATGTACTATATATTGTACATCTTTTTGGTATGATCTTCATGATCATGTTTAGCACATATTTCCAATATCTAGTCTACACGTACGCCAGCTTGGTTCACGTGTTAACTAAAAAAAGGAGTGGAAAATTGGAAATCTATTTAAGTTCATGCATTCAACTCTTGCTTACACAATATTCTTCTTTATCAAGTTTTGACCTTGAGTATTCAGAGCCCGATCAGCGCCTTTCGATCCCCCCATCAATACTAGCCAAGTACTGAACCAATTAAGTTCTTGAAATTTAGTCAATTATTTTTTATTTTTTGAGAGAGAAGTCTTCAGTCTTGATCATATATATATATATATATATATATATATATATTTTTATAGTAATTAATTAAATTGAATTCCGTAAAGATAGATACGAGATTTTTGCTGGATTTATGAATTCTGAGTAGTGGGACGATAACTGTACCCATCAATCTAGAAGTCACAGATTTTTTTCTTAATTGGACCCAATAATTAAGATGCCCTAATGGTCATGTTTTTCCAAAGTTGAGTACGGAATTATAATCTTCTTTTTCTTAATTTTAGAATGCTTACGTGATGGCATTTGTCATCTTGCCCCCCGAACCATGGATTTCTTATTCTGCAATTATTCGATCCATGAGCGGTCTGAAAGCAACCCATGCATGTTTACCGTCCATATTTCACGGGAGCCCCGCCCTTCACTTCACCGTCTTTGTCAGCGTTTGTCATGAGTACACTCATCTCTCACCTGAGAAAAATTAACTTCATTTTTTTTGCTTAATTTCTAAAATCATTTACAGTCCGCTATAATAAAAATAGATATTTATTATCAATTATTTATAATAAAATAAATTATTTATTATTAAAATAAATTTCTTTTAATTAAAAAAAAATAACTGATCTGTTTTCTTAGCATACTGTTTCGTTTTAATTATTGACTTTTGATCAAGCAGCAGTTTCCATTTCCAGGCCATTTTACCGGCTGGCCGGGAACCTGACATAACAGGGGATGGTGATCAAGCTTTTAGGAGGAGAAATTCAAATACATATATATATATATATAATCAGAAATATTTAACGTTTTTAAGCTAATAAATAATAATATCATTTCGTGAATGTGTTGCACCCTCACACTATTCAAATTAGTTCAAAAGCGATGTTTCACGTTGGGTAGCATGCAGTCAATAGTCTTTGATCGAGAAGTGACTGGAGCTCACTGCTCTCGTAAATGTCGACAAGCAGGAGTAGTGTACTACTGGCTGCTTAATTTGACGAAACACCAAGGATCGACATATATATTTGTTGCATAAATGCATTCTACTCTGATCTGAAGTTTGTGCAACCTGCCAACAGTACCATTAATACACGTGACCCTCTTTAAATTCATGATATCTTATCCCCATACGCCGACCGATTTTAGGCCAATAATATTCCATAAATGATCATCATTGAAATGAGAAACCTCGTGCTCCATCGATTAGATAGGTTTAATTGAATTAAAGTTATTCTACATGATGATACCGGTTCAGAAAACACCTCTTGATCGTTATAATTATTAATAATACTGATAATATGTAACGATAACAATAACTATAATTATAATAATAGCAATCACATTATTGATTACGTACGCCATAAATTAAGGAATCTTTGGGGGGAAACTGATCTATACTAGGAAAAGAAAGACCAAAGTCATCCACTCTCTCACCAAACGCAACATAGGGCTGATTTTTTTTTTTTTTTTTTAATTAAGCTTTTTGACTTCAATAAACACTTCTAACCTTTAACTTATATTTATAAGTAATATGCAGTATATAGATTAAATTATTTTTAGTTAAATATTAACCAATATTTGATGCATATCACACCGTATCACCCCAAAACTATATTTTATTTATTGAAAGATAATACGATTAGTTTACTAGGTAAAATAACTTGCTCTATAAAATATAACTAGTTCAATTGGCTGAATGATTTGTTAATCTCCACAAGGATGTGCAAATCCGTTTTATAATTAAGCCATTACACACCTACCATCTAGCAAACAGGTCAAGTCAATAAAAGTAACCTATATCTGCTACCTGCAATCTGTGTTGCTTGTTCAAATATCTTCTCATCATGTGCTTTCTGTTGTAATTAGTCCATTAACGACCCAACAAATGGCCAATAAGAAGATTACTTTTTTCTCTTAGAAAATGACTCAAATTCTGGAACGCAGAACCTTGAATTAATTGATTCTCTCAAAATTTAAATGGGTATTATGTGTTGATTTGCAGTGAAAATAAAAAGAAGCATATGGGTGGAAAAATAACTAATGCACATAAATTTTGGAATCAACAAGAGCCATCCATGATGTTCGATCCCATATCACCAGTTCACACTGACAACAAGGAGAAACCATGCAACAGAAACCAGAGCTATCCAAAACATGGCCGTCTCCCCAATATAAACAGATCCACCCCCCATTATACTACACTACCAGTACTCCTGGGTCCCAAAAGATCAAAAAAGAGACATTAAAGGAACATATTCCCCCCCTCCCCCCAAATAAAATATAAAAAAAAACAAAGAAAAATATTTAATCCTGGAAGTTTCACATAACTTTCCACGACTCTAAAGTTGGAAAGCTCGGAAAAGTTTCGAAATCTAAGCCAGCAATACCGCCACCATCAGCCAATCCCATATTTGGCCCGAAACAGAGTTGGGCACCACCAGAAACCCCAGTTACGGCTCCAGCAGCCGAGTTGGGTCGAATCGCCTGCTGCTGGTGATGGTCCAGCAAAAAAGCCGACGTATCGAGGGTCGGTAAGCATCCCGGCCCCGGCAACCGGCTGCCGAGTCTCTGGGGTTCTGGTTTCAGGATCGGCACCACTGGCATCTGCGAGTTTCCGAGTCTAGCGCCGGTCACCTGCTGTACCATCTGACGGAAGTTGGCCGGATCCGCCGTGATGAAGGTCGTCTGGGACCGCTTCGAAGCTCGAGACTTCCGTTTCGAAACCTTTCCCGCCGGCGGAATCGAGTTACGCTGGCGTTTCTGGGGGACTACCGTTTCTGGTTCGGAGCCGCCAGAGAGACTTGAGACGGTAGGGGTGGTGGGCGCTGTGTCGGGCTTCATGAGGTTGAGGAAGGGAGAGAGATTATCGGTCTGAAGGAAGTCCAAGTTAGAATCGCAGAAAGATTTCTGGAGGGCTTTGGTGAGGGCGTCGTTGTCGCGAGCAAAAGCTTCTGATATCCACGAATCCGCCATGGCCGGGCGGAAGGCCCAAGGTTCGATGCTTGCCAAGTTATCAGACGCCATAACTATAGACCTTGCGTTTACCAGGCCACGGGGTTAATTAGTGTTTCTCTGTATATATGAGTAGAAGCAGAGCTCGAAAATAGGAGGCTTTCAGAACGATCAAAGCACTTTCCAAATGGCCAATCCGATTCGCATATACGACATGTGGATTGTGAGGAAGAAGGAAGGAATAGATATGGCGGTGGCCGAAAATTCTCAAGAGGGATTTGGGGTAGTGTTGAGGGGAAGGAAATGAGAGGGAAGGAGAGTTGTGCAGGGGGGAGGGGCATAAATAGGGCGGTGAGCGTGGGAAGAAACCGCGTTGTTTTCTGAGGGACACGCGTCACCTTTCCGTACGGCGCTAAACTATAGCTACGAGTCAAGCTGCACTACTCTTGATCATTACTTCCTTTCCGACGGAATTTTACAGCTTCAAACATTGTATGATACTATTAATAAATAATTATTCAGTTTATAGAGCAATAATTTATCTTAAAAATATTATGTTATGAACTATTGTAGGTTTTTCATTCCTTTTTTTTAATATATAAAATTATAATTTATTCAAAACTCCATCTAAAAATATTATCTGAATATTTATATTATTTTATTAAAATAAATCGTTCCAAATTTATCTATTATAAAAATATTATCTCTCTCTAAATCTCTTTTTCTCTTACGGAATATATACAATAATCCATGAACCACGCGAATTATAAACTCGTACAAATAATTTTCAAATGCTGTCTTTTGATGACATGAAATTCAAAAGATATAATATTTAGATAATCATAGATTTTCAGAAAATGTCCAAAAGGATAAAAATAATAAAAAATAAATAAAAAAAATTGATAAGCACGCTCATGTTGTATAATACGGTTAAATACACAATATTCTTCGTAAAAATAAAAAAATAAAGTTGTACATGATAATGTTAAAGTAACCATGGTTAGTTTATGGAGATGGATTGACTGTTAGGAATTGTTGGTGTGTTAGTAGCACAGAGAAGTAAGAAGATAATGATGTCAAGGAGTACGGTGGGCGAGAGAGAGAGAGAGAGAGAGAGAGAGAGAGAGAGAGAGAGAGAGAGAGAGAGAAGCGTTTTGAGTTTTGACGGACGGTCAAGCCGCGTTCTTGGCTCTTCTCATCTTACGCGTTAAGCTCGCTTCCCAATCTCCTCTCCCAATTATCTAATAATCTATCGTCCTTTCCTTTTTTTTTTCATTTCAAAATCACCCCCCTCTCTCGTCATTTCAAAATCTGCGCCGTTACCGTTTGCACGCCATAATTTTAATTTATCTACTTGTTTTTTAAGTAAATTTTGGAAAGCTGTGTTTGCATATTTTGCTTTATAATTTTAAGAATGAGGTTTAATTGAGTACTGCAATATTTGTGGAGACAATTAGAAAGGATGTCTCCATTTTCATATTCCTAGAAAATACATAATATTCCTTAAAAATTCATATATATATATATATTCCCAGTCCTGCACAATTGCATAAGCACAACGTCTCGTCTACAAAATTTGACTTTAAAACCGCTTGTCAGTCACGGGTAGTATGGGCTGTTGGATATTTAAAAAAAATGATTTTAAAAAAAAAACACACACATATATATAAGGGTGCTGGATAATAACTCGGCTGTCGCAACACACTTTGACAGAAGTAATAATTTTATTATTTATATAAATAGTAAAAGTACTATTTATATGAAGATGTGTTAGAGTAGCTTGGCTGTTGCCCAGAATTTATATATATATATATATATTTATATTATAAGATAGAGAAATCCATGAACTGCATATCACATGATGCGGAGTTTTGAGATGAGACGTTGGAAGCGTGTGGGCTCCATCACCTTTTAATTTCTTAATGAGGTTGCCCTTCAGCACTGTCTGTACTCTGTGATATTAATAATGGCAGTATGGCACGTACCCCGATCCATCCATCCCCCATTTTTTCTCCCCTTCTCTTTACATTACATGCGCATGCACCAGGTGAATTTGGCATGCTGGTAGTGGTGAAATTGAAATTTAGATTAAATAATAAGAAAGAGAATTGCAAGCCATTAGTATGAACGGAATCGATTAAAGAGGATAGGCCATTTAAAAGCAACGTCAACGTGGCTCAGGGTGTAGCAACTCTCATAAAAAAGGATACCCCATGCATTAATTCAATCATCGTCAATCGGACTATGTGGGGTTAGGTGACCTTGGAGTTGACATGTCTCCTATTACCTTCCTCGTAAATGCCACCTAGCCCCTACTATACGTACATTCTCCCAACGGTCGATGGGTGCCCTTTCTTTCTTTCTTTCTTTCTTTCTTTCTTTCTTTCTTTTTCTCTCGCTTAATTTATAAAAAATACTTTTAATTTATGGTCGTTGTTTATAAGCTATCGAAACTCCACAAAGGATATCTTTTTGAATAGCATTAATTTAGACATAAACAGTAAAAATACTGTTTATATAAATAGGATATTTTAGCTACTCTCAAATAGTGGGAGTTGCCAATCACATAAATCACTTCAACTTGAGCTATATATAATATGTATTATATGTGCATCTTTCAAGCAATGTATTATGCAATATTTCTAAACAAGTAGCTAGCTAGGGATAAATATATATATATATATATATGATGTGTATGGTTCTAGTAGATAGGTGTGTACATATGTATCATGCATATTCATGATAAAGTTTGAGATAAAAAGAAATAATTTTTCTAGAATCTTTTAAGTAGTTGATTACAACATGACATGTTGTGAGTTGGAGCTAGCACATGAGTTTGACTGGTGACCTGACTCAGTCATGATCATTATTATAATTGTGTTGATTATAATCTGGTCAAGTAGCATTGACACACTTTAATATATATATATATATATATATCATATCCAAGTTTTACTTGGCTTTTCTTTTCTTTCTTCTATTTTCTCACTTCCTTTTCATAGTGTTGGAAAAATAGTGGTTAATTGCGCGACCTGATCTTATGATCATAGCGTACTAATCTAATTTCTCCGTGGCAATGCAGCTTGGACATTAATACTGGTCTGATCTTCTTGATCAAAGGCGACATTATAAATAAATCATTTATTTATAATAATTTACTTTTAATAAAATAATTATTTTTATCGAAATAAATAATAAATAATAAATAATTATTTTTATCATAAATAATTAGTCATAAAAATCTAATTTTTTTATAGTACCAATACTAATCAAATACATTAATGAAGATAGAATGACTAAGGCCTGGTTTGTTTACGCATATTATCTTATGATCTCAAACTCATCATTATAAATTTTTAAATTTTTATATAAAATAAAATAAATAATTTAATTTTTTAAATTATAAAACAAAATTAATATTAAAAATATATATTACAATAATATTATTTTTTATTTTTTATTTCATCTTATCTCATTTCATTTTTAAAAATAAACTAAATCAAAACTTTCATTCATCTAGTAGTATTAATTATTCATTTACTTTAGACAATGCAAATTAACGAGATGCTTGCGAATTAATTAACGAGATGCTTGCGAATTAATATCTTATGTTGTACAGTTCCCAAAGGCTGTTCTTGATTTTTTTTTTTTCAAAAAAAAAAATGAAAGTTATATAAAAAATTAAATCAAAAGAGTGCAACTTGTAAGAGAATATAGCCAATGAAATAGGAATAGCAGAGTGGGAAGCAATCGCATTAGATTGGAGTGCTGGAGAGGCAATGAAAGGCCATCCCATTCTAGATGAAAATTTGAAATGAAAATTGTAAGGGAAAGGGTAAGAATACGCCAGCGGTGACGCAAAGGGCTAACGTGGCATGACGAAGAGGTGACGCGGAGTGATATGGGCGTTAAGTTTTATTAAAAAATCAGGAATACAGATAGGGTTTGACTTGACATCCGATACTTACACCGAAAGCTCTGTATTTTTATTTTTTATTTTTTATTCCCCAGTTCTTGCTCCCCAAGTTAATAGTATACACACCCCTTTGGCTTCGGTACCCTGCCGTCGGCTCAGCTCTTCGGCTGGCTCCGTTAGCTGCAGCATCTATAGACTATAGGGCGGCCCTGTTATAACGGCGTTTGCATGCATGCCGCTACATGCCAAACCAGCTTCGAGTAGTACTGTACTCATTTTGATTTTACCTATTTTTTTGTTTTGTTTTTTTTTTTTAGTTGAAAATGAAATCCACATGATTGCATATCAAAATATTGAACCAATTTTATGACTCAAACATTTTTAAATAAAAATAAATAAATATATTGATATATTGTATGATGTTGGGTCTATAACGCTAATAAATAGTACTTAAATGATCGTGTAATAAAACTTGTATTTTATGTCTTTCTCTCTCTAAATTAAGAAAAAACAAAATAGAAGAGAAATGTTCAATTTTTCTATGATTTTTTTTAATATTTCTCTCGATATATAAAAAATATATATATTTAATTTTTTGACTGAGTGATTAAAAAATTATTTTTAATAATATTGTATTTTTTTTTATTTTTTTAACAAAGTATTTAAGAATATTCCATGGGCGATGCATGGTACGTATGTACGAGCACCCTAATCTTATTTAATATTTTCAAGTATTTAACAAATTAATTAACTGTCTTAAACAATGTCCCACTATCAATATTATAAATATAATAAAAAACTAGAAGCCCATCTAGAATCCTGATCAGCTTAATTGAATTATATCGGCACCAAACAAATATCCCAATGCAAGTGGAATAAAAATAAGATCAAACCCATATATATATATATGAGAATTACCGACTTGTTTTATATTCCCAATATATATATATTTATATTATATACATATACATATAAGGTCTCAATCTTTATATATTCAAGTTCAAAGGATATTGCGCACACATAAATCTATGTAAAACGCTACATTTTTACTTATAAAATTTATCGACAAAATCTATCGATTATGTTAATTTTTTATTTTATAGTTAAAAGAAGTATTTTTAATGAATTGTTGATTTTTTTTTAAAATATTTTTTAAAAAAACTATTAAAAAATAGTAAAAAAGAAAAAGAAAAAGAAAAAGAAAAAAAATCAAAAATATTTCAGTAAGAATTCTAGATAAATTAAATTCTCTATGAGTGTAGCATCACCTCAATATTTAATCTAGTTTCGATTTTACCCAATATAATAGCCATTTTCATCCATTAATCTTGCAGTACTATTTGATATTTAAAGCTTGTATCTTTCATGATAATTCATATTGTTTTGATGTCCCTATATATTAAGAAAAATAAAAATGAAAAAAAGATCAGATTCTATTCTGTTCAGTCACGTCATTGGTATATATTATTGTAAGAACCTCATCAGCTAGTTAACTATGCATGCTTGCTAGCCTAGCTACAACTTTTGAGAAACTTACATATTCATGAATCACTCCACCATGCACCATACCATGATCAACCAATGAAAAAAGCACTATTTTGAATTTCAACCATTTTGATTAATTAAAAAAATGAATACCAGTGCCAGATCATTTCCGTGGGTCATGCATTGACTTCCCAATATATAACAATATTGAAACAAATTAACAAATGAAAAAATAGGTGAATTCGAATCCAATGCAAGCTGCAATTTTATTTTTTATTATTATTATTATTAAAAATAAGTAAAGATCAGTGCTGAATCATTTTTGTGGGTCCTATTTAAATTTAGAGATGATATAAATTTAGTTTATTTTTTAATATTATTATTATTTTAAAATTTTAAAAATATGTATTAGAATTTGAAAAAAGTGTATTGAGATTTAAATAATGTGTATATGAATTTGTGTTTTATATAAAAAAAATTCTAAAAATATAATGATGAAATATTAAAGATGAATTGAGATGAGTTGAAATGAGTTTTGAATACAAATAAAGTTTAATTAATCTCTAAGTTTAATTTTTGGATTTGATAGTTAGTGTATATTAATTATTTTATTTTTTCTCAGATATTTAAAGAATTTACCATGCATTAATAAAAATAAAAATGATATATTTGATAAAAAGTTAAAAGAATATTATAAAAAAGAATAACGGTGATCACCCCAGAGCTGGTATCTAGAAATTGGGCAGTCTTCATGAAGCATTGTCCATTGGAAAAAATAAAAATAAATATATATATATATATATGGAGCTTTTAATATTTAATAGGCCGTGACCTAGCTATATAATATATATAGGAACTAGGTAGGGACTCCCTCAAGTCCCACCGCATAATATTCACGATACAGTACATGCATTAGCTAGGGCCACGTACCACGTACGCCCTTCTGGGATGAGTATCGGTCTGTCTTTTTCCTCTGATTGATGGAGGAAGCTCATGTGATAACAAACTTATAATTAAGATGGAATGATACATCTCTACATGATTATCTACCTTAATCTTGCCTTACCCAACCAGAGTTGACATATTCTATGGTACGTACAACACTTCCGCCCTAGCTTTTCACTTCTCCATGATAACAAATTATTTAAGCTAGTTAACCTACCAACGTCTCATGTCCAGATCTTTGTACACTTGGCACAATTTTATTGAGATTCATTAAATGCCCATACACGATTGTTTACCAATAAAGTTTGAAAAGGTGTTGTTCTAATTAATAAGTCACCATCATCATCGTTATTATTGTTATTACTACTAACCTCTTATTTAATGATCAGTACTCATGTTATTATTGTTATATCTCTATTCACTTGAAGCGGAAAGGCTATCTTTGTGATATAATAAGATATACATATATATATATATACATGTGTGTGTGTGTGATTGTGTAGATCATAACAAAAGTACTCATGATGCCCATCATGAATAATTTTGAGTTAAGAAAATCATGATGGTCAAATATCTCTCAAATAAGATAGTGGTATGTATTAGCTGCCAATATTCTTATTATATATGAATTAAACATATAATATATAAATATAAGATAGAGACCATTAATTTTGCAGATTATTAAGGATTATTGACCAAAGTGTCAAAGAATTATGAGTACATGATGGCCAAAAAGCTTTGGCAATTTCTATATATGCCGACAGTACGTACTATATAAGAGTACGCATAGATAGATACATGTGGGACGCAATTCGATCGTTTTAATTTGGTGTGTTGTGTTCTTTGGATCAATGACTTTTTCAGGAGCAGTTTGGCCATACATTTTTGTTTTGTTTACTTTGCACGGGAAAATTTCCAAGTCAGTTGTTTGGTTGTACGTGTTGCTCTGGCCTCGATCGACCTCTTTCTTTCATCCATCGTTCATAAAATATATGGCAGGACGTATAGCACCGGCAACATTCAATTCTGAGAATGACATGGATGGTCAATATATATGAGTTTTGGTCAACCCCCCACATCCATATAATGTAACCTTTTTTTTCTTGTTTTTTCTTTTTTTTTTTTTTTGTGCAGAAATATATAATTGGTTGAGCAAATTAATTATTAATTAATTAGCTAATCTAAGAAATTCTTAATTATTTTAGTAACTAGCTATTAGATAACTCATTATTAATTAGTACTTTCATTAATAAGATTTAATTAAATAATTATTTGTAACCAATTAATTATAATGAAACAATTATTTGTAGTTAAAATGTATGAGTCATAAATAATTTTTTCGACGCAAATAATTAATTATAAAAATTTATTTTTCTTAGAGTGAGTTATACGTATGTGTTATGATCACTTTCTTGGAAAATCATGACTATATAAGCTGCATGTTTGGTAGCTAGCGACGCTAAAATGTTGATGTTGCGTGATTAATGCTGAATTATGGGTCAAATTGGAAGAGACAGATAGAAGAGATTGGAAGATAAGCTTGGCATGCATATAAAATAAAATAAAATAAACTGTGTGGCCAGTACCATCATCGAGAAAGACTATAGCTGCTAGCTGGAAGGTTCTTTGCATGGATGCAATTGGTTCCTGGTTTTAAATCATGACTAGTTAATTAATATGATCCCATTCCCCCACAAAAGAAGATCATGCGAAATAAAATAATAAAAAAAAAAAAAGAATAAGTACAATAATAATAATAATATATAATATAATTTTAAAAAAGCACAAAATATTCTGGATTAAAAGTTTGATGCTAAAGAGAGACGGGACATTGGATTTGCTTGCGTTCAATACAAGAAAAGTATTATCTATATATCTTGTAATAAATATAAAATTACAAAATTATTACACGTGGATAAAGTGGGCGGGGGAAAAGACGTAAAAATTAGGGGATCCAAAAAAAAGGGAAAAAGAGGAAGTCACTTGCATGCATGCGGTCATCTCATTCCTTTCTTTTAGATTATTTCTGAAAATTGGGGTTCTGCTGTCTTCACTTTTAGGTGCAAAAGTTCCTTAATATATAGTCCCTTCAGATCCCCCATGGATCATATAAGGCTGAAAGCCTGAAAGTGTAATCTTGAAGAGTTGTAAAAAAGCATATTAACTGTACGTAGTGTTCAAATCAGTGAAACTCTACTCAACTCAACTAATTAAACGGTCCAGTACTCTGATCGATCGATCAGTAAGTGTTGTTGAGACTCGAGAACATTCAGCAAAATAGAAACGCCAACAGAAGGGGATCAAAATAATTGGATTGAAAATATGCATACACGTTGATTTTTTCTATTTCTTTTTTTTTTTTTTTTTTTTTTTGAGAAATAACAGCTCTAGTGGTTGGGAGTTTAACCCCCCAATCATGGACCCATTATTGGTATGAGATAGGTCTCCTAAAATAGAGATGTAAGGGATAATATATAATGGGCCTATAGAATTTCATGGGCCCTGATCAATGGAGGAAACTCATCAAGAGAGGAAATAAAATTAATTAAAAAAAAAAAAGGAAACAAAAGACAAAGGTATGGAAGAGGACAGTATATCAGCAGAGAAAAAAGATGACGTGATATAAAGTAAGGAAGACATAAGACAAAAAGGCACATCATCTACAACTTCAAGAATTTTTTGAGAGGCCAAATTTATAAATTACTTTACATTTTTCAATTTCACAAGAGACATTCTAACAAGAAAGAAAAAAATTATAAGAGATATCTTAGATCTTTATTGTGTAGTGTTGATGCGAGGTCACGAGAGATTGTAAATATGTATATTATAATAGAATTTTCTCTCTCTAAATTCTCATAGACGTCTATATCGAATTATGTAAATTTATGTCTCCTTTTATTTTTTGTATCTAAATATTCTTTGCTATCATAGACATTCATATGGATACTATACAGATGCACTAGACCACCATCTAGCACTCCACACAACATAAGATTGAGACCTAGAATAATCTTAGCGGGTTGAAAATAGATATCTCTCCCCTTTCATATTGTTGCACTATTTTTAAGCTTTAACAAGAGAAATATTGTTCATTATCATGAATTTTCACATCCCTAATCATGGTAGTTGATGTGCTATATGATTTATTTTATTTTATTTAAGTAGTTAACCTGAATTCACATAAAAGGTAACGCATCAACGAATATCATGAGTAGAGATGATAAACTAGTGCATTAGTGCATAGATTGGGCTTTCCAATTCATAATCAAAACTTTTAACACTAATTTGGTCCTTGAAGAAGTCTTTGGGCAGAAGCTGTCCATGTATTATATATATATATAAATTATAAAGTATGCTAAGACATAGCACTCCAACTTATATTTCAAATTTCAGGCACTACCTTCACGGATTTGAATAAATTGTGAAGGTTTTAGGGGACTTCACATTTTTCAATCTCATGAGAGAAACTCTAACAAATAGAGAAAAACTATAAGAGATATCTTAGATCTCCATTGTACAGTATTGACGCAAGATCGTAAGAAAATTGTAAATATGTATATTATAGTATAATCTCTCCTTCTTAAATTCTCGTAGACGTCCAATATCGAATTACAAAAATTTATATCTTCTTCTATTTTTTGTATCTAAATATTGTTCGTTGTTATAGACGTTCATATGGATTCTGTACCGCCGCACTAGACCATCATCTAGGACTCCACACAATATAGATTAAGACCTAGAATAATCTTAACGGGTTGAAAATGGATGTTTCTCCCATTTCATATTGTTGCACTATTTTTAAGCTTTATTAAGAGAAATGTTATTCATTATCATGAGTTTTCACATCCCTAATCATGGTAGTTGATGTGCTATATGATTTATTTTATTTTATTTAAGTAGTTAACCTAAATTCACATAAAAGATAACACGTAGTGACGGAGCCATGTTGGGGCAAGGGAGGCCCCACAGGTCCCATCCCTATTTTTAAAAAAAATTAAAAAATGTAATATATGTTTTTTAAAGAAAAAAAATAAAATACGTTTATTTTTTTATAATTTTGTAGGATAATATTAATTTTATTTTATGTTAGCTCCCTCTCAAAAAATTATATTGGTCTCCCTCTACAAAATTAATTTAATTTAAAAATAAAATAAATTTCATATAAAATAAAATAATATAATAACATAATGACATGTTTTTATTATAGATAAAAATAAAAATAACAAAGAAGTTGAATAATTTCTAATGCATTTTTAATATATTTTTATTATGATGACATGTTCTTATTATATATATTTTTTTAATACATAAATTGTATTAAACGTATTTTATATTTATTGTAAATCTTATTATCAAATTGTTTGATGCTGCATGAAAAATTGTATACAAATAGAATAAAAAAATATTTTATATTTTATTTTAATTTTATTTGAGCTCCCTAACTCAAATTTCTAACTCCGCCACTAGTAACACGTCAACGAATATCATGAGTAGAGATGATAAACTAGTGCATTAGTGCAGAGATTGGGCTTACCAATTCATAATCAAAACTCTTAGCACTAATTTGGTCTTTGAAGAAGTCTTTGGGCTGAAGCTGTCCGTGCATATATATATATATATATATATATATATATAGGTATGCTAAGACATAGCACTCCAACTTAAATTTCAAATTTCAGGCACTACCTTCGCGGATTTGAATAAACTGTGAAGGTTCAACAAAAATAATTAAAAATAAAAATAAATAAAAATAAACTGTAAAGTATAAAGGACCTGACCATCACACTAATTCTGCTATAATTCGTTCACAAAAGAGTAATGCTAGTTAGAAGTTCTGAATGTACAAATCTTATGCAAGTTTTTTATAATAGTGTGGACCCCGTAAAAAATAAAAAATAAAAGAGTTTTTCACAAATTTTTATGATAAAGTTCACTTTATTATAAAAAAAAATTACACGTGGCTTGTATATTTGGGGTAGATATATATCATTTCTCTAAATGAACTCATCTCAATATTAGCCCTCTCTCTCTCTCTCTCTCTCTCTCTCTCTCTCTCTCTCTCTCTCTCTCTCTCTCTCGTTGGATCTTGCATGATATAATGTATTGGAAAATGTTCTTAATGTTATGAAACTTAAAGAAATGAACTACTATTGCAAAAGAGAAATAAAAAATTCTCTCTGAAACTCTTAAGAACTGAAACTTTCTTTCTCTCTCTATTTTTTTCTTATAAAATTCATTACAACTGAAGCCCCTATTTATAGGCTTTGAAATTACTATGCAAGTTACTATACAAGTCACTATGCAAGTCACTATGCAGAATTTAAAATAATAGTGGTGGGATCATTCACATAATTTAGTGGTGGGACAGGGGCGGCTGATAAATTTCGTTCGTTCATTTCACTCCCCCTTAAATGACCGCCAATAAGGAATCTGCCTCGTTAAAACCTTACCAAGTAAAAACCCAGTGGGAAGAAAAACCAATGGCGAAGGAAAAAGAGTACAGTCTTCTTATGTATCCACAAGTGCTTTAAGATTGCCTCATTAAAACCTTGCAGAGGAAAACCCAGTGGGACAAAACCTCAGCGAAGGAAAAAGAGTACAATCAGCACATTTACTCCCCCTGAAAAGTGCATGACAAAAGATATTTGAGTTTTTGCATTCCAATGTTATGCACAATCTTCTTGAATGTGGAAGTTGGTAACGCCTTTGTGAATAAATCTGCCAGATTATCACTAGATCGTATCTGCTTGACATCAATTTCACCTTTTTCTTGAAGTTCATGAGTATAAAAGAATTTCGGTGAAATATGTTTGGTTCTATCACCTTTGATATATTCTCCTCTGATTTGAGTGATACAAGCAGTATTATTTTCATATAAGATTGTTGGGCTATTATTGATCATGGGAAGTCCACACTTTTCCTGGATATGTTGAATAACTGATCTCAACCAAATACACTCTCGACTTGCTTCATGAATAGCAATGATCTCTGAGTGATTTGAAGAGGTAGCAGATAGTGTCTGCTTAACAGATCTCCATGATATGGCAGTATCTCCATAAGTAAATAAATATCCAGTTTGAGATCTACCTCTGTGTGGGTCTGAAAGATAACCTGCATCTGCATACCCAATCAATTCTGGACTTGAACCACGTTGATAAAATAATCCCATATCAACCATACCATGAAGGTAACGAAGGACATGTTTAATGCCATTCCAATGCCTTCGAGTTGGTGCAGAACTATATCTTGCAAGCAGATTAACTGAGAATGTAATATCTGGTCGAGTGCAATTTGCAAGATACATCAAAGCTCCAATTGCACTGAGATATGGTACTTCAGGACCAAGAATTTCTTCATCGTCATCACAAGGACGGAATGGATCTTTCTTCACATCAAGTGTTCGAACAATCATTGGAGTACTCAGAGGATGAGATTTGTTCATATAAAAATGCTTTAGGACTTTCTCAGTATACATGGACTGATGAATAAAAATTCCATTTGGCAAGTGCTCAAGCTGCAGGCCGAGACAAAATTTTGTTTTGTCAAGATCTTTCATTTCAAATTCATTCTTTAAATATATAGCGGTTTTTGAGATCTCTTCAGGAGTTCCCACAATATTTAAATCATCAACATAAACCGCAATAATGACAAATCCGGATTCTGATTTCTTAATAAAAACACATGGGCATATAAGATTATTCTCAAATCCTTCTTTCAATAGATATTCGCTTAAGCGATTATACCACATGCGTCCGGATTGCTTCAACCCATATAAAGATCTTTGTAGTCTGATTGAGTACATATTTCTAGATGTACTTGTAGATGCTTCAGGCATCTTATATCCTTCAGGGATTTTCATATATATGTCATGGTCTAAGGATCCATATAAATATGCAGTGACCACATCCATTAACCGCATTTCTAATCCTTTTGTAACAACCAGACTAACCAAAAATCTAAATGTGATTGCATCCATAATGGGAGAGTATGTTTCTTCATAATCAATCCCGAGTTTCTGCAGGAAACCTTGTGCAACAAGCCGTGCTTTGTATCGCACAATTTCATTTTTCTCATTACGTTTTCGTACAAATACCCACTTATATCCAACAGGCATCACACCCTTTGGTGTTTGGACAACAGGTCCAAATACTTCTCATTTTGCTAGCGAATTTAATTCAGCTTCAATAGCTGTTTTCCATTTTGGCCAATCATTTCTACATTGACATTCTTCGACGCTTTTTGGCTCACTTTCTTCATTATTTCTGGTAATGTCAAGGGCCATTTTATATGAAAATATGTTGTCAACAACAGTTTTATTTCTATCCAGAATTTCTCCAGTTTTCATGAAATGTATTGAGATCTCATTATTTTCAGGTACCTGTTCCTCTTCAGGGGAAAACATTTCATGACACACCTCTTCAGGAGGTCCCTTTTTAGGAGATTTATACTCTTCAAGAGTTTCCTGTTCAGGAGGTTCTGGAATAGAAGATTTAAACTCTTTAGGAGCACCAATTATATTTGTGGCCTATATTGTGGGTACGTGTTCTTCAGGAACACCAAATTCATTTTGTATTCTTTTCCTTCTGGGAATTTTATCTTTTGCACCAATAGGTCTTCCACGCTTCAGACGTATTTTAGATTCACCTATTGCTGCTTTGACAATTTGTCCTTCAGGGACTTCAATCCTTGCTGGAGTATTAACAGCAGGAATATAAGATTTTACTACACCTTTAGTGTCAGTAAATACATCCGGTAACTGATTTGTAACATTTTGCAAATGAATAATCTTTTGAACTTCCCGTTTACATTCATTTGTAGGAGGATCAAAATGAGACAGGGTCTTATTATCCTAAGTAATATCTTGTCGTGCTTCAGGCACCGACTTTTCTTTACCCATTAACAGAAAATTTGATTCGTCAAAATGACAATTCTCAAAACGTGCTTTAAACATATCCCCTGTAAGGGGTTCAAAGTATCTAATAATGGATAGAGAATCAAAACTAACATATATCCCAAGTCTACGTTGAGGGCGCATTTTTGTACGTTGTGGAGGTGCAATTGGAACATATACAGCACATCCAAAAGTACGAAAATGAGAAATATTTGGTTGTTGACCAAATGCAAGCTGTAATGGAGAATATTTATGATATGCAGATGGTCTAATGCGAATTAGAGATGCTGCATGAAGTATAGCATGTCCCCAAACAGAGATAGGTAGTCTTGATTTCATAAGTAAAGGTCTAGCGATTAGTTAAAGCCTTTTGATCAAAGACTCAGCTAAACCGTTTTGTGTGTGTGTATGGGCAACAGGATGTTCAACATCTATTCCTATTGACATGCAATAATCATCAAAAACTTGAGATGAAAATTCACCTGCATTATCCAATCGAATGGTCTTAATTGGATACTCAGGAAATTGTGCTCGTAGTTTAATTATCTGAGCAAGAAGTCTAGCAAATGCAACATTTCTAGTGGAAAGAAGACAAACATGTGACCATCGACTAGATGCATCAATTAGAACCATAAAATATCTAAATGGTCCACTTGATGGATGAATAAGCCCACATATATCTCCGTGAATCCTTTGTAAAAAGGATGGAGATTCAACAATGACTTTTGAGGGAGATGGTCTGATAATTAACTTACCTTGAGAACATGCAGAGCACGGAGATTCATTGGGTAGCAATATCTTTTGATTCTTTAAGGGATGCCCATGCGAATTTTCAATAATTCGTCTCATCATTATAAAACCCGGATGTCCAAGGCGATCATGCCAAGTCATAAATACTTTAGGGTCAATGCACTTCTGGTGCATTACCACATATGATTTAATTGTTCTCATTTTTGTATAATACAATCCAGAACATAGAGCAGGCAGTTTTTCTAATACGAGCTTCTGGCCCGATACTGTTTTAGTAATAAGAAGATGCTCTTTATTGCCTTCATTGGTCGTTTCAATATGGTAATCATTACGACGTATATCTTTGAAACTCAATAAATTTCTTCTGGATTGTGAAGAGAATAGAGCATCATCAATACAAAATTTGATGCCATTAGGCAACACAATATAAGCTCTTCCGGAGCCCTCAATTAATCCGATGAACCTGATATGGTATGGACATATGCTTTACTTAGTGTTAGATTTTGAAAATATTTCTTTTCTTTGAGAATTGTGTGAGTTGTAGCACTGTCAGCCAGACATATATCTTTATCATTCAACTCAGAGATAAAAAGCTCATCAATGTGATCCATGATTCTACAAAATATACAAAACTTTTATTACTGATAGAAAGAAAATACATTAATTGAATGGAACACTTCCATCTCCAATTAAGTGTTCAATACTACCATCAGGATGATTAAAGAAATCAGATACATCAAGATGAGTAACGTCTACATCTACTGAATCTAATAAATCATCTGATGGTTCTACTAAATTTGTTTCATGCACTTTATTCTTTCCTTTAATAGAAGTTTGATATAAATCAGCTAAGTGCCTGGTCGTACGACAGGTACGTGACCAATGTCCAGTCATTCCACATCTATGGCACACCTCTTCACTTTTCTTTGAAAAATTATTCTGAGGATTTTTACCCCTCTCTGAATTGTACCACTTCTGGTGATATGGTATATTATAATCCCTTTTAATGTTGTCATTCCTGGGACCAACATTTCTATAATTTCTCCTACCACGTCCACGCCTCCGATTTCTTCTAAAGGATGCACCATTCACTTATGAGAATTATGCAAACCTGTTACCATTCACTTCAGGGAATGATATTGAGCCAGTAGGGCGTGACTGGTGGATTTCTAATAAGAGCTCATTATTCTGCTCAGCTACAAGAAGACATGATATAAGTTCAGAATATTTCTTGAACTTTCTCTCTCGATACTGCTGCTGCAGGAGCACATTCGAGGCATGAAATTTAGTAAAAGTCTTCTCTAACATATCTTCATCGGTGATTTTCTCACCGCATAATTTTAATACTGAGCTTATTTTAAAAAGTGCGGAATTATACTCACTAACACTTTTAAAATCTTGCAACCTCAGGTGCATTCATTGAGAACGAGCTCTTGGGAGGATGACAGTCTTCTGGTGTTCATACCTCTCCCTTAAATTGTTCCACAAAATATAGGGATCTTTTACTGTGAGATATTCAGTTTTCAATTCTTCATGAAGATGGTGGCAAAGGAAAATCATTGCTTTAGCACGTTCCTGCAGGGATGCTTGATTTCCTTCTTTAATAGTTTCTCCCAGGTTCATTGCATCAAGATGTATTTCAACATCAAGTATCCAGGATAAATAATTTTTCCCAGATATATCAAGAGCAACAAATTCCAATTTTGTAAGATTTACCATTTTCTACACATATAAATAATAAATATGTGTATCTCAGAAAATATATTTATAAATTCACACAGATAATCATCAATAAAATATATCAAAGATTTCAAATAATATATTGAAAAACTTACAGAGGAATAAGGCCACTAGCTTCAGAATTGGTAGAACCGTCGTGCTGATAACGTGTTATGAAACTTAAAGAAAGGAACTACTATTGCAAAAGAAAAATAAGAAATTCTCTCTGAAACTCTTAAGAACTGAAACTTTCTTTCTCTCTCTATTTTTTTCTTATAAAATTCATTACAACTGAAGCCCCTATTTATAGGCTTTGAAATTACTATACAAGTTACTATGCAAGTCACTATGCAAGTCACTATGCAGAATTTAAAATAATAGTGGTGGGGTCATTCACATAATTTAGTAGTGGGACAGGAGCGGCTGATAAATTTCGTTCGTTCATTTCACTTAATTATTAAATATATTCTTAATTATTAAGTAAAAAAACTAAAAAAAAATGTGAGCGGGCCCCAAAACAGGACCCCTCAACGGGACCATTACCATTTCCCTAATACATTAGATTATAAATAACTTTCTATTGTAAAGTAAATTTCATATATTATATTAAGTTTAATTTAGTTTGTACATTTATTTCTATAACATATTTTTATAAAACTAGCACCTATTTAAACTCTCAATGCCCTATGATTTCAGTGAAGCAAACATTATTGGAGTTAAATCCTTTGTTTAAATTGGGCTAAGGCCTAAGACCAATTAAGATTTTCATTTGATAAAACTTACCCCCACTGGTTTGCAGATTAGACCTCTCTAATGGATTTTAAACCCAGGCTCAAACGAGATGGGCTTCTAGGCCCAGTTTGGAATGAACGAAACATTATTGAGGTAAAAAAAAAATATGAATTAATGATTCTCTTTTACAAATGAAGACAATGATTTGACTGTTTATCCCAATTTCAGAATTTTTCTTTTTATATTAAAAAAACCCCCAATGATTTTTGTCGACCTAGGGACTTCCTCAACATCCTCTCTCTCTCTCTCTCTCTCTCTCTCGCTCGCTCGCTCGCTCGCTCTTCGCAAGAGACTTTCGATCCACTCATTCCTTTTGAAAGGTACGACCCAACACAGTCTCTGAAATTCTTTAAATAAAATTTTCAAATGAGATAATTATGCAGTTTCTGATTCATATTCTGCTTGCTAGGTAGTTGAGAAAACGATACTGAGAAATTTAGAGCATCTGATATTTGGGTTTTCTTTCGGTTGGAAACCTATAAATGACCGAAATTGTAATCCATTTAAGCTTTATTGTACCCTGGGTTTTGATTGAGGTCAAAATTCTATGATTTTGAAACCATAAACGATACATACAATGCTTTGGTTATTCTTATTTTATTTTCTTTGATTTTCCTTTGTTTTCTCTGCAACAAACGAAGGGCTGGTCAATTTCTCTATGTTGAAGTGCTGGATTAGATCTGTTACATTAAGTAACTGTTTCTGTTCATATGTAGAATTTTCAATTTAGTCATATTTTCCAGGATGGATCTGGAGGTTTTTTTTTTTTTTTTAACCTAGAAAAACTTAACAAATAAAGCTTAAAATTCGGAAAATTCCTACTTCCCCTTTCTTTCAATTCCGTTGCAGATTGCCTTCTGGTGCTTCTGTTCGGGATATTTTGTGGTTTTATAATTTCTTTGGTGGGTTGGAATGCTTAAGTTGAATATTTCTACTGTGTGCCACATAGTGTTTTTCAGGTGGAATCTCATTGACTATTGGAGTGTGCCGTGAGTGGTGCCAGAACTTATAGTAACTAGATTTGCATTTGATGAACCTCTGTTATTTGTTTAGTGTCATCTTTGATTGGTGACAATGACAGTCATTCTCTTTGATGGCTATTAACACTTCCAATATTCACTTTTGTTCCTATTAGTGGAGATGAGGCTTTGATATTATACTTCAGCAGTCCTGTTGATTTGTTTCTCTTCTTTTTTTTTCTACTCCTACTTTTTTCAAAGGCTTAGGTGATATGTAATTTATGTTGCAAACTTAGACAGAATGTTCCAATAAGAGTTAAAAAGATTGAAGAGTTGCAGGGACGAGTCTTGGATTTGTTTTTCAAGAATTTGCCAGGGGAGAGGGAGAGAGAAGGATGTCAAATGGAAGAAACACCCATTGGTGCTACCATTGCAATCGACCAGTTCGACTGCGAGGACGAGATGCAGTTTGCCCTGGCTGTAATGGAGGATTTATTCAAGAACTTGATGATATGGTGCACATCAGCCCATTCGATTTCTTTGGACTGGACGTTGATGAAGATCATGACAGGAGGTCAGGACTTATGGAAGCTTTCTCAGCCTTTATGAGGCATCGATTGGCAGACAGAAGCCATAGCCATGACATCAGAGCTAGATCAGATTCAGTTCCAGAACATGCTCCTGGTTTTGGTCCTCTGCTGATCTTTGGAGGCCAAATTCCTTTTAGGTTGTCTGGAAATGGTGGGATCGAAGCTATTTTGAATGGGACCCCTGGGATTGGTCTTACACGGGGTAATGCTGGTGATTATTTTATAGGTCCAGGACTGGAAGAGCTGTTTGAACAACTTTCAGCTAATGATCGGCGAGGCCCTGCCCCGGCATCTAGATCCTCAATTGATGCGATGCCAACCATTAAGATTGCTCAGAGGCATCTTCGGTCTGATTCACACTGTCCTGTCTGCAAAGATAAATTCGAGCTGGGGTCTGAAGCAAGGCAAATGCCATGTAATCACATGTATCACTCAGACTGCATTATCCCATGGCTAGTCCAGCACAACTCATGCCCTGTGTGCCGCCAAGAACTGCCTCCACAAGGAATGAATATTGGCCGCAGCTCAAGTAGTCGAAGTAGAAGTAGCAGTTATGGTAGTAGTAATGCCAATGGAAGGGAGAATAGTGGCAGGGATAATCCAGGAAGAAGGAATCCACTCTCTTATCTGTGGCCATTCCGCTCGTCCCATTCAAGCTCTAACAATAATGGAACTGCTGGAAGCAGTTCTCCAACGATTCATGAGAACAACCAGCATACGGGTTATTCAGGATGGCCTTTTGACTAAAGTTCAGAACGCGGTTTTGCATTTATTGCCGTTGTCATAAAGATTAGTGACTCGAGTGTGTTGCTTGATAGTGAATGATGGTCTTTTCTGTTTTGTTCTTTGCTGCTTTTTATGTAAATGACTCTACTTTTGGGTGAATTACCTATGAACGCTGCTTCTATGTCTATGCCTTTTAATTGTTCATTATTGTTTAGTTTAATGTTGACCCCTTGAGCTTAGAACTGGAGCAATGTTACTCCATCTAAGATTTTGTCAATTCTCGGCAATCCTTGTTGATTATGTTTACATTTTTTTAAGTGACTCAATGGGCTACCACTTAACAGAGCGTCACTTAATCTGTCATCAACAGGTGTTATTAGGGATTAACAAAATCTAAGGTGAACAACCTTTCTTTCACAATTGAGCCAGTTTTGATAGTGGTTCTGACTTGAAATAGGATTTTACGGTCGCTCGAACAACCTATCAGGACGTGTTTTCGATTGCCAAAGCCAACTAATTTCTGTGGAGTGTGCAGGAACAGACGTCACTCTTGATCCCAACGTTTCCACATTGACATGGTTTTCATGGGATTCCTTTACAGAAATATGGAAATAAGGTAAAACTGCATAAATCACACGTAATGCGAACGGGTGCGAGAGTTCATTGCCTAATAAAAGGCGTGCAATTTGCTTTCTTGTAAGCAGCACTGAAACATTATAACGCAATGACACCTGAAGCAGATGAAGCTGGAGCCATTATCAAGAAGGTGAACGGTTAAAACGAGTGAAGAACCCTTCATCTTCTGAACAAGAAAGGAAATAGAAGAAAATACAGTATAACATAGCTGCAGCCTCAAAACCGCCATAGCGACAACTTGAGGGGGCAATTGAAACATCTAAATGACAGTGCCTCCCTCGGCCTCAGTTTGTCAGTTCCATAATAGCAGAAACTATGTCACCATCCGCAGCTTTGAGTGCTTTCACAGCCCTTGATCTCGAGACTCCAGCTTGTGTCATTACCAACTCAATGTCCTTAGGTTCCACACCAGTTTCATCAACATCTTCATCATCTTGTGCCATCGCTGTTGGCTCAGGCTTTGAAATCATATTACTAATATTATGAGCTTTGAACTTCTCTGCAGCCTGACTCTGCAGTTGAGAGCTCAAATCCTCAATCTTTGCCTCCCCAAAAACAATATACGTGTCTGAAGCGGGGCTCTTAAATACGTCTGGTTTAGATATGACAAACAGAATCTGGAAAGAGGGAAAAACACTGATTTAATTCAATTTTTAACAGTACATGAGAAGGCCAAGGAAGAAAAAACTGAGCGGCAACAGCAAGAGACACGAAACAAGCATATTGAAAACTAACATTCTTGCTCTTTTTGACGGTAACCCGGCTGACACCTGGAATTGGCTTCATTCCAAGTTTCAACATTGCCTTGCGGCTCTTCTTCTCACTTCGGCTCTGCTTGGACCTAGCAGTTCCATCTCCTTGTCCTGCCATATTGCCACGATCTCAAAAACTTGTGAGATATAATGCTCATACCTCTCTGTGGTATAGGCAGATTATACAGATCATACCTTGGTTATTTAGATTTTTTTTTCTGTAAGAAAAGCAAGCAGATTTTACAGATCATACCTCAGTTAATTAGAATGTTTTTTTCTATAAGAAAACGGTTGTATAATAAGCTAATTAGAATGTGATTTCCATCAATAACTCGCATTCATGGGAGTCGAACTCATTATCCCACCAATCACCCAATTTGTATAGCGATAGAGGTGCCAGATTGATGCAAGACAATTGGCTTCAGTTAATCAGATATTACAAAGATTGCACTTATTTTCAAGATGTTTTGCACTTTTTCCTCAAATCATGAATTTACCTGACAGTACGTGACTTGCCATAAAATAGACTAACTGCTAAATTAGTTCATCTACATTCCAAACATTGTGAGCATCATCCAAATGATTAGAAAGGTTGTGTGTAATGACCGCAAAAAACTATGGATTACATGAGCTTCTTTCTAGCTGAGTTTGTTATCTCCTAACTTGAATAAGTCACGAATAGTACTCTCACCTTCAGCATCATCTTCCTCCTTGTCATCACTCTCATCATCATCATCTTCATCGTCTTCATCCTCGACTACAGGCTCATCAGGCTGCAAGGATATCACTCAAAACTTAGTGAGGCTATCATATCTTAGGCCCAAAACTGCAAAAGCTAATTCTCATCATTAACAATTATCTGCATGAATAAGAATCAGCAACAATTATCAATACTCAGGATAGCAAATCAACAAAAGTACTGTAAAGAGACAAAGAATATAGACCACAAAACACCTTGCACATTCAGATTATTAAACTAAACCAAGCCTGTTAAAAAGAGGGGAGGGGAGAGAATCCTTACCCCATATCGAACATTTAAACCAAAGCAAAAATAATGTGCCGAGGTATACCTTCTACATGAGCAATTTTAAATAAAGTTTATTAATTACATAAAAAAATAGTCAAACAAGTACATATATTTAAGGCATGACATCTGAAATGCAAATATTAATCTATGAAAAAAGATTTATTGATCTGCTAGAGTCATTTCAGACCTCATGGGCTTTCACAAAATCCACTTACACAGTTTAGGGCCACAAAACCTATGAATTATGACTGCCCAAAGAAACAATATTTTTTTGATAAGTAATAACCTTTATTGATTGAATGCAACTAGGCAAAATCCAAGTACACAGGAAGTATACAAAAGATAGACCTAATTACATTCTATTGAACTGAAAAGAAGTCAAAATTTCATGAAGCTCCCCTCCCTTTAGTACAATTGCAGAAAACCATTGTACCAAAGAGGATACAAATATCTATCATTCCTTTCCCCCAAATACACCATAGTAGGCATATAAGAGCATCTTCCAAATATGATGTATCCACAACATTTTGCCCTATTCTACAGCTAACGCTAGAACTGAATACTCAACCCGCTAGGACTGGGTGACAACCCGATCCAGCTGACTGAACAATACACAAGCCAGTTGGGTTCCACCCTAGTCGTGATATGCGTTCTGTAGGAAATATACAGATGGCTCAGGTTGGGTGAGATCCTTATATATAAAAATACATTTTATTTTGCTAAACCCTAGGTGCTCGAATGCCAATGAAAATTAACTGAGAATACTCAGTCCCCTTCGTCTAATCTATCTTCCAACCCCCAGTCACCATTGAGCTCGTGGCTCAACTTCCTCTCTCTCTCTCATATACTAGCTATCTTTCTCTGCGCATCTCAATGAGCATACCCCGCAATTTGGGCAAGGCAATTGTAGAGACAACAGTCTTCTTGTACTTAGCATGCACTAATTTATATCATGCCCAATTGTCAATATCAGGTATTTGATCTAGGGATTCTTGGTCAATTTCTGGGTGTTTAGGTTTCGGGTGTGCAAGCTGGTCAGCGTTTTAGCTTCTTGAGTTTTATTGATTGATTGGGCTATATACTGTACAGGTCGTGAAATAGTCATTTCGGATTTTGTTTGGTTGCCGGCAATGACAACCATTAGTGGAAGCAAGGTCAGTACCTACCCCCTGACTGGTTAGAATTCAGGGGTGATATCTCCTTCTAACGCAAAGTTGAGTTGGCCGTCAGACATGCAGGTACCCAACTCGAGGGTTTGTGCCCTCCCAACAACCTTCGTCCTGCGCAATTGGGGTCAAATAGGGAACGCGAAGTTCTTCACAAAGTTGCAAGACAAACAAAGACCGTTTCTTTTAGTTGAGTAAAAACAACAATTCAAACAATATTCTAAATTCTTCAGTCAGAAGCTTGAAAACCCAAATCAAAATTTCTTGTGACATTGAAGCTCATAACATCATCAAAACAATGTAAAGAAGAAATGCACAAGTCAACCCAAAAGTGTAATACCATTAAAAGTCATCGAATCACACTTTTATTAGACCCATTTCAGCATTAGACGAATTTCTTTAACCCCGAAGAATTTATATATCATATGAATTTCTGAAACCCCTTATATATACGAGATACTAACCATGGTCGTATAAAGCTTCAAACTCTCAAAGTCTAAATACCCATTCAACAAATTAAGTGAGAAGCACATAATTGAAAAATGAAGAGATTTACGTTAATCCTTTGCTGTTCAAGGTGGGCAGCGAGAAGCTCCTCCTGGGTCTCAGCAGTCATTGTGCTCGTGGTGGTCCGTTTGAGATGCCTTCGCAGAAGTTGACACAAGGACACCCCACTTGGCCTAAAACCCTAAACATATATAAAATGCTATACCCGGGTTCGGGTTTGAATCAAACTGCAGAATAATAATGGGTTATTTCTTGTTTCATTTAGTGTATGACTGAGATTATGTTAGAAAATATTATTTTTAGTTTAAGATTTAGAGCATTTATAATCTACTAGCTAAAGGATATCTCTAACTAAATTTTGACTAAAAAATATTAAAAATTTACTTCAACATACTCTCTAAAATTAAAATAAATTTAATTTCCTCTCTTATTACTTTTCAAATTTAACTAGAGAAAATAGAAAGTTAAATTACTTTTGGAATTAAATTGATTTAGTTTTCTCTCTTCTTACTTTCTTGATAATTTCTTAGTTACTTTTGAAAATTAATATTTTAATATAATAGCTATTGATTTGTTGAATCTGTTATTTGATATAGAAAAAATTGATTAGTTAAAATTTATAAAAGTAAGATTTTAAGCCAAAATTTGATTAAACTTTAGCTAGTAGATTATAAATACTCTTATAACTTAAAACTTAATGTAATAAGCTCTTCTATTAAAAAGTTATTTACTGTTTGAAATTTATATGTCTAAAGCACTTTTAGAATTAGTTACGATAGTTTTCTGCATGAGTTTTTTTATAAAAACTCCAATTTGATACTTATTGAAAAAAATTAATTTTTAATTTTTTTAACTGACTAAAGCGTTTTTAATAAAATTATCCAAATATTTTTTTTAAGTTCTTTTAACTGCTTAAAAGTAATTTTAAAACCTCAAAACGCAATTTCAAACATGTTCTTAATAAGAAAATATAAATAATCCATTTTATGACTTTTAAATCATTTTATCCGCTCAATTATGTTCTCCAACTTTTACACTGATAAAAAATAAATAATTAAATAATTAAATTAAATTAAATAATAATAAAAACGTTAATAAAGTAGTTTTGAGTAAGTATATATTTCTTTGATGAGGATCTTGTTTTGTTTCCAAGTAATGTAATGAAATATATTATGGGTGACGCTAGGGATTGGTTGGGTTGTCACATCGTCAAAAGCAGTCTATTCTCAAAAAATACAATAAAAATAGAAAATTTAGAAAACACAATAAAAAATATAATTAAAAAATATAATGAAGAAAATATAATAAAAAAACACAATAAAAAAATGAATATAATTTAATAAAGAGCTTTTGGTCTCAACCCAGACAGAGCCGTCACCGGTGGAGGTGAGCTACACTGCCCATGCCATCAAGACCGACGAGCTCCAACAACCTCACCCTTACAACAGGTCCAAAACGTGTTTAAGGCTGTGACGGGCACACTGGAGGTCGCTGTTGCAGGGGTAAAATCGCCGGAACTAGGAGTGTTCATATGGGCCGAGTTTTGTCCGGCCTGGATTAGTATCCGGATACCCGGATTCTAAATCCGATTTTCTGGATCATGTAATACAGGCCGGATATCCGTTTTATTATAAACCGGATATATGGATTGGATACCCAGATTAATCCGGAACCCACTTTTAAAACCTGGATTACAACTACACACCATAGATTATTTTTAAATAGTAAAATAAAATGAGATAATTTTAAATAAAAGTTAAAAGTTAAATAAAATCTTATTTTTTAATATTATTATTAAATTAAAAAATTAATTTTTTTATTATATTTATTCTAAAATATTCTAAAAAAGTATAATAATAAAATGAAATGAAATGAAACCGTTTATATATCCAAACGAGACCTTATTATAACAACAAAAAGCTATAATATTATTTCATACCAAAGCTCGAAAAAAAGAATCAAATTTGAAATTCGTTAAGAAAGGTGATTCAACAAATTGAATTAGATGATTTATAATAATTTTAAATTGGATATTTTAATATTAATAAATATATTCAAAATCATATTTAAAGTAATTCAATTATTTTATATCATTTATAAAAAGAATATAAAATTAAAAAAATTATTCAATAGCTTGAATAAAAAAATTTTATGTATCAAAATAATTTTAATAAATATGTAATTTATAAATTTAATCTTAATTGTCGAAATTTTTTTATCGACCATTAAGTCGTAAACACATGATAAATATAGTATTTTATACACAACTAAAAATTTAATATAAAATACTAATTAATCTCCTTAATTTTTTGTTTAAAAAAACTACATATTTTATCTTTTAATTTTTCTGTTAATTTTATTGAATACAATAATGAACAAGTTAATATTTGTTTGATTTTTATCATATTTTTTATCATATTTTTTATTATTTTTCTGCACTCATTGATCGACTTATGCGTTTGTCCCTTACAAATTAAGAGGAGATTAAAAAAAAAAAAGGTTCAAAATCGGAATCCGACTCCGGAATCATGGGTTCCAGCCCGGATTCAAAGTCCGTTCCGATTCTAAATACCCAAATTTTCGGATCCAGATTTGGAAATCCGGATCCGGGTCTATACACCCAAATTTCCAAATTCGGACCCTGAGTACATAGGCTAAGCCGGAGCCCACCAATCCCTTTGACATTGACAGTGTCCACCACGCCCACCGCCACTAGAGGCGACGAGTTGCTTTTAAGGGAGTCGGCCCGACCGACCACCAAGATTTCTCATGTATTATAGGGACACTCATGAAACTTCTATATAGCCAGGGTATGACTTGTCGATTGCAAGATCTTATGGTGTTCCAGGTTTCTTTCCTTTCCTTTATGCTCAATATGGTGTATCAGAGGCAATTAGCCAATTAGTGGGAAGCCAGAGAACCTCACAAACAATATATATACACATAAAGTAGTAAAGGAACATACTCCGGAGACTCGAGCCAATTTTCAATAGATGAAGATACTATAGAAAGGACAAAAAGAAAGGCCCATTACCCTGCACCAATCAATAGACAAAGACACATTTACCACGGTACCATAATTTTTGTAAATGAACATACAAAAGCGTCGAGTATTGGTCATTACAATCAATTCCATAAGACTACTCGAGAGGCTCGGGAAGGTCCAAAATAGGTCCCAACTTTTACCGACTGAACATCCGAGATTAGTTGGAAAGGCGAGACCTGGAAAAGGGGATGCGTATATCCTAAAAAGCTTACGTGGCTTTACCAACCACCACCACCACCACCACCACTACTTCCAGACCATCCATTCCCAGCCTGGGACTGCGAAGAACCTCTCTTTGGAGTAGTTCCCCACCCTGAACTCCTGTTGTCAGGGGCGGTATCATTTGCACCGGCACCACTCCAACTTCCTCCACCGCTACCGCCACTTACATTCCCCCACCCACCATTGTCACTCCCACCAGCCCCATCCCCACCCCAACTACTACTACCACCTCTTTCGCTTCCACCATTACCCCAACCACCTGGGAAGGCCTCCCTGCCAGGTGAGTTTTGAATTTTGGCACCTGGAAAATTTCCCCATCCATCTTCGCCATCCTTGGTACCCGAATCCCATTTAGGAGCATCATAACCAGAATCCTGCCTCTCATTGCTGGAATTATTTCCTCTAGAGCTGTTGAATGAGCCTCGACCACGTCCACGCCCACCATATGGCCTTGGCACCCCACTTGGATGTCCATCTCGGCCACTCCCATTTCTGTGATCGTTACGTCCTGTCAAACCAAACAGAAGTCAAGTTCTGGATAAAACTACAAAGCAAATAAGCAATACACGAAATTGATGCTAAATCAGAAGCAAAAACGTATACAGAACAGAAATTATAGCCGAAGAGGCGTCTATCAAAAGAACATCTGTATGAGAAAAAAGTGGGAATATGAAGCAATCAACCAAAGAAAGAAGAAAAAAAGAACGCTCAGCTAGAAGGCAACATTTTATATTTACATTACAAATGACTAAAACAGAGAACAGCACTGTAACACAAAACAGAACTGATGCATTCATGTTTCTGCAGAGTTACCTGTTCTTGACCCAGGAGTAGAAGAACGATCCCTGTCGTAAGACTGGCCTCTCCAATTATCCTCGTTGGATGAACCACCCCATCCACTACCCATGGATGCCCCCGAAGAGCCCCCGGTTGCAGGGCTTCGCATTGGCACCCTAGCAGCGACAGATCTGAGAGATTGCGCTGACTGAGGATCATCAACATGCCTCTGAAAGTATGCCACAAGCCTATCAATGTCCTCAAACATCCTTTTCCTAAACTTGAATCCCTTTGGATATAGACCAACATACTCATGGTGTGGATTTGTACTTCTTATATAAGTCAGAATGAATGTGCCTGGATGCTCATGAGAGATGCCAAAACAATAAACTATTCTCATAGGATACTCCAATTTCTCAATTCTGAGCAGTTCATCAACTTCCGCTTTTGTTCCCTTTCTGAACTTGCGGTAACTTAGCATTCCCTTCAAATGAGACACTAAAGGATCAACGTATCGATCCATTACCTAGGGTTTTGGTCAGTAAAAACAGAAAAATGACCATCAGTTTATTTGTCGCAAATACAACGGGAAGAATATAATATTTTTCTACATCAAGATAATCTTATATTTAAATGCCTATTTGTAGATGTACTAGTATGCTGAAAGAGTTTGAGCCACTGTGACATGAAATTAAGCAACACCCTACTGGGGGACGCCTTTCTTACAGGAATAAATATAACATCCACACATTTGGTGTGGATAACATCTACTCATTTAGGAGTGAAACTTATAGCCCGTAGACACCTAAGCACACATTCAGTCTTTCACTCCATGAGAAGATACTGTGATTTCATTCTCTCATTAGATCCTACTCATCAGACAGAATGCATTCCAAAACAAGACATAAGCTTATTTGCTAGGTTAATGCCAAGCACATTCAGGTCGCTTTGGATGTGAAAGCTCCTGAGCTGAATTATCAGAACGCCCCATTAACCAATATGGATGTTAGACAGCTTACTTGTCCAAGAAAAAAACAAACAAAGGAATGAAATAGACTCAGAACTTACCAAAAAAGCACTCGTCATTATTCTGTTAATTAAACATCACCTTTTTTTTTATATACATTTGGGGGAGGGGGGTTTCAAACTCCAGACCTCCATTTTGGAGGATGGGGGTTATGTCATTCAAGCCACAGGCCTTTGGCGTTAATAAACACAACCAATCAGAGAATAAACCTCAAAAGACAGAACTGACCTCATCCAAATCCTCAAAAGTGTCCTCCCCAATTTTCAATGTCTTCCCAATACGAAGTAAGCTTGTGATGTCCTTGTGCTCCTTTCCACCTTCGACTATGTCCTTGTGAGCATAAACCCCATCATATACTTTGAGAGTTAGAGTCAGATGTGAAGGCCCATGGCGACTGGGACTGATAATACTTTCGCCAGGATCCTTGTCAGACAAGAACTGTAGATATAACAGATGAGAGCTTTAACTTCAGATTTAGTTAAAAAATACTTATAAATAGAGATCATTTGAACTTTTTTTTTTTTTTTGATAAGTAAAAGTTTTATTAATCAAAGAAGAGGGCAATAGCCAATTACAATAGAGATCATTTGAACTTAGCGTGGCCGCAACAATCAATATCAAAATATTGCCAACATAAAACCATAAAAGGAGACTTTGAAAGTGTTAACAAATTTCTCTCTTGGTCCTTTCAAGACATGGTGATTCAAGTAAAACCCCAGTACAAAATATCATCAGCAAATAAGACTGAAACAAATTTTTTAAATATTAGGTCATTCAAATCTGAAGAGTAGATTGGAATTTCATAATATTCAAATGAGTAAAATAAAATAAGATCTCCACTTATCAAGTGAATTATATAAATGCTCTCTTTGAACCAGAGCTTTATCCTTACAATGGCATGCAGAAAGAGCAACCACACCAAGAACCACAAAATCCCTCTAGAGCCAAAATCTAAGGTGGTTTTTACACAAAATCTATGCCCTAGAAATTTGAACTCTTCAGCGTTAACAACCTGAAAACAAAAATTACATGGGCATCATTTCTTTGTATAAATGACGTTTTATAGTCTTTGAAGAGGTACAGGTCAAACCACTCTTTTCAAGTAATCACATATTTTTAGTTCATAAAGGGACCCCATTTTCCTCACAAGCCCAATATTATTTCAGAATTTTAACCAACCTCCTATAGGTCCAAGAGAATACATAAACAGGGATACAGTTCCATGCCATTGGATATTAACAATGTTGTTTTTCTTATTAGAACTTAAACATTGTCGACAACTAACCTCCTTGGCTTCATCCAAGGTTATATTCTGGAAACGAGGATGAACAATCATCCTTGGCTTAAATAGCTTCTTTGCTAGCTCCTTTTCTTTGCGAGCTTTTTCTTGTTCACTTTGTAGCTGGCTCCGGTCTTCATGGTAATACGGATCAAGGTTCCTATCATACTGATGTCGATTATTTTGCATCTCACCCTCTCTAGAAACTAGGAAGACCTGATACCTGTTCTTCTGAATCGACTTAATCTTGCAAGTGAGAATGTCACCTTCATGCAGCCTGTCTGATAAATCAGGACTATCCCTCCAATCATCTGAATAGTCTTCCTTCATGAGCATCCCAGTCAATCCAGATTCCAGCACACAAATTGCTTTCTGAGCTTGCACCCTGCGGACTGTAGCTTGCACAATTCTTCCCTCAGCAAGGGTCTCCTCAGTTTCACCTGAAATCATATAAAACTCCTCATCTTGACTTGGCTCTTCATATGGCTTACGCCAATCTTGAAAACCCTGCATTAGTTCCCTTTTTATATCATAGAATGTTTCCTTCTTATTTTCACGGTTCTTGCTCTTAGCATAGGCATCAACATCAAGGACTCTCAAAATACTAGGCCTTTCTCTAACATGCTCTATCGCCATCTCCAAGGCATCATCGTCATCATTTGCTTCACCTCTTATGTCCTCATCATAAACATCTTTGGCCAACTCTTGTGCAAGCCCATAAGATTCTGGATGTATTCTTGTATCATCCAACAGATCAATGAATTGGGAGCTAGCAGCAGCCAATCCACTCCGCCGGACGCGCAAAAAACCAACCGCATTAACAAACACCTTTTTACCAAGTCCATGCACAGTGACAAAGTCCTTTCGGGTAAAAGTTGCCCCTGCTCTTACCATGGACCTCTGCATAGATGCGGCCTTTCTGGGCCCAATTCCAGAAATGAACTGTAAAGGACCAAATAACCATTCATGGCCAATAGCTAAATTAACATCCAGGCCCACCTGGTTTGTTAAGTCAACCATAACCTGTTCAATAATTCCATACTTCTCATCTGGAGCAAGAAAGTTCTCTAGGGGACTGAGTTTCCATGATAAAATCTCCCTTCCTGGTCCGCATAGTGTAGCAACCATTGCCAAGGGATTTTGTAAATATCGCCCGAGGGCAGCAGCTCGCTTAACAATGCCTGACAAAATAAACCAACAATTAGAGAAATCCACCAGAACACATTAAAAATAAAAATGAAATAAAGAAAGAAAGAAGGAAAAAACCGCGTACCCGGTTGCCCAGGTAGCTGATCAGAAGAAATCCGAGAGTTTTCATATAGACGAGGTAGAGATTCATCACCATAAACAATGCTTAACCCATCCATCTCACGGCCAAGATCTCTGGGATTTTCCTCCACCATCTTGAAAATAATCTGATAAATGCAATGTACGCTAAATAAGACCACATACATCTAATGAGAAACTAAAAATACGAGATTTATAAAACATCATATAGTCATGGAACTCGAGTCTACAGAAAGCTAAACCGGATTTATGTGAAAACCCAACAGGGCAAGGAATAAAAATGGGAAAACACTGAAGGCTGATGCTCACATCACCAACCTAAAATAAGTCAAAGGTAAATGCATTACAACAATATTCTCATGATATGAAAACTACAGCGAGTCAAGTTTAATCTTTTATTCGTCATCGAGACATTGTAAGAGTAAACGAACTAGTGTGATACTAGCCTATTGATATGCCAGACTTTCAAAACAAAAGCATGACATGTCATATGTGTGATCTCACTTCTCTCCCCCAACGCCTAATAATCGACACAACACAATCAATTCACATCTGAAGATCTTGAAACCATCAGAGAATCAAGAATACAACCAAACATAGAAATGCAACAGACAACAGAGCAGAACACTTGAACAACAAAATTTTTCTCTCAAGTAATAAACTCATAAAACAAAAAAAAAAACAAAAACAAAAACAAAAACAAAAAACAAAAAACAAAAACAAAAACAAAAAACAAAGTAGACATATGGTACAATAGGATTTCCAAAATTTAGAGTGCTGCTATAGACTGCCTAAGTAAATCATCTGAGGGAATTACTACATACTGCCTAAATAAACCACCTAAGGGCACTTTTTTTTCTTATGAAAAGCAATTGATCCTTTGCCTAAATTTCTGTGTATAAAAAACCCACAAAAACCAATACTTTCACAAAAAATGACAAACGCCTCTCAAAAAACTTGTCCAAACAAATTTTCAATTCTACCTATTCACTTTCACAAACCCCAATACAAAATACATCTCAGAAAATTTTAAAAAAACTTCTCATTCTACCTGTGCACTTCCACAAAATGCAGTAGGAAACACATCTGTAATTCTCTTTTCAAGAATTCTCAAAAAGATTACAGAAGTTTTCACTTACCAAACTTGTCCTTAGGTATTAACTTCTAGGGGGAAAAAAAACAAATTCACAATCAATATTGCAAGGACCCATCATAACCTAGCTTCAAAAAGCATATAAATCAAACCCTAAAATTCAATATTCCTTAAACACCAGTTTTCATTAAGTATATGGCAATTGTTAAAACAGTGCTACAGTTATCTTATACAGAGAGGATATGAAGATCCCGGTCGAAGAAGAAAAAGAGACAAGGAAAAGTGCACATTGCATCTCACTCCCTCGTGCAGCATTAATGATAAGACAAGACAAGAAAGTGTAACAGAAACTATAAGATGCATGACTTATTGGAGCTTTGTATGGTGCCATAATATGCCAACGATCTGATCAATGCTTAGCATATCAGGAAGACCAAATGGAAAGATATAGTAGTGATCACCTCATATATATCCTCCTTCAGGCGAGTACATGACAAATTCACAGCTCCTAAAACAACAACATGTGGTTGATGATCCATCATGAACTTCAATACACGTTCCTGGTCATTTTTCTTCCGTTGCTGGTCATTAACATTTTGAGACCGTAAAGTAAGGGATCCAGTATAAAGCACATCCAGCACCTCCCCTGATGAATCTAACATTACAAAAGTGGTTGCTGGCTTTCCAGGACCCCAACAACAAGCCATAACTCTTGGAGAAGCTTCGTCATAAGAACTGCTATCAGTTTCCTTTCTTTGATATGGCCCCACTGAGACTTTACTCCACAAAACGTTACCATACTCCATAAGTAACCAATTTTTCGCTCTATTAGTCAACAAAGATCTTGCTTCTTTCTCCATTGAAGGCAGAAGAAACCCAAAAAGTGCATCCTGCAATATCAACTTTCTCTGCTCATTCCACAGTTGAGCAGATTTACTAACACCATCACTAAGATAGTACTCATTAAAGTCACTTGTCAACTTATTCAAGTCTTCTTCTGACATCTTAATGGTAACTTGAAGAAGCTTTTCCTCTTCAGCCTTCTGGATAAGGAGCCATTGTGCATCATCAAATGCACTCAAGGGCTTCTCGCGCAACCACTTTACCCCAGCAAACTGATGAAAAGGATCTATTGCCTCAAGGCCATCATGTGTTGGACATGTTGATACCAGAGCGTGATCCATGAAATTGCTACGCACATGTTTCCTAACGCATGGCTCACAACTGATTTCCACAGCTGCCTGGACCAGTAAAAGAAATTTGGCAGTCAATATTTTGCCCATGATCAAGCATCATAAAGGGAAACTGCTGCATTGAATGACAAGAAACTAACATACCATGTGCCTAGCCCCTTTAAGCACAGCTTGAGGTGTCTCAAACATGGCACATGTGAAGTTTGATGCCATCTCCTCCGGTGTTTCCTTAGGATCCTCCAACTCATCATTTCTCTACAATCCAGTGAAACAGGAACCCTGAGTTTCATTCAACAGAATAACAATTTCAGGTCAGAGTGACTCACCATCTTTTCTAAGGATAACTGCAATCCAAATTGCTCAGAACTGTAGCCAAACTTGCTCGCAACCTCCCATAGGCCAGCTTTCCCACAAATGCTATACAGGGATTTCCTCTTAGGCCTCTTGTATTGTCCTTCATCAACACCAACTTCGCCAGATGGGAAATGCAAGTTAAACTTGGAATCAACATCATCAACCTCCCTTTCCGACTCTGCCGCCTTGAGTGACTTCATGATTGATTCAAAAAGTTGCTGATTTAAATTGAGTCTTGTTTCATCATAAACACGCCGAGATTCTTCCTCAAACCGCTTATTATAGTATGACTGAAGGGCACTCTTTCGCTTCTGAAGTAGGAGCCACTTTCTGTCCAAGTCTTGAATCGCCCAAAGTACCTTTTATACATGCAAATGTTATTCACTTATTAGTCTCACCACTAACAACAAATAAATATCATCTCTGCAAGTTTAATACACTTTCAACTGCATGCCATGACTAGTACATTTACCTTGTGCCACTTAAGGGTGGGCGTCCTATCACTCCTATCCTGATTATCATCATCATCAGCTTCAGGTTGCTCAGGATCTTTCAATAGGCTTAGGCACTCTTCCTTCCGATACATAGCAATAAAGGGGATCTGAAGGCATGAAAGAAATTGCCAGAATATGATCAAGATCAGATCAAACAAAGAGAGACCACAAGTGCAAATAAAGGGAATACTGACATCTAATTTCTGCACATGCAGCAGGTCCAAAAATCTCATGATATCATCCTTGTTGATAGAAAGATCCCCCCCATCCTTAGGCGTCCCCCTGCCTCTCTTGCCATATAAAGGTACCGTACCACTTGCGAGTTGACTATATATCCAGGTGCTCTCTTCATCTATGCTAACTTCATCTAATGGAGGTGAACCAGTGCTTTCCTCAGATATCTGCCAAAAATACAAGAGCAGAGAAACATATAAAGTTTATTCAACATGTCACCTAGATGTTCTTATGTGAAACATGAAAACTCCCACTTTGAAAATGGGGCCAAATTTCAAACTTCTATGCCGAAAATTTTGTATCGGTGGACTACAGTCCCTCACCACTTTGCATCTTATGTAAATTTTATCAATCATTGCTCCCTCCCCTTAAATTAGGCATTCCCCAATTATACCCCTAGTATATTTGGGTTGCGCCCCCAAACACTTTTTGATAAAATGTGGTAGTTGTACTTACAAAAGAGAGCTTTTCATGTGAAATAAAACAAATTCTCTCAGGGTTTAATTGGGTCAAAGATATATATCGTTTGCACAATCTCCAGAATGCCTCATTATAAAAAAAATTAAAGGTCTATCCCCTTAGGCCTGGCAAACCTGCATTCTCTCTGGGGCATCACGCTCTCGTATCTGGTCATCCTTCTCTGTCATATACTTCTCAGAAAGAACAATCGGTTCAAATTCGTCTTCAAGTCTCCTTTCCCTCCATTCGCTGGAATCTAAGCCTTGCTTACGGAGCTGCAGTAGTTCATCAACATCACCAAATATTTCATGAGCTTCCTGCAAAGCAGATGAGGAAATTCCTGGCGCCCTCCTATTCCCTCCTTTCTTTAGCCGCCTCCCTCCTCTACAAAAGTCAATTAGTTTATAGTTAATTAAGTTGCTTGGTTAAAAAAGGATCCGTCCGTATAAATTAAAACGCACACAACACAACAATATGTACTTGGGAGGAGCTCTATGTTCATCTTCTTCATCCACAATAAAGTCTGCCATTTCATCCTCTTCACCAATGTCCCCATCCTCTTCTTCTGCTTGTTCCTCCTCTTCAGCGACGTCCTCAAGTGGAGCTGCTATAATCACCGAAAATAGTCAATCAACAGCAACCAGTACATATACCAATTATTTTTAGAAAAAAAAATACCTTCATCGTCGCCAAATAAACTACGCTTGAGCTTTTCCTCAGCAGTCCGCCCACTTTTACCACTTCCAAAAATTTCCTCCTCATCAGAGAACCCAGAGGGCTCTTCCTCAGTAACCCCCTGAGCTTTTTTCAGCCGCTTAAACTTTTTGCTCTGCTGAAAGAGTTTCCAGAAAAGACCATGAGACACAAACTATCATATTATACATATAACCAGATCTACAGAATGGAAAACAACATTAGAGCATGAAATGAAAAGATATCAGCAAAATTTCACAACCTTCCAACGGGGAATGGTAATATTATTGTCCTCGAGGAGTTCATAATCATCTTCGTCAAGTGTATAATTCTCTCTAAAAGACAGAAACCAAGGTGGTTAGAAACAAAAAATTAACCTGGAGGATGTCAGAAAATAAAATAAAAAATAATGACGAGTAAAAGATTTATAATTTACCACATTTTCAAATTAATGAGAGGGGAGGGTAAAAGGAATCACATATCAACTAGCCACAAACTTAAAAGGTTTGGTCAAAAAAACTTCATTTTTTTATATAAGATAGGCAACAGAACACTCAATAAAAAAGGTGAAAGGCACACTCAGGCACGCAGGATTCATACAAGATGAAGGGTTAAATGCGCACTAGATACCATAAAATCATGAAAAGCTCGCCTGCTAAATACGGTAATTAACATCTGTTCTTATAATCTCCCAACATAAAACAAATCCACTTACAAAAAACACTTTTAAATATTATTAAATAACTCTAAAGGGAAAAAAAAGTCACTTTTTCTTCCTTTTTTTCTTCTTCTGCCTCTCCTCGTCACTGTCTTCCCTCTCTTCCTCATCTTGTTCCTCTTCTTCATCAACGTCATCCACTATAAATCCATCCTTCTCATATTCATCTTGCCCTTCTTCTGCAGGAATAATTAGGAAGAAACAAAAACAAAAAATTAATTAGTCTCACCAACAGAGCACTCACAGAGGTACTGTCCGAGGGTGGATAACTCACCAAAACGTCCCCCCTCCCCCAACCAAAAACAGAGAAAATATATGTGCAACTGTGTAACCACTTTGAAAAAAGTGAAAAAAAAAACATGGAACCCACATGAAAGAAATTATGTTTTTAATAATGGATCTCACACTTTTTCAAAACGATCACGCGGCATTTATGTGCCTCATAATTGTATGTAGAATTACTCAAAAAAATAAGGGGAACTTTTTTTATATATGTGAACATACAGGAAACTCTAGAAGGTTCTCATCGAGTTATCAACCCTCTTCAAAGCTCAGTGTTTACTTGGGAGAAAACATATTTCAGACTCTCACTTCTTATAAATTCATGTTGAGGAGAAAACATATTCTTTTGATCAGTAAAATTTTGTTTAGCGATAAAAAATAAAAAAAAAATCATGTTGCTTGTGTTCCCAAAATTGTGAAAACGTCAGTCTCAACTGAACCCAAAGAAAATCTAACATTGTCATGTTGTTGAGATGGGCCTGTCTTTATTAGATCAAGCTCGGTTTCCCGAGCTCTCCTGTCCAAACTAACGAAAACCTTAAAGCCTCTCCCGCAGTTTGTCGCCAAAGAAACGCAAGTAATGTTTTCACGTGGTTTTGGCATCTGACATATATAAAAATAAAAACCCGTAACGACTTCCCTTTCCGGCATTTTCTCATCAACCAAACATCTCCATCAAGGAAGAAAAACCTTCGCCCCAAAATCGTCCCCAGAAACCGTTCTTACTCTCCATGCAACGGACCCAAATTTGTGCAACTCGCACACTAACAAATCCACTAAACCCCAAAGAATTCAACCAAAAAAAAAAAGGCGACGAAACCCAGTAACCTCAGATTCCAAAAAAAATTATCCCTAAAACCGTACCGTCGTCTTCGTCCTCTTCGTCTTCGTCGACATCGCGGCCTGCTTCTCTATGTACGGGAGCCCTCTCGTCCTCCTCTTCGACCTCGACCTCATCTGCATTCAAATCCAACAACAACGACGACCAATGTGAGAAAAAGACCTAGGGCTTCTCGTTTGTCGAATAAACGAAAGTAAATTTAGGGTTTCCAACGACTCACCTTCTTCGTCGGAAACTACGGCTTTTCCCATTCTCAAACAAGGAAATTAGGGCAACAAAAAGAAGAGCAGGCTCAGAAAGATTGAGAGAGAGAGCGCGCGAGAGAGAGAAAGAGAGCAGAGAGTGTTAGCGAACTTTGCTGCGCGAACGTGTGAGAAAAATTGAACTGAGCCCGCAAGAAAAGCACTAAGAAAAATGCCATGGGCACTAACATTTCCACAACCTTACGTGGACAACGTTTTTTTTTTTTTTTTTTTAAATCCAGATTAAAACTCTTAACCAATAATTTTTTTCTCTAAAAAATAAAATAAACTATTAAAAATATTCCTATTTTTTTATCATTTTTTTAAAACGATACCACAACTTAAAAGATAATTGTACTTAGACCTGATTTGTTTTGAAGGTACACATATTTTTATTTTATTTTATTTTATTTAATTATCACATATTTTTTATATTTTAATATAAAATAATATAAATAATTTAACTTTTTCAAATTTTAATACAAAAATTATATTAAAAATATATTTTATAATAATATTTTATTTAACTTTTCACTTTAATTTTAAATTATTTAATTTTATCTCAATTTCATCTCTAAAAACAAATTAAACTTTAATGTGAAGAGAAATTTAATTTTTGGTTATTATATTTATATAAATTTTTATATTTAAATAATTAATTTTATTATATAATAATATAATAATATAATATTAATATTAATTAATAATTAAAAAATATTAATTATTTGTAATTATTATTTTATTTTATTTTATCATATTTTACCATATATTATAATTAAAAAATATTTAAACTCACAGTTTATCATATTTTACCATATTTTATTTTATCATATATTATAATTAAAAAAATATTTAATTATTACGTTGGGTGTATAATACACTTTCTCACCAGACAATAAGTTTTTAACAAATATGAGATTTATGTGATTTATGTTGTCTGCTAATATACTAAATCAATCCTCTTTTATTTCTCTCTTTACTTCCCTCTTCTTTCCTCTTTTATTTTCTTTCTCTCTGCATGCTATCTATTTTGTCAATGGTGATGCAAGTTTTGTTTTCCAAATTTGTGAATTGGAGTTCTATTTTACTAACCGAATTTCAATTGCTGAATTTTTTTGCTGCAAGTTTGACGAAAAGCTTTTGTTTTTGTTTTTTTTTTCCCTTTTCTTTGTCTGTTAGGTTTTATTTTTTTATTTATATTATTTTCTTTATCTGTTAGGTATTTTTCCTTCTTAAATTGGCTTAAAGACCACCCAGGCGATGAGCTTCCATTATTTGTTGCGAATTTTTAGGGAATTTTATGTATATTTGAGATGATGATGAAAAATATTATTTTTAGTTTAAAGTTTATATTTTAAAGTTTAATGTAATGAGCAACTATTAAAAAATTATTTATTGTTTGAAATCTAAATGTATAAAATACATTTTAGAGCTAGTTACAGTAATTTTTTAAAATATATAGTTATTTGTATGAGTTTTTTAATAAAAATTTCAATTTAATACTTTTTGAAAAAATAATTTTTAGCTTTTTTAAGAGTATTTACAACCCATTAGTTAAAGTTTAGTTAAACTTTGGCTTAAAATTTCACTTTTATAAATTTTAACTAATCACTTTTTATTACATTAAATAACAGACTCAATAAATCAATAATTATTCTATTAAAATATTAATTTTCAAAAATAATTTAGAAACCATCAAAAGAATAAGGAAAAAAAACTAAATTATATTTAGTCTCAAAAATAATTTAGCTTTCTTTTTTCTCTAATTAATTTGGAAAACAAAGAGGCAAAAAAATTAAATTTATTTTAATTTTAGAGAGCTTGTTGAAGCACATACTTCATATTTTTTAGCTAAAATTTAGTTTAAAATATCATTTTAGGTTGTAAATATTTTAACGGTCTAAAATATTTTTTATATAATTATCAAACACATTATATATTTTTTTTAATATTTTTAATTACTTAAAATCATTTTTTAAGTTTCTGAATGCAATCTTAAATAGGCGTGCTCTAATAGTACGTTAGTGTATCAATTTATTTGCAGACAGAGAAAAAGAGTAGGCAAGGGAATAATAGCGAGAGGGGGAAGAGATCATTAAGGCTCCATTTGGATTCGGAAATGGGTTGAGCTCATCTCAACTCACTTCTATTTTATCATTATATTTTTATAATTTTTTATACAAAACATAAATTCCTATACACATTTTTCAAATTCCAATATACTTTTTTCAAATTCCAATATACATTTTTCAAATCTCAAAATAATAATAATATTAAAAAATAAACTCAACTCATTTTAATTCATCTCATTTTCGAATCCAAACAAGGCCTAAATATTATTATTTTTTAAGTAATCACTGCAGGTGTAAATAAGGCCTTCTTTGTTTTGGAAATGAGACTAAATAGTCAAAAATATATTTTAAATTTATTATTATATTTTTTAAAATTTTCATATAAAATATAATAAAAAGTTTAACTTTTTCAAATTTATATATATATTTTTTATATTAAATCAATATTAAAAAAATATCTAATAATAATATTTTTTTTTTTATCTTATCTCATCTTTATTAAATAAAGAGTACAATTTGTTGCAACTCTTACTTTGCAGCTTCTCATGTGCGGGTGTAAAAGAAAAAAAAGTTTAAAATGACTATACACCCGACCGGCGAAGAGCTTCACCCGTATAAAAAATGTAGTAAATCTCAATAAGAAATTGTACAATAGATATATAGAGAGAGTTTGATTTGCATGAAATGAAGGACTAACTAGAGATAAATAATTTTTTTATTTGGATTGATTGAACCTTATTATTTGTTATAAAATTAATCATTTTTAGAATAAAGTAATGTTATATATACTTATAATTTTATTTATATTTTTAATTATAAGACTCATTTGATCTATTTTCTTTTTATAATTAAATTTAATAAATTATAGCCTATCAATGTCGACACATAAACAATTAAATTTTTTATAAGTTTTTCTCAAGTATATTTAATATTCATCTATTGAAATGGGTTCTTTAAGAAAAAAATAATAATTCATGATTCTATGTAATATTACTGTTTCTGATAATAATTCTGGCCACTAGCATTGAGAATAAAAGTTGGTCGGTTTTTTGGATAAAAAATATCAATAATGAACATGTAATTTATTTATTTATTAGAGGAGCAAACAGGATATGTAAGATGTTTTTGTCTTTGCGCCAAACACAAAAACAATAGCTTTAGTTGTTTCATTTATTTATTTTATGCTTCTCCCCCATGGGTTGAATGGTGACGATATATCTCTATTTTTGTGATTTTTTCCATTATATTTAGTTGTTTTAAAATATAAATATGGAATAGTTTTGGGGTTTTTAGTACTAGTTTGCATATTGAGGTATTCTCAAGCATTTTAGATATTTTCTTCTCAAATTTCATTCAAATAATTTTCTTATCTAATTTTAAATATTTATTTATATTAATCTAATCGTTACACAAACATAAAATGCCTACAACTTTCCCAAACTTATAAATAAAGTATAAAAAATAATACAATTTTTTCAAATTTTTAAATAAAATTTATATTTAAACTTTATGACTTTTTTATTCAATTCTTTCTATTTTTACGAAATTCAATAAAATATCTTGATGCAAACTATTCACCCTCCATTAAATAATTGATATTAATTTATTTCCCATTTTTTTTAGAAATAATAGTTGCAATACTAATTATTATTATTATTATTATTATTATTATTATTATATATAAGTGCTTGAGTTCATACAATTTATAATGGATTTGAATTGGATTATATGAAAAATATATATTAAATTAATAATATTTTATTATTATTTTGACTAATAAATAGAAAACCTAAATATCTAATAACAAATTTTTTTTGAATAGAATAGACAAAACATATCATTTTAGTTAAATTTTGACTTTAAATTTGTCTAAACCAATAAGAATGCTACTTTTAAAACATTGGCCCTGATTTATCTATATCTAAATGTAAACACATACTGACTAGACCAATAAACTTACTATATTAGATTATGTTATAAAATTAAAAAGAAAATTATTATTATAAGAAAAAAATATAAAAGAAACATTTTGGAACTCTTAAGAACTGAAACTTTATTCGTTCTATATATTTTTCTTATGAATTTCAGAACGATTGAAACTCATATTTATATGCCTTAAAATTACTATGCAAGTTATTATGCAAAACTTAAAATAGTAATTGTGGGGTCATTCACAAAATTATTGGTGGAGACAAGAGGCGGCGGCCGTCCTACTAATAATTCATAACACTCCCCCTTGAATGATCATTCATAAAAAATTTACCTCGTTAAAATATTGTCAAAGAAAAATCCAGTGAGAAAAAAAACTAATGGCGAAGGATAAATAATACAGTATTCTTATATATCTCCAAATGCTTTAAAATTGCCTCATTAAAACCTTACAAAGGAAAATCCAATGGGATAAAACTCCGTAAAAGAAAAATAGTACAATCAGCACAAGTTTTCAAGACATTTACTCCCTTTAAAAAGTGCATGACGATAACTATTTGAGTTTTCGCATTCTAATGTTACGCACAATTTTATTGAATATCGCAGTTGGTAATACTTTCGTGAATAAATCTGTCAAATTATCACTTGATCGTATATTTGATATATCATCATTTGATTTGAATGATAAGTAGTATTATTTTCGTATAAAATTGTTAGACTATCATTGAAAGATCGCATTTTTCCTAGATATATTGAGTCACTGATCTCAGCTAAATACACTATCTACTTGTTTCATGAATTGCAATAATCTCTAAGTGATTTGAATATGTGGAATATAATATCTGATTGACATACTTAGTATAAATCTGATACTTGTAGTAATATTTAAACTCATTCCGATAATATGCGTTAGTGTTTCAACTTTCAAGTAATAAACAAATATGATTTCAACACATTTAACAGGTTAATAATTCAAACATGATTTTCATCTAAATAATGTAATAAAGAGATCATAATAATATTTTAATCTAAAATTTTCTCATCATCATTCGGCATTATTAGGGAGAATTTATTTATGTACGGCGGAAAAAGCATTGGAAACCATCCATTTATGATAACGGTTGTAAAAGTTTGAGGTCTAATTTTATCGATTTGGTGGAAAATAAATCCGCTTGACATTGTTGACAAACTAGATCTTGAAGAGATTTGAAAGTTTCGGATTGCTATTTAAATATAACCATTTTACCATTGGTTTAGTTCAGATAAAAAAAAACTTCACATTGTTTATAGATCCAGTTGTTGTTCATCTAGAATGATATTATGTCTGATAGAAATTCTAATGTCTCAGATTTGAACTATGAATCTTTTATACCTCAACTACTCATATTTTCTCCTGAAGTATAAATACCATGATAGGAGTAGAGACATATCTTTTTAATAAAATTGATTCTGAAATTATTGCAGCATCAAGAACCATCAATGCTCAATATGTTGTCTCTCTTACAACCATATCTCAGAGGTTACTGACGAGAACGAATGAGATTGATCATCTTAAAAATCAAATATCTGAGTTGCATCAAACTCTTGCAACTATGGATAGAAAAAATAAAAATTTAAGATAAGAAAATAAAGAGCTGAATAATATACTGGTATTCTTGTGATCTAAAAACACGAATATAAGAGCTGGAACGAGAGAGAGCTCAAATACAAAATCAACAACAACAGTTAACGGCAGTGATTCAGCGTTTACAAAAAAATAGGGATAGCTGCAATTAATCTCGCTGGCTTTTGAAATTATACATTTAGTATATATTGTAATTTTGACTAAGTGAGATTTGAATAAATGATTATCTGTCTTGTTCTTATTTCCATTTCTATAAGAATCATCTTTAACTTCATTTAGTTCACATCAATTTTTCTTTTCACATCTATAATTCATCTACATTTTTATTCTTATTCTAAATTTTTAATAGCTCATCAGATTCCTTTCAATATTTCTCGTGATTAACATATGATATATCATTTACCTCAGTTACAAGTTGTTTATGCATCTTTTGCGAATGTCATGTTCTAATAAGAGAATAATCTAGCTAATAAGTCAGATCGTGAATCTGTTTATGAATTTGTGATTCTTGACACTCGATACTCCTCCTCTATTGTTGGATTTTCTGACCGGTTACAATCCAAAAATCGTGAGATTAATGAGTTTAACTATAATATTTTCTTACTTCAACGACTCGTTCAAGACTCTAACAACAAAGTTGTAGAGTTAAAACAACAAAACAATGATATAAAATCCTTACTTGCATTTTCTTTTCGATTGTCTAATCCTTTAGATAAGGATGGAATGTTGCTTTATGAAAATCAAATACATTTGAGAGATGAAATTAGAAGTCTCAAATTTTTGTAACATATATAGCATTTGAATAATAAGATATTTCGTTTTCAAATCCATTCTATATAACAGTTATTGTGATCTGTTCAGGAGTTCTAATAAAGTAAATCATCAACATATACTATAATAATGGCAAATTCGAGTTCTGATAAAAATATATAGGCATATAGGATTATTCTTTAATTATTCTTTCAATAGGTACTAAGTGATTCAATTATACCACATGCGTTCAGATTGCTTTAATTCATATAAAAATCTTTGAAATTTTATAAAGTACATACTCCTAAATGTACTTAGATTAGATGCTTCAAGTATTGTATGTCATGATCTAATGATCTATATAAATATGCAGTGATCACATCCATCAACCGCATATCTAATACTTTTGTAATAACCAAGCCGATTAAAAATCTGAATATGATTGCATTCATAACAAGGAAATATGTTTATTCATAACTAATCTCAAGTTTTTACAAGAAATTTTATGCGACAAATCATGTTTTGTATCACACAATTTCATTTTTATCATTGCGCTTTCGTATAAATACTCATTTATATCTAACAGTTATTACACTATTTGTTGGTTGGACAACATATCTAAATATCTCTCACTTTATTAGCGAGTTTAATTCAGTTTTAATAGTTACTTTTCATCTTGACCAATTATTTATACGTCAACATTCTTGGACGATTTTTGGCTCACTTTTTTCATTACTTATGGCAATGTCAAGTGCCATCTTATATAAAAATATGTTGTCGGTAACAATTTTATTTCTATTCATAATTTTTCCAGTACTTATGAAATGTAATGAAATCTCATTATTTTTAGGTACATGTTCCTCTTTAGGGAATAAAATGTCATGAAACACATTTTTAGGAGTTATCTGTTCAGGAGTTATACTCTTCAGGAGTTTTATTCTCCAGTAGTTCCCTCTTCAGAAATTTCCTTTTCAAGAGTTACACTTTTTAGGAGTTCCTCTTTAGAAGATTTATACTCTTCAAGAGGGTTGTACTCTTAAGGAGGTTTGTATTTTATACAGAATGTTTGGATAAATCTTATTACTTATTTTGTGGGTACGGTCTCTTCATAAGTATCGATTTCTTTTCTTTTGCACAAATAAGTTTTCAACACTTCAAGTGTGTCTTACACTCATCTATTGTTGTTTTAACAACTTATCTTTCAGGGACATAAATTATTGATTACGCATTAACAACAGTAATATATAATTTTATAATACATTTAGCGTCAGTAGATACATCCAGTAATTGATTTGCAACACTTTATAAATATGTAGCCCTTTGAACTTTTGGTTCATTCATTTGTAAGATGATCAAATTTAGGCAGAGCTTTATTATCCAAAGTAATTTCTTATCGTATTTCATGCACCAATTTTTTATTATTTTAAAACATGATAAAATATTAAAAAGTTTTACTATATAAAGGCTCGATATAAATAAATCAAGTGTTTGACCGTATAATAGATATGTGGCCACTATTCAGTCATACCACATCTATGAAAAACATTTTCATCTTTCTATGAATAATTATTCTGAGGGTATTTACCATTCTTTGAGTTGGATCACTTCTGATGATACGGTATATTATTATCATTTTTAGTATTGTCGCTTTTGAATCAACACTTTTATAATTTTTCTACTACATCTACATCTTTATTTCTTTTGAAATGAAACACCATTCACTTCTGGTAATAGATTAAATCCTATATCATTAATAGATTAATAGGACGTAACTGGTAATTTATTAATAAAAACTAATTATTTAACTCAATCACTAAAAGATAAAATAAAAGTTAAGAATATTTGTTGAACTTTCGCTCTCGAAATTACTATTACAGGGGTACATTCGATGTATAAAAAATAATACATGTATTTTTTTAAAATATTATCATTAGTGACCTTCTCACTACATAATTTTAATATTAAGCTGATTTTAAAAAGCACAGAGTTATATTCACTATCACTTTTAAAATTTTGCAACTTCAGGTGCAATAAATCATAATGATCTTTTGGGAGGATTATATATTCTGGTGCTCATATCTCTCCTTTAATTTATTTCGCATAATAAGATGATTTTTCACTATGAGATACACAGTACAGTCCTGTAGGGACACGTGGTTTTCTTTTTTAATTGTATATTTCAAGTTTGTCATATCCAAATGGATTTCATTAAGAATTTTGGAAAAATAATTTTTTCTAAAAATGTCAATAGTAATAAATCTCAATTTTATAAGATTTGACATTATATATATATATGAATCACAAAAATAAATCTGTAAATTTAAGAAATATATTCACATAATTTTCAGAATATAAAAAAAAATTCTCAAGTAATATTCAATAATATTATAATTTATATTTATCTCGAGAACTATAAATAATATATTGAAAAATTAAATTGAAGTAGAAGACCATTAACTTCAATATTAGTAGAATTTCGTGCTGATAACGTGTTATAAAATTAAAAAAGAAACTATTATTGTAAGAAAAAATATAAAAGAAACTCTTTGAAACTCTTAAGAACTGAGACTTTTTTCGTTCTATATATTTTTCTTATGTATTTCAGAATGATTGAAACTCCTATTTATAGGTCTTGAAATTACTATACAAGTTATTATGCAAAATTTAAAATAATGACAGTAGGATCATTCACAAAATTATTAGTGGGAATAGAAGGCGACAATCGTCCTACTAATAATTCATAACAGATTATACATGTGTAAATATTTGGATTGTTATGAACGGTATTACTGCATCTTTGCATTTATAGGATCCATTCTTAAAAAATGTATTTTACTTTCTCTCTCAACGATATTATTTTCCAAAATCAAATTCAATCTCTTCTTTTGAACAGTGACACCAACATTATTTTGATTTTTATTAGACATATTTGATATGTGGTGAAAAATATAGAAAGAAGTAGATTTATAATTTTCATACAAAATATGTTTTAATCTTTAATTTATCGTAATAAAAATAAATCATATATAATTGACAAAGAAAAATCTAATATATATTCAAATAAGCTATTTATTCAAATTTAGGATCCCACGAGTTCTAATTAACAAGCATTGCACATTAATTATAATCTTAATTCAATATTGAAAGAAAAATATTAAACACATCATAAATTCTACGTACAAGATTTTATTAAATTATGTGATTGGTTACTCTCTCCCTTTCTCTCAAATTGATTGTGTGATAAGAAAAAAAAAAGTGTCTTCTGAATATGGATATCAATCATTTTTTCTCATTTCAATTTTCATTATTTTTTTATAATATAATATCACATAATTAAATATCATTTATTATATTTCATTTATATATTTATTTTAATATCACACCATAAAATAATAAAATAATGATAAAAAATAAATAATTAATATTTTTTTTTCATAAATGAATTAACCCTTGAAGTACACGACTAATACCGACCTCGACTTTACATATAGCTATCAAATAAAAGGGTATTATAAATGGGTTTGATCTATTAATTAATTACATTTAAATGTAAATTATGGAGCAAGCAATATTATATTAATTTTTGTTAAGATTTCAAATTTATCCATTTATTTAGAAACAAAAAGAAAACTAAACAAATATTAATTTAGAGTTTATGCATCTGCCTGCCTCTCTATGAAACAAAATGGCTGCATCATTTAATATAACTACACATGAGGTATAATGGGATCATGTCACACAACATTTTATAAAAATTATAAATAGGTAATCTCATCGTCTGGCCAATAATTTGGCTACCATCTCATATGCATCTGCACATTCACTCGATAGCTTCGCGTTTGTCTAGGTAATGAATGACACTATGGGAGCGTAATGGTCACCGCTAACCGCTTTTGGTTCCAAATCTTTGGAGTTGTTTTTTTCAATAAACGTTAGTTATATTTCTTTATATTCTCCACTTACTTGTCTTATGTTGATTATCTAGTCAAATTTGATTCCATTTGAATACAAAATTATTAATACATTCTATGACATTTTAATACGACAATAATCACATAATCATACCGTTCTAATCTAATTTAGAATGAAAAAATAAAGAAAGATTAAATTAAAGTCAAGTAGTCTTCTTCACAATATACATAGGCACTATAAGCAATTACCGATCTTTGGTCGAAAAGAAAAAAATAATATAAAAAAGCAAAAGACTTTTAATAATTTTTTTGATTATACATAATTATACCTTTAGTATTTGTTTAGTGTTTTTTTTTTTTTTTAGAATAAGATAACAGATGTTGAGGCCCTTAGGTATATTGCCCTATCCTTTTTTCTACACTATGAAACTAAAATGGCTCATCTCTATGTGCTAGTTAGCTCATTGGTTATGAATACCTAAAACTTACACATTTAACATTATTACAAAATAAGAATACATTGTTATATACTAGTTCATGTTCAGTGTTTATTTACAAAAAAAAAAAAAAAAGATGATCTCAACTCTAACAAAAAAAAGTATTGATCAATGACATGAAAATTACAAACCAAAATAATATTATAAATAAATGATAAAATATGAAATAACTCGCAACATATCTAAATTTTAGCCATTCGAATGGAAAATCATAATTCAGTTTGCATAAATAATAACAAAAATAATTGTGGGTGATGTATAAATAGAATATGAGGAGAGGTAGAGTTTTAGTATTAGTAAGATGAAAAAATGTGAGAACTAATCTAATAGTTTTAGATGTTTATAAATAAATCGTATTTAAGAAGAAAATCAAATAATAAAAAGATAACGACCGTTAAAGAAATCGAGAATAATGATTTTTTTTTTCAATTGGCACAAAACTAGGAAGTTATTGCCCAAATCTTCTTAAATAATTAACAATCAGTTTTAAAATTTTGAATTTTTAAGGATAGAATTAAGTTGTAAAGTAGCTAAAAAAATAAAGATATAATAATATAATTAAAAAATAACATGTTGGGACAATCTTGCTAGATATATCCTGTTTGCTCGTGATAATTTTGTTAGATAGATTTCTATTTGCTAGATAGGTCACTTATCACACGTTTCTCCCAAAAAAAAGTTCACTTATCACACACTAATCATGAAAGGTTGAGTGGATCAAGAAGTAATAAATAATAAAAATAATAATTGAAACTATTCATGTTAAATCCCCTCTCCGCCAATCCCTTTGATTCATGCAATCAATCTACTATTGATGAAAAGTGAAACAATGATCTCCTCCTCTTACGCTACCCAACCTCTTCTTCATACTCCAAACCAATGACATCTCTTAGCAATTATGACGATCCCTTTGCTTTTGATTTTATTCATTAGTTGTTTCCTTCGTGAAATTGTACTCTCTCTCCCAAGCGTTTGGTCTGACTGTAGTGAAGTTGAGTCAAACTGAATTTTAGACTCAACTGAATTTTAATTTATTGAACTCAATCCGAGTCAACTAAGCTAAAGCTCAAACTCGAAATTTTTATTTATTAAGCTCAACTCGATAACTTAAATTTTCAACTCGAGCTTGAGCTCATCTCATGAATGAACTCGAGTTGAGTCAAATTCGAGCTCGAGTTTTAACTTGATTTTTTTTTAAAAATTTTAAATAAAATTTAAAATTACATAAATAACAAAAATCTTATAAAAAAAAATTAATACTCAATATCTAATTAGTTGATATTTATTCATAATAACAATATATTATTAATAAATATACATAATATAATAGCATATATGTATTTTATACACGGTTCTCACGTACTAATATATGAAATTATTAAATTGTATAAATTAATTATTGTACAAATTATAATATAGCTATGAAATATATTCATTATATAGACTTAAGTAATTAGATTATATATTACATATTTAATCATAAAAGTGTTATGTTTATATTATTAGTCATGCGTATATATATATAAAATATCTATGTGTATATCTTTATTACTATATAAATAAAATTCAATCGAGTCGAACTAACGAGTCGATTTGAGTATAAACAAACGAGTTTTAACGAGTTTTAATCGAATCGAGTTTTATCAAGTATATATCATTTACTAATTGACTGAGTATTTGCTTTCACGAACAATTTTTTTTGTTTTTATTTTTATGACTCGAATTCGATTCGAGTTTAACCAAACAAATACTAGGGGTCTCAAAACGTGTCAACGAGTCGTGTTCGTGTCGTGTCAAGGCATATACATTACGTCTAAATGGTCAACACGAACACGACCCGTTAATGATTTCGTGTCAAAAATCTCAACCCTAACACGATTCTATAAAATATCGTATAAACAGACACGACCCGTTAAGCATATACACGAAAATGACACGACACGTTTTAACCCGCAAATCCGACACGACACGTTTTGTATAGTGAACCCGTTAGTGACCCAACACGACCAGACACGTTTCACCCTATTAACTACCAGCAAATACAATGCAAAAACTTCTGTTCGCCTGAAATCAAATAGCCCACTTTCCTGCTTTTACATCAGTTTCTATTACAAATTATATTTCTAACTGGAAAATATAAATAACTATTTACAAATTACAATCTTAAAATCACAAATTCACGCTCTAACAAGTAATACATTACAATTTATGATAATACACCATAATACCACTATAACGCAAACTCATGACTGCATTGTAAAGTATTAAAATTACACCTCAAATATAATAAACAATACATTGTAAACATGTTAATGTTATAATAATAAAATCACACATCTAAACAAACTTAATGTTAAATAGCCCACTTTCCAATTCCATTTTACTCGATGCAAGGTAAGTAGCTCCACACATCTTGCACCTGGTTTATGGCTTTTTATCACCTTATTTCTCAGAATCATAAATTATTTCAAAAATATTCTACACATATGACCGCTTCCTTCGTTTTGATTTAGCCTCTTCAGTTTGAAAACTTTCTTCTTCATTTTCAAACTGGTCCAAATCAATAAACTCATTATTTTAACCTTCTGCTTCAGTCATCTGACAACAAATAAGAACAGAGGGTCATATGAATTACAAGTTTATAATGCAAAACAAAGGGTCATAGAATTGTTTTATATCGGCCAGCTAGCATCAATTCTTTAAGAGCAACAAAAAAAAATAATCATATACGCCTACAAAAAACAGGGTTTATAAGTAGAAGTAGCTGACACTATAAGAATCATGCTAATTCCACCATTTAAAGTCTAGTTCCTGCCAAAAATCTTAACAATATGAATAAGTTTCAACAAAACATTATACCTATGCAACTCTCCCCTGGAACTCAAGCTCCGTTTGGGATCTATATTCAGCTCTCTCCCTTTCAGCCTCTTCTTGGGCTTGTTTTAGTCTAGCCGTTTTTGCTAACAACATAAAAACAAAGTTCCAAAGCAATCAAGACTATCTTCAGAAATACGTGGCTGATTTTGACTAAGAGAAGAATTTCTTACATGTGAAAGCAAATAACCATCAATGCACTTTTAAACTATAACTTCATCATTTCACATGAAGGAGAAACAATTCACCCAACAGAAAAGTTATTGCTCTTTTAGATGAAATATTAAGTATTATGTAAATATCAAACTTATGTACAGGTGTATTTATATATAAATAGAAATTGATGATAAAGATATACCCACGGAACAATACATGGATAACATAAAAGAGTGCATATATCTAGATAAAGAATTGCAAGATTACCACTTTTGGCAGGGTTGACTATGTGTTGAGCTTCTTGTTCTGCAGTCAGCAATTGTTGAATTCCACCTCGAACCCTATTGGCTGCCATGCTTTCCAAGAAATAATACACTGCTCTAATAATCAGACAGATCGGAACAAGCACCAAAAAATAAATAAAATATCTCACCAATAGGATGCAACTCACTTTACAACTCCAAATTACTAACAGTTTTGTAATTTGCACCCTATAGTCCAAAACATGACAATAGGAGGATTGAGTTTCAGCAATATTGAATACTTCAATAAGGCTATGCTTACAAAGTAATATTGGAGAATGTTAAAACGGCCTTAATCCTTGGTTGCAAAAATTATGAAGAACAAATGTTTGGGACCTATATTCAGCTCTCTCCCTTTTCATTCCATGTTAATATTACAATTACAGATTTCAATTCACAAAATTTGGGCTATTTTAAATTTCACAAGTTTACTAAGAATCAATTCACAAAACATATCAATTATCATTATCAATTACCAGTTATCAATTTCACAACCACAACTTTTTGCCCAAAAGCCCAACCATAAAACATGATATGCAACAATTAGTCCTCACGGCCATTAAAGTAGCAAATCAACCAAGACCTAAAATTACAAATGCATATAAGAATCAAAACTAACAAAACTGCAGATCTAGAAGAACAACTCAAACAAGTAATGGAAAACTAAAATATAAATATTTAATAGTAAAAATTGCTCCTAAAAAAACAAATCCTAACTTTGAGTTTTTAGATCAACAAATGATGCTAGAAGAGGGGGGGCGTGAGAACTGAGAAGAGGAGAGCTGCGCCGCTACGTGGGTGCCGACGACGATGATGGAGGGCGCTGCTTAAAAAGATCTAAAGAAGCACAAGCTGCACAACGACACCAGGGAGAGATCGTGATTTCGCGATTTCTCAAGAGTTCCCTATTTCGATTTTCGGCTTCCAGAATCTAGGGTTTGAGATTATAAATGAAAGGGGTTGAACTTGAAGGACCGAAGGTTGAATACGAGTACTTGTGGGCTGTGAGTTCCCGATTTCGTCGGCACGGATTGAGTGTGAGACCGTGACTTCGTGAGACAGAGTGAGTGTGAGGTGAGACTGTGACTTCGTGAGACAGAGTGAGTGTGAGACTGGTTCGAGGCTGAGACTTGAGAGACGAGAGTGAGAGTATGACTCGTGAGATGGGAGCTCGAATCCGAAATGAAAATGGAAGGGGGATGCAGGGGATCGGGGTTGCGGCTGTGCAGTAAAAAGGAAAGCAAATGAGTTAGCGATTTGTTAGGGGTTTTTTCATTTAAGTTGAGGGTATACATGTAATTTTATATTTTTTTAATGGGTCTTAACAGGTCATAACGGATTTGACTCGTTAAGCAATCGTGTATTAACTGGTTGACCCGAAACCCGTTAAGACTCAACCTTAACCAGCTTTTATCGTGTCGTGTTCGTTTCGGATTAATGGGTCGTGTCATATATTGTCACCCCTAACAAATACTGATCGAGCTGTCAAATAAATTGATTCAACAGCCCTGCGTCTAGATAGTCAAGCTGACAAGTACGATGTGCAATGGGAAAGATTTCCAGGAATTCGAAGCGAAGGCGTCAGGTTTCTATAAAATTATCATTCCCCAACATGCCAATCTGACATATCTGTTGCCCAGATGAGTAACACAAGAGGGGGGGTGAATTGAGTTGTATTTAAAAAAATAACAATTATAAATCAAATATATAATATAAAATATAAACAAAATATGAAACAATAATAAATATAAAGAGTAAGGGTAAGAGAGAAGCAAACTCAGTATGTTAACGAGGTTCGGCCCCACTGCCTACGTCCTCGCCTCAAGCTACCTCTTGAGGATCCCCAAATCTACTATTCAATCTCCTTTAGGTGGAGATAGAAACCTATTACACCTTTGAGCAGCACCGCTCCAAAGAATCCGTGTAGAACACCCTCTACAATTCCAATCACCTTACACTTGGTGATTTAACTATTTCCCGTGTAGAACACCTTCTACACTTCCAATCACCTCACACTTGGTGATTTAACTATTCTCCGTATAGAACACCTTCTACACACACAAGGGTTATACACACCCTTTTACAAATACAAGAGTTGATAGTAGGTAGACTATCAAAGTACACTCCTCAATGAGTGAGATAGAAACAATACAGCGCAACCTATATCTCTCTCAACAAGAACAAGAATTAAGGCTCAAAACTTTAGAAAAGAGAGAATGAGAGTTTTGAAGAAATGATGCAAAACTTAGCAATAGATGTGTAAGCTCTTGTTGTGAATTTTGCAAAACTCAAGTGAGCTATTTATAGGCAAATGAGTTTTCAATTTCAAATTTGAAAAGATTCCCATGTCAAAAACATCATCATTCACTTTTCAAAAATTTCAAATCTAATATTTTTACTTTTTGCATGTGACAAAAGGAGCACACTTTACTTTTCAAAAATTTCAAATATAATCTTTTACTTTTTGCATATGACAAAAGGAGCACACTTTACTTTTCAAAATTTTCAAATAAAGACATCTACCTTTTGCATAAGTCAAGAAAATCATCCACCACTTTTGAAAATATTCAAATAAAACATGCACATGTGAAAGATGACAATCAATCATCTTAATATTTTCAAAGTTCAAACCTTTAATCATGTCATGCACATGTGAAAGATGACAATTAATCATCTTTCAAAATTTTCAAATTTAATTTTCAAAATATTCATGCATATGTGGAAAATGTATTTTAATGCTTTATGATAAAATATTTATTTTGAACCATAATCCTAATTTCAAATTTTTAAGAGATTTACAAAATTACTCTATAATTTTAATGTGAACTTGTTCCCTTCTTGCTCATGTTTGCTTCCTTGATGTGCTTGATTATATTGTGTGGACAACTTGAGCTTGAGACTCCTTTATTCTTTGAATTCATTTGTTATCATCAAAATTCATTTGTAGATTTACATGAAACTTGAAACCTTGGGTTCAACAATCTCCCCCTTTTTTATGATGACAAATGCTTGATAGAACCTGAATCATGTATTAATACTTAAGCTCCCTCTGAGAATGTGCGTTAGTTTTTCAAGCAAAAATATAAACATAATTCCAAGCATATATAACAAGTTTAACGATTTAAATAATGTTAATGTTCTAGTCTAAAACTTCTCCCCCTTTTGGCATCATTAAAAAGGAATCATAATTAGATCAATAAGATATATTCTTGCAATAACCAATAGATAAATAAAACGCTGCGTTAGTAGAGACTGTAGAGAATTCGGTGCGTAGCCACAAGTGTTCGACAAAACTTGCAAAGGCTGGAGGCCTAGTTCCGGTAATTCGGTGCGGAAGGAGATTTTGTAAAGAGCTGAATAATTGAAACCACCCGTGCCCGACAAAACCTGCAAAAGCTGGAGGCGTAGCTCTGGAAATTCGGTGCAGAGATTTGATCCGCTTGATGTTGCTGAAAAATGAGATATTATCATGATTTGTAAGTTTGTCTTGTTCTTATTTCCGTTTCTATAAGAGCAATCCTTAGTTTTATCTATTTCGCATCAAGCTTTCTTCTTATCTTTGCAATTTGCTTGCATTCTCATTATACAATTTTTCAATGGCTCGTAGAATTCCCTTCAGTGCTTCTCTTGATCAAGATTTGAGGTATCCTTCACCTCAGTCTCAATCTATTTCTGCATCTGTCGTGGGTGCCATGAAGCAACAAGAGACTGATTTAGCTAATAAATCAGATCATGACGCCATTTACGAGCTTGTGGGTCTCGGAACTCGATACTCATCATCTATCGTTGCGTTTTCTGCTCGGTTGCAGTCCAAAACTCGCGAAATTGAGAAGCTTAACGAGACTGTATCTGTACTTCAACGACTTGTTTATGAGTCAAACAAAAAAATAGTAGAATTAAAACAATAGAATAAAGATTTGAAATCCTTGCTTACCTCTTCATTTCGATTGCCTAATCCTTTAGACAATGATGGCATGATGATTTATGAGGAGCAAATGCATTTGAATGATGAGGCTAAACGTCTCAAGTTTCTGTAGGTCATTTAAGATAATGAAATAAAAGTATCTAGCAGATATCCATGACATGCATCATTCCTATTTCTCTTCTAATCATGCATAGTCTATCTTCTGGTAGGGGTTTTGTGAAAATGTCTGCCAATTGATCATGTGTACTAGTGAATTCTAATACAATATCGTCATTTTGCACATGATCTCTAAGAAAATGATATCTAATTTCAATATGTTTGGTCCGAGAATGTTGTATTGGATTCTTTGAAAGATTTATAGCACTTGTATTATCACATTTGATTGGAATGTGATTGTACATAAGTTTAAAATCCTCAAGTTGTTGCTTCATGTAAAGAACTTGAGCACAACAACTACCCGCAGCAACATATTCTGCCTCAGCAGTAGATAGTGCAACAGAATTTTGTTTTTTACTAAACCAAGAAACTAGTGCACGACCTAAGAAGTGACATGCTCCACTAGTACTTTTTCGATCTATTTTACAGCCAGCATAATCTGCATCTGTGTAGCTGATTAAATCGAAATATGTGTGCTTAGGGTACCATAACCCTAAGTTAATTGTACCACTAAGATATCTAAGAATGCGCTTAACTGCAATTAAATGTGATTCTTTTGGAGATGATTGAAATTGTGCACATAAGCACACACTAAACATAATATCTGGTCTACTGACTGTCAAATATAATAAGCTACCGATCATACCTCGATATACCTTCGAGTCAACTGGTTTACCGGTTTTATCTTTATCAAGTTTAGTGGATGGACTTATTGGTGTTTCAGTTTCCTTAGCACCTTCCATCCCAAATTTCTTCAGCAATTCCTTAATATATTTCGATTGATTGATGAATGTCCCACTTTTTGCTTGCTTAATTTGCAATCCGATAAAGAATGTAAGCTCTCCCATCATGCTCATTTCAAATTCTTCCTGCATAGTCTTAGCAAAAACTTGGCACATATTTTCATTAGTAGCACCGAATATTATATCATCAACATAAATCTGAATCAAAAGAATATCATCATTTTCGTATTTAATGAAAATAGTTGTATCAATTTTTCCTCTTAAAAAGTCTTTTTTAATCAAGAAACCACTAAGTCTCTCGTACCACGCTCTAGGAGCTTGTTTGAGTCCATATAGTGCTTTTGTGAGTTTGAAAATATGATTTGGAGAAATATGATTTTCAAAACCTGGAGGTTGCTCAACATATACCTCTTCATTTATAAAACCGTTTAAGAAAGCACTTTTAACATCCATTTGAAAAAATTTGAAATCTTTATAACAAGCATATGCAAGTAGCATTTGAATAGCTTCTAATCTTGCGACTGGTGCATAGTCTCATCATAATCGATTCATTCTTCTTGATTGAAACATTGGGCTACAAGTCGAGCCTTATTTCGAGTAATAACTCCTGACTCATTTTTCTTGTTTCTAAATACCCATTTTGTTCCAATAATAGTATGATTTTTTGGTCTAGGAACAAGTATCCAAACATCATTTCTTTCAAATTGATTAAGCTCTTCTTGCATAGCTAAAATCCAAGATTCATCAAGAAGTGCTTCATCAATATTTTTAGGTTCAATCTGAGATAGAAAAGTAGTATGATTGCAAATATTTCTAAGAGATGATCGAGTGCTTACACCTCGTGAAGGTTCCCCCAGAATTTGTTCCACTGGATGATCTTTCACAAATTTCCACTGTTTCGTTGCATCTTGTATTAAATTTTGATGATCTTTCCTGATATCTCCATGTTGGACTTCCTCTATTGTGTTATCTTTGTTGAAATTGAGACTTTCCGTATTATTTATACCTCCTGTTTCTTCATCAATAGATTTATTGGAGAGTAAAGAATTAGATTCATCAAATACTACATGCATAGATTCTTGTACAGTCAAAGTCTTTTTATTGAATACTCTATAAGCTTTACTATTAGTAGAATACCCGAGAAAGATACCTTAATCAGATTTTACATCAAACTTGCCTAAATTATCTCTATCATTTAAAATAAAACATTTGCATCCAAATACATGAAAGTAACAAATGTTGGGCTTTTTCTTATTCCAAAGCTCATAGGGGGTTTTATCTAATTTAGACATTAGCATAACTCTATTTATAACATAACATGCAGTACTTACCGCTTCAGCCCAAAAATAACTAGGCAAGTTGTTCTCATTGAGCATTGTTCTTGCCATCTCTTGAAGAGATCTATTTTTCCTTTCTACTACCCCATTTTGTTGAGGAGTTCGAGGAGCAGAAAAATTATGCACAAAACCATTTTCATCACAAAATGTTTCAATATTTTTATTAACAAACTCTTTTCCTCTATCACTTCGGATACTTGAAATAGTATAACCCTTTTCATTTTGAATTCTCTTGCATAACTTGGTAAAAGCATTATGTGCCTCATCTTTATGAGTAAGAAAGATGACCCAAGTATGTCTAGAGAAGTCATCAACAACAACAAATGCATAATATTTTCCTCCTAAACTTGCAACTCTATTTGGTCCAAAAAGATCCATGTGTATCAGTTGCAGTGGTCTAGTAGTGGAAATATGTTTCTTGATTTTAAAAGAAGTTTTTGTTTGTTTACCAAATTGGCATGCATCACAAATTTTGTCTTTAAGAAAATTTACCTTTGGTAAACCTCTCACAAGATCATTTTTTGAAAGTTTGGAAATAAGTTCCATATTGGCATGACCTAGTCTTCTATGCCATAACCAATTAGTTTCATTTTGAGCTGAAAAACAAATCGTATCTTGTGAGGTAATTTCTTCAAAATCAATTGTATAAACATTGTTACTTCTAAAAGCAATAAAACAAATATTACAATCATAATCATTCAATAAAATGCACTTATCCATTTTGAAAGTAACTGTAAATCCTTTATCACATAATTGACTTATGCTTAAAAGATTATGTTTTAAACCTTCAACAAGTAGAACATCTTCAATTATAAGAGAAGACTCATTACCAATTTTACCTATTCCCACGATCTTCCCTTTCGAGTTGTCTCCAAATGTCACGTGTCCTTTTTCTTTAGATCTAAGATCAAAGAACTTAGTCTTGTCTCCCGTCATGTGTCTTGAATATCCACTATCTAAAAACCATTTATTTTTGTTCGTGGAAGACGTCATGCACACCTATAAAAACAATTAAAATAATTTTTCTTGGTACCCAAGTTCTTTGGGTCCTTTATTTATTAGTATTAGAAGAAATAAGATTTTTAGGTACCCATATGGTCCTAATAGTCATTGCATGCTTTCTTCTAATAGGACAAGCAAAATAATTATGAACATTTCTATTACAGAAATTGCAAATAGCATGTGACATATATGAAGAACTTGAGTGATTATAACAGTATCCTTTTTTAACAAAATTATTTTTATGAAAAGAATTTTGAATATTAGATTTTGATTTAGAAGGATTATAAAAGAAGTTTTTATAAGGTTTGTATTTTTGTTTTGGCATATATCCCAAGCCTGCCTTATCAAAAACACATCTTTGGCTACCAAGAAATTTTTCAAAATTTCTTTTTCCATTCGTAAATTTTTCAATAATATTTTCTAAATCAGTTTTCTTTTTCTTCAACTCAAAATTTTCATATTTCAAAACAATACTTTCTTTTCTTAAAATATCAATTTCGTTTGTTAAAGAAAAATTTTTCTTTTTCAAAACAGTATACTTGATACCCAATTTTTCAAATTCCTCATATACCTCTTCTAAAACATTTTGCAATTCTTCATATGAAGGATTTTCAATATTATCAAGATTTGTTACCTCAATGTCATCTTTAGCCATAAGACAAAAATTTGCTGATTCTCCATTGCTTGCTTCACTATCTGAGCTACTTGAATCATCATCCCATGTAGCTTTCATTGCTTTTTTGCCTTTGTTTCGATCTTTCTTTAGCAGAGGACAATCTGACTTGATATGACCAGGTTTATTGCATTTATAACAAATTAAAGTGTCATTTTTACCTGAATCTTTCTTGGAAAACTTTTTGAAAGATTTCCTTGGAGGAGTTTTATTTTTCTTTAAGAACCTCTGAATTCTTCTTGTTATCATCGCAACTTCTTCATCTTTGTCGTCATTTTCCTCATCTTCATCACTTTCACTTTCATGTGGAACAGCTTTAAGTGCCAAGCTCTTCTTTGACTTTCCTTCTTCTTCTCCTCTTTTCAATGTGTACTCATGGGTGATAAGTGACCCGATGAGTTCATTCACTTCGAGCTTCTTGAGGTCTCTAGCTTCAAGAATCGCTGTCACTTTTGATTCCCAACGTTTTGGTAGAGAGTTGAGAATTTTTCTTACTATCTCCACTTTGGAATAAACTTTGCCAAGAGCTGTCAAGCTGTTTATGATGTTAGTAAAACGAGTGTACATACTAGAAATAGATTCATCATCATTCATCTTAAACATTTCATATTCATGAGTAAGAATATTAATTTTTGATTCCTTGACTTGAGAAGTTCCTTCATAAGTAACTTCCAAGTTATCCCAAATTTCCTTTACTGTAGCACAAGTTATTACTCTATTAAATTCATTACCATTGAGAGCATTATATAATAAATTCATAGCAGTTAAATTCAAAGTATAAAGTCTATCGTCTTCACGATTAAACTCTTCTTATTCCTTTTTGACCTTTACTCCATCAACTACTTTTGTTGGAATATAAGGTCCATTTACAATGCATTTCCAGATTTCTCGACCTTGAGCCTGAAGGAATATTCTCATTCTAACTTTCCAGAATGAGTAATTGTCTCCACAGAAGAGTGGAGGCCGACTGCTAGATTGACCTTCACCAAATGAAGCTGCAATGTTAGCCATAAGATCTTAACTCAAAATATAGTTAATATTATAATAGAGCTCTAGCTCTGATACCAATTGTTGCCCAGATGACTAACACAAGAGGGGGGGTGAATTGAGTTGTATTTAAAAAAATAACAATTATAAATCAAATATATAATATAAAATATAAACAAAATATGAAACAATAATAAATATAAAGAGTAAGGGTAAGAGAGAAGCAAACTCAGTATGTTAACGAGGTTCGGCCCCACCGCCTACGTCCTCGCCTCAAGCTACCTCTTGAGGATCCCCAAATCCACTATTCAATCTCCTTTAGGTGAAGATAGAAACCTATTACACCTTTGAGCAGCACCGCTCCAAAGAATCCGTGTAGAACACCCTCTACAATTCCAATCACCTTACACTTGGTGATTTAACTATTCCCCGTGTAGAATACCTTCTACACTTCCAATCACCTCACACTTGGTGATTTAACTATTCCCCGTGTAGAACACCTTCTACACACACAAGGGTTATACACACCCTTTTACAAATACAAGAGTTGATAGTAGGTAGATTATCAAAGTACACTCCTCAATGAGTGAGATAGAAACAATACAGCGCAACCTATATCTCTCTCAACAAGAACAGGAATTAAGGCTCAAAACTTTAGAAAAGAGAGAATGAGAGCTTTGAAGAAATGATACAAAACTTAGCAATAGATGTGTAAGCTCTTGTTGTGAATTTTGCAAAACTCAAGTGAGCTATTTATAGGCAAATGAGTTTTCAATTTCAAATTTGAAAAGATTCCCATGTCAAAAATATCATCATTCACTTTTCAAAAATTTCAAATCTAATATTTTTACTTTTTGCATGTGACAAAATGAGCACACTTTACTTTTCAAAAATTTCAAATATAATCTTTTACTTTTTGCATATGACAAAAGGAGCACACTTTACTTTTCAAAATTTTCAAATAAAGACATCTACCTTTTGCATAAGTCAAGAAAATCATCCACCACTTTTGAAAATATTCAAATAAAACATGCACATGTGAAAGATGACAATCAATCATCTTAATATTTTCAAAGTTCAAATATTTAATCATGTCATGCACATGTGAAAGATGACAATTAATCATCTTTCAAAATTTTCAAATTTAATTTTCAAAATATTCATGCATATGTGGAAAATGTATTTTAATGCTTTATGATAAAATATTTATTTTGAGCCTTAATCCTAATTTCAAATTTTTAAGAGATTTATAAAATTACTCTATAATTTTAATGTGAACTTGTTCCCTTCTTGCTCATGCTTGCTTCCTTGATGTGCTTGATTATATTGTGTGGACAACTTGAGCTTGAGACTCTTTTATTTTTTGGATTCATTTGTTATCATCAAAATCCATTTGTAGATTTACATGAAACTTGAAACCTTGGGTTCAACAATATCCATTAATGAAATTCAAATAAACAAGTAAAAATTTGCCAATCTAACATGCCCATCACAAATAAAAAAAAAACCAATCATTATTTGAATGTGCAATATTGTTAGTCTTCAGTGACTTTAAAAAGACGATGAAAATTATACATGATTAAAATTGCCAACCTATTAAAATAATAAGGATTATTTTGTTTATTGTATAATGCTTTAAAAAACATCAAAATGAAGTTTTTGCTTAGACGTGATTTTCAACTTTTTTTGTAACTTAAAAGTACTTTAATATAAAACTACTAAATATGTATATTTTATCGGTTAAGTGTATTAAGGTGTCTTAAAACATTTTTCAAGTTTTCCAGTGCAACCCCAAATGGGTCCTAAGCTTCCCTAAGTTGCTGAAAGTTTTCCCTTGGCAAGATCTTGAAGAGAATTTTATCTTGCTTCTCTCTAATGAAATGGCTTTTATTCATGCCATGTGTCTATTGATGCTGTGATAAACATAATGCTTTTCCATTGCTATGGCTCGTTTTTTGTCACAACACATGATTGTCGTAGCCTTCTCTTGCTTGATCATATATACAACATATAGAGTAATTGATTGTTGCTTCTTTGTACACGAACAGATTAAACCAAGCAAATCCACAATAAAATTATATTCAAATATTCCATTCCATTATGCTTAATTGTGCCTTGGAATGTATTTAGAGAGACGCTGGGGGCTTGTTAGGTTGTCCCCAGCGTCAAAAGCAGCCCAACAGCAATTGGACTGCTTTTTGATGATAATTATATTAAAATAAAATAAAATAAAATAAAATAAAAACTATAATAAAAATATGATAAAATTAAAAAAATACAATAAAAAATATAATAAAAAAATAAATTGAAGAAAACATAATAAAAAACACAATAAAAAATATAATAAAAAATAAAGACATAATAAAAAACACAATACAAAAATAAAATAGAGATGAATTTTAAGGTATTCGGCCTTAACTGCAGCCCGCCACCTCCGATGGGCAGTGGGCGACACTGTCCACCCCATCGGGACCGGCGGGTTCCGGTGAGTTTACTTCTACCGGACCCATTTCGGGTTTAAGCCTCCGTTGGGCATATCGGAAGTCGTCGGAGGTCGTCGTTGAAGGGGTAAACTCGCCAGAGCCCGTAGGTCCCGATAGGGTGGGTGGTGTCGCCCACGGCCACCAAAGGCGACAGGTTGCTTTTAGTGTGAGGGTCGATCGAACTAACCCCTAGGAAATTCCATGTATTTAAGCATTTTTTTCACTTCATCATGGTGAAAATGGTTGGAGAATGCATGAATCTTAAAAGTAAGGTCTTGTTTGCTTACAGTGATGAAATCAAAAATTTAAAATTTATTTCAAACTCACTATTATACTTTTTTAAATCTCCATGTAAATTATAATAAAAAATTCAACTTTTTCAAATTTCAAAACATTTTTTTCAAATTCCAAAATGAAATTAATATTAAAAAAATATTTTATAATAATATATTTTTTTTAAACTTTTATCTCATCTTATCTCTAAAACAATCTAGACAAATTTGTTGCAATCGTAATATCTAGTCTTGTGGTTGTGAGTTAGTACAAGTTTTGAATGGACCTTTTATACCTAGATAGTTTCATCTTTCTTCCTCTCTCTTCCTTCACCAGCTAAATATGTGTTTATTGGATTACCACCACTCCTTTTGAGTTCTCCAAGCAAAAAATCTCAATATATATAATTTTATTATTTTTTCTCTAGACAAATAATATCATAAACAAATAAACATGATAGGAGTTTTCTAATTGACAAGGCATATCAACCTACAAATTAACTTCTCAAGTTGACCAAAGAAAATTAAAATATTATGTGTAAACGTCCAAGCCTGATTAATATTACATTAAACATTAATACTTAATAATACTGGAAAAAACCATTGCTCTCATTTGTTTTTTATTTGATGGCAACAATCTTAAACATTAAAACTAAATAAATGTTCAGCCTTAATTTTTTTTTTATTTAAAAGATTTTATTCTTGAGAAATGTTAAGTAAACTGATAGTTTGACTAATGATATGACAATTATATATATTTTTAAAAAAAATTATAATGATTAAAGAAGTAATTATTAATGAATTTATATATTTTTTAAAATATTTAAAGATGTTTATAAAATAGATAAAAAGAAGAGGAAAAAATATATATATAAAAAGCAAAAATACACTTCGCTTATGCTATCGATATCGATTATCGATACCAATAGCAGGATGCTTTATTCATTAGAACTTTCCATAATATTTGTTTGGTCATACAAATAACGATGCCAGCTACAATCCTTTCCATGTTTGAGTAGTGTCATGATTAATACTCTTGAAGTTAGCTTGTAATCGCGATTCGTTACATCTTTGCATTTATTAAGCATGGGACAATGAGTAACCACGTGATTTTATGATTATATATGCTTCATCTTGATATTGAGGCAGCATATATTTACGAACTGTTTAAACTTTAATCGCATTTTATCTTTTAATATTTTAAAGGATTAACACTTTAATTAATGAGCATCCCTCTTCACTACATTGCTGGAAAGTGGTGAATTTAGCATTAACAACTCCCTGTAGATTGTGCAAATGTTGATGTCCAAAGTGACACAACCCCAATGAAAAACAAGGGCACCTAAACAAAAAATTTAGCAGGGTGTGTCATTTATTATAGAATAAAGTAATCTTAAAATAAAATAAATAATTTTAAAATAAACAATTCAACTTTTTTAAATTTTAAAATAAAATTAATTTTAAGAAAATATTTTATTTAATTTTCCACTTTAATCTTAATTCTAACAAAAAAATATTTAATCTTAACTAACCTTATTTCATCTTATATGAAAAGACAAACCAGGGCAATTAGATCATAATGTATATAAAAATGAATATTCTCTTAAAAAATTGTTATTAGATTGACTAAAAGGTAAATTCAATAAAAATTTAGCTATTAAGACTTAAAAGAAACCCACATTAAATTGTCTAAGAGCACTCTCATTAGATCGTTTAAAATTGTCATTTAAAAAGTACAAATTTACATATTTATAAAAAAAAATTGATTATATTTAATCAAAAATGGAGAGATAAAAGTAAGAAAAAAGAACAAAATACTTTTGTGAACAGTAGAGCTAAAATTTTGTCCAACATTAACCAAATTTGGCAAAACTTTTAGCTTTATTAGTCACTTTTGAAAATAGCAAGTACTTTTATTTCATTTGTTCACAATATTTTTCTCATTTTTGATTAAATATGATTAATTTTTTATTTTTTTTAATATGTGTGTAAAATTGTATTTTTTAAAGTTTAACTTTGGACAATCAAATAAGAATGCTCTAAGAGCACTCTCATTGAATTGGTTATTGTTAAAGTACAATTTTAATCAATATAATTCTCATTTTGACTTTTCATCATTTCATTCATATAAGTTCTCATATTGAAATAACTATTTTTTTTAATATAATAATAAAATAATATAACTAAGTTCTGACTTTGAATATTCACATCAAATTTTTACACTAGATTATTCATTTATAAAAATACATAATAATGAGTAATTAATAATTAATTTATTAAATTATTTGTGATTATTAAATTAATTAATTTTATCATATTTGACTATTATATCTATTATATATTAATTAATAATTATATTTTAATTAAATTATGAGTTTTAAAAATTAATTAGTAATCACATTGTATTTAAATGAAATTACTAATCGATATTTAAAAATATATATATTTACTTATTTTTCATTTAATTATATTTTTTTACTAACTGAATTTTCTCTACTAAAAAATTATAGGAAGAGAGAATAGAGTAAGAAAGAGAAAGAATAAAATAATAAAATAAATATTTGGCCATTGTCTTTGATAGACCATATTTAAAATTTGATTTAGATTTACTATTCATAAAAGTCAAATTATTTGACTTTTGAATAATTCAATGTAGGCTTAAAATGAGTTTTAATATTCAAATTTTTATTATATTTGACTTACTAATTAGAATGCTCTAAAAATCATATATTTTGACTCCAACAATCAATAATGCTAAATAAAACTCCAAATTTGGCAGCACCAAACCAATTGTTAAACTCATATTTTATTAGTTTCTCTTTCTCTTTCTTTTCTCATCACATAGAATATAATTATTAATTAATTTTTTATTAGTTTCTTGCTCTCTTGCTAAACTTTTATTAATAATTTAATTTAAATAGAATATGATTACTAATTAATCTTTTTAAATTCACAATTTAATTAAAATATAGTTATTAATTAATAAATAATAACTAGAATGATAAAATAAAATAATAATTATAAATAATTAAATTATTTTTTAATTATTAATTACTCATTATTATATATCTTCACAAATGGATAATTTATTATAGAAACTTAATATGAATAGCTAAAACCAATTATTGTTATGTTATTTTATTTTTATATAATGAAAATAGCTAGTCCAATATGAAGATTTATGTAAATGAAATGACTAAAAGTCAAATTGCTCGACTAAAATTATTTTTTAATTTTAAACAATTTAATGAAAATGCTATTATAATTTGATCTCTTTGTAACAGCCCCATCGCTTGTATCATTTGGAATAATTCAAATAAGGATGTTGTTATAGGTCTCCATTTTGGGATCATGATGGATCTTGATTTCTTTTCTTTTATTTTTTAGATTTTTTACATAAGTGTTTTAAATAAGAGTGTAAATTTAAATTGGAGAATCAACCAAAACTGAACCGAAGTGAACCGAAAATTATGATTTTGAATCATTCTAATTCGGTACCGATTTCATAAATTGAAAAATCGGATAACATCGATCCAATTTCGATTATGCCCATTTTAAGACCGGACCAAAATACATTTAATATATTATATAAAATTATGTAAATTTATAAATTTAATTAAATCTTTTTATGCTCCTAATATTTCATCATAATTTAAGAAATCGGATATAGCTGATTAATAAAAAGTTAAGACTTTATTTGTTTTTAAAAATAAAATGATATGAGATAAGATAAAATAAAATAAAAGTTAAAATAAAATAAAATATTATTGTAAAATAATATTTCAAATTTCAAAAAATAAAAATTGTTATTATATTTTATATAGTAGTTTTTATAAATATAATAATAAATTTTTAATTTTTAATTTTATCCCCCAAAAAGACCTGGCCTAAGTTTATCTCATTCAGTGTATATATATATCGAAAAAATCTATCTGCAAGACAGTTGAATTGTGATGGAATGTGCCATGTGGTGCTTAAATTAGGGTCACGGGCATTGGCGTCCCCAATCCACAATCAACGGCAGTACTGATTTGATTGATCCCCGTGATCGGCGCGTGGGGCTCATTACTCCACCGGACGTCCTCTCGCTTTCCAACGACAAGCAAAAGTTGTAGCCCCAAATCCAATGCCAATGGCTGGCTCGCTCACTTACTCACTCACGTCACGCGCACTCACCCCTTTAGATCTTGTCCTCGTACTAAAAAAATTAAAAATTTATATTTGTGATTATTTATTTATAATAAAAATTATAAAATGATTATTTATTTGTAATCCCACTGATATTAGCCAAAGACGAAAATTGCACATACGAAGAGGGATGACCATACGAGTATTGCACATTGAAGAGATAAACATTACCTTCAATTAGCGAGACACGTGTTTGTTCTTAGTAGGAAGAATGGCATTATCAATTCATCATTTTTTTTTTAATTTTTTTAATATTTTGGATCGTCGGTCAAGGAGTTAGACAGGAAGATAAATGGAACACCTAGAGAGGGGGAAGGGAAGAAAATTATAGAGGAGGGAGTAAGGAGGGCCCACACATTCTTGTCTTTCAGCAAGAAAAGGGGTCACCAAAAGGTGATAGATTGGGTAAAAGAGCAGCCAGTGCATTTTGCTTGGTCAATATTGTTCCATTCTTATAAACAGCCTATTATTCCTATTTCAAAATATCATGCAATACATACGCAAAATAACTAAGACCCCTTTTATATACAGAAATGATATTATTTTATTTTATCTTAATTTTTAAAATTTTTTTTCTATAAAATATAATAAAAATTCGAACTTTTTAATTTTATTTTACTACCTAAATGAGTCCAATATGAGAAAGAAAAATGGGAAAGAGAAAACTTTGTATTGGAGGTAGTAAAACTGTTTGGGAAAATGCCACCAACTATAGGAAATTAAAAAAAAAAAAAGAAATGTTATTTGTGTAGTGTAGAGTACTGCCTAATTTTTTTAAAAGAATAAATAAATACATAATTTAATTTACATAAAAATGAATTAATTTTTTAATAATAAAATACCACTTTTTCAAAACAAATAAATTACATGACATTGCTATTTAACCTTGCTCATTAAAAAATGGAAAACGATAGAATTACAACATTTTTTTATAATTATTTATATAATTATGTTTTAAATGAGGATATTTTTGTAAAATAATTTATAAAAGTAAATGGTAAAAATAATAATAAAAATAATAATATTTTATATAAATATTCTCATTTTAATATATAATTATATAAATAATTGTACGTATATCATTATTTAAAAAAAAAAATACACGATTTCCAAAAGGTATAAAAAAAGGAAGCAATAAAGTTAGCTTGGTTGGGAAGAAGCAGAGATGCCATTTGTCCTCCTCCTAACCGAATCGTGAAAACAAGAACGTATTTTCCAAAAATCACTGTCAATATTCAGAATTCTGCATCGGATTAAACTGAAGTCAAAGACTCAAAACCAATCTAAACCTCTTTTCTAGTGTCTCCCACTTCGCCAAATAAACAGCTATCATCAGTGACTTGCATTTTCTCCCCCCCACCTGTTGGTGGGCTACGACTACGAGTGCGCTTCCTTTCATCTTTTTAAAATTCAAATAAATAACTAAATAAATAAATAAAAGACAAAACTGAACAGATACAGAAACTTGAACTAAAGGAAGAAAAAGAAAAAGAAAAAGAAAAAAAACATAAACATCCCCCATCTCTACCTAGCTAGAAGACGTTGTTATTTACAGCACAAGTCACGTCTCTCTCTCTCTCTCTCTCTCTCTCTCTCTCTCGGATCCTCAAACCCTAAATTATTAAATTCGAAATTTTGAAAAGAAGAAGAAAAACACAAGACATTAGAAACCAACACTAAAGTCTGTGTCTTTGAAGCATTTGGTTCTCTCTGTGTTTCAGTTTCTCAAGAGAGTATCCAGAATGGACGCATGCAAGCCTGACCCAGTTGAGAGAATCGAGCTTGGGGCGAGACCCACTTGAGAGAGCTGCATTACGGTGGTCACTATGGGGAAGACAGAGGAGGACCGGGCGGTGCCAGCCGGAGTGGGTCCCCAGTCGCAGGACCAGAATGCGCAGACCCAGTGGTGTGGGAACTGTGTCTTTGGGCGGTGTTGTGGACGGGTTCGGAGGCTCATTGGGCTCAGATGTCTCTTCGTCCTTCTGCTCTCGGCGGCCATCTTCCTTTCCGCTATATTTTGGCTGCCCCCGTTTCTTCAGTTCGCAGATCGGCGGGATCTGGATCTCGATTCAGAGTTCAAAGGTGGGATTTTGTTTCTCTATTTCCTTATTTTTTACTTATTATTCTTGTATCATCGTTTTTTCTTTTGGATTTGTGGTTGGCAACATTGTCTGAAGGGCTTGGATCTAGAAATTCTTGGGTGTTTGTTTGATTTATTTTTTGGGTTTTGGGTGGTGGGGTGGTTGCGACTTTTTGTTTAGCTGCTGAAAATATGTGGGGGGAAGGAAAGGCCTGTTATTAATATTTATCAATTTAGGTTATGTTTTAAATATGCTTTAAAAATTGGGAAGGTTTTTTTTCGTCAAAAAAAAAAATGGGAATGTTTTGAAATGTATTCTTGGTGGCTGTGGTTGGTGGGTGTTTGCTGTTCCTACACTGGGAAAATGTAGAAAGCAAAGAAAGTAAATGGAGTAATTTGTTTATGTCGCCTAATTTGGAAAATTTTGAGAAATTTGACAAGGATAATAACGGAAAATCAACTATTTGGAATTTATTATTGGTATTTTCCTACATTTTGGGCAATTGCATCAGGGAGAAAAATTAGGGTAGTATGAATCTTACTAGGCTTTATTGTTGAATTTATTTTTTTGTTTTGCGTTCTATTTTGATGGATGGTTATATTTGATATTTATTTCCATTGATATTGTGTTTTGAAGTGATGGATTCTTCTTGTCAATATCAATCCTTCCTATTTGGAAACAATTGAGGTCTGGTTTGTTTTCAGAAATGAGATTGAAATAAGATGAGATAAGTTGAGATTAAAATGAAAATTTAAATAAAATATTGTTATAATATATTTTTTTAATATGATTTTTGTATTGAGATTTGAAAAAGTTAAATTGTTTATATTATTTTGTATTGGGATTTGAAAAAAGTGTAATGATTATATAAGATAAAAACATGTGTGTCTTATAAGCAAACCAGGCCTAAACTAATAGTTTCCCGTTTGGTTTGATGGTTTCCAATTGGGTACCAGTTCCATGGTCTCCTATTTCTTCTACTGATAAATGAGATGTTGGAATCTTTCTTTCATTGTCATAGTTATAGTTATTGATAAGTAAGTCATAATTATTTAATTTTGGTTCTACATACTTCAATCTGTGGTTATTGATGTGAAAATGGAAAATTCTATTCACCATCCTTTAATCATTATCCATTCTCCATCCCTTATGTGGTATCAAATGATTGGATGATTAAGTAAGTGATGATACTTAATTTTTCATTAAGTTCATGCCGTATTAGAGGGTGATGGCAAAGAGAATGATGAATAGTATTTATCACGAAAATATTTGGTTGTTCCTCTAGTCGAAAAACAAAGATAAAGTTACAATAACAAAAAATGTCAAAAGTGGCTCTGTGTTAAAATATAAAATAAATAATAAAATCTATCTCTTTCATTCAGTTTAAGCTATTGGGACAAGTGGGAATTCGGAACCCGGATTTAAAATTTTCTTCAATGTTTTTTAAAAAAAAAATTTAAAATATTAAGAAATATATTAAAATTTCAAACAGAGCCCAATCCGGCCCGGATGAACAGGCCTAATTTTACATGGTATTAGAGCAGAAATCTTAAGTTCAAATCTTAACTCTAAACTCTACCTCATCTAATTAAATATTTCATGTGTTGGACCACTCATTGAGTTGGAGTATGGCTCATATGTGAGAGGGAGTGTTAAGATATAAAATAAATAACAAAATCTACTTCTTTCTATCGGCATAAGCTTTTGAGATAAGTGCGGATTTCATTGTTGCATTGTGGTGATTGTTGATGGTTTTGTTTTCTGGGAGTGGCATGCACGTTCACTACTGCACTTGAGATCAATCTGATTTGGTGCTAAGATATTGGTATTGAGGCTTGCCAGACATGCCATGAACCATCTCAGGCGTTTGTGTAATATACTGTTTGCTACTTCTCAAGCGGAATGGTGCCTCAGGTGTAATGGAAATTGCAAAATGTGCCTGTAACAATAACCTTGATCACGTGATTCAGTGCTTCATTTCAAGTATTCTAATTTGTACTTACATTACAAAACAATGCAATCTATTTTTCTTCTTGTTAATCCTCATAAATTCTCTGCAGTCTGGATTGTGGTATTCATATTTTGATTTCTTTGCAGTGTGCTAGATCTTTTTAGGCGACTAATATATTTTTTTTTCTGTGTCTAGGGCATGATATAGTGGCACGTTTTTGTCTTACGAAGCCGATTTCTTTGCTGGAAGACAATATCTCACAGCTAGAGGAAGACATACTTAATGAGATAAGCTTTACCACCACCAAAGTACTAGCCCTCTCAGTTGTTTTCTTTTATCATATACTTCATGTTTCTGTATTTTGATTAATTCTTTCTTGTGGATCAGGTGGTCATCTTATCTCTGGAACCCATAGCTGGATCAAACGCAACAAAGGTTGTATTTGGGATTGACCCTGATGCAAAATATTCAGCAATATCCCAAACTACTCGAAGTTTTATCAAGACAAATTTTGTTTCTCTGGTTATACAGCAACTACCTTTTCGCCTGTCTACATCCTTGTTTGGGGAACCATTCTTTTTTGAGGTTTTAAAATTCCCAGGAGGAATTACTATCATCCCCCCTCAGAGTGCATTCCTTTTGCAGAAAGTACAAATCCTTTTCAACTTTACTTTAAACTCCCCTATCTATCAAATACAATTGAATTTTAATAAACTGACGAGCCAGCTGAAGTCAGGATTACGCTTGGCACCCTATGAGGTTTGGCAACCTTTCTTCATCTGAATACTTACATAATGCATATCATTGCTTGAGGCACAAATGTGATGTGATTGTTGCACATTTCAACGTATCAATCTCTACAGGCTTCTTGATTTCAGTGAACAAAACGAGTGGCCCAGTTCTGCTCACTAATCACTATTTTTATCTCCTTTGGTTGGTTTATTTTATTTTTTTTGTGTGTGTTTTAAGGAAGCGGGTAGGATTGTGTGTTGGAAGGTGTGTATTTGTTACCCTGTAAATATAAAATACCATCAAGTCCCTAACCGTATCATCTTTTCAATTTGGTTCTTGACAAAAAAAATTCTTCAATTGTCCTTAAACCATATATCATTTCAATTTAATTCGTGAAGTTTTAAATTTACTTCAATGATGTCGTTATTCTGTCCCACTGTTATTATATAAGTGACAAATACTCTGGCGACCTAAGTCTTTTAAATTTTTTTTGGGCACTGATGTGCATCAAACACCAACATGGCACGTTAGCTGACATGATGGCCACATAAAATGATGACACATGGAGACACATAACTCGAACATTTTTTCTATTTCTTTAGGACTTGTTAACACCATATCTGCTCTAACATGCCACATCAGTATAGTAGCATATGTTTGAAGAATGTTTATCATATCAGTAACTGCTATTTGCAAAGTGGTGGTAAAGTAAAATTGATGCATATTTAGAATTGAAAGGCCTAAACATAAATAAATGATAGGCAAGGGTGAAATTGGTAGCTGATACATAGTCACAAACTAAAATTTTTATTTGTACCTATAATAAACCATAATTGGAACCCTTTTCCAACACAGAGAGAAACCCCACATTCAGGAGTTTTATAGATCATGGAAGCTCTTAAGTTAGATGCTTGAAAAGATTTCTTGTTGTTTATCTTAAGAGTCTGATGAATCAGTCTCAATATGCACCATACAGATGCTGAATTTTCTTTTCACCATTTGGATGCAGAACTTGTATGTTAGCTTATCAAACTCAAAAGGTTCAACAGTAGCTGCGCCCACCATTGTTCAGTCATCTGTTCTGCTGGCTGTTGGGAATACTCAAAGATTAAAGCAACTGGCTCAGACCATCACACATTCTCACTCAAAAAACCTTGGCCTGAATAACACTGTATTTGGTAGAGTTAAGCAAGTTCGGCTTTCATCCATATTGAACCACTCACTCCATGGTGGTGATGGCAGTGGCCCCTCACCTTCTCCTGCACCTCTGCCTCATCCCCACCACCGCCATCACCACCACCACCACTCCCACCATCGCCATCACCACCACCACCACCCCCACCATAGCCACCACCACCACCCCCACCATAGCCACCACCACCACCACCACCATCACCATCACCATGATACTCATCTAGATCCTGCAATTTCTCCTGCTCCTTCAATCGAGAGGGGGGTGCCTCCAGCTCAAAGAGGTGCGCCTGCACCAAAGGATGGTTCGCCTGCACCAAAGGATGGTTCGCCTGCACCAAAGAGAAGTTTGCCAGCACCCCAGAGAAATTATGAAGCAAAGCCTCCTGGATATGGGAAGAATTCTAAAGGACATGCCAGAAAGCACTCTCACTTTGCCCCTACTGTTGCACCATCTATTTCTCCTCATTATCCTGTGGCCTCACCAAAAGCGCAAGTAGTGCCACCAGCTCCCATGTATCATACAATTCCTGCTTCTGGTCCTTTGCCAAATGTTGTTTTTGCTCACGTTCAACCCCCAACGAAGGGTGACTCAGATTCAGGACATTCTGACACCCTGCCTCCAGTTGCACCATCACCATCTTCATGTGAGTATATATACTGATCTTAATTTACTGCTCCGAATATAGCTGATAATTTTGACATGTCATATACAATTTGTTGAAAAAATTATTATTTCTTTATCTTGTTCTGCAACATACAATTTTTTGTTTTTTGTTTCTGGTTCTCTTAATGAGCGTGGGCCACATTTATGGTTCAAGTAAAATGTCTTGAAATAAAGAAAGTACTTCAATTCTCTACTTATAAAAAAGGAAGTACTTCAAATCTCATACGATCAATTTATGTTTTATTTTCTGTCAGTTTTGTGATTACTCTTTTCTTGTGCACGTCTTGGTCTGGCGACTTCAAACCATAGACGCAATTTTAAACTTAACCAAGAACTATTTATGGATCTTAGATATATACTGTCAGCCTACTAATGCACTTTTTTATTTTTTATTTTCCAGCTTGTGCAGGTTTTCTTACTGCTCAATTGCCATTTTCTCTATTTCTCGCTCTCGTATTACATCTCTAATAATAGAGGAGAATCATTCAATATTCTCTAGTGGAAATAACTTCTCTGGTACTCAAAGGAAACAAATTGTATCGTTCAACCGGATGAACCGGAGGAGTTGTGTAAGTGTGAGGTACGCAAAGGGCGTGTTTCACATTCGAGTGGATATCAATCCGTGTAAATATTTGATCAAAAGAATCCAGTTGGGAGATGCATTTTCAGGTCAAAGTCCCACAGGTGGCAGGCCTTCGATGCATGCTGTTTTGTGTATCCATAAATGTAAGGGGGAAGTAGAGAACCAAAATATGAATAACATTACCTCTTTGTTTCTCATCCTTTTCTTCTCAATCCAGCATGCCCAAATTTTCGGACACTTTGTAATATGATATGAAAAAAAATACTATTTATAAATAATACAAATAAATAAACTCCATGAAGTACAGTAGATATCGCCATATTTATATCTGGAAGCCTCAGAATGGCAGGCCATTTCTCTCAGACGATATTTTCTTACCTATATTTTCAGAGCTAATTGCCTTTGTGGGCGGAGGAGTGTTGAGAATATTTGTGAATAATAATAAAAAGTATGTAAAAAAAAAAATATAGTAAAATAATAATAAATAGTAATAAAAATAGATAAAAAATAATAATAAAGAATGCTAAAAAATATTGAAAAAATTTAGTTTGTCAAATCTAGCTTTATTATAATATTGGAGTGGAAAATCTTTGGTATATACGAATACGTCCGAGTGTCGGCTTCTTGAGGAAGAGTGGGCAGAAAATGACGACCTCTGTTTTTGTTTTGTTTTGTTTTCTGGTGCTCCTGATTTTTTCCTTAAAAATACATGTAACATTATTTTCTATTAATTCCGAGATTGAACCCAAAATATTAACTTTGTGTTATATTTTTCTCCTTTAAAAGATATTGGAAGGTGTTAAAATATGTGGTTTATATTTAATGAGTATACAACAGTAAGACAATGATTAGGTTGGGGGTTTATTTTATTTAATGTGTTTTATTTTATTTGAGACACTAATTAGGCTGGGGTGTGGGGGGCAATGGCCCTACAGGCTCCTACAGTATGATATATGAGCATTTTTATAATTTTTTTTAAGTATATCTATATAGTTAGAATTATTATAAATATATATAATATAATTTTACTTTAAATAATAATAAAATTATAGTTGCTCACTCTTATAAGTATAAACACATTATTAAATTATGTAAATATTTGTTTTTTTTTTTAAATTTTCTCTTTTATTATTTTATATATTTATCATAATTATTGAACAATCACAACAGAAAATTTTAATAGGTTTGCAGTCTTATATTTTGATTAAACAGAGTGAAAACCATGATTCTTCTGCCGACCCAAAATGTCACCCATTTCTGGCGCTTCCGCTAATAAGAGAAATAAATATCAGAGTTTGAAGAATTCAACCTAATAAAACCTCACGGATTTTAAACGCCTTTGTTTGCAACTTAATAAAAGAGAAGTGGACAGAGAGTCGGCGGAGCGCCAATTTCTGTGTCTCAGCCAACTGTCACTCCCGTGAAACCAAAAAGACACTCCCTTCCAGTATTCTCCTTGAATAAAATATCTTAAATAATTCCACCGCAAACACCATCTCTCTCTGTCGCTCACTAATCTTCACGCTTAAAATCTATCAACTTTTTTGTAACAAAAAAAAAAAAATCTGGACTAGTGAAAGTGAGAACATTTCGTGTACCCTTTTGTTTCTTCGATCCGAACAAACTCTACTCTGAGACCCCCTTGTTTCTTCTCCACTCCTTCTCGTTGATAAATCCACCACTCCTCCGAGTTAGCGTCGAAATATATATCTTCAAATTCAAGTAAAGGTGATTACTAGTGGTTCGTGTTTCATTTGTATTCGATTAGTTTCAATCTAAACTTCGAGGATTTTATCTGGGTCCTAATCATTTTCTCTAAAAGCAAGTAGAAGTTCGTCTCCATTCTCTGAATTATTTATCTCCGCCTCTGGGTTTTGTAAATTAGTAGTATTTTCTGGTTGAATCTGCAAGTCAATCTGTGTATCGTAATACTAACAAGTTTCGCTTGGCTTTGCAGATATTGAGGGTTTTCATCTGGGGCAGATCCAAATTTCAAACAAATGATGAATTTGGGACTGCTTTCTGGGACCAAGTCAACGAAATCAGTGAAAGTAAGCTTCAGATTGCCATACTATACGCACTGGGGTCAGAGCCTGCTTGTATGCGGCTCTGAGGCAGTTCTTGGTTCATGGAATGTCAAGAAGGGCCTGTCACTCAACCCTGTTCATCAAGGTGAGGAGCTCGTATGGACTGGAAGTGTTGCGGTTCCGAGTGGTTTCGAGTGCGAGTATAGTTATTATGTGGTGGACGATGATAAGAATATTCTGAGATGGGAGATGGGAAAGAGGCGAAAACTGATCCTGTCGGAGGGGATTCAGGATGGTGAGGTTGTGGAATTCCACGACCTTTGGCAGGTGCTGCTTTGCTTCTCTCTCTAAATTGCTTTACGCATTTAACTACTTTTGAAGGTTTCTTTATAATCCTTCTGAAAGTACAACGTAGCTACTTTTAGTGGCATCATAGTCATTGTTGATGTTTCGGATTCTACGAGATTTCTGCTCTGGGTATTTCTAATTTTCAGAGTGTCCTTGGATTATAATAAGTTCAATTTATCGAAAATGTGATGTTTCTTCTTTGTACTTTTTTGCTTTGGTTCGTTTTGGAAGGTGGGGCTTTTAGTTTCTTTTGAATCAAATCTGGAATCTCTTCGCAGTACAAAACAAAAGGCTTAAAATTCTAAAGTTCCTCCTTTTTCCTGGCTTTCGTTGTTTCTCTGCAACCAGTTGTAGCATTACTATATTCCTATAAATGTCATGCTCGTTAAAAGTGCCACGTTGTAACTTGCTTATTTTGGCCGGCTTTTACTTCTTTGTTGCAAGTTCTAAGTAGAATTCACTAATCTTTTCTTATTCCATTATGTAGTTTGGTTGCTAAAGAGGGTAAGAAAGGAAAGTCTCTCAGGATAACCACTCGAGCATAGCATAGTTGTAAAACCCGGATTTCCCCCCTTAATTTAGTTTTATTTCTCATTCTTTTCTGTCGTAAAATGGAATGAGAGTCTTTTCTGTAATCAAAGAAAAAAATATTAATGAGGACATTAAAAAGGGAGCGATAGATCACTTTATGGAAGTCAAGAAGTCACGAATGTCATTATATGTTGTAATGCATGCTTCTCTTGAGCACTTTTCCTTAGATGATCCCTGTACTGCCACAGTAAGTTTTTATTGGAAAACTTGAACCCAATATTCAATGCATTGATTGTTGATGAATAAATTTGTCTTCCATCATGCTCAGAAGATAAGTTATGATGCCTGAGAATTTAAGACAAATCTTGAGAGGAAACTTAACAAAAGGACGGAAGATCAAGTTCCACTATAGTAGTAACTACAGTAGCAATAAGAAACACATTCATGATCAATAACTTTTAGGTACCCTTCCTTTTTTATATTCATATATATATATCATGTTACTTTATTTAATATGTGATACCATATGAAAGTCGGCTGCTCTACACTGCGGTAAAGAAGTAATAGCCTTTCCTCAGTTGAACACAATTATTCTTGTGTCTTAAGATTGCATTAGACAAAGTGACATATTATGTTGCTAAAAGCTTCAAGTTTCCTTGGTACCTTAACCCTCTGATTCCTAGATTGATTGGAGTTGTCTCCCCCATTTTGCATCAGAGTATTTCAAGCTATTGTAGCTTTGGTTGACTCAGATTCAGCTAGTTAGCTTTCCGTCTGAATAGCATCCCTTCAGACATTGGGTTGAGGTTTTACTATGGTTCTCTTTTTTAAGATGAAAGTTATTCAACTGTAATTTCTTTTTTAACGGCTTCTACAATTTTCTTACAGTAGTGTTTGTTTCTTGACATTTGAAATTTTTTTACTGAAAAACTTGTCTTGATCAAATTCAGACTGGTTCCGATGACCTCCCTTTCAGAAGCGCATTCAAAAATGTGATCTTTAACAGAAGTTGGAATCTGAATGTAGAGAGACCTCTAGGTTCCATTCAGAACAACCTGGAAGGGGAAGGTAATTGAATACTTTAGCAACTTCTGATGTGATATTCAGTTGTGAACAGTGGTTTTTTCTTAGTAATATATTGTGTACTTCTGTTTTTCAGCTGAAACACTTCTCATCCAATTCAAAATTTGCTGCCCGAATGTAGAAGAAGAAACATCAGTATAGTTCTTTCCTTCTGATGAGATTTTTTCTTATTTTTTCATATAACTTGATATATATAAATTCTGTTGATAATCTTTTCCAGCTCGCTTCTTGTTAGACAATTGAAGCTGGACTTGTGCAGGTTTATGTGATAGGTAGCCATGTAAAGTTGGGACAATGGAAGATTCAGGATGGGTTTAAACTTAGCTATGCTGGTAATTCAATCTGGCAAGGTGATTGTGTGCTACGAAAGAGTGATCTACCAATACAATATCCTTTTTGCTTTCATCTTCAATAATTTGATGGAATAGTGCATTTTTTCCTTTGTACATCTGCAAATTTATTTATCAAAAAAAAAAAAAGTCTGCAAATTTACCAACAAATTCTCCTTTTTCCTTGACGGTTGTCCACATTTAAGTATAGTAAGTATGGAAAGGCTGGGAAATTCTCTTTAGAGACAGGTCCCAATCGGGAACTACCAGTTGGCTCCTCAGATAATCAACCAAGATATATTTTCCTTTCAGATGGCATGTTTCGAGTATGTTGTTGGCTCTATATTCTATGCAAGTGATTGTCATGCTGCTGAAGAGGTTTGGTTCTTATCTATTGATTTATTTTTGTCAGGAATTACCTTGGCGTGGTGCTGGTGTTGCAATGCCTGTGTTTTCTATTAGGTCGGAATCTGATCTTGGAGTTGGAGAGTTCCTTGACTTGAAGTTACTTGTTGACTGGGCTGTGGATTCTGGGTTCCATTTAGTTCAGCTTTTACCAATCAATGATACATCCGTGCATGGGATGTGGTGGGATTCATATCCTTACAGGTATTACTTTTGGCTGGCATGCTCGTTTGGGCTGTAGAGCTTTAATTTTTTTTCCATTTCCCCCCCGGCATGCGAGAAATGGAAGTAACCTACTGTTTTTTCTACTTATACGAATCCCCTTCTTCTAGTCTTCATTGTTAGACGGTACATTTAGGTTTATTGAAATTGAACTTACCACTTTGATTGGTTTCATGAATCCTCTTGCTTCTTTTGTATTGTCTCTATGAGATTAATGACATCTTAAACTTTTCTGTCACATTCTTTCTTTCAGTTCAAATATACTTGAATAATTGTCATAGATGTGCAATTGTGATCTGAAAAACATTTAATCTCTCTGTCTTGCTCGTGCAGCTCACTTTCTGTATTTGCATTGCATCCATTATACCTGAAAGTTCAAGCACTTTCAGAAAGTATTCCAGATGATATCAAGGTGATGTCCCTGACCTTTTAATTTTTCATTCAAACAAATGGACACTTTTTCCCATTATTTATGTGGATACCTAAAATGCTTGTCTTGCCTTGTTTCCTTTCTTTCTTAACAGAAAGAGATTCAGGAGGCAAAACAACGGCTGGATGGAAAGGTGATCATTCCAACATTTTTTTCCTGTGATGATTGTCATTATATAGTCTAGTTAACCGTTGTACCAAATGATATGTAACATTTTTAGCAAGCTTCCCAGACCTTGAATGAAGATGCCTTTGCTAGTTGATAGTTGCTTATAGCTGTTGACAAAGCATCATTACCAAATCATTAGAACTTTTCCAAACTTCTAAACAAAATGCAAAAAATAAAAAATAAAAAAATAAAAATTTTCAAATTCCAAAACAAACATAATATTAAGAGATCATATTATAACAATATTTTAACTTTATAATATTTTTATTCAACTTTTTTTCTCCTTTCCCAAAACCCAATAAAATATCTTAACTCAAACCATTTCATTACTATTTTACGGATTTCTCGTCTCTTCTCATTCTCCAAATGAGGCTTTATGGTACATGCTTTTCCATTGCTTACATCCCTGAATTAATTTTGGTATGTAAATTTGTGTAGCTTCCCTGAAAGTGAATCATCACCCCTTTTTTTGCATGATACTATCATAACTGGTAGTGTTGGTCTGCCGAAAAGTCCAAAAACCCCTGAATAAATCATTAGCTGGGATGCGACTTACCTTACTTGGCTGAGAACTGCTACAGATAATTTTTTTTTTTTACACAAAGTAAGCCCACAAACTGATGTGATTTCATGAAATCCGTTAGATCTACTTTATAATAAAAGTAACTTTATAATCTGACGTATCACATCAAGCCACATAAGTTTGTGGGTTTAGTTTTGTAATCACTTTGGCTAAAGTGTTTTCCTACTTGGCTAGATGCATTTTAGCTTACTTTCATTTTCAGAGAAAATGAGATGCTTTTTACTTGAAATTCTGTGATGAAGAATTTGCCACATCTATTTTCAAATCTATATATGATGACAAATTTTACTTGAAATTCTGTTAGGAATTAGCTCAAAAGTTAAATAAATGCCCTAATCTGCTATATATGTAAGACAAAAAGCAAATTATTGTCTTTACTTTTTCCCACATTCTTGACCTCAGTTATGATTTGAATAATTAAGCAAACAGAATTCAAACACAATAGTTTATTTATAAAGAAAAGGAAGTTGTTGGTTTCAAAATAATAAAATATTAAACTGCTGAATCTCGTATTGCTCTTTTTGCATTTACATATAAAGAACAAATTGTGTCATCTTCATCTGTGGTGATTATCTTTCTGGTGCATGACGGATAATTATGAAATTTTTACTGGCCAATTTATGGTAATGATAGTTCCTTCTTCCACGTACTATCCATTTATACCAATACATTTAGGTTTGTATCTATGCAGGATGTTGATTATGAGGCTACTATGGCTACTAAACTTTCAATTGCCAAGAAAATTTTTGCCCGGGAGAAAGATTTAATACTTCACTCCAAATCCTTTCAGAAATATTTCTCTGAGAATGAGGTATTTCTGTCTTTGGAATTATACTATTGCCATTTGCTTGCTGCATTTGGACTTGAATTTATTTTCAGTTGCTCTCTTTTGAAACTTAATTTCCATACTGAATTATGTGTTTTAATGGACAAGGATTGGTTAAAACCCTATGCGGCCTTCTGTTTTTTGCGGGACTTTTTTGAAACATCAGATCATAGCCAATGGGGTCGGTTTTCGCAGTATTCAAAGGATAAGGTAACAATATTTGTGACTTATTTTTGGTCTAGCGGGGAGTTGATTTTTTCATTGCAGGTACTTTCATATCTGTTACAATAATTTCCCTTTGCTTACAGCTTGAGAAACTAGTTGCAAAAGACAGCTTGCACCATGACGTAATTTGCTTCCATTACTATATCCAATTCCATTTACATTCACAAGTAAGTAGAATTTTTCTCTCATATTTCTATATCAATTCAGTCTAATGAATAAAAAGGCATCTTATTGATATCTAACATCACATAATGACAGTTGTCAGCTGCTGCGGGATATGCTAGAAAGAAAGGAGTGGTATTGAAGGGAGACCTTCCTATTGGTGTTGACAGAAACAGTGTGGATACCTGGGTCTATCCAAATCTATTTCGCATGAACACATCTACCGGAGCACCTCCTGATTATTTTGATAAAAATGGGCAGAACTGGGGATTCCCTACTTATAACTGGGAGGAAATGTCAAAAGACAACTATTCTTGGTGGAGGGCTCGATTAACCCAGGTTTTGTTATCTAAAAGTAGATGACATTTTATCCCAAGAATACCTCCTTTTTTTCATGCTTATAAATCTTAACAGTGTGTCATTTGGCTCTGGCCCATCTGTAAAAAAATTTGGTCTTAATTTGCATGGACGTATGTGGAAAGACAAAATTTATCCTTGATGTTAAAACTAAGCTTTTGAGGGTATTCATGCCTTTTCACATCTTGTTTTGTCCTAGTTAACAATTATTTTTTATGGAAGAGGTAAAATGATTCTGAAATTTTAAAATTTTGTCTGAGTTGCAAGTTAAGTATATGAGTGCAAGTGACAAAGCGGTTGTAACCCATGGTGGATGGGTTTCATTTACCCGTAAAATGTCCTTTCCTCATTGTGCCCTGGCTTTAGTATTGTGTTCCTTCACTTACTCTCATGTATAAGCCAAGGGTTCTTTGTCTTTGTTCCTATCCAGATGGCAAAATACTTTACAGCTTACCGGATTGATCACATATTGGGTTTCTTTCGAATCTGGGAGCTTCCAGAACATGCCATGACAGGTCTAGTTGGAAAGTTTCAACCTTCCATTCCTTTGAGTCAGGTAAAGTTATAGTTTTCCAATCAAGGAGCTAGTTTATTCCTAGGATAAAGGTAGACCATGGTAGCTGCAAAGAGAAGCAGTTGGTTTTTCTTGTTTATTCAGTGTTTCTAGTCATAATTAGTTTTCTTCTTCTGTAGGAAGAACTTGAAAGAGAAGGAATATGGGACTTTGATCGCTTGAGTCGTCCATATATTCGGCAGGAAATGTTACAGGTTACTAAATTTCTTCTTTGCTGTAATCTGATCTCTCCAAACCTAACTTATTCAATTCTTTGTTGTAAGTTTTACTCTGCACTTTTATACTAATGTTTATCTCTTTTCTTTGTCGATTCAGCATAAATTTGGAGCTTATTGGACTTTTATTGCCTCAAATTTTCTTAATGAATATCAGAAGCACTGTTATGAGGTGATATTAATAGTTTTTTGAATAAAGTGATTTATTGTCTGTTTCCTAGATTAATCGTTATCTTAGGAGGGTTAGTTTAGAATTTTCTTTCAAAAATTAGACCAAGGGGCCTGACAAAATAGTTTTTATTTTCTCTTTAGTTTAAAGAGGACTGCAACACGGAGAAAAAAATTGCTGCCAAGCTGAAGTCATGCGCAGAAAGTTCATTGCTGTTGGAGAGTGAACACAAGACTAGGCATGATCTTTTTGATCTTCTTCGGGTAATTTCAAAGAGAGAACTGATTTGTTCTTTTTTCTTTTATCTCAACTCATGAACTGTTTGTTTATCATTTTAGGTGGATTATATACAGGGAACTTGTATTTAGTCCTCTGTGGGTTGTTTAGAATTGCCATTAGTTACCTAGTCTTAGATTTGAGCTTCTCAATTGCTCCTGCAGAATATAGTTCTTATCAGAGATACAGAGGATCCAAGGAAGTTCTATCCTCGTTTCAATCTTGAGGATACTTCAAATTTTAAGGATTTGGATGATCACAGGTACTTGAGATCTCTTGTTAGCGTGGGAAATGAGCTTATTCTATACATATACTTGAGATCTCTTTAGCAAACATTGAATTTTATACTTATTTATGTGTATCCATAGTTGAATAATGTTGGTTATCTTTTCTCGGTGGCCAAAAGAATTATGTCTACTTGCCCTTTTATCAAATCTTGCGAGAAACTACCAACATGCTTACTTGCCATTCAATGAAACAGCAAAAATGTTCTGAAAAGATTATACTATGATTACTATTTCCATCGGCAAGAGAGTCTGTGGCGGCAAAATGCTTTGAGGACCCTGCCTGCCCTCCTTGATGCATCAGATATGTTAGTCTGCGGGGAAGATCTGGGTCTTATTCCTTCTTGTGTCCACCCTGTATGTTCATAGAGCAATTCCTGGTTCTTCCCTTTTTCTGAGAAGAGTCATCTTTCTGATTGGGACTGTGTTCTACTTAAAATGTCTTCTAACAGTTTAATTTTGATGCAGGTCATGCAAGAGTTGGCACTAATAGGTTTGCGCATTCAACGTATGTCTAGTGAACCTGATTTGGAGTTTGGTATTCCTTCTCAATATGGCTACATGACGGTAAGATCCTGTGATATTGCTAGTCAACTATGTACCCATTTATGACATTATTTATGGAGTCCTAAAATGATCATTTCAGTACAATACTAAATGATGGTAAGATCTTTCCATACTGTTCGTCAATCTTGAGCCATTATATTTGGGTGCAGATGGGTGCCACTTGAATAGAATACTAGTAGTTTATTTTTCTTGGCTAGCCTTCTGATGTAATATCTAGGAACCATAATTGCAAATTGAAAAAAAAAAAAAAAAACACGCACACACAAAAAATATTTTCATTATGAACACTTAAGAATGCAGTGGCAGAGCCGGAGTTGATTTCATATTTTGCATTTGTATTATTCATGTTGTATTATTCATGTAATTTTTCTTTTGGCATAGATGATTTCAGAATTTGTTGTGTGAACCATGTACAACAAATCTTCGAACTTAATATCCCGTTTCCTTTTTCCTGATAAATCTCAGGATTTTGGATATCGCAATCTGGTTATGTTCCTGAAAAACCTCCTACTTAAGTTGTAGCATCTTCATCATATTTGTCAGGTATGTGCTCCATCCTGCCATGACTGCTCAACCCTCCGTGCTTGGTGGGAAGAAGATGAAGAAAGAAGATGTCGATTCTTTAAGAATGTAGTTGGGTCTGACATGTTGCCGCCTAATCAATGCGTTCCAGAGATTACACATTTCATCTTAAGGCAACATGTGGAAGCCCCATCAATGTGGGCAATTTTCCCTCTTCAGGTATTGTGATGGTGATGTAACAACGAGTTCTTTGATGCTGTTTTAGAACTCTATGTATCACGTTTTCCAACTTTGCGTTCAAAACTCGATGTGGGAAGTCCAGTATGAACACAATACTGTGATTGTATTCATGCATTAAACAGCGTACTGATTGATTATCGTGTATGCAGTTGCATATATATATATATATAAATAATGTGTGTCATTTTGTGATCAGGATCTGTTGGCACTGAAAGAAGAATACACAACACGGCCTGCAGCAGAGGAAACAATAAATGATCCTACAAATCCAAAGCACTACTGGAGATACCGTATGTATCGAGATTCTCCATTAAAGACTAAACTAAGCTTGCCGCCCTTGATCTATTCTCTGGTTTATCCAATCTGTGCTTCTGTTTCCACCTGAGATATTAGCATTTGCATAATATTCGTCATTTCTCTTTGGGATTCTGTTGTTTTCAGGTGTACATGTGACACTGGAATCGTTGATGAAGGACAATCAACTCAAAAGCACCATTAAAGACCTCGTACGAGGTAGTGGAAGATCATATCCTGTGGGAGAAAATGAAGTTCAAGTGAATGAAGAAACAGCAGCCATGAGTACTGAGAAACAGCTGGTTCCCAATGGGAAGGAAAAGCTGCCGGTGGCATCAGAGTTAACCGGCGTTCCACAAAAGGAGACTCTGGCGGTCCACTAAATTAATGCCCCGCCCCCCGGAAGAATCATCCAAATTCTCACAATAATTCGTATAATGTTCATCCCCGTGTCATAAATACTCACATTGTTAAAAAAAATAAAAAAAATGATGGAATAATGGAGATGCTAAGTAACAATGTCTCTGGAGGAAGTATTCTTTCTCATCAATGAAAGTCTGGTTATTAGCAAAAAGCAGCGTAGCATGCAGCTATATTTTTTGTTCAAAGTTTGGCCGTTCTAATTCTATTTATTTATTTATTTTTTAATTTTTGTGTGGATATTTTAGGTAGTAACCTACAAATTAGAGTTATGCTATTATACTAATACTTACATATTTGTACTTGCTCTGCCATTCTGCCAGACAATATTATATTACTATTAATTAAGGTCATTATAAATAATTAAATATCTCTTTTTATTAATTCAAATTTCTAAAAGAAATAGTAATTTCACATGGTATTAAAATAAATATCGAGTTTAATTTTAAACTTTAGATTATATTACATTTAATTAAAATTTTCACATGATGAATCTGTAAAGTCTAACCACACGTAAAAGTGAGTGTTAGAATAAATATAAATAAGTAAATAGATAACTTTTTTTATAAGTTTAAAATTATGAGATAAGTGGTGCAATGAAATAGAAATAGAAATAGAAATAGAAATGAGACAAATGTGGAAGAGAAAAAGAGAAAAAAGATGTCATAGCACAAAACCAACCAGACAAAGCCACGTGAGGTAGTAACATTCTAGTTCCCATATCTTTTGCGTTAGGTGGCAGATAAAGATTGGATCACCGACCACAAATACAGTTAATTCGACTCAAAAAAGAATGGTGCGACGTTAATGTCGGAAATAGGAAACGGTTTGGCAAGAGAGAAAATAGGAGCACGGGGAAAACAATGTAGACGTTATTTAGGAATAAACTAATGTATGGACGGTTGAGATGAGGCAATTAAGCATGCAGGACTCAGGTTAAACCCCAAGGACCAGAAAGAGATCATGGACAACGTACGACGACCACACCTTTTTCCTTGGGATCACAGTCGGAGAGAGAGAGAGAGAGAGAGAGAGAGAGAGAGAGAGAGAGAGAGAGAGAGAGAGAGAGATCAATAGTTAATTAGCAATTTAAAAACAAATCTACGACTGAGGAAAGAACATATATAAGGAAAAAAAAAAAGAAATTAAGAGGGGGAGAGGAGCAGGGGAGAGGGGATCGGGCAGACACAATTTTTTAGATAGAAGTATAGTGCTGGGGGGTGGTGGCCTGAGGGTTCATCGATCATTTGGTCTGGTTCTGTCACGCTCCCGTTGCTGTTCGTTCGTATACCTGAATGCCTTAACCAGTGTTCAGGGTTTGCTTCTCTCTCTCTCTCTCTCTCTCCCTCTCGATCCCTCCCTCTCATTTCTTTGATCGTCGGACGTTGTGTCTATATTTATGTATGATGTACCGTACGTGCATGTATCCTCTTCTCTGATTCCTTTTCTTTTGAATTTTCCAATTAACTCGATCGCTACAAATTATAACTCATACCCTATAATTTCTTTTGAAATTAAACAGGTTGTTTCAGCATCAGTTTTTCTAGATTTCTTTCCTTTTTTTAAAAAAAAAAATTGTTTCATTTTCTGATGAATGCATTACTAGTACTCGTGCATGCATGAGTCGCATGACGTTGATCTCTGTATTCTTATCTTTCAGAAAATCGTGGCGATTTATGTGCGAACGACTGGGGATGATTGGCGCTCTCACGTACGTTTGTATATATATGATTCATTCGATTTAACGTAACATGATCAATATATACATCGATCATATATATATATGGTTTTCGTCTTATTAATTGTTTTTTTTCTTCTTTGGGTTAATGATCCCTTCGTACGTGGACTAGTAGTCTAGTACAATATTATTCAGGTTATATATATGTTGGATTCAAGAACAAATATTGGGTAAAAATTGGCCGGTACTAGTCCGATTGATCCGGCATAAAGGAATGATCCCAGCGTAAGACTTAATTTGGGAGTCGACGACCGCCCTGTGTATGCCAAAATTGGGTAACGTGAGAAAATCATTTCCTTGTATTACTGCATTTTTTTGGATTTATTGTTGTATTATTCCAATGCAATTTGGAACATTTTTTTTAGTTATATTTTTGTCCCTTAATTAATTCCTATTTATTTAATGGGAATTAGAATATATATATATATATATATATATATATGGATTTAAAAGTTAAAATATTTGAAAAGGTGCGGCATCAATGTTTATTGTAGAAAGTATATCTGAATTTGGAGTTCTTCCGTTTTGGCCACATTTTCCAAGCTTCATGAAGTATATATACATACATATATATATATATATATATATTGTCATTTGTCCATACTCCAGCCGTTTTAATTTTTGTTATATATGTAAATTTCTTTTTGATAGGGTTATATATCTAAATTTAAGAATGATAATTTGTTGATGTTAGATCAATATTGTTATAGAAATTACTCCAAGAAAAACGTTATCTATGACTAATTATTTATCACGAAAACGATCATGATTTTTACCGGTCCAATAGTACACTTTGCTTTTTGTTGTAGTGAATTAAAAATGTAAGATATTAATTATGAAATAATAGTATATATAATCATAGAGTATTTAAACATCGCAATTTTAAAAAATTTAAAAGTTAACTTTTTTTGTTTTTTTATGTGATTCATGAGTCACAAAAGCATGAGATTCTATATCATCATGCTTAGTTACTTGACTAATATATCATCCTGCATGCATGGGAACTGATCTCGTAATCCTCAGGGTGAGGGATCCTCTGAGAAGAGCTGCCCTTGGCATCCGCTGCTGCCATTTTCACCTGCATGAGATTCTTCAAAATGGCCGTAGCGGTCGATCAACATCATGGATTTAAGCCTTTCAGCCGATCCCAGAGATGCAGACTCCAATCCTACACTCACCTCGATCAGAAATTTCTTGAACATAGCCAAAACAATCTAGCCCATTCCCTAAAGCAAGCATTTGATCAAGCAGATAACATCCACCGAAGCTTATCCACCCCATGCCTTTCCATAACCACCCCAGTGGAGGAAGAGTTCGACCCAAATCCAAGGATTGAGATTGTCGGTGGCCGTCAGGATCCTAGACTCCGTGCTCTCGTCGTTGAGGTTGCCATAGCACTGGCCTCTGGAGTCGATCCCATGCAGGTGTCAAGTGGGTTAGGCGGTGCCTACTTCTTGCGCAGCAGAAATGGCGATAATATTGCTGTGGCAAAGCCAATAGACGAAGAACCTCTAGCTTTTAACAATCCAAAAGGCTTTGGCGGTCTGATGCTCGGTCAGCCTGGGTTGAAACGATCAGTCAGGGTAGGTGAAGCCGGCGTTCGTGAATCGGCTGCTTATCTTCTCGACCATGGCTGCTTTGCGGGGGTTCCTCCGACAGCGTTAGTAGAAATCTCTCGAGTTGCATTCTGTGGCGCCGGCGCTGGCGCCGTTGATATTGAAGACAAAGTTCTGGCTGCACAACGTAAGATTGCCTCACTCCAACGATTTGTAGACCACAAATACGATGCAGGAGAGTTAGGCTCTTCTGGCTTTTCAGTGTCATCAGTTCACCGGATTGGGGCTTTCGATATCAGACTCCTGAATCTTGATAGACATGCCGGCAACATACTTGTTAAAATCCATGAGCATGATAACAATGCCGCTGGGGTTGCTGAACTTGTCCCCATTGACCATGGGCTTTGCCTCCCTGAATGGCTTGATGATCCATACTTTGAGTGGCTGCATTGGCCTCAAGCCTCGGTTCCATTCTCCGAATACGAGATTGAGTACATTTCTAACCTTGATCCGTTTAAAGATGCTGAACTTTTGAGGACTGAGCTTCCTTCTATAAGAGAGTCCTCTATCCGGGTACTCGTGGTTTGCACTATTTTCTTGAAGCGAGCAGCAGAAACTGGGCTTTGTCTTGCCGATATTGGTGAAATGATGACTCGGGACTTTGGCTGCGGGGAAGAAAATTTGAGTATCCTCGAGAATCTCTGCGCCCAAGCCAAGGCTAGCTTGCCGAATATTCTTTATGATGATCATGATAGCGAAGAAGAAACAAGAAAAGATCAAGATGAAATATTTCAATTTGATAAAGAAAACGGAGATAATTTTGGTGGTTTCTTAGATCTTCCACACCTCTTAAAGAGCCATACTGTGGTATCTAATCCACTTAATATATCAACTAGGTTTTCATCCACAGGGTCGATGAATACTGAGGCAGTATTACCGCCATTAATACGCGAGGAAAATGATGGCCATTTTCACGAAACCTTTGATGTCAGGGATAATCAAGACATCGACGACAACGATGGCTGTGACAATCATAAGGTAGGGGGTTTGATCATGAAGAGCATGAGTTTCTCGGTACCTAACCACGCGGAGAGTGATCAAATGGGGGGAATTTCTTTCGAAGGCATGAGCGAGAATGAATGGGAACTGTTCTTGGAGATTTTCGAGGAGCTTTTGCCAGAGGTATTTGAAGGCAAAAAGTCCACGAGCTTGAAGCAAAGGTTAGGAACTTCTTGCAAGTTTTGAGGGAATTAAGGAAACAGGTGCCAGATATTATATGAATGGTACTAATCGTACGTTAACGTTATTGCTCGTAAAAACCTGGTCCGAACTCATATGATGTATATATGATATTGTCGCAAGAGGCCGCCTATATAGTGTAGTTCAATTGTAGATAAAATGATATATATATATATATATATATATATATATATATAGGGCAGGAGTGGAAAAGAGATTTGGTGAAATGCCATCCTTTCATCTTATTTTTATTAATTTGTAAATTAATTACAAAGAGTATCCGTACATCCTTTTTTTAATACATCATTAATTGATTTTGGAAGGATTTATATTTATTGGATTTATTTGAGTTGTACTTCATGAACTGTTTGATATTATTAATTGAATGTTTTCTAGCCTATTATAAAACTACACTAGAATATCATGCATGGTGCTGATTGCTCGATGGATTATAGATATAATTGACGCCAGATGCCACGCATATTCTTTTTGAAGTACCCTTTGAAAGGAATTGGATTAAGGTGTGCACTATAAAAAAAAATTGGCTAATATAACCAATCTAATGCATTTGAAAAAGTCAGAAATAATCAAATTAGATACATCTGTCCCTTTTAAATGCATCAGATTGGTTATATTAACTCATTTTTCTTGTAGTGACGTAAGTAACTATTTTTTGGGTCAACTTAACAAACTGTTATTCATGCATTCATCAGAATATCGATCTCACGTACTGTACGTATTAAGGGCTATTGATCAACATATTATATACAATATTTAGTTTGAATATAACATGCATGATATTATAACTTTCTTTGTTTTGCAAACAAGCTAGGATGAAATAAAATGAAATAAGATGAATTAAGATAAAAATTAAAAAATAAATAAAATCTTATTAGAATATATTTATTTAATATTATTATTATTTTGATATTTGAAAAAATTAAATTGTTTATTTTATTTTGTATAAAAATTTGAAAAAATTGTAATTATGAGATAAAATAAAATGAGATATGTTGTGAAAACAAAGACAGACCTATATAAAGTAGTACATATTACGTACGTATAAACTGCAAGAACTTCGTGATAATTATCACATTCTTTGGATTTTATCTCTACTATGAGTTTTTTATTCTCTTTGATCCATTGTTTCCAATATCCTTAATTTGCTTAGGCGCTAGCTAGCTCATGCTAATTGATCCGATAATATATATTAATATTGTTGCTAAATTGGTCTTTATCCATTAAACTCTACATATATACATTAATGTACGTAGTATGATATTTATGCTGGTATATATATGATATTTTGAGACACAAAACCATGAACTGGTAGAGGTTGCAGCAGGTATAACCCTTCTTTAGCTTGTTCCCTCCCAATCTTCTTCCAATGTTTGAGGTCTTGAATAAAGCATGTATTATGAAGAAAAATAAGGCAGCAAGAGGAACTGGTTAGAGCACTAGCAATAGACTTGTTATAATTTCCCTTTAAATTGTACACTTTTGCACACTTTCTAAAAAAATTTCGTCAAATTTGATCAATAGTGAGGAGAAAAATGTGGAAAGAGGTGAATATTTTTCCACTTGTGAATAGTAATATTCTAAAACTCTCTAATTTAGTCTATTGCTAATGCTCTTACCTTGCTAAAACATAAATTAGATTAAAGGTAAACGAATGCACACATAGAACATCATGTAAGATAAGGTTCGGTGATACAAAAATGAAACCTATATGACTTACATGAGTAGAAGTTTTATTAGGAAGCTTCACAACAGTGTTGTGCCCAGGTTGATATGAAGTATATAAAGATACTGAGTGGACCATATGATTATTCGCACCAGTATCAATTACCTAGTCATGATTAAAAAAAAAATTGTTTGGCAATTTTATTGATGGTGGAAAAAACCAAATGATCAAGAGAAAATTTACCTGAGAGGTGATCAAAAGGAGATAAGGTAATTACATTTGTTGCCTGATGAGAAGAAGCAAAAGACTCAGAGTTGAGAAGTGCCAATAGTTGTTGACATTGTGAATGAGAAAGAGGTAGAGATGAATTGAATCATGATTGGAGGCTGCTTAATTAGCAGAAGGAGCTGAAGATCTTGCTTTGAATCGATATCCTTGTCGTGGATATCTATGAAATTTAAAGCATTTGTCAACAACGTGACTTTGCAATCCACAATAAGAACAAAGAGGTCTGTCCTTCCGAATAGAGGCCTTATTACCAACAGAGGATTTGCCAACACTGCTTGAAGACAAAGTAGCAAAATGAATGGAAGGAATCATGATAGATTCGATGTCTCTTTTCTTGAAATACGAGAGAGAAAATTTTGTTAATCGGATGGAGAGGATCAATGAACAAAATTTGACCTCGATTATGAGAGTATCGATCATTTAGTCCCATAAGAAAACCCATAACGTAATCATGTTGTTAGAGACCAATAGAACGCGTAGAGCACCATAAGAACACGATGGCAATGACATGTAATTGACTAACCCATCCCATAATCCTTTCATTTGTGTAAAATATGCACTGACCATGAGGTTATCTTGTGTAAGAGAAGCAATAGCTTTCTGTAATTGGAAGATACAAGGCTCGTTGGCCTGAGAAAATAAATCTTTGGAGATCGGACCACATCATCATTGTAGAATCTTCATAAATTACACTAGCGGCAATTATCTCTTTGGATAAAGAATTGAGTAGCCAAGATAAGACCGTATTATTACGTCGGATCCAAGAGGAAAGCTAAGGAGATGAATCAAAAGGCTTCAATATGGAGCCATCAACAAATCTGATTTGGTTCTTTGTGGTTAATGCCATTAACATAAATCAATCGACGCCAAGTATGCTAGTTCTCACCATTGAGAACTTGTGTAACAAGCAACATACTTGGATTGTCACCATGATGACGGAAGAAATGACTTGAAGGATCTTCATGAGGAAGAATAGAATTTGAGGAAATAGATTAATCAAATATGATTTTTATAGTTATATATAGAATGTGAGTGTCGTACATTCCTTTTAAAAGAGGTGAATAAATATTATACTGGGATGATCCACATAAAAAAAAATAATAATAATGAACCCCTCTCATTTTTAAAATAAATGTACGGCACTTATCCAATCCACGACTTTATCTTAAATTATTGATCATCATGTATATATGTATATAATATATCCATATATATAATATATATGCGCTTACAGAAGTACTACATGCATGTAGATGCATGGCTCACAACAGTTTGCTCGATATATATACATTATACATACCTTGACACACGTACATATATTTCATTTGTCATGCACTATGATGCAGCTTTCAGGAGGGAGCTATATCGTGATGTCGTTATCTGGGTCCATCTTAAATATAAACCAGAGAGATTTGATCTAGACATCAAGAAAAGAAGAGAGAGAAAATGCATACATGGAATTATTAACAAGTGTATGAAAAAAGGCCAGCGGGGATGGGGGAACAAAAATATAAAGTTTCTTGGCGGTTGCCTTCTCTTCAAAAGGAAAAAGGCGTTGCTACAAAAAGATAATATCATATTTACGGTTTTGGAGATCAGAGTGCACTAATCTGAACTGAATTAGAGCGATAAAAAACATGCATATACATATACATATATATATATATATTCACTCGATCTATCTTTGCAGGCAAAACTACAAGCCGGTTTGGATACATATGGATCTGAGGATCAAGCAATAAAAGTTACAGTTTTGGAGATTGCTGATCATGATAATGATCATAGTAGAGTTCCATAGATCAAGAAGAGGATCATTTGGGTTGGTGTGTGGAGGAAGAGAGTCAAAGATAGACCCCAATTTGTTCTTCGCGTGGAGAGCCCTTCGCATCGCACGCGAGGTAGTGTAGTTCTCATTTGTGAGGAAATTCGTGACTAAAATCGTACACAACTGGATTGTCGCATTGTCTAGGCAAAAATGATTGTTAGGGTCCGTGAGGTTTAGATAACGGGTGATGGTTGTGGCACTGTAGGTGTTTGAGGGTTTGTTTGAATGCCCAGAGATGTGAGTGGAAGAAGAAGAATTATCTGAACTGTCGGAGGAATCCTCCATGAATGGTGCTCTCAAGACTCTGGATATCATATTAGACTTTGGATTTCAAAGAATCGAGAGAGAGATTTCACACGAAGGAGATAGAGAATGCTTGAATATTCTTCCAATATTTTGATGATGTAGCACTATACAACTAATGAATATATACTATTCGAGCATAACAAACTAACTGCTATATTATTATAAATGGTAATTTTGTAACAATAAAAAATTTATACTGAAAAAATTAAAAGAATATACAAAAAAAATATATATATGAAAAACATGAAATATGTACAGTATTATTGTGTCCAAATTTGTGACTTGATGCTAGATGACATGTAGTTGCTGTTGAAAATAAATGACTGGCAGCAAGGACATCTTTATTGCGTAATATGATAAAATATTGGTGCTAAATCTCTCTCGTTAAACTTAAGCAATGGAAATCAAGTACTAATGCATTATTACATTAAAGAGAGAGAAAAAAAGGTACTTCTTGATGCAGTTACTGAAGCCTTCGATCGGCCAGATCAAATCTGATCAATGCATGTTATGCTTAGTGAGGTAGATATTTCTCTCTATGGATTATTATAATGGAAAAATTCATTAGATAATGAACTATTAATTCTAAGTCAACTCTGACAATAAATCAACAATTCAAGTACTTTTCTTGTATATTCTTACTAAGCCAACGCTTAGATCGAATCATCAATTGGAAAAAATTGGATGCCATCATATAACTTTATTTCAACTAAGTTCATGAGTTGGAAATAAGCAAACTCAAATGGCTAACATCTTTCATAGAAAAAATTGTCGCCTCTCAAAATTCTGACTGATTGTATCATAGAAGCCAATAGACAATAACCCTCTTTGAATATGGTTTATAACTTCCGTCGTATTGTGCTATTCAAAAAGTGACTCTTCTAAATATCTCAAAAGGTCCTTGCGAATGAACAAAATATTGAAAAATTATGTTAAAATATAAAATAAATAAATAGATTTTTTTATTAGTTTAAATTTTTAAGATAATAGGTATTTTTTATATAGTATTATAATAGAGGTCTAAAATTTAAATTCTAACTTTATATTTTTATCTTATTTAATTAAATAATTTATATATTGATCTTATATATTAATAGAATCTAATTCATATCAAAGAGACATTAAAATATAAAATAAATAATAAAATTCACTTTAAATCCTCCATTTAACACCTTTGAAAGGAGCGGTGAATTTTTGTTTGTTAGATTGACCCGCAGCCTCGATTTATTCAAATCAAGGGCGGCCTTGGTCAAAGGGAAGTCGAGAAAGAATACGTGGCCATTGGACCAAGGAACAGCTGTCTCACCCACTTCCTCGTATTAACTTTGACACTCAACTGACACTCATCACAACTACTTTATCAATAGAAAAAAATATAAGACAGGAATATTTATTTTCGCGTTGAAAATTTGTTATTCTTTCACCGATCTGATTTTCGAATGATGGAGTCCATATACAATATAAGTTGAAAAAGACGTGGAAATGGGAAATTTGATGGAGGGTTACCATGAACAAAAATAACGAGGGAATGCAAATAAAAAAAAAATTGATAATGCAATCATAGAATTATAAACAGTATGTAATTATTTAAAAATAAATAAATATATATGAGATTTACGTAAAAAAAATTAATTTTTTAAAATAATTGCATGTGTTTATAACTCTACAATTATATAATGCATTACTTTAATAAAAATATACCATTTTTATTAATGAGATAAGCATGGACACTGGACCAATAAAAATAGTAGGCAATCCGGCGACTCTCGAGCCGTCTAGATTTGAAGTTGATATAAGATAAATTAATATAAATTTTAAAAATTGAATAAAATATTATTATTATTTTAAAATTTTAAAAATTAAATTAGAATTTAAAAAGACTGTATTAAAATTTAAAAAAATTATATTAAAATTTTTATTTTATATAAAAATTTAAAAAAATATAATAATAATTTTAAAATAAATTAAAATTCCCAAAATTAAAACTCGCCTCAATAACTTCTCCATAACTAAAAGGAGATGCACGTGCATGTGAGTGCTCAGTCCCCACACACTTGTACTTGAGAATTAAAAATTAAATCTTTACTCGGAAATCCCAGTCTTTAAGCAGGCCAGCTGAAGACCGAAAAGCCACTTCGATCCCGGAATGAAAAAGAAAGTAAAAAAGATTAAAAATTTAAAAGGAAGAAGGATTCCATTATAATTCATGAGCTTTTGGTTTGATTCCAACACGTTCACGGCCATGAATTTCAGAGCCAATCTTTACATATATAGAAAATCAAACTGGTAGAACTTAATTAACTAAGTAGTCTAATCCCAGAATTCCATCTCTTTCATTCAACCCCTTTAACCCCATGATTAACAGTTCTCAATGAATTCACAACCTCTCTCCCTTCAATTAGATCGACCTCGCCGTCTTCTTCTTCTTTCTGTTCTTGCTGTTGGGTTCCTTCTTTGATTTTCTTGTCGGAGAATTCCAGCAAATTAAAGGAACCAAATTTGGGTGTGAACTGGAGAGTGCAGCCGTTGAATTTGGTGTCAAAAGTGAAGTTGAAATTTGCGGATTCGCGGATGTTGTCCAGAGCTTTGGGGCAGTTCTTGCGTCTTTTGGGTTGTCGGGAAGTGTCGGAGTCCTCCTTCTGAGGGTCTTGGCAGCCGGAGGCGGTGGAGATCGGCGGTAGGTCGTGCTCGGAGTCTGGTTTCTTCGATGGCGCTGGGTGTTGGAGTGTGGAGACCTGTTGGTCTGTGTTGGTGCTCTCAGCCATTTTGGGGGCCACGCACGCAACAGAATGTGTACCTAAGAAATATTACTCTTCTTTGGGGGCAGCCACTTAACGTGGCTATATCGAGATTACGAAAATATCCTTGCTAGTAGCTACATCTTTATTTATTTTATTTATTTTTTAGCTATGTAATTTGTTTTGATATTCTCATTATTATATCTTCTACTTGCTCATAATTGCCAATATACTTACTAAATTTAAACAATAAATATGAGTCAATATATAATAGATAAATTCGAACATCAATATTGGTATCTTGATTTTTAATAATCAGCGAGATATTTCATTCTTTAGTCTATACACGTAGAGTACAATTATCTATATTATTTAAATAATGAAATTTTAGTTTGTAATATTCGAATTTTAAGAATTTTCTTTTAAATTAAATTACGTCATATAAATACTTTATTATGTGAGTTTACACATGAACTTAAGAATATATATATATTTTAATTCATTGACATTTATCTTTTTTTTTTTCTCGTTTATCTTATTGTGTTTATAAATTATTCATTAAAAACACTGATATTTTTGCATGATTGGAGAAAGAGGACAAGAATTTTTGTATAATGTATCAAATAACTCTTATCTATTGAAAGCGATGAGTTACAAATATTTTGACTTACATAATCTAAAGTTATATCTATTCTAAACAATAAATATTGACAAATTTTTATATATAAGAAAAGTAGTTGAATTTTATAATAGGAAAAATGTATGAAGCTCGGGGTGAGAGTTAAAAACTTAAAAAGTTCTAAACTTCATAGTGAAGTATAATAGGAATCAAAATTGTTTGATGAACCAATTCAAGTGGGTCCATGCACTTTATAATAACAGAAAAAGTTTCGGTTTCAACAAAGTTGTGCCAGTCTGTTGAGGGGACAAAATATTATCGTGTGTGTAACATATATATAATAAAGTTAAACTTTAGTAAGAATGTTATTCTCACTTCAAGTTTATCGCTCGGTTATTTTTTTTTATAATTTTTTTAATTTAATGATTAAAAAAATATATTGTAATTTTTTATTTTTAAAAATATTAAAAAATACATCTAAAAAATTAGAATTAACGGTGGCTCCCCAACTCCCGTAGGCCCATCCAAACTTTAATCATTTTTCAAATTGTGGTTGTGTTTAATTAAAAGAAAATTGCTTTAATAAAAAATAAAGTTGATAAAAGTAGGGTCCAATTTAAGAAGGGATGTAACAGCAAATAGCTAAATAATATTTTTTTTTTTATAAAATATAATTCAAAGTGTCAAAAAAGGCACTCTATTAAACTCTTCAAAATAAAAAAAAAATTATGAAAACATAAATAGTATTTGTGCTATATATAATACAACACTGTTCATATTCAAATAATATTTTTTTTTTATTTTTTTATTTCTCTAGTAACAGATCGTCTTCAACCTCGCCACAATAAAGCTAACTCTCTCCACAAAGCACTTGGTCCGGATAAGTGCACAGAACTATTCTACAAAATCCACTGTGAAGTAGTAAAGAAAGATGTCATTACCATGATCCAAAACTTCTTCACTCACAGTAAACTTCTAAAGGCTCTGAACCACACAAATATTGCTCTAGTCCCAAAGTTCAATTCTCCACAGCAAACTTAGCACTACTAGCCCATAAGTCTTGCAAATGCCAGCTACAAGATCATTGCCAAGATTTTACCTACTCCGCTTAGAAATATTCTGGCACCACTAATCTCTCTCAATCAAACCGTCTTTGTTCCTGACAGGCTCATCCAAGAAAATACAATATTAGCCCAAGATGTTTTCCACTTCCTTAAAAAAGAAGGGTAGCAAAATTGGACTCAGGGCAATCAAAATCGACATGGAGGAAAGCCTTTGACTATACGGAATGACTTTTCATTCTTAAGCTTTTTGAAATTCAAGATTTCAATGAAAAGTAGATAGGGCGGATACGAGAATATCTCTTGACTGTCTCCTACTCCATCCTTCTGGCACTTCTTCAAGTTTGTTTAACCCCACCCGTAATCTTAGACAAGGCGACCCACGATCTCCATTCCTCTTCATATTAGGTAGCAAAGTTAATTTTAGACTCATCTATTGAGAGGAATGTCTTAAAAATTTGACAGGGATCAAGCTAACCCGAAATGGACCCCTGTAACTCATCTCCTTTTTGCAAATGACCTCATTCTTTTTGATAAAGTGAAACCAATAACAACAAAAGCTTTTGAGAGGTGCCTTACAACCTACTCTACTTGGTAGACCAGAAAGTAAACAACAACAAAACTACCATTCACTTCAGCCACAAAACTCAAACCAGCAACAAAAGAGAGATTTAACAAATTCTCAATTTTAAATCCAGCTTTGCAAAGTTGGAATATCTGGGGCTTCCTCTCTTCATAGGACCATAAAAAAGAAGCACCTTCCAAAAAACAATAGAGAAAATTGAGAAAAAAATCACTGGCTGGGAATCTAAATTACTTTCTCAAGCTAGCCAAATCACTCTCATTAGAATAGCTGTTGCTTCAATACCCTCCTACATCATGTCAACCTTCAAAATGCCAAAGAAAATTTCCAGCATCATTGACAAAAAATTGAAGAGCTTTTGGTGGGATTCCAAGCAAGGACATAATGGATATACTCCAAAGTCTTGGGACATGATATGCACTCCTAAATTAGTAGGTGGATTGAGACTTAAATCTTGCAAAGTTTTCAATCAAGTAATGACAATGAAATTCCTTGGGCACTCCTAAATGACTCGGATAGTCTTTGGAAAAATATACTCTCCCAGAAATACATCAAGGATGCAAGCATTTGGGAAATTAGAAAAAAACCAACTGATTCTTGGATTTGGAAAGGCCTGCTAGACCAAAGAGACTTCCTTAAAAAGAAGTATATGCTATCAAATAAACAATGGCCGCAACACTCGAGTTTGGCTAGATTCATGGATCCCAACTATCTTAGACTACCTTCCTAAACCAAATCCCGAAACTAGAATGATGGAAAATGACTTAAGAGTTGTTGAAATCATCCTTGAGGAGCCAAGAAGATGGAACACCCTTCTTCTCAACACCTTTTTCACACAAAATACAGTCCAAGAAATCCAGAAATACCCTTATCCCAATACAATTATCACTACGTCAAGGACAAGGTGCGCTGGATGCATCGCTACTTAGGAAAGTATTCGGTAAAGTCTTCTTATGTAGCAATCACTCACAATCAGAGGCTTAATCTTTCAAATATCCATTGGAAAAAGCTTTGAAAACTCAAGCTGTAGGACATACATAAATTTCTATCGTGGAAAATTGCTCACTACATCCTCCCTATCAGAACTAAAATGCAAAAATTCTCCAACACCCCTGACTAAAACACTCTCTGCCCTCTTTGTGACCAACTTGATAAAACAATCCACCACTTATTTTTTAGCTGCCCTTTTGCCAGAATACCATGGAGGCACTCACAATGGCCCATGGACATATCCATATTTGCGACCCTTCCAATTCAATCGTGGATTCAAGCCATTATCCAACTTGAGCTATATCTCTCCATCTTCAATGAAGAAGTCTAATCATTCCAGAACTACACAATAATTGTAATAGACAACATTTGGCTCACTCGCAACAAGCTAGTCCACCAAAAGTCAAAAACCACCATTTTGGATCTAGCTTGATTAGTGAACTTTTAGCATTTGGAGCACCAAAATGCTTGGGACCAAAAGCTCAATCCTCCCAAAGAGTGTAGCAAAGAACCTTCAACAAATCAAGTCATCATGCAATGTGATGTAGGAGTCTGGCCCATTGGTAGCACCATAGCAACAATCTGCTACACAAAAGAAGGCAAAATCCTTTTTGTTCATGCCAGTCGAATTAGTAATACTAACCCATTAGTAGGAGAAATCACAATAATCTTAAACGGTATTCAGGAAGCACAGATCTAAAATTTAAAAAATCTCAATTGAAAGTGACTCACAACAAGTGATTGATGCGATCTCCTCTACCTCCCCTTGACAGGCTTGGAAATGAACAACGTCAGCACAAATATTTAGCATCTGCTAAGCAGTTTTGAGGCATGGATAGCAAAATTCATCGATATCAAAATCAATAGTGAGAAAGACTATGGGTGTAAATTTAAACCGAAAAGTCAAAGAATCGTTTTGGATCAGATTGAACCGGACCGAAAATTCTGGTTTTGAATCAGTTCAGTTTGGTATTGATTTTAAAAATTTAGGAACTAGATATAACCACTCCGATTCTGGTCATTTTAAGACCGAACTGAACCGGACCGGTTATATTTACTTTTATTTATTTTTATATTTTTGAATATATTTACAAAATATGTTTTATATTGTATATAATAATATAAATTATAATTAGATATAAGATAATGTTATAACAAATAAAAATGTACTTTTAGACTTTAGATTTTTAGAATTTAGACTTTAGTTTGTGAGATTCTTGAGCTTATAAAAACAGATTTTTATTGTAGTTTTTTTTAATAAAACAATTTTTATTTTATAATAATTTTTTATTGCAGATTATTTTTATATAACAGATTATTTTTATTAAATCAGATTTTTGTAATAAATTATAATTTTTTTACTAAAACAAATTTTAAGCTAGTTTTTTTTAAAAGATTTAGTTATTATAAATGATATTTTATTAAAACCGAAAATTCGGACCGAAATTAAACCGAAATCAATAAAATTGGTACTACGGATTTTGGGGATTAATCAGAGCGTAATTAATTTTAAGAAATACAAAATCGGTAATACCGGTTCGATTCTTAATTTTATTTAAAAATAGACCGAATCAGATCGATTACACCCCTAAGAAAGACCCATTTGGTATGTAATTCTCTACGCTGGATTTATTTTAGTTAAGCCCAATTTGGATTTAAGACTTATCTCAACTCATCTCCATTTCATCATTACACATTTTTAATTTCTCGTACAAAACATAAATTTATATACACATTTTTTAAATTTTAATATAAAATTTTCAAATTCCAATTCAACTTTTTCAAATTTTAAAATAATAATAATATTAAAAAATAAACCCAAATTATTTTAACACTCAATTCAAATTAGATTAAATAGTAATGTTATCCAACTTACTGAAAAAAAAAAAAAACACACAGAGCCTTCGTATAGAGATGAAAGGCCTTAACGAGGCCCGTCATCTGTGAAAGGCCTTAAAAGGCGTGTCTGTCTGTGACTGTTCGATATTAACGACGCCCATCAGTGTCTTTGCGGGGGAAGAAACCGAAGAAGCGTATTGTCGAAGACTTCTCTTCATGAAAGACTGCTATATCATAAGATTTTGTACCCCAAAAGATCTTCCGTTCTTTCTCCCTTTAATTCCGCTTCTTATATTCTTTCTTTCAGTTTTCATCTCTCTCTCTCTCTCTCTCTCTCTCTCTCTCTATTGCTAATCGGCAAATTCGTTTGCCATGGCAATCAGTATTTTCGATTACGAAGTACCCTTCGACACCCACAACCTCTACGATGTGTCCTTCGACTCCGAAGAAATCGAAACCCTCCTCACTCACTCCCCTTCCATGGTCGACTCCTGGATTTCCAATATCTACCACATCTATCGTCCACGCCTTCACCGTCTCGTCGTCGGACTTGACATTGAGTGGCGCCCCAACTTCAATCGCAACGTCCAGAACCCTGTTGCCACTCTTCAACTTTGCGTGGGCAGCCATTGCCTCATCTTCCAGCTCATCCACGCCCCTCACATTCCTCAATCTCTGGTTGATTTTCTGGGCCAAACGGATTTCACGTTTGTGGGCGTTGGGATTAAGAGCGACGTCGAAAAGCTCATTGAAGATTATGGGCTTGAAGTAGCCTGTATGGTTGATCTTCGGCGCCTGGCCGCGGAGGAGTTGGGGATGATGCAACTGAGGAATGCTGGGTTGAAGCAATTGGCTTGGGAGGTGCTTGGAAAGCAGATTGAGAAGCCAAGGAGCATTACGATGAGTCGCTGGGACAATGAGTGGCTCACTCGTGGTCAGGTTCAGTATGCTTGTCTTGATGCCTTTCTATCTTTTGAGATTGGGCGGCATTTGAACGCAGCGGGTTAGGGTTCCTTTGAAATTTTTAGATGTGGCCGTCGGTGGGTTTTTTTTTTTGTTGGGCAGGCTTTTGAAGAAGATTGGGGATGCTTTTGTGTTAGTGTCTGTGTTGTGGGTAATTTTGGTTGGGTTTTGACTGGTTGAATGATAATTTCCACTTTCTGTCGTATGTTAAATTATATAACAGGTCTTTTATGAGGAGAGACGTTGGAGGCATGTCGAGTCAAAAATGGTTCAATGATATTTGGATTATTTTTTATAATAAATAAAATAAAATAAAATATAATATAAAATATAAAATGAAAAAAATATAATAAAAAATATAATATAATAATAAAAAAATAAAAAACACAATAAAAAAATAAAATAAAAATAGATTTTAAGGATATTTGACCTTGAGCTAAAACCCACCATTTCCAGTAGACCGTTCATCTAAGCGGGACCGGTGGACTCTGCTGAATTCACCTCTTCGACAGCGAGTTCCGATGTGCCCTACGAAAACTTAAATTCAAAATGGATCCTAACTGATAGGGTGGGCCGTGGCGTCATTGAAGGTGGCGGACTATTTTTAATGGAAGGTGGGTCTGCAATAAATCTCTCTTAACTTTCTTTCTCGCATTTGGAATATATTTGTGGTTTTCTATTGCCCTTTTCTATTTGGTACGGCTTTTGAAGTGATTGCGCCTTACACGGTGGCGAGTTTAATTTGGTAAAAGACATGTTGTGTGCAGTTGAACAGCCTCCGGAATTCTGTACAAAAAAACAAAACTTTGATATGGGGCGAATGGATTCTGCAACTACAAAAAGTATGTATGTCTGGTTCGTTGGTATCCATTTCCAGTTACGCGGAAATATTATAGAATATAGTATATTAATTATTGTGGGTTTATTATCTTTTATCAAGTTGCTATTGGATGAGCATAAGCTTTTAAATAGCTCAAATCAGGAAGGGGTTTCGGTGAATTAGTGGGGAAGGCACGAGTTCGATCGTGGGATTTTTTTTCCTTTGATAACCGATCGAGGGATTCCTCGGGAAACTTTTCTCTTTTGTAGCTTTTACTCATCTGTAGATTTGTGTATTGTGTATTATCCCCTACTTTCTTACCTGCCTCTATGTTAGTAGAGAGCTTTTTTTTTTTTTCAATACCAATTGGACTGTTTCAAAGCGTTTCACAATTTTTATATATAAGAAAAGTACTTGGATTTTATAATAGGAAAAATATATGAAGCTCGAGGTGAAGAGTTAAAAGTTCTAAACTTCATAGTAAAGCATAATAGGAATCAAAATTGTTTGATGAACCGATTCAAGTGGATCCATGTATTTTTTTTTATATATTTTAATCAAGTTAATTTCATTAAACTAAAAAGATGATACATGAGGAGGGGATGAAATCTTTCAACAAAACTTTCAAAGCAATAAACCACAGACAAAGTGATGAAAAAAAAAGAGGTTTATTTAAGACAAATTTCTTGATTTTTACCTATGTCTTACAATAGCATACCGTCTTAGTAGATAGAATTTGCAAAAATGACTTAGTAGATAGAAATAAGGTATTTGCAAAAATGAAAACAATGAAACTATCGATAGTGATCGTGTAACCTCTATTGAAAAAAGTGAAAATGGTAGATTCATTGTCTTTTATTGTCTTAATATGATTTTTAGAGAGGTTCACGATCTAATTTTCAAGATCACAAGTTAGAAAAAAGGGTAACTTAGGATAACAGTCAGAATCTATATCGAGTCATCGGCGAATGGCCAATACAGGCGGTGACGGTGCGTGCAATACACGCGCCCCTTAAAGAGGTGAACAAAGGGTAGATTTGAGGGATCTGAGGCCGGTGGGATCACGTGTGGACCCAAAAGTCGCTCCATGACGCAACTGCATGTGAAAGGCTTACATGACATGGGCTACGCGTGCAATGAACGCAACGACTAGAATCACAATTTTCTTTTGTAAATTTGAAGATCGACGATTGAAGAGGCTGAAAAGGTGGCGTGTGTTGGTTAGAGGTTGTTGGAAAGCAAAAGATTAGCAAGATTCGGCTTGAAAAATCTAAGGAAAAAACTAGACAAAACAAGAAAAACAATAAGAAAAAAGAGGCTGACTAGGGGAGGAGGTGGTTGGAGCCAAAACTCCAAACCCCCTTCATCTAATGGAGGAAAGAAAATCCTGAATTTAGCTGAGTAAATCGCTTGGCTAGAGAAAAAAAGCTTTGAACCAACGATAAAATAAATGTTGAGTCCATGGACTTTATTATAATAGAATTATAGAAGTAGTTAGGTTTCAATAAAATTGTGTGCTTGTCGGTTGGGGGGACAATATATATATATATATATATATATATTTAAACACACTAGGTCGAGAGCATTTGCCTAGTTAAGTGAAATAGATTTTTTATAAAAATAATTTTTTTTTTTAATTTTTTTAACAAGCATCTATAGACACCTATTTGTAAATTTTTTAAAACATTTTAAGTTAAAATGGAATGTAGAGTGTAGACACCTATTTGCACATAAAAGTTTTAGGTTTTGACAACCTGAAAAAAAAAAAAAAAACCCCCAACAGCAGTACATGGCAATGGAAGGAAAAGCTATCAATTAAGTAACAGAGTCTAGTTGCAGGTTTTGAACATAAAATTTGTAACTCAACTTACAGCACAAAAAGAAGGAACCTTAGATACATACCACATTTAAAAGGTTTTGAACAAAGCAACTGAGACACATACTATTCCTATATACAGGACTAATTGAATTCACATATTCTTCAAAACCGTCGGAATTCAAATAGCAACAGACAGCACCCATTATGCCAGCTGCAATCTCTTTACTTAAAACCCTCCACAGTAAATCCTCAATCTCATCAACATATACCAATTATAATATGTAAACATATCAAGCTCAAAATGACCTTATAGCAGTAATTCTACTTTGATAAATGAAGAACGAGAAAGGACACTCAGCTTGCAGAAGTCCCATATCCCCCGCAAACCGGTACCCTCCCTTTTCAATTTAAAAATACGTATGCCTTTGAGGTTTTTCTGGCTTGCTTATGGATAAATTTTATAACCTGTAGAAAAAGAAAATAATAGCATTAAACAATTATGCCAATTGCCAATTATAGAAATGAGAAAGATGAGTTGAAAACGCGGTCTCCAAACCAAATTGAAAACAGATATAAATTGCAGCTGTATTGTTTTTTTTTTTTTGATACATTGGGGGTAGGGGAAGGGGATCGAACCTCAATTCTCCATTTTGGAGAAGAGGTCATGTGCCATCAGGCCAACAGGCCTTGGCAATTGCAGTTGTATTGCTACTAACCAACAATCAGTGCAAAATTTATAGATCAAAAAGGGAAATATGAGAACTTTTTGCCGTCCAAAATTTCACATACTTTCGTGTTTCCCTTCAATTTAACCAAAAACTCAGCTTTTGTTGCTAGGAATGGTACCACATCGTCCAACAGGAAATGCCACGCAAAAATAAAGACGATTATCGTGCTTATTGCACAATCGGACGACATGTAATTGAGGCAAAACACAAGTATTCTATGAAAAGACACTGATCTTTGGAAAAATACATAGCATTGAAAATCCAGGATAAATCCTATCAGAAGAAAATGATTGACCTAGAGAAACAAGACAAAATTTTCAAAATAAGAGAAGCCCATTGGAGATTATCAAAACCAAAGAACCAAAAAATGAATGAATGAATGAAAAATAAAATCACAAGTAATAGAGGGAGAAATCAATGAAAGAAAAAGTCAGAAATTTACCTTCAGGAAGCTGACTGGAGGGAGAAGAAACGTTATCTTTATCTCGTTTTAATTGTGGATTGGGCTCGAGAGAGAGGAGAGCAGACGAGAGGATTTGTGCTCTGAACCAAAGCCGGAAAATGAATAATTGTTGAGGGTTAAAAACGCCGTTCAATAGCAGTTTGTACAATACTTACGCGGACTTAACGGACTTATGATCTGCTGTTAAATCAACATTTTTTTTTGGTTAGACAGTGTTATTATGTGTATATATATAAATATAAATAAATAAGATTTATAATAGTAGAGTATGCAAATTACATAATCTCTTTCAAAAAATAAATATAATATTTACATAAAAAATTATATTTTCTAATAATAAACTCTACTCTTTTTAAAAATAATTATACTGTACTTGAACACTTTATAATAAGTAGTGGTAGAGTGAATTCACATTCAGCACACTCACACTCACACTCACAGAATATTATTCATGTAAACAGCACTTTGTAAGTGTGAGTGTACTAAGTGTAGATTTACTCTATAATTTTTTCTTTATAATTGTATATACATTACACTTTAGTCGTTTTTCAAGTTGTAATTATGTTTACTTTCATTTGAATTTAGAGTTAAGAAGAGATGAATTTTAAAATTTGAATAAAATATTATTATTATTTTAGAATTTGAAAAAATTTATATTAAGATTTGAAATTGCTATATTAGAAGTTTTATTTTATATAAAAATTTTAAAAAAATATAATGATGAGTTTGAGATGAATTGAGATGAGCTCAACTCATCTCGAACTTAAAAAATAAATACTTTAATAAAAAATAATTTGCAAAAGTAGGGTCAAATTTGGGGAGGGATGAAGGGCTCGAAATCATGATATTTGATACAGTAACTGCAATCTTGGACCATGTTCGGATTAGCTAAATGTAAAAAAAAAAAATGTACTTTTTAATTATTAGGACAACAAAATTGTCCACATTGGATTAGGTAGAGTGTAGCTACAATAACGGTAGCTACAATAATTCTAAAACTAAAACCAAATTTGATGTATACTTGCAGCATTACCAAATTTTTATTTATTTATTTATTTTTAATAACACTCTCTTCTGGGTACCTCCATTTGCTGTTGCTTTTGTGTTTTGAGTAGTTTTTCTTGTATTTGATATGGCGAATATATATGTAATGTATGCTTGTTATCTAACATCTGCTAGTTCAATTTGCCTTCCGAAATGTTCTCGATATATACAGAGTAAGCTATCCTGTCTTAACAGCATTAGTATTAAATTAACTATTTTTTTTAAAAAAAATATATAAATTTATACACATTAAAAAATTTTGTTATATTTGATTAAAAATGAAGAAAAAAAATATATTTACTCTTCAAAAATAAATAATAAACTTTATGATAATTTTTTTTTTAAATTTATGATAATTTTTTTTAATATATATGTAAATTTATATTTTTTAAAAATAACTTTTAATCAATCAAATACTAATACTTAAGTTCTCATATTTTGGTGAAGAGTACTTCTACAGCCACATACAGCTTTTCCCGAACTTCATTCCCGCCTGAAGTGTACTTACCCATGTCATGACACATGTTATTAAAATAATACGAATAAAATAATACCCATGTCATCTCAACTCACTTCCATTTCATCATTATATTTTTATAATTTTTTATACAAAACACAAATTTCTATACACTTTTTTCAAATTCCAATACACATTTTTCAAATTCCAACACACCTTTTTCAAATCTCAAAATAATAATATTATTAAAAATAAATCAAACTCATCTCATCTTCGAATTCAAGCGAGACCTAAAAGTAAAAAGAGATTGGAGAAGGGCCTTTCATCTTTCTTAAAGGTTCCCTTCAGGCATTTCAGTCTGGCACCGCCAACAATATTTCCAGCGTCGTCTTTCCACACACAACTCTACTTCCGGCACGCAGCTCTATTTCCGGCGTATGCTACCACAAATCCGAGACTCCAATTTATGTTGGTATATTTTCTACTAACATTCCATATTTTCATATTGAATTGTCGCGCTTGGAGATCGAAAATTTGTAGTTGATGATGTTGAAGGAGGCCTTTGCTGGGTTTGGGAAAGAGATTGTAGTTTTTGTCTTCATGTTTATAAACATTCTGCGGCCTGCCTGCCCGTTACCCAAATTTCTTTTCAACCTTCGCATGTTCTTGTAGATGGAGATCGCATAATTTGTGTAAAAGCAGAATTAAAAAAAAAAACCCATCAAATAAAATTAGAGATAAACGAATTAATCCATCCAGATAACATGAAATAGTGCCAATTAATTTACTTGGGGCAGATATAATAAAAAACTGGAACATGAATTTTGAGGGGGATAACCCCGATTGCAAATAACATAATATAATTTTTTTAAATTGTTTTTTTTTTCCAACAAAAAATGGGCATTGCATATTGTTGAGGTCATAAAAATCGGTCAACGGGTCGGGATAAGAGAAAGAATTATTTCTAACCCATTAGTTCGAGTTGAGTTTCATTTGAGATCGTTTGGGGCTTCCGGTGAGATCCTGACATGACTGTACGTTCGTAATAACATATGAAATAAATAGAGATGGACTCATAATTTTACGTGGTTCGGCAAATGCCTACGTCCACTGGTATTTGGAGATGAGAATCCACTATAATGTGAATTTTTACAGTCTCTCATAGTTCACCGTACATGGAAAAATATAGATGAATATTTAGATAAATTCGTCGTGCTGCTTTCGTAGAAATCTGTAGAAGCTGAGGTTGAAAAAGAAGAGATCACCTAAATTGTTCCAGCCCACTTTTTTTTATCTGTTCGAGTCTTTTTATAGCTAAATTTCGGTCTAAAGGATTAGATATTTCCCTTGCGTGTGTCGGTAGATTTCTCATTTTCCTCTTGCCGTCTGCTTTTTATCAAGTCTTGCATTTAATTCCTGCACCTTGCCCCAATGTCTATCAGCTCACCTTTTAGTCACATCATCCATCCTTTTGTCTCATTTGTCATAAATGCTTGGCAGGTCGTTTCTAATTTCATCCATTTCAATACCTCGCGAATTCTTAGCAAAAGATATTTTGATGGGAATTCTGTCTTGTTGTCTTGTATCCTGAATTTCGAGAATGTGGTAGTTTGTCTATTAATCCTTAATAATACTGATTGCGTAAACTGTAGTTATAGAGCTAAAAGGTAGCAGGAGATAGACTTGGCCGCTAAAGATGGGAGCGTAGAGCTCAAAAGATTGCGGGAGGTGACATCGCGTGGGACCCTACTAGTGGTGTTATAGCGGGAGACCCGGTGGGAGTGCATCGCCTGAGACTCCACGGGATTTTTCATCGCATGAGGTGTCATCGCGTGAGACTCGGCGAGAGTACATCGCCCAGGACTCCACGGGATTTGATTGACTTCGCTTGAGGTGTCTTCGTGTGAGACCCGGCGAGAGTGCTACTTCGCATGGGTGGATAGACCAACCCCGCGAGATTCTGTTATTTTGCGTAGGTGGATAGACCGACCCCGCGTGATTCTATTACTTCGCGTAGGTGGATAGATCGACTCCGCGGGATTCTGTTACTTCACGTAGGTGGATAGACCGACCCCGCGGGAGGTGATAACGCGCCAACATCTCATACTGCAGGTAATAACTTTATCAGTACAAAGATAAATTCACATAGTGTAAGAGAGACAAACTGATGTATTTTTGTCTATGGAAAAAAGTTTTCGAGTGTCGAATGTTGAATGATGAATTTTTGAATGTCGACTTCCGAGCGAGGAGCCGTGAGATCCTAAGCATTGACTCCCGAGTGTCGTGTTCTGAGTGTTGAGGCATGGGTGGTGGTTGCCTAATTCCTGCAAAAAGGAGAGAAAGATAGCTCTTATAGAGCATGAGTATTTCGAACTTGTGAGTTTTCCATGAGCGAGGTGAGCCTTGAGTTTACAAACAAATGAGAACCCAAGCTGTTTAGTATAGTTTCTGATAACTTTCTAAGACTGGTGTGTCTACGAAGAGGGCATGATTGGTTCCGAGCGGGTGACAAAATTCCATATCCTGAAGAATGTGAGTAATGGATCCATGTAAATGGGTCCAGGAGAGTCCCAAGAGCACAAGGACTGGTAGTTCTTCCTAGTTTTTCCTAGATGAATAACTGTTGAGTGTGATGTCGGGGGTTCACGTGTGAGGCGAGTTCCCGGATGTGTGTGAGGTGTTTGACCCGAATATGCATGAGTGATGTGAGTCCTGAGCGTGGGGCCATGTGACAGGTCCCAAGAGAGATGGAAGGAGCTCGGTGGACCCTTGAGCTAATGGAGCCTGTGAAGTTGAGTCGTGCATAAGATCCACTATGGCATGAGTATCATGGAGCATATCGAGTGTGTTCGTGATGCGTGTATCGAGTGGCACAATGGGCGCGTTATGAGTAAATTATGCGACTGAATGAGGTGAGGGGCGTGTGAGCCCATGTGATGGTAATTTGGGTCGGAATCCGAGGTGGTGTCTGTGATAGACAGGTTCTCGAGCTCTTACGGGAAAGCCCGAGTTCATTGAAGTGTGGTCAAAGCCCGAATAAAGTTGCGAGCTCGAGGTGTAGGTAGTACCCCGCAAGTTGAGCGGAGCCTGTGTTGAGGGAAAACACAGGTTGTTGAAGCATGACTGAGTAGTGTTGTTGATGATGAAGAAGAAGAAGTTATGATTCTCAAAGTCCAATGCTTTCAAAGGGTGACTGGATGCGAGTCGGGGCTCAGCCATTGAGTTAGGTCTCATGTCCTATCTGCTCATCCCTAGGGCAGCCAAGTCGAAGAATTTTATCAAGCGGATGGAGTGCAATGTGAGGAAGGAAATTCCGAGATGAGGGAATCTGGTTCGAGCTGAGAGAAATCCGAGCTGGTGCTCGATCTGTCCGAGCTGAGGTTCCCAAGCAGTGGAGGTTCGAGTGATGCTTCCAGAGTGGTGGAAAACCGAGAGGTATATCCGAGAGTTATTCCCGAGCGGTGGTGGAGATCCGAGAGGTATTTCCGAGTGGGTGGTGTTGCCACTGAGCACCGAGGGAAGCTCGGGAAAGTCCGAGCTAGGTGGTGAGCCACTGAGCACCGAGGCAAGATCGGGAAAGTCCGAGCTGGATGGTGAGTCACTGAGCATCGAGGTAACCCGAGTGGGGGCATCAACGTGATGGGACACTGGCATGTTCTACCGGTGTCGGGTTCTAGTGGCTTCTTACTAGCCTGCCTGTCCCAAGCTGAGAGTTGAACTGGGTGTCTTGGGCGAAGGCCCTCGGGTCACGTGGTTCCTAGAGGTAGAGGGCACAACATGAGGCTGGTTTTCACAGAGCAGCGAGGTAAGCTCGGGAAAGGGGAGCCCGAATGAGCTGGGGGGTCTGAATGTCGTGTTCCGACCACCCTGGAAGTCGCCGGTGGACTGGCCATGTTCCCACGGGACTGGACTTCCCGAAAGCGACCAGGCGGGAGGTGTTGAGCCACCCTGCTGTTTTCGGCGAGATGGCCAGTTGGCACCAAGCTTGCTGGAAACAGAAATTGCCGGCGGTCATGGAAGCGACCGCCGGCAGGCCATTGGTGCTCAAGGCTTGATACCGTGAGCTTCTCGGGGTGACACGGCCGGCGTGTCCTCGAGATACCAAGAGTTCCAGCGACCGGGACCCTTATGATCGGTCGCCGGACAGAATCTGCCGGTGGTCCCCGTTGGGACCACTGGTGGTCCAGCCGAGCTCACGGCTACCGCCGTGAGCTTCGGGGTGCACCAAGCCGTGCCCTCCGAGCACTGTGCATGCATGCATGAAGTACTGTGCATGTATGCACGGCATACTACATTACTGTGGACGCTTGCTACTGTATCACTGTGCACGTTTAAGTGCACAGTGTTTCAGATTACACTTAGACCAACATAACATACGCATGTATCTGTGTTTCTCGTAACCATCTCAAGGCGGAAAGATAAATAAATAGATGGTTCAGTATAAGAGCTTGCTATCGATCGAGCTGGTGTCAACGTCTTTCCGATCGTATTAGTGATAAAAGTAATAAAACATAAAAATAAGAATAAAGTGGTTGAGTATACTTATCTGGAAAAAATATTTTGTTGAGTCGGTCGGTCAGATACTTTTATTCAGTGGGTTAGAAAGTCATTATTTTCTCACTACCGATTCTCGAATCCCACAGACAGCGCCACTGTTGAGGTCATAAAAATCGACCAACGGATCGAGGTGAGAGAAAGAATTATTTCCAACCCACTGGTGTGAGCTGAGCTTCATTTGAGATCGTTTGGGGCTCCCGGTGAGATCTCGGCATGATTGTATGTTCGTAATAACAGATGAAATAAATAGAGATGGATTCACAATTTTACGTAGTTCGGCAAATGCCTGCGTCCACAGATATTTGGGGATGAAAATCCACTATAATGGAGATTTTTTTAGTTTTTCATAGCTCACCGTATAAGGAAAAATATAGATGAATATTTAGATAAATTCGTTGTGCTGCTTTCGTAGAAATCTGGGGAAGCTGAGGTTGAAGAAGAATAGATCGCCTAAATTGTTCCAGCCCACTTTCTTTTATCTGTTCGAGTCTTTTTATAACTAAATTTCAGTCTAAAGGATTAGATATTTCTCTTGTGTGTGTTGGTAGATTTCTCATTTTTCTCTTGCCGTCTGCTTTTTATCAAGTCTTGCATTTAATTCCTATACCCTGCCTCAATATCTATCAGCTCACCTTTTAGTCACATCATCCATCCTTTTATTTCATTTGACATAAATGCTTGGCAGGTCATTTCTATTTTCATCCCTTTCACATATCTTATTGCAACTTATAAAAATAATCCGCTATCCATATAAAGAGAAATCAATTGATATTTTTACTATCGTATATCCACTGATCATGTGAGAGACTGTAGCTGCAGTTTGACTGCAACCAATATTTTTTTTTATGTGTAAGAGTAGCATTTCTCTTTAGTGAACTGTGTAGTACATGTCCATTAATCAATTAAATAAATTAGAATATGATTACTAATTAACATAATGGATAAAATAGTAAAATATGATACTATTAAAAAAATTAATATAAATAAATAATTTAATATAAAAATTTGATGTGAAAGGAGTATTCTAAGTTAAAATTTTCTCATATTTTATTATTTATAATAAAAAATAAATAATTTAATGTGAAAATTTAATATGAATAAAATAACAAAAATTAAGTTCATCTCATATTAGTTAAATGTGTAATTTGACTTTGATTAATTCATTGAGAGTGCTCTCATTTCTCAGAATAGAAATCGTTATTTGGACTTTGAGAGTGATAAAATTGTGTTTGGACAGTAGGATCCTTTTAAATATTTTGTGAATAATAATAAAAAATATTAAATAATAATAAATAATTGTGAAAAGTATGTGAAAAGTAATTTTATAGGTTTGTTTTTGAAATGAGAAAAATTGAGAAGATATGAAAATTAAAAGTTTAATAAAATAATATTAAAATGTATTTTATTATTACTATTTTATTTTAAAAATTAAATATTTTATTTTATTTGAAAAATGAAATTTTTTATAATGATTAAATAAAAAGAGGCGAGATTACTTGAGATAAAACAACTAAGATTATCTTTGCGCGGGAAGAAACCGAAGAAGCGTATGAGTCGTGACGAAGACTTGCCTTTATGAAATACTGCTTTATCGTAGGATTTCTGTACCCCAAATACTGCTTTTCGCTTTCCTTTCTTTCTTTAATTCTTTCTTTCTTTCTTTAATTCTTTCTTTCTTACGGTGTTTCATCTCTCCCTCTCTCGATTGCTGTTTGCAAATTCGTTTGCCATGACAATCAGTATTTTCGATCACGAACTACCCTTCGACACCCACAACCTCTACGATGTGTACTTCGACTCTGACGCAATCCGAACTCTCCTCACTCACTCCCCTTCCGTGGTCGACTCCTGGATTTCCAATATCTACCGTATCCATCGTTCACGCCTTCACCGTCTCATCGTCGGACTTGACGTTGAGTGGCGCCCCAGCTTCAATCGCCACGTCCAGAACCCTGTCGCCACTCTGCAACTTTGCGTGGGCCGCCGCTGCCTCATCTTCCAACTCATCCACGCCCCCCACATTCCTCAATCTCTGGTGGATTTTCTGGGCCAAACGAATTTCACGTTTGTGGGTGTTGGGATTAAGGGCGACGTCGAAAAGCTCGTTGACGATTATGGGCTGGAAGTAGCCTGTATGGCTGATCTTCGGCTCCTGGCCGTGGAGGAGTTGGGGGCGATGCAACTGAGGAATGCTGGGTTGAAGCAATTGGCTTGGCAGGTGCTTGGAAAGCAGATTGAGAAGCCAAGGAGCATTACGATGAGTCGCTGGGACAATGAATGGCTCACTTGTGGTCAGGTTCAGTATGCTTGTCTTGATGCCTTTCTATCTTTTGAGATTGGGCGCCTTTTGAATGCATCGGGTTAGGGTTCATTTGAAATTTTTAGATGTGGCTGTTGGTAGTTTTTTTTTTTTGGTTGGACAGGCTTTTGAAGAAGATTTGGAATGCTTTTGTGTTAGTGTCTTTGTGCGTATGTTTGGCTGGGGTTTGGACTGGTTCGATGATAATTACCACTTTCTGTCGCACGTGAAATTATATATTGGGTCCTTATCCTTTGCATATGTTTTTAGCATGCATAATGGCGTTGTTGAGTTCTGTTTATCGTGTGATGATGATGATGACTGTCCCTTGGACATTTTCTTTCTCGCATTTGGAAACATCTAGGCAATATTTGTGGTTTTCTATTGCCCTTTTCAAATCAGGATTTAGATTAAGAATTTGGCACAGCTTTTGAAGTCTTTTATTCGTACCCTTGGATTGCCCCATGCACGGTGGCGAGTTAACTTGGTAAAAAAGACATGTTGTGTGCAATTGAACAGCCTCCGGAATTCTGTACAAAAAACAAAACTTTGAAATGGGGAGATCTAGTTAGTTTAATTAGTGAGTTGCTATATTTGTAGCTGTCTTCTATGGGCATACATGGATTGCTACACACTCTCATTAGCCATGCCATTAGTGCAGGCGCCTCGTCATTTTCTCGTTTGGAGTTGTGGTTTAGCAGGTACACTGATCATTGTTTTGGGCCTTTGGCTGTCCATGAATTTAGGGGCGGTGATGGTATCATGACATCTAGAATTGTGGTTGTGGAAGTGGAAGTGGAAGTAGAAAATTGTGATGTTGCAATTATGATACCATTGGTTTCTCTCCAGTTACTACAAAGCTAAAATGTGATTATTCTGTGGGATTATAATGGCTGTTCAAGCATACTTCATGAATCAATCCTCTAGCTAGGACTAAAAATCCTCTTAGTCTAAGGATTTGAGGGTCCTCTAACTAGTCTGACGTTCTTCAGAATCACTCGTCCAATGGGCTTGATGTCATCGAGCCATTACTCACAATTTCTTGCCATTTGTTCGTGTATATGGGAGGGGGCCTGGGGGGCGGGGATTGTAGGCATTGATTGAGGTGTAAACAAACAGACTAGTGTATTGTTGCATACCAAGAGCGATGGTCTGAAGACTCTGAACTAGATTTTGAATTGAAAATGGAAGTATGGTTACTTATATAAACCCGTGGGAAAATGTTTGGAAAACCTACCTAGGAATTTGACATTTGAGTGTCATGTGCACCATCCGGCCAATGCTCGATAACAAAGATTCAAAGATGGTTGAGAGCAGATATTGGTCAAGAAAATTGTTTCGGTTTTGTGAATTCATCGACAGCCTTATGTTTGAAAATCCAGGTTTTTCGTTGTTAAGGAACACAGTTTCGTATGATTCTGCAGCCTTTCATCCTTAATCTCGACAAGGCATTACGTCTTAACAAGTTGTTAATTATGTGAGATTACTGTTGTGTACGCGGCTTTTCATGGTTTTCTCTGGTTTGTTTCCACTCTGTTTTCCCTTGCAATGGTCACAGGGATGGCTTCCTTTTTGTAACAGCATATAGCGCTTTCAATTTTTATTTTTAATGTATTGAAAATTGATTTCAAGCATTCATGGAAATCAGTGCTTCTGAATTGGAATATCAAATTATTTGATAAGTGTGCGCGTGTACTGAACAAGAAATTAGGTCGTTCTTTCATTTTTCCGGTCCAAAAAAATTCCCGTCTCAGTATGTATGAGTAGGGCTTGGGACAAGATCTAAATGTGTAAGTTCTGTGCAGGTATTCGGTGAAAAAGTGGACCATACTATAAAAAAGTAAATTTTCATATTTTTTTATGGTGATGTCCACTTTTTATAAATAGAGATATTTTAGTCATGAAAATTTTTTATAAAAATAAATTTATAAATTAAGGGCATTCACATTGATTTATGCATATGCATATGTAAAATTACCTTTTTTAGAGATCCATTCTGTTATTTAAGTAAAACTTCCATAATGACTTTTGCATATTTGAGACAACATAATAATAAAATCATTTTATTCTAATTTCAGTTATTTCAGTTGTTTCTAGTCCTTTTACTACAATTTCAGTTGAATTTGACCCAGTTAATTTTTGGTGAATAAATCTAAATGGGTTTTCTTAATTTCTGAGTCTTCATGCTAATGTTTTGAATATCGTATTGATAGATGTACTGATCAAGATATTAGAACGAAATATTTTAGTACTGATATCGTTTCGTGTACCGTTTTAGAATAATTTATACATAAAAAAATTATATATAAATACATATATAAATTATATTTCAAAATAATAGTTAATATATGAATAAATTATATAAATAAATATATATTTGTAAATAGTGTAGTCTGAATTAGAATAAAAAAATAGCACGAAATAAAATAAAATAAAAGGAAAAATGTTGAAATCTAGTATGACCAATACATGTCATTGGTATGGCCAAGATATTGGCCGGTATGACCAGTTATTGGGTTAGTATGAAACATACCTTATTTTTATATCGATCACCATTTCGATACGACATGTACCAACCATACTCACTGGTATAATACGAAATTCAAAATACTGTTTCATGCATTTTAATTTATTTTGTTAACATGGTATTATACAAGTTGTGAACTCTGGACACGATGAACTTCGTTAGCATTTTTGGTCTCTAGGAAAATCAATGCCAATTTCTATAACTATTTACCTCTATTTTCCGTTGTCCTTCAAATTATGCAATTTGAATTGGTTTATTTTAGGGATAATTACAAATTTGGGCTCTAAGCTCATTCTTAGCATTATATAAAGAGCTTTTATTTTGAGTCAAAGCACCACTGTAGTCATCTTCACCTAATACAAATTCTCTGCTAAAAAACAATTGGAAAAACAATTTCATAATTCTGTGCTAAAAAAAAGTTTGTAATTTCATCTTAATACAAATTCCAGGTATCAAAATCAACTTAATACAAGTTCCAAAAAATTGATTTTTGATACAAATTCATTACAATACATGTCCAACAAACACCAACAATGATTCAACGGCTCCACCACCAGCAAGCAGTAACAAAAAACCAACAAAATGTGTTCTAGCGACTCCACTAGCAATACAACAATACCCACCCACCCACCCACCAGCAACTACCAACAAAATATAGTTTCATATAAAATACAAAAAATGATTTTCATTACATAGCAACCAACAGTACTAATCATACATGTATTTTTTTTTTCTTTGTACAGGCCCAACTCAAGTTAGAGGGCCTTTAGATGGTGGTCTTAGTATTTGCCTACCCCATTGAGCCGGCCCTGACTGGATGACCAGGAGAACTTTGATACCTAAACATCCCTTCCACTTAGTATATATTCTTCTTATTTTTTAGTCCACTCAGTGTATACTCATTCAAGTTATGAATCTTGTAAATTCTAAACCAGAATTTATTATCCTTTTTTTTTAAGACAGAATTTCCTCTTCTTATATATTAATATATATATATATATATATTATATAGACGTTGCACATGATTTAATATATATGGTAGCTAAATTCGTTTTTTAATAGGTAGGTACATGATCCAGCTGTTGTCATTATCAAGATTATAGATTAATTTTAGAGGAATCTTTTTCTATCTACAAGCTATCATGGGATTAGTCAAAAAGAATTTCAAAACCCGTTTTAGAAAATACTGGTTTGAGAAATTGAGGGAGAAATATTAAAGATTGGGCCGTCTTAAACGGGCGGACCTAGATGTTAATAATATTTTTAATGGAGTAGCTATAGCTATTTTTTTTTTAAATTGTCCTTTTTGTATAATTTCTTAAAAATGATCAAAAGTTAAAAGTGTACTTTATTTTTAAGAAAGATAAAAAAATTATACTTTATTTTTAAAAGTGAATAGTAAAATTAAATTTTTTTTCAAATATAGAGAAAATTTTAATTTTACTATTCATTTTTAAAAATAAAGTGTACTTTTTGACATTTTTTAATAATTTTTTATCAAATATGATCAAATGTTTTGAAAAGTTATACAAAAAAATATAATTTTAATTTTTTTTAAAATTATTTTATTGAGAATGGTCTAAGAATTCTCAAGTGAGCCGGAGTTTTAAGATGATGACAATCTGACCCGACTCCGAATGTTGTTTATCACTTGTCATTTTCTTTTTAATAAAAAATTTGTCATTATCAGTTCAACTTCAAATCCGCCCAAAGGCTCTTGAGCAGTACTATTAGGTTTTTTTTTTTAATTTAAATTTTGGAGCAAGCAGTACCATTATTAGTTATGTCGCCTGAGTGTTACATTTAAGTAAAAATTATTATAATATTTAATATTTCTATTTTTATTAATTTAAAATATTAATTTAAAAAAATATTAATACATTAATAATATTTTTCCACTCTTCCGGAGGGGGTCTTTCCACGCTTAACGACCAAGAAGCTAACTAACGTGTTTTAAAACGTTCGAAGGACTCATTGTTTTAGATATTTATGTTCTCTTGCTTTGGGTTTGGAAAGCATATCGCTTTTGAGGACGCAGAATCAGATTTATCATCTACCATCACATTCAAACATTACGACGATGAAGCCGACAATTCTTAGTTTCTCTGTGGCTGTGTTGCTGAGCCTATTGGTCGTGTTTTCTGGGGTCTGTGAATTAGGGCACTGCTTTGGAGACGACCAACTCATAAAGATGAAGCTTGGAGGGGTTCACGACTGCAAGGGTTCTCAGAACAGCGCCGAGATCGACACCCTCGCACGCTTCGCCGTCCTAGAGCACAACAAGAAAGAGGTCCGTCTTTTCCCCTTTCATTTCCCCATCTTAATTGATTTCTTTATCTCGGGCCTCTAATTTCTTGTCTAGGTTTTGTTTTTCCGTCAGATTTAGTGGGGTATTTCCACTGTTTCCCATATGTTATTGCTGTTTTCCATACACACATGTGATCAACCGCTCAATAATCAATATGCTTTCTAAGAAACATGAAAAAAATTGGAGATTTATCGAAGAACTTATTCCTTAAAATTATCTATTTACTTATGAAAAAAATTATCTATTTATTTGACTGTAATTTAAATAGGAGGGTTCATCTAATTAAGAATTTTTGTGCTATCCTTTACGTTCTTGTGCAGAATACCCTTCTTGAGTTTGCAAGGGTTTTGAAGGCCAGAGAGCAGGTGGTTTCCGGTAAGATATACCATCTGACTCTGGAAGTGATTGATGCTGGTAAGAAGACGATATACGAAGCTAAAGTCTGGGTGAAGCCATGGATGAACTTCAAGCAGTTGCAGGAATTTAAGCATGCCCATGATGCCCCTTTCTTTACCCAATCAGACATGGGTGCTAAACGTGGTAATTACTACTTCAACCCATTCCTAAGTTCCTTTGTTTCACTTACTGGGTGTTTAAACTTACTGGGTGTTTCATTTTACTGGAGGTGTGGCACCAAAGAATTGTTTGCACCCATGAGGTGTTGAAACTTGGATCTTGAAGGGAGTGATATCCCAAGACCAAGGCTTTCACCACTTGGGTCAACGCCTTGGGGTTTTGCCAAATGAGAAAGATTATGATAGTCTAATAGATTATGCAAATATAGATCGAGTATAGGGCATAATCTGATTGTGAAAAGTATGGAACAGCTCTCACTTTGCACTTATGGATGTCAAGAGTTAAGGGAAAACCAAAGATAGCAACTTAGTTTGGACTAGGGGATTTGTGATTCACAATCAAAAATTCCGTGTTTCGTGTTTTCTATTCCAACCGTCTTTTAAGAATATAAATTACTTTTGTGGTGAACCTTATTACGAGCATATAAAATTTACTGTAATCATCCAAGCTTCTTTTCTTCTCCATTAGGGCCCAGGCCTCCCCGCTCTTGTCTCATGGAAAACATATTCTCCTGTTGTACCATGCCCCTGTAATCATCTCTAGGAGCTTGTACTGGTGACCGCTTGAGTCATTTTCTTTCATTGTTTTCTAAAGTAGTGTCTAACTTGAACCTCGCCATAAATCATTCAGATGGCCATGGACCAGGATGGCAAACAGTGCCAACTCATGATCCCGAGGTTCAAGATGCAGCAAATCATGCTGTTAAATCCATCCAGCAGAGGTCCAACTCGTTGTCACCCTATGAACTTCTAGAGATTCTTCTAGCTAAGGCCAAGGTTGGCATTTTATCCACTCTTGATTTCTTCATATATATGCAGCCGGGATAGAGTGCTTCTTGCCAAACTCATCTTACTTTTTCATTCCTTCCATTTGGATTCCTCTAATTAAATTTTAGACGCTTGGTTTTTGACCGAAGGAACATGTTTGGTTAAGTGCTGTTTTTAAAATCCAGATATTGGGTTTGTTTCTGAAGGAATTTGCCTTTGGTTAAATGCAGGTCATTGAAGAACATGCCAAATTTGATCTGCTACTGAAGCTAAGGAGGGGAATTATGGAAGTGAAGTTTAGGGTTGAAGTAAATAAGAATATTGATGGAAAGTTCTATTTGGGTCAGTTTGAACAAGATAACTCCTGAATTACGCATTCACCTTTACATGTGTTAAATATGTTTTTGGAGTTATGGTACTTCTTTGACAATGTGACAATCAAAGAAAGTAAAAAGCATTGGCACAGCCTATTATGTATCTATGTTTTGAACTAAATCCTTCCGACCTTTTATGCTAATAAGTTCAATAAGTTGGCTTGATTTGTATGTGTAAATATGCGTGTTGATCGCACCTACAGAGTGTCTTATGCATGCAACTTTGGTTGCAGAATTTCAGTTAATAGTTCATGTTGGTATATTTTTCTTCCCTTTGTGTGACAGTGCTCCGTAATTCCGATCCAGGAATGATACACTTCAACGGAGTTTCTTAATACTAATGTCTGTGTTTGTTTCAGATGAATGTATATGTTGTGTCATTAAAATTGATGAACTGAGATGAAAGGGTGATGGTATCAACTATCACTATCATCACAAATGCCCAGAATGTTCAACGGAATTGGGAGTTCTAATGCAAATAACAGGAATTATATTATATCTTTCATGCAAATGACCGCTTCTAGCTGTTGTAAATCCACCATGTTTTGCGGTTCGCTGTTCTTCTATTTTCTTCTTCTCCCCGTTTGGATCGCTTGAACATTTTTCATTTGGATACAAAGATTGTCTCGTCTCATTTCATCTCAGCATTTTAATTTTTTCTAATTTCTATATAAAATATAATAAATAATTCAACTTTTTCAAATTTCAAAATAATCATAATATTAAAAATAATATTCTAATAATATTTTATTTAATTTTTTACCTCATCTCATCACACTTTTTAAAAAATAATATTACAAGGCACGACATTTCTTATTCCAACCATGACATCTAATAGACTCAATTGAAGACAACACGGAGATGAAATCTGGCACGATGATTGTACAGGAAACTAAGGATAAATACAAATGATACTTATCCTTCTACAATCTCATTAAAACTTATTGATAATACTAAAAGAACTGAGGAGGATATAACGACAAACATAACAAAATTTATATGTCGACTGCCGCACGTTTGTTCAAGTGTGACGGCAACCTGGGAGTTGCCACTGCTTGTAACGGGGTCCGCATGTAAGTGACTATTCCAGGATTTTCAGACAGGTCAATCTCCTCTACCTTCATTCCCTCGGGTGGTGTCCAGACAAAATGGTGCAATAGGTGAGCAAGCATAGACGTGACCAAATTGATAGCAAGTTGTGCACCGGGACACACTCGCCGGCCGGCCCCAAATGGAAGTAGCCGGAAGTCATGACCCTTCATGTCAACATCCTCCTCAAGGAACCGCTCTGGGCGGAACTCAAATGGATTCTTCCACACTGTTGGATCACGTGCTATGGCCCAAACATTTACGTGAACATTTGATTCCTTAGGAATGTTGTAGCCACCAATTTTGACATCGGCATTAGCTCGGTGGGGGAGCATCAATGGGGTTGGAGGGTGCAATCTGAGTGCCTCTTTGGCTACACACTGTAGGTAGGGTAGGATAGAAAAATCAGCTTCAGTCACGATGCGTTCGAACCCAATGACACGGTCTAACTCCTCTTGTGCCTTGTGTTGCACTCTTGGGTTCTTGATGAGTTCGGCCATGCCCCATTCTACTGAGATTCCGATGGTATCCATGCCTGCAGTGATCATGTCCTGCATATACAACTCGTAGAATTAAAATACTTAAATCTAATTGTTTTCATTATTATTTAAAAAATCATCATAATAGAAAAAATTCAGTAATTATAATTACCCAAAGGAGTCCAATGATGGTGTCCTCGCTAAGATCGTAATCTTGCTGCAATGTAAGCAAGGCATCAACAAAATGCTGCTTGGCACCACCACTCTTGTGGCGTGCCTGAGTGTGCTCTTCCATGATAGACCTAGTAAGTCTATCCCTCCTTGCAGCGTGCTTGGCAAATGCCTCTTCTTCAAGAGGAAACATCCAACGAAGCCATGGAATATGCTCTGCTATGGCAAGTGATGCACCAAGCTTCACTCCATTGGCGCCAATTGCCTTGAATTCCAACCCTTGCTCGTCCATAACCCCTTTTGAGTTCACAAACCGCTTCCCAAATGCTAACCTTGTAATGTGGTTGAATGCCACCGCTCCCACGTATTTCTTCACCAACAAACTTTTACCCAAATTATCTGCACGTAGTGTTAAGATATAAAATAGTAAAAAATTTATCTTATTTTTATTTACTTAAATTTTTGGAATAAGTGACATTTGACATGATATCAGAGTGGAATTCTTAAGTTCGAACTCTAACTCTACACTCTATCTCATTTAATTAAATATTTCATTTGTTAAATTTACTTATTGAGAAAAAGTTTGGCTTACATGAGAGAATGAATGTTAAGATATAAAATAATAAAACCTAACTCTTTCTATTAATTTAAATTTTTAAGACAAATAATAATTTACATATAAAAATATATGTACAATTACTCGTGATAAAATCAAATTGGGTTAGACAAGCTTGTGCCAATGTCAACCCCATGCATGCCATTAAGTTTGTGTTGCGTAATTACTCGTGATTTTCCGTGTACGAGGTCTTTTGTTTTCTTTAATATACGAACGTGTTAATTGTATAGTTAGAGAGAGCAATGTTTTATTTTAACCCCTCAAACTAATACCTATTTACTACCTCCTATCCAAATTATTTAAGCTTTTTTTAGATAGTGAAATGAGATGAGATAGTAAAAATTAAAAGTTAAATAAATAATATTTTAATAATAATATTTAATAGTATTTTTGCTATAAATTTAAAAAAGTTGAATTATTTATCATAATTTATGTAAAAATTTAAAAAAATTATAATGATAATAAGAGATATGTTAAGATTAGTTTTTAATCCAAACAGGGTCTAAAGTTTTAACATAGCTTTTCAAGTTTAAAATACGATCAGTAGTCGCGCAAATTGTATCATTTGATTAGAACACATGAATGGTACTCTTGCAAGTTTGCAACCAATCTAAAGACAAAGCAAAATAACAAAGTAACAAAAAACATTGTGAATATTATTCAAAAAATCATTTAAGGAAATTAGAGGTTGCCAATCTAATGTTTTAAATTTCGTATCGTATTCCCCGTTACGGCCGGTACATACCGTACCGGAGCAATGACCGATATAGAAATGGGGTCTGTTTCGTACCAGCCTAGATTTCGGCCGTACTGGCCGGTATCGGATTTGAGAATTTTTTTTTTCATTTCTTCCTATTTTTTTTATCTTAATTTAGACTAGATTATTTACATATATATTAATATATATAATTGATTTATATATTGACTATTATTTTGAAATATAATTTATATATATTTTAATATATATAATTTTTTTTTATGTATATACTATTCCGAAACGGTACATGAAACGGTACCAGTAATGAAATATTTCATTTCAGTGTCTTAATCGGTATGTTCACCGATACGGTATTCAAAATATTGGACTAATCACATAATAAGGTCAACTTATTCATCGTAGCTTTGTTAACTAATCGATCCTATAATAAAAGTCAACTTATATATTCATAGTATTAACATATATAGACAATTCTGTTGTACATTTACATACACTAGGGTCATAAATTATAATAGTACAATTCTAAAATAGTTTTTATTTGCCTTTTATTATTTCCTATTATAACATAAAAAGATTCTGTTACTCTGTTTATAAAGGGGCCTTTTCCATGCAATACGATATAGATGGAATTCATCATGAAGAGTGCCACTATCAACATGGTTAATGGTTTCATTGATACGTGGCCATGGCCCACGCACATAGATAATTAGATTTCCCTCCTTTGTCACGTGTTATTACTACCAAGCTAACAACAGACAACACGAGAACTTAATTTATAATGATGCAAAAGCTACTCTCAAGCACGTGCTCACAAGCTCATGAAACAAATTAAATAATAATAAAAATTTAAATAATTATAGTGATGAGATAAAATTAGATAAGTTGAAAACAAATTATTTCATGGCACTCCTCCGCCGCAAGTTTATCTTAACAATTTAAGAATAAAAGAAAAGAACTGGGGCAATTGCAAACAGTTCTACATGGAAGCTGAAAGAATCACTGATCAGTATCTGCCATCTTTGGATCATGTTTTGATCTCTGTTCATTATGAACCAGCAATTAATTAATTAATTAAATGAAATATATAATATGTAAAGGCGTACCAGGATGGGTGCAGTCCTGGAAAATGGATTCAACCATGGCTGTAACTTCATCTTCCCTAATGGGTCTAAGAGACTCAAGCCTCTTGGGTGAGAAAAGCTCAAGGGTACAAAGCTTCCTGACCTTCACATAGTGAGGTCCATAATCCGCCCAGATGAGGTCCTTCCCATCCCTGCTGAACCTAGCCGTTGACCTATTCCTATGCCTATCAGCCAGCTGCTGATCATGTACCTTCAGCACTTCCTTTGCCAACTCCGAGTTCGACACGATCACGTTCAACGTCGATCCGAACCATACGGATATGACGGGGCCGTACGCCTCTGCCCACTCGGCAAAGCACCGGAATCGCACTGGCTTTATGTTGTAGAGGTTGCCGACGATCGGCCACGGTCGAGGGCCCGGTGGGAGCTTGAATCTAAGCCGTCGGTAGAGCTTGTAGGCAAGGAAGAGGATGATAACAAGTGAGATGGGTATTAGGGGCAGAGCCATTGGAGGAAGAAGAAGAGAAAAAGGTGAAATGGTCGATCGGAAAGAAGTCAATATATATAGCAGAAAAAGAATGAATTACTGTCGTTGATTGTGAATATAATTATCACTATGGTATGTGGTACATCAGGAGATCTGACAGACGCTGAAGTTATTGGCTTTACTTTTCAAATTTATCAAATTAAATTTCGTTTGTATTTAAAATTTATTTTAATTACTTTTAATTTTAATTTTATAATTTTATAATTTTATAATTTTATAATTTTATAATTTTATAATTTTATAATTTTTTTTATATAAAATATAAAATATAAATTTTTTAAATTTTAATATAAATTTTTATAATTTTAAAATAATAATAATATTAAAAAATCAATTTATTTCATTTCTAAATTCAAATCATAGATTTTCATTAACGTACTTTTTTAGGACAATTTAATGATTTAACGCTTGGTGTCGTCTTTCTTTGTACTCGAATGCCCTGTTTTGACCATGCAAACAGGGGAGGCCAAAACTAGGCAGTTGGGTGGGCAAGAAGTAATGTGGAGATGTAATTAACAGGGATATTTTTGTTTGCATTAAAAGCTGATAAGGATAGCTTGTCATGTTAGGCTACGTGGTTTGTCTGAAAGGCACCATTCGATATACGTGGCTGCTTTACTCCCACTCCTTAGTCCTTACCAAACCCCTCACTGTAGTGGAAGACACCATTTCATATATGGGACTGGTTTACTCAGTCCCCAGTCCCTAGTCCTTATCAAACCCCCCTCGATCCTCAAAAATAAATAAAAATTTTCAATAACTAAAACTTCAATCTTATTTCTAGAAAGATAAATATTTACTAAAGTTTAATATTTAGTAGTAAGGTATCATTCATAATTATGAAAACATAAATATTAATATTTAAATTTAATCATAAAAAATTAGTAAGAACATTTACAAGATTTGATTCAAAATATATAAAGACAAGTGTCTTATTCTTCTTTTCAAATCAAGTCTTACATTTATGACACTTAACTTTTAGATGTCTAATAATTCCCACAAATTTAATATTTACTATTATTAGACTGAATCTGATTAACTTTCACAAATTTCATTCATTTCGATAATCCAATTTGTTTCTTTTTAAAATAATGATGTATATATTTTTCCAGTTTCTTTATTCATACAATTAACAAAGTAATAATCTTATTGTTTCAACTTAATTTTTCGTGAACTATATTATTTGTCAACTCATTCATATTTCATAAATCTTTAATAGCATTGTAATGCATATGGAATGGATCATACTAAGGTGGCAATGAGTTTAAAATAAATTAGACAACAAAAGATTTCTCTACTTTCATTCCCAGGATTTGTAATCTGGTAATAATATTTATCATATGGTACTTTAAGTTAGGCACTTATAAATTATGATCAGAATTTAAATAATTATGGATGAATTAGTAGTGTTATCAAGACTCTCCTTTGGGAGTAGATCTTCACACACTAAGTGTTCCCTTCGATATTAAATTCTGTAAATGAACTAGTTGTATCATCAAAATTCTTATTTGTGAGTAAATTTTGATATACAAAGTGTTCCCTCCAACCGTATTTTTATGGATGAATTAATAGTATCATTAAGATTCTCATTTGAAAGTAGATCTTGACACACAAGGTGTTTCTCCAACCTTACTTTTGATAGATAAATTAGTAGTGTCATCAAAACCCTCATTTGTAAGTAGGTCTTAACACACAAGGTATTTCTTCCATCATATCCACATTACTATGAGTTTAATGATTTGTCACCAAAATTAAGAAAATCTTTTACGTTTAGGCAACCAATCTATGTTTGATTTTGTTGTAAATTATTTGTCCCATATTAGATATATATATATGGCAAGATAATAAGAGCCAAAATAGACAGTTCACAATAATAATATGCATACAAATGTAGATAACAATAATATACATAAAATATAAAATTTGATGAATTTTAATGAAAATATGAATAATTCTTACTAAGTAAGTTTTCAGGAAAGAAATTATTCTTTCTTAAATAGAATTTCAATATTTCTAAGAAAGATTGGAGGGTCACAATAGATACATTTGAAATTTCCAATTTCCTAAACAGAATCGCTTTAATTTGTACGTATCCACATTTCCACAGCAAATATTATAAAACTTTTCATGTTTAAACCAAAATTAATTTTACAAGAAAATCACAAAAAAATATGATAGAAATTAAATAAATATTGTATATATACATGTAGATAATCGTAATAATATGTATATAATTTAACTATATGCATATAACAATAAAGTATGCATATAAGAGATAATAATAACATCATTTTTTTTATAATAATAATAGTAAAATACTATTTTAATCTGACTGGTCCAGGTGGGAACCGGATCGGGTCACGGCTTGGTTTGTTTAGATGGTCAACCATTTGAGTCGGGCCTTCTCTATACATGCCTAATTCCCTTTTTTTTTTCTTGGAATGGGCCAAAGCCCACAGCCCAAACCAACCCGCCCAGCCCATCATAACATAAACTCTAGAGTTATCTTCTTCAACCTTCAAGCAAAACTACCGTCGCAGCCTCCTTTCTCCAGACCTTGAGCTGCCGTGGCTGTGGCACGTCGCCGGAGAGGGGAAGACCACACGGGTCTGTTGGATTTCTTTGCTCCTTGAATCCCACATGGGAAAGGAGTGGGAAAGGGGGCAAGACCTATGGCCTATAAAAAGAGGCCTAGTCTCCTTGGTTTAAACACACCAGTCAGAAACTTATCTAGTAATTTTTGACTTTAGTAAAATTTCTCTATTGTCCTTTTTGTATGTAAAAGGAAGAGAGGTGAAAGTTAGAGTTTTACTAGTGGGAGAAGTTTTTGTGAGTGTCGTTGGGGTGAGAAGAAAAATTGTGTGATTGTAACAATTTTTCACATAGTGTATTTTCTTCTCTGGGTCTGGTGGTTTTTCTACTGTTTTGGAGTTTTTCACGTAAATTCTTGTGTTGTATTTATTTCTCTATTTTTCTTATTATTCTGTTGAAAGTAGATCCTGGTGGGGGGAATTTGAAAGCCCAGATTCCCAACAAGTGGTATCAGAGCCACTAGGTTCTTTTTGCAGGGTGGAGCTTTGGTGTGGTAGTGTGAATACGTATGGTCTAAGGAGGTTATGTCTAGGAGATTGGAAATTTTAAGTGTGTCCGTTGTGGCCCTCCAATCTTTCCTGGGAACCTTGAAGTTCTGTCTAGGAAAAATTAGTCTTTTCTGGGAACTTACTTAGTGGGTACTATTCATTTCTACGGTAAAATTCATCGAAGTTATGTCAGGAGGTAGAGCTTCAAATCCTATCAGATTTGATGTGGAGAAATTTGATGGGAGAATCAATTTTGGCTTGTGGCAAGTGCAAGTCAAGGATATCTTGATTCAATCAGGATTACACAAGGCGTTGAAAGGTAGACCAGTCCCTGAAGTCAGTAGTGGTTCAAGTACTACTGGTGAAACAAAGAGCAGATCTGGAATGAGCGATGAAGATTGGGAGGATTTGGATTTGAGAGCGGCAAGTGCAATTCGTCTGTGCCTGGCCAAAAATATTCTTGCAAATGTGCATGAAATATTTACAGCAAAGGGACTCTGGGAAAAGCTCGAAGAGTTATATCAGACGAAGGGTGTCTCGAATAGAGTGTACCTGAAGGAGCAGTTTCATACACTGCGGATGAGTGAAGGTACGACTATTTCAGATCATTTAAGTGTTCTCAATGGCATTTTCTCTGAGCTGGAATCTATTGGAGTTAAAATTGACGATGATGATCAAGCCTTGAGGCTGATCTGGTCTCTTCCATCTTCCTATGAGCATATGAAGCCTATTTTGATACATGGGAATGAGAAAATAATTTTTTCAGAGGTTACCAGTAAATTTTTTTCTGAAGAAAGAAGGCTAAGTAGTGAAAGTAATGGTTCACTTGAGAACTTAGCAATGGTGACAGTTGGTGATTGGAAGAGAAAGAACTCTATGAAGAAGAAAGTAGTCTGCTGGGTGTGTGGACAACCTGGGTACGTCAAAAGAAATTGTCCAAGAGGTGGAGCAGGTTCGGCAAGAGGCTCCAAGTTAGTAAATGGAGATACTGACAATGAAACTAATATCGTGTCTCTCTCTACAGAAAATGACTTCTGTTAAAATGAGACATGTACATCCTCATGGCATGTCGCTAATCCCAAAGTTGCCATGATAGAGGATGTGTTAATGTTAGTTGTTCCACAAGTTTGCACACGAGCATTGGTTTGGCATTGATGCAAGGTGTGTGGTGGAAATTCATATTGATGGCTGATGAACTTCCAGGAAAGCCAAACGTGGGAGTTGCACCATAATTTTTCAGTAAGGTTATTTTCGACATGGGCCGAAGTGAAATGCTTGGAATTGGTTTATTCTGAGTGGTTATGCTTTTATGGTGGAGCATGATAGCGGAAGCTATGAAAATCCTCATTGCGGTGGAGCATGGCTGTGGGAATAGTCAAAGTCGCAAGGTGGAGATTGTTGGATTTTTTTGCTCCTTGAATCCCACATGGGAAAGGAGTGGGAAAGGGGGCAAGACCCATGGCCTATAAAAAGAGGCCTAGCCTCCTTGGTTTAAACACACCAGTCAGAAACTTATCTAGTAATTTTTGACTTTAGTAAAATTTTTCTATTGTCCTTTTTGTATGTAAAAGGAAGAGAGGTGAAAGTTAGAGTTTTACTAGTGGGAGAAGTTTTTGTGGGTGTCGTTGGGGTGAGGAGAAAAATTGTGTGATTGTAACAATTTTTCACATAGTGTATTTTCTTCTCTGGGTCTGGTGGTTTTTCTACTGTTTTGGAGTTTTTCACGTAAATTCTTGTGTTGTATTTATTTCTCTATTTTTCTTATTATTCTGTTAAAAGTAAATCCTAGTGGGGGAATTTGAAAGCCCAAATTTCTAACAGGGTCTCCATCCATTTCCTGTCGCCAACTTCTAGGTAGCCTTTTTTTTTTTTTTTGGGTTTATTGGTAGAAAATTGCCGCGGCCAGTGGGCTTGACAGCCCACTGTTGCCATTTATAGGGATGTTGGCAAGGAGCTTTTAAGCCTCCTCGCTATACCGAGCTCCCTTAGTCGATGGGAACCTTAACCAGGTCAAGGTGGTGCCCATTCGGGACTTCACATCCGCTTGTGCCACCTCATAATGCCACCTCCTTTACACAGCCATAGTTGAGCCGCTGTCTGTCATTATCGGCGCTCTGCCCTCAGGTCTGACAATACAGTTCACACAAGGGCTAACGACGAGGTTTACATATATCTCTTAACGTTTTTGTTTGTCTTTCGCAACAGTATACAAACATAAGAGAAAATGTGAGATAACATGCAGATGTGCACTACCCAGTAAGGCAAAATGCTTTCTTTTAATATTTCGCAACCCATGATAAAATCACACATACGAAAAATGAAATTAAAGCCGAGATCCATCAATACGGATTTCTCTTCCTCATTTAGATTCAATACGGCAAGGTCAAATTCAAAATATGTACATAATGTCATTGCGTGAGTATGGGCCTTCGTTAAATTAAATTAGAATAGATAAAAGAGAATAACATCATATATCTCGGTCAGATTGAAAGGCACTATTTTTTTGCAATATTACATATATATCCGAAAACACATATAAAATAAATTTTTATTTATTGAATATTTTATTGAGATTATAAAAAATTTATAATCTGATATTTTAACATGACACTATTAATTGGATCTTTGATTTTTTATGATCTACAAGAATTAATTTGACTATGAAAGAAAAATTATCCTAATAACTTTACCATATAAGTACCTTTCGATAGTTAAATGTAAGAACCTTTGAATCTTCTAGTGTTACTTATAAACTTTCAACCGTCAAGAAATTTAAGAATTTGTATTTGACTATAATTATAAAGACAATGCTACATACAGTCTAAAAGATTAGTTTCCTTTGCAGTCCAAATAATAAACAAATAGAAAAATCTCTATTTTAAAATAAAATTAATTAAAACACCCTTATTTACAAATAAGAAATTTTAAAAATATGAAAAATTCATTTCATTTAGTCATAAAATATTAGTGTTTCTATGTAAACTGTAATGCAATCTATCAAATATAGACTGTAAAAAGAATTATTCTAATTATAAATATAGATGCTTAATCTTATCTCTTAAAAATAATTTTTATTCTTTCATAACTCAAATGTTAATCGATAAAATTTTGAGTTATTTTAAATTGATAAAATGGGCGTGGGAGATATAGAATTTAAATAAAATTTTTACACGACTCCGGTCAAGAACCCGGTGGGTGCTTGAATCTAAGCCGTCGGTAGAGTTTGTAGGCAAGGAAGAGGATGCTAAAGAATGAGATGGGTATTAGGGGGAGAGCCAGTGGAAGAAGAAGACGACGACGAAGAAGGTGAAATAGTCGATCGGAAAGAAGTCAATATAATATATAGCAGAAAAAGAATAGAATACTGTCGGTGATTGTTAATATAATTATCACTATGGTATGTGGTACATCAGGAGATCTGACACTGCTGAAGTTATTGGCTTTACTTTTCAAATTCATCAAATTAATCAGGTTTCCATTAACGTACTCTTTTAGGACAATTTAATGATTTAACGCTTGGTATCGTCTTTCTTTGTACTCGAATGCTCTGTTTTGACCATGCAAACAGGGGAGGACAAAACTAGGAAGTTAGGTCGGCAAGAAGTAATGTGGAGACGGATTTACAAGGGATATTTTTGTTGGGAAATGTCTCCAGATCAATTTTTACAACAATTTTCACAGTATCTTTACGTGTCACTTAGAAGGAGCAGCCATATATGATGAGACTTCATAATATAATTTGTTTATATTATATTTATTTATTTATTTGTTTATATTATATTATATTTACTTAGACAAAGAAGTTTTCAACTTTATTTATATATTTATTTGTTTTAATTTTTAAATTCTTTTCATGGTATTAAGGATAAAAAATAATTATTAATTAGTAAAATTAAAACTTTTTTTTTCTTTCTATTTTGAAATAAAATAAAATAAAATACAATTTCTACTTTTTTATTTTTTTTTTATCTTTCTCAAATAATGGGCTGTCAAATAATTAAGAGGGTTGGCGGTAAAGGGAAAAAAATGTGTTTTTCATGCAAACCCATTCATACCGGCACCTCTCTCGCACTACTTTAAGGCTAGGTATGGAAACATAAATCCTTCAAATACTTTTAAATACTTTTTATTATTTTATTATTATTTATTATTTATTTGTTATTATTTAATATTATATTATTACCTTTTATTTATTTTTTATTATTATTCACAAACACTTTTAAATATTCTCAAACTCTCTCAACATCCAAAATCCCTCAAAGATTCTCAAACACAAATTTTTCTTTCTTTACTGGCAAGTCCCTTAATTATTTGACAGCCCATTGTTTGAGAAATAAATAAATAAATAGAAATTATAGTTATTTTATTTTACTGTACACATATATTTGGCGTGCACTTTAAATTTAATTTATACTGTAAATTTTTAAAAAAAGTATCATTAAGAAAAAATAATGTTTTAATATATTTTTATTATAACCCATTTTTCAAAAAAGATAATAGGGGAACTTATACATTAGTTAGAGTATCCTCATTCGTCTCATCAAACCAATCATCAAATATAAATTTGATAATTTATGTTAAAAATTACTCTACATTGATGTCATCAAACTCTATTTCTTAAATTATAAGTTACAGTAAAAATAACTAAACCCTTTAACCTTGAAGGGTTATTATTCACTCTTCAATTCATTTGTTTATTATATTTTATTTCTCCTACATCTTTCCCTCATTTTTTTTTCGTTCTTCTCTCCCGTGTTTAATCCCAAATGACGTTACTTGCGTCTCGTGTCCCCCCAGCCCTAATCAAATCCTCTCTTCTCCTTTCGAAATCGATCCCCAACCCTAATCAAATCCCGTTTCCCTTCTCCTTCCGAAATCGTCCCCCTTATCCTTTCGAAATCGTCCCCCAAGAGGTGCATCTTTTACCCGTAGAGAATGATAACTTGCTTATTGATGCCTGGCTCAATGTTAGCCAGGATCTCATATGGGGTATTGACCAAAAATCCTCGCAAATGTGGGATAGAATTTCTGATTTTTATCATGAGTATAAAAAACATGATGTTATGGACCGATCGAGTGGATCATTGCAAAATCGTTGGGGTTTGATCCAGAAATGCATAAATAAGTTTTGTGCAGCTATAGCGCAAGTAGAGTCATTGCACCTTAGTGGTGTGAGCGAGCAAGACAAGGTATGCAAGATTCTCTTTTACAATGTATTTAATTTTCTATTTATTAATTTCCTGATTTGCATTTATTGGCCTTTTAGATTGAAAATGCAAAAGTAATATACAAAGCGGCTTCAGAGCATAACGTCTCCTTCACAATGGATTATTGTTGGGTACTTTTGAGATATCAACCCAAGTAGATTAAACACTCGCCTGAGCTGAGTTCAAGGCGAAGGCCACAGGATAGACACCAACCCAATGTGGACCATGGATGTGAAGTTGTTGACAACGCTATGGAGGTGAACATTGAGAGGCCTATAGGCAAAAAAGCTACAAAAGAAAATTTGAGGAAACAGAAGGCCCAAGACTCATCGGATGCTGAGTTCAATATGGCATTAGCTGAAATGACCTAGGATAGACGATTGTTCATGACAGAGAGGAAAAAATGGCAGTTGATAAGGATAGGAGTGCACAGTAGAAACTTGATAAGAGGAAGTTTGAGGCCGAGATCATGAGTAGAGATCTTGTTCAACTCAGTCCCATGCAGCAAGCCTACTTTCGTAAGCTTCAAAAGAGAATTTTTGACGAGTCTGAAACTGATAACCAAGGTACATCCGAGTTAATGTGAGCTTCCTGAGTTGAATGGCGGCTGCCTAGCAACATGACTTTTCTATAAAGCATGTAGCTGGGCAACCACTATAACAAAAGAATTTTTTTTGAGAATAGTACTTACTACTTACAAAGTGGCTGTCAACAGAATAGCAGCCATTTAATTTGGTTACAAAGTGGCTGGAAGTTAGTTGAATGTGACCTTTTGGAAGTTAGTTGACTTTGACCTTTTGGAAGATATTGATGAGTCTTTGTTTTGCTGTCAAAGTTAGTTGAATGTGACTGTTTGGAAGTTGAAACAACAATATAACCTTTTGGAAGTTAGTTGAACTGATTTTAGGATCTTAATTTGATGGTATTTCTGAATTTAAGAAGTTGCTTGACTTATTAACAAAACTGATGAATCTATATTGTATTCAATGTGGATGTTATTTGATTGATGGATATATCATCTGGCACTGTTATCATGTATTAGGAAGTATGTGCAATTGTATATGCATGTTCTCTTAACAAGATATAGCCACAATTGCACATACTTCCTAATACATCTGATAACAATTACACATACTTTCTAATAATTGTCAGCGTGTCACGTTTCCAACAATTGTTTGTGCTCCAGGTATTGTTTGTGCTCCAACAATCCAAGGATACGGCCAAATTAAATTCCAAACTAATTAATTATTTGATACAAATTATAAATTCCAAACTGAATAAAAGCCCAAACTAAACGATTTGACACAAAGGCATTAGAAATTACTAATTAAAGAGTTGTTGATGATAATTAAAGAATACGGGCAATTAAATTTCAAACTAATTAATTTTTTGATACAAATTATAAATTCCAAACTGAATAAAAGTCCAAACTAAACGATTGGACACAAAGGCATTAGATATTACTAATTAAAGAGTTGTTGATGACAATTAAAGGATACGGACAATTAAATTCCAAAACTAATTAATTTTTTGATACAAATAACAAATTCCAAACGGAATAAAAGTCCAAACTAAATTATTTGATACAAATTAGAAATTACAAATTAAAGAGTTTTTGACAACAATTAAATTATGCTTCTCCATGGATATTCTATAAATGCTCGATAAGGTCAGCTTGGAGTTGAGAATGAATGTGTCTATCTCTAAGACGATGATGTTGCGCAATAAATTCTATGAATTCGGGTATATTATCGCGTGAAACAGGCTCATATGAAGTTCCCTCGGGATGTTGATAGTTGAATTGGTCAGCCTCGAGATATCCATGACACTCATTTTCAACGATCATATTATGCAAGATAATGTACGCGTACATAATATCTTTTAGAACTTCAACTTAGAAAAACCTAGCAGATCCACGCACAATTGCAAATCTAGCTTGAAGTACTCCAAGGCACGCTCAACATCTTTTCTTGTAGACTCTTGACAGGCAGCAAAATTTTTATTCTTTCTTCCATGTGGAGCAGGAAGTGTTTTCACTAATGTTGCCCACGAAGGATATATACCATCAGCAAGATAATATCCCATTGTGTATTCATGACCATTGATAGTGTAGTTGCATGGAAGAGCATGGCCTTCGGCTAAAGCAACAAAAACAGAAGAGTGATCGAGTACGTTGATGTCATTATGAGACCCATGCAAACCAAAGAAGGCATGCCAAATCCAAAGATCATGCGACGCTACCGCCTCTAAAATAATAGTTGGTTTACTTATGTGTCCAGAATATATACATTTCCATGCAGTAGGATAATTCTTCCATTTCCAGTGCATGCAATCAATACTACCTAACATTCTTGGAAACCCTCGAGCTTGTCCAACTTCTAGTAGTCTCGCTATATCACTGTTGGTTGTCGACCTCAAGTACTCATCACCAAAGATTGACACGATCGCCTTTACAAACTTCTTCAAACTTAAGTGTGCAGTGCTTTTTCCAATTCTTACATATTCATCCATAAGATCTCTTGCTACTCCATATGCAAGCATCCTGATTAATGTATTAATTTTTTGAAGGGAAGATAATCCAAGTCTCCCACTAGCGTCTCTTTTTTGGACGAAATAATTGTCATGAGTCTCAATTGCCAATTGTATATGAAAAAAAAGATCACGAGTCATTCGAAACCTCCTCCTAAAAAGGTGTGGCGGATAAATTGGAGGCTGAGCGAAATAATCATTCCAAAGGTGAATATGACCCTCCAATGCATCACGTGGAATGAACCTACGAGGTTGAGAATTAGATAGGCTTGAAGCAGATGCTCTATCCGCTGCATGTTGTTCTCTATGTAGGACCATTGCTTCTATCATAAGATTCTCATGATTGAAATAATTTTCGTCTAATATATGAAGATCATTTTGAAAGGGATCCATAGGAAACTGAAAGAGGAAATTTTGAAATATTGAAAGAAGAAAGTTTGGGTATTGATGTGTTGAAAGTAGTTAAAAAATGGATCTATTTATAAAGATTCATTTGAGATCGTTAGCTATAACTAAATATCTCGAGATCGTTAGCTATAACTACAATCTCGAGACCGTTAATTATAACTAAAATCTCGAGATCCTTGAGACCGTTAGCTACAACTATAATTTTGAGACTATTAATTACAACTAAAAATTTTGTCAAAAGAAGAACAGTTGGCTACATCTATATATTGGTTTGAAAAATCATAGATATAAATGTTAGATATTGTGTGCAATAGAATGAATGTATTTATTATATTTTTTTTAATTATAATTTTATTAAAATTTATTGGAAATAATAATTTAAGTATCAAATTAAATTATTAATATATATATGGTTAGTATAATTATAAAATAGTGGAGAAAATTTAAAAGTATTCTTTTTAAAAAAAAAATTATTATATTATTATTTTGATGAGTCTAATAATGAATTCAATGTAGAGTTATGATAAGTATGATATATGTATCTCATCAAATTTATACTTCTTATTAAATTTTACTAATTTATTTAATGAGATCAATTTATACATTACTTAAGTACATGTTAGGCTACGTACTACGTAGTTTGTCTGAAAGACACAATTCGATATACGTGGCTGCTTTACTCTCACTCCTTAGTCTTTACCAAGCCCATCTATAAAGTGGAAGACACCATTCCATATATGTGGCTGCTTTACTCTCACTCCTTAGTCTTTACCAAATCCCTCTCTGACCGGTATTTAAAAATGAATGAAAATTTTTAATAATTAAAATTAAAATTTTACTTTTACAAAAATAAATATTTATTGAAGTTTAATATTTAGCTAATAAAATATCATTCATGAATATGAAAATATAAACATTAACATTTGAATTTGAATGTAACCATCAAAAATTAATAAAAATATTTATAAGATTTGATTTCCTTTTCTTTCTTTTTTTTTTTTAATCTTGAAAAAATATTAATAACAGTCCGGTTGTTGTAACAGAATAGTAAATTTACTGTTTAAACAGTAAAATTACTGTTGATATGAAAAGATGTAACAGCCGGTTGCTGCCCAGCCCCCTCTTTAATCTTTAGCTAGTAAGATTTTTTATCCCAAACATCTAGCTTTTTGCTTTACTTTACTTTGCGTTCTTTCTTTTTTTAAGGTTAATTTAGATTCGAAACTGACTTCAACTCGTTTTAATTTATTTTTATTTTATTATTATAATTTTATAATTTTTTATATAAAATATAAATTTTTATATAATTTTTAAAATTTTAATATATATTTTTTAAATTATAAAATAATAATAATATTAAAAAATAAATTAAATTCACCTCAACTCGATCCTATTTCCGAATTAAATTAAAGTGGGCCTAAATCTTTTCAGTGTTTCAACCCTCCCTCTCTCGATTGCTATCTGCAAATTCGTTTGCCATGGCAAGCAGTATTTTCGAGACCCGCATTCTCTACGATGTGTCCTTCAACTCTGACCAAATCCGAACCCTCCTCACTCGCTCCCCTTCCGTGGTCGACTCCTGGATTTCCGATATCTACCGATATCTACCGTATCCATCGTTCACGCCTTCACCGTCTCGTCGTTGGACTTGACATTGAGTGGCGCCCCAGCTTCAATCGCGACGTCCAGAACCCTGTCGCCACTCTGCAACTTTGTGTGGGCCACCATTGCATCATCTTCCAACTCGTCCACGCCCCCTACATTCCTCAATCTCTGGTTGATTTTCTGGGCCAAAAGGATTTCACGTTTGTGGGCGTTGGGATTAAGAGCGACGTCGAAAAGCTCCTTGACGATTATAGGCTGGAAGTAGCCCGTATGGTTGATCTTGGGCTCCTGGCTGAGAAGAAGTTGGGGAAGATGCAACTGAAGAATGCTGGGTTGAAGCAATTGGCTTGGGAGGTACTTGGAAAGCAGATTGAGAAGCCGAAGAACATTACGATGAGTAGCTGGGACAATGAGTGGCTCACTTGTGGTCAGGTTCAGTATGCTTGTCTTGATGCCTTTCTATCTTTTGAGATTGGGCGGCATTTGAATCAACGGGTTAGGTTTCATTTGAGATTTTTAGATGTGGTTGCCGGTGTTTTTTTAATTTTTTTTAATTTTTTGTTGGACAGCCGTTTGAAGGAGATTTGGGATGCTTCTGTGTGAGTATCTGTGTGCGTGTTTGGTTGGGTTTGGACTGGTGATTTGATGATAATTGCCATTTTCTGTCGCACGTTAAATTATATATTGTGTCTTGTTTTTAGCATGCATGATGGTGTTGTTGAGTTCTGTTAATCATGTGATGATGATGATGATGACTGTCGCTTGACATTTTCTTTCTCGCATTTGGAAACGTCTAGGCAATATTTGTGGTTTTCTATTGCCCTTTTCAAATCAGGATTTATATTAAGAATTTGGGACAGCTTTTGAAGTGTTTTACTCGTACCCTTGGATTGCTCCTTACACGGTGGCGAGTTTAACTTGGTAAAAAAGACAGCCTATTATGTGTACATGTTTTGAACTAAATCCTTCCGACCTTTTATACTAATAAGTTTAATAAGTTGGCTTGATTTGTATGTGTAAATATGCGTGTTGATCTCGTCTACAAGGCTACAGAGCATCTTATACATTCAATTACTCAGGTCTGTTATTCAGTTTTGTGTGGTTTCAGTAATAGTTGATGTCTGTATATTTTTCTTCCCTTTGTGTAACAGTGCTCTGTAATTCCGATCCAGGAATGGCACACTAAAATAGAGTTTCTTAATATTAATGTGTCTGTGTGTGTCAGATGAATGTATTTATTGTGTCATTAAAATTAATCTGCACATGAGATGAAAGGGTGATAGTATCACAAATGCCCTGAATGTTCAACGGAATTAAGTTCTAATGCAAATAACAGGAATTATATATATATCTTTCTTGCAAATGACTTCTTTTAGCTGTTGTAAATCCACCATGTTTTGCCCTCTGCTGTTCTTCTCTACTCATCTCTTCTCTTCTTTGCTTCTCCCCGTTTAGATCACTCAAACATTTTCATGTTTGGATATAAAGATGATATCATTTCATCTCATCATTATAAGTTTATCAATTTTTTTATATATAAAATATAATAAACAATTCAATTTTAAAAAAAAAAAAAAAATTCAAAACAGTAATAAAATTAAAAAATAATATTTTATTCAACTTTCAATTTTCATATAAATACATTTCATTTCATATGATGTCTCATCTCACTTTCTGAAAAATAATATTAAAATGCACGGCATTTCTATTGAAAACAACACACATATTTCATCTGGTATGATAATTATTCAGGAAAATAAAGATAAATGCAAATGATATTTATCCTTCTACAATTTCATTCAAACTTAATGATGATACTAAAAGAACTGAGGAGGATATAACAACAAACAGAACACAATTTATATGTCGACTGCCACACGTTTGTTCAAGTGTGAAGGCAACCTGGGAGTTGCCACTGCTTGTAACGGGGTCCGCATATAAGTGACCAATCCAGGGTTTTCGGATAGGTCAATCTCCTCTGCCTTCATCCCCTCGGGTGGTGTCCATACAAAATGGTGCAATAGGTGAGCGAGCATGGACGTGACCAAATTGATAGCAAGTTGAGCACCGGGGCACACTCGACGGTCGGCCCCAAATGGAAGTAGCCGGAAGTCATGTCCCTTCATGTCAACATCCTCAGTCACGATGCGTTCGAACCCAATGACACTGTCTAACTCCTCTTGTGCCTTGTGTTGCACTCTTGGGTTTTTGATGAGTTCGGCCATGCCCCATTCTACTGAGATTCCAATGGTATCCATGCCTGCAGTGATCATGTCCTGCATATACAACTCATAGATTTAATAATTCCTAATTCACTTGATTTTTCCTCTTCATCATCTATGCACTAAACATTTAATAAAAATATAAAAAATAAAAATAAAAATAAAAATGTTGTATGTAGTGTATAGTATAAAAATGATGATTAGAATTTTTTATTTTATTTTATTTAAATTGGCCAGTTATATAAAATACAAGCATTTTATAAAAAGATAAATCTCATTAATAAAAAATAATTTTTTTTATACTTTTTAAAGTTGTGATCTACTTTTTCAAAAAGATTTGCACATGGCACCACTGTCTCTTAGAATATTACACAAATCATATCTTTTCATATGTAAAATAGTTCATGATTTTTTTTTTTTTTTACTAATTGTCAATATATGGCAGGACTGGTAAACTTGTCATCAATTGGATTTGATATAAATAACTTTGGATGAAATCGAGTTAACCTAATAAGACTTCATTAATAAACAAGTGAATTACATGTTAACCAACAATATTTCACCTTTTTATATGCCTTCTTTATTATTGAGCTTTAATATTCATATTTTGCTACTAAATATAAATTATTACACCTTTTTGTTAATATTTAATTTAATTTTATGATAATGTTAATTTAATTTTTTATATATTATTGATTTGGATATTGATAAAAAAATATTTTATCATAAAATTACTTGTAATTTTGAATTATTTATATAGCTATCCTCATGTTATATATGATATGATATTAATTGGTTTTTTAAAAAAAATATGGATCAATTCAACTCTTTTATATAAAGGGCGGTGCTAGCGTGCCTGCAGCGGACCGTTAGGCATAATTTGCGTTTTTATTTTTTTATCATTTAAAAAAAAAATATCAATACATTAATAATCACTTTATTAATCATTAAATTAAAAAAATTAAAAAAATAAAACAAAATATACGAAATGTCAAAAAGAAAGTATCAAATTTGGTAAACATTCTAACATTTTTCTTTATATAAAATAGGTTGAAGCGGGTGAAATGGATTGAATGAATAGCGTGTCCCTCGTTATTTAAATAAATCGTGTTAGAATTTCAGGCATTTAAATAAATCGTGTTAGAATTTTGGTAACATACCTTTAGATGACTTTTTTAAGCATTTTCTGTTTGATCCTTCTTGAACATTTTGTATGTCTTCAATTATTATATATATGGATCAACGCTTGGCGGCGCGTTTCTAATGCAGAATTCTTGTTTTGAACTCTCGCCTGCTTTTTTAGCATGTAATTTAGTTACGGCAAGTTCTAAATTTCATTCTAAAGAAACAACACAGGTTAAAGGCATGAACAATAGCAATTATGCATGGAAATTAGAAATCGCATTTTCCTTTTTATATAAAAAAAAATCTCAAAACAAATTACAATTTCATGACGAAGTTCATATATAGCATAAAAGCTAGCTAGCTATTGTGGAGGATAGGATAATAACAAACAAAATGAAAAACTACATGTCGACTGCCATACGTTTGTACAAGTGGGATGGCAACCTGGGAGCAGCCTTGGCTTGTAATGGGCTACGCATATAAGTGACCAGTCCAGGATTTTCAGACATGTCAATCTCCTCTGGCTTTATCCCCTCTGGTGGTGTCCAAACAAAATGGTGCAATAGATGAGCAAGCATGGATGTGACCAAATTGATACCAAGTTGAGCACCGGGGCACACTCGCCGGCCAGCACCAAATGGAAGTAGCCGGAAGTCATGTCCCTTCATATCAACATCCTCCTCAAGGAATCGCTCCGGCCGGAACTCAAGTGGATTTTTCCACATTGCCGGATCACGTGCTATCGCCCAAACGTTGACATGAACATTTGATCCCTTAGGGATGTCATAGCCACCAACTTTTACATTGGCATTGGCTCGGTGGGGGAGCATTAGTGGGGTTGGAGGGTGCAATCTTAGTGCCTCTTTGGCTACACATTGCAGGTAAGGTAGGTTGGAAAAGTCAGCTTCTGTCACGATGCGTTCGAACCCGATCACACGGTCTAGCTCCTCTTGTGCCTTCTGTTGCACCCTTGGGTTCTTGATGAGCTCGGCCATGCCCCATTCTACTGAGATTGCGGTGGTATCCATGCCTGCAGTGATCATGTCCTGCATGTATAACACACAGAATCTAAAAATGTAAATGCATTCAAACTACCAAAAGAATTTGTGTATGTTGAAATAATTTATAATTTTTTTTTTTATGTGAAGTCATTTTGCGTAGTCTTTGTGCACTCCATAAATTAGTAATGTGATTGAATGTTTCACTTTTTTTTAATATAAATAATTATTTTGGCCAATCCATATTATTAGAGTGTGCAAAGAGTACGTAAAAATAAATGTATATAACGAAACTCGAAAAAGAATCCCATTTTTCTTCTCTTACCCAAAGAAGTCCAATGATGGTGTCCTCGCTGAGGTCGTATTTGTCCTGCAGTGTAAGCAGAGCATCAACGAAATGCTGCTTGGCACCACCACTTTTCTGGCGTGCCTGAGTGTGCTCTTCCATGATAGACCTAGTAAGTCTATCCCTCCTTGCGCCGTGTTTGGCGAATGCCTCTTCCTCTAGAGGGAACATCCAACGAAGCCATGGGATGTGCTCTGCCATGGCAAGTGATGCACCAAGCTTCAACCCATTGGCCACAATTGCCTTGAATTCTAACCCTTGCTCATCCATTACGCCCTCTGAGTTCACAAACCGCTTCCCAAACGCCAGTCTTGTAATGTTGTTAAACGCCACTGCTCCCAAATATTTCTTCACCAACAAACTTTTACCCTTATTATCTGCATATATATGGTAACATGACAATTTATAGTTAGTTTTCCTGAATGGTTAGTTTTATTTTTATTTTTTGATGGATTGACATGGTAGTGCCATTATCATGTTGCAAATATATTGCAAGATCCCATTTTTGTGCATTTGGTGTGCATTTTTGCACCATCATCGAATATGCCACTTCGTCCAGCACATTTCCGGCAGAATTTGTTCAAATAGGAGATATAATTCTTTATACTTCATGGTACGGAAATGATATCGCTTGGGAAGAGCTAAGAAGATGGGTAGATAATTAATGTTCTGTTGCTCTGTGGCAAGGCAGGGCCCCTCTTTATAAGAGTTTGACATATGTATGAATAATTCTAAATCACCTAGGATCTATCCCGATTCTCCAAGAGGGGTGTTGATAGCCATTCTGGTGCTACACTTTCAAATAAGGTAGCATGATTCTTGATATATATATATATATATATGTCTCATCTATCTCCATAACCAAACCAGAATAGTCAAACAAGGGGGTATCTTTCAAAAACGGTTGACAAGCACTCTCTAGCTAGCACGTTTAAGCTCTCAACCACAAAAGACGGCCAATTTTTGTTTTTTTAAAGCAGGTGGCCAATCCATTAATGCATTAATAAGTGAAACCAACCGTCTACTTGCATCTTTAACTTTTTAAGTTGTTAAGCTTCGATAATATATTTTAACCTTTATTTATATATCCACCCTATAAAAACCTATAAAAATAAAAAAGTCAAATATTGCAACTTGCAGCAAAAGCCTTGTGTGATGTGTCACTTTTCCGTGTCATCGATAAAATTGTACATAAGACATTTAGGCTAAAATAATAGAAATGATATTGGGCTGTTTATAATTTTTAAGTGCTTAAATTTATTGTGAAAAAATAGTAAGATGCGAGGTTCATTTAAAAATTAGTATTAATAATATATCCTATGTTTAAAGTTTTAGTATAATATGCTAAAACTTATTTAACATTGCTTTAATAATAATAATAATAATAATAATAATAGACCCTATGTGGTGAAGAAAGAATGCATTGCTATTTCCTAACAAGGACAAACGAACCGACTCATGAAAATTGCATGTAAAAAATAAATATAGACATATAGTTATTTTTACAATTTTTTATAGTTGTGTTTGAAATGATGGATATTTTTATAAAATAATTAAAAAAAATAACATAGTTTAACATAAAGAAAAATACTTTAATTATAGAAATATTATATAAAAATTATAATTTTATAAATTAAAATAATTTGATGTGATTTATTATATTATAAAATTATTTTTATTATAAATTAAATTTAATGAATTACATCATAATAAAAATAATTTCAATTGATAAGATTATTTTTTACAGAATTTATTCCTGCAGATAAATTCATGCAGCTAACCTAACCTATATTATTTAGTGTAGAATTTAGAAAAAGCAGATTATCATCGATAGGATATTGTTCTAGTTTTGATGTGTATATATGTAATTGTCCTAATTTGAAACGAGAAAGGAAGAAAGTTCAACGAAAAAGGAGAACAAAAAGATGATAAGGCGTACCAGAATTGGTGCAGTCGTTGAAAATGGATTCAACCATGGCGGTAACCTCATCTTCCCTAATGGGTCGAAGAGACTCAAGTCTCTTGGGCGAGAAAAGCTCAAGGGTGCACACTTTCCTCACCTTCACATAGTGAGGACCGTAATCCGCCCAGATAAGGTCCTTCCCATCCCTGCTAAACTTTGCCGCCGACCTACTTCTGTGCCTGTCCGCCAGTTGCTGATCATTTTCCTTTAGCACTTCCTTCGCCAACTCCGTGTTCGACACGATCACGTTTAGCGTCGATCCGAACCACACCGATATAACAGGGCCGTACGCTTGAGCCCACTCGGCAAAGCACCGGAACCTCACTGGCTTTATGTCGTAGAGGTTTCCGACGATCGGCCATGGGCGAGGGCCCGGCGGGAGCTTGAATCTAAGCCGCTGGTAGATGTTGTATGCGAGGAAGAGGGTGACAAGCGCGATGGGTATTAGAAGGAAAGTCGCCATTAGAGGAGATCGAGAGGATGACGAGAAGTAGAAATTGGTTTGTGACAAGGCCGCAGCCATAGAAATGGTTGGAAAGAGGCGGATAAATATTAGAGATGGAGTTGGTGAAAGGACTATAGTCCAAGTTGTGTGGCACATGATATATTTTTTTTTTTTTACCCTGCGAACAGATAGACATGAGGGCGTACGACATGTGGACTGATCATGGTGGCGGGTTTTTGTTCATCTTGTGGTGTCACTTTGGCGTGGTAGGTAAGGTGAAGATGAGTGGGTGAGAGACTTAGGAGCGGAGCTATTTGGATTGGAAAGTGAGTTGAGCTTGCTTCTATTTTATCATTATATTTTTATAATTTTTTATACAAAATACAAATTTTTATATACTTTTTTCAAATTCCAATACATTTTTTTTAAATCCTAATATATATTTTTTAAATTCTAACACACCTTTTTCAAATCTCAAAATAATAATAATATTAAAAAATAAACTAAACTTATCTTAATTTATTTCATCTTCGAATCAAGCGGAGCCTTAAAAAAAAAAAAAAAAAAGAAGCAGCTTGTGGAGGAATCAAAGGTTGGTGAAGTAATTGACCTCATAGCCCACAGATTTTAAGCTCTGAACAGAGTGAAAAAGACGGGCAACATGTAAGACTATTTCAACGACCTAATAGCTAGCAAGTACAAGCCGATGCACAGTATATATGAAGTTAATTCATTTTGCAGGTTGTTCTCTTTTATTATTCGACCTTGTGAGTAGAGTTGTTCAACAGTAGAGTCGACACAACATCAAAAGAGTTCGTGTTTAGAACCAACGTTTCCTAATGATAGTGTTTCTTACCTCAATTTTGTATTTTAAATTAAGGTTTGATTTATTTTTAGAAATAAAATAACATAAAAATTAATAAAAAAATATTATTCTTTTTTAATATTAATTTTATTTTTAGATTTAAAAAAATAATTTTATAATTTTGAAAAAAATAATTTTTTTATTTTATTTTATATACAAATTTTAAAAATATAATAATAAATTTTAAAAAATTCAAAATTTTAATTTTATGTACTAAAAAAAATCCGGTCTAAGTCATTATCAGATTTTTAAGAAAATAAAATGAAATTATGTCATGTCCATCATTACTTTTGGAAAAGATATGCACAAATCTCGATATGTGTGCCCGGACAAAATGACTTGATAATTATCTACCAAAGCTTATTTTTTTTTACTAGGAGTAAGTGCTCCTGCCCGGACCAATCTTCCTTGAAAACTTTCCAAACCGCAGAGATACTATATATGGCAATTATGTTTGGTTCATTGATTGCTTTCTAATTTTAGGGAAGTCGATTTAAAAAAAATTAAGAGAGAGTCTATTTTAATTTATTTTTTATTTTTATTTTTATGAATCTAATAATTTTACTAGTTTATTTTTGATATAAAATTTAAAAATATAGTTGAAAATGAATTTTATTTTTTATTTTTTATTTTCAATCTTGTTTTTAATATTTTTTTCTTCATTTTTATTTTCAACTTTGTTTTTAATTTTAATTTTATTTTCTTATTTTCAATTTTATTTTTATGGATTTAATGAATTCTACTGATTTGTTATTGTATAGGAATTGAAAAAATAAAATTGAAAATGAAGATTTAAAAAAAAATTAAAGTAGACTCTTTTAACTTTTTAAAATCGATATTCTTAAAATTATTCGGGGAGTAATTTAAATGGCGTGGATGTTTTTTTTTTGACTAAATAGCGTGGATGTTGGTGGGTCAAAGTTGGTATTAATACAGTTGGAGCAACCCCGGGGTCCACAGGAGTTGGTGGGTTGGTGCTAGGGGGAATTCAGGGAAACCACACAATTTTGGGGTTCACCTAACGTTGCTCAAGGCCAGACCAATATCAAGTACTATAGATCAACTATCGACCGCCATGAATTGTGTTGCAAAGTCAAGTCCCACTAGTTTGTGTAAGCAATGAAAGCTACTCTCCAAAATGGGTGGACAGTACTGTAATAGTTAAGCAAACTTGGATTTGAGAAAGTTTATTTAATTAAGCAACTTTGGGACCTTATTTTTATTTTGTTATTACCATTTCCTACGATGACTTCTGAATCTATGGCTTTTGCTACCCATAAATAAATAAAAGTGATGGGTGGATTTGGATAAATGGAACTATTGCCCTGAGTTCTGAATTAAAAGAGGTGATTCATATAAAGGTAATTCATATCTTGGGGGTAAATATCGATGGGTCTCGTTATTGAATAAAAGTGTTTTTTTCTTTTTGTCAAATGCTATGCTATGATCCGTGTGAACCCATCCATATAAGAGCTATTGCATGTGCTTTTTGGGCGAGGCTTAAATTTGGAAAATGATTTGTACGGGTATACAATCTAATGTGTAAGCTATGTGTAAACTTTTTCCAAAAAAAGTGAGATTCATACAACAAAATCTTTTTTTTTTTTTTCAAATTTTGATTGTAATCTTTAAATTTTTTTTTTCAAAATGCTTGTTAGAAATTTGAACACTATATTCCTATATTTAGAGCCTATTTAGATAATAAAATGAGATAAGATGAGATGAGAAGACCAAGCTAGCATTTCTGATCTACTAGTTGAGAACATGTTTTATATCATGAATAGAACTTGTAAATACAAGGCTAGTACTTAACATACAATGAGCCACTTCAATAATTCTAGCAGATCTTAATGTATTTCTGATCTACTAGCTGGCTCCAGTATCGGCTAAGGTTTGCTTTTAATACTAGACAAGATGTTAATAGTTTTAGCCAGCTATCCCATTCTTGAAAGCATTGTGCTGAAAATCTCAGCTTGATATCTAGTGTATTCCCTTTGCTTATTTTTTAACTCTGTGCATACGATCTTCACGTCTCTGTCAATTCAAAATTTTATAAATGAAATAGAAAAGGAAATCTTGATATAGAATGTAAGCGAAGGAAATTGCCTTATTGTCAATAAAATCAATTTAGCAGAGGAAGGAGAAGCAGAGACAAAGATGAAAGATGGGCGTCACAAGGTTCATACCTATTATTTGGATCAATGGTTAGAACTCTCTTAATATCAGCCTCAGCTTTCTCTAGCTCAGATATTTTCAGGTATGCTTGGGATCTTCTGTATAGAGCTTTGACATTGTATGGATCACGTTCTAGGACCTGATACAATGCAAACAAATAAATTAGTATGCATAATTAGCATCCAACAAGACATAATTACAGTGAAGCCTTCTCCATAAGAAGACATTTCTGTTGTTAAAATATAGAATAATAAAATCTATATATTTCTATTAGTTTAAGCTTTTGGAACAAATGATAATTTCACATAGTATCAAAGCAGAGGTCTTGAGTTTGAACTCTGTCTCTTAATTAAATATTGTAATTGTTGGACCTATTCATTGAAGGGAAGTTTGTCCCATAAGTGAGAATGAGTGTTAAAATATAAAATAATAAAGTCTACCTCTTTCCATTAGTTTAAATTTTTGAGATAAATGGTGATTTTACAATGGCCTTCCATCAATCAATTTCCACCAGATGAAATCATTCTGAGTATCACGTGTATCAGGACCAGTGTTCTATCCCTAGATCAACTAACTCATCACGGCAATATAACAGGCAGATTTGGTGTGTTTATGGGTGGAAGGAGAGGGTAAAAGGAGGGGGGGAAGAAAGAACCTTTGTGCATAGTTTTGAAGCTTCAAGGTATTCCCCCAGCTTAAGTTTACAAGCAGCACTGTTCAAATTACACGACAACCATAGGGCATTTGCAGTAGACTTCTCATCATTAGTGAAAGTATGGTCAAACTCAACATATTTTGCAGCCTGCAAATAGAAGTGAAGCAGATACTTCAATTTCTGCCAGTCTGCAAAAAAATGTTACACAATATATTGTCCATCTCTTAAAGTTGGTGCATTTTCCTATCATAGGAATTACTTTCCTTCTCATACTTCCTAGAGGCACGCCAAAACTTCCCCGTCTTAAACAAAACATTCCCATCACTTTTCTTCCTTTCACATGCTTCTATTTTCTCTTCATTCTCCATCTTCCAGAACGGTTTATCCTGTTAACAGAACAATGTATCAGAAAAAGAAAACGCTTCATAGTTAGCATGCACAACACTTTGATCAACTCTTTTAATAGTATAACTCAATCACATCATCTTTGGCCTATATCACAGGTTGTGATAGTAATCTTGCCAACATGTCAGCAAACGGCCATCTGCACACCTTGTTAGAATACTGACCATGGAAATTTTGTGCTTGAACGAATTAAAGGAATCTGTAGTCAAATTGCAAAAGTGATTTAAACTTCAATTTTCCAGTGGAAGTGGAATAGGAGCTATAAGAACAGAGAACCTTAATGAAGTCGATTAGCTCGACTTCATAAAAGAGCTCTTCTTTTGCAATTCCAGAAACGTCATTGCTATTCACAGGTTCTAAGCCGACAGTCACTACCGCTTGTTCTCCTCTTTTCATAGTCATGATTGCTCTGTCCAAACCTTCATTGATTTGTTCTGTAAGCATAAAGCACAGGTAGCAAGGTTACAAATTACAAGAGATGGTTGAGGCTTCTTATGAAAAGTGTTGCAGTTGAAAAAAAAAAAGAAAAGAAAAAAAACCCACCTTCCAGGGTTGTGAACTCAAAAGGTTCTTCATTTGATCCCTTCCTCTCGAAAATGGTTCCGTCTTTAAGTTTTCCCAAGTATATAACTGGGAAAATTGAAGTATAATTAACTTTCTGGATTATTGAATTGAATTATATCTAGCTTGATAAATTGAAAAACTTGGTATGTATTGTTAGCAATGTTACCTTTTACCAAGGATCCTTCATTAGGACGGTCAAAACCTTCTCCAGCTTTCATGATCTTTTTGAGAACCTTCTTATCTCCGGTGACATCAACAACACTTTTCCAGGACAAAAGCTCAAGTTCGATGGATAAATTAGAATCAGAAGGGACACCATTGTCAACCTCTGTAACTTCATTTCTGTTTTGTCTCAAGCCATCTGGAGAGAAGTGAATGACTATGATCTCAGTACATGGTGAACAAAGACAGTCAGCTTAGCTTAGGACATAATGCTAAAAAAGAAGCAAGCGGCTCCAACAACTTACAAGAGAACTTCACAGCTAGTTCTGCTTTCTCGCCCCTTCTCATTGTCTTCACCGCTTTGCTCAAGGCAGGACAAAGACAATCTGTTTCTGGAATATACAAGAGTGAAATTAAGGTTGCGTTTGGATGTCGGGTGATCAGAATCGAAACTCTATAAATAGTAATTAAAATGTAATAATAGAACATTAAATACTAGTGAAAAGTAATGAACAGTAATAAAAAATAATAAAATAATAAATAATAGTGGAGTATGTTGAGAATATTCCATCACCCAGTAACAGGAAAACTCATCATTTTTTATAAGGAAGAGAAGTTTAAATATAGAATTATTACAGTACAATTTCAACTTACCATCATCTACAATAAACTCCACGCCTTTCTCAGATTTGGAGACAACTGTTCCATTCTCAAGTCGTGCCTCATACTTCACTGGAAAGTTAGAAATAAGTTGGTGTAATCAAGCACTTCCAGAATGTTGACAATAACTTGCAAATAAATATCAACACAGATGTGATCTTGGTAGTTAACTTCAGTTTTTTCAAACTAGACACGATTTTTAATCATTATCACGTTATAATCATTTCTTAAAGATTAATGTTATTCTTAAGAAATCCAAGTCTCAACCAAAATCATCCGGTAGCCAACTTTTCATGAACATTCCATGCATTTTTGGATCAGGTTCCAAAGGAGTTATTGGTATCCAATCAGTCAAATAAAATGTCCAAAAGGTTTAAAAATCACACATCAAGCCAAAGACAAGCACAGTAAAACAATAAAATAAAATAAATGATATGTCAAACAGTTCCATAGACAAAAATAAAGACCATTAACTCTAAAAATATAATGACAAGAGGGCCACATCAAGCCAAGCTCCGGTCTAAAAGCCTTGGAGTCTGCAACAACAAATCTATCTGTTTTAGGTGACGAAGGAACTGTTTGACATAGGGGCTTTAAGGCCTGTCTTTGGGTGGTCTTAGGCCTCTCACAATCTCAAAAGCTAGCTCAAGAGATGAGGCTTTCCCCCACACTTATAAACTCACCACCAGCCCCTTCACAACCAATGTGGGACAACCCCAACACTATCTAATCTGAATTTAACCAATCTAATTGTTCTCAACAATATTACCTAGTACTTGATCAGCTTCTCTTGGAGTAGCCCATCCTTCACCCTCCTTCGTTATCTTCTTCAGTATTCCTCCATCACCAGTTATGTCTCTGATAGTGGTCCAAGACAGCATTTCAATCTCAAAAATGAGAGTTGAATTGGCAAGAATCAGGGGTGGAGAGCCGAGTTCCCCATAGGCCAAGTTTGGTGGTATTGTGAAGATTGCTCTCTCACCCTTCTTCATGGTTGCGACCCCTTCATCCCATCCTTTTATAACTTCATCTGAAATTGAAATGTTAAAGAAGCACATTAGCGACACCTAGTAAATACAAACGAGATCAATGATGAATCAATCTTTTAGTTTTCTTCTTCAGAATTGATACAAAAACATATATTTGTGAAGTTTCTCTTTAGCTTGAGACTCCCTCTACTGCATGGTGAAACTGAATTTCATCGAGCAAATGGGAGACAAAACCAAAGCAATTGCAATAAATTGTCTTTCCAATAAGATTGCATAATTAGATTCCAGTTCATTCAAATTTTCATGCTAAATAAACTAAGATAAATATAGGAAAATGAGAAAGTAGTAGCTAGTTCACCATGATGGATCCTTTGAGTGTCAGACCACTTACTTTGGCCTAATTTAAAACTAAAGGGAGTTCCTTTATCACGACCCGGATAGAGACATTCCCCGCCCTCAATGCACCCGCTGAAAAGAACTGAAATACGAAAGAGAGTTAGACTTAAACACACAGATATAACGAGTTCTAACTGATTATTGATACCAAAGTGATAAGACCCTAAACGTCAAAGTGAATTCTGGAAAGGTGCCCCGTTTTCACTACCTTCAACTTCATCGCCGGGAAATGGAGTCTGCCATGAGTTTCCTTTCCTGAGAATCTGCTTTCTCAGGCCATGGGTTCCGATTACCTTCATCTCTGGTAATCCAGGATCTTCGATTTTAATGGCAGTTTCTTCCAAAGAGGAAGTTGCAGAAGAGAGTGCCATTGAAACGAGTGATTGTGTGTGAACAGGAGCGTGTGTGTTTCAAGTAAACAAGATAAGCCGTTTTTGGTTTCCCTCCATTTGGAGCATTCAGTTAAGATTTTTCTGTGGGGACGAGTGGCAGTTAACTCGGATAGTTGATTCACTGATTCACTCGGACGAGGTATCTACCCGAGCCAAAGGAGTCGTTTTCTATTTGTTTGGAAGGAGCAATTTTAATAGTAATTTTTTTTTTCAAATTTAAATTCTTGAAATAAATATAAAATTTTAAAATATGTGATAATTTACTATATTATAAAAAAATAGAGTTCTCGAATTTCCAAATCGATACGGCTTCAATTTGTCCTTTATAATCGATACCACTAAGAGTACATTAAGTTCTGTTTTTATTTAAAACTCATTTTAATTTAATTTAATTTATTATTATAATTTTTTGAAAAAAATTCATATAAAATATAATAAATAAACTTTTTTAATTTTTAATTCTATTTTTAAAATTTTAAAATAATAATAATATTAAAAAATAATATTTTATTTAATTTTTATTTTTAATTACCATCTTATCTTATATTATTATTTAAACGAGATCTAAATTTCATTTGGAAGGTAAAGCGTGACAAATTTAAAAAAGGAGAAATTGTAAAACGTCACTAATAAGTACATTAAACGAAGAGATTTCTATTCCTAGTTACCAATGTTGGGTTGGGTCGGGTCATTGTTTTCTATGTTGCTTTCAATATGAACTTGGACCATTTTTCTCCCATCCATTTGCGGCATAAAATCAACAGACTTGTCTGTAGCAGAATTTTTTTTCTATTTGGGCTGGCAAGTCAAAGGGCCCAGATTGGGCTGAAAGTCTATCAGTTGTGATTTGGGCCTGGTTTTCACGTATGAAATAATTGAGTTGATGTGAAACATCCCACTCTCAGAAAATAAAAATAACAACATTTCTTATAACTAAAAAACAACTCCCAACAAGTTGTTGTTGTTGTTGTTGTTGAAATAACAACATTTCATATAACTAAAAAACAGTTATAGAAGACTTAAAAAGTGAGGAGTTTTCTACAACTCTACAATGCACTGTTAAGTGAAGTGCATTATTTGTTAACTTATGAACTATTACATTAGCTTTTCTAAAAACATGCCTAACTAACAACACATTCCTTATAACACGATCCTTCTCATACCTGTCTCAATCCTAAAATTTATAGCAGTAAGTCCATCAAATGCTTCAGCTAACAAATGATCTGACTTTAAGTTCTTGATTCTTTCTCATTGTAGCTAAAAAGTTTCATTTCCCATCCCTAGTTGTTATGCTAATTCCAATCCTATTATTTTTAGTGTCAACTGCCACATCCCAATTAATTTTTACAATAACTTGTTGGGAGAGATTCCCAATTAGCATTCTTGCCTAGCTATGGAGTTTTGCAGGTTGGTAATTGGTATTGGGTGTACTTAAATGCAGGCTGGCCTTTGAGGTGATCATCTTGTTTCATTTGATGGACTCTATATATGCATAATAATAGTCTTTAGAATCAATGAGTATGTTGTTGAAAACATATTGATTTCTCCTCCAGTACCATATATTCCACAAGATGGCTAGTACTCTTTGAAGGCTTTTACACTATTTTGAAATACAAAAATCGATCACATCACAGACACAACTCACTACAAGAAAGTTTGGTTATTACCGCGCTTTCCCTACTGCCACAATAAGATCTGCCGATATAAATGACTTATAGCGGCACTTTTATCTTTGTCGCACGCTAATAGCGCAAAGGAAGGCCTCCCGCACGATTATTGGTGTTTGGTCACCTATTGCGTCGCTAGATATGGTTTATTACAGCGCTATTAGCGCCATTACAAATGTTTTTATATTGAGGCTCTTTTTTCATCGCCAGTTGAGATTTATTACGGTGCATTTAAAGTGTCCGTCGCAAGAATAAATCTAAAGCGCATCCACTGTAGGGGCTTAACGCGAAGCCATCCCCCCGAAATCGTTCCCCTTCGTCTCTCAACCCCAACCCTTCCCCTTTGTCTTCTTCAATTTTCTTTCAACGCGAAGCCGTCCCCCCGAAATCGATCCCTCAGTCCCCAAGCGCTCTCTCAACGCGAAGCCGTCCCTCCGAAATCGAGCCCTCCTGAAATCGATCCCTCAATCCCCAAGCGCTCTCTCAACACGAAGCCGTCCCCCCGAAATCGAGCCCTCCCGAAATCAATCCCTCAGTCCCCAAGTCCTCGGTCCACCAACATGAAGCCGTCCTCTCTGCTGACGCGAAGTCCTCTGTCCACCAACACGAAGCTGCCCTTTCCGCCGACGCAAAGCCCTCAGATCCGCGACAGGGTAATTTTAGGGTTTATTATACACTTTTTTTCTCTATTTACTCGATCTCTTTTTACTCTTTGTATTTGCTAGAAACTAATGGTGCCCTACTGTAGATGTATCGGTTTCTTGCTTGTACATGCTTAAAGACTAAGACCTCCCTGTCAGGAATGATAAGGTATCTAGAGTTTAACATTTGCATTTTGTTCAAATTATAGTTGTTTTTTTTTTCAATTTTTCGTAGTTGGTTGCCTGAAGATAAGGTATCTAGACTTTGAAGTTCTGTTCTTACATATGAAGATAGTATGGTTTGCTTGCGGTGGTTTTTCCATTTTTGTTCTTACTCTGAAGTTTCGTAGTTGCTTACATATGAGAAGAATAATCTTTTGTTTAAAATTAGTCCCCACCTCGAAAATGGAAATCCAATGTATATATTCTACTCTTGTCTTCTCTGAATCTAGACTAAAGTGCTTAATTTTTTGTTTATGTTACTCTTTACTTATCTAAGCAGTGTAGTGATGCATATTATGAAACTAAATTTAATGTGAACATTTTCCTTTAGATATAATATTTTCATGCCTTAAGCAAAACTTCCTAAAGGCACACAGTCTGAAGGTGTATTGAAATTTAGCAACAAGAGCTAACTCCAGAATAATGCATGTCTTTCGGAGATGGGTATTGGTTTTAGGGCATGAAATTGTTAGTGAGTTGCAGAAAATACTTTTTTGAAGTTAATGGGTGCTGGTGATGTTAAACTCATATATTTTATGTTTTTTAAACTCAAATATAGTTAAAGTGAATAGCAAATTTTGATGTTTTTAGAATTTTTAGTATGCATTATTATTATTATTATCTATATAGTATGCACAACACCATTGTGTAAGATATTAATTACAGTGCTTAAACGAGAGACACTAATTTCTACTAGGTAGAAGATTCAATACTGTTTGACATTATTGGTTTTAGGATGATAAGGGAAAATACCACTTTGGGCAAGAATTTGACTCTGTTTTCACAAATTGTTTTGGGTCATGTCGATTGAATTCGAACTTAACAGTTAAAGCATTTTCAATGTGATAGATTAAATTCTATCTTGGTTGTTTTTAGCTGTGTAAGTGGGACTTTGCACTTTGAAAAATCTAATTTGAATCAAAGGACATCTGCTTTTTCATCAAAAGCAGAATAGACCCTTTCAGGTTTGTAAAGATACCCTTAAAACCTTTTTACATGTTTTTATAAGATGTTGTTACTTGAAAATCCAGTTTCTAGGGTTCATCAATTAGAAGTTTGCATTGCAGCCTTCAACCCAGTTTCGATAGAACAACAATTACATGTATGCATTGTTGCCTTAACGAGTATCGATGAGGTTCCTTTTTTGGTTTGCAAATTAGTGTAATTCCCTGATTACCAAAAAGATGTGTATTTCTAATGCGGAACTGTGCATATGTATATTATGCCTTTTACCAATTTATTCAATCAAATTGAAGTACCAATTGAAATTTATGAAAAAAGATTTATTAATGGATGGTTATCTGACAGTTTTGTCTCAAAACTGGCTTTGATATGCCCCATCAATTTGCTACATCTCTAAGTATTCGTATTTTGTAATTGAGTTCACCCCAAATTTAATAATCTTTGGCTGGTAGTTTCATGCTTTGGAGACTAAAACCAATTGAAATTCCTTGAGATTTTATAGGAAAAAACTTGTAGTAGGGTGTAACAATTTAAAGCCTCCATAAGCACAAGTCAAATTACTTTGGCTAGCACCATAATTTCCACCCATCATGCTTAAAAATCTGACAATTTGGAGAGACAAGTTTTGCATGTCGTAGTTTGCATTACTTTTTATTTTATGACCTCATTTGATGTCTACTTGTACTTTATATTTTTCAAACATTTTCTTTTTTGCAGTGTATTCTGTCTTTCTTGGTGGAGGGTTGAAAATGATGAGGTTGCGCTTCTTCAAGCTAGAACATGCTGATAAAGATCATATAAATTTTTATTTTTATTTTGTATGTTTAAGTACAAATAAAATTTAGCCAATTGTAAAAACTCGTATACTTTATTTTATAATTTTTCAATACTTCTAACAGATGTGAGATGCTAAATTTGTAAATTTTATATTTTTAGTTAATGTGAAAATTCATGTAATAGAATTCTGTGATCCCATTTAATGACATTTTTTTGGATTTTGTACGGATCCTTTTAGGTTTTTTTTTTGCAATAGATTATTTATTTTTTAAAATTCTGGTACTATTTGCTGCGAACTTAACTCGCTACAAAAAGTCCTTCTCCAACCACTTAAGCTGCGTTGGAAGGCCGCTGCAATATTATGACTTTTTGCGGCGGCATAAATTCGCCGCAAAAAGTCACCCAATATACGGAGAGAAATGAAACTTATGTCACGAGAAAACAACTGCAGCTCGCCTGCGACCTCAAAACTGCAGGAAAATCTCATTTGCCGCAATTAATTAGCCATTTGTGGCCAATTTTAACCGCAGCAAAAAACAACATATGTTGTAGTGACCAAATTTAGCTGTCCTAATTATTATAATAATTAGTACCTCACTACCACGTGTGAAATGCATGCAATAAATCTCATGTATCTCAAACCTCAAGATTTTCTACTTTATATATATATATATTAGGATCCATTAGTGGTAATTTATATGATCTTAGAAGATTAGTGAATATGAAACGTCCCAACTACCCAATATTTAAGTACACATACACATACACATGACACACCCACACGCACACATATATAGGATGGCACAAAGTCGTCCCACTACATGAAATATATATATATATAAAAATTATTGCCCAAAAGAACGATGAATTATTAGCTTAGTGCGGGCTGATTCTAACATCGACCTATGTCGTGCATGAGTGTCTCCTAACAATAAGACAAAACAATTAAATAGTGCGCAGAAACAAATTAAATCATCAACCAAAGCTAGCGCAGATTAGTGGGCATTTAAGGTTTATGCGAAGAATCGATGTTGCAGATCAGCATTAATTAATATATAATCATTTTCAGTCTCAGTGATTTCCATGCAGGCTAGCTACCAAGTGCATGCACCCATATCATGTCATTATTAATTTAATTTATGTTGTATTTTCAACGGTTCATGAAATATCAATTTGTCTATCCAAAATATATATTATGAGAAATATTTAACTATAAAAACATTACACAAAAATAAATCTGTAAAATTAAAAAATTTGATGTTGTATGCATGTCAGTTTATAATTTTTTTTTTTATATAAAGTATTAGTCTATTAAAATTATTATTATATAATTACTATATATCAAATATTATTGTGTATATGTATATATATATATAATAACCTGCAGTACTATATCAATATCTACAGACATATATAGTTTTGTCCACTTAATTTCCTCATGGATTACAATGATTAGAGGCGAAGAAATATTATAGACGGAAACATACACAACTGACGTCGGGTATTTTGACTAGATCATATATTTTTAAAATCTTCTGTGGATTTAGTGACAGTGAACGGACAAAGTATGGTGGAAACCTTTTTAGAAGCCGATCAAAGCAAACATGCACCCATTATATATTTTCTAATTGGGAGGAAACTCATAAGATGGATTCAAATCATTTCGCATGAGTGAGTAGTGGGTGTTGAGTCATGGTTAATACACGCATATTCCAATCTTTTGCTACATATTTTGATATAATGCGATGTCACATGAGCGATTTTGGCCTATCAATTATTATTGCTCCTTTGCAAACATGGGCAACCACTTATCAAAAACTTCCAGAGTTTTTTCCGATTGATCTGATGTTGATTTCAGCATCAGATCAATTCACTATAAAAAAAAGAAAATTATTTATTTACGATCATTTATTTTTATTAAAATAATTATTTTTAATTAAAATAAATATGTTTTGTTGCAAATAGTTTTTTTTTCGTTGAAAATAATTAGTCACATAAAATTCCTATTTTTCTTGGGGAAATGCGTCAGCTAAAAAATGTGTTTAGAACTAATTAGTCCAAGCTACTCATGAATGCAAAGATTTGTCAAATAAAGTAGCTAACTAATTTTCTGAAAAAGGATCATGATTTACGTAAGCATGCATGCATCTAAAATATATATTGTTCAAATGATAATGAAAATCAAATTAAAACTTGATCAATTAAAATTATATATATATATATATATGAGTAATGATACATATACAACTAATTAATTTTACAATTTTTTTTATAATTATATTTTAAATGGGAGATATTTTTATAACTTAAAAATTAAACATCACTTTACATAAATATTCTTCCTCATTTAAAACATAATTATAAAAAAAAAAAAGTTATAAAATTGATTGTATGCCTATCCTTCTCGTGCAAAAACACATGACAGGGATATCGAGACAAGTCATGTAGCCTGCATGTTTGAGAAAACGTCTCATTGACCGCGACAGCATGTAAGAGAGAAGGTTTGTACAGAATTTACCGTTGTAAAACATACAACGTTCCAAAGAGAAAATGGCAATGAACTGAAAAGAAATAAAATGACTTTCCTAGATAATTAGTTAAGGTTTCCATGATTTTTGCTATATATACGTGATCAGTTTTGTTATTCATCATCTATATATAGTATACGTACGTCACATATCATACTTAAAAAAAAAAAAATTAGTTTTATTTTTTTAAAATTTATTGAATTCTTCTACTCATCATCTATATACTACACATTGGATAAAAAGTTAAAAAAAAAATGTGATATATGATGTATGAGAGTAATGAATAGCATTTTTAATTTTGTATATGATAATTGATTTTGTAGCCATTGGGTCTGAAGTTTCCTTTTGTGTTGAATAGATCGATCTGTTAATTCCGATAATAAAATCATATGTATTTCCAATAATTTACTGGGAAATTATTAAATTAAATACAAAATCTGAGTTTTATAAGAGTTAATATCAAATTAATTAGCTTTGTCATGAATTAATTTTTCCTTTCTCGACCCTCAATTATTATTTTTTTCTTTTGCTTATGATAAAGTAAGGTGCGGCAATGATATTCATTTATTTCAATTTTTTTTCTTTTTATAAGTGGGGTGGGGAGTTAGAATCTATTTTTTATTTGAAGAATCGAATTATATGTCATCAGACCATCACACTTTAGCTATTTATTTGAATTTAAAAACCGCAAATCGGTAAATTAGGAGAGGCTAGACAATTGCAAGCTTAAATATAAATATAATATATAAGAGTAATGCTATATATAATCATCGATTTTATAAGCACAGCACAATTATTTTAAAAAAGAGTAACAGCTATTATTAAATAATTAATATATATTTTTTTCATTTGAATTTCATATATTCACTCACTATTTCTTAAAAATTATATGGCACTTGCGCACCGGTTATAAAAATCAATTTGCATATAATTAAGTGGCTCGTATACAACAATCGCCAACAAGCTGTACACATGGAGTGAAATGAAGAAGAATCTGCCGTTAGCTAGAGATCATGATGATATATATAGTCGTCCTTTCCTTTGAACACATACGCATAAAACATAAAACAAAGTTGAAGCACCATTAGCACTCCCTCCACGTGTCCAATGATGATTGTGGGCAACATTTATGTCGTACGGAACACCAAAAAGAAGAAGAAGAAGAAGAAATTCTGCATTCTCATAATTGTTTCATTAATTTAATTTTTTTTTTTGGACGAAATATAAGCTTATAACGTGAAAGATACAAGGCCCATACGTACTTGTAACTCAGTGAAAAAAACCTAAAAGAAAAAACAAAGAAAAAAAAAAGTACTAAAGATATTACATATAGAAAGGGACAAAAAAAGCCCTACTCTTCCTCCGGCCTCCTTCCCCTCGTCACCATGCATGCAATAACGCAATCTTCCTTTTATGCTGCATGCTTAGGCTTTTGGTGGTTTAAATCCACAGATAGGTAGGTAGCTATATCATGGGGGGCAGTGGGATGGGAACACCAATGGCTGTAGCAACGGGAACGGTCTCCTTTTTAGCTTCAGGAGTACTACCCTTCTGTATTTCAATATTGTCATGATTTGCTTCCATGTCTTCCATCACGGTTGCCATCCGGCCATTCACTCCTCCATTTATCTTTACTGGTTCAGGAATTTCTTGATGAATGGCTTCCTTTTCTTTGTATTCCTTGTACTTTCCCCACAGAACCGCGTATAATCCCATTACGATTAATACAGAGCCCAGAACCCTGAAACCAGTACAGGTGGATATATATATATTAAATTTTTTTTTTTTTGGACAAAGATGAGAATTCAGTTCATTCAGATAAATACAAGTAAGAAAAACTTACCCTCCAAGGTAAATCTTTTCAGCGAGGATGAAAGAGCCCATGACGGCAACAATGATCATCATCAGAGGGCTAAAAGCAGTGACAAAGACAGGCCCTCTTTTCTGCATCACCAGCCCTTGGACATAGTAGGCAATGCTGGATGACACTATACCCTGTTCATGAAAATCGAATGTTTAATTTCTAAAGCAAATGAGAGAGAGAGAGAGAGAGAGAGAGAGAGAGAGATTTACAGCATAGGCAGCTGCAAGAAGATTCATATCCCAGCCAATGGCCCAAGCAGAGGGCTTGTGTTCCAAAACAAGTGTGACAGCTGTAGACTGGAGTGTGCCCATGAAGCACACGAGGGCTGTGAGTGAGAGGTGAGCTGAGTATTTCTTCATTGTAATTGCCTGTAAGACAAGTCAAATAAATTTCATTTTCCCAATAATTTAATTTAAAAAAAACAACCAATTTTTCTATAAAAATGAAGAGGATAAACGAAAGATAAAAATCGTATCTTTACCTGAAGGATGAAGAAAGAAGCCCATGCAAAGGTAGCAATGATGAGAAACATGGAACCCTTAAACCAATCCTTGTCAGCGGATCCATTGGCCTGTTCAGGGTTATACGATTTAGGGTGATGGATGTGCTGAGACCACACAAGATTAAGAACTTGTCCTTTGTAAAGTGTCATTAACATGGCTCCAGCCACCGTCACTATTGTTCCCACCACCTTTGCTTGACATCTAACTTTCTTCATGTTCAACTTCTCCATTCTGTTCATCCAAAATAGCATACGTTAATTTTAAAATTCCAAACCATTATAATATGTGGCAAAAAGAAGAGATCATCGAGATGATGATGATGATGAATGATGATGCTAAACACCTGCAAAGAACTGCCATGACAAAGGTCATTGCCGGCAGCATGTTGCTTATGGCACAGGAGAAGGTAGGCGACGTGAATTTCAAGCCGGCGTAGTATAAGTTCTGATCAATCACTGGCCTGTGGAAACAGAACATATAAAACAGAGGAAGAAAGCGTTTTAGATCACCAATTATCTAGTCTTTATAGCATGTTGTATATATGAGAAATATAGATGAACAGATCGATTATACTAACCCAAGAAGCCCCAGAACAAAAATCTGCATGAATATCGGAAATGTAATTTTTGGCCTCACTTTCCTGGAAGCAAGCAAAGAAACATGTACACATGAATAAAGAACGACAATCTTGTCTCCTAACAAGGATTTTCCAGTTAATGTAGTTATTTACCTCTCGAGAACTAGAGCAAAAGGAGCGATAGCTGCGGTAGCAAAGGCGTGCCTGTAAACGACCAGAACGTAATGGCTCATTCCTCGGTTGAGCGAAACCTTAGAGATGATGTTCATGCCAGCATAGCCAAATTGCAGAGAAATCATGGCTATGTATGGCTTACATCTCTGAACAAAATTGCCAAAGCATCCTTGTCCCTCCATTTTTTTTCGTATTTTTAATCGTGGCTCAAGGATTCTAAAATTAAAAGACGGAGAGGAGAAAAACTTTCAAGAAAGAATAGGGAGTGAAAGAAGAGAACCAAGAGGAAGAACACTTCAAGTTTCTTGTGTCTCCTAAGTGTAAAATGGGGAGCCAGTCCGCTATTTATAGGCACCCATGGGAGAGGGCTCTACCCAAAGTAGTGCTCGGGCGAGTTATATTATTTACAGGTTGGTCCGATGAAATCATATTATATTATAAAAAGTAAAGAAACATCAGCTTTACGATAATTCCCTTACTTCATACAAAACCAGGGGCGGACCCATAACGCCCCCCAAAATTTCTCAAAAGTTTGCCTATAATATATATAATTAAAATTCTCTACTAGATTTAAAAAAAAAAAATTATCCCCCCCTTAATTTTTTACTAAAATTATTTCTCTAAATCTCAATATACATCCATTTATATTCTAACTTTTATCTTCACTTAAATCCAAATTCTAACTTACATAATCTTATAGTATTCTAACAGTCTAATTCTAACAAAAAAATTAATTAAAAATTTATATGACTGTAAAATTAATTAATTATACTCACTCATTTAGTTTTATTCTAACTTGTATGATTATGAGATATAATTTGTTAAAAATGTAATAGCATTACATCATTACTTATTAGAAAGTTCTTAAATTTATTTTTAATCTATAAATTTTTCTTAAATCATAAAAAAATATGAGCAAGTACTTAAAAACAATTGATTTTTTTTTTTAAAAAGATGTAGATAATTCGAAGACTAATATATATTTAAAGAGTTTGGTAACAACAGAGTATGATACTTCTATCATTGATGACCATCCTTCTAAAATTTATACGCACCGTACATTTTATCGATCGCCGCCCTAAACATAAAATTATAGTTCCGCCCCTATACAAAACAATTTTGAAATGATTATCTCAAAAGTTCGATTAATTTAAAATTTCTTTTCTAATACAATATTTATTATTATTAATCTAAACTATCACATAAAGACACGTTAATTGATAAATTTATTTTTACAAAATTTATTTAATCAATATTCAAACATTGCACCAATCCTGTCAAGTTGAATATTGTGATTATTTACGTATATATATCTACATATAATGTTCCACGTGGCACCGTAGCTTTATTGCGGGGGCTTAATGGTTACATCTGTTTGGGCATATAAAGTGGCAAGCGAAGCGAATTGAGAGCTGCCAAATTAAAGATAGGAAGGTAAGAGTGGTGCTTGCTGATCATGCTAATTACAGGCTGATATATATGCTGGTGGTGGCCCAGCAGATGATGCATATAAAAATGGGACACTACAAGAAAAAGTGACAAATAGGACCACTTCTATTTTTGGTGACAAAATTATTGTCGGAATTGTAATATTTTTTTAATTTCGAATCAAATCTTATGGCAACATAGCAAAATATCAGAAATCATTCACTATTTTCGGTAATTTAATTTTAGGAAATAAACTTACCCAAACTATTCATTACACGACGACTAATTTTCCTCATTTTCGTCGTTTTCCCTCCCATCTCTCTCTCTTATGGGACTCTACATTCTCCACCGTCTTCTCACAGCCTTCCAGACTTCTCGCCAATGCTGTCCTCCTCTAGTATTATTGCTGATGCTAGTGAGTTTGTTTTTCAGAATTTTAGTCTCCACCACTTCTTCTTAGCCCTAACCGTCGTCCTTGCTCGAGTCCGTCATCCCCCTCATCAGCTAGAGTTCGTCGCTCCCTTCATCATCACGAGAAAACAATTTCCTCCCTTAACCCTAATTCAACAAGGTAAAACATCACCCTCTTGATTTCTGTTTTTTATGTTATGGTAACATAGCTCATCTTGATGTTCTTTGAATACTAAGAATACAATTTAGGTGGCAGAAACGATTCTAAACAAGAATGAATTGGAATTTTACAAATCGGATGGTGACCTTTCTCAACTGCTGTTGAATGTGAGTAAAAAGTTGAATAAAGTTGCTAAGGTATTTTCTCGCACCCTTTGCTTAAATGAAAAATAAACTGAATACTTAAATTTGTTTTTTGGTAGCAGAGACATTCTTTGCTTTTCATAATACTTCTATGCCTTGCACGCATGCTTTGATTCAGTAGTACTAGTCTGTCGATTTACTCATTCTTTTTCTTAAAATTTTAATTTTGAATGCTTTGATCCATTAATTCTCTTCATTTATGTACTTTGACTTGATTTTTAATAATGACAGCTTCAGACTATTATCATCTTGATGATCTATTTACTCCCGAGGACCAGAAGTAAGAATTTTCTAATCAACTTAATTTTGTGTTGATTTTGAAGTATGGTTATTGATCTCTACTCCATATCCATTATATATATATTTATATATAACATACATATGCATACACATATAAGTATGCGTATGCTGTTGCATTCGCTCTGCATGGAGTTGGTAACATCTTTCTTTGTTTTTTGTTTCCTAGCTTGGGCTTTTGATTCTAGGAAGAGTTTTAGATGTAAAAAATATAGCCCGATCGACCTCATTAGGTTTGAAAGCAACAAGCCGAATCCAATCTATTATTAGCCTAGCTAGCGAATTGGCATAGATGGTTCTCCTTAAATTTTCATAAAAAGACAGAGAAGGACGTATAAAGACTTACGAAAGATATTGCTCCACTATTATTTATTTAATGATATTCAAGTGTTTAATTTACTATCAATTGCCTGTTTTGTGACATATCCTAGCCTCCATGGAAGACACAAGTTCGGAAGACATTCATAATTCATTACACTTATGGATGTGACTTCACCATGAAGGTAGTTTTCTTTTGTGACTCGATTTCCACAAATTTTTTCATGTTAATGTTTCTTTGGAGAGAGCACTTGTAAATGCTGTGTGTGTGTATGTGTTTGGATTTTTTTTTAGCACACGTATATTAGCTTTGGATTTTTGGGTGATTTATCTGTTTAAAATCAATAACTGTATTTCAATATCAACCCTTACAACTAAGTTGCGAGAGTTGCTACAGGCTGTTCGATTTTCATATTGGTGCATTCATCTTTGGCAATGCTCACTATTAGACCTTATGATCTCTCATAGGGCTTACTGTACTGTTTGGGTCATGGTATCTATCAGGGTTGACTTGATGCATCACTGATTTTTCATAATCATTTAACTACTTTTAGGTGGCCTATTGTTTAAACTATTTCATATCACTGCAAAGTCGCGTATGGTTAAGTTATTATCTGATAGTTTCACCGTTGCTCTCTAAGGGATTATAGTGCAAACCAATGATTTGTTTTTTTTTCTTTTATGTGTAATAGTACAACAGGCTAGCTTTAGATTCAGCTAAGAATTGCATCCCAAAAAATCGATTACATGTTGCTTTTTTAAAAGTCTAGTAGGTGTATTATTTGCTGAGATTCTGCATAAACAAACTAGAGATTGAGCTGTATGTAGCTCTTTATTGCCAACAAAAGCTAGCTACTTATAGTACTTTTACAAAATTGTGGTTAGTTTTGACGACATGATGTAACAAAAGTTAGCTACTTATAGGTTTTACAAATTTTGGATTGACTTTATCCTTATTTGATAAAATTGGTGACTCTAAATTCTTGCAATTTCGAGATTAACGAAGGAGCTAGACTTCCAATTTTCACATGAAGTGAGTAGCTTCAATATTGATCTATTAATGTAGGATGAATTTGAAATAGTACTTTTTATAATGAATAAATGATATATCGATACATGTTGGAGGTATTTGAAACATCTATATTATATAAATGATTAATTCATGATATTGAATGCTTATTAGAAGATATATTGATCTATTACATACATTAATTTATATGATGGTAAATATATGAAATCAATAAAAAAAAAATAAAACTATAAGCAGCAAGTACCTTCTTGGCCGCAAAAAATAAATTGTCGCGCAATTATATTAGTAAAACTATAGAGAAAAACCAAGGTCAAATCCCGAGTCTTCACCAACCTGCTCAAAAGGTTTATTTACGGCATAGTAAGACTATTTTCGGCGAAAACTTTCGCCGCAAATAAAAATATATTTCCGGCTAATCCCATAAACGCCGCTATTATCTTATTCTCGCCCGTAATTGCGGCGCCATCCCGGCGGATGAAATTGGACAGGAAAATGCTTTTCGGCGAATATGTGGTTATCAGCAGCGGTTTTGTAGCGCCGGAAATTTTTTGTAGTGGGACCACCCAGCCGACTCGGTCTAATAGACTCGGATCAACACGTATATTTTGGAATAGTTTGTCACGGCCAATTGCATGCCCTATGAATCAAATGTCACAATAATGGCTACCATAGAAGTGTGCAAACCGCAATATCTCCAGCTTTCACTGTAAATATTGGGGGCGGCTAGCTGCAAGTTTGCAACGTCATGTTTTAGGGGTTAAACTTTTTTATATTTTACCTTTTTTTTTTTTTTTTTTTTGCTTTTGGCATTTCTGATTTCTCTCGTGAGGATTTATACGTACGTACAATATAATATAGCCTTAATTGCTAGTCCTAATTTTGAGGAATTATTTTACCCACAAGTAGCAGCTTATAATAAAATCGTTTCAAGCAAGTCTTTAAAAAACTTGGAAACCAGAACTCACGAGTTTTATAAATAGAGGGAGTTAATATAGCGAATGAAGAAAAAAAAAAGGATTGAATGTACCTATATATGTGTATATATATATATATATATTATGCATTACTTAGTCTCTATGCCTATTAAATAGATGTAACACAAAGCTAGATTTTATTTCACTATAAGAAAATTGTTTATTTGCGACTGATTATTTCTAATAAAATGACGAGTTTTAATCAAAATAGATCGCAAATAACTGATTACAAAAATTCAATTTTCTTTTAGTATGATAGGCTTGGCCAGGTGACCTGATCAATCATTAATTTTCCTTGATTATATATTTATGATCCGATACTTACCATCAAGGATTAATAAAGTTGATTATGTTAATTTTATGTTAAGCAAAAAACTAACATATTGTAAAATTAGAATATTTTTATAAAATTTTACGTTAGTTTACAACAATATCCTTCCTTTTAAGATCATATTGTTGTTTAAAGTACCATGAAATATAATATGTGTTTATCAATTTTCTTCTTGAAATTTGCCTAGAAATCAAAACGTACCCAGCTTTATAACACTCGGTCAGACCGAACCATAGCTTTCCTCTTATTCTATTCTCCATAGGAATCGGACTTTGAACTTTTGAGGATGAGATTCAACCGAAATGCTCTCTATATAGATAAATATTATATATCGAATGTGTATTGTTAAGTGGTAGTTAAATTTAATGGAAAAACAAGAAAAATTTTTAATGTAAGTTTAAAATTTCTCTATTTTTCAAAAAAAAAATTGCAAAAATTATATACCTTAAAATAAAAATTATTTTCCATTATAATAATAACTCCTAAAAGTTCCATTTTAATCCATCAAACTTTATGAAGATAAGGCAATTTAGCAACTAATTATCATGATTCTTAATTTCTTTTTCTACTTTCTAACTTGTAATTAGGTTTGCACATTTTTATGTTTCTTGTTATTTAGACTCTGCCTTTTTATATGTTCTAAATATTTTTTTTGTACATATAAAAAAGGACCATAGCATAAAAATAATAAATTTTTTAATATTTATTGCTATATTAATTACAAAAAATTTATTATTTAAAAAATTGTATGTAAATAGATTATTTACTATTCGAAAGTAACTCCAGAATAACATGTGGCGATGGTATTCATAGAGATGATAATGATTGCTCTATTACATTATTATAGATCAATGTCAATAATAAATATTTAAAATACATATATTTTTTGCGAGCTGACACAACAGATTCTTGTAAGACTACTTCAATTATTAAAATTAAAAAATAAAAATATTTCTTTTCCTAGAGGATGTGATAAGATTTCATTTCAAGTTTTATGTAATTCGGAAATTTGATATTCAGCCAAAATGCTATCGACTATGCAAATAAATATTATATATCTAATATGTATTATTAAGTGGCAGTTAAATTTAATGAAAAATTAAAAAAAAAATCATTAAATGACAGTTAGATAGTTACTTATTATAATAATATATATATATATATATATATATATATATATACGGTATCCAGTACAAGTACTCAAGCATGTAAATTTTCTAAGCTAGGGCCACTTACAGCTAGCTAGGCACAGATTCTCATCACGACTATATGGTAATTTGATATGGGAAAATGATACTTTGCTCTCTTATTTTGACCTCTCATGTATTTAAATTTTTTTTATTTTTATTTTATTTAATAATTAAGAAAATAATTATTAAGATATTGATATTTAAAAAAAAAATTAAAATAATAAAAAAATGATGATAAAAAAATATAAAAAAATATTTTTTTATTATTTTTCTTTTCATATTTTTTTAATGTATTTAAATATTTTTTAAAAATATGAAAAAAATATTAATACACTAATAATTAATTTTTTAATTATGAAATAAAATAAAAAATTAAAATGTATGAGGTATCAAATTAAAGTGTCAAAATGAGAAAGGCATAATAATATTATCCTTTGGTATAATGTACCTTCGCGTGCGTATAACATGATTGCGTCTACGTACATGATCATGACTAGCTTGTAAATTAAATAGTTGTTAAAAGAATTATAAGTTAATTTGTTTTCCTTTCTTATTCTTGCATTCATGCAGCCAGAAGTACATAATTAAGCTGTCATGATTTCATTTTTAAATTTACTTCCTTAGAAGATCCAAATTATATAATACATAAGCTGTAGTACGTTCACATATATATAGAGGCCACACTCGATCTCTATATTTCTTGTCTGCTTGGCTTTTAGGGCACAATTCAAGGCACGCCGCACGCCTTCCCTAATATGCCGATGTCACACTTGATCTCGCTTTATGATCTCCGCGGGGACTAGTTGCAGGGATCGAGCAGGCCAGGAGACCACATGCAATTTCATGACAAATTAGTATCTAGGCCACAAGCCAGCGATAGCTAGAAGAAGCTATCTTAATTATTATTGCTACTCATGAAAGGACCGAAATTGCCTTTTCTAATATCTCCACAAGTTATGGCTCCAGACAGTGTGGCAAAGTGGAGCAGTACCAATAACCAAATGGACATCTAATCACCCTCCAATCAATATCACACCTTTGTCGCTTCGTGCCACCACCATATATAAATGCCAAAACAATTTTTCTCCTTGAGCAACTATGCCAACTAAAGAATGGTCTGATCAATTTTCCAGTATCCAAAAAAAAAATGATTGAGATTTTTTTGAGCCTGCTGCATGCTCAGATAACAGCTAGATATTCAATTATCTATAGCACTACAAAAAAAAAAAAATAATGTAGGTGGACGGACAAGTTGTGTACTTGGGGCCCTTTAGAGGAAGGTCTATAACAATTTGATAGGAAAGTAATTTGATCACTACTAGGGCTCGCTCACTAGCTCTCAATTATATATGCATGGATCCTCTCATATTTACCATAAGAAAAATAAGAATTCATAATAAATTATTTACGATAAAAATTAATAATTATTTATGATAAAAATAGATTTATTTTAATAAAAAAAATAATCATTTTGATAAAAAAAATTAATTTTTTTATAACAATTATGAGAAGTATTAAAACCTTTTTGTGATCATTCCAAGAGATATGAACCAAATGAGAATCTTTTTTTTTGTCTTTCCCTTTTCATCTGTCTCCAACTCCATGGGATTCAAGAGTAGGGTACTGCTTGCGTAAGATTCCACTTGAAAGCTAGCTAGCTAGGGTTTCAGGTTGTTGATGGCCAGTGATCATCATGATATATAATGGAGACGAAGGTTTCGATTGAAGCAAATTGCCTCACAAATTTTTGCACTTTACTCTGATATTTTGTCTTGCTTCTTTGTCGGTTTCTCTGATCTGAAGAAGTAGGGGATCATTGGTTAATTAATTAGCTAGGAGTGTTAATAAGGATGAATGAAAGGTAACAAAGAAAATACACATTAAATTCGTCCCATCCCTGCAGCTAGCTTAATTCCCTTGATCCCCCGAACGGTTGAAGACATGATGCAGCTCTATTAATATTCTATCCCTAGCTAGCTAGGAGACATTAACTGATTACACGGCCGGCACTTAATTATTAGATTTAAGAAATGGTGTCACCACGTACACCATCATGTGATTTTAGAGCCTAATATTGATGCATGGGTACGTACGTCGATGCATGGTCTAATTAGTGAGTTATAAAGTTTTGACCAACCTGCTCTACTAGCTAGCTAGTAGCTACCAACTACATATATACGGCGTTTTTATCAGTTTATACATTTAATTAATTGATTTAAATGTTAAAAGTTTTGATGACTGTTATTGGCCCAAGTGGAAAAGAGATCAGATGATGGAAAAACTAAAACGGATTCGCGATATTAATGCGCTGTTTATGTTAATTTGCAAGGAATGTAATATAGTTGTGCCATTTTTATCTCTGTATGTGTACTTCAAAACTATTTCATACAAAAGACTGATCTAGATAGCTAGGCATGAGTAAAGAGTGGCAATTTCCCCCGGCCTAATATTTATAGTCGACTTGCACTTTTTCTAATTTTATTGGGTGTGTACTGTACGTCGTTGTAATTAATTCCGGATTCAATATATATATATATATACACACAAAATGTTAACTTGTGTTGAATTGAAAGTAAATCAATTTTTTACATTCGTTAAAAAAATAGAATCCATTCGTTAAATTATGAAATATTAAATTCTTATGCAAATTTGCAATTATATACCAATCATCATTATAAAAAGAAAAAAAAACCTACTTATCTCTAATAAATTATCCTGTGTCAAAATGACTTTCCTATTAATAAGAATCTCTTTTTATTGTAAATAGTCATCTTTATCATAAATAATTTATCACGAATATTTTTTTTTTTGTAGTGATATATATATATATATATATATATATATATGCATGAATGCACTTCTTGTTTTTGTCGATCGGTCTCTAAAAGAAAAAATAGGACTAGTACTTACGATATATCGACCACTCCATCAACAAAAGAAGCAATCTACTTTCTGAAACATGCCCACTTGCACTCGTGCATTCAAACAGTACTCAAACTTTGTACTCTTCTCCCCTTTTAGAAATTGTGAATTAAGCTCGATGATCGAGTTTCGATAATTTATGAACGAAATTGGAATCCGATCGATCGAAGACAGGTTATTTTCTCTAATCTTAATCTTATTGCCAAACAGCTTTAAAGTCCACGAATTAAAATCATGCAGGTGATCTATATATATAATTTGCTTATAAAAACTCAATATATATATATATATATATGCAGCATGCACTTTAATTTGTACGTTGTCTTGAAATTAAAGATCAAAAAAATTTCTCCTTTTTATCTATCCAGGACTCTTTTTCCACCTGTATACAATCTTTTACGTACGTCCTTGACTGGATGTCTCAACTTTGTAGAGATTCGACAAATGGTTTAGCCATATGTGTCGGTCCCTAGCTTGAAGCAAAGCTGTCGCAAAATTTCAACATGCAAAAAACAGCGGCCCGTTTCTTCAACAAAAGGCCGTCTGATCAATTATTGAAAACAAGTGAAACCAGACGTTGCTCCTGGAAGTGCAATCTGGTCAAAAGTTCATTATTCCTCCAATTAATCTATACGATCGATGAACCTTTGCGAACAATCAAAAACCAACCAAAGTAGTGCTTTAAGCCTTTTGACCAGTGGGCTTTGAGCTAATTAAATACGGAATCGGGCACTGGCACTGCTTACCCTTTAGAAAAAAATGTATATATATCTCGCACTGGCTTTTCTTCGAAAGCTACAAATCAAAAGAGAAACCCAATCAACGTGAAAAGTTACTCAACCTGCACAGAAGAAGAAGCTGATTGATCATAAATGTAGATCGAATATAGTCATTGTACATGCATATAAATAAATATCTCGATCTGTTTGAGTGACGATCCAACGTCCAAGAGCTAGCAAGCTTTATCACTCAAATTAGAAAAGTCGCGCGGTCGACATTCATCAAAAAGCTTATATGCATGAGGTCTTTTTGTTGATGTTGAAATCGTTAAGGAACGTCGTCGTACTTTATGTGGAGAACTGATTTATTAATGTGGCCGTCTGGTACGCCACTAAAAGAGATATTATTGATGATCACAATCAACTTTCATTATTTCTTACGTGCTACACCATACCAGTCTCGTTCGTTAATTCTTTATCACGATCTTTTCCCTACGTGAAGAAAGGCAAAATTTTGACCACCACAAATAGTATAATTTATGAGGATAGATCACCCTATCTTATCTGGATTTTTTTTTTATAGGAACAATTTCATTTCATTTCAATTATAACGAGATTACAATTGTGACCCAATAACTTCAGAAAAAATTTAAATTACAAGCCAAACTAATCTACAGTTTGGGCTCCTCCACATACAAATTACTTGGTAATAGATATCGTTTAAACCTCTGTACCCTCTTAATTGACAAATTTTCAAAGATTTTTATTCTCAATTTGTTTGAAAATATAATACTATGCAAACAGAGAAATACAAGCTCTCACCCACCATCCTCCAAATGAGGAGAGAGAAGCAAACACCATCAACCTCCATCAAAGGAGTTGGACAACTAAAAGAAAGTCATTTCTTTTTTATTAACATAACACAAACTACAAATACAAACAAACACGAAATAAAAACAAAAAACAAAAAACAAAAAACAAAATACAAAGCACTACAATGGAAGACCAGATCGATACTAAATAGTGGTGCATGATTTACAAGCACCACACTGGAAGTGTCTAGCCAAGTGATTTTGAAGTTACTGAAGACGTTGAGTTCAGACATATTGCGCGTGGTGACAACAAATGCTTTTGTGTGGAGGCGCATGAAATCCACGCGTGCGAGGTCATCCCACATGTGTGCAATACGCACTGCTCCGCTCGGCGGATCCTTCGGCTGACTGATAGATTGGCGCCAAATGAAACTTTTAGTGAGGCGCGTGGCTGTTGATGACTATCGGAGAACACCGAATTGCACATCTCCTTAATTGGATTTAATGTTGTAGATCGATCGTACAGGCATATGCTATACAAAATTTGATTCCTAGTTAAGATAGCTATACTACGATCCTGATCCTGCGTGCATACATGCAGTACGTACAATTCCAATTCAAACTTCACGAGTTTTGCCAGAAATTATCCTCTGATCTGGCCCATCATGGGAGCTGGCCAGATTAAAAAAAAAAGGCATTTGGCTTGTAACAAATGAATCATGCTGCTTCATGCAGCTTGATACACTTGATAAATAAAGATAAAGTTTTTACTATTTATAATAATATATAATTGTTTTGTTTAGTTAAGAGTCTTAACTTTGAAATATATAAAATTGTACTTTTTTTAGTATAAAGGTCTAAACTAGAAAGATGAGGAGTTTTGACAGTTTCGAGTTTGAGTGATCATGCATATAGTACTAGAAAAGACATTCACGTCATTTTTGCTTATAAAGGTTTCATGACCACGCAAGCTGCACGGATAAGGATCGTGAGTCTTTAAGTTTCTTAACTTTTTAGTTGATTGTTGTTCGTGTTGATCTGGAATATGACGTACGTACTACGTCTGATTATGACCAATTAAGCCCATGCATGCATATAAGATCATGAGGTTTAGTTGTTCTTTTCATGATCATCAACAATACTACTTTAACACGGATCAAACTTTGGTTTATCATTGGTAATGCATGCGAAAATGCTAGCTAGCTGCATATATACATATCGATTGTAACTTCTGATCATGATCATGATCTCTTTCTTAATTAAATTTTTATATCTTTTTTCTTTTTTTGTAATGTGTAAGCATATACGCTACTTATTACAAGAAAAATGAATTTTTGTGGACAATTAATTACAATAAAAGATTATTTGTGACCAATTTTGATTATAATAATTATTTTGCTAGAATTAACTAGTTCAACATGCAAATAAACAATTTTTTTTTTAGTGACATGATGATAGTCATAAAAGTACTTCTCCAAAAAATTCATTCGAGGATGCCAAAAAGGTACATGCATGAGAGAGGGAGACTTAATTAGATATTTTATGCATGTCTACCCTTGAAAAAGAAACTGTAAGAATCACATGTACGTAGCTCTAATTTCAGCTAAAAATTATACATTTGCTAATTCTAATTTGTTTCGTTGACTACGAGTCTAGTTGCATTGCATTGTATAATATTAAATAAATGACTTTATAAATGTCAACTAGTTTAAGTTACAATCATTTCACCACCAAATTAAGTACCTGCATGTATGACCATTGATCGATGCAATTTGCAGTATACATATATATATATATATATATATATATATAAAGTATTAACGCATGTTGGTCTAAATACAAAAATTGTGATGATCATGAGATATATATATATATATATATATATATAATAAGTGGTAAATGTTAATGAACCGATCGATGGATCGACAACTGAAGTACTCATGACGATTAAATAATGCTATTGTCACATTGCACTCACGACAAAGCTCCCCCCACATATATCCAATATGAGTCGTTGAATCACTTTCATGCGTGCATGGTCATCATCATGTGTTGATGAACCGACAAAGAAGCAAGAACACGGCTACAATTAAAAGCATATAATTAGTGGAATCCACATAGTTATCATCATCTGCATGCACCATCCAAATCAAATGTCGCTAGCTATCTATAACTACTTTAATTAGCTAGCTTTCACGAGAGAGATTAATATTGAAATCAGATTGTGCTGGTGCGCCGTGTTAATCACTAGCACAAAGTACTACATATAGATAGATCATGTCGATATATATATTATGGATGGATCTAATATATCATGGTAAGTTCTTTCAGAAAAATGGAATCATGAAGATAAACAATTATAAAATAATCATGCACTACAAATAATGAAAATGATTATTAGTGATTTAAACAGATTATTAACGACTAAAATAGATTATTTGTGACTAATAAATGATACTAAATAAGTAGTTTTGTTGTTATGAATATTTAAGATTATTTTCTACCCCAAATAGTAGGATTTGTTTTATGTCAATCATGAGCACAAACGCGATATTGGAATTAATTTTTAGTAATTTATATTAATCTTCGACCCACAAAGTAATTATAAATTCCAGTTCCAACGGTATTAATTTCTGACATTAATTCCATAAACTTGCATATATATATATATATGGATATATGTAAATGTATGTATATATGAATATATATATGTATGTATGTATGAATGTATGTATGTATACTAAGAAGATTAATTGTTTGTGATAAGTTATTTCCTAAAAAAATGATTATTTCCTATTAAAATTAGTCTTTTTTTCATCGCAAATAATGTATTCATCATAAATGCTCATTTTTCTTGAAGCATGTTGATCATGACGTATCCCATAAAATAAAATGACATCTCTTTCCCTGTCGTTATACTTGTCGTGAATATCGATACAATTATTCTTACTATTTCTTTAATTTTGGAGAATTTTAAGTCATGTACATTTTTTAATTTTTTACAATACAAAATATATATTCATAATTATTGTAACACAAATTTGTAAAGAAATAAATTAAAGTGCCTAGATTCCACTCGAGAGTATGTGTATGTATATATACACATACATAATATGGTTTATAAACCATTGTGAACACAGATTGTTTAGACCTCATTCAAGTTTGATCGTTCTTTATTTATATATTTGTTTTATAATCACCCAAATCATATGCAGCGATTAGCCATTAAATATGACCAATGGCTGCATAAAACTGGGCTTGGGCCAACTGACAGAATACCCGACAACCGCTGTTTCGACCTTTTGGGATTTGTGATCCACGACATTATTAGAACTTCAATATATAATTTAAAATTGGGCCTACGCCAAGTAAACTCAATGGTTATCTTGACCGGGTATAGCCCAACAATTCACCAGCACCAAAATGGTGTGAGCTCAATGTAGGTCAGCTTTCCTTTCAAAACTCAGTAATTGGCTGGTCACCAATCCCATAGATAGGTAATCCTTACAGACACCATAGTATCAGGACATGATGCCATCGTTCGTAATCTTTCTCCTTGAATGATTTCTTATATTTACATATTGCAGTATGCTCTTTCAATTTTCTTTTTTCTAGCTGAAGAATGATTAAACGACCCTCTTTTCCAATTTTTCTTTTGGTTTGATATACGGAGCTTGCACTAAAAATTGGTGGGAAAATATGCAAGTTCGGTGTAAAGACACTGTGATTAATGCTTTTGTTAGAATAGATTCTGCCACCTCTAGATCTTAACGTTTTTTGACAGTCTATTCCAACTTACAATAACGCCAATTTTTGTTAATCCCTTTTTCAGCACAAAAGAAAATGTTCGAACTGGATATAACAAAAAAAAAAACAGAGGAAATGTTTCTCGAAAATTCAGGCTGTTTAAACTCGTAAGTTTGATTTCGGCCTACCTATAAAAAATGAAAAGACATTTATGAAAAATTACTGTTTTTCGATTTACGGTGAACGCATTTAACATATGTCAATTACAACCACAAGAGCTGAACCATTGATCCAACGCACTAGCTCATGACATTGTGCACATATTCATACTAAATATAGTTTTTTTTTTTTTGAAGAGTCAGGATCACATGTCTAATAGTAATTCCTATCCCGAATTTATTAAAAATTCTCACTTTTAATGAAAGAATACCATAATAATAATAACACTTGACATTTATAGATAAGCTTTAAAAATATCACAAGTATCAGGAAAAAAAAATCTCACACTTAACAACCTAAACAACCTCTTATTGTTATTATTAACAAATAAAGAACTTGAACCTACCAAACAAAACCAACAGAATTAACAAAAGGACATAAATGAAATAAAAATAATGCAAACACTATACAACTTCCTTAGGACCTAATGCACAGAGACACCACCCTTATCCATTCGAAATATGCCTTTGAGAATTGAAGGGAGCTTAGAACCATGTTGCCAAACCTTGTAGACCCCTGATGCACCGAGTCTCGCACAACCATCTGCCAAGGAACTACATTTTTCTATAAATCTGTCTAACCCACAAGTAGAGGCCATCCATTAGTTTAATCAACTCTTCCCAATAATCCTCCAAATACCAAAACCCACATCTCTTTTTCCTAAGCCCGTCATTTACTAACATGGAGTCCATTTCAACTTCCACCTTTCCAGACCCAAAAATCTCACAGTTCTCAAACCTTGAAGTAAAGCCATAAATTCTACAACATTATTAGATTTTACACCAGTTGACATGGAAAAACCAGAAATCAAATTTCCACTATGGTCTCGAATTACTCCACCTGCACCTGCACTTGAAGGAACTTCCATCCATATTGAGTTTAACCCAATTCTTGGGAGGAGGGACCCATTTTACAATCTGAAATGACTTCAATCTTTTAGGCTTAATCGGCAAATTTAAAGCTTTAAAATCTCTTCATCTCTACAACGGAAGCTAAAGGATTTTTTTAGTTTTTCACCTGCAATAGCCAACCAATATTTGATAGTATTTCTAACAACTTGAATCGATTCATGAATTCCCTCCATTCTAGCTTTACATCGACGCCACCAAAGCCTCCAAGTAATTATGGAAGGAAGAATTCCTATCAATTGTCCACTTTGTGAATTGTTGGCTCTCCTGTACCAGGATTCTATCCTTTGTTTCCAAGTTTGACCTTCTAGTCTAGGAACAAGTGTTTGAAATGTTTTGATCAAGTTAATCAAAACAATGAAATGTATTCACTATTTATAGAGTTGTCGATACATGAAATAACAGAGTAACATATTATAGTTTACAGAATATCTATTCTGTTTTACAAAAATTCAAATTCAAATGTTATAAGCTGGCTGATGAGGTTTGTTGGTGATTGATATTATCTACTAGAATATCGCTGGAGTTGGCATCAGGTACATCAATAGTTTGTGGTAAATCTTCATCCTTAATAGCCCCCCTCAAAATGATGGTGGGAGGAGGGAGTAACAACCATCAATTTGTCTCGCAATAATAAGAAATGAGAAGAAGATAATTCTTTAGTGAATATGTCAGCTAACTGATCAGTAGTAGAGATGTGTTGTAATTGAATATCCTTGTTTTGCACCTTCTCTCAAACAAAGTGAAAGTCCATTTCTATGTACTTTGTACGTGCGTGAAACACTAGATTAGTGGCTAGTGCAAGAGCTCCAAAGTTATCACAATAAATAGTTGGAATGGTAGGGAGAGTAACTTGTAATTCACGTAGTAACATACAAAGCTAGTAAATTTCAGCAGTGACAAAGGCTAAGGCACGATACTCTGTCTCGATACTAGATCTAGACACGACAGGCTGCTTCTTTGTAGACCAGAAAATAAGGGAATTACCAAAATAAATGGCATACCCTGTTGTAGACTTTCTATCATTGGGATTTTCCGCCCAATTGGAGTTGCAAAACGCCTTGAGTGATGGTGAATCGGGTGTGAGCCAGAGACCATAATCTGGTGTCCCTTTGAGATAGCGTAAGATACGCTTTGCTGCGGCCCAATGCACCATAGTGGGAGAGTGTAAAGCTTGATAAAGCTGGTTGACAAAATAGGAGATTTCAGGCTTGGTTAGAATGCAATATTGTAGAGCACCAATAACTTGACGATAAATAGTAGGTTCAGAGAGAGGCTCGCCATCACCAAGCATCGAGCTAAGTATAGCTTAGCACCAAGCATGCCTATCTTGAGGAGCAGATCTGTAATATACTTTGTTTGCCGAAGGTGCAATCCAGATGTAGATCGAGAGGCCTCAATGCCAATGCGAAGAAAGTAACTGAGCTCACCAAGATCTTTTAATGGAAATTTTCTTTGTAGGGCGCTGATAAGAGATGATATTGCAGCATTATTGTTTCCTGTGACTAAAATGTTATCAATGTAAACCAAAACATACAAAGTAATGGATTGATGCTTGTATGTAAATAGAGATGTGTCAACAAGTGAGCCAAGGAACCCGAGTTCTTGTAGTGTTTGAGAGAGACAATTAAACCGAGCTCGTAGGGCTTATTTAAGACCATAGAGAGTCTTATGTAATTTGCACACAAAGTCAAGGTGTAGGGGATTAACAAAACCCTTTGGTTGCTCTATATATACTACATCATCTAAAACACCATGTAAAAATGCATTAGAAACATCAAATTGCTTAATAGGCCAATTAAACTGGATGGCAAGGGCTAGCACCATTCGGATGGTTGACTATTTAATAACTGGACTAAATGTTTCACTATAATTAATGCCACTACGTTGATCAAAGCCTTTGGCAACAAGGCGAGCTTTGAATCTGTCAATGGTTCCATCGGATTTTCTTTTAATTTTATAGACCCACTTGTTTCTAACAATGTTGAATACAATGGTTTAGGACATAAACTCCAGGTGCTAGTGTTGAGGAGAGCATCAATCTCTACTTGCATACCCCTTTTCCACTTAGGAAAGGAGATTGCTTGGATAAAGCAGGTGGGTTCATTTTCGGAGAGGTTAGAATGAAAAGTTTTGTAAAGGTGTTTGGTGCAATAGGATGTGGTATAATTTGGGAATTGTTTGGGTTTGGAATGTCCTGTTTTCAATTGAGTCAACTTAGGATGTGAAGGAATGAGGTGAGTATTAGAAGTTTGAGTATGAGGCATGGATAGTAAATGGTCAGATGAACTGGTGAAGGAATGAGATATATTGGTATTAGGAATGGAAATAAGTGAAGAAGGAGTAGAATGAGATATACTGGTGTCAGGAGATGTAATAAGTGAAGAGGGAGGAGAGTGAGATATACCTGTATCAGGAAGTTGCTTATTGGGATGGAAGAGTGTCGTAGGGAGAGGCATGGATGTTAGAATGATATGTGTTTGATAGTCAACAGGTAATACACTTGTAGGTGATGAATGAATTTGATCTATGTCCCTTACTAGAAAGAATCCTTCATCAAATATAACATGGCGTGAAACAAACACTTTCTTGGAGGAAGGATCAAGACATCTATAACCTTTTTTATTGGAACTATCACCAAGGAAAATACACAACTTGCTTCGAAAGTTGAGTTTATTTGATGAACAAGGCCTTAATAATGGATAACAAGCATACCTAAAAACACATAAGAATTGATAGTTGGGTCATGACCAAACAACTTAAAATATAGAGACGTATTGCCAAGAATTGAAGTAAGGAGTCTAGTTATTAAATTTATGGCTGTTTGGAATGCATCAACCCAGAAATTTGATTTTATGTGTGATTGAGCAATAAGAGAGAGACCAATTTTCATGATGTGCCTATGCTTTCTTTCAGATATACCATTTTGCTCAGGTGTATAAGAACAAGTCCATCTATGATAGATGCCATTGCTGTCAAGAAAATTTTTGAATTGGTGAGACATGTATTCTCCACCTCCATCACTTTGTAATTGTTTGATTTTGGTGGAAAATAGATTTTCAGCCAGAATTTTGTATTTAATAAAGCAAGAGAGCACATCAGATTTTTGGTGAATAGGATACAACCATGAAAATTTAGAAAAGTCATCAATGAATATAACATAGTAGTGGCATCCACTTAGAGATGAAATAGAGCAAGACCATACATTTGTATGTATAAGTTCAAGAGGTGAAGTAGAGAGATGATGAGAATCAGAAAATGTTAATTTTTTTATTATTTCTCATTTGACAAGAGAAACATACATTAGAGGAGACTAACTTGCCCAGAACACGTAAGTTGTGAGAACGAATCAAATGATGAACAGTTTTGTCTGAAGGGTGTCCTAATCTAGAATGCAACATATCAAATGTAGTTTTATTTCCTAAGTAGGCTACAAAATCATGCTTGACACCATGCTTATTATTCTTGGGATTCTTGCTCAATTAGACAGGATAACGACCAGATTCACTTTGTCCCTCCAGCAGTGTTGTTCTCATTAGATTGTTCTTCACAATATAAGAGGAACCAGTTAGGATAAAGAAACTATTATTTTCAATACAAAACCAGTTAATGGAAAGCAAATTAGCTGAGATGTTGGGACAATGGAGAATATTTTTCAAGGAAAATGTATGCTAACCAGATTGAAAGTTGAGATGAACCAGAATAGAAGAAGGGTAAAGCCATTACCAACCAGAATAAAAGGTTGTTGAATGGTGAGATTGGCAAGCTCGAAAGTGATGTGTGCATTAGCACCACTATCTACAAACCAAGGTTGCTCCCCTCCATGAATGATGTTGGATTTTGCAACCATAGCAGCTAACTGTCAAGAGGATGTCGACCCTGGTAAGCGTAGTCCATTCTGTGATAGCAATCTAATGTACGATGATTGGATTTGCCACAGATTTGGCATGGTGATCTTGGTGCAGCGGGTCCTTGGGAAGCAAGATTTTGGTGTTGAGATTGCTGAGAAATAATTGCTTGTTGCTGGGAAGATTGGCCTTGGGAGGAAGGTGACTTGGAACCAGCAAAATTTGGAGAGAACTTTTGGTATTTCTGTGGACCTGCAAATTCTTTTTGTTGCCATAGTGGTGAGAAGGGTCATGCTTAGGTGCATAGAGAGCAAATGTTGCAGCATCTGGTGCAGCTGCCTTATTTTGATTTTCGATTAGGATTTCATATGACAGAAGCTCGGCTTGAGAATCACCAAATGATAATGTGTCTCTGGTAGCAAAAGAAAAATAGGAACTAAAGGCACTATAAGCAGGAATGAGGCCATTAACAATGAAAGAGATGAGGTCTTCATCACCTATTGTTTTGACAACAGCTGCCAATTGATCTGTCCACAATTTCGCTTGTCGAAGATACTCAGTGCAAGAGAGGTTTCCTTGACTCAAATTCTGAAGTTGACATTTGAGATGAGCCACCCTTGAGCGAGATTGTGAAGCAAATTTGTTGGAGAGGTGCTGCCACACCTGTTGAGATGTCTGTAAACCATAGACAGTAGAGAGAATATTTTCAGCTAGAGTTGTGTTAATCCAGCTTAGTAAGAATTGATCCTTTTTTTCCATTGAACTAAAGCAGGATTAGGAATTTCCTTCCCTTTAGAATCAGGAAGAGTTGCAACAGGGCAAGTGTCAGAACCATCCAATAACTCGTGACTCGTGAGAATGTGAGCAAATTGAGATAACCAACTTAGATAATTTGTCCCATCCAACTTGACAGAGACAAGTTGAACAATGTTAGGAAAATTGAAGGTGGAAGTTGGAGTAGCGGAAGCATAAGCCATTTGGATCAAAGCGTGAGCTGATTGCTCTGGCACCAAGAAAGAATTAAATTTAAAACAAGTGTTTGAAATGTTTTGATCAAGTTAATTAAAACAATGAAATGTATTCACTAGTTATAGAGTTGTCGATACATGAAATAATAAAGTAACAGATTATAGTTTATAGAGTATCTATTCTGTTTCACAAAAATTCAAATTCAAATGCTATAAGCTGGCTGATGAGGTTTGTTGGTGATTGATATTATCTACTAGAATATCGCTGGAGTTGGCATTAGGTACAACAATGGTTTGTGGTAAATCTTCATCCTTAACATGCCCAACTGATTTGAACATATACTATATACTTGTTTAACAAAATTCCTCCAAGGCAAGAATATGATTTTGATTCTCATAGCGTCCAGACATACAACAATCACAATTCAATACCATGTAAATCCCAGCACTCCTTATACAATCATCAACTGGAAGACAACCATACTAAGTGTTGCCCAGATGACTAACACAAGAGGGGGGTGAATTGAGTTGTATTTAAAAAAAAATAACAATTATAAATCAAATATATAATATAAAATATAAACAAAATATGAAACAATAATAAATATAAAGAGTAAGGGTAAGAGAGAAGCAAACTCAGTATGTTAACGAGGTTCGGCCCCACTGCCTACGTCCTCGCCTCAAGCTACCTCTTGAGGATTCCCAAATCCACTATTCAATATCCTTTAGGTGGAGATAGAAACCTATTACACCTTTGAGCAGTACCGCTCCAAAAAATCCGTGTAGAACACCCTCTACACTTCCAATCACCTTACACTTGGTGATTTAACTATTCCCCGTGTAGAACACCTTCTACACTTCCAATCACCTTACACTTGGTGATTTAACTATTTCCCGTGTAGAACACCTTCTACACACACAAGGGTTATACACACCCTTTTACAAATACAAGAATTGATAGTAGGTAGACTATCAAAGTACACTCCTCAATGAGTGAGATAGAAACAATACAGCGCAACCTATATCTCTCTCAACAAGAACAAGAATTAAGGCTCAAAACTTTAGAAAAGAGAGAATGAGAGTTTTGAAGAAATGATGCAAAACTTAGCAATAGATGTGTAAGCTCTTGTTGTAAATTTTGCAAAACTCAAGTGAGCTATTTATAGGCAAATGATTTTTCAATTTCAAATTTGAAAAGATTCTCATATCAAGAACATCATCATTTACTTTTCAAAAATTTCAAATCTAATATTTTTACTTTTTGCATGTGACAAAAGGAGCACACTTTACTTTTCAAAAATTTCAAACATAATCTTTTACTTTTTGCATATGACAAAAGGAGCACACTTTACTTTTCAAAATTTTCAAATAAAGACATCTACCTTTTGCATAAGTCAAGAAAAGCATCCACCACTTTTGAAAATATTTAAATAAAACATGCACATGTGAAAGATGACAATCAATCATCTTAATATTTTTAAAATTCAAACATTTAATCATGTCATGCACATGTGAAAGATGACAATCAATTATCTTAATATTTTCAAAATTCAAACCTTTAATCATGTCATGCACATGTGAAAGATGACAATCAATCATCTTTCAAAATTTTCAAATTTAATTTTCAAAATATCATGCACATGTGAAAAATGTATTTTAATGTTTTATGATAAAATATTAATTTTGAGTCTTAATCCTAATTTTGAATTTTTAAGAGATTTACAAAATTACTCTATGATTTTAATATGAACTTGTTCCCTTCTTGCTCATACTTGCTTCCTTGATGTGCTTGATTATATTGTGTGGACAACTTGAACTTGAGACTCCTTTATTCTTTGGATTCATTTGTTATCATCAAAATTCATTTGTAGATTTACATGAAACTTGAAACCTTGGGTTCAACAATCTCCCACTTTTTGATGATGACAAATACTTGATAGAACCTGAAGCCTGTATTAATACTTAAGCTCCCCCTGAGAATGTGCGTTAGTTTTTCAAGCAAAAATATAAATATAATTCCAAGCATATATAACAAGTTTAGTAATTTAAACAATATTAAAGTTCTAGTCTAAAACTTATCCCCCTTTTGGCATCATTAAAAAGGAATCATAATTAACTCAATAAGATATATTCCTACAATAACCAATAGACAAATAAAACGCTGCGTTAGTAGAGACTGTAGAGAATTCGGTGTGTAGCCACACGTGTTCGATAAAACCTGCAAAGGCTGGAGACCTAGTTTCGATAATTCGGTGCGGAAGAAGATTTAAATCCGCTTGATGTTATTGACGAATTAGATGTTCCAGAGATTTGAAGTTGAATAATTAAAATTATTCATGTCCGACAAAGACAACAAAAGCTACAGGCCTAGCTCTGGCAATGCGGTGCGGAGCCATGCATGTCCGACAAAACCTGCAAATGTTGGAAGTCTAACTCTGGCAATTCGGTGCAGAGCCACGCGTATCTGACAAAACCTGTAAAGGTTGGAGGCCTATCTCTAGCAGTCGGTGCGAAAGCAGATTTAAATCAATCGCCTGATGTTGTTGACAAACGGGTTTGAAGGCTCTGAGTTTCTATAAAAAAAATCATTTTCACCTATCGGATACCAAAAAAAATATCGCTTCTTGACCTAAGTTATGTTTTTTTCATAACGATAGAATGACGGAAAAAATTTCGTCTGATAATCTTCCGGATTTGAATCAGGAACCATCTCAACCAATCATTTTATCTCATGAGGTTGTCAACACCATGATAGAAGCAGAAATGCATTTTTCAAATAGAACTGATTCTGAGGTTGTTGCAGCATCAAGAACTCTCAGTGCTCAATATGTTGCCTCTGTTACGACCATGTCTCGGAGATTACTAGCGAGGGCAAATGAAGTTGATCGACTTAACAATCAAATATCTGCTCTGCATCAAAAGCTTGCAAATAAGGGCAGAAAGAATAAGAAGTTAAAGCAAGAAAATAAAGATTTGACGGAATTCGCTCGTGTTTTGAAACTTCAAATAGAGGAATCGGAACGAGTAAGAGTTCAAGCACAGAGTCAACATCAGCAGATAATGGCAGCGTTTCACGAGAGAAACAGGGACAATTATAATTAATCTCGCTAGCTTAGTTCGGTAACTTTTGACAATATGCATTTGGCATATCTTGTAAGCTTGACTAAGTAAGATTTGAAGAGATGACAGTTTGTCTTCTACTTATTTCCATCTTTATAAAAGCAATCCTTAGCTTTATCTAATCCGCATCAAATCTTTTTTTCATTGTTGTAGTTCATCTTCATTCTCACTTTACAAAATCTTAATGGCTCATCAATTCTCCTTCAGTGCTTCTCGTGATCAATCTATTTCTGCATCTGTCGTAAGTGCCATGAAGCAACAAAACACTGATTTGGCTAATAAATCAGATCATGATGCCATTTACGAGCTTGTGGGTCTCGGGACTCGATACTCATCTTCCATTGTTGCTTTTTCCGCTCGGTTGCAGTCCAAAACTTGCGAAATAGAGAAGTTTAATGAGACTGTATCTGTACTTCAACGACTTGTTTATGAGTCAAACAAAAAAATAGTAGAGTTAAAGCAACAGAATAAGGATTTGAAATCCTTGCTTACCTCTTCATTTCGATTGCCTAATTCTTTAGACAAGGATGGCATGATGATTTATGAGGAGCAAATGCATTTGAATGATGAGGCTAAACGTCTCAAGTTTCTGTAGGTCATTTAAGATAATGAAATAAAAGTATCTAGCAGATATCCATGGCATGCATCATTCCTATTTCTCTTCTAATCATGCATAGTCTATCTTCTGGTAGGGGTTTTGTGAAAATGTCTGCCAATTGATCATGTGTACTAGTGAATTCTAATACAATATCGCCCTTTTGCACATGATCTCTAAGAAAATGATATCTAATTTCAATATGTTTGGTCTAAGAATGTTGTATTGGATTCTTTGAAAGATTTATAGCACTTGTATTATCACATTTGATTGGAATGTGATTGTACATAAGTTTAAAATCCTCAAGTTGTTGCTTCATGTAAAGAACTTGAGCACAACAACTACCCGCAGCAACATATTCTGCCTCAGTAGTAGATAGTGCAACAGAATTTTGTTTTTTACTAAACCAAGAAACTAGTGCACGACCTAAGAAGTGACATGCTCCACTAGTGCTTTTTCGATCTATTTTACAGCCAACATAATCTGCATCTGTGTAGCTGATTAGATCGAAAGATGTGTGCTTAGGGTACCATAACCCTAAGTTAATTATACCACTAAGATATCTAAGAATGCGCTTAACTGCAATTAAATGTGATTCTTTTGGAGATGATTGAAAGTGTGCACATAAGCACACACTAAACATAATATCTGGTCTACTGGCTATCAAATATAATAAGCTACCGATCATACCTCGATATACCTTCGAGTCAACTGGTTTACCGGTTTCATCTTTATCAAGTTTAGTGGATGGACTCATTGGTGTTCCAGTTTCCTTTGCACCTTCCATCCCAAATTTCTTCAGCAATTCCTTAATATATTTCGATTGATTGATGAATGTCCCACTTTTTGCTTGCTTAATTTGTAATCCGAGAAAAAATATAAGCTCTCCCATCATGCTTATTTCAAATTCTTCCTGCATAGTCTTAGCAAAAACTTGGCACATATTTTCATTAGTAGCACCGAATATTATATCATCAACATAAATCTGAATCAAAAGAATATCATCATTTTCGTATTTAATGAAAAGAGTTGTATCAATTTTTCCTCTTGAAAAGCCTTTTTTAATCAAGAAACCACTAAGTCTCTCGTACCACGCTCTAGGAGCTTGTTTGAGTCTATATAGTGCTTTTGTGAGTTTGAAAACATGATTTGGAGAAATATGATTTTCAAAACCTGGAGGTTGCTCAACATATACCTCTTCATTTATAAAACCGTTTAAGAAAGCACTTTTAACATCCATTTGAAAAAGTTTGAAATCTTTATAACAAGCATATGCAAGTAGCATTCGAATAGCTTCTAATCTTGCGACTGGTGCATATGTCTCATCATAATCGATTCCTTCTTCTTGATTGAAACCTTGGGCTACAAGTCGAGCCTTATTTCTAGTAATGACTCCGGACTCATCTTTCTTGTTTCTAAAAACTCATTTTGTTCCAATAATAGTATGATTTTTTGGTCTAGGAACAAGTGTCCAAACATCATTTCTTTCAAATTGATTAAGCTCTTCTTGCATAGCTAGAATCCAAGATTCATTAAGAAGTGCTTCATCAATATTTTTAGGTTCAATCTGAGATAGAAAAGCAGTATGATTGTAAATATTTCTAAGAGATGATCGAGTGCTTACACCTCGTGAAGGTTCCCCCAGAATTTGTTCCACTGGATGATCTTTCACAAATTTCCACTGTTTGGTTACATCTTGTATTAAATTTTGATGATCTTTCCTGATATCTCCATGTTGGACTTCCTCTATTGTGTTCTCTTTGTTGAGATTGAGACTTTCCGTATTATTTATACCTCCTGTTTCTTCATCAATAGATTTCTTGGAGAGTAGAGAATTAGATTCATCAAATACTACATGCATAGATTCTTGTACAGTCAAAGTCTTTTTATTGAATACTCTATAAGCTTTACTATTAGTAGAATACCCGAGAAAGATACCTTCATCAGATTTTGCATCAAACTTGCCTAAATTATCTCTGTCATTTAAAATAAAACATTTGCATCCAAATACATGAAAGTAACAAATGTTGGGCTTTTTCTCATTCCAAAACTCATAGGGGGTTTTATCTAATTTAGACCTTAGCATAATTCTATTTATAACATAACATGCAGTACTTACCGCTTCAGCCTAAAAATAACTAGGCAAGTTGTTCTCATTGAGCATTGTTCTTGCCATCTCTTGAAGAGATCTATTTTTCCTTTCTACTACCCCATTTTGTTGAGGACTTCGAGGAGCAGAAAAATTATGCACAAAACCATTTTCATTACAAAATGTTTCAATATTTTTATTAACAAACTCTTTTCCCCTATCACTTCGGATACTTGAAATAGTAGAACCCTTTTCATTTTGAATTCTCTTGCATAACTTGGTAAAAGCATTATGTGCCTCATCTTTATGAGTAAGAAAGATGACCCAAGTATATCTAGAGAAGTCATCAACAACAACAAATGCATAATATTTTCCTCCTAAACTTGCAACTCTATTTGGTCCAAAAAGATCCATGTGTATCAGTTGCAGTGGTCTAGTAGTGGAAATATATTTCTTGATTTTAAAAGAAGTTTTTGTTTGTTTACCAAATTGGCATGCATCACAAATTTTGTCTTTAAGAAAATTTACCTTTGGTAAACCTCTCACAAGATCATTTTTTGAAAGTTTGGAAATAAGTTCCATATTGGCATGACCTAGTCTTCTATGCCATAACCAATTAGTTTCATTTTGAGATGAAAAACAAATCGCATCTTGTGAGGTAATTTCTTCAAAATCAAATGTATAAACATTGTTACTTCTAAAAACAATAAAACAAATATTACAATCATAATCATTCAATATAATGCAATTATCCATTTTGAAAGTAACTGTAAATCATTTATCACATAATTGACTTATGCTTAAAAGATTATGTTTTAAACCTTCAACAAGTAGAACATCTTCAATTATAAGAGAAGACTCATTACCAATTTTACATATTCCCACGATCTTCCCTTTCGAGTTGTCTCCAAATGTCACGTGTCCTTCTTCTTTAGATCTAAGATCAAAGAACTTAGTCTTGTCTCCCGTCATGTGTCTTGAACATCCACTATCTAAAAACCATTTATTTTTTATCGTGGAAGACGTCATGCACACCTATAAAAACAATTAAAATGATTTTTTTTGGCACCCAAGTTCTTTGGGTCCTTTATTTATTAGTATTAGAAGAAATAAGATTTTTAGGTACCCATATGGCCCTAATAGTCATTGTATGTTTTCTTCTAATAGGACAAGCAAAATAATTATGACCATTTCTATTACAAAAATTGCAAATAGCATGTGACATATATGAAGAACTTGAGTGATTATAATAGTATCCTTTTTTAACAAAATTATTTTTATGAAAAGAATTTTGAATATTGGACTTTGATTTAGAAGGATTATCAAAGAAGTTTTTATAAGGTTTGTATTTTTGTTTTGGCATATATCCCAAGCCTGCCTTATCAAAAACACATCTTTGACTACCAAGAAGTTTTTCAAAATTTCTTTTTCCATTCGTAAATTTTTCAATAATATTTTCTAAATCAGTTTTCTTTTTCTTCAACTCAAAATTTTCATCTTTCAAGACAATACTTTCTTTTCTTAAAATATCAATTTCGTTTGTTAAAGCAGAATTTTTCTTTTTCAAAACAGTATACTTGATACCCAATTTTTCAAATTCCTCATATATCTCTTCTAAAACATTTTGCAATTCTTCATATGAAGGATCTTCAATATTATCAAGATTTGTTACCTCAATGTCATCTTTAGCCATAAGACAAAGATTTGCTGATTCTCCATTGCTTGCTTCACTATCTGAGCTACTTGAATCATCATCCCATGTAACTTTCATTGCTTTTTTGCCTTTGTTTCGATCTTTCTTTAGCAGAGGACAATCTGACTTGATATGACCAGGTTTATTGCATTTATAACAAATTAAAGTGTCATTTTTACCTGAATCTTTCTTGGAAAACTTTTTGAAGGATTTCCTTGGAGGAGTTTTATTTTTCTTTAAGAACTTCTGAATTCTTCTTGTTATCATCGCAAATTCTTCATCTTTGTCGTCATTTTCCTCATCTTCATCACTTTCACTTTCATGTGGAACAGCTTTAAGTGTCAAGCTCTTCTTTGACTTTCCTTCTTCTTCTCCTCTTTTCAATGTGTACTCATGGGTGATAAGTGACCCGATGAGTTCATTCACTTCGAGCTTCTTAAGGTCTCTAACTTCAAGAATCGCTGTCACTTTTGATTCCCAACGTTTTGGTAGAGAGTTGAGAATTTTTCTTACTATCTCCACTTTGGAATAAACTTTGCCAAGAGCTGTCAAGCTGTTTATGATAGTAAAACGAGTGTACATACTAGAAATAGATTCATCATCATTCATCTTAAACATTTCATATTCATGAGTAAGAATATAAATTTTTGATTCCTTGACTTGAGAAGTTCCTTCATAAGTAACTTCCAAGTTATCCCAAATTTCCTTTGCTGTAGCACAAGTCATTACTCTATTAAATTCATTACCATTGAGAGCATTATATAATAAATTCATAGCAGTTAAATTCAAAGTATAAAGTCTATCATCTTCACGATTAAACTCTTCTTCTTCCTTTTTGACCTTTACTCCATCAACTACTTTTGTTGGAATATAAGGTCCATTTACAATGCATTTCCAGATTTCTCGACCTTGAGCCTGAAGGAATATTCTCATTCTAACTTTCCAGAATGAGTAATTGTCTCCACAAAAGAGTGGAGGCCGACTGCTAGATTGACCTTCACCAAATGAAGCTGCAATGTTAGTCATAAGATCTTAACTCAAAAGATAGTTAATCTTATAATAGAGCTCTAGCTCTGATACCAATTGTTACTGACCATAGGCCGCACCTATGTCACCTAACAACTGTACCTACCAGACTAGCCGGCCACCGTCTCTACCGGTGCACCGTCACCCATGGTCGGAGAGTCTTACTTCGGTGACACAGTCACAAGCGAGAGTTCCCATGAGTGATCTGCCTGTATGAACAGTACATGTCAACTAGCTCTGATACCAATTGTTACCGATCATAGGCCGCACCTATGTCACCTAACAACTGTACCTACCAGACTAGCCGGCCACCGTCTCTACCGGTGCACCGTCACCTATGGTCGGAGAGTCTTGCTTCGGTGACACGGTCACAAGCGAGAGTTCCCATAAGTGATCTGCCTGTATGAACAGTACAGGTCAACTAGCTCTGATACCAATTGTTGCCCAGATGACTAACACAAGAGGGGGGTGAATTGAGTTGTATTTAAAAAAAAATAACAATTATAAATCAAATATATAATATAAAATATAAACAAAATATGAAACAATAATAAATATAAAGAGTAAGGGTAAGAGAGAAGCAAACTCAGTATGTTAACGAGGTTCGGCCCCACTGCCTACGTCCTCGCCTCAAGCTACCTCTTGAGGATTCCCAAATCCACTATTCAATCTCCTTTAGGTGGAGATAGAAACCTATTACACCTTTGAGCAGCACCGCTCCAAAGAATCCGTGTAGAACACCCTCTACACTTTCAATCACCTTACACTTGGTGATTTAACTATTCCCCTTGTAGAACACCTTCTACACTTCCAATCACCTTACACTTGGTGATTTAACTATTTCCCGTGTAGAACACCTTCTACACACACAAGGGTTATACACACCCTTTTACAAATACAAGAATTGATAGTAGGTAGACTATCAAAGTACACTCCTCAATGAGTGAGATAGAAACAATACAGCGCAACCTATATCTCTCTCAACAAGAACAAGAATTAAGGCTCAAAACTTTAGAAAAGAGAGAATGAGAGTTTTGAAGAAATGATGCAAAACTTAGCAATAGATGTGTAAACTCTTGTTGTGAATTTTGCAAAACTCAAGTGAGCTATTTATAGGCAAATGATTTTTCAATTTCAAATTTGAAAAGATTCTCATATAAAAAACATCATCATTTACTTTTCAAAAATTTCAAATCTAATATTTTTAGATTTTGCATGTGACAAAAGGAGCACACTTTACTTTTCAAAAATTTCAAACATAATCTTTTACTTTTTGCACATGACAAAAGGAGCACACTTTACTTTTCAAAATTTTCAAATAAAGACATCTACCTTTTGCATAAGTCAAGAAAAGCATCCACCACTTTTGAAAATATTTAAATAAAATATGCACATGTGAAAGATGACAATCAATCATCTTAATATTTTCAAAATTCAAACATTTAATCATGTCATGCACATGTGAAAGATGACAATCAATTATCTTAATATTTTCAAAATTCAAACCTTTAATCATGTCATGCACATGTGAAAGATGACAATCAATCATCTTTCAAAATTTTCAAATTTAATTTTCAAAATATCATGCACATGTGAAAAATGTATTTTAATGTTTTATGATAAAATATTAATTTTGAGCCTTAATCCTAATTTTGAATTTTTAAGAGATTTACAAAATTACTCTATGATTTTAATATGAATTTGTTCCCTTCTTACTCATGCTTGCTTCCTTAATGTACTTGATTATATTGTGTGGACAACTCGAGCTTGAGACTCCTTTATTCTTTAGATTCATTTGTTATCATCAAAATTCATTTGTAGATTTACATGAAACTTGAAACATTGGGTTCAACACTAAGCCTTCCACATAATAATCCACATTTTACTCGACAAAGATGGATGCCACACCCATTCATCCAAGGTATTTTAGGAGAACAAATCCGAATACATTCCCATATACTGCGAGTTGAGAAACTTCCTTGAGAATTTGGCAGTTAAATAAGAATGTCTTTACCAGGTTTAACACTACCCAACTCATTCAAGATTTGATTGGTTGTTTCAACTCCTACCAAACGATTAAATATCTCAACATTCCATCTGTTTTCCGTTTTGCAATCTAACAACAATATCTCCGGCATTTCATTAATAGGAAGATGATCAACAATCGAACCATCCATAAGCCACTTATCTTTCCAGAATGACACATTTCCATCCCTTACCCTCCACTTAGAAAACTGAATGAATAAAGGAAGATGGAACAATAGCATTTTCCAAAACTTTGATCCCTTCATAGAATCAACCATAGCAATATGCTTATTACCTACATACTTAGCAAGAAAAAACTGAGCCCAAATTGATTTCCCTTGAAGCAGGTTCCAAGTCAACTTCATGTGCAACGATGTTTGGACTTCCTGAAAATTACAAAAACCCACCCCTTTCTCTAAAACCGGTTTACATAAATCATCCTAAGCCCTTCCCCCTTTTTTTTTTTTGGTTTACCATCACAAACACCCTAGAAAAAGATACTCATATATCTCTTCAAATTTTCAATCACAACTGTGGGAGTTTGCAAGATCGAAAGGCAATGTATAGGAATACTTTGAAGAACATTTTTAACAAAAGAAGCCTTGCACCGCTAGACAGAAGTCAGGTCTTCTACCCCTCTAAACGATCCCTCACTTTCTTCAACAATCCTTCAAAATGAACAGAAAGCAACCTTCTGCAAATAATGGGAACCCCTAAATAATAAAAATATTTTAATCAACAAACTTTAAAATTAACAAAAATCTGATATTGGGAATTGTTAAGGAGAAATTTATAAATCTCATATTGAATGAAAGTATTGCACTGATATTGTGTGAAGATAATAAGATTTTATAAAATAATATTATACGAAGATAAATGCTTTAGTCACAATGAGATCTTATAAAATAAAGTTTATAAATTGATGTACCTTAATGTGATACATCATATTATAAAATTACTTTTATTATAAAATAAATATAACATATCATATGAAATTCTGTTATTTTGTGAATTTATTATTATAACAACTCTTTATAGTTGTTAAGAAACGAATAGATGACCCAATATATTATTATTATTATTATTATAAAACCAAGTGAGGGAAGAGGCCTATTAGATGTAGTGATGGGTCATGTCATTCGCTCAGCTACAACCCAAGTTGTCGGATAGCATTAAATGAGCTGAAAAGTTAGTGTGCAACGATAAGCCCAGGCATCCACTCACCTTTGTGTATAAGTTAGTGCGCGCGCCTCCCACCCCACTCACAAAGGATAGACTACTATTGACCCACGCATAATGTAACAAGCAATGACTAACATGAGAGGGGGGAAACTTGCAACTCATTCAATGTCTAGTACACCCTCCATAATCCACCATTAGAGGGTGGAGACCACCACAACCATGTATATAAACACGTCTCGAATGTAGGTAAAATTCTCTGAACACTTTCTCCTTAAATTTCTGCTTAAAGAGATAATTATGACTTACGCATTGGAGGTGATGGTCACCACCCTGAGCTCCCATCTTCTTGGGTCTTGCAAGTTGAATAAAAGAATAATAGAGTTGTAGGCTACAAAACACGACCTCAACAATTGTAATAGCTCTTTTCTCCCTTATTCGAATGTTAAGTCTCGCACAATTATTAGGTGAATAGGCTATATACCATTGAGAAATCTTGATTGTAACTTTAATTATTTAGTTTGGAGGGTATCACAATAGATGATCGTTAATGTGTCCAAAGATCATGACATCAAACGTGGATTGAATTACAAATAATTGCGGCACATATATTTTTGTCACAATAACAATTAATTGAGTTGCTTTTGACATCAAGCGCTTCTCCTGATCATGATTCATACCGCCACATCATATACAGACATTAAGCATTCTTATTTTCAATTTTGCTAGATATATGAAAAGGTTGATGATAATTATATGGTTGACCCACATTCTCAAATATTAATTCACCCAATCGATCAAATCATAAATTTGTGTTTTTAGGTAAGGAACAATAGCTAATTACCAATACCAAGTAAACTTTACTTTTTGTCTTGAGAGGCCTAATACGTTTTTAAAGATTAAAAAAAAAATATATTTTATACTTCATCTTTATAAGGTGCGACCCAAAACACGTGAAAAGTTTCGTAACCAATAAATGGCTCTCAAATAAAACATTGAGTAATTTTTGGGCCCCGCAGTTGGAACCGCTTTACATCTTCACGGGCTTATTTTATTAAAAAAATTAAATATATTTTGTTTGCATACCCACTTTTATCATTTTTGAGAAAAAAAAAATGAGCAGTGAAAAAGTGTAAAATAAATTACGCTTATGAGGGCACTAAGAAGCCCCAACTACGAAGTCCCATATCATTGCTCAAAACAAATAGATCTTCTTCATTCCATGATCAAATTTGTTTCTAATTTATATATTTCTTTTCTTCTTTTTTTAAATAAGAAAAGTGTATTTGCATTTTACATCATGGCAGTAAATATGAAATATCGTCGAGCTTTCGAGATTAATTAGGATTTTAGACTGTTGCATCGAGTACTGATAAAAAGAAAATAAAATATTGCATAGGAACTCATTTAATTGGTGTAAGAGTAATATTACATACAATCATTTTTGTGCACTTCTTGTGTACTCCGCTCATATGATTGACCAAAATATTTATTTTATATTATAAAAGTTGATACAACCAATCATATTGGTGAAATGCACAAAAATGACTTAACATAAAGATTTTCTTGATGTAATTACTTTACAGTAGTGCTAGGTACATACAATTTGTAGAAGCAAGTTGCGTACCTATCTGATATGGCACTTGTGCTAGTCAGATGCTTAATTAAAAAAATGTGTGTAAAAGTTGAAGGATAAAGAGATGAAAACATGGATATTTTGTAGCTTCACTAACAAGCTTCACGTTCATGAACAACTCTATTTTCATCTCCAAGTGAAATCATCAGAAAAATGAATACGTAAAAACTCGAACCAAGGAAGAGAAACCCCAAATCGTAGGTTTCCATCTTCATATTTTTCATCTACTACAGATTTTTGATAAAATTTCGTGAATTGGTGATTGTCTAAAAATCCAGAAATCTTTGTCAAAATTAGTCATTTTCTTACAAATAATCGATACTTAAGCTTTTAAGAAATCTCTATCTTTATTCTGGATCAATCGTCTAGACGAAAGAATAATGAAAATTTTAATTTGTCTTTGCAGAACATTTTGGATCGATGTGAGGAGTTTGCAGAACATTTGGACGAGCTTGTCTCTTCAATATAGTTTTCGGTGAGCTTATATATATATATTTTTTTTGGCTTCATTTCCTTTTTTATTTTTGGGCAGCTTCTTCATCACTTTGTTTATTTATTTTTTTTAGTTTGAAGATGATGATGGTGATAGAGTTTCCCTTGAGAGTGTGTATCCATTTATACCCAGTTTTCATATTTACAAACAACTATGTAAAGGGATTAATGTTGACAGATGGAGGCACTTGACGAAATCTGTGTTTTATTGTAGATAGGGGTGTAAATGGTTCGGTCCGGTCCGGGAAATTTGTGGACCGATTTCATTCAGTCCAAGAATTCTCTCACCCTGGACCGGACTGAACAGGAGTTCGGTCCAATTCGGTCCAGGGGCGGTCCGGTCCGGTCCAGGGGTGCCCCATATGATTTAATGGGCTAAATTTAATATAAAATTCTACAATGATCAAATATTTTTTTGGTCCAAATTTAACTACTATAAATTATAATATGTTAATATTATAAAAGTATATATTATATATTAATATGTTAGTATATATTATATATTAAGTATGTTAGTAAATTATAACTAATAGTCTAATAGTCTAATAACACTTTCACATTAGTACATGTTAATAAACTATAACTAATAAGTAATAACACTATTATAATTTACATTAGTATATTATATATTTATATGTTTGTAAATAGTGATAAATTAGTAATAATATATTAAATAATAATAATACACTTATTATTTATATGTTAATATATAAGAGTATATATTATATATTAATATGTTAGTTAATATTAAATATTAAGTATGTTAGTAAACTATAACTAATAATCTAATAGTCTAATAATACTATTACATTAGTATATGTTAATAAACTATAACTAATAAGTAATAATACTATTATAATTTATATTAGTAATTATATATTTATATGTTAGTAAATAGTGATAAATTAGTAATAATATATTAAATAATAATAATACACTTATTATTTATATGTTAATATTATAAGAGTATATATTATATATTAATATATATTAATATTAATATTAAAATTTATATATACATATATTTAAAAATTAAAATTAAAAAAAAAAATTTAGGGGTTCGGTCCGGTCCGGTCTAGGGGGATGAACTCCTTGGACTGGGACCGGACCGGAATTTTCCGGTCCATATATTTTTTGGACCGGACCGGGTCCGGGACAATCGGTCCGGTCCGGTCCGCCGGTCCGGTTCGGTCTTTTTACAACCCTAATTGTAGAGGTTTTGTGCTTCTGTTGTAACCTATATTGCACATTGATTTTGTTTCAATCCCTTATGGCCTATGGGCTTTTAATTGTTGTGCAATTATTAGGCAAGCGTAGATGGGTTTTTGGTGGTCTTATTTTCTAGGTTTGTTTAAGAGTATATATATATATATAATTTCTTGGGGGCATGTGGAATTAGATAGTAGAGGAGACTCAATCTTGTTTGTATTTTGTTTTTCTATTTTGGGTTTAATAAGAAATTTTGCTTTGAATCCCTGTAAAGAATTATATAAAATTAAAGGTAGTGAACTAAATTTCCATTTGAAGGGCATTGGATTCTGAGAGATGATGGCTATTAGGCTTTGGTATTACAGAGTGGCATAGTAAAAGTGGTGGTCTATATGAGTTTGTTTCTGTATTGTTTTTTAGAGATGCCTAATGTAGGAGATAGGCTATTTATGTTTCTAATTTACTTCCATTTTTTTTTTTTTTTTGTGAAAACAGGTTTTTTGGTAAGATGTTGTACAAGATCTGGGTATTTACACTTATTCCTTCTAGTTTTTTTGGTGTAGACAGGTTTTTAGTGAAGGATCTAGGTATTTTGTGGATTGATGATTGTCTAAAAATTCAGGTTAGTCAAGGTACTACTCACTCTCCCTCTGATTTTAAATTGTTTTTTCGATTTTGTTATTGATTCTGGTTCTGAGTTCTTCATTGTTGGGCAATTTTATTCTGAGTGTCTTTTAATTTGTTGTTCCCCTCTGTTTGGCTGCTGCAAAACCAGAAGTTAAAGAGTTGGAAAATGAAGAGTTATATCTATTGTTAATGATTGTTTGGGGCCTTGAATAGAGGAAGTTGATTAGATAGCTTGTTTGAATTTCTGTCAAATTATTTTTGTTTTATAGTTATTTGTTCCCTTCATTTAACTTATTTTTAAATATTTAAAATGAAAAGCATAATCAGTACATGTATCAGTTTTATTTATTTATTTTTCTTTGCATCCAGACAGTGATCACTATTGCATTTTTTTTATTTGTGGATCTTTGTTATTTTTTTGAAAATCTTATATATTGGGAATAATGTGACTAACACTTACAAACTTGGAGTGCAGACCTAGTATTGGAGAGAGATGGAATTTCAAGTTCAAAGATGAATCAAGAAAAATGAGTCTCATTTGAGAGAAGGGTCAAGAGCCATGAACACCTTTAGTATTACTGTGTTTTTATATTAGAATTTGGCTCATGTATTGAACTCCATAATTGATATAGAAAATTTTGTACATCCTTGCATGAAATTGTTATAATTGTAATGGTTAATGTGTGTGGTGCTGCAAAACAAGCTAACTTCTAAGTTCTAATTGTTATGGTTAATGATTAATGGCTAATGTATTGGTTTTTTAAAGCAGGTCATTTGTTTTGTTATTAATATGTGTTCAATGTATGAAAAACATCATTTCCAATTTCGTCTATGTTGGACCCAAAAAAAGGCAAAAAAGCAGTAAAACAGACCATAATAAGATTTGAGAAACAGGTATAAAGTTAGACCCGAGGTGATTCTTAAGAATTGTTAGCAATGAAAATGCTCAATTTCAATTGTTTTTTTGTATCTACTTAATTGACATTTAGATTAATAAAATGTTGGACCAGAAACTCATTGTAATTATATGGGTATCCAAAGTACTTAAACAACATGCTTGAAACACTAAAACATAGTTGCTGGTATGCTTATTTCGTCAAAAAATAATTTTCCCAGACTATGGTGTCAAAGAAGAGCAAACCATCAACCATAACCGTGCATAAAAAATGAACCCAAAACAATAAATAAAAGAATGTCATAATTCTTAAAACATCACCCATAATTCTTAAGAGTCTTGATACAAATTTTGATTCTTAAAACTGCATGTAACTCCCAGATATACGAGAGCATTGCCAATACCCTCATTTTCAATGACTTGGGTCAAGTCAAATGATAGCATGCAAATCAACTTTTCCAACTAAATGATAGCATCAGTTTCATAATTCCTGTCAAGCCAAAGCCATATTAAATCAAATATAATCAAAGGATGATATAATTTGTAAAAAAAAAAAAAAAAAAATTGCTTCTTTCCCTCATGAAATATCCTCTCGTTTGCTCAAGCCAACTTGTCTAAGGGATTCACTGTCATACTAGCTAAATATACATTAACAAGCAACTAAGAGAAGCCCGATAATTTTCAAACATTTGTTGTGCCTAACGTCAACAACAAATCACAAGCAAGAGATGCACTCTATTATCAAACCAAATCCAACTAGCAAGAAAGTATTTTATAAAGAAATATTGCATTAAACTAGAATCTGAAACAAATCGAGTCTCATTCCACAATCCAAGTTTCAGAAATTAGTTACGTATTGTATTTCTATCAACAAAAATAAACTTAAATAAAGCCATAATGAAATCTGAAAAAATATTCAAGAAGGCATAAATCCTAGAGTGCGAAAAATGCCGTATGAAACAAAGCAGAAAAATGAAAAGAAAATATTGAAAAAAATTAACTAACTCCTTCATCCGAAAATTCCACTTCCTTTTATACTTTGGATTTTTCTCTCTTCCTCTCTCTCCTTGTCACGGATGCCCCGTTCTTCATCATGCTATACCGTTCCTGCTTGTGGTCCCCAAATTCTCCAAAACCGGTGCCTCTCGCTCGGGTTGCCTTCTTCTATCAGATTTCAATTACTTAAGTCACGGTACAAGGCTTCAACTACACATGGGTTTCTGTTTTACGCCTAAATCAAGTCACATTCGAGGGCCCAGTTGCTGGTTACGAGCTTCAATTTATGGACGCGGGCGTCAGTTATAGGCTTGGTAATGTCACGGTCCTCACGGACATGCTTCATTTTCCTCTCGGATAGCCTTCTCCAGCACTCAAGTGAGCTGTAGGTGTAATGGGCTTGCGTTACTCTTCTCCACATTACCGGCTTAAGGACGTGGGCTTCACTTGTGTACACAGGCCTCAGTCGCAACGTGATTCACTTGTGGATGTTAGCTTCCATTGTTCTCGGTTTTAATTTCTTCGAGTCAAATTTCGTTTGTTTCTTCTCCAATTATCACATTATGGGCCTTTATCATTTCATGGACTCTTCACGTTTATGGGCCACAGTCCTAAAATGAGTCAACACACATTTGTGACTTCAATTGAATGCTAATCAACCCAATAACATAAACTAATTTATATTTAGTTAGGGGTAAAATGTTATTTCCCATGTTAAACACGGTTAATCCACATTATCATATTAATAATCTTATTTTAATACATAAACTCATTTAACTAAAGATATTTCAGAGTATTAATACAACATAAATTGATCATTTATCAATCCTCTCTTTTGTTCAAACCAACTTGTCTAACTCCCTCCAAATTCTCCAACTCAAAGAGAAAATATCTATCATACCTAATAGATTAGGAAAGAAAAATAAGTTTGGAATTATAATATAATGCTCAATTCATCCTAGCTAACAATCATCATCAGAAACATTTTAATCACCAAGTTATTTTGGGATTTGTTTTCATCATGATCCATGAATATATTCTTTATGATTACAAGAATATTGACACATGATATAAGAAATTCAATTGGCCATGCAGGCCGGTAGTCCCTCAATATATTCAATATTTAATTAATTTAAAAATGGCTAATATTTAATAGTTTAAAGTAGATCTTACTACTATTTGAAGTTTGAATTGCATGCAAAAATAATAACACAAATATACTACACAGCCGATAAACTTCCCTTAAAATATTATGTCAAAATTACTACACAGCCGGTGAACCTTAAAATACACTTTCTCTTCGACCATTTTTCATCCTTTTTCAGTGTTACTTCAATTATAAATCGCTGACCAAAATTACTGTATGACAAAGAATGAATCTTTATGGCCAACTCAGCCCCACTTTCCTTCATGCCCTTGCTTTGGCTACTTCTAAGGCTGTCCTAAACCATCCTATATATACAAATCCATTTGAGTAGTTGGCTTTGGCCCTTTGAGCAGTGTGGTGTTTGTGGGAAGTCATGGAAGTAAGCAGAGGTTACATGAGAGTTCGATTTCTACTTCTTTTTATAATGAGATTTTTGTAAAATGAAAGAATAAGAACAACAGAAAGAGAAAGAAAATACTCACATATGAAGAACCGAATCAGTGGAAGCAGAGCTACAGGTCACCACACTAGCCGTTTGGTGCTCCATCATATTCTCTACGATGAGGAAATTCTTCTCCGTTTAAGTTATGATTTTTTAAAAAGGATTTGGGAGGAGGGAAAAGGGAAATATGTGAAGAATAATGCTAGAAAATAATCACACTCAAGTGCACACACTTACATGAACATGATTATAAATAGTAACATATTACTATTCATGAAAGTGTGTATATTTTAGTGTAATTACTCTCCATTATTTTTAAATATGTGAAAGGACATACAAAATCAAAGAAAGAATTTCATCTACGAGAGGGGAAGGGGAAGGGAAGGTGAAAGCTGCGAAAGGGAAATTTCATCTACAAGAGAGTTAAGATTTTTTTTAAGTCAATGGCCTAAAACGCACCGTTTAATTAAATGCGTTTAAAATTTGAAATCCTGCCCAACAAATTTCATTTGCACCAAATCCATTTCTCGCACGCTCTGTCTTCTTGAGTTCCACGTCCGATGGGTACGTATTTGTTGCCCAAATATCGCCTGCAACAAGAATTTCTCATTACTTTAGTGTGATTGAAAATATTTTAATTTGCAGGTTTTTAAACAATCTTTCTACGTAACACTCCATTTATAAATTAACAACTATATATAATATACATATTTAAAGTTATCAGTAGTTTTTATTTTGTTTTTGGAATCTTCTTAAATTAAAATGGGTTTAAAAATAAATTCTATTGATAATTTCCTTTTATACCCGAGGACAAGCAGCAGCGAGTAATTTATTTTTCTCTTTCATTTTCTTCAACTTCGGTCAAGTATGTATTGTCATTGTACTGAACTTTAGTCATGACAATGGCTAGAAATCTATTTGTAGACTATGTTTGCATGATCCGAAGACATTGTCAACGATATAATATTTAACTTTCAAGGGTTGTACATTTGGTTCTGCGTAACGTAGTTTTGTAATATTCGATGTTGGCATGTTTGATATTTATTATGCCGTCTTGTATTACTAAGTGCATGTTTGATATTTTAGTAAAAGATATAATTTATAAGTTTAGGACTTATAATTTATAATTTAAATAATATGATATATATTTCAAAAGTTGTTTATTATTTAATAAACATATATTTAAAGTACTTTTAAAATTAGTTACATTAAGTTTTTCAAAATATACAATTATTTGTATGAGTGTTTTTGATAAAAACTCTAATTTGATATTTTTTGAAAAAATTATCTTTCAACTTTTTTAACTAACTAAAGTACTTTTTATATATTTATCAAATATGTCATTTTTTCTTTAAAAATATTTTTAACTGTTTAAAATTAATTTTTTAAGTTTCAAAATACAATCTCAAAGAGACTCTTAGTGCATACTTGGATTGTAGTAAAAAATATAGTTTATAACTTATAAATTAAATAATAAGCTTTGTATTTTAAAAAATGTTTACTATTTGATAAACGTGTATCTAAAACGTTTTTAAAATTAGTTATAATAATTTTTAAAAATATACAATTATTTGCAAAGTTTTTTTATAAAAATTTTAAACTTTTTTTTTAGCTGATAAAATAACTTTTTATATTTTATCAAACATGTCATTTTTTAAAAGTATTTTTAAATTTTGAAATACAATCTCAAAGTTTTATTTTATATTTTCACTTTTTATCTTCTTTTAGAATTTTGTAAATATTTATAAAAGAAATTATATATAAATTCATTAATAGCCATTTTTCTAATTATTAAATAAATAAAACAAACAAATTACAGTCAAATTGAGAGAACAAACCCAAGTAACATATTATCAATTTCCATTTTATAGTTTACAAGCCTTATACATCGCGACTGCATCATCATATTTAGAGCATACATAAATTATATATTGTGATCAATTGACCATATAATATTGCTTATAAATTACCACTATAGTCAAATTGAGAGAATAAACCTAAGCAACATATTATCAATTTTCATTTTATAGTTTACAAGCCTTATACGTAAGCAACTGCGTAATCATATAGAGCATACAACAGTTATATATTGTGATCAATGGACTATATAATATTGCTTATAAATTACCACTCTATTAACTTAGCTATATATTCAAATTGGAGAAGAGTCCTTCAACAGAGCAGCCATTGTAGCAGTGCATATAGTCAAATCCGATCCAAATCTGGCACTTGGAGATCCGCATCTTTTATCATAGGTAACCCTCTTCTCCACTTCTAAACCATGCCAATATCATTTTCTATAAACAACTGCTTTTGAGTATTTAATTATTCTGAAATTTTATTAATAGAGACGACTGTGTTTCAGGTCTGGAAATGACGAAGAGGTTTGCCTACTATGGGATGTTCTAACCTCAATGTATTTGACTGGACCTTTTGTCCAGTCAATTACCACTACCGTCCAGAATGTCAACGCCTAGTCTGGAACAGCCTCGTTACTTCCTTTTTTGGGTGCGTTTGTGGGTGACTCCCTTCTCTCTCTCTCTCTGTATTTTTTTCATTTATTTGGGCATTACTTCTTGGCATGGGCTAATTATATGTTTCATTTTGTTAATTACTGTATTCTTTAAGAGGGAAAAATACTCATTGATTACTTTGATTCTAACCTTTGCGTCGGTTTAAGGCCATTCTTTTGAGTCTACCATTTGCTACATTGAGAGGACTTTTGTAGCATGCTTGTAATTAATTCATTTCATTAGGATAAAGCATGGCTTGTGAACAAATTTGTGTCGTTACACTATAGCTAAAAGCCCGTTCAGAGAGTTCAAGCTTAGTTTCTAGTCTTTTTTCAGGGATAAGGAATGCCCTATAATATTTGTTTGAGTCCTGTTAGAGACACTAAGGAATTCCACAAATTAACGTGTCACCATGTTAGGAGATGGCATTCTTTTCTCCTTTTCCTATTTTACCCCCAATGTTTTTCACTTTTTCATTCCTGCCTTCAACATTAAGGTACCTTTTCTCTTGTTTTTTTTCCTTTCAGTTGTCCAGACTCCCATATACACTATCAAGACATTTTTTTCGATTCCTGTTATTAATGTTGCTGACAGCCATTGTTTCATCGACATTGGTTTTTTTTCTCATCATTTCATAATTTATATCAAATCATTGTTTCACCGACATTGGTATTTTTATTGGAGAACTGAAAATCAAGATAAAAAATGAAGAAACAAAGACAAATAAAATATAAACTGTCAAAAATAAAGATCATATACATCGTCAAGAAAAAAATTATGTGTGAGATTATTTTGTGGCTCTAGCAGTTTTCTATTTGTTTTGATGTATTGGAAATGAAGGTCTTTGTGTTGAATTTAATATTTTATTGAATCATAAAAGGTATCTAATTTAATAAAAATAATAGAGTCCATTATAAAATCTCCATCATAGAGCTATCATATGAAATGTAAAGAATGTCAATCCTACAATCTTTCAAAGTCCTGTTTTTTCAACTTAAACCATGATTTGCTCATAATCCATAATTTGCGCATTCACTTTACATTAGAAATAGAAGTAAAACAAGTGTACTTTTAGTAAAAAAAAAGCGAGTGTACATCAGTTCCTTGTGAGTCATGCATTTATTTTAATTAGTTAGCATGAATTAAGTTTGCTAATTGAAGTATTAACGAACCAACTAATTTTTTATTGTTTTCTTGAATTATTATTTCATGTAATTTTTATTACTTTCTTGCTTTTGTACTATCGATCTTTCTTTAGTAGGGGACAATTTGTCTTGATATGTCCAGACTTTTTATATTTATAACAAATTAATGAGTCATTTTTACTTGTATTTTTATTGGAAGACTTTTTGAAAAATTTTCTTGGAGAATTTTTATTTTTTAAGAATCTCTTAAATATTCTTATGATCATTGCAGTTTCTTCATTTTGATTATCGATTTTCTCATTTTCATCGCTTTCACTTTCATGGAAAATAGTTTTAAGTGCCAAACTCGTCTTTTACTTTCTCTTTTCTTCTCCTCTTTTCAATGTATACTCATAGGTAATAAGTGACCCGATAAGTTCATTTATTTTGAATTTTTTAAGATCTTTACGTTCAAAAATTATCGTCACTTTTGATTCCTAAAATTTTGGCAAAGAGTTGAGAATTTTTCTTACTATCTCTAAGTTGGAATAAATTTTATCAAGAGCTGTCAAATTATTTATAATATTAGTAAAACGAGTATACATAGAAGAAATAGATTCATCATCAATCATTTTGAATATTTCATATTCATGCGTAAGAATATAATATTTTTATTATTTGATTTGTGAAGTTCTTTTATAAGTTACTTTCAAATTGTTTCAGATTTTTTTTACTATCATGCAAGTCATTATTCTATTAATTTCATTACCATTAAGAACATTATATAGAAAATTCATAATCATTACATCAATGTATAAAATCTATCATCTTCACGATCAAACTCTTCCTCTTTCTTTTTGACATTTACTTTATCAACAATTTTTGTTGGGATATAAGACTCATTTATAATGCACTTCCAAATTTTTTAACCTTGAGATTGAGGAAATATTCTCATTTTAGTTTTCCAGAACGTATAATTGTCTCCACAAAATAATGAAGGCCAACTATTGGATTGACGTTTAGCAAATATAGCTATAATATTAGCCACAATGTTAGCCATATGATATTAACTCAACAGATAATTAATTTTATAACAGAGTCCTTACCTTGATGCCAATTGTTGCCTATATGATTAACACAAGAGTGGGGTGAATTGGGTTATATTAAAAATTAACACTTAGAAACCAAATACACAATATAAAATATAAACAAAATATGAAACAGCAGCAAAATATAAAGAGTAAGGATAAAAAAAAACATACTTAGAATTTTAACGAGGTTCAACTCCACTGCCTACGTCATCGCCTCAAGTTACCCCTTGAGAATTTTTAAATTTACTATTCAATCTCTTTTAGGTGGAAATAGAAATTCATTACACCTTTGAGCAACACTGCTACAAAGAATCCGTATAGAACACCCTCTACACTTGCAATCACTTTGTAATTCAACTATTTTCCGTGTAGAACACATTCTATACACAAGGGTTATACGCATTTTCTTATTGATACAATAGCTAATAGTGAGTAAATGATCAGAGTACACTCATCAATGAGTAAAATAATAACACTACAACGTAACCTATATCTCTTTCAAAATGAATAAGAATTAAAACTCAATACTTAGAAAAGAGATAATGAAGATTTTGAATGAATGATGTAAAACTTTAGTAATTAATGTGTAAGCTCTTGTTGTTGTGATTTTACAAAACTTAAATGAGCTATTTATAGGCAAATGAGTTTTTATATTCAAATTTGAAACGATTCACAAATCAAATAAGGGCACTATTCACTTTTCAAAATATTCAAATAAAAACATCTCATTTTTGCATTTGTTAAGAACAACCTTATTCATTTTTCAAAATATGCAAATCTAATTTTTTATTTTTCACATATGATAAAATGAACATGATTTATTTTTTAAACTAAATCATCTTCTTTTTGTATATATCAAAAAAAGTATAACCATCTTTCAAGATTTTTAAACAAAATCATCTACCTTTTACATTTGTTAAAAGTATATCAATCAAAATTTCAAACAAAACATGCATATATCAAAAATGATAATCAATCATTTTACAAATTTTTAAAATATAAATTTTAATAATATTATGCATATGTGAAAATTAAAATTTTTAAAATTAAATTTTTTAATGATGTCATGCACATGTGAAAAAAGAAATTTTCAAAATTAAAATTTTTAATGATGTCATGCAAATGTAAAAAATGCAATTTGATGTTTTATGAGAAAAGATTAATTTTGATCCTTAATCTAATTTTAAATTTTATCAAGAGATGTACAAAACTATTTTATGAGTTTTATTTGTAGATTTGTTCTGTTTCTTGTTTATGCTTGATGTGCTTGACTTCATTGCGTAGATAATTTAAGTTTGAGATTTGAATTCATTTGTTATTATTAAAATCTATATATAAATACGAAATTTGAAACCTTGGGTTTAACAATTTGTGTGCAACCCTAAAGTCACAAAGAGAAAAAAAAGAGATGAGATTTCTTGAAAAAAGATTATTTACACGGAAGAAGATGATTTCTTACAAATCCTAGAAAACATCACTAATTGCAAATCTCTTTCACAAATCTCAGCTCCATATCTCTTTCGCAAATCTCTACTCAAAATCTCCATCGCACACCAGTAAAAGAAATGTAAAGGAATGGAGGGGGTGTTGGGTAAAGGGATGGTCGAGGATGAAGCAGGGGTGGGGGAGAGGCAAATGAGTAATTAATGTGTAAACTCTTGTTGTTGTGATTTTACAAAACTCAAATGAGCTATTTATAGATAAATGAGTCTTCATATTCAAATTTGAAAAGATTCACAAATCAAATAAAGACACTATTCACTTTTCAAAATATTCAAATAAAAACATCTCATTTTTGCATTTGTTAAAAACAACCTTATTCATTTTCATATATGGGTTACCCATTTGCCGCAAAGATTATGGGCATGGCGTTGCTGTTTGCACTCGAAATTAATGAACGAATTGCTTTCTAAGCCTAAGAAATTCAAAATTACAGGTATCAATTGATAACAACCCAGAAATTTCATCCCCATTTTTTCTCTTACTCGCACCCCTTAACCTTGGTGTATGAATAATGCGAAAATTTTAGTCAACCAAAGCAATCGACAAATAACAAAGAATAAAATTTGAGAAAGTTCTTTTTTTTTTAACGAAAATAAACAAAGAACATAACAGAACTAACCTCTAAAAACCAAGATTCCATTTTTTCTAATCTCATATTTTTTTATTCTTACTACAAAACTTAGAGCTTCATTCAATGAATACTCGCAAAACGTACCTTGATCAAGAGCTCCTAACCGTAAGACTCCAATTGGAATCGAGTCAGAAAGATAACCCAAAGATATGCAGTCAAGATCGAGCAAGAGCCCTCTCCCTTTCCCCCTATCAATCTATATGCGACTGAAAATGTAGAAGACAAAGATTGAAAGAAAGGAACTGAAATAGATTTGAAACGAAAAGGAAAGGAAAGGAAAATGGGTCGTGAAATGGATTTGAGAACAGAATCGAAAAGTTAAACAAATATAGAGAGAGAGAGAGAGAGAGAGAGAGAGGAGCCTTGAGTCCTTGACTATATGCCGCGACGGTTTATTTTCACTTCCTTGGTTGCCTTTTCGTGTGTTTGGTTTCAATGCACTGCTTATGAATTGGTAAAAACTTTTCACGAAAAGCTGTGCTAGTGGACAGTCCAGCAATTAATTCAACTGTGAACCGAATTTTCACTTTCAAGAAAAAACGAATGCCATTTGAACCTACAGTTAATTCGAATAATAACGTGTATACTTTTTTACAAATAACGTGTTGCAAGTGGCTCCATTAACCGTTGTGATTAATCGTCTAAACTATTTAACCGACGTAACTCTAAATAATAACAATTTTGTGTCCAATTGTAAACCGAATTTTATGGTTTGAGTGCCATATCAGATTGGATGATTCGACTTTTATATAGGTAAATAGATATGGTTTTTTTTATTACCACATATTCAGTTTTTCATATGCATTAGAAGAATGAAATTAATTTCTTGTGGAATTTGTACTAACTTCTTATAATAATTTCATGTGGAATTTAATATTTTCTTTTTATTTATGACATGTACTAATCTCTGATTTTATTTCATCTTCATTCTATTTTTTGCTTTAGATTATATTGGTCTTCTTGTTGTTTGAAGGTATTCAAAATTTCCTTGGTTGAATGTATTACTTTATATTTTTCCGTTTTATTATTTCTTCATATTTTTGTTTTTTTTTTTAAGCTTACTTTTTATATTAATTCATACTCTGTTTATAATATGCATCTTCAAAAGAAATTAATATGAACCAAAAAGTTGATCATATTCACAAAAGAAAAATAATATAAAAAACAGTTTTGTTCTGTTCATTAAAACAGATTAATACTCCTACTTATTTTTTAATATTTGTTAAATATTTTATCAATTATTTAGGAAAAACAGAACATAACAGAACAAATCAACTTACTAAAACAAGTAGAAGAAACAAAAACTTAGTAATGGTTACACCATTTTGTAATGGTTAATTATAAATTCATCTCTCCATTCAAGTCCTAAACTCAAGATTCATCTCGTCATTCAAGTCCTAAATTAATCTCTCCTACCTGTTACCATTTCAAATCAGACCCACATTATTTCCAACAAGAAACGTGTTTACACCATTTTCTTCATATCCTATATTTGCATTTTTGTATGTTGATATGTGCAGCTTATTTGTACAGATTAATCTCTTCATTCAAGTCCTAAACTCAAGCTACCATCTACAATACTTGATACTATATGAGCTGTACAAAACAACAATAAAGAATAAAATAAATGTAACCAATGACATTTTAAAATTCTGTATGATCAACTTTGTAATCTGTGAATAATGTATTGGTTGATTATAAACTGTTATAATCTGTTTGCCTCCAAAAATATATTAATCACTTCAACAAAAAAAAAAAAAAAACATTTACGTTCTGTTCATTTAAACAGATTAATACTTCTAATGTTTTTTAATACTTGTTTACTATTTTACCAATTATTTAGGAAAAACATAACAGAACAGCTTACTAAAATCACTTTAAAAAACGAAAACAAAAACAGGAAATGATTTTTGCTAAACTTGGAAAATGAATAACTTTTTTTATACTTAGTCAAACAAGTATTAATCTGTCCTGTTCTATCAAATTTTTATTAGAACTTATTTATTTTAGCTCAAAAATATTACAGTATTAATCAAAATTTATTTCTTAATATAAATAATATCGATTCTTAAAAATAATTACTTAATTAAATTAGACAAACTTATTTTTGTCATTGCTTCCACTTATGTCCCGTTTGGATTCAGAAGTGAGTTTAGCTCATCTAAGCTCACTTCTATTTCATCATTATATTTTTATAATTTTTTTTTTACAAAATACAAATTCTTATTCACTTTTTTCAAATCTCAATACATATTTTTCAAATTCTAATACATTTTTTTAAATTCTAAAATAATATTAATATTAAAAAATAAATTTAATTCATCTTAATTCATCTTATCTCTAAATTTAAACTAGGCCTTAATATAAATAATATCGTTTTTTAAAAATAATCACTTTAACTTTCTTTTATATTTTATCTTTATAAGGTGCCGCCCGGAACATGGGAAAATTTTTGTGACCAGTGAAGGCCCACTCGAGTAAAAACAAATAGGCATTCTTCAATCAAGACCCACTTGAATAAAAACAAATAGGTCTTCTTCAATCAAGACCCTATGACTTTTTCTCTTGACTTTAAACTTTGATATTTCAACTTTATAAGGTGCCGCCCGAAACACGTGAAGAGTTTCGTGACCAGTAAAGGGCACTTGAATAAAAACAAATAGATACTTTTCATTCTGTGATCAATTTTGTTTTTAATTTGTATTTTTGTTTTTTTTTTAAATATAAGGAAAGTGTATTTGCATTTTACATCATGACAATAAATATGAAATATCGTCAAAATAATTAGGGTTTTAGACCATCACACCGAGTACTAATAAAAAGAAAATAAAATATCGTATAGGAACTCATCTAATTAGTGTAATTACTTTAGTGTGATTAAAAAATATTTTATTTTGCAGGATTTTAAATAGTCTTTCTACGTAACACTCTATTGATAAATTACCAAATATATATATATATACTTATTTAAAGTTATCAACAATTTTTATTTGGTTTTTGGAATCTTCATAAATTAAAATGAGTTTAAAAATAAATTATATTGATAATTTCCATTTTTTTCCAAGGACAAACTAGCAGCGAGTAATTTTATTTATTTTTTTTCTTTCATTTTCGTCAACTTCGGTCAAGTATGTACTGATATTTAGTCACGACAACGGCTAGAAATCTAGTCATAGACTATTTTTGCATGATCCGAAAATAGTGTGAAGGATATAATATTTAACTTCCAAGGGTTGTAATTTGGTTCTGCGTAACATAGTTGTTGAGGACGTGTCTCGCCGGCTTTCTGTTTCCGTAACCTACAAGAAGAATTAAGAGAAGATGGTGGTTTTCCACCCGAGAAAACTCTGACGCTCAAGTTAGTGATCACGTATTTACGAGAAAAATTCTTAATGTCCATAGTTGAGGTTTACCTGGTCTATTTATAAGCCTCTAGGGCGATACATGTCCCTTATAACGCCTTCCATAATCGTCGTGATTGTGTATCTGTATGGGATATTTTTCTGAATTTGGTAATATTTCGTATCTGTTTAAAATCCTGATAAAGGTGGCAACGGGTTTGATATATATTTTAGACTCTACAGAGTTGGGCCCTTTGTATGTTTTTCCTTCCTGGTAGGCTTCCATCACTGTTGGGCCCTTGGGCCAAATCTGATCTCACAATTACCTCACAAATTTTCTTCGCCTTGAGGCGTAGGAAATTTAAATTTTTTTTTTTAATTTCCCGCGAAGGCAAACTTGGGAATTCGTTCCTTTCCCTTGATCATCGGGCGCGTGCTGTCCTCCCGTCTTCTCATCTGACGATTACACCTCTGTATTTATGTCAGGTCATCATATCTCCGTCTGTTGGTATGCCGCATTTGTTTTCTTTAAATACATCTTCTCTTTCTCTCTTCATTTTGTTTTTCTGCATTCTCTTGTTATTAGCTCTTTCCGTCTCTGCCTTTTTCCTTTTTCTTGCTTCTTGCATTCCTCTTCTTCATTACTTCCCATGGCAGACCAAGGCAGCGGTTCAATTCAGCCTTTCGACATTCCCGAGGGCACGACCTTTGAAGGTTATTCTTGGTGTTCCAGTTAGGGGTGTAAAAAGACCGAACCGGACCGGCGGACCGGACCGGACCGATTGTCCCGGACCGGGACCGGACCGGACCGGTTGGAGTTCGGTCCGGTCCGGTCCAAAAAATATATGGACCGGAAAATTCCGGTCCGGTCCCGGTCCAGGGAGTTCATCCCCCTGGACCGGACCGGACCGGACCGAATCCTTTTTTTTTTAATTTTTTTTAAATATATGTATATAAAAATAATAATATAAAAATAATAATATAAAAATTTTAATATTAATATTAATATTAATATATATTAATATATAATATATACTCTTATAATATTAACATATAAATAATAAGTGTATTATTATTATTTAATATATTATTACTAATTTATTACTATTTACTAACATATAAATATATAATATACTAATATAAATTGTAATAATGTTATTACTTATTAGTTATAGTTTATTAACATATACTAATGTAATAATATTATTAGACTATTAGATTATTAGTTATAGTTTACTAATATACTTAATATTTAATATTAACTAATATATTAATAGATAATATATACTCTTATATATTAATATATAAATAATAAGTGTATTATTATTATTTAATATATTATTAATAATTTATCACTATTTACTAACATATAAATATATAATATACTAATGTAAATTGTAATAATGTTATTACTTATTAGTTATAGTTTATTAACATATACTAATGTGAAAGTGTTATTAGATTATTAGACTATTAGTTATAATTTACTAACATACTTAATATATAATATATACTAACATATTAATATATAATATATACTAACATATTAATATATAATATATACTTTTATAATATTAACATATTATAAATTATAGTAATTAAATTTGGACCAAAAAAATATTTGATTATTGTAGAATTATATATTAAATTTAGCCCATTAAATCATATGGGGCACCCCTGGACCGGACCGGACCGCCCCTGGACCGAATTGGACCGGACCGGTATGGACCGAACTCCTGTTCGGTCCGGTCCAGGGTGAGAGAATTTTTGGACCGAATGAAATCGGTCCACAAATTTCCCGGACCGGACCGGACCGGACCGGACCATTTACACCCCTAGTTCCAGTGTTCGTGAGAAACACTTGGCCGGGATCAGGGAAGAGTTCAAGATTCCCAGTTCAGTTGTAATGAAAGCCCCCGATTCGGGCTACTATGATGATGAGGGGTTTTCTGGTTGGGTGGCCATTTCCGTCGCCCTGTTATCGCATGGCTTGAAACCCCCCTTCTGCCGCCCCCTTCGAGACATTCTAGACCTTCTAGAGCTCGCTCCGATTCAACTTCACCCTTTTGCCCTAAGGGTGTTCTTGTGTGCTTGCATCGTTTTTCATATGGTGCTGGAGCCCCTTCGTGATCTTTACCCCGATCTCACTACTCGTGAGTTTCTAGCCTTCTACGATGTGAGGGCAGCCACTAAGGGATGCGTGGCTGGTTTTCACAAGAAGGAGAAAAGCCAGTCCCTGGTAAGGTTCGAAGGAAGATATTCTAATGCTAAGGCATGGACCACCAAGTTCTCTTTTATCAGTGGCCAAGGATGGGAGTTTCCTGATCAGGAGGAGGTCTTCATATTTTTTCCCCGTTAGGGCCATCTGGCACCCAATTCTGGATGGTAAGCGCTTGTGGTCAACCATGCCCCCCTTATCCCGCCGAGAACTTGACCGGATTAATGCTGTCAATGCCTGGGCCGCAGATCATCCGGAGGATCTTTGGACTGATAGGCTGTTGACGCCTGCACATATTGATCAGCTCTTGACGTCTCCCAACCGTTCCTTTGTTCAGGGGCGCGACTTCATGATCACTGATGTCATCCCCGCCCCTCTGCCGGCGCCTTCAGAGAAGACGGCGAGGGGTGCCCTTTTCGTACGGGATGCTGAGGGCAAGCCTAGGGAAGCTGAACGACCAGAGACTGCCGTGGTGGAGGGCAAAAAGGAAAAAATGTCCCAAAAGAAGAATGACGAAGGTCATAGGAAAAGAGACCGCCCCTAGGGCTCTTTCGCGAACCCTCCACCCAAGAAAAGCAAGGCGCTCACAGTTGGCGATCGGGATTCAACACGGGCGGCTCAAATTCTGGAGGGGAGCTCGACGCCCGAAGTGAACGCCCCTGAGCCAACGCCTCGAGATGTGGTTTCTCCAGGGGGCGGCGAGGACACAACGCCAATTCCGCCTGAGGGGTCTAAGTCTTCGGGCGACCGGACCGTGGCGCCCACCTCCTCTCCAGGTACTTCTTCCGCGAAACCACAGTCCGCCGGCTTGGGGGACAGAGAGATGCTGGCCAATATAGCTCTCTTTGAGCTGGCCACTACTTTTCAGGCTCCCGCCCCCACTCAGTCGAGCGCCCAGGTGTCGGCCCTAGTTTTTCTGGCGCCAACCGCTGAAGGTCTAGTGAGGGGCGGCGAGCTTCCTCTCTGTGTTGCTGCCGTCCTTCACTTGGAAGGATTTGCGAGTCCTGGTTCGCGCCGTCCATCACCTTCTGAAGGCGTTGTTGAGGAGGCGGGCGTTCCTCCTACAGGGGTAAAAGAGACGAGCCGCGAAGGAGACGGATGTGTTATATCCCCCCCTTCTTAGGGTGCCTGTGGCGTTTCAATGGCTGGGCCGCCCAGTTCGGAGACCCCTCCCACAATTGTGTCTGGAGGTAAAACTTCATCCCTGGTTAGGAGCGGGGAGCATTTTTCTCCGCTGCCACTGCACGCCCCTTCGTTCGACGGGGGCCGGGAGTCCCTCACTGATGAGGAGTTGGATCAGATGCTCCGTGATGACTCCCACGCCGCGTGAGTCGGGTCAGTTCATCCAGGATTACTGCCCATATCTGGACATATGCCGGATCCAGCAATGAGCGTGGCTCACTGGAAGCTTCCCCTCTTCCTGCATTTGCCCATGAGAAAGCCGCTGCCAACATGGCTAACCAGTTGAGGGAGTAGTTCTCCACGGTATTATTCGGACTAACATTATTTCTTGCTATCTTTTGGTGTTGCTTGCTTTTGCTGCCTGCTATTTACTTGGATTGCTTTTCCTTCCTCTGCAGGGGGTTGAAGGCTTGGCGGCACAACTTGCGACTGACTTCTTTGTACGGGAGGAAAGAATCACCGAGAGGTGGCGAGCGGACAGGGCCGAAATGGAGGCCCTGATCGAAAGAAATAAGGAGCTTGAGTCACGGGTCGCCCACGCAAAGAGTGTCGCGGACTCCCTCCAGGGGGAGCTCGAGCTGCGTGATGGAAAAGTTCTCGAACTTCGTAATGCTGTTGACCTCGCTCAGGAGGCGAAAGCCAAAGAAGACTTCTCTCTCTAGGTCTTGCAGTCGGAGAGAGACCTGGCGATGGTGCAGCTCCGTGAGACCAGCAAGGCTTTGATACTAAAATCGCCCGCTTAACCTCTGAGCTTCATGCCAGCAGCAGGAAATTGTGCTCAGCCCGGGAGAAGGTTGCTGGCCTTAAGGAAAGGTGCGGTGGGTTGACCAAGTACTTGTTGGATGCCTTGGAGAAGGCGCACTTGGCCGCCCAAGAAGCGTCCGAGGCACAGGGTTTGTTGGCCGAGTTTCGTGAGCATCATCAGAAATACAAGGCAAGTCGTGCGAACACAGACGAGGAGCTCAGGAAAGCCAACCTGGTTGCAATGGCCAGGGATGAGCAGTTGGCCCAGAAAGCTGGCCTGTTGACTGCTGCCCGGGAGGAAAACTCCCACCTCCGATCAGGAAAGCCAACCTGGTTGCAATGGCCAGGGATGAGCAGTTGGCCCGGAAGGCTGGCCAGTTGACTGCTGCCAGGGAGAAAAACTCCCGCCTCTGAGCACAGTTGGCTTTGGTTCCCCAGGTTCGGGACACAGCCTTCACTTTTGGCCATGGCTCCGGAATCTTGCACCTTCGGAATCGTCTCTTGGCTGATCCGACAACCAACTTGCAAGCTCTTGATGTGGGCTTGTTTTCTCCTGAACTGGCTGCTTGCCACCGAGCCGATACTTTTGGGCGTAATGAAATCCCCGATGCCTTTGCTGGGGTGCCACCATTGCCACCTCTCGAAGAAAGCGGCGATCCGTGATGAAGAGTTGCCTTACCTTTGTACATGTATATTTTTTTTGTTGTTGTATGTTGTAACCATAATTTGTAATTGGACTCGGCTTATCATTTGTAATAGATCTTTTCCTTGACCTTTGCTGTCGCGTGCTTATGTTTGTTACTGTGTGCGTCTTTTTTTTGTTTTAAGGTGGTGTGGTCATTTGAATCTGCGCCCCTTTATTTCGTTTTAGTTGGCGTGGTTATTTGACTCTGCGCCCCTTTATTTCGTTTGAGGTGGCGTGGTTATTTGACTCTGCGCTCCTTAATTTTGTTTGAGGGGGGCGTGGTCATTTGACTCTGAGCCCCTTTCTTTCATTTGAGGTGGCGTGATCATTTGACTCTACGCTCATTTCTTTCATTTGAGGGAGCGTGTTCTTTTGAGTCTGCACCCCTTTCTTTTGTTTGGGGTGGCGTGGTCATTTGACTCTACGTCCATTTCTATATTTGAGGGGGCGTGGTCTTTTGACTTTGCTCCTCTCCCTTCCGTTTGAGGTGGCGTGGTCATTTGACTCTACGCCCCTTTATTTCGTTTGAGGTGACGTGGTCATTTGACTCTGCGCCCCTTTCTTTCGTTTGAGGGGGCGTGGTCTTTTGACTCTACGCCTCTCTCTTTCGTTTGAGGTGGCGTGGTCATTTGACTCTGCGCCCCTTTATTTCGTTTGAGTTGGCGTGGTCATTTGATTCTGCGCCCCTTTCTTTCGTTTGAGGGGGCGTAGTCTTTTGACTCTGCACCCATTTCTTTCGTTTGAGGGGGCGTGGTCATTTGACTCTGTGCCTCTCCCTTTCGTTTGAGGTGGCGTGGTTTTTAAAGATGAAGTATTTTCAAAAATATAATTAAGATAAGGACGCCGGAATGGAATTTGATTAAACATGATTGGGCGAAAATTTTAAAAAGTTAAAGCAGGAATGACTCCTGGTAAATGCAAATTGACAAAAATTTTAATAAACAAAGCAGGAATGACTACTGGTAAATGCAAATTGACGAAAATTTTAATAAAAAGCAAATCTGAAATGACTATGAGATTTCTACTGGCAAAACTTCTTCAGGTGCTCTGCATTCCATGGTTGAGGTAGCTCTCTCCCTTGACTGTCCTTCAGCCGATACGATCTCCCTATACTGTTCGTTACCACTATATAAGGTCATTCCCATTGAGGTTCCAATTTTCCAGGATTTTGGGTGGTCACCCCGCATTTCCTTAGAACCAAGTCTCCAACTTTGAAGGTCCGGGGCTTGACTCTTTTGTTGAAATATCGCTCGGTTTTGGCATTTTCTTACAACAGTCTAGCTTCAGGCAAAAATGTCTATGTGCTCTACTAGCAGCTGTTTTAGACTCTTTCTCTTTGTTGGGGAGGAATTTGTTCCTACATGCACGGTTGTCCCTAGGCAGTCTGCAAACAATGTTATAAGTTCCAAAGACTCGTTGACCTCGGCATGTTGTTGAATCAGTTCGTTTCCAACTTGTATTTCTCCTTGCGATGCCTCGACCATGTTGGGGGGAAGTGGCGGGATGAAGGCTTCTTCTGGCTCCTCGATTGCACAAACCTCGTTTCCATTTTTCTTCAATTCCTGTACATAGCACTCCCTAGCCAGTGCATGCTCTCCTTTTAATTCTCCTACCCCGCTATCGGTTGGAAATTTCATCTTGAGGTGATACGTGGAAGTTATTGCCTTGAGACGGTTGAGAGTTAGTCTCCCTAGTATAACGTTGTAGGAGGAAGGGGCTTTTACTATCAAGAAGTCGGTTATGATGGTTGCTGTTTATGCTCCACTCCCGGCGGTAACTGGAAGTGTGATGGCTCCTACTGGTTGGATTGCTTTTCCAGAAAAACCTTTTAGCGGTGTTGGGGAAGTTCGTAGCTGTCCGAGATCAATGCCCATTTTGTTGAACGCGTCCCAAAATAATATGTCGGCTGAGCTTCCGTTATCAATTAGTACCCGCCTAGTCGTGTAGTTGGCTATGATGTGGGTGACTACCAGGGTGTCGTCATGGGGATACAGTATCATTTGCCTATCCGCCTCTCCAAAGGATATTACTTTTCGTTCTTGGTTCAGTTTCTACTGTTTAGGTGCCCTATCCATTACATGTACTTCCTCGTACCGAGCTCTTTGTGCATGTGTCTTGCGACTGGATGTGGATATCCCGCCTCCAGCAAATCCTCTGACTATCGTCCTGATTTCCCCGATCGATTCTCTAGTATTACTATTTCTCGGGGGTGTCATATTCCTGCCGCCTCTGGTAGGGGTCCTACTTCTGCCACCGTTCCCTCTGTTGTTCGCCCGGTTACAATCATTTCGAGGGTTGTTGCCGCGGTTTCTCCTCTCGGGGCTGAAGCTCATTTTACCTCTTCGCCCGGTTTCCTGGCGCCTTGTAGGTTTCGATCGTTCTGTGATCATGTGCTCCAATTTGCCTATTCCTATTAGGTCGGCGACCCTATTTTTCATGGTTGTACAATCTTCGGTCTAATGTGACGTTGTCTGGTGGTACTTGCAATACCGATCTCTTGTTTGATGTGGGCGTCCTTCGGCCTTGCCATCCTCTTCCTCCCTGACACTTAGGTTGTTATGCATTAACCTAGTGTGTCGATCCGTATACCTTTCTCGTCTTCCTTCTTGCCGACTTGTTCCCGCTTTCTTACCATCGCGTCCACTTCGCCGTTCGCCCCTCCTGTTTTCTTTGCGGGGGTCTACCAACGCTTGCAGCGTGTCTTCAGCGTTGACAAAGTTGTACGCTTGATCCATGAACTCCCTTAAGGTGGAGGGAGTCTTCTTTGCCAGATCGACCATGAAGGGGCTCTGAGGCCAGATCCCGCCCAGGAGGGCGACCAAAGTGATCTTTTCATCTTGGTCATCCGTTGTTAAGCGTTCCTTGTTGAATCGTGTGAAGTAGGTTTTGAGGTCCTCATCTTCCTTTTGCTTGACTGTTAGCAGGTAGACAGGTGGTCGACGGCGCCTTCTACTCGGCATAAACTGAGTTATGAAAAGTTTAGCTAACTCCTCGAAGTTGTCTATTGACCTTGGCCGGAGGGTCCTGAATCAGCCCATCGCCGTCCCCTTTAGAGTTAAAGGAAAGGCCCGACAGGCGATCTCACCTGGGAAGCCGTGAAGTGTGATGTGAGTTTTAAAGTTTTCTAAGTGGTCCACGGGGTCTCTGGATCCATCGTACAGTTCAATTTGGGGAAGTTTAAATTTTGACGGCAAATGGATTCCCATGATGCGCTCGCTATATGGCAGGTCAGTCTGGCTTAGTAAGCTGTCGACAGAAGAATGTCCCCCCACTTTTTTTGCTATTTCTTCATACTTGCCTGCAATATCCTTCAATTCGTCGTGCAGTTTCTTTTTTTTCACGCGCTCAAACTCGACCCCAGTGTTACTATCCGTCTCTTACTCTCCTTGCCCGTAGCCAGGCGGTACAATTGTGTTGCTAGATTCAGCGTTCCTTTGTCGCAAAGTCTCGTTCTCTTTTTGAAGCGCTTCCAAGGCTTCCAATGTTGTTCTCAGTCTTTCCTCCGCCGCTGCTAACCGTGCTTCCATCGATGCTCCTGTCATTCGGCTTGCTACGGAACGTGTCACAGTTGGCATGCGAGAGCCACGTTAATCGTCTGTAAAGTCGAATCCCACAGACAGCGCCAATGTTGAGGACGTGTCTCGCCGGCCTTCTGTTCCCGAAACCTGCAAGAAGAATCAAGAGGAGATGGTGGTTTTCCACTCGAGAAAACTCCGACGCTCAAGTTAGTGATCACATATTTACGAGAAAAATTCTTAATGCCCATAATTGAGGTTTAACTGGTCTATTTATAAGCCTCTGGAGCGATACATGTCCCTTATAACGTCTTCCGTAATCGTCATGATTGCGTATCTGTATGAGATATCTTTCTGAGTTTGGTGATATTTCGTATCCGCTTAAAATCCCGATAAAGATGGCAACGGATTTGATATATATTTTGGACTCTACAGAATTGGGCCATTTGTATGCTTTTCCTTCCTGGTGGGCTTCAATCGCTGTTGAGCCCTTGGGCCAAATCTGATCTCACAATAGTTTTATAATCGGTGTTGCTAAATATTATGCCATCCCGTGTATCACTAAACCGTGTTTTATTATATATTTGCCCTTTTAATTTTTATTTTAATTTTTAAAATATTTGTAAAAAAAAATAAATACTTTTTTATTAATAAATACTTTTTTAATTGAGAAGTCATCTCAAATCGCAGCCTCCTCCAATCGATTTCATCCTTCGAAATTCACGTGGAGAAGTACTAATAGCAGCCGGTAAATTAGTACTTGAAGTTGAATGCCTTGAAGCTGTTGAACTCTTGGCAGTATTTCGAGGCCTTCAATTTTGTGCTAACAGAGGAATTTCAATGCTTCCATAGAACGCTGCTAGAGGGACCGACTTCGGTCCCTACCCATCTTTTACTGATTCAGTGTATTTTATTTATTTTATTATTTTTTAGTTTTATTTTTATTCATTTTTTTAACATCTTTAAATATTATTTTTATTTAAAAAGAATACAAAAACTTAATAATATATACTTACTTAATCACTCAGAAGTTTTATAAAACAAAATTAAAATGGGTCAACTTTCGATAAAAGGATCGGTTCAAATAATATAATCCAACTCATTAATGATGGTGGGGTCTCTTTAAAAAGATGATATGTATATAAATAATATATATATTAAATAAATAAAATAAACAAACAGTGATATTTTAGATAACAACATATTATCAATTTCCATATTATAATTTACAAGCCTACATAAGCGACTGCGTCATCATAATATATAGAGATAAAAATATATGTATTTTTTTATTTTTTGCTATTTAAAAACTCTCATGTAGCCGCGGCGAGATCCTAATGCTAGAAATACACATATTTACACATTTAGATCATACATTAATTATATATTGTGATCAATCGACCAGATATCTAAATGTGTAAATATAGTGGTAAGACTGCTTGTAAATTACCACTATATTAACTTCAGCTGTATAATCAATTTGGAGAAGTAGTACTTCACAAAATATGACGAGCGACGAGTGTATCCCAAGATCGACATCAAATTCTGATAAAAGTATACGTAATTACATTCTATTCACGAATAAATATTAACAGGCTCGTTAGTTGATCTCTCTCTGTACATTTAGTGAAAATATTTTATCTTATTTTATTTTATTTATATTTCTTTAAACTTTTAAATAAAATATAATATATAAATAAATCAATTTAAATTTAAATTTAAAATAAAAAATAAAAATAAAAAATTATATATTAATAATATTTTATTTAACTATCATCTCATCTTAAATTATTATTTAAACTAGATCTACAACATTTTTTTTTATTCTCACCCTTACCACGAAAGTGACCAATGAGTTGATCTGGATTATTGAACTCATCCAATCAGACCATAAAATTGTGTTTTAGCCTTTTAGGTAAGTATCAGTTGCTTACCACGCACACTTCACATATTAAAATGTTCACCAATCAAAAGTTCAATCAGAATCAACCTATTTTTTATTCTTCGCCATCTGTCACTCCATAGAGGGTAGAACTACAGCTTCATTTCTCTCCTCTATTTTCTTTTCTTTTTTTGTTTGTTTCGTTTTTCTGGCCATCAATTTTTTATTTTGAGGGTAGTTTTCGAGTGTTTAGTTTTGGGAGTCGGTGATTGCATATTGGAGTGCTCTAGAGGCCTTAGATCACCACTCGTCTCGCCTCCACTTTCTTGATCTGCCGATCTTGTTGTCGTTAGGAGATTTTGTTAAATGAAAAGACGTGTTTTTCACATGTGTAGGTCGTGGTCAGACACGCCCAGTTTTTGGTGAGGTCTCTTTCGCCGCGAGCAGTGATTGTTTGGGTTCAACACTGTCGAGCTGCTCAGCTTTGCTGTTTATCATGTCTAGAGGGGCGCGTGTGTTACACGTGCCTCCACAGCTGACTATTGGTTTTATTGGTATTTACTATATTTTATTGTTATTTTCTTTGTTTGTACAGAAATATATTTATTTATTTATTTGAGAAATAATCTCCTAAATATATGTCTTTCAGAAGTTTAATTTTTTTTATTATGAAAAAAGTTGGTAAATGCTTCTTTTTAGAGGTAGTCATAGTTAACACTTTGGGGAGATTTAAAATCTATTTGGCAGTACATAATTAGTTTACTATTAATCATATTACAGACTTCAATTTCTTAAATTTTAGTAAATGAAACTTTTTTTAACAAAGAAAAATTCAAACCATATTATGATATTGGTGATGCACGTGTCACCTACTCATCACAAGTACTAAGATAGTTTCTCAAAAAAAAAAAAGTCCTAAGATAGAATTATATAACTCTGTCGAGGTATGTGTGACTGGTTAAGAGGACTGAAAAATATTACAATATCTATTATTATTTATATGAATTTCTTAAATGATATTAAATATTTAAATCAAAAAGAAAGAAATAAAAATTCTATATATCTTGTCCGGTACTATAAAGTATTGATTAGTAATAGGCTTAGTATCTTATTTTTATTTTTTTATTTTTTTTATATTCAAATTTTTTATTTCTTTATTTTTTTTATTTTAATTATTTTTTTTAACATCATTAATTATTAAAAAAAATTATTAATAATTATTTCTTTAATCTTTAATCAATAAGTTAAGAAAAAAAATTTAAAAAAATCAAATACAAAATAAATAGTAAATGGATAATAAAATTGTAACTCCAAAGTCTCTATCATTTCCCCAAAGCCATTATATAGGCATGGAAAGCTCTGGCAGTCTAGCTCATTGCGGAAGTGTCCCCGTCCTTCTCTTTGAACCATGCATTTCGTTCCCTTCTCTCTCTCTCTCTCTCTCTCGACCATGGAGCTCTTCTCTGCCCAATCCTTCCTCTTCTTCCTTCTTTCTCTTTCCGTCTATCTCCTCTTTAACAGAACTTCCAAAAGGAAATCCATCAACAAAGGTTTTAAGTCCTACCCCATACTCGGAACGTTGCCTCAATTTTTGCAAAATCGACACCGTTTTCTTGATTGGACAACAGAAACTCTCAATAGCTGCCCCAATAATACAGCTATATTTCGACGTCCCGGCAAGATTCACGGTGTCATCACCGCGAACCCATCCAACATTGAGCGCATGCTCAAGACCAACTTCGACAACTACCCCAAAGGCGACCGATTCACAACTCTTCTCCAAGACTTTCTTGGCCAAGGAATCTTCAACTCCGACGGAGAACTCTGGAAGGTCCAGAGAAAAACAGCTAGCTATGAATTCAACACCAAATCGCTGCGCAACTTTGTCATGGAAAACGTAACCGTGGAGACCAATACCAGACTTATTCCGATTCTGACAAGAGCCTCGGAAACAGGTCGTGTCTTGGACTTGCAGGACATTTTGGAGCGCTTCGCATTCGACAACGTTTGCAAACTGGCCTTTAACGTTGACCCAGGCTGTCTCGGTGGTGATGGAACCTCCGGAGCGGAGTTCATGCGGGCTTTCGAGGAGGCTGCATCGCTTAGCTCCGGAAGGTTCATGTATATCATCCCAGTTATGGTGAAGATTAACAAGTTTCTCAACATTGGACCAGAGCGAAGGCTAAGAAACGCAATCAAGACGGTCCATGAATTTGCGGATGGTATTATTCAGTCGAGAGCGGATCAGAAGGTTGAAAAAGAAGCAGATCTATTGTCCAGGTTCATCGCAAACGAAGAAAACTCGCCGGAGTTTCTCCGGGATATCGTCATAAGCTTCATTCTTGCAGGACGGGACACGACATCTTCGGCTTTGAGCTGGTTCTTTTGGCTCCTGTCGTCGAGACCCGAAGTGGAGCGAAACATATTGCAGGAGCTGGAAAAAATCCGAGTTCAGAATGGAAAAGATATAGGCGATTCGTACAGCTTTAACGAACTCCGGGAGATGTATTATCTGCAAGCGGCAATCACTGAGGCCATGAGACTGTACCCCCCCGTACCGGTTGATAGCAAAGCTTGTCTAAACGACGATATCATGCCGGACGGCACGTTCGTGAAGAAGGGATGGTTTGTGACGTACCACACTTACGCGATGGGGAGGATGGAGAACTTATGGGGAGAAAATTGCCGTGAGTTTTTACCGGAAAGATGGCTGGAAAATGGAGTGTTTCGGCAAGAGAGTCCGTTTAGGTTTCCAGTTTTCCATGCCGGACCGAGAGTGTGTCTGGGAAAAGACATGGCTTATATTCAGATGAAATCGATTGCAGCATCGGTGCTAGAGAGATTTCAGATCGAAGCGGCGGATAAGGACAAAGATCCGGAGCCTTTGTTGTCGCTAACTCTGAGGATCAAAGGTGGGTTACCAGTGAATGTGAGGAAGAGATCGGCATGAGTGGATGACATGCCGTACCCAATTGATCACCTATACGCATGAATGTATGGTCCAGGTTATACGGAATTGAGATTTTTTTTCTTTTTTAAGAAATAGGTTTACTCCATTTACATTATCAATACGAAGCTTACAATGTAATCAATAACTAAAAAAATTTAAAGTCTGAGAGATTAATTAATATCAAAATCGTAGTAAATTACGATCGCATCTTCTAAAAGAGGAGAGAGCTAAGACTCTACCAAAATAAATTCGAGATATTATTTCTTCTTTATATAATTTTTTCTATACAAATAAAAAATTATAACAAAACACAACTAAATCAAACAACGCTAAACAACTACCAAAAGAAATGGTCATCTTTGGTAAAGGGTGGACACCACATGCCACACTAAAAAATAAGATCAGAGGGACATTTAAATCACAGATCCACTATGAGCCTCAACCGGCGAGACCATGGGCGAGAATGATTCACCAGATGCGAGGCGAGTTACATTTTCGTTCAAATCGAGCCCTGCGCATTAAGAGCATGCGCTGCTCCGTGTGATAAAACACGTCGTACGACTACACGATCGACGAACAAGGGATATGGCGACACAGCACGTGGAGGTCTTAGGACTTCCACCTCCTCCGTACCTACAAATCAAGCCAATAAAATTCAAAAACATCTGAAAACTACCAACGTCATTATAAATACCGCAATGGGCGAGAAAAGAAAATGAAAAAAAGAAAGAGGGGAGAAGACATAGGATTGGAGGAAGAATAGATCCAGAGCTCTATCCTCCCTCATAACAGCAAAGAGATATGAATGCGTGAGCTATTTTCTATTATTATTTATTGATCTTGTACGAATCTTAGATCTAAAAGGCAGATATAATGATACTGATAAATAGAGTCTCATAATTTCTATTTATATATATAAAAGCCGTTTCATGAAGTCCGATTTGGCAGCCAAACCGTATTATTTCGTCTCTAATTTGACACGTCAAATGCTGTCGCTTCAATAAATTGCCGCTTCAATAAATAGATTACTCTCACATGATTTACCACAAATTTCGGTAACAGACAATACTTAAGTGGCATTTTCCTTCAACTTCTCAACCACAAATACCGAAGTGGCATTCACACTACAAATCTCGACTTTGAACGAGCTGACATGGTTTTTGTTCAATGACCGTCTTGGCATTTTCAATCGTCGTCCCTCATCTATTCGGTACGTATCTTGAATTTCTCCCTCCCAAACGTCAGCTAGTATCGAATTCGACAATCTTGAAGTCCAAGACCCTAATATACTTCTGGACCGTCAAAAGGATCCAAAGATCCTTCTTTGCCCTCGGCTTCCGATTAGCGTAAATATTCATCTAGCTCAACATCTCTCTGCGTTTAAGAAACTTGACCTACCCCATGACCATGATCTTGACGAGAAACGTAACTGTTAATGAGGTATTCTGCAGTTCAACTTTTCGAACTCCCAATCGATTGAAACCTGCAAACACAAAGAGAAGGATGATCGGGATCTGAAACCGTTCTGATGTTTAAGTTAGTATATGGAATGTGAATCATAAGGTTTTGTAAGGAATATGACAAAATGTACCTTTTTCGAATTTTATCAAATCTTATTTATAAGTAGTTATCTATACTTTTCTTGGGAGGTGGTTTGAGGAAAAAGATCTACTGACTGTGACACTATTCGATCGTCATCCTAAAGAAGGATAATTTGATATGGTCTGTCTCATCCTTTGAGTCTGATTTTTCGATTAATGTTTAGTCAAGCACTTTTGAAGGGTAACATTAAATGTGACCCCATTTTTATCTGGTAATTAATATGGCGTATTCATGTCATTTTTGCATTTAAGTGAGAAGATCTGTCATAATGATGGAAGTCCGATCAATTATTAATGCGAGAGTGACCCTAACGTGAGAGGGATCCGTACATTTAGTCTCGGACATTAGCGTATAATCGAGGCTACCTCGTCCCTTTCTTCTTTTATCGTGGTGCTTCGTAATTCGGATTTTTTCTAATTTCGACATCTCCAGCCGGGTTTGGGCTTATGCTATTCGGATTTGGACCACGGGCTTCGAGCCCAACTCCTTTCGAACTTTGGCTTATTACTAACTGTCCTTTCAGTAGCCGCCATGGATCCATCCATATCTGCGATTATGATCTTCAAAATTCGGTTGGATCCTAGTAGGACTTCGCTTCTGTCGGAGGAACTGAGGGCTGTCGAGGTTAGAGTATCGGCGATGTTTTAAAGGCATCGTACTGAAACCGGCCTTGAAAGCAATTTTGGGAGGAAACAATTGTATTGCTCATTTCCACCATGGGAGGGGAAACGAACAGGACAGAGACTATACAAACCGATATTCTCTATAGGGAGACTGATGTCACGAGAAACCGCTTGAATCTCCCGTCGAGCTCTTTGAACAAACTCTCAAAAAGCTTTTGTACGTCTCTGAAATTCCCTTCCATATCCGAGGGAGAATGATATTAGTCTTTAGGAGACAGAGAATTAGACTGAAGACGCAATGGTTCGTTGAAGGACACGTGGAGCAGCATATAGTAAATGATTTTTTCGAATCCTTGCTTTGTTTTTTTTAATAGATTGCTTTGTTTGCTTATTCAGATTTCTTTTTTATTTTGGTATTGATCCATTATTGTTACTGCCACTGGTTCTTTAAAAACAATTCCTTTGACGAGGATTTATGCCTGTTTTGTTTATTAGGAACTGGGCCTAATTAATTTCAGTGAAGATTTTCTTCATAAAATTACTGTGTCATTTATGAGATAACAACTGAATATGCATACTTAATCACTAGGTGCTTGAAACAACCCAACAAGGAATAGCTGTGAAAATCTCCCAGATATCAAAGAAATAATGGAAAAAAAGGAGATGCACTATATTTATCCTGAAAATTAATTAAAACTAAGGAATCATTCGACTTGAGAGTATGAAGAAAGAGAAAGAATACGATGATGTGTTCTGTAATATAGAGGTAATAGTTTCTTTGTGCCTGCAATTATGTTTTTTTTCTCTACGGTCTTTATAATATATAGAAAATAGTTTATTGTAGGTTTTCTTTTCATGTTAATGGCCACTACGTTCACTTTTCCCAACTATCAAACAAATGTTAAGCTTCAATGTTCAGTGCAAGCTGCCGGATCAAGAGTTGCAATTGTTTGCTTTGCGTCAGGCTTCCATTAAACTATTGCAATTGGTCAGAAACTCCGCTTGAAACTCCACTCTAAGTGCAGTTTCTATCATATAGCTCATCCTTCTATGGTCGAAAACTCCAAGTAAGTCTCCATGGCAACTGGTCTTCTAATTTGATGCTTTCAGTAGTTAATGTTGTTAGGCTTTGGTGAAATATTGTTAAAAAATAAAATATAATATAAAAACAGATAGAAAATAGAGAAAGATGGCAAGAGACTTTTAAGAACTACGTCTTTACTTTTGGATTGATTTCAATACAAGGTATATATATTTATTTATATAAAAATTATTGAAAGAAGAAAAATAAATATTTTAAATATTATAAAAATCAAATCAAAATCAATCAAATCAAAGTAATTTAATAAATATGAAAATCAAATCAAGAATTGATTTGATTTGATATTATCTTCAATAAATATTTCACAAGATACCAATGCATGGTTCAATGTCTTTGTAGAAAGGCATTAGGGGCATAATGGTATCATACGCATTAAATTTGGTGAATGTTATTTGCATCATTGGCCATTGCTTTGTGTTTCTATGTTTTTATCCTGTTAAAAACGCATTTCAATTTAGAACATCTAGATGCATGTCAAGGAGATGATTCTTTCACTCTATTTTTTTTTTCTCAGTAAATGGACTTATATCCCTACTCCTGTCAAAACTAGTGCAATTGTAAAATAGATACAATTGTGATTGTTCAATTTGAAATAATGTAAAATAGATACAATTAATATATATATATATAATTGTTCACAAACTCTTCCGTCAAGATGACAGAAAACACCAAACACACAAACGGAGAGAGAGAGAGAGAGAGAGAGAGAGAGAGAGAGAGAGAGAGAGAGAGAGAGAGAGAGAGAGAGAGAGAGAGAGAGAGAGAGAGAGAGAGAGAGAGAGAGAGAGAGACTTACTGTCCAAGATGAGCAGCAAGATTTTCCTTCATTGACATGCTTGACATCGAGTCCAAGAAGCAACCGGTTTGGCTTTCAGGTTTGTCATTGGTAGAACCAATGATAAATCGAAAATGTTAGAATCAAGAAGGAGGTAGCAAAATATGATGATTTCTTGCAAATGGATATTGAAGTCGAGTATAATAAGCTCCCATACAAAACTTTAGTGCAAACAACAGTACATCTCTTCCACAGTTATAGTTTCTTACTATGAAGTCAAACTCTTCTTTGTTTCATTGCAGGTTAGCTTCCTTTAAAGCTGCATATGCACTTTTTGATTCTGAATTTTATGTTAAAGCGGATGATGACAATATTTGAGGCCAGGTGACAAACTTGGCAAGGCTTTTCTCAATAATATATATATATATTGTTATGAAATGCAGGAGTCGGCAGCCGCCTCTGTTCCACCACTAAAATTATGTGAATGATCCCATCACTATTATTTTAAAATCTGCATAGTGACTTGCATAGTGACTTGTATAGTAACTTGCATAGTAATTTCAACGCCTATAAATAAGGACTTCAGTTGTAATGAAATTCATAAAAAAATATAGAGAACGAAGAAAGTTTCAGAGAGTTTCTTTTATATTTCTCTTGCAATAGTAGTAGTTTTCTTTTTAGTTTTATAACACGTTATCAGCACGAGGTTCTACCGATACTGAAACTAGTGGTCTTCTACTTCAAGTAAGTTTTTCAATATATTATTTGCAGTCCTTGAGATAAATATTAAAGGTAATATTGCTGAATATTACTTGATAAAATTTTATTTTTATTCTCATGATAATGTGAATATATTTCTTAAATTCACAAATTTATTTTTGTAATATAATGTCAAATATTGAGATTTATTACTATTGACATTTCTGAAAAATGTTATTTATCCAGAATCCTTGATGAGATCTATTTGGATATGATGATGAACTTGAAAGATACAATCATAGAAGAAAACCATGTGTTCCTAAAGGACCGTGCTGTGTATCTCATGATGAAAAATTATCTTACTGTGTGAAATGAATTAAGAGAGTGATATAAGCACCATAAGATGTAATCCTCTCAAAAGATCATTATGATTTATTGTACCTGAAGTTGCAAGATTTTAAGAGTGGTATTGAATATTCTGCACTCTTTAAAATTAGCTCAATGTTAAAATTATGCAATGAAAATGTCACTGATGATGATATATAAAAGAATACATTATTTTTGATACCTCGAATGTGCTACTGCAGTAGCAATATCGGGAGTGAAAGTTCAACAAATATTCTGAACTTTTGTTTTGTCTTCCAGTGATTGAGTTAAATAATGAGTTTTTGTTACACCAGTTACGTCCTATTAATAATATCGAATTTACACAATTTCCAGAAGTGAACGGTGCATCCTTTCAAAAGAATTAAGGGCGTAGACGTGGTAGAAAAACTATAGAAGTGTTGGTCCCAAAAGCAACAACACTAAAAATGATAAAAATATATCGTATCACCAGAAGTGATCCAAATCAGAGAAGGGTAAAAGCTCTCAGAATAATTCTTCATAAAAAGATGAAAATGTTTGTCATAGATGTAATATGACTAAACGTAGTCACGTACCTGTTGTACGGCCAAGCACTTAATTTACTTATACTAAGTTTTTATATATAAGTTTATTAATATTTCATTATATTTTGAAATAATGAAATATCGGTGCCTGAAGCATGACAAGAAATTACTTGGGATAATAAAGCCCTGTTTAAATTTGATCCTCTTATAAATAAATGTGAACCAGAAGTTCAGAAGATTATGTATCTACAAAGTGTTGCAAATCAATTACATGATATATTTACTGACACTAAAGGTGTTGTAAAAACATATATTACTGTTGTTAATGCTTAAGCAAGAATTGAAGTCCCTGAAGGATGAGTTGTTAAAACAGCAATAAATGAGTCTAAGATACATCTGAAGCGTTGAAGACCTATTGGTGCACAAAAAAAATAAAAATCGGTGCTCATGAAGAAACCGTATTTTCTGTATAAAATATAATCCTCCTGAAGAGGAAACCTCGAAGAGGAAACCTCCTGAAAAGGTAACTCCTGAAGAGTGTAACTCCTGAAGAGTATAACTCCTGAAGAGAGAACTCCTGCAGAGTATAACTCCTGAAGAGAAAACTCCTGAAGAGTACAAACCTCCTGAAGAGGAACCTCCTGTAGAGGTGTTTCATGAAATGTTTTCCCCTGGAGAGGAACAATGAGATCTCAATACATTTCATGAGTACTGAAAAATTTATGGATAGAAATAAAACTGTTGTCGACAACATATATGATAACACTTGATATTACTAGAAGTAATGAAGAAAGTTGGCCAAAAATCGTCGAAGAATGTCGACGTAGAAATGATTGGCCAAAATGGAAAGTAGTTATTAAAACTGAATTAAACTCGCTAGTAAAGCGAGATGCATTTGGACCTGTTGTCCAAACACTAAAAGGTGTAATATCTGTCAAATATAAGTGAGTATTTATACGAAAGCGTAATGCGAAATGAAATTGTGCGGTATAATTTGTTGCACAAGGTTTCCTATAGAAACCCGAGAGCAATTATGAGGAAACATATTTCCTTGTTATGAATGCAATCACATTCATATTTTTAATCGATTTGGTTATTACAAAAGGATTGTGTAGTTAATGAATGTGGTCCCTGCATATTTATAAGGATCATTAGATCATTACATATATAAAGATATACGATACTTGAAGCATCTAATCCAAGTTCATTTAGGAGTATGTACTTTATGAAGTTTCAAACATCTTTATATGGGTTAAAGCAATCCGAACGCATGTTGTATAATTGAATCAACGAGTATCTATTGAAATAAGGACTTAAGAATAATCCTATATATCCATGTGTTTTATCAAAATTCGGATTTGTCATTTGTTGAACCCAAGGTTTCAAATTTCATGTAAATATACACATGGATTTTGATGATAACAAATGAATTCAAAGAATAAAGGAGTCTCAAGTTCAAGTTGTCCACACAATATAATCAAGCACATCAAGGAAGCAAGCATGAGCAAGAAAGGAACAAGTTCACATTAAAATCATAGAGTAATTTTGTAAATCTCTTAAAAATTTAAAATTAGGATTAAGGCTCAAAATAAATATTTTATCATAAAGCATTAAAATTACATTTTCCACATGTGCATGATATGATTAAAGGTTTGAATTTTGAAAATATTAATATGATTGATTGTCATCTTTCACATGTGCATGACATGATTAAAGGTTTGAACTTTGAAAATATTAAGATGATTGATTGTCATCTTTCATATGTGCATGATATGATTAAATGTTTGAATTTTGAAAATATTAAGATGATTGATTGTCATCTTTCACATGTGCATGTTTATTTGAATATTTTTAAAAGTGGTGGATGCTTTTCTTGACTTATGCAAAAGGTAGATGTCTTTATTTGAAAATTTTGAAAAGTAAAGTGTGCTCCTTTTGTCATATGCAAAAAGTAAAAGATTATGTTTGAAATTTTTGAAAAGTAAAGTGTGCTCCTTTTGTCACATGCAAAAAGTAAAAAGATTTGATTTGAAATTTTTGAAAAGTGAATGATGATGTTTTTGACATGAGAATCTTTTCAAATTTGAAATTGAAAACTCATTTGCCTATAAATAGCTCACTTGAGTTTTGCAAAATATACAACAAGAGCTTACACATCTATTGCTAAGTTTTGCATCATTTCTTCAAAGCTCTCATTCTCTCTTTTCTAAAGTTTTGAGCCTTAATTCTTGTTCTTGTTGAGAGAGATATAGGTTGCGCTGTATTGTTTCTATCTCACTCATTGAGGAGTGTACTTTGATAGTCTACCTACTATCAACTCTTGTATTTGTAAAAGGGTGTGTATAACCCTTGTGTGTGTAGAAGGTGTTCTACACGGGGAATAGTTAAATCACCAAGTGTGAGGTGATTGGAAGTGTAGAAGGTGTTCTACACGGGAAATAGTTAAATCACCAAGTGTAAGGTGATTGGAAGTGTAGAGGGTGTTCTACACGGATTCTTTGGAGCGGTGCTGCTCAAAGGTGTAATAGGTTTCTATCTCCACCTAAAGGAGATTGAATAGTGGATTTGGGGATCCTCAAGAGGTAGCTTGAGGTGAGGACGTAGGCAGTGGGGCCGAACCTCGTTAACATACTGAGTTTGCTTCTCTCTTACCCTTACTCTTTATATTTATTGTTGTTTCATATTTTGTTTATATTATATATTTGATTTATAATTGTTATTTTCTTAAATACAACTCAATTCACCCCCCCTCTTGTGTTAGTCATCTGGGCAACAATTGGTATCAGAGCTAAAACTCTGTTATAAGATTAACTATCTTTTGAGTTAAGATCTTATGGCTAACATTGCAGTTTCATTTGGTGAAGGTCAATCTAGCAGTCGGCTTCGACTCTTTTGCGGAGACAATTACTCATTCTGGAAAGTTAGAATGAGAATATTCCTTCAGGCTCAAGGTCGAGAAATCTGAAAATGCATTGTAAATGGACCTTATATTCCAACAAAATTAGTTGATGGAGTAAATGTCAAAAAGGAAGAAGAAGAGTTTGATCGTGAAGACGATAGACTTTATACTTTGAATTTAACTGCTATGAATTTATTATATAATGCTCTCAATGGTAATGAATTTAATAGAGTAATGACTTGTGCTACAGCAAAGGAAATTTGGGATAACTTGGAAGTTACTTATGAAGGAACTTCTCAAGTCAAGGAATCAAAAATTTATATTCTTACTCATGAATATGAAATGTTTAAAATGAATGATGATGAATCTATTTCTAGTATGTACACTCGTTTTACTAACATCATAAACAGCTTGAAAGCTCTTGGCAAAACTTATTCCAAAGTGGAGATAGTAAGAAAAATTCTCAACTCTCTACCAAAACGTTGGGAGTCAAAAGTGACAGCGATTCTTGAAGCTAGAGACCTCAAGAAGCTCGAAGTGAATGAACTCATCGAGTCACTTATCACCCATGAGTACACATTGAAAAGAGGAGAAGAAGAAGGAAATTCAAAGAAGAGTTTGGTACTGAAAGCTGTTCCACATGAAAGTGAAAGTGATGAAGATGAAGAAAATGACGATAAAGATGAAGAAGTTGCGATGATAATAAGAAGAATTCAGAGGTTCTTAAAGAAAAATAAAACTCCTCCAAGGAAATCCTTCAATAAGTTTTCCAAGAAAGATTCAGGTAAAAATGACACTTTAATTTGTTATAAATGCAATAAACCTGGTCATATCAAGCCAGATTGTCCTCTGTTAAAGAAAGATCGAAACAAAGGCAAAAAAGCAATGAAAGTTACGTGGAATGATGATTCAAGTAGCTCAGATAGTGAAGCAAGCAATGGAGAATCAGCAAATCTTTGTCTTATGGCTAAAGATGGCATTGAGGTAACAAATTTTGATAATATTGAAGATCCTTCATATGAAGAATTGCAAAATGTTTTAGAAGAGGTATATGAGGAATTTAAAAAATTGGGTATCAAGTATACTGTTTTGAAAAAGAAAAATTCTTCTTTAACAAACGAAATTGATATTTTAAGAAAAGAAAGTATTATTTTGAAAGATGAAAATCTTGAGTTGAAGAAAAAGAAAACTGATTTAGAAAATATTATTGAAAACTTTACGAATGGAAAAAGAAATTTTGAAAAAATTCTTGGTAGTCAAAGATGTGTTTTTGATAAGGCAGGCTTGGGATATAAGCCAAAACAAAAATACAAATCTTATAAAAAAAAATTGATAATCCTTCTACATCAAAATCCAATATTCAAAATTCTTTTCATAAAAATAATTTTGTTAAAAAAGGATACTATTATAATCACTCAAGTTCTTCACATATGTCACATGCTATTTGCAATTTTTGTAATAGAAATGGTCATAATTATTTTACTTGTCCTATTAGAAGAAAACATACAATAACTATTAGGGCCATATGGGTACCTAAAAATTTTATTTCTTCTAATACTAATAAATAAAGGACCCAAAGAACTTGAGTACTAGGAATTGTTTTTAATTGCTTTTATAGGTATGCATGAAGTATTCTACAGGTAAAAATAAATGATTTTTAGATAACGGATGCTAAAGATACGTGACAGAAGACAAAACTAAATTCATTGACCTCACTTCTAAAGAAAAAGGATGTGTGATATTTGGAGACAATTCAAAATGGAAGATCATGGAAATAGAAGGAAAGATCATCAAGACTTAGTACAAGATGCAACCAAATAGTGGAAACATGTGAAAGATCATCCAACGGAATAAATTCTAGGAGAACCTTCACGAAGTGTAAGTACTCGATCATCTCTTAGAAATATTTGCAATCATACTGCTTTTCTATCTCAGATTGAACCTAAAAATATTGATGAAACACTTCTTGATGAATCTTAGATTCTAGCTATGCAAGAAGAACTTAATCAATTTGAAAGAAATAATGTTTGAACACTTGTTCCTAAACTCAAAAATCATACTATTATTAGAACAAAATGGGTTTTTAGAAACAAGAAAGATGAGTCCGGAGTCATTACTAGAAATAAGGGTCGACTTGTGGCCCAAGGTTTCAATCAAGAAGAAGGAATCGATTATGATGAGACATATGCACCAGTCGCAAGATTAGAACCTATTCGAATGCTACTTACATATGCTTGTTATAAAGATTTCGAATTTTTTCAAATGGATGTTAAAAGTGTTTTCTTAAATAGTTTTTTTATTGAAAAATGTTTTTCAAGAGGAAAGATTGATATAACTCTTTTCATCAAGTATGAATAGAATGATATTCTTTTAATTCAAATTATGTAGATGATATAATATTTGGTGCTACTAATGAATATGTGTCAAGATTTTGTTAAGAATATGCAGGAAGAATTTGAAATGAGCATGATGAGAGAACTTAATTTCTTTCTCGGATTGCAAATCAAGCGAGCAAAAAGTGGAACATTTATTAATCAGTCAAAATATATCAAAGAGTTACTCAAAATTTGAGATGGAACGTGCGAAGGTAATTAGAACATCAATGAATCCGACCACTAAATTTGATAAAGATGAAAGCGGTAAGCCAGTTAACTCAAATGTATATCGAGGTATGATTAGTAGTTTATTATATTTGATAACTAGTAGACCTGATATTATATGTCTATGTGCACATTTTCAATCATTTCCAAAACAATCTCATTTGATTGCAGTCAAGCGGATTTTTAGATATTTTGCCAGTACCATTGACTTAGAGTTATGGTATCCTAAACATACTTCTTTCGATCTTATTAGTTATTCAGGTACCGATTATACTGGTTGCAAAGATGATCGAAAACGTTTTAGTAGAACATGTCATTTCTTAGGTCGTGCACTAGTTTCCTGGTTTAGTAAAAAAAAAAAACAAACAAACAAAACAAAATTCTGTTGCACTATCTACTGCTGAGGCAGAATATGTTGCTGCGGGTAGTTGTTGTGCTCAAGTTCTTTACATGAAGCAACAACTTGAGAATTTTAAACTTATGTATAATCACATTCCAATCAAATGTGATAATACAAGTGCTATAAATCTTTCAAAAAAAAAACCCAATACAACATTCTAGAATTAAGCATATTGAAATAATATATCAATTTTTTCGAGATTATGTGCAAAAAGGCGATATAGTACTGGAGTTCACAAACACACACGATCAGTTAGCAGATATATTCACAAAACCCTTACCAGAAGATAGATTATGTATGATTAGAACATAAGTATGATGCATGTTATGAATATCTCTTGAAAGATAGATCAGAGTTCATAAAAATAGAGAGATATTTTTTTAAATACTTTTACATAAACTTGAGGTTCTTAGCCTCATGTTTGAGACGCTCATTCTCTTCATACAATATCATGTCATCTCTATCCATGGGAACTGGCAAGCGGAATGAAGAATCCAATAGAGATTTCAACTTTTTATTCTTCTGCCGAAGGATTCCTTCCCTTGTGTGAGACTCTTGAATAATTCGTTGAAGTACAACAATTTATTCTTTAAGCTTTTCAACCTCATGATTTTTGACTTGTAGCCGCTGGGAAAAAGCGACAATAGAGGATGAGTAGCGAGTCTCGAGACTCACCAAGTCGTAGATAGCATCGGAGTTTGGCTTATTAGCCAAACTATTGTTCTCTTGCTGCAACATGGCGCCAATGGTAGCTGCAGAAAGGACATGAGATTGAGATGTAGAATACCTTATGGATGCATCTAGAGAAATGTTAGAAGAATGAGCCATTGAGAAAAGAATTGAAAACTTAAAGCGAGAATATTGAAGGAATGCAGATGAGTTATAGAGATGAGAATAAGATTTGATGCAAATCGGATGAACTTTAAAACTGATTTTATAGAGATAGCATAAAGAACAAGACAAACTATTGTCTCTTCAAATCGTATTAATCAAAAGAAATATAAGATATGTTGGACACACATTGTCAAAAGTTTTCTTACTAGAAAAACGGTTCTCTGCTCCTATCATGGCATTGACGGCCTTAGGAGAGAAGATTGATGGTTGATACGTCAAGGGTTCCTGATTCAAGTCTGGAACATTAGTGGAAGAGAATTGTTCGGCCATTCTATCGTTATGGAGAAACAGAACTTAGGTCAAGAAGCAATTTTTTTTGGTATCCGATAGGTGAAAATGATTTTTTTATAGAAACTCAGAGCCTTCAAACCCGTTTGTCAACAACATCAGGCGATTGATCTGCTTTCGCACCGACTGCTAGAGCTAGGCCTCCAACCTTTACAGGTTTTGTCAGATACGCGTGGCTCCACACCGAATTGCCAGAGTTAGACTTCCAACACTTGCAGGTTTTGTCAGACATGCATGGCTCCGCACCGCATTGCCAGAGCTAGGCCTGCAGCTTTTGCTGTCTTTGTCGGACACGAATAATTTTAATTATTCAACTTCCAATCTCTGGAACATCTAATTCGTCAATAACATCAAGCGGATTTAAATCTTCTTCCGCACCGAGATGATCAAATTTGGCTTCAACGTTTGCAAGTTTTGTCGGACACGGGTGGTTTTTTAACTTCTACAGTCTCTACTAACGCAGCATTTTATTTATCTGTTGGTTATTGTTAGAATATATTTTATTGCGCTAATTATGATTCCTTTTTAATGATGCCAAAAGGGGGAGAAGTTTTAGACTAGAACTTTAATATTGTTTAAATTGCTAATCTTGTTATATATGTTTGGAATTATATTTATATTTTTGCTTGAAAAACTAACGCACATTCTCAGGGGGAGCTTAAGTATTAATACAGGCTTCAGGTTCTATCAAGTATTTGTCATCATCAAAAAGGGAGAGATTGTTGAACCCAAAGTTTCAAGTTTCATGTAAATATACACATGGATTTTGATGATAACAAATGAATTCAAAGAATAAAGGAGTCTCAAGTTCAAGTTGTCCACACAATATAATCAAGCACATCAAGGAAGCAAGCATGAGCAAGAAGGGAACAAGTTCACATTAAAATCATAGAGTAATTTTGTAAATCTCTTAAAAATTTAAAATTAGGATTAAGGCTCAAAATAAATATTTTATCATAAAGAATTAAAATTATATTTTCCACATGTGCATGATATGATTAAAAGTTTGAATTTTGAAAATATTAATATGATTGATTGTCATTTTTCACATGTGTATGACATGATTAAAGGTTTGAACTTTGAAAATATTAAGATGATTGATTGTCATCTTTCACATGTGCATGATATGATTAAATGTTTGAATTTTGAAAATATTAAGATGATTGATTGTCATCTTTCACATGTGCATGTTTTATTTGAATATTTTCAAAAGTGGTGGATGCTTTTCTTGACTTATGCAAAAGGTAGATGTCTTTATTTGAAAATTTTGAAAAGTAAAGTGTGCTCCTTTTGTCATATGCAAAAAGTAAAAGATTATGTTTGAAATTTTTGAAAAGTAAAGTGTACTCCTTTTGTCACATGCAAAAAGTAAAAAGATTAGATTTGAAATTTTTGAAAAGTGAATGATAATGTTTTTGACATGAGAATCTTTTCAAATTTGAAATTGAAAACTCATTTGCCTATAAATAGCTCACTTGAGTTTTGCAAAATATACAACAAGAGCTTACACATCTATTGCTAAGTTTTGCATCATTTCTTCAAAGCTCTCATTCTCTCTTTTCTAAAGTTTTGAGCCTTAATTCTTGTTCTTGTTGAGAGAGATATAGGTTGCGCTGTATTGTTTCTATCTCACTCATTGAGGAGTGTACTTTGATAGTCTACCTACTATCAACTCTTGTATTTGTAAAAGGGTGTGTATAACCCTTGTGTGTGTAGAAGGTGTTCTACACGGGAAATAGTTAAATCACCAAGTGTGAGGTGATTGGAAGTGTAGAAGGTGTTCTACACGGGAAATAGTTAAATCACCAAGTGTAAGGTGATTGGAAGTGTAGGGGGTGTTCTACACGGATTCTTTGGAGCGGTGCTGCTCAAAGGTGTAATAGGTTTCTATCTCCACCTAAAGGAGATTGAATAGTGGATTTGGGGATTCTCAAGAGGTAGCTTGAGGCGAGGACGTAGGCAGTGGGGCCGAACCTCGTTAACATACTGAGTTTACTTCTCTCTTACCTTTTCTCTTTATATTTATTGTTGTTTCATATTTTGTTTATATTATATATTTGATTTATAATTGTTATTTTCTTAAATACAACTCAATTCACCCCCCCTCTTGTGTTAGTCATCTGGGCAACATCATTATTACAGTTTACGTTGATGATTTACCTTATTAGAACTCTTGAAAAGATTACAAGGGTTGCTATAAATTCAAGGAATACATTTGAAAAGGAAAGATCTTATTATTCAATTCATAGATGAGTTACAAGAATTTGAGACTTCTAGCCTCATCTCTCAAATGCATTTGCTTTTCATAAAACAACATACCATCCTTATCTAAAGGATTAGGCAATCGAAATGAAGAGACAAGTAAGGATTTTAAATCCTTATTTTCTTAGTTTAAGTCTGCAATTTTTCTGTCGGACTCTTGAACGAGTCGTTGAAGTACAGAAACCTCCTCGTTAAGCTCCTCAATCTCACGATTTTTGGATTGTAATCGGTTGGAAAATCCAACAATAGAGGAGGAGTATCGGGTGCCGAGAGTCACCAGCTCATAAACAGTTTCACGATCTGACTTATTAGCCAGATCATTTGCTTGCTGCAACATGGCACCTGTGGAAGATGCAGGAACAACTTGTAATCGAGGTGAAGGATACCTCATATGTTGATCATGAGAAATAGTAAAAGGAAATTGATGAGCCATTGGAAATTTGTAGAATAAAAATATAAATACAGATGAATTATAAATATGAGAAGAAGATTTGATGCATACTAAATGAAACTAAAGACGGTTCTTATAGAAATGGAAATAAGAACAAGACAAACCATCATCTTTTCAAATCTCACTTTACAAGATATGCTGGATGCATAATTTCAAAAGCCAGCGAGATTAATTACAGTTATCCCTATTTTCTTGTAAACGTTGAACCTCTGCCGTTAGCTGCTGTTGTTGACTTTGTATCTTAGCTCTCTCTCGTTCCAGCTCTTCTACTCGTGTTTTCAGGTCACGAGAATATCAGTCTACAAGTTTCTTCAGCTCATTGTTTTCTTGTCTTAAATCTTTATTTTTTCTATCTTTAGTTGCAAGCATTTGATACAACTCAGATATTTGAGTTTTAAGATGATCAACCTCACTCGTTCTCGCCAATAGCCTCTGAGACATGGTTGTAAGAGAGGCAGCATATTGAGCACTGAGGGTTCTTGATGCTGCAACAATTTCAGGATCAAATTTACTAGATAGATATATCTCTGCTCCTATCATGATGTTTACAGTCTCAGGAGAAAATATAAGTGGTTGAGGTATAAAATGTTCATGGTTTAAATCTGGAACATTAGAATTTCTATCAGACATAATATTGTTCTGGATGAACAACAACTGAATCTATGAGGAATGCGAGATCTTTTTGCTGGAATAAACCAATGGTAAAATTGGTTATATTTAAACAACAACCCGAAGCCTTCAAATCTCTTCAAGATCTCGTTTGTCCACAATGTCAAGCGGATTTGATTTTCCGCTGAACCAATAATATTAAATCTCAAAACTTTTACACCTTTTATCATACATAGATGGTTTCCAATGTTATTTCCGCCGTATATAAACAAGTTCTTCCTAATAACGCCGAATGAGGGGGAGAAAATTTTAAATGAAAATATTATCATACTCTCTCTAATGCATTATTTAGTTGGAGATCGTGTTTGAATTCTTAACTTGTTATATATACTGAAATCATATTTGCTTATTACTTGAAACACTAACGCATATTATCAGAGAAAGTTTAAGTATTACTGCAGGTATCAGATTTCTATTAAGTTTGTCAACCAGATATTATTTTTCATCTTCAAATCACTCAGAGATTATTACAATTCATAAAACAAGTCGAGAGTATATTTGGCTGAGATCAATGACTCAACATATCCAAGAAAAGTGTGGTATTTTGATAGCTCAACAATTTTATACGAAGATAATGCTGCTTGTATCACTCAAATCAAAGGAGGATATATCAAAAATACGATCAAGTGATAATCTGGCAGATTTATTCACGAATGCATCACCAACTGCGACATTCAAAAAAATTGTACAAAATATTAAAATGTGAAGACTCAAAAATTTATCGTCATGCACTTTCCAGGGGGAGTAAAAGTCCTGAAAACTTGTGTTGATTGTACTCTTTTTCCTTCGCTAAGGTTTTATCCCACTGGGTTTTCCTTTGCAAGGTTTTAATGAGGTAATCTTAAAGCACTTGTGGATACATAAAAAAACTGTACTCTTTTTCCTTTGCCATTAGTTTTTCTTCCCATTGGGTTTTTCCTTGGCAAGGTTTTAACGAGGCAGATTTTTTATGCGTGGTCATTCAAGGGGGAGTGTTATGAAATGCAGGAGTCGGCAGCCGCCCCTGTTCCACCACTAAAATTATGTGAATGACCCCACCACTATTATTTTAAAATCTGCATAGTGACTTGCATAGTAATTTCAACGCCTATAAATATGGGTTTCAGTTGTAATGAAATTCATAAGAAAATATAGAGAAGGAAGAAAGTTTCAGAGAATTTCTTTTATATTTTTCTTGCAATAGTAGTAGTTTTCTTTTTAGTTTTATAATATATATATATATACTGGTAATTACTTTACCTGATTTTCTTCTGCATTTCTTTAATAACTTCCCATTAAATTTCGGATTACATCGGGTGCTGCCATCAGAACTTATTTATTAAAACGATTCGGGTTTGTCAAGTATCTGATCCTGAATGAAATTATCGTCGCTTCCATATGCTTTGTGCTGCACCACCAGAGGTTAATTGGTCTCCTCCTTGTGTATGATGCCTTGAAAGATCATTGATGAAGCACAATAGTAGTCTGCATAAATTTTTTTAGATTGCATAATGGAATTCATCAAATGGAATTACAATTACAGGTTTGGAAAAGACTTGTAAAGAAAAGTAGAAACAGAGAAAATTCTTGGCCTAGCTTTTGTATAGTTTCCAATTGTTTTTTTTTTTCACAACTCCAATATATTATTTCTGCTTGGCCTGCATTTCTATCTTTTTCTCTTAGGATGAGTTTATGCTTTTTCTTCCTTATTTGATCAATGTAATGTGGGGTTGCTCTAAATGTTCTCATTTGTGCATATCTGGGTGCAAAGTTAGGCTCATGGGTGGCATTGCTTTGCATTCTCTATTTCTTTTATATAGATGTACAATTTTTAGTCCTTTTTTTTGTTGTTTTTATATATTGATCGATTACTATTTAGTTTTAAATTTTGGTAATAATGGATTATATATAATGCATATATAAGTTAAATTTTAGTTTCCCATGTATAAGAAATCTTTTGCATGATGAAAACTGCCGGGTTGGGATATCTGACTTCATTTTTTGAAATAAAATATTGATTTCTGTTTGAAATTGATTTATCAATGAAAAATAAAATCTTCCTGTTTAAGACATAACATAAGATATCGGCTTCATGATGATTTTGCTCAAATTCATAAAGATAAGCACTTATTAATAATCTTTCAGACTAGGAATAATTTTTTTTAGATGCATACCAAATTATTTACTCATTTGTCAATGGAAAAATAAGATCTTTGTTTGAAATTAATTGATACTCAAGAGAACACGTTTCAACTCAAATAATTAGCAAGCTTATTAATAATTTTTTCCCACTCTTATTTTTAAAATGATTACTTTTAAAAATAAGTATTACTGTTAATGCCGAGAATTACATTATCGGAACCAATTCTTGGGCTACACCCTCAGTATCAGTATGTACAACATTTGGTTGAACTCTGCTATAGATGATGTTTCTACTCAGCTCCGAGTAGAAAAGGAACCAAATGGTGTTGAAGTGAACTCTAATGAAGTTGAGACTGCCATATAATTATCTTAATTATTTGATATAAATGGCCTTCTTTGCCAGTAACTTGCAGATTAATATATAATAGATTGATTTCGTTTAGTTGTTTCTTCAAACATGGTGGCTTTTACATGGTATACATATTTTTTCGAATACCATTCTGGTAAAATTGTTCGGCATTTGGATTCACTTGAAAACAATATGATTCTAAACATGTGTCCAATCATGTGTATCAACTGCCTTTTGATATGTCCATGATATAGGCTGCTACAAGTTTACATTTTTTTTTTTGACAACTCTCCCAAGTTAACCCCTTCGTTGGATGTTCATATAATTATTTATGGTGATGGAGGAGTGAGCAATCAGTCATAATCTTTTTTTCCCATATAAAGCTTAAAGAAAAATAGTTAATTAGTTGCTATAATTTCTACATAAGATTATGTTTATGGAATAGTAATTTGTTTGAAAGTAATGTTTCATTATGAATTGTTGTAATTTTTAAGTTTCATGAATTTTTCTACATATAAATATATAAATTGATATAAGACTCCACTCGAATGCATTATTTAAATATTTATATTATTTCATCTAAACAAATCATCTTATAAATTATTTCGAATTTCTTTATTATAAAATTTCATCTCTTTTTAGATCTCTCTCCTTCATAAATAACAATCCGTGCAATTGTGCGAATTATAAACTTGTTTATTATAATTTATGCAAATGTTTTTTAGAAAGTAAATATATTCAATATATTATGACATTCCTTTTATTATATGTTTTTTTATCTGTCTCAAACATGATGAATTTATAGTTAAAGGATTGGGGAAATTAATACAAATCCTAATTTAGTTTAAAGAATTATATTATCTTGTTGTTGGCATTAGTATTATAAAAAAAATGGTCAGATATAACCAATCTGATGCATCAAAAATGGCCAAAATGACCAATCAAAAAGGGCGAAATGACCTTTTCGATATATCAGATTGGTTATATATGACCATTTTTTCTTGTAGTGTAATAATTTTGAACATGATGAGCTTCCATCCAATTTTGGCCTGAGTACTGTGAATTGTGCATGTGCTTATAAATGTAGACATTTTTTTTTCTTTTTTTTGTATTCAACTTGATCATTTGCCACCTGCTAGATCGACGATGATTTCTTATGGCCCATTCCATTTACTTAAATTGACAGGACATCCCAAATCCAGGTTCAAATATTAGTTTTCGATCTGTAGATAACAGTTACTATAGCAGTTAGCAGTTAGCAGTTAGCAGTTAGCAGTTAGCAGACACCCATTAATGGGTCTTGAATCCATTGTTTAATCTCTGCCGCCCTGTTTTTAGAAAGTCAGGAGATGGCATTTGACAAATTCTGCAATTCCTTGACACAAACACGCTGTACAGTTTGGAATAAAATACCAACTATTACAAAGCTCAGAAAGTATTAAATAACAAGAAATCAAAGTTGAAAGAAATTATCAGGAAGCCTCTACAGAGAGCTGTATTCGATCCATTGAAGAACCCTTACTTTTCTTGAGGAAGCCTACATCAACATGGCCATTTCAACAGAGGAAAAATGCCAAACTCAGGGGAAAAGAAGACTGGCACCACAATCATTGAGACTGACTAAAAGCAAAATGCTAACACTTCGTTCTTTCCCGACAATAATTGACTGACTAAAAGTTTCTAGGAAAAATCAAACGTAAAAGATGGAAGCGGCATTGCTTTTACATGCCCTTGATTGATTAGGCGAAGGGAATGTGAGCGAGTTTATCATACTAAACATAAATCAAAACGAAAATCAAAGAATCCTCCTCATTCTGAACATTAACAGCAAAGATACAAAAGTATATATATATATATATAAAAAGTGGAGAAAAAAGGAATTCTCTAGATGCAAATATAACCTAGGATGTCTCAGTCTATAACTCATTCCAAGCCTACCTTCTGAACTTTAGGTTGCACTCTAACGTTATTTCAAGCCTTATTAACTGAAGTCCTTCAGTCTTTTCTTCAGTATATCCATTGATTTCTTTCGTGCACTTTGCTTCGTATTCCTGCTTGACAGGCTTCCAAAGATCCCATCCGAAGAGTCCTTGAATTTTTCACAGATACTGGCCACCTTCTTGCCATCCAATGCATTATAGTTTTTCTCCCTTATCACTGGATTGATGAAGTTCTCCGGCTGGCTGCTTAACAAAAGATTTATCAATTGTCGTGCTTGTATTAAAAAGTCTCTAAAACTACCTTCCTTGTATATTTCACTCAGGCCAGTGCTATGGAACTTCTCATCTGCAAAAGACTCCAGCACCTTTAGATCATTATCGATACCCATAACAGCATTAGCATTGAACCGCTTGACGCTATCACTAAGAAAAGCTGCCACTATTGAGTTTGATATATGATCAAGAGCTCCACTTCCAACCTTGAAGAGAGCATCCAAAGGTAAGATTTGTTGTGCTGTTGACATAATAGTGTCAAGGTAAATGATCACTTCATTCATATTCTCATTCCCATTCTGAGCTATTTCCTCTGAAGTCCAATTGATACTTTCTGTTAGTGTCATAAACTCATCTAGCTTGGAGTTCACCAAACTCAGCAAAGAATTGTAGGCTACATCCCTTGAAGTTCTGAGAGCCACCTTGGCAGTTAAACTAGCTTGAGGCCTTTCAACTTGTCGAGCAGGCATCCCACAGAGTTGGGCCGCATGTTGAAGAAAAAAATCACAACTTCTTTCAAGAACAGAAACGTTTGCAGCAATCTGCATGGCCTGAGACACGCCAATGGTGCCACTACCAATTGTATTTAGTATTGATTCATTTAAAACATCACTGAAAATTTTGTCAAGATACTTCTTCACAACATCATAAACATTAGAATGCACCCCATGAGACAAGTAATCAACAGACCCTTTAATGAATGATCTTATAATGCGGCAGGCATCAGGTACCATGGAGGAGAACGGCGCAATATAAGGGAAAGCTGGCAATATATCTGAGGTCTGGAGGTTAAATGCCAAAACATTATTCTCATAGTCAGTATCTTTTTTCAATATCATCTGCTCATAGGTGTCACTGGCAATAATATTAACAATTTGTTGACGACACTCTTCCAAAAGAAGCTCATAGTATTTGTCTCGACTCCTATCAAGCACCTCCAGAAGTGGGCCAATCTCATAACCGTATTGTCTAAGAGTAGATCCAAGAAGTGTGACATAATCCTTCACCAGGAGAAGGTGGGTAGCAGAATCCATATGAGAGAACTGTTCCTCCAACACCAATGTCATTTTAGAAATAGCAATTTCCCACATTTTCTCAACCTGATCAGCTAACAACAGCCCCCCAGCAGTTCTCAGGACCCGATCCTCCACTATAAAGTAACCACCAATTTGAGCCAAAAATGTCTGATAGGATTCAACGAAAGGCTGTGCAGAAGAAATTTGCAAATCTGAATTGAGCTGCAATACTCGATTTTTATAGTAATATTCACGAAATTGCTCTTGGATTCCAAGACAAGTATTAATGTGATATGCCCGGTACAGAGGTGTCAGATCAAACTTCGATACAGAATCCTCATCAATTTCCTCAACATCTAACATAAATGCAAAATCTCCTAAACCAAATACACTCTGTTCCTCGGTTTTCCTCTGGCGTTCCAGCATTTCCTCATCCCTCTGGCGAGCTGATGCAGCATGGCCTATAGCAGTCTGTCCAATATTCTTTCCAGAACTCCGTATGTGAACTAACCATTCATTAAACTGACTCCGCACTTTCTTTTCAATATGCAGTCTAATCGCTGGAATTGACTTCTCTATCACCATTCTTAGTGCCTTGACAGGAATATTCTGCAAGTGATTCTTTTCAATCAAATCCAGAGTCTTCAACGCAGGGTAAAACTGGCCTTCAGATACATGATTGTTACATTTAACACAAAGATCCAACACCCTCACACAAACGTTAGACATTTTAATAGATTCAGTAACATTCTTCTTGATAGAATAAAATTCAAGAAGCTCCTCGAGTTTTATTAAAAGAGCACTGCCAACCTCTTGCAGTTTAAAATTATCACTTGAGAGTTCACCTTTCAACTCTTCAGCATCAACCAGCACGCCGCGAAGTTCGTCAACTGCTAAAATGAACTCGTCATAGTGGGACTTGCAGAGCTCCTCTATTTCAACTTCCTTCTTCTTCACAACAGCTTTTAACTGGTGAAGGAGCGCTTCAGGCCGCCCCATCTCAAATGCGTGCCGGACAATAGGACTCAGATCATCTCCATTCCCAATCAAAGTTGCAATGACCGATTCCTCTCCAGCATCCCCATTTTCTGCAACAGGTCTCCTCTTTGGTTTTGTATCCATTTTCCTGATCCATCCCAGAAATCAAAACAGACAGATAAATAAAATTGTAATATGAAAAAAGCCCAAATAAACCTATCCTATAAAATCTCAGAGACCCACAACTTTTATGTCACCTGTACCAAATCCTTGGAAAACCTTTTTCCATTACTCAAATGGATGTTGTAACCATTTGCGTGCGCATATGTATAGGGTTTAGAACGTTCATTACCAAAAAATATTAAACCGCTTTTTCCCCTAAAAAATTATTGATCTTTATCGTACTCACAGCATGTTGACAGTAATCCCACAGCGGAGGACTCGAAATCTCAAGATTTCATACGATAAAGAATCTATCAAAATCATGCTCATCCTAAGATTTCACACACCCCCCCCCCCCAACCCCCAAACAAAAACCCTGGGGGTCCAACTCTCATAAAGAAAGTGAAATGATATTCTCCAATTGGAAAACGAACAGGTAGAGAAAAATAATAGTTGAAGAAATGGGATGCATGCTTGGAATAGGCATTTACAAATGGGCTCCAATCAAACAAATCAGTGAATAATAAGCAATCACTAGAAGCATGCTTAGAATTATATATCAATAAGATGGAGATATGTGCTTCTTTTAACCAACCAAACCCACAATCAACGAAGATAACAAAAACAAGAAGCAATGCTCCAATCTGCTCCCACCGAAACGGGTGGAACTGGCAAAACAAGAAAGAAGAAGAAAACAGAAGCCCCAATGCATTCAAGGAAAGGAGAGATACGATCATGGCACGGACTTACTCACCGTTAGATACAGAAGCTGGTCGAAGTCCTCCTGAAAACTAACAGGGTTTACTGGGAAATGAAATGAAAAATGCTCTGCGAAATCGTTCCCCCTTTCTCGTAATTCTCGGGGATCTTCTTCTCACCCTGTCTGCCGTCTAATTTGTCGCCTTTATTCCCCACTACTGTTTGTGTAGCACCGCAACAATTTTTTCGAAAGTGGGAATTGCTATTTCCACGCCTTGTTTTACGTCTTCCAGGGTGCCAGAGCCCGGCCTGTTTTAGTGCTGGCCATTGTTTTGTTCGTTCAACCTCGTTTTTAATGTGGCATTTAAAATTAGAACTCCATTCTTGTTATCTCCAAAATTTATACGATTGTATTGAAAAAGCAAGACACTACATTAAAATCTAAGCTGTAAGCATTACATTCCATTAGAGTTTATGAAGATGACAAATTAATTTATTATTAAAAAATTAAGTTTTTCATGTATATTTCATATTTATTCATTTTTTAAATAAATAATATAATAATTATACACTCACAACTCTAATTATTATTTTTCAATTATAAAAGCTCACTATTGATTTTTTATAATAATATTTATTAAAAGAATTATATTCTCAAACCGTTGAGTAAAAGAATATTTATTACACACTCATAACTTGTGCCTTGCAACCCTACACTTTGAGTTTACTTAAATTTAGTTTATGTCCTGTCCATAATTCGTACGGTGTAAATGCTTTTACTTTGGTTTCAACTCTATTTAATATATATGTAGCAGTCGATAATGCTTCACCCCAAAAATGTATTAGAAGATCAGCATATGCCATCATCGATCGCACCATATCCAATAAAATCATATTTCTTTTTTCTGCAATACCATTTATTGAGATTTATATGGCATGGTATAAATATGTCTTATACCATTTTGTTTGCAGAAATCATCAAAAGCCTCAAACTCACCTCTTTTATCATTATTCAAGTTTTTAATGGGTCTGCCCAACTGGATTTCTACATTTGTTTTATATTCTTTAAATTTCTTAATTACATTAGATTTATGTTTAAGTAAATAGATATGTCCATATCTTGAATAGTCATCAATGAAAGTAACAAAGTACTTCATTCTACTATGATTTTTTATTTTAAAAAGTCCACAAATATCAGAATATATAATCTCAAATAAATCTGCAGATTTCCAATTCTTTAAAAAAGATTGACTACTCATTTTTCCTTTGATGTATAGTTCACATACATCAAAATTATTTGAGTTTCTTTGTAGGATTAATTCATTTTTACACATTCTAATCATTTTATTTATATTTATGTGGTCTAATCTTAAATGTCATAGATATAATCTTAAATGTCATAGATATGCACAATCAATAGACACATTCAAATAATCAGAAATTGATATTTTATTAATATCAATATTCAGTACATACATATTGTAATATTTCACGTCTTTCATTTATACATTACCCTTACTAATTACAACAATTCAAGACTTAAACTCAACAGTGTAGTCTTTCTTATCTAGTATAGGTACTAATACTAAATTTCTTCTAATACTAGGTACATAAAATACATCATTAAGTAAAATAACGAAACCATTTATTTTAAATTTACATGTACTTTGCTCCAAGACATTGCAGTATGTATTGTTACCCATATACACTATGTGCTCTCCTGTTTGTTTATCTTTAAACTTGACAAACAAATCTTTATATTGCATATATGCCTTGTTGCTGCAGAGTCAACCTACCATGAATCTGTGGCTAGTTCCACGAGCATTACTTCAGACACTATCATCACAATTTCCTTACTTTCTTGTACTTTTTTCCTATGTTGCCCAGATGACTAACACAAGAGGGGGGGTGAATTGAGTTATATTTAAAAAAAATAACAATTATAAATCAAATATATAATATAAAATATAAAAAAATATGAAACAACAATAAATATAAATAGTAAGAGTAAGAGAGAAGCAAACTCAGTATGTTAACGAGGTTCGGCCCCACTGCCTACGTCATCGCCTCAAGCTACCTCTTGAGGATCCCCAAATCCACTATTCAATCTCCTTTAGGTGGAGATAGAAACCTATTACACTTTTGAGCAGCACCGCTCCAAAGAATCTGTGTAGAACACCCTCTACACTTCCAATCACCTTACACTTGGTGATTTAACTATTCCCTGTGTAGAACACCTTCTACACTTCCAATCACCTCAGACTTGGTGATTTAACTATTCCCCATGTAGAACACCTTCTACACACACAAGGGTTATACACACCCTTTTATAAATACAAGAGTTGATAGTAGGTAGACTATCAAAGTACACTCCTCAATGAGTGAGATAGAAACAATACAGCGCAACCTATATCTCTCTCAACAAGAACAAGAATTAAGACTCAAAACCTTAGAAAAGAGAGAATGAGAGTTTTGAAGAAATGATGCAAAACTTAGCAATAGATGTGTAAGCTCTTGTTGTGAATTTTGTAAAACTCATGTGAGCTATTTATAGACAAATGAGTTTTCAATTTCAAATTTGAAAAGATTCCCATGTCAAAAACATCATCATTCACTTTTCAAAAATTTCAAATCTAATATTTTTACTTTTTGCATGTGACAAAAGGAGTACACTTTACTTTTCAAAAATTTCAAACATAATCTTTTACTTTTTGCATATGACAAAAGGAGCACACTTTTCTTTTCAAAATTTTTAAATAAAGACATCTACCTTTTGCATAAGTCAAGAAAAGCATCCACCACTTTTGAAAATATTCAAATAAAACATGCACATGTGAAAGATGACAATCAATCATTTTAATATTTTCAAAATTCAAACTTTTAATCATGTCATGCACATGTGAAAGATGACAATCAATCATCTTTCAAAATTTTCAAATTTAATTTTCAAAATATTCATGCATATGTGGAAAATGTATTTTAATGCTTTATAATAAAATATTAATTTTGAGCCTTAATCCTAATTTCAAATTTTTTAAGAGATTTACAAAATTACTCCATGATTTTAATGTGAACTTGTTTCCTTCTTGCTCATACTTGCTTTCTTGATGTGCTTGATTCTATTGTGTGGACAATTTTGAGCTTGAGACTCCTTTATTCTTTAAATTCATTTGTTATCATCAAAATCCATTTGTAGATTTACACGAAACTTGAAACCTTGGGTTCAACATCCTATTTGGATATTGTGATTTGTAATGCCCAATCTTTCCACACTTAAAATAGTTTCCAAAAAAATGATTTATTTTGTTTCTTTTTCAACCATTTCTAACCATTTCTTTTTCTTAAACTATTTCGACTTTATCTTTTTCTGTGTAGAATGTTTATCCTGAGCCATCATTAATTTGAAAAATTCACTTTTTTGATTACTCCTCTTCATCATTTCCCCTTTAAATACTAATAGTACTGGAAGTGATGTCATTGTCATTTCTTTACCACTATGTGTTAATAAAGTGACAATGTAATCTCAAGATGAAGGAAGACTATTTAGTATGGTTGTAATTTGCATCTTATCAGTGAGAGGATGACCAGTATCATGTAATTCTTTTGTAATCAATTTCATTTGAAGTACATGATCACCAATATCATCATTCTCATTCATGCAAGTACAGTTAAACGTATCCAATAATAATTGTATATGAGTATCTGACCTTAAACCATATTTGACTTCAACTGCATCCATTATTTCTTTTGTAATTTTATAGTCTTCAAATAAAGGAATAATATAATCATTCATACAATGCAAAATTAAAATTTTTGTCCATGCATTGTGTTCTTTCTATTTATCTTCAATTATTACACTACTTTCACTTTCATTTTTCACTGTTTTTTATGGCTTTGGTGTTGATAATATATATAAGGTTTTTTTCATGGGTTAAAAGAAAAGTAATCAGCCTTTCCCAGATTCTGAAATTTCTTCCATTCAGTTTTTCTACCCCTAAGAGATCAATACCTTTCTTCGGTGCCATAAAAAAATAAACCTTAATAAATTAACAATAATATTGTAGAAATAATACTAATAAATGTGTATTATTTAAATACAATATTTCAACTGTGAAAGAAAAAATAATAATTACAAATTTAATAATAATAATCCTTGGATTTAATTCAAAGAGGCAACATAGAAATTCTCTTGTTTTTCAGATAAGAATAATAATGAAAATGACACCCCGATCAAAATGTTCCATGACCCCTTCTCGATGTTTCTCCTCTTTCAAATAACTTTTTACGATTATTTCGTCCAAAAAATATTTTATTATGATTTGGCACGAAATTTGGAGTCCAACTTCTTTTGAATGGACTGAATCGAGCTTGAAATGGTTTCGAACGGCCCAAAAATTCATTGTTGGTACGAAGCAGGTCAGGAAATTGACTAAAACGGATCAACCAGGTCAAGCCGAGTCCGGGAGCCGATCCAAAATTGACGGCTTGGCCAGCGGCTGGAATAACGTATCGGCTCAGGACTAGACTGGCGGCTCAGCTCAGCTAGATTGAAACGGTGTCGTTTGGCACCAAGGGCGGTGACCCTTGTGAACCGAAATGGCAACACTGTTTGGCTCTACTAAGCTATACAACGTGTCGTTTGGTTTAAGCAGCACACAGTCGTTGGCCAAAATGACGCAGTCATTCGGTTCACCCCTGCTAAACGATGCATCGTTTAGCGGTGACAAATTTGAAAATCTGCTAAACGACGTGTCATTTACGTCTGACAGATTTAACTTCTGGCTAAACGACGAGTCGTTTAGTGGCCGCGTTTTTGACCCCCTGCTAAACGACAGGTCGTATTCTTCCAGCAGAGATGAATTTTCTTCTTTTCCCTCAATCTTTTCACTGTTTGAGACTGAAAATTCACTATTTTCACTTTCGTTTGATGAAGTTGTCACCGGAATTGAAGATTTCGATGTACTTTCAAGATTTATGAAATTTGACAGTAGTGAAAAACTTCGACGACCCCCGAAACAGTGTTAATGGGTGATGGAAAATAGAAAAAAAAAATCTATTTCTCCAAGTAAAAACTCTTCAATAATTTTCTTCAAAGTAATAACAAATTGTCAAATTTTGTAGATTTTTGGTATACTTCAATCCTCCCACCGTGACTTGATAAAGTGAAACTTTTGAATTTCAAGCCTTTAAAGATGATTTTAATATGCAAGTGTGGTTGCCAAACCAATCACTTGTCTATTAATTATCCTCTTAATGAGTGAAAAAACTCCTGAAATTCCTTCTGACATGACCGGCTCTGATACTACTGTTAGAAAATGAAAAACAAGAAGGAATGAAAATGATGACAATCCTGTTAGGGTATTTGTCTCACAAGTTGGTGATGGTAAGAGGAAGAAAATAGAATGAATGATTTGTGGACTAGTGGCCTCTATTTATAGGCAACCATAAACTCATTCGGAATAGTCACAACCATTAAAATATTAATAGTTACTAAGTGATACAACTCTTAATAAGTAACACAACACTTTATTAAAGTATTGTGTCATTTAACACTTCACACAAGATGTGCAACCTTTTGATATAGTTAAAAGGTTATATCTCTACACCCTTAACCACCATCACCTCTTATGGGAACCATAACCATGGAGAGGATGCAATTCCAATGAGTACATCATTTGATGATCACACCTTTTAAAATAACAATATGTTGTAAAATATAATAGATATAAAAGTAATAAATATGGTGTTAATATAAACGATAAATATCAGAATGTTAAATGTCTCAGACTCAGTAATTTAATTTCAATGTTATAAGTAATAAAGTTTGAGAAAATCATATAAAAAATTTAAAAATTAAATGAGCGTACATCTTGAACAGAAGCAACGTGGCATAGACTGATTGGTGATCCAAATTAAAATTTAATAGTATTATGACTAATGAAAAATTATATTCATTATCCCCACATACCAAAAGCAACGTGGTCTAGACTGATTGGTGATACGAATTAAAATATTAAATAGTATTATGCCTAATGAAGAATTATATTCATCATATTCACACACCACACACCATATATTATTTTTTTCTTATCAAATGTATAAATGATGAATAAAAAATTTAATTAGTTTAAAAAAGAAAAATTCTATTTACAGTCTTTACTTGAGGACAATTAGAAACAATAATATGAAAGCTGGTTCAATTGATATCAGTCGAGAGTTTTAGCTTGTATTTATAAACATATATTGTTACAAGCAGTTTGACAAAAGATTACACAGAGATACATTGAGAACTAGCTAGATTGTACAAATGTAAGTAACATAAATTTAAACTTCTAGAGATGATATTCTGTTAAGATCTTCATTTGAATATTCAATATTTATCTCTTCACTTGAATTCAAACTATGTTGCGTGTGCTGCATATTTTCCGTATGTATAACATAATCATTTCTAATAGCCCCCTTCAAGCTGATGGGTAGATCACTAACCATAAGCTTGGCTCGAAGTGCTTGGAATCTAGAAGAAGATAAACCTTTAGTAAAAATATTTGAAGGCTGTGCAAAAGTGGAAATTTACTTGGCTTGAATATCCTTGTTGAAAATCTTCTCTCTAATAAAATGGTAGTCTACCTCAATGTGCTTAGTTCTAGCATGAAAAACTAGATTAGAAGTAAGTGCTAAGGCTCCAATATTATCAACCCAAATGCAAGGAGCAGTGGCTAGGGGAATGTGTAATTCTTTGAGTAACATTCTTAACCAATAAAGCTCAGCTACAGTGTGTGCCATAGATTGATACTCAGCCTTGCCAGTACTGGTTGCTTCTTAGCAGCCCAAGAAATTAGATTTGAACCAAGATAAATGCAATAGCCTGTTGTAAACCTTCGGTCATCTGGGCTACCTGTCCAATCAAATTCACAGAAGCCATTAAGTTGGATGGATCATTTGCTGAATTGAAGACCAAATTGAGGTGTGCCTTGATGTATCTTAAGACTCGTTTGGCAGCTATGAGATGAGTAGTTCTTGGACAGTGAATAAATTGGCATAGTTGGTTAACACTATAGGATAAGTCTACCTTGTGAGTGTTAACTATTGTAGAGCTCCTACCATGGTACAATATTCAGTAGGATCTTCAAATGGATCACTTAAGAATTTAGAGAGTTTCCCACCTATGGTGTAGGGTGTAGAGGCAAGTTTAGCTGCAGTCATCTTTAGTCGATGCAGGAGATCAACTACATACTCGCCTTGATTCAGATGTAGGCCATTGTCTATATGGTGGACTTGAATACCTAAGAAGTAGGATAGAAAGCCAAGATCTTTCACAGCAAACTCAGATTTCAGATTAGAAATGAGGCTATCAATAGTGGATGTATTATTGCTGATAACAATGATGTCATCTACATATATAAGCACAAAAATGCAAACATTGTTTTGCTGAAAAATAAAGAGACAAGTGTCCATTATTGAGGCAATGAAGCCAAGATCCAATAACACCTGTGACAGTCGTAGGAACGAAGCTCTAGGAGCTTGTTTTAAGCCATATATTGACTTATGCAATAAACAAACATGGTCTGGTAATTGTGGGTCTTCAAAGCCTTTAGGTTGCTCCACGTAAACCTCTTCTTCAAGGAAACAATGGAAAAATGCATTTGAGATATCAAGCTGCCAAATAGACCAGTTGAAGTTAACTGCCAAAGCTAACACTAATCTGATTGTAGAAAGTATAATAACAGGACTGAATGTCTCATTAAAATCAAGACGGTCAATTTGATCAAATCCTTTAGCCACCAACGTTGCTTTGTACCTGTCAAGAGTACCATCAAATTTTTGTTTTATTTTAAACACCCACTTGTTTTTGACTACCTTTTTGTGGCTGGGTCTCGAGCAAAGTGACCAGGTTTTGTTAGCTATTAAGGCATTGTATTTAGCAGTCATTGCATTTAATCAATGTTGGTCCCTCACTGCTTGGGTGTAGGTTTTGGGTTCAAGTGATAAGGAGGAGGTGCAAATTGCTTTAAAAGGATGCTTGGTTGAATAGTAAAGGTGGTAACCTATGAATTGTTTAGGTTTCAGAGAGTTGGTCTGGATCTGGTTATTATTCTAGAAGTGGAAGGCAGTGTAGATAAGGGAGTAGGATCTGGAGAGGATCTATCAGTTACAGGGGATGAGGTGTCTGAGTTAGAATCAAGCATGAGGAGTGGATTACTAGAAGGGATTGAAGTAGTTTGAGAAGACTCAAGTGAGGTGTCTGAGGTAGCAGAATTCTGGTTACTTGAATCTAGGATGAGGCAATGATATCAGAAGAAATTAGTGTTAGATCAGTAATTGGTGAAGGTGAGAGGAGAACAGGTATAGATAACTGAGAAGTAGAGAAGGTACTTGATGAAGGGAACGGTGGAGACTCAAGAGAATTCACCTGCAGGGGAGTAAAGATAGCAAATGTATCTTTTGCATCATGTGCAAGAAACATTTTCTCATCAAAAACCACATGTCTCGAAATGTAAACTTTTTTTATTGAGGGTCAAGATACCTATAACCTTTTTTATTAGTGCTATAGCTAAGGAACACACTTTTTTTGCTTCTAAAAGCAAGTTTATGTGGATTATAAGCTCTAAGTAGGGGGAAACATAGACAACCAAAGGTTTTAAGCAAGGAGTAATTAGATTGTTTGTGGAAAAGGGTGAAGTATGGAGACTGATGAGACAAAACAGATGTGGGAAGTCTATTTATAAGGTATGTGGCTGTGAGAAAGGCATCCACCCAATAGATGGATGGGAGATGAGACTTAGATAAAAGGGTGAGACTAGTTTCTATTATGTATCTATGTTTTCTTTCTAAGATTCCATTTTGTTCCGAGGTATGGGGGCATGTGAGCTTATGTAGTATGCCTTGTTGTGAAAATATTCTTTGAAAGGGACAGATAAATATTCTCCACCATTGTCAGTTACGATTTGTTTGATATTGTTGAAGAATTGTTTTTCTACCAAGCATTTAAACTTAACTAAGCAATTGAACACTTCATATTTGTATTTCAATGGAAACAACCAAGTAAACCTTGAGAAATCATCAATAAGCAAAACATAGAACTTACAACCACCAACTGAAGTAATAAGGGAGGTCCATACATCAAAATGTATCAACTTAAGAGAAGAAAAGGACCTGTTATTGGACTTAACAAAAGGAAGTTTATGACTCTTAGCAACATGACATGACTCACATAATTGCCTAGACTTAATGAAACTAGAAATTGGTAACATTGAATGTTTGACTAATCTAGAGACTATAGCTTCAGATGGATGTCCTAGTCTCAAATGCTAAATTTGGAAAGGAGTTGTGACACCCAGGAAAGCAGTGAAGGAAGATAGCATGGCAGCTTTTGGGGTTGAATTGCTGAGTTTTACATTGGATACACCTAGCTTTACTCAGCCCTTGGAGGAGGATTTCCTTGGTCTGCATGTCTTTCACAAAAAAAATGTGTTGTAGTGAGTATAAAGTAGCAATGATTGTCATGGCAGAATTTTTGAATAAATGAAAGGTTTGATGATGCAAAAGGACAATGAAGAATATTCTTTAGCAAAAAATTTGATTTAGAGTTGGAAAGCATTGAGAAACCAATATGGGTGATATGAAAACCTCCTCCATTGCCTACTGTCACTTAATCATTGCCCTAGTATGGTTGTTGATTCAAGGTCAAGTTCTCAATCTCAAATGTGATGTGGTTGTTGGCGCCACTATCAAGATATCGGGATTATTCATTTTCTTCAACAACATGAGTGTGAGTTGCCATTGGTGCCAACTGAGCAGGTGGATGCCTGCCTTGGTATGTAAAGTTCATGCAATGATAGCAATCAAGAACTTGATAATTCTGTTTGCCACAGATCTGATGGGGAGGAAATTTACCTGGAAAGTTGGTGGAATTGGAGGATTGTTGTTTGGGTGCAGGAACATGGGTGTTTAATTTTGTAGGAGGTCTGAAAAATGGTTTTTCTAATTTGGGGATTTGGTTTCTTTCCAAAATGTGATTTCTGTTTGTGAGTGAAAAAGGCAAATTGAGTGGTGTCATTGGCCTGGAATTTGTTTTGAGCCTCAAGAAGTTGCTCATAGTTGAGCAATTCAATTTGAAAGGCATCAAAAGTAATAGGTTGATCTCGGGTGGCAAAGTTAAGGGAGGTGATGAAGGGTGTATAGTTGAGATTAAGTTCTCCAACAATGTAAGAAATCGAATCATCTTCATCAACAGGTTTAGCAACAGCTGAGAGTTGATCAGACCAACTTTTAGCTGTGAGCAGATAATCAAAGCAAGATTTTTTATCTTGTTGAAGTGTTTGAAGTTGTCATTTGAGATAAGAAATCCTTGATCGTGATTGTGGGGCAACTTTGGTAGCCATTGCATTCCAAACCTGTTTGGATGTAGTGAGTCCATAGACAGTGGATAGAGTTTTCTCACTGAGGGTAGCGTTTAACCATGTCAAAATGAATTGATCTTTCTTTTGCATACCAAGTATGCTGGATTGACATCAGAGATATATTTGCCATCAGAATCAAGCAAGAATTGAGAAGGACAGATCTCAGAACCATCAACAATGCTTAAGAGATCATGACTTCTCAAAACTGGAAGAAATTGAGTAATCCAATTCAAATAGTTGTGGCCTTCGAGTTTGCCAGATACCAAGGGAGTAATGTTTTGTATAATAAAGGTTGGTGTTGCAGATGAGGAAGCCATGTGGAATCGAAAATTTTGAATAGCGTGAGCTAAAGGCTCTTGATACCAAGTTAGAAACAATAATATGAAAGCTGGTTCAATTGATACTAGTCGAGAGTTTTAGTTTGTATTTACAGACATATATTGTTACAAGCAGTTTGACAAAAGATTTCAAAGAGATATATTGAGATCTAGCTAGATTTTACAGTTGTAAGTAACAGAAATTTAAACTCCTAGAGATGATATTTTGTTAAGATCTTCATTCGAATTTTCAATATTTATCTCATCACTTGAATTCAAACTATGCTGTGTGTTGCATATTTTCTGCATGTATAACAGAATCATTTCTAATCGGGACTGTATGCTGACTCATTGATGTATTTTATTAAATGAAAAAAAAATACTATTTTGGGAGGGATATTATTGTAATTTTAAAAAATAATTAAAGATAAAATTATCTAGACTTGCGTAAGTAGTTCTTGAATTGAAACTGTATGTAGTATTTCTCTTTAAAAAAAATAAACCAAAAGAATTAAACAAAATTAAGAAAATGAAAATAAGTGGGGTGTTTGGAAATAATGAGTAGAAAGCTATTTGACTTGATAATATATATATATAAGTAGTCTAGGATGGATTAAGATAAAAAAAAAAAAAAAGCAAGAAATGAGTAAAGAAAAATAAAATAAAATATCAAAATCTGGTATGATCGAAACAAAACATACCTATTTTTATTCCAGATGATTGGCCAATAGAATATGTTTTGACCGTAACGCACATTACAATATTCAAAACTATGCTTGTTATAGCTCACACCATATCTCTCAGCATAACTTGAACCCGGTAGCATATTTATGCCCTTCTTTTGCAACTGTTTCAAGTAGCCTCCGCACATCTTCAGCTCGTATCCTGTTCATTCTCTTACCGCCAAAGTAAACCATGATTCATATCACAAGGATCTTGGATATGCTGCAGCCTTGGCCTCCACTTCCCCACGAAGATTTCATGTGTGTTGAATCAATGAATGGACTTTTCGAAACGACCAAATTAAAGAGGGATTAGAAAATATCTTTCTCTGCCGATCCAAATCCAATCCACCGTGTGCTTTTTGTTAGGTTCGGTTTAGATTAGAAAAATGAGATGAATTTAATTTAATTTTTAATATTATTATTATTTTAAAATTTAATAAAATTAAATTAAGATTTAAAAAATATGTATTAAAATTTGAAAAATCTGTTTTAAAATTTATGTTTTGTATAAAAATTTAAAAAGATATAATAATAAATTTAAAATAAGTTGACTCATAGTCTCCGAATCCAAACCGGCGCTTGGTCTATTATTGTTCGACTACAACACATCTCCTTTCTCCAGAGAAAGGATCTCTATCTTAATCTCCATCTCAACGGGTTAACTTTGCTAGTAATATTCTCTCCCCCCTTCCTGTATAGAAGATCATCCGCTCAACTACACCTTAAATTCGATTCTGCCATATAAACAAAAGTGTGACCAGATATGACCTACAAATGAACCATGATTTGCTCCAGCTTCTCAATTAGAATTGCACCAAATAGCCTGTCCCATATATTAAGTCAAATGGCTGCAATCAGTAAATTGCCTGATTACAAGCCGGGTTGCATGCCAACTATCGATTTGAAGGTACTGCATCTCAACTGAAGAACATTACAGTATAACTTAACACCCTTAAGTTAGGAAAGTATTGAAAGTTCCGACTACATAGTGGCTAAAATGCTATAGATGCTGCTAATTATTCTGTTAATATACAAAAAACGGATTGGTGTTCCATTTCTCCAAAAACTAAAATTCACCTTCAAGTCATCACCAGATGAGGACCAGATCGTGGAAGCATACATGAGTAAGTCACATACTTCACGCTGTCCAAAAGCACGACAACAAAAATCCGGGAAAGGGACTTTGGTCTGATCATGCCATCAACTTCAATGTCTCCAGCCTCCCTGGGATCAACAAGCACAGAAACAATCATTGGTGAAGAAGATTTATTACCTTGAAAGCCTTTCTTCTGCGATGTTTTTCTAATGTGCTCTTCAGTGATGTTATAATTAGATCCAGCCAGCGCAGCTGGAAGACCATTGAGGATCCTTCTATTCCTCCCCTTGTTAAGACGAGTAGCATTCTGTTGTTCTGCAGAAATGTTGGAAACTGAGGATGCTGGAACTATAGCTCCAGAAGCAGAAGGTGGAGAGACATCAAACTGGAACACCTCGGTGCACATGCCAGAACTCAACATTGGCTCTGTAAAAGGGAGAAGAACCATAAGTATTAAACAAGGTGATGAGCGAGTGCCAATCATGACTGACTGACAATTTACAAATCCAGTTCAATAAAAATAACATGCACGGATACCAGAAACATGAGATCAATGGTAACCATCAATAAAACTCACAGCCCAGCACCGAAACACCAGAAATCAGAACCAATATGATGAGGTAATTATTCAACTGTCACGGTGGTTACAATTAATGTGATGGGAAATTTCTCTTAAACATCTCATACGAAAGTCAGAATGTTGGCAACCCGAAGTCAGAAGTTGGTTTAACACATCAATGCTAGAAGAGAAACTACAAGCATGATATCATGGTGTAAGTATCTCAATTCGCGAGTTTTCAAAGGTTGTCATCCAGTGCACTCACTAGATAAACATTTTGACCCTACATTAAGCTCCAGGTCTGCATTTGTTATAGTGATTAGGAATGTAAATATAAAACACCCTTAATACCTTCAAATGTACATATAACTATGTGTGCAGTTAAAACCTGAATCAAGAAACTTGAACCATTGTACTTGGGCGATGCCTACTTTTCTCATCAATAAAGTTCTTATTTAGTGATTAAAAAAAATATACCACCACACGGAACTATGAAATCCATCGCAAAACTACCTAAAAGAGTATGTATATATCCATTAGTGTATATATGCACTGTCAAAGGTAAGGAATCAAATGCTGCTCTCCAACATATAAGGCATGCGCCACTATCTTAAACGCATACATAAGGAATCTAGGAAAACAGACAAGTTGAGAGCACAATGAATTTATCTTATTTTTTGTAAAAGTTAAGTTATAGCACAATTATTACCCGCAGAGCCTTCGCGGAACCATTGTTGTGGTTTACCGTCTACCGCAGTCGACATCAAATGGTCTTTCAAAGCATCGGTAGAACCAGAGGCAAGAGCCTTCTGTCCTGCAGTAGGATTTCTAAACACGTGAGAATGTCTAACCCTACTGCCTCCAACTTCAGGAATTGCCAGTGCTGGAGCTAAATCTCCAGGAATTGCCAAACCAGTTTCTATATTAACCTCCTTTCCAGGAGTAGCTTGAGATGCCATAGCTTTCTCACTGGCCAGGATAGAGTGAATAATCAAGTTACCATCAATCTTCACAAGCTTATCATTCCTTGGCACATACAAAGAAGCAACAAGAGGCTCGCTAGCATTTCCTAGATTAACAAATTCATCTGAACCCAGTAAAGGCTGTGTTGCTTGTCTTTTCAGTTCAAAATCTGACTCTTTCGCTCTAATCCGACCTCTCTCATAATTTACTCTGGGATAACTATCATATTCAGCGCTAGAAAATCCAACTCTCACACCTTCTCCAGATCCATTACAATTTCTATCAACGTCCCAAACCCTACCAAGGTGCTGACCGTAGAACTTATCACTGACATAACCCAATCCTCCAGGAACTTTGTCCCTTACTCCTCCATATCTAACATTCACAAAAGGAACTAACCCACCAAAAAGCAAGAAGAAAAACAATAAACCCAGAAAACTAACACTCGCAACCTTCTTAGTTTTCCCCTCACTCTTCTTAGTCTCCGACTTCTTCGCCTTTGGCGCTGATACAGGCTGCTGAGTTTTCAATCTCGGTATCGGTACCAAAGGTACCTGAGACCCTTGCGGTTTCACCACATACGGCGGACATGGCACCCACGGATAACCCACGGGCGCCATCGCAGGATGGGGGAACATTCCCGGATGCGGTGCACACATGCCACCAGCGGCGCCACCACTCAGTTGCTGACGTAAACTGGCATTCTCGGCCATAATATAAGATATCTTGGTGTTCAATTCCGCAACAGTGGAATGCATGGTCCTCAGTTTATCTTCCAGCTCCTCCACGTAATGTTTCTTCCTCTGCCTAGACAACTGAGCACTCTCCCGGTTCCTCATCAGCCTCGCCTTCCTCTTCTCTTCCTCTTCGTCTGCCGGGGCATTGAAATCCGCATTCTCTGAGGACCTCCTGTACTTAGTGGTCCTCGAATCCGCAGCGATTCCGTCCCCCTGCTCTTTCTTCCTTTTCGACACGCAATTTTTGGACCCCATCCCCTCCTCCACCTTAATCTTCTGATCGACGACTATCACATTTGAAGAATCCGGTGAAGGAGGACGGTACCCTGAACCCTGCGATGACACAGACCCGCCACCGCCTGAGGACTCGCGGTCGCAACGGCCAGAGTCCGGTGACGGAATATTCAAAACTCCAGCGACAATCGGGTCCCCATTGCCGGAATTATCAGAGGAAACCGGTGGAGAATACTCGCGGCCGTAGCTATCAGACTCGGACGCTGGTAAATTAAGAAATTCACCAACGCCCGAGCCCCGATCGCTGGAGATGCCGGAAGCACTCGATTCCTGAGACAAAGAATTCAAGAGCTGAACCTGTTGATCCGGGGCCGAACAGGGCAGTTGAAGCTCGTGGTGCCCGTCGGAGGTGAGAAAGTCTTCAGTTTCGGCGGGAAGGTAGAGATCTTCGAGATCGTCGAAATTGAGGTCGAAATCAACGTTCTCATCGAACCCTAACTCCATGCAAAGATCCGACACGAATGTTTCGGAGCTCATACTGTTGGTACTGTTGTTGACCTCCTCGGAGAAGAATATAGAATCTAGAGGAGGAATTGGGAGCGAATCGAAAGCCGTCGTGAAATTGTTAAGGTGTTGGTTAGGGTCCGTTGGTGGTGGCTCGGCGACGAGTTGGTCAGCCATTGCTAGGGTTTTTCGATCAAAAAAGAGGGTTGCTGAAGTCAAGAGACTCAGAGACCCGTTTATAGTCTTTGCCTCTTTATTCTATCTCTATTTATTTTCCTTTTCCTTTTTTTTTTTTTTTAAATTTTTTGGGAGGCAGATTGAGATCGCTTGCACCTGGCTGAAAGGCTCAAACCATCCGGGTCACGCAACGGACTTTGTAAACGAAAGAATTTGGAAACGGAGCGGATCTACTTCCCCCAACTGCGTGCATTGAGCGAGAAACAACGCGCCTAAAGTCAGCCTCCTTATCCTCCACGTGTAAAAGCAACACGAAAACTGGGACCCACGAAATTCATTTGGAGTCTCCCTGAATTCTGACCACACTCGCGGCTCAGCCCTAATATTTAAGAATTCTTTTTTTTTTTTTGGCGGGTCTCCCACGGTTGGGAAGACTCCGTTATTCGTTAATCTATCTTGTTGATTTTTTTGTTTTTTGTTTTTTATATATATTTTAAATATTTTTTTGATAAAATATTTTCTTGATTATTAAGTAAATAAAATAATAATAATAATAATAATAATAATAATTAAGTAATAACTATGAACGAGAAGAGTAACATTTTTTTTTCTAATATCCTAAATGTGGTCGTACAATATTCCTCGCCTGTAATTAACTATTTCCATCTCTTTATCATTTTTATTTAAATTTTAGATCTAAATATATAAGAGACTGGTAGATGAATGAGCGTTGTTTTCCTATAAAATAAAACAAAATTGCGTGAGTGTATCTATTACATTATTTTCGAGGATTGGTTTGGATGAACAGTTTTATTTCATCTGGTCTATTTGGATATTATAACTTTATCTATCTAAATTATGAGTTTTACATCTCTATTTTATTTATAAATTTTCAAATTAATATGACTATTTTTTGACATAATTAGTAAAAAGAATCTCACATAATAAAAAAGAATTCTTTTATGATTAAAATAGAATAATCAATCATTCATAATTATATTAACATAATTTCACACAAAAAAAATGATAATTTTTTTAGTATTGAAGTGCATTTTAGAGTTTTATTAAGAAATTCAAAACTAGTAAATTATTTAAAATAAATCTACAACATAATTCATATACTTATTTATTACAATAATCAAGATTTTATAATTTATAATTAGAATAAATAATAAATAATTTCCTATATATAGAAAAATAAACAGATAGCAATATCTTTTTAAAAAGAAAAATTATAAATTTTGTTCAACAACTTTTCAATATATTTTAAGATTTAAATTATATTTTAGAATAATAATATCTTTCGGTCAAAAACCCTCAATAATAGATTTTTAATTACTCATAAATATCGTTTTTATTAATATATTCATAATTATTACTTAATTATTGGTAAAACTCATCCATTTATCAAATTTTAAAAAATCAAAATTATTTCATCTCATCTTATTGTCTATACATACATTTTTTTTTTAAATTATCACATTTCATCTTAATTCAAAAAATCTCATTTCTATTTAAAATACAAAAATATTAGAGACAAATGCTAGGAACAAACGGCTAACAAATGTCAACTAATAATCTGTAATATTTACTGTCTGTTGTATGCTATACAATATCTATAAGTTGAAAAATAAAGAAATTATTTTAAAACTGAAAGAAATCAAAACGTTGAATTTTGTTTATCATGTCATATCAGTTGATATTTCTCCATTGTTTATTTCTAGCGTTTATCTTTAACATTGTTCTTTAAAATATTTCATCTTATTTTATTTCATCTTAATTACATGATGAAACCAAACTTGGGTATCTACTTCTCTTTAAACGTGTTTCTTTTTTTTTTCTATATTTCAAAATTTAAATAAAAACTTGAAAGATTCTAAATCTTAAATTAATACATTTGTCATCGTCAACGTACCGTCTTCTTATTCTTGTTTTTAATCGATTGTATAAGTATTTATGATGCTCTTTTCAAATTAATTTTAAAAATAAATAAAAATAAATAGTTTCTTGGTTGCAAGAGCTATATAGCCTTTGGGGCAATGGGGGATATCAGATATGGGAACTTCATTATATGGTGTTGGTGAAAAATTAACGTTTCCGCCACGCATACTCAGTGGTGTAGCTTCAATTCCATGTCACTGCATGTGTTATCCATGATAAGTATTTTTGGTAATACAGAAATTCCCTCTCGTATTTTAATCGTTTGCCTATAATTAAATGAAAATCCTTTTCTATAATCTAATAATTTTCATTAGCATTTGTAATTGTAAATAAAATAATTTGTCCTATCACATTATTTATATACGGCGGAATGTTAAGTACAAATTTTAAATAAATAAATTCTATGCAGATTTTGTTTTTTTTTTTAAATATTTTGGATCTCACTAAAAAAAATTGTTAACACTTCTTCATGTAGGTCTACTTTTTTTTTTTTTTATAAAGAACGTATGTAAAACATGTAAGGATTCTAAGAGGAAGAAGATGAAGCTGTGTAGTGAGAGGTGCGCATGAAAAACCCTAAATCGGGTGAGCTGTATTTCCCAAATCGAATACCTGCTGAATGTACAGTAATATCCCTTTATATACAGACTTTCTTTTTACTCCTAACGGTGTTTTTTTTTTTTAAAGGCGAATGATTTATAAATAATACATATCACAAATCAAATTAAAATAAAGAAGTAAACATGAACAAAAGTATAAGTGCCTCAACTTTCTGGAGGGTCTTTATCATTGTGAAATTACAACAAGTACATAAGATATAAATAGTGAAAGATAATCACATATTTTGGTAGAGATTGTCTATTACGCAATTAAATACGCACATCAATTAAAGTTTCGATGTATTTTTTTCAACTTCTAACTTGCAAATGACTTCAAAAGGAAGTGAGTATCACTGACAATGGGTTAGATGGACCAATCTAGTGTTGATCCTAGGTCTTTGACTACATCTATTACGATTTGAAAGTCACTTATAATTACTATGCTCTTTATTGATCTGGAAATAGCTTCTTTAACACATTCAAGTAGAGCTTAAGCTTTCCCTTGATTTGGTATTGCAAATTTATTTAGTACAAACAAATACTATATCACCTCTATCCGTGGAGCAAATCACTGTTATAGTGCTTGTACCGACTCTTATTGCCACATCAAAAGTCAAGTAATAGTGATGTCTAATGTTGCCAAATCAAAAGTCAAGTAATGGTGATGTCTAGGAAGGCCTTTCATGGTTTGAGTTTGAGTGAGCTTAACATTGGCCTATGCTACTAAATGTTGGTGAAAAGTTTTATGGATATCTTTAATAAACTTGTAAACATTGGGACAAATACATTCATGCACCATTCCATTGTAGAGAAATCAAATGACATGGCAATGATTGCAAAAAGTTGAAAGTGATAGTGATCAGTGGCAGGGATTTGAAGAAGTCCAGGAGACAATATATACTTAAACCCAATGGTCAACCTCTTGAGCATAAAAGGATTGGACATTCAAAGACCAAGAAGATTGCTGACAAAGAATCCGAATGAATGAGCAATTTAAAAACAAATGATTTAGAGTTTCCTCTTTCCATTTGCAAACAAGACACCTCATCTGATCATGATCCAGATGCAGAGTTTCCAAACTAACAATATTGTGAAGGGTTTTCTAAACTAACAATTTGAGCCGATCCTACATTCAAAATTTCCACACCTTTTTTCAAATTTGAGTTGATCACTTTGCATCATTTAAAATAATCGAGTTGGAGACTATCTTAGAGTAGGCCGCTTTGATAGAGAATTTACCAGAAGTGCTATTCTTTCAGACTAGTATATAACATCAATTAGGCATTATTTAGGTAGAGGAATTTTCTAAATTTTCTTAATCGTACATTCATCAAATAGGCTCTGAAGAAAAATAGTGTTACACCTCCATGGATTTTCCATAGTCAGCTCCACTACCTTTAATGTGGGATCCTAAGAAATGTGGACATGGTTAGGGATAGGAAGGAATGAAAGATTTGTAAGTGTTCAAGGGTCTAGTCAAACCTAAACATTAGTACCATTGTTGATTTGGAAATAATAGTTGTGCTTCACAATATCTTGTTGATGAAGGATTCCTAGCAGTGTCCTATTTACAATCAAAAGAATATTACTCATCTAAGATATTTACCAAGAATGAACACAATAACAAATGGTATAAAAGTAACTACAAACCTAAATGAAATCATCATTTTCACCCGTGTAATCTGTCCGGGCGAGGATGATGAGCTCAGCGCAGTGAGCATGTGGTAGCTTGGCTATAGGCTTTGTTGTGCTGAAGTTGGGCTTGTATAGATGGGCTTTGGGCTTCACTTTCATGGTCTAAAAAGACATGTCTATTAAGATTTGTACATATCGTTATATACGTACTCTATACTATCAAATCAAATATTTGTATGTAATGATTGGCAATTAGGTCCTCCCACTACAAAAAATAAAAAAATATATTTATGATAAATTATTTATAATAATAATAGTTATTTATAATGAGAAATAAACTCATTTTAATAAAAAAAATCAATTTAACAGAAAATAATCAATTACAAATAAATATTTTTCTTATAATATTTCTTCTCAATAAGTAAATTTTATAAATTTTATATAAGTACCATATAATTTGTTATTTTTGTTATTATTTTATTTGAACACATATATATTTAAGCATTAAATATAATGATAAAAATAATAAATTAAATATTAATTAAGTGAATGTGTGTGATGTAGGACTTATATAGAATCTTCCTTGAGATTTTTGCATGGCCAAGTCATCAAGTATACCACACTTTTTAAAACATATAGAATGAAAAATAAAAAACAAAAACAAAAATTGCTTGAAACTTCAAGTATTCTCTAAGCATGTCTCTTCCTTTCACGACATCCACTTAACACTTTTTTTTTTTTAATTTTGCTTCGTGTCTTTCTAAATGCCAAGTCATTAGAAGCTTAATAAACGAGCTTCTTCTCTCTGCTTCTTCTTCATTTTGTTTTGAGTTGGTTTGGATCTTGTTGGCATAATAAAGATGCTAAAGACTGTCTTTAATGTTACCTAAAACAAATGTTATGCGATTCGTGTTATATTTTATTTCCACTTAACTCTCAAATTTCAACAAAATAAAAAAATGGCTTTGTTTGTTTTAAAAGACAAAATCAAAAATTTCAAACACTTCTCAAACTTATAATTATATTTTTTTTTATATTCTCATATAAAATATAATAAAAAATTCAATATTTTCAAATTTCAAAATCACATTTTCAAATTCCAAAACAAAATTAATATTAAAAAAATATATTACAACAATATTTTATTCTTTTTTTTACTTCAATCTCTTCTCATTTCTTCTCTTCTCTAAAAATAAACTAGATAGACCGATGGTTTACTCATTCAAAGCCCAACACAAAATACCCATGCCACCTTGCAAGTGAGATAAAGAAAATAGTAGAATCCATTAAAAAAAATAAAAAAACCAATATTGTTATAAAACTAAAGAAAAAAACTATTATTGCAAAAGAGAAATAAGAAATTCTCTCTGAAACTCTTAAAAACTGAAACTTTCTTTCACTCTCTATATTTTCTTATGAATTTCATTACAACTGAAGTCCCTATTTATATGCTTTGAAATTACTATGCAAGTTACTATACAAGTCACTATACAAGTCACTATGCAGAATTTAAAATAATAGTGGTGGGGTCATTCACATAATTTAGTGGTGGGACAGGGGGCGGCTGATAATTTCGTTCGTTCATTACACTCCCCCTTGAATGACCGCCAATAAGAAATATGTCTCGTTAAAACCTTGCCAAGTAAAAACTCAGTGGGAAGAAAAACCAATGGCGAAGGAAAAAGAGTACAGTCTTCTTATGTATCCACAAGTGCTTTAAGATTGTCTCATTAAAACCTTGCAGAGGAAAACCCAGTGGAACAAAATCTCAGCGAAGGAAAAAGAGTACAATCAGCACATTTACTCCCCCTGAAAAGTGCATGACAAAATATTTTTGAGTTTTCGCATTTCAATGTTATGCACAATCTTTTTGAATGTGAAAGTTGGTAACGCCTTTGTGAATAAATCTGTCAGATTATCACTAAATCGTATCTGCTTGACATCAATTTCACCTTTCTCTTGAAGTTCATGAGTATAAAAGAATTTAGGTGAAATATGTTTGGTTCTGTCACCTTTGATATATCCTCCTCTGATTTGAGTGATACAAGCAGTATTATCTTCATATAAGATTGTTGGGTTATTATCGATCATGGGAAGCCCACACTTTTCCTGGATATGTTGAATAACTGATCTCAATTAAATACACTCTCGACTTGCTTCATGAATAGTAATAATCTCTGAGTGATTTGAAGAAGTAGCAGATAGTGTCTGCTTAACAGATTTCCATGATATGGCAGTATCTCCATAAGTAAATAAATATCCAGTTTGAGATCTACCTATGTGTGGGTCTGAAAGATAATCTGCATCTAAATTCCAATGCAGATCAGAGGAGGATATAGTTCTGAACCACGTTGATAAAATAATCTCATATCAACCGTACCATGAAGGTAATGAAGGACATGTTTAATGTCATTCCAATGCCTTCGAGTTGGTACAGAACTATATATTGTAAGCAGATTAACTGAGAATGTAATATCTGGTCGAGTGCAATTTGCAAGATACATCAAAACTCCAATTGCATTGAGATATGGTACTTCAGGACCAAGAATTTCTTCATCGTCATCACAAGGACGGAATGGATCTTTCTTCACATCAAGTGTTTGAACAATCATTGGAGTACTCAGGGGATGGGATTTGTCCATATAAAAATGCTTTAGGACTTTCTCAGTGTACATAGACTGATGAATAAAAATTCCATTTAGCAAGTGCTTGAGCTGCAGGCCGAAACAAAGTTTTGTTTTGCCAAGATCTTTCATTTCAAATTCATTTTTTAAATATATAGCAGTTTTTGAGAACTCTTCAGGAGTTCCCACAATATTTAAATCATCAACATAAACCGCAATAATGACAAATCCGGATTCTGATTTCTTAATAAAAACACATGGGTATATAAGATTATTCTCAAATCCTTCTTTCAATAGATATTCGCTTAAGCGATCATACCACATGCGTCCGGATTGCTTTAACCCATATAAAGATCTTTATAGTCTGATTGAGTACATATTTCTAAATGTACTTGTAGATACTTCAGGCATCTTATATCCTTCAGGGATTTTCATATATATGTCATGATCTAAGGATCCATATAAATATGCAGTAACCACATCTATCAACCGCATTTCTAATCCTTTTGTAACAACCAGACTAATCAAAAATCTAAATGTAATTGTATCCATAACGGGAGAGTATGTTTCTTCATAATCAATCCCAGGTTTCTACAGGAAACCTTGTGCAACAAGCCGTACTTTGTATCACACAATTTCATTTTTCTCATTACGTTTTCGTACAAATACCCACTTATATCCAACAGGCATTATACCCTTTGGTGTTTGGACAACAGGTCCAAATACTTCTCGTTTTGCTAACGAATTTAATTCAGCTTCAATAGCTGTTTTCCATTTTGGCCAATCATTTCTACGTCGACATTCTTTGACGCTTTTTGGCTCACTTTCTTCATTACTTCTGGTAATGTCAAGGGCCATTTTATATGAAAATATGTTGTCGACAATAGTTTTATTTCTATCCAGAATTTCTCCAGTTTTCATGAAATGTATTGAGATCTCATTATTTTCAAGTTCCTGTTCCTCTTCAGGGGAAAACATTTCATGACACAGCTCTTCAGGAGGTCCTTTTTTAGGAGATTTATACTCTTCAAGAGTTTCCTCTTCAGGAGGTTCTGGAATAGAAGATTTAAGCTCTTTAGGAGCACCAATTATATTTGTGGCCTGTATTGTGGGTATGTGTTCTTCAGGAACACCAAATTCATTTTGTATTCTTTTCCTTCTGAAAATTTTGTCTTTTGCACCAATAGGTCTTCCACGCTTCAGGCGTGTTTTAGATTCACCTATTGCTGCTTTGAAAATTTGTCCTTCAGGGACTTCAATCCTTGCTGGAGTATTAACAGCAGGAATATAAGATTTTATTACACCTTTAGTGTCAGTAAATACATCCGGTAACTGATTTGCAACATTTTACAAATGAATAATCTTTTGAACTTCCCGTTTACATTCATTTGTAGGATGATCAAAATGAGACAGGGTCTTATTATCCCAAGTAATATCTTATCGTGCTTCAGGCACCGACTTTTCTTTACCCATTAACGGAAAATTTGATTCGTCAAAATGACAATCCTCAAAATGTGCTTTAAACATATCCCCTGTAAGGGGTTCAAGGTATCTAATAATGAATGGAGAATCAAAACCAACATATATCCCAAGTCTACGTTGAGGGCCCATTTTTGTACGTTGTGGAGGTGCAATTGGAACATATACAGCACATCCAAAAGTATGAATATGAGAAATATTTGGTTGTTGACCAAATGCAAGCTGTAATGGAGAATATTTATGATATGCAGATGGTCTAATGCGAATTAGAGATGCTGCATGAAGTATAGCATGTCCCCAAGCAGAAACAGGTAATCTTGATTTCATAAGTAAAGGTCTAGCGATTAGTTGAAGCCTTTTGATCAAAAACTCAGCTAAACCGTTTTGTATGTGTGTATGGGCAACATGATGTTCAACATCTATTCCTATTGACATGCAATAATCATCAAAAACTTGAGATGAAAATTCACCTGCATTATCCAATCGAATGGTCTTAATTGGATATTCAGGAAATTGTGCTCGTAGTTTAATTATCTGAGCAAGAAGTCTAGCAAATGAAACATTTCTAGTGGAAATAAGACAAACATGTGACCATCGACTAGATGCATCAATTAGAACCATAAAATATCTAAATAGTCCACTTGATGGATGAATAGGCCCACATATATCTCCGTGAATCATTTGTAAAAAGGATGGAGATTCAACAATGACTTTTGAGGGAGATGGTCTGATAATTAACTTACCTTGAGAACATGCAGAGCATGGAGATTTATTGGGTAGAAATATCTTTTGATTCTTTAAGGGATGCCCATGCGAATTTTCAATAATTCGTCTCATCATTATAGAACCCGGATGTCCAAGGCGATCATGCCAAGTCATAAATACTTTAGGGTCAATGCACTTCTGGTGCATTACCACATATGATTCAATTGTTCTCATTTTTGTATAATACAATCCAGAACATAGAGCAGACAGTTTTTCTAATACGAGCTTCTGGCCCGATATTGTTTTAGTAATAAGAAGATGCTCTTTACTGCCTTCATTGGTCGTTTCAATATGGTAATCATTACGACGTATATCTTTGAAACTCAATAAATTTCTTCTGAATTGTGAAGAGAATAGAGTATCATCAATATAAAATTTGGTGCCATTAGGCAACACAATATAAACTCTTCCGGACCCCTCAATTAAATCTGATGAACCTGATATGGTATGGACATAGGCTTTACTTAGTGTTAGATTTTGAAAATATTTCTTTTCTTTGAGAATTGTGTAAGTTGTAGCACTGTCAGCCAGACATATATCTTTATCATTCAACTCAGAAATAAAAAACTCATCAATGTGATCCATGATTCTACAAAATATACAAACTATTATTACTGATAGAAAGAAAATACATTAATTGAGTGAAACACTTCCATCTCCAATTAAGTGTTCAATACTACCTTCAGGATGATTAAAGAAATCAGATACATCAAGATGAGTAACGTCTACATCTACTGAATCTAATAAATCATCTGATGGTTTTACTAAATTTGTTTCATGCACTTTATTCTTTCCTTTAATAGAAGCTTGATATAAATCAGCTAAGTGCCTGGCCGTACAACAGGTACGTAATTACTGTTTAGTCATATTACATCTATGACAAACATCTTCATCTTTTTATTAAAAATTATTCTGAGGGCTTTTACTTTTCTCTGAGTTGGATCACTTATGGTGATACGATATATTTTTATCATCTTTAGTGTTGTCACTTTTGGGACCAACACTTCTATAATTTTTCTACCACATCTACACCCTTAATTCCTTTGAAAGGATGCACCGTTCATTTCTAGGAATTGTGTAAATTCGATATTATTAATAGGACGTAACTGGTATAACAAAAACTCATTATTTAGCTCAATCACTGGAAGACAAAACAAAAGTTCATAATATTTGTTGAACTTTCACTCTCGATATTGCTACTGCAGGAGCACATTCGAAGTATGAAAAATAATGTCTTCTTTTATATATCATCATCAGTGACATTTTCACTATATAATTTTAATATTGAGCCGATTTTAAAGAGTGCAGAATATTCAATACCACTTTTAAAATCTTGCAACTTCAGGTGTAATAAATCATAATGATCTTTTGAGAGGATTACATCTTCTGGTGCTTATATCACTCTTTTAATTCATTTCACACAGTAAGATGATTTTTCATCATGAGATACACAGCACGGTCCTTCAGGGACACATGATTTTCTTCTATGATTGTATCTTTCAAGTTCATCATCATATCCAAATAGATCTCATCAAGGATATTGGATAAATAACATTTTTCAGAAATGTCAATAGTAATAAATCTCAATATTTGACATTATATTACAAAAATAAATCTGTGAATTTAAGAAATATATTCACATTATCATGAGAATAAAAATAAAATTTTATCAAGTAATATTTAATAATATTACCTTTAATATTTATCTCAAGGACTGTAAATAATATATTGAAAAACTTACTTGAAGTAGAAGACCACTAACTTCAGTATCGGTAGAACCTCGTACTGATAACGTGTTATAAAACTAAAGAAAAAAACTATTATTGCAAAAGAGAAATAAGAAATTCTCTCTGAAACTCTTAAAAACTGAAATTTTCTTTCTCTCTCTATATTTTCTTATGAATTTCATTACAACTGAAACTCCTATTTATAGGCTTTGAAATTACTATACAAGTTACTATGCAAGTCACTATGCAAAATTTAAAATAATAGTGGTGGGGTCATTCACATAATTTAGTGGTGGGACAGGGGGCGGCTGATAATTTCGTTCGTTCATTACAAATATTTTATTATAGCTGATGTAGAAAGTTTCCACATCGTGTGCTGAGTCTATGTTTAAATTTAGAAAGCGTTTTATTTCATCTTATTATATAATTTTTTTAAATTTTCATATAAATATAATAAATAATTCAACTTTTTAAAATCTAATAATAATAATAATAATAATAATAATATAATATTATTATTATTAAAATAAATATTTTTAATAATATTTTATTTAACATTTATTTTAATAATATTAAAATAAATATTCTAATAATACTTTATTAAACAATTATTTTTTATTTAAATTTATTTTATCTTATCTCATATTCGAATTCAAATCGGATTAAATGTGTAAAAAATAAGATTTCTAAATAAATTTTCTTTTTTCTAAATAGATTTCTAAAGACTGTTTTTGTAGCCAATCCAAGAACATCAAACACTCACAAATATGTGAGTGGAAAATGGGAAGGGGTAACATGCTAATATTTATCCTTCATGGCAAGCAGCCTCTTTTTCATCTACATCCAGGTCGGTAGACTCGCATGCAAAGGCGAGGCAATGGGCCAGCTTGGCGAGCTTTTGGTCGTTAAGTACAGTCGGTCTCCGAACGTGCCACGGCAAGGGCAAGGTGTGGTTCATTGGGTTCGTTAAAATGGACTTGGGCCTATATTCTAGACTTTTTTTAAACAAGCAATATTATTTTAAAAGTCTCTCTATCACGACATTTACATAATTGAATTTAAATAATAATATTTAATTTATAAAATTTAAGATTTAAAATTTAAAATCTAAAACTTATTTTTTCGAATCAAATTATATTATGGATCATGTGTTTGGTGGAGATGGCTTTGAGTAATTCTACATAGAATCAGTTTTAGATAATTGAGGAGGAGTCGACTTTGATTTAAAAAAGATTCTTCTTACTCTCAACTTAGTTTTTAATTCTTATACTAAAAATAAATTAATGCAACTCATTAGATTTAGGAAAACAAGATTAAAAATAAAAAATTTTATTTTTTAAATTAAAGCTGACTCCCTCTTAATTTCTTAAAACCAATTCTATGTAGAATTAAAATAAAGAATTTTAATTGTTTGTATTGATGGGTCATTATTTGTTGGAAATACTATTTTATAATTTAAAATTTTGATGCAGTCATTTGGAAAAAAAAAATACTGTTGAGAGAAAAAATCTAATTTTTTTAGCAAAACTTTGTAAAACACTTTCCAAAATTTGTATACTTCAAGACTATTTATAAAACTATTATATAGTAAAGCGCAATGCTATAAAGAAATTTATACATCTTGTATATTAAATATTTTTAAATATAAAATAAAAGAGGATAAAAAAATAAAATTACATTTTTAAGTAAATGTACAAAATATACATACTTCTATTTTTTAAAAAAATATATAATAAAAATGTTATAAGAATGTAGGAAAACCAACACCTCACATGCTATTCATGTGACTAATAAGAGTTATGATTGGAACTAGTCTTCTACATTGATTAGAGAAATGATATACGCAATAGAAATTAAAAAATGAGGTTAAAATAACCTTATTTAAAAATAAGTTGTATTGTACAAAATATTATATAAAATAATAATGTGTATTTATCATTTGGTTAATCGTCCACCGTGAAAAACTGCAGAGAAAAAACCGTACCCAACAAAACGAAAATTTAGAAGAAAAAAAAAAGGAGAGAAAATATTGGGCAGGCTTTTTTGTCCTAATCGGATTTCAACACAACTTTGACGAAGAAAGGTTTAGGGACGTATAAAAATCTCTTCGTAGCTAGCCATCTTTAGCTTCTCTCCGTTGGTAGGATAAGAAAGGAAGGGTTCCTTCCCCTCCCTGAATGCTTCAAAGGCAATAACCCTTTCCTTCTTCTTCTTGGCTGAGAAGAAGAAGAAGAGGAATTTTTTAGGGTAGGTTTAGAGAGAGAATTTACAGAGGAATAGGGAGACTTCATGGCCATGGACGCCTCTGCTACCAATGATGGCGTTGCTGGGCTCAAATATAAGGAGTCAATGGTTGACCCCTTCTTGGTTGAGGCTCTCCAGAATCCTCGTCACCGTCTCACCAGTTAGTACTTTTTTCCTTTAAAAATTTTATTCATTCAGTCCCCCAAGTCTATTTGCAAACCGATATTTTATTTAATCTGATCTGGCGCTTATGAGTTCAATTGATGGGCGTTCTATAATTTCTGATTTTGTGATTATTTTCTTTTGTCGTTTTTTTTTTGTCTGTTTAGGGTTTATGGGTTTTAATTGAATTGTATTGGGTTTAGGGTTTGGGTGGATAGTTGTGAACTTGTCAGATCTGGGCTTTATCTGGGGTTAACCTTTTAATTGGGTTGTTAGCTGTGAAAATTGATGCACAGCGATTGAAAACGAGACTATGAATATGTATATTTATGCTGAATTGATTTGTGTATTTGTAAGTGCAAGCTTCATTAAGGAATCAGGTCGTATATCAGGCTCATTCCAGTGGAGCTTCGTGTCCAAAATGATTAGAAACCTTAACTTTTATACATTTGTTGGGTACTTTGTGCCAGACTTAATTCGCTCATGATATGATTTCCTACTTCTTACAAATAGATGATTGTACCACATTTCGTGCTGTTTTCACGGTCAATGTAGTAAATGAAGGCTGCTAGTATCTTTTAGAATGATTATGATTTATTAACCTGTTCTAATTAAAAGGAATTGAATTTCTGAAATTCATTTCTACCATCATGAGTAGGATGTGAAACAGGTATTCTAGCCCGCTGACACTTAGTCGGAACGGCCTAGTCACTCATTGTTTTCTGAGTCATGACGGAAGTTGGTGGGCCTTTGGCCTATATATTAAATTTCCTTGACCAAAACTTGTAGTGATATGTCAAGCAAACCACTCATTGTCATGGTAACATTGCGTCCTCCCAAAGCGGCATTTTTTGTCTGGACAGCAACATTAGGTAAGATCTTGATGATGGATAATCTACGGAGACGTAAGGTGATCATAGTAGACTTGTGTTGTATGTGTTGGAAGAATGGTGAAAATGTGGATCATTTACTGTTGCTGTGTTGCATTGTGAGGTGGCTGGAATGTTATGGAATGAAGTGTTTAATAGAATGGAGTTAGCTTGGGCTGTGCCTGCCACAGTGACAGCTCATAGCCAACTAGATAAATCTACGAGGTTTCCCACAAATCTCAGCGATGTGGAAAATGGTTCCAATTTGTATCATGTGGTGCCCTATGGAATGAGCAAAATGACCGGACATTTGAAGACAAGGAGCGCTCACAAGAAGAACTTAGATTATTTTTTGTTCATACTAATTTTCTTTGGGTCACAGCTATAGATTGGCGTGGCCTCTATTTTCATGATTTTCTTGTTTCTATTACTTCTCTCTATGTAGGTGTGACCTTTTGTATGCCATCTTGCGTACTTGGGCTAGGCCTATTCATATCAATATAATTGTTTAATTATAAAAAATAAAAATAAAAAGCATTGCATGCATGGCTCAAAATCCGTCTTCACCCCAACCTGTTGATGTTTGGCCATTGTCCAGGAAAAAGAAAAAAGAAATAGGGTTGCAAAATGAAGCTGTGGAAATTATATATATATATATTTCTCAACAAAATTAAGAAAATTATGTACAGATCAATTCTTTAAACCAAAAACGTATATTATATTCTTGTTCACATAGAAAGTGTGTTTATTTGGTTGCGATGCATATGCCTTAAGTCCTAGTTATCAAAGAGATAAGTTAGATCAAAAGTCCAAAAAAGGTATTTTTGTTGGTTGATTCTCTATTTGATAGGTAATTAGGATATTTTAGTGATAAGATAATAGCAATAGCCCAAGCACACAGGACATATACTCGAGTAACACCTAATTAGGATTTACAACCAAAACAAGTAAATCATGGGCACTTAGTGTGTTAAATATGAATGCTTATGTGCTCATGATAAATTGTTTGATAAGTATCAATACATTTTTATTAAATATTAATACATTTTTATTCACAAGACATTGATAATTAATACATTACTTATCAAAAAATAATAATAATTGTAATTTGACTCCTATATTCACTCGATAAAGTACAATCATGGTCATTTGGTTAATAGATGGTGTGGTTTATTCCTTGGAAACACTGTCAAGGCCACCTATGAATTTTTTTTAATATTATAGATAAGATCCAGATAAAAAACAATATCTTCAGTATTTACATTAGGCTGCAATTTAATTTGAATGTTGTATATTTCTTGAATATTTCCCTATGATATGAAACTGTAGGAAATAGGTATTCATTAAAATTTATAAAAATCTAGTTATATTGTGTTAAAATCTTCTGGCTTCTGTGTCTTAACATTTCTTTAGACATGTGTAAAAGGGATCCTCGACACAAATGAAGACATCTTGGATGAGGATTCTGTGTAAAGAATATACTTTTTGAGGATCTGCATATTCCATAGACATATATACTCACATGCATATAGATATAACCCTTTTCATCTTTTCCATGATAGAGACCTGGTATAAATATACTCTTTAAGGCACAACATACAGTAAAATTGGCAATTTGACATTGGGAGGTTGTCTTCCCTTCCATTTCTCCCTACTTCAACTAGACAACAATAGGGGGGAGCTGGACGTTTATTCTTTCCCTCTTCAATATCATGTGGGAATCTCACATGAAAGATGTGAAGATCAGTTTAACGCACTACTCACTGCAATTGAGGAGGGCCACTCACGTTATACCAAATCAAGATTTAAGAATAGTAGGGAGTTGCAGCGTTTTTCTTGGGGAATCAATTATGATAGTTCAAGTCGAGAGAAGACTAAAGGGAGGCGACTTTGAAGATGTTCCCTATGTGGGTGTTTCGGGTAGTTATTAGTATGTGGGTATTTCGGGTGGTTATTTTGCATGGGTATTCTGGGTGGTTATCAGTCTACGGGTTAGGGTTGAGGAGGCGTGTTGTATTGCATGGGTATTTTGGGTAATTTTTTTGGGCTTGTTGGATTTTTCATGGGATATGTGTTTTCGAGCATTCATGCACCAGGTGTTTTCTTGTATACAACTAGTGTACTTGTTTACTTCTTTTTATATATATATAACATTTTTACTTATAAAAAAAAAAAATCATCCTTTCCCATTTCCATCTCTTCTACCAAACATAGGGTTAGTTGCAAGGAGATGTTTTTTCACCGCTCTCATCTGTAGTTGCTGCAGGGGGTGGTGTGTTATTGAATTCCCCAGTTAATTTTCTCCTAAGAATGGATGCAGACCATGTTATTCCTTTAGTGATGCTTCACATGCATGGTGACTGGAGGTTGAGTATTTGATTTCAGCTCTGATGTTTTCTGGATTAAACTTCAGCCAGAACAATATAGGTTCCAGGTATATGTCTGATTGGGCTTCATTTCACTCGTAGAGTGATGAATCCATGTTGCTCTTGATTGGGTGGCCACATATGTATCATAATTTTTGAGGTTCGAGTATATTTTTGACATTGACGGGATTTTTTAGTCGTAGCTGCGAGTAAGGTGTTGCACAGCAAGAGGAAGGTTAATTTGGGGAGTCTTTTTTCCTCTGAGATTTTAAGTTGGAAATTGTATTCAAGTTAGCTGAATCTTCCGTTGCCCTTTTTATCTACCAAGGGGTTTTGGTTGTTCTTTTGAAGACTTTTGATAGACTTTGGTTGTTCCTTGATTTTATTTTTGTAGTGATTCTTCCTCTTCCTTTCTTTATTTCTTTTTCCTTAAATTAGTTGCTAATGTCTTTCTTACTGTTTCAGTTTTGAGAATGGAACTCGATATCCAGAGGTTTTTGAGCATTCCTGATCAGCAGCAATTTGAGTTCCAACATTTTCCTACTTCCTACCTTCGACTTGCTGCACATCGTGTTGCTCAACACTATGGCCTTCAAACTATGGTTCAGGATATTGGCTTAGATGGTCAGGGAAATAGAATTTTGGTGAGGAAAACAGGAGAAAGCAGATACCCTGCTGTGTCTTTATCTGAAATACCTGCAAATCAGCCAGAAAATGATAAACCTGACAAGATTAAAATTGTCATCAGGCCGAGGCCGAACAGAGCATCTGTAAATGGAGGTAATGATGTTGGTATTAGACGAAATCCTGTGAGAAGTGTGGAGGAGAGGAAGGAGGAGTATGACAGGGCACGGGCTCGCATCTTTTGTGGCCCTAGCAGTTCTGACTCAGATGATACATTTTCTCAGGTCCCAACGGAAAATATTTGTTTGAGCAGGGATGAGACCGAAGGTTTCAGGAACTCTATGATCAATCAAGAAAATAATACTGAAATCAAGGATGCTGGCACTTCATCTCGAGTTGCCATTTTCAGAGACAGGGAAAAGGATCGTACTGACCCAGATTATGATCGTAGTTATGACAGGTAGGACTCTCTTGTTTCTATTGAGTTTGGATTAGGGAGTTATCATGATTGTGGATGTTTATATTTGCATTCCGCGTTATACTTCTACCTATCAAAAAGGATTGGGACGTTTTCTTCTATAAGTAAAAAAAAAAAAAAAAAGATTGTGGATGTTCGTGTGTGAAGGACACTTCTGTTCTGGCATTCGTGGCCTGATGAACATGCTTGCTGCAGACAGTTCAGGGCACTAGCCTTGGTATCTGTTTTTTTGACCAGTCTGCTTTTTTATTTTAGAACTTTTTGCCCATTCTTTCCAGTGATGTCAGTTCCCCCCCCCCAACCCAAAAAAAAAAAAAGTAGCTCCTGTTGTCTTCTTTGATCTAATTATTACTTTCGTGACACCTATTTCGGTGCTTTCTTTCTGAATTTGTGGTCCAGCACACATTTCTGTATTGTGAAATAAACTGTTGTTGATCATATTGATTACCATCTGCTGCAGGTATGTTAGGAACCTTCCATCCAATCAAAATTATAACTTGGTGCCTTTCAATGTGCAAAAGGTACAACACCCATTTGTGCAGTACGATACTGGTTTTTCTCAGTTGGGTCAGATGCAGAGGACACTCAGCTACAGGCCTCCAACGAGCCCGGCTATGGGCCCTTTTTCTGCCATGGGATTGAATCAGACATCTAGAGATGCTACATACATGCAGTGGCCAAGTGCTGCTATGATGTATGCACATTCATATGAGCCATTTAGACATGCTGTTTTCCAGGTGGGCCACATTACTTGATGTTCTTATTGATTATGCGTATGGGAATATAAAGATGTATTACAAATGATTGATTGCTATGCTATCTTATTGTCGTTATGCCAATATCCAGTTATATCCTGTCTTTGTCTTTGGGATCATCTGTTTTAAACTCAAAATGCTGTAGTAATTTTGTATAGAGTGCTGATGTGATCAGGAATAGTAAGAAAGAATTTGATAGAGAATAGTTGGCAAGAATGCAAACACTTATTTTGAGGGTTTTCCCTTTTTATTAAAAATAAAATCATGAGTGCACTTAGCAGCTACTTTGGCAGGGTACCTGAAAGGGTCTTGTGTCACACAAATGAAATTTGAGATGGTAGTCTAGGCTTTTGAACTTGATAATTATAATAGTGGGTTTGTTTAAAAAGGTAGATCTGTTCCTTATGTTAATCAACCACTGTATACACAAAGTGATGTCTACCTGTCAATGTCTTGTTTGTTTATACTGAGAATGCAGCAAGGTCCTTTATTTCTGCTGATTCACAACTTATATTTGGGAAAGTACATCTCAGATATGGCCGTGTTTATGACGCTAGGTTTTGGGTTTGTTGATACCATTTTTTTTTTAATTCAGTAGGGTGGATTTTCCTTTATTTCGGAGGCAGCTTCTAAGGGATTCTGATGATAGACTTGCTTGCACTGCATTTTTCTCATATATTTCCCAATTTCTTAAAAGTTTTTCTGCTCCTGGATGGAATCTGTGATTTCACAGTTTCTATGCATGGTGTTATGAGTAACTATGTCAATGTCTTTCACATCTCATTTACATTTTCCAACTTTGCAGGCACCGCTGTGTCAGCAGCCACTGACTTTTGATTATTCACAGAATCATTAAGTGCCAATTATGTGGAGATCTGGATTACATTACCGATTCATTTGTAGACCACGTTAATACTTTAGACTGCTTTGCTATTAGGTTTATTGTTTGAGACTGTTATGGACCATCTATTTCAGTTCTAGTTTGTTTCTTTTTTAATTTGGATACTGACATTAGTAATGGAGTGTAATGCTTTTACTCTTCAAAAAACTTTTAAAAAAAATATATATCCTTTCTTGTCGTGTAATGATGCATCTCATCTCATCTCATCTCATCTCATCTTCAATTGTGTGTCATTTGTTGGCTATCTTTCTTTGTTGCCGGAGAGGTATTGCTTAGGAAGTGCCAAATCTTGTCATCAGGTTATGTTAAAATAATCCGCCTAATATGTTAAGAAAGTATCAAATATAGTAATCAACTTATGCTTGGGTGCATGTCCAAACAGCCCAACTCGAGTTTTGATTCGTTGACTCCTGAAATGAAGGCAATCATCTCACATGGGAGCTTTGTATTTAGTTTAAAAAAAAAAAATGGAACAACTCTCGATTACATCACTTGCCAGCTGAGTTCCATCATGCGTTTATTACTGGATATTTAACAACTTAAATCTTCTTTAAATTATTCCAAGGTATTCTCTCTTCGGATGATACAGGTTTTGTTTATCTGATCTCTGAGCTGTCAAAGCATTAAAACCTAATCTTTTTTTTTTTTAAATTTTATTTCAAGTTAGCACAATGACGGAATCTGTAACGTCATATAATCCCTAAGTTCACATTGGTATATAGGTGGCATAACCTTAGAATTGTAAACACGAAGAATGCCTATCAAAATTCTAAATTGCTGGTCCCATTTGTTGGAAAAAAAAAAAAATGATGTCACAAACCGGATGCTGGAGACGAGGGACATAGGTTTCGTCCTGTCCTCACCCTAACTGCAACTGTTTTGAAAGAATAAAAAAAAAAAGATGAAATCACCACTATGGAAATCGTAAGCAATTAGACTTCATCTCTTATTCGTCTTTCATCAGTTTAGAATTTGGGAGCTACTTTAATAAGCAAGCACACATGTTTTGAAAGGGAAACAGATTCTCGAGTATGATTGGAACTCTTGCTGCGTGTGTGTGATAAGATTTTAGTATTTCTTAAGAGAAGACAATTATTAGGTGAGATCCAGGTTGTCTTCCACCTGCTCCCAACTTGAGGTGTTGGGAATCTTTAATGTCATGTCGGCTCGAGGAGGCATTCGCCTTTTCTTTTGCTTCGAGGGAGAGGGGGGATGAAAAGGCTCACTTAAAAATTACACAACTTTGATGGGGAGCATGTGAGATCGAACCATCACCCAAGCCAAGAACCAGAGAGAGAGAGAGAGAGAGAGAGAGAGTTCCCAATAATCATTACAATTTGGAAATGTAGAACACCTGTTACTTGGTGCAAATATTATTTTTCTTCGAGAGAGGAAAAACTTGATTGCATTTGGCGCATTCTTCTGATGAAAAAGACCAACAAAACTATTTACTCACATTTTCTGAGCCCAATGGAAGCAGAAAACTACGACTAGCTGGGTCATTTTGGGGACCAACTAATATTGCATCGGCTTCAAAGATAGAAAACAGAGTTTGGAATGACATGATTATTGACCCAAGAGTAAAACTTTAATGATCCTTCTAAAATGTCTCATGCTTTTCTTTGAGTTGGCACCGCTTTTGATACAAGTGGGTATAAAATGGTCTTCCAAGTAAAATGATCACATGCTTAAAGAGTATGGAAAAATGGCTGCCCCGGTAGATTCCTTCCATCCAAGGCATGTAATAGTTAGGATGACATGGACCAGTGACCAGTCGGAAGGTTGCAGTCAAGCCATGGTCAACAACTTACCATTATACGTAGAAAATGCAATCATCCCTCTTATGTGGTTGGATATTGTTGGGAGGCACATCAACCAACTGCCAAAGGCTTGATTAAAAGGACAGATTTAATTTATTAATCCAGGGAGGTCGATGGCAGTGAGCTTGCCATGATCACTCCAACTGCATGCAACCTACTAAGAATGCTAGAAGTAGCCCTCTAATTTCCTAGATTTACTTGGCAAATAAATGGAACATATTGCAATTCCAGGCCAAGTCACTGTAGTATAAAGATGAAAAACTCAAAGCATGTTATGCCGAGATGCGGAGCAAATTGATACCCAATAGATTAAGGTAGTGCAACAAACTTGAAATTGTGGCATATTGGGTTTAACTAGAGAAGAAAAATGCAGATTCTCTCAAGCATAATGGATGTTTCCTCATGATCAACATGATGTAGGTAAACTATGACTAATTATATACATCATTAACTGACAATGGGTGCCAGATCTGAAATCTAACCGGGATGCTAAAACAACTTAGGTCAGAATTAAAATTTTGCAAGTTATGGAAAAATTCCAAAAAATTTGAAACATGAAGAAAATTACAATGAAGAACATGGTGCATGACTTGGAAACATGCTTCTAAGAATTATAAACTAAAATTGTTAACCTATGTCAATAGTTAAATAATTTCACAGACCAACTACAAGTAGAAAGTTTGAGTTTTTATGGGGTTTTTTTTTTTTTTAAATTTACCAGAGCTTTAAGGGAATTATGTACTTTTTTAAAATCTTATGACATATCGGCCAATCCCCATAGGAAATAGTACTTCACTCCAAATTGAGTGTTTATAGTAAGGTATTCAGTTTCTTCATATCAAATTAAGTTCCCAATTCAAAAGGACCTATCCACATTTTATCAATTAAAATTTCAGAACCAATATAGTGAAGAGAGTATCTATGTAACTAAGATCAATTCATTACTTACTCGATATAGAATTCTAAAATGACTATAAAAGTTCTAAAACCTCCCTATTTCTTTTGAAATTGATGCATTTTGGTGAAAGCAAGTATTAGTTCATATACATATGATATGTATGCCTAAATGATGAAATGCTGGGTGCCCAATTCCTTATTTTTTCTTTGGTAAGTGAGAAAATTTATTGATCCTCATAATTAGGCACTGGGTGCCCAATTCTATGCTACATGATAGACCATATTGGCAATGCAAAGCAGACTACACATTTTTATAATGATAACTAAGAAGTATCAGAAAATTATGCTAAATTAATATTCTTGGAGCATTAAAATAACTCCAACAATGTAATATAAATCAGACTTTTTTAAGAGGTCTGCTTGCAGCAAGCTTTTTAAGTCTTCTATGGAGTCACACAATGTACAACAGGTACAGCTCAGCTCTAAATAAAATCAGACTAATAAACATGAGGTCTTACACAGGAGAGATTCCAGGATATTGCTGAGAAATTCAGCACCCGACATGCCAACTATGGGTACTGGCCAGATTTTAGATTTCTAGAGAAACATAATGGTATTTCCCAGCTTTATTTATCCTCACCTGCCATCCCAATGGTTCATAAACTTGATGCTTCAGCCATGCACACTTTTAATGCCAACAAGTACCTTTCACCAGTGAGAAGACTGAGGTTTAGAAAACCAGCCGATTCCCAGACTATCATGGGATAAATAAACGTCTAAGACATCCAGATTGACTCCTTCTCAAAACACTAAAGTAGTTGTTGAGGAGCTTAGAAACATAATTGCCGCCCGGAGTGACATCATGATCAATATCCGTCACTAGAAGCTCACAGAAGACACAAATCGCTAAAAACAATGTAATTATACAGGTAGAAGTCCACAGAACTAAAGGACGGGTGAGGGACACTACCCACCAATTCTAACTCATAAAGCATGGTGAAAGACATCCAATTGGCAACAGAACCTTAATTGACCCAAGTTGTTTGACCCAGAAATATGCCGATTTCAATGGAAGCCCAACACCACTTACTATGACCAGGATAACTAAGGCAAACTAACACGACAATAAAAAACAGAAAGTCTAAGCAAAACAAAAATCTAACAAATACCGCCAGATACCAGTACCACAAAGACCCAGAAACAAAATGAAAGGAAAGCTAAGACGTTAAAGGAGGCATTAACAATTACCAAAAATCAATCATCCCCAGTTGGAAATAGAGTGAGAACCTTCCTTCCTCCTGTCCCATTAGCCGATTCCAAGTCCTCCACATACCCCGGTACTGGATTATGCACTGGTGCCCCCATCCTATGCACCGACTGTGACTGCCTACTCAGAAATGGATGCTCAAATTGCCCATTCGGTGGCGACCCGAAATGCCCTACCTGCCTGTGATACTGCGGGTGGGCTGCGACCGCCGCAATCTGCTGCTGCTGATGGTGGTGGTGCTGCATGGCAGCCACCGGCACGGGCACAAACGGCAAGAAATGTTCCGAATTGGAGCGACCTGGATGCAGGAAATGCGGCGGCACTGGGGAGCTCGCGAACAAATGGTCAGTAGCAGGATCGACACTGCCTGTCAATCCACCGGCGCCACCACCTCCACCGGCACCGGCGCTACCTCCAAGTCCCTGCATTCGCTTGAGATAAAGACGATACTTCTGCAAATGGCTGGCGACGTTCTCTCTGGTGAGCCCATCCACACTCATCAGTTGCATTATAGTCTTGGGGACAGCATTCTTGATCCCCAAGTGAGCCACAGCGTCCACAAAACGCTTGTGTAGTTGTGGCGTCCACACCAGGCGCGGCCGCTTGAGAGTACGGGCAGGCTCCTCCCCACCGGCACCGGAACCCAACTCGGCAGAATCGGCGGCGTATTCTCCGGAGTTTGGGTGGGGAGGAGTTGTGGCTGAAACGGGCAAAGGATTCGAAGGAGGAGGTTGGGGCTGGGGTTGGGGGGAGGCATGCTGTTGGATAGGGGAAATATTATTATTGCTGTTGTTGGGATTTCGTATGTCAAAAGCCAAAGCAAGATCAGGGGTAATTAGGGTTTGGGAGAGGGGCATCAGCTCTTCAGGCGATGGGAGCTCTTCTTCCCATCTTGAGAACCAATTAGAGTCCTCTTCCCTCATATTACCCCCTTCAAATCTGGCTCTTCCCACGCCCAATTCACTATTTCTCGTATCTGGGTTCTTCAGTTCTGAGATGATTCTTTTCTGGCAGAAATATCAAGGTTTGAATAACAGAGAATACAACAACCGAAAGGAAAGCTAGTAAGGGTAGTAGAGGTGGTCTTTAAAGAGAAAGACAGAGACAGAACCGAGAGACCCACATAAACGCATACACAGAGATGGGTTTTTTCGGAAAAGCTATCTCCTGCCTGCCTCCCCCAATTGATTTAAGCATAGAGAGAGAGAGAGAGAGAGAGAGAGAGGCGGTGTTGGTGACAGTGGAGGAATTGGGAGGGAGGAGGGAGGGAGGGAGGGAGGCAGGGAAGGGGGTTATGTGTGGAGAGAGGTTCGAGGTGGATCGTGTTTTTCTTGTTTTCAGCTTTTAAATTAGAAAGAATGCCCGACTAGTGTAGTCTTCGCCTTGATAATGTGATTTTCTTCTAATTTTTCTTGTGAAATTTTGTATTTATTTATTTATTCTTTCTTATCTTTATTTTTCCTGGATTTGGGGGTATAAAGATGTTTTTTATCTCTGATTTCTATCCCCCACTGCTTTTGGCAGGGCTTGAGAGTCACGCTCACTCCACCAGGTTTGGGGTTATGGATGGCTTGTGGGTTTTATAAATTTACAAAAAAATATTTTTAATTATAATTAAATTATATAAAAATAAATTTATAAACTAAACGTAATTTAATCCCACTAGTGTGCTAGTAAAGAAAACAGAATGCATGAGAGAAAGAAGTACTCTAGAAATGTAGAGGTGGAGTGGAGCGTGTGTGTGACACACTCGGGGGAGTGGGGGTGTGGATATGATTCATTGGTCCCAAGATGGGCTGTACGGGAATTGGAGTTGGGGATTAGGAAAGGATGAGAGAGAGAGAGAGAGAGAGAGAGAGAGTGTGATGAGATGCAAAGTATGATGACTTTGTGGGATTTTTCTTTTTTTAGGTTGTTGATGGGGAAATGGAATCAACTGAGATTTGAGTTTAGTTATGAAGATAAGTTTCCTTTGTTGCTGGGTTTGGTTCTCTTTTTCGTACAGATAAAAAAAAAAAAAGCATAATGTGAGTACCAAAATGTTTTTGTTCCCAAGTCTTAATAATAATCTCTCTCTAATAATCAATTTGGGTTTGACCCCAAATTAAGGATTCTTAACTTTCTAATGTAAACCTGTTTTTGTTGTATTATTATTATTTTTTTGGGGGGGGGGGGGGGGGGGGGGGGGTGGATCAGCACATAAAAAGGATAGAAATATTAATTCCAAACTCAAAAGGGACAGAGAGTATCTTCCAGAGGTTGAACAGAAGCCACAAAGTGACAAGAAGGGAAAATCGACTGCATAAGTTTGATTGTACTTGTTGGGTCCAAAAGTTACAGTTGGCCCAATCAATACATAGCTCAGAGATGTGTTCCTATTTTTAGCCATGGAATTGGTTGTAACTTGTGGTTCACTGTCTTCAAGCGTGCATGCTAGTGAATGGTCAATGGAGTCTAGGGGGCCAATAAAATCAATTGAACATTAATAAGAATTGATGGATCAGATGAGACCATGTGCCTACATAGCTTTAATCTCTATTGTATACTTCAGTACTTTCAGATATTCCTCCAGTGTATTAAACATGAAGAAATTTGCTGTCGGCAAATCTGGGATGAGAGAGATGTTGAAAGTTGAGACAACTCCGTTTAAAAAAACTACTGCTCATCATCTCACATTGCCCCACATTACGTATTTTATATATTTTATTATTTTTATATTATTAAACTAATTAAATTATTCTACTCATACATTACATATTTATTATAGATAAAATAAAATAAAATAAGTATAATATGTGGTGTATAAAAATGATACGTAAAATTATTCTTCCGAAAAATCTAATCATTCATATAGAAGAACATCAGTTATTCATATAGAAAAATCTAATCATTTATATAAAACTCCACCGCCGCCGCCGCCGCCGCTTTCTCTGTGTACTGCTTAATTTCAGGTTTTCAAATAATCAAAACCCCATTATAATGCTGTATGAAATCAATTCAAACAAATTAATTAAAAATGAATGAAAATGAAAGTCCTGGACTGAGGATGCCGAGTGCTTTGTGGCCGAACTTGCTGAAAGGCGTCAAAGCCGTGGAACCTTCATTTTCTGCCAACATGGTTTCCACAGTAGCTCAAATCCATGGTGAAAATTTCAAGAGTTTTCCAAACACCCCCGGGCGGGCGAAAAAAAAATGTGTATAATATAATATTAAAAAAAAAAACACTAGTTGTACAAAGGACTAAAGAAGAGGACAAAAATGGTGGTCCGTACATCTCACGGGCTGCCCCCCACTTGTCTAGCAAGGATATTGCATGCTCAAAATGTAAAGTGTAACCAAGAACTCTCCATTACAAAATCATCACGCAATCTCTGGGTCCCACCAAAACGGGTTACTCGGCTTTTAGCTGCAATCAGAGTTGAGAGCAAGAACCTTATGGATGGACATGTCAGAACAAAAAACTCTCACCTCAAATTGCAATGCCAACCATTTTTACAAGATCCCATCCTCATCAAAAGACAGTTTTACTTTTGTGTTCTTCAACATTTCTTCTTATTGAAGTCCCCAAACACTCCCTAACTTCTCTTTGCCTCAAAACTCAATATCTAAATCAGCAAGTGACATCTTCAATTCATTCATCATTTATGGTTGTACTTGCGTTCGACATTTCTTTCTTTTTGAAGCCCCAAGCACTCCTTCAGTATATACGCCTCATATCAAAATCAGCAGGTGACATCTTCTATACTTTTTTTCTGTGAGCTTATGTAAATGAAATCCCGTTATAAGGATTGTTCTGTCTGGCCTGAATCCGATCCTGTCTGGGCAAGGGGAGCCAAGCGAAGCGGAGCTTAGAAAGGCGGGGGTAGGCAACTCTCAATGGTAACTCTTTATCTAGAAGCCTTACAATTGGAATGCTTGACTTTGCTTACTATTTTTTTAAGGCCACGAAGATCGTATATAGTAAGCTGCAGAAAAGTTGGGCTATACACTTGAATTGGACTTTGGGTGAAAAAGGGCTACTGGGAATTGATAAAGGAAGAATGCAACAGATTTTATAAGGTTCCTGCATCATCGAAAAAAATAAATGAAGAAGAAAGAATTAATTTATCTTTTTGAAGGATATACAAATAAAAAAGTAACCACAGCTACAGCCACAATATATTTCCAAGTGAAGGAAATTTCTTATACAAACAAAATACAGAAAGTACCTTTAACCACGCAAAATCCTAATTCTACCAAATTCTAAAAGTATGAGACTCATAACATAAATACGCATATTTTGGCAATGCCCCGGATGTATTATTATTATCCCTAAAGAGTAAAACATGCAAAAAAAGTTGTTTTTATGCAAATAGTTAAGAATTGCCCTTATATAATAAGTTCAGCAGCAAAGCCGTGCTATTTTTATTGGACTATCATCTTATTTATCAACTTCTCTGGACGATTCTGAGACATCAGCCAATTTATGTGACCTACTCATCAATCCATATGGTCAAGGACTTCAGTCATTCAAAATTTTATCATGTTACTTTTGTCATTTTAATCTCTCATTTAACCTAGCCGTGGCTGATTTGACAAAAAGATCACTCATTCTCATGATAAAGCCATCTCTAAAAACAATTGATAATATCAGGACTAGAACACCCTTTTAAACTCTCAACATAAAAACATATCGCTGCCCGTTGTCACTGTTATTATTGTGCAATATTTCTGAACTATATTTTTTAAGTAATAGTAGTGCTGTACTATTATTGGCCACAGCAACTTGTTCCCTTGGGCAATTGGACCTCAGCACTGAGTTTTCAACGTGTGTGTGAGAGAGAGAGAGAGAGAGTGCATCTCAATTAAGCTGCATATTCAATTCTAGCTTACTGACCAAAATAATTTTTTTTTTATAGGTAATTCTAGCTTACCGACCAAAATAATAATATTATGTTAGAAAAAAATTAAGCATGTGAAGAAATGTTTTACCAGAGAGGAAACCGGTTTGATGTACTAGAATACTGCTGAATTACTATTACTTTTTCTGTTGCATCAGAATGAACAAGCCTTTGAAATTTTGCAGACAGCTCTTCATAAGAGTGAATTTCTGATGGCTGCACTCGTCTGATTGCAGTCCTTAAATGTTGCATTGATATTTCTGAAGCATCATGGCACTCCTGGTTGTATATAAAATGAAAAATTAATCACGATTTCAAAGACAAAGCTATCTAATCATAAATGAACTTTAGATACCTCAATAGCTGCAACAGCTGCCTCCCGGCAGGTCAATGATATATCAGCCCCAGTAAATCCTTCTGTGAGACTAGCCAGCACCTTTATGCTGACGTCAGGACTGCATGAAATTTTCCGCAAGTGAATGCGGAATATCTCTTCTCGGTCAGCGTGATTAGGAGGCCCCACATATAGCAGTCGGTCAAAGCGTCCTGTCCAAATCTTCTATCACTATTAGAACAAATTCCTGGGAGAGGAAATAGTAAGATACTACACCTCGCTCAGTATATGGGCATGCCGGGGGTGGAGGTGTGCATGTGTGCTTTTTTTTTTTTGGGGGGGGGGGGGGAGGGGGTGCAAGGGCTGAGAGCGAACCTGGTCTTAAAAGGGCAGAATCAATCTTGTCTGGTCTATTTGTAGCAGCAATTACAGTAACATCAACTCTTTGATGCAAACCTAAATTCAACAAGATATTTGGGTAAGCAATGCCAACGTCAATATTCAATATTAAATCTCCTAAATATTACTTACTACTCTAGAAGCTTAAGAAATAGCAATGTGACTAAAACAGAAGCCATAGAAAAGAAAACTTCATTTGGTGGTATTTATCACTAACCATCCATTTCAACAAGAAGTTGACTCATAACCCTATCAGAAACTGAAACTCCATCACTTTCCTTCCCACGGATGACGGCAAGACTATCAATTTCATCAAAAAATATAATTGATGGGGCGTTGGCCCTTGCCTTCGCAAATACTGATCTGACAGCCTTCTCGGATTCACCAACCCATTTGCTGAAAAGTTCTGGACCCTTCACGGAAAGGAAATTCAGTCCCGCTTCTGAAGCTACTGCACGTGCCATGAGAGTTTTGCTGCAACCAGGAGGACCAAACATCAATATCCCTGTTGGGGGACGGGTCCCAATACGCTTGAAAGCATCCTGGTGTTTTTGAGGCCACTCTATGGCTTCCATTAACTGAGATTTAACTTCACTTTGGCCGCCAACATCTTCCCAATTGACCTTTGGAACCTCAAGTATTACCTAGGAACAAATAAACAAGAATATTAAGGCTGATTATATATGAAGCACTTAAGGCCGCAATAAAGGGAGAAGCTAAGAGCAATAATGGAAGTTGAACTCTGACTGTAGCTTAGTCATTATCATTTCAATACATGCTAAACATATAGCATATATTGCTCATGCTTTTACTTTCAAGCATGCAGCAAAAAGCTACTCCCAGATTGATAGCCCAATAACTTTGTAGTCCCACAATCCATGCCTGCGTCTGGCTGCTCATCATTTGGGCACTAGTTAAATACTTATGATAGATCTTTTTCTCACATGCTCATATTTTTTTCTTGTTCTCCCACTTTTGAGCTCATAGTATATGAGAGATTTTTCCATCGTATTATTGGTTTATATAAAAGAATAATGAACCGATAGTACTCCCATAAAATAGGTGTAAATTACAGATACCAGATCTCACTGCTGCAATATAGTTTAAACAATAATAATGCAACATAAATGCATAAACCCTACCTCCCGCATGGCACTGGGCCTCACTTTCATCCTGGCCTTTTCAAAATCTTCAAAAGCTACTCTTAACCAACACTCATCTTCAATGCCTTCCAAGATATTTTCTGCATGTTCCAGCACAGTAGCCGTCAAGTGTAAAGATGGTCGAATCTCTGAGGAAACGGAAAAATTTGGAGCAGAGGAAGTTGCTGAATTTGCATAATCCCTTGAAATATCACTTTTCACTTCTAAGCAATCAGATCCGTCCATCATAACGTCAGAGCAGCCTTCACATGCAATAGGTGTTGAACTGATGTCCAAATCACGACAAGAATTTCTAAACTTAACATAATGCCTAAGACAAACCAAAGCTGCCTCATTGCAAAGGGCAGCTAGATCAGCACCCACAAATCCATGTGTGACCGTGGCAAGGTGTTGAACTTGCATATCAGAAAGCGAGTGCTCCATTTCACTGAGAAGGGTATGTAATATATCCAGCCGCTGCTTGGGAGATGGCACACCTATATTTGGATTTTTGACAGAAATAAATTTAACAACACATCCGTCAAACAATGACAAACACAACTGCTTCCAACTCCCTGCTTAATTTTACTACCACATAGAATCATGTGTCAGTGCACTTATAACAAATGTACATCCCTGATTCCCTAGCACACCCATCTCGCAAACATGGTTGTTACTCAATAATTATTTAACTAGCTCAAGCAAGTCAACTCATCATTTTCTTATTTTTCCTATTAACCATTAAGTAAATGACACATACAAAGACGGTACAAATGCATGTATTTCCTTTCAATCCTTTCAGAATACTGACAGCAAATGCTAAATTTTAAATGTCCATGAGTCATATAGAAATTCAAACCTTCACCCTAAATTTCAGGGACAATGTTGATGTTGATGTTGATGTTGATTCATGTTTCTATTTTTGAATAAGTTTGAAGGACTCGCCAAATATATATATTATAACTTTCCTAGGAGCACTATCAAAGTAGATAAACTTCATTCCCAGAAAGATTGAAGATATAGAAGTTTAAATCAGCTATTTTCTTTTGCAATTTCTGAGTTTTGGAGTCATTGAGATATTCCCATAAGGACTCCAATTTACAAAGAAGATATACAGCACAGATGAAGGCAGTCATGACACAGAACCACTACCATATTAGGCAATCATGTCGCTTTCAACATGTCAGATTTGGTGGATTACTTCCTTGCTACACTTAATATAATATGAAAAAAGTTATTTGATAGGCAGAGAAAGGCGAAAAAGAAATAAATCTGGTATAAGGCATAAACAGTTTGGCAATGTCATACAATGTGAACCACCCAAAAGCTTAAGCAGAATGTATCATTCAGAAAGGTTCCTAATATAACAACATATTGTAATCACACAAAAACTCGGTAATACCTATTTCAATTTCCCTGTCAAGTCTTCCAGGTCGTCTCAGTGCAGGCTCAATACTATCAGGCCTATTTGTCGCAGCAATTACAATAATTCCATCAGCTCTGTTAATACCATCCATCAAATTTAACAGCGTAGCAACCATTCTTTGAGAAAGCTCTTCACCTCCATCTTTCCGAGCAGGGGCAATGGCATCAAGTTCATCAATGAATATCTGTAATAATATACAACCCTAAGTAGTCATCTAAAGGCAGCGTCAACAAAGCAAGAATATATCCTGCCCAAAGGCAAATCTTGATTTGTTTAGTTAAATGATGGAATTTGTACACTTGTTTTCTTTTAGTTTAAGATGAAAAATACAGTTAGAACATGAAGGAAATATATTTTTAGTTAGCTGTCCTTCTTGATCATACCTTTACATAAGACTAAAAGATACAGAATGTAAGGTATTCTTACAAAACTTCTCCAGTACCCAGAAGATTTTTATTTGTATAACAACACAGATATCTTCTCTTAATATAGTTTAGATGGTTTGTATATTTTTGTATATCAATTAGTTAGTCATTATAGTTCACAAGATGAGTATACAGTCATCTAGAAATTTTAAAACCTTGGTGTTGGAGTTTAAGTCTTTTGTTAAGACCCCTTAGCGCCCCAGGACGGGAAGTGGGGGACATTCTTAACATTTTGTATCATTGGACAACGGCCCACTACGGTTCTCCTATTTCTATTTCTGATTTTCTAGCACTTTTTCTATCATTTTCTAGCACAGTTCTCCTATACTTCCTGTGTACAGGGACAACATCCCTTTCCATCATTGATAGAATTTAATCTTAATCATGCATAAAAATATTATTTTTCCTATCAGTAATGGATCCTTTCTTGATGAGAAGGAAAATCTCATGCACACATCAAGTCTAGGAGAGGATGTAAGAACAGTAAAATTTAAAGTTCTAAAAAATAAAGAAAATTCAGAAGGGCTACGCAGGGATACTTTCCATGTCAGTTATTATTCCTACATTAATCTTAAGAATAAATCTTCTGTTACCTACACCTCCTGTGGCTCGAGTTGATTCTAGTATCAATCGCTTAGTTTTCAACATTTCTAATTACATCCCCTGTTAATTATGCTAATTCAGCACCTCCATTTCCTTTCTGTAAAATTTACGAATGGAACTTCTGATACATGAGATAATTTTACTTTATGGACATGTCAACAACTCCAAATGGAATGACAATACAAATGTTAGAGAGAAAAAAAGGGAGAAAGAAGAGAAAAAGAGAGGGGGGGGGGGACAGAAACAAGGTTGCTAGGTTGAAAATGGCAAGCACTTTGGCGCATGGTCATTGCAATCATAACCAATTCTTGGGTTCACTGTAAATAAAATGCAAGCAGTTAAATGTTTATTTTAAACAATTTTCCAGACTTTTTTTTTTTTGCCTTCACACATAAAAAAACATGAAACTCTAATCCACGTGAAATTGATATGTTCTAAACGTTGTTGTTTTTTGGTTTTAAAGTCCAAGTATAACACCGTATACATCAGTACTTCAAGCAGGGTGAAGGCCCAAGTTTGAAACATAAATCAATCAGGGCAAACAAATCTAACCACGGCTGCTGCTGCTTGGCTTGCTGACTCAAAGACTTCATGCAAAGCTTTCTCACTTTCCCCATAAAAGTTACTAAATACTTCAGGTCCATTCACAGAGAAAAGCTTGACACCAGCATCATGGGCACACAGTCGTGCTAAAGAAGTCTTTCCTGTGCCAGGAGGGCCATGAAGAAGCACACCCTTCGTCGTTCGTAAACCGAAACTAAAATAGTTACATCAGTGATCAACATTTAATTCTGAATATGTGGCTGTCAAAAAAACCACATCAAGTATGCAATCAAAGGAAGACAAGATTCATCCCCAAAGAGATACGAAGCTCCAAAAGTCTAATATAGAATAGCATGACCTTAGAAAGGAATCCAATGATACAAATCTGCACAAATAAGCAAGAAGCAATATCCTATATGACATACCTCGACAATGTGTCCACTGAGGAGGAGATTATTATATCTTTCAAAATTGCATATTCTTTTGAAAGACCACCCAATTTCAAAGTATTTTCTACCACAATAGCTTTAACATCCTGATATTCACGTTCAACACCTGAAAAACCCCCTTTTTGAGAAGTTTCAGATGTCACACTTGAAGATGCACACAGATGGATTTCCGTATCATGGTTTATCAAAAAAGCATGGATGACATGGTCCACCAGTTCAGGAGCTTCAGGGAGCAAATTATCCCCTTTCTCATTTGTCAGATCATGACTGCTACTCTTTGTTGACAATTCCTTAGCCCCTACCACGCGAAAAATGAAAAGCTCTGAAAGTATCGGGATGGAAACAAAATTTCCACAGAGCAGATAACGAGAAAACAGCCAAGTACTGGCACATGTTTGCAGAAGTTTCTTTGAAGTTTTATCTGCTAAAACCTCTCTAATGTCAAACGAATCAACAGATGAACTGTTTTGATTTGTCAAACAGGATACTGAATCATCACATATTGGTGAAATTGTGTGAAAACCATTAGAAGAGCTAAGTTTCGACTGATACAATGGAGTTTTCGGGGACGAAAGCATTCCACTTTCGAATGGATTTTGAGGCTTTTCTTCAGAGAAGTTCATGAAAGGCAACAAATTACTTCTCACAATTGACCTGTTCTCTGAAAGAGCCAGCTCAAGATACAATTCCTTGCAGTTGTATACAGAAAAACACTTAGTTCTGGTGCCATTTGGTACTTCATGACCATTTACAAGACCAGATGGAAACTGACTTTGTATGGGGTAAACAAACACAACACTGCCCGAAGTAGGACAACCCAGGGTATAGGAAAGGTTGGAGGACAGTTGCACTTCATTCTTCGTAATCTGGGAAAGGTAAAAACAAAACCGAAGAAAAAAAAGTCTCAGTAATAAGACAAGACCCAAATCTCTGTTTTATATGATGTGTTAGGATTTAAAAAGTTTGTGCAAAATTTGGCACACAAGCAATTCCAAAATAAATAAATATATATAAAAATAAATGCTGATACATAAATCATAAGCTGCACTGGACCAGATATAGATCATTCTATTTCTAGAAGGTGCCAACCTCATAGAGCATAAAAAACATACAGTCAGTCTATCCTTGACAAAGATTATAGTAACTTCCAACCTCCCAAAGGCTGAACACCTTCTTGCAATTAACCGAATCAAAGCCATAAACTATAAATGCAAAATGATTTGATAATTAGATTTTGCAAATCCCAATTGCAGGAATGGCACTGAACTCATTTTTCAACCAGCACAACAATTGAAAACCTGAAACTTTTAACGATGGCATGATGGAAGTGAAAAAATAAATGCCACATAATTATTCTGCCAAATTCTACCTATCAATACCAAATGTTGCCAACTTTATTCCCGTCCATTAATTCATTAGCTTCCTTTTTTCCTGAATCATTTTTTTTTTCAGTTGTCAATCACTGGTTTAGAAATCGAATCAATCAAATTGCCATTCAAACCTTAATAGAAGGAAAAACAGTTGCGAGAGCGAAGTATTTCCCAACTTCATTAGCCATTTTCTCTCCATTATCAGTCCCAAAGTATGCTGCACATTCATCTGCTAATGAGCCAAGAGGGAAGCTAGATGAAACTCTCATCCTTGAAGAAGCAAGTGACACCTGTCAACAGTATTAAGATAAAGGATGAGTAGCCAAAAAATAGATCATATGCAATCACGCATTCCTTTTTGACACTCTTAAAAGTTAAAAATCTATGATTATAGAATGAAAAATCTAACCAAACATATAACTTAATGTTATCTATTTATAGAAGGATACAAATATTTACAATCGAACTGTTATTACAGGGAAAAAAAAAAGATAGAGAAACTGATCGTGAATTAAAGTGGCAACGTAGCATATGGCCAATGGAGAAGTAAATTGTTGACAACCAGGTGACACAAACAAAAAGGGAAACATCATTTTAAGCTAAGAGCTTCAAAATCAAAGTAACTCTTCATCAAACGGGTACTTGATAATCCTTTTTTTTCATGGTTCAATTTAGAAAAAAAGCAATCACTTTCCCTTTCTCTCCCTCTACCCTTTGCCCGTTGGGGTGGCTTGTAGAATTGAAAGAAATCTTTTGTAGTTTTTTGTGGGGTCTTGGTGATTACAAAAAGCTCCATCTAGTAAATTGGGATAAAGTTTGCTCTCAGTTACTTGTGGGGGTTTGGGGATCCATAATTTGAGGCTTTTTAATAAAATGCTTCTTGGAAAATGGCTTTGGAGATATCAATTAGAGAGGGATGTGTAATGGGAAAATATTATTGATGCTAAATCTGGGAAGGAGCGGGGGTGTTGGTGTTCTAATAAAGTTAGAAGCATGTATGGTGTGGGCTTGTGGGAGTACATACAGAATGGTTGGGGGGATTTTGCTAAACATGTTTCCTTTGAGGTTGGAGGAGGAGATAGGATTCGCTTTTGGCATGATCTTTGGTGTGGGGAATTGACTCTCAAAAATGCTTTTCCTTCCCTATTAAGAATAGCAAGAGACAAGGATGCCACTGTTGCTAATTCTGTATCTTTTTCCAATAATATTTCCCCAATGGAATATGAGATTTTCTAGAGATGTTCATGATTGGGAAGTGCCAATTATTACTGATTTTTTCTGTAGAGACTGTATGATATTAGAATGGTGTATGGAGGAGAGGACAGAATGTTGTGGAAACACGTTGGAAATTCAATTTTCTGTCAGCTCTTATTATAAAGTGCTGATGTGTCATTGTGTAAATCAATTTCCTTGGAAGCGTATTGGAAATCCAAGATTCCAACCAAAGTTTCTTTTTTCTGCTGGTTGATGTCACTCGGGAAGATTCTAACAAACAGATAATCTGAGGAAGCAAGGTATAATATGCCTGCCTGGTGTTATTTGTTTCTGCATTGTGAGGTTGCAAAGACTTTTTGGGATCAGATTCTCAACAGGTCGGGGGGTATTGCTTGGGTGATTCCCAAGAGAGTGGTGGATCTATTGACTTGTTGGAAAGTATCTATGGGCAGCCACCACATCGCTGATATTTGGAAGATGTCTAATGTGGTGTTTGTGGCTAGAAAGGATGGAAGCTGGCTTGATAACAGAGCTCGCTCTGGGAGAATTTAGGGAGTTTTTCTTTCAAACTCTCTGTTTTTGGGCGAAAACTTGTGTCTCTTTAATGTGGGGGGGGGGGGGGGGGGGGGGGGGGGATTCATTAAATGTTTCCTTTTCAGACTCTGCTAGTTCCTAGTTTCTTGTTAGTATTTAGGTGTTTGTGCTTGTGAAATTCCTGTGTACTTGGGCTATGCCTATCGACTTGCATTACTAAATTTCTTATTACTCATCGAAAAATAGAGGATTTTACTAATACAATCGGAAAAGCCCGAATACAGAGAGAGAGACTCAATCACTTGTATATGATACACATATAAAACGCCAACACGTCCAATTTCAACGGAAATAAAGTTACAAACTATACGAATAAAATGGGAATTACCGATACGATAGAACCAACAGCAATGGAAGAAGAAACCATGGAACTCTCGGAGAGCCAAATTTTACAGCCTTTGGGCTCACGCACAACACCGGCAACTTTACCAATGATTGCAGATTCCCCGATTAGAGCAGGAAATTTGGCCGAAGCCTGTTCAAGAGAGCAGAAAAGGTCCTCCTGACTAGTTCCAAGATCTATAGAAGGCGTCGATGAGGGTGTCGAAGGAGATGCAGCAGAGTAGACATCAACTTTTGACAGCCTCGACGACTGTACCTTCGATTGCTTCTTCGTCTTGGGCGGCATCTTTTCCCGCAGTAGTCTCCAAATAGGCGTAGTAGTATTTTGAAAAAGTGGAGCAACTCAACGCAATTGAGAGAGAGAGAGAGTAAGCGAGCGAACCAGGCAGAGTTTTCAGTTCAGAAATTAAACCCAACTTTAGGGTTTAAAGATAGAAAAGATTCAAAAAGAAACCTTGAGAAAAGAGCTTCTGCTTTGCCAAAAAGTATATTTGCACTGATTATTGATGTCCTTATGGGCTGTTAGATCCAGCACTCCAAGTCCAACGATATAACCAGACTTGGGTCCAAAATGTGTAGCCCAGAGCCCCCCATCTGCTGTTAAATGTGGGTTTCAAATTATTTATTGACCGTTATACTATAAAATAATTAACGGGCATCGATAGGGACCGTTAACACAGAACTTAACATTTTAGACATATATATATAGTTGGTGCATTTGGGCTATTGAAAAGTAGACATATTTATTGTGAAAATTGCTATATATATATATATAAACTCATAAATTGAAGTGAGTTTTTTATAAATAATTTTAAAATATATATTCTGATTTACTTTTATGTAATTCAAATTTAAAAGAAAAAAAAAAGAGAAAAAGGAAATAGAGAAAAGAGATTAGAAGAAGGGGGGGGGGGGGAATATGGAGATTAGGAGTGTTCGAAGCTCACCGTTTCGTTGCATTCAATCTATTTAAAATTGTAAAATTGCTCTCTAATTCAATTTCAAGCTTTCCCACATGAAAATGTAAACGAATGAATTATCTGGCCAGGCTAACAAACCTAAAAGTTAACAATGTATCCTAAAATACTTAAAAAATATGTCTTTCTCATTGGAGAGAGATTGAAAAGCAGCAGGTGACAAAAAGAATCAAAGAAAAGCAAACTTAAATCAATCCCAAATGAACATAAAAATAATACGTCTCCATTAAGCCGTGGTGGATGCGCATAGACCGGCAGACATGAGAGCTTTTGGCGGCGAAAGCAATGCGACGGCTCCCCTTTCAGATTTGGAGTACTTTCTGAACACAGCCTGAAGCTTACTTTTGGCAGCCATTGAGTGGAGGCTCGCCAGAAGTTTTGCACAATCCATGACTTGTGGTTCAGAGAAGCCGGTATGAAGCTTAAGGGTGGCGTTCCAAGCGGGCATCTTCTTTAGAGTGCAACGAGCGGCATAGACTGCTGAGGCAGCAATCATTGATGGGCAATACATTATGGTTGCATAATGCATCATTCCCAACTCCCCAAGAAAATACACCAAGTTTTCCAGCTACACAATTTACAACAAAACAACACAATTTAGTTTTACAAGAACTGCTACAGACGCAAAAAGATCATATAAAAAATTAAATCTAACGTAGTTTCTTGTGATAGAATACTGACTTCTTGATCAGGAATCGATGCCTTGATGAAACGAACGAGGAAAACGTATGGTGTAGGCACTGTCAAGGTCCATTCCAGCTTGCCAAGAATGATTTTCTCCATGACTAGAATCTGTTCATTGGTGTAAGCTCTGTCTGAAAGGTGTACAAAGTCATCGACCTGCATACAACCACCCAGTTCATCTTTTACACTCGAGCTGACTAAAAAGAACAGATGTTGAGATCTGAAATTAGGGTGAGAATGGCATTTCTACATACCTGAGGGGGCCAGATTTCTTCATACTTAGAGGCCATGAGCATCGCACTGATGCCCACCAACTGCAATTCCCTCCTTGGCACTGTCTTAATTGCGAGGAACCGATCAATTATATTGACTGTCAGATAAAGAGTTTCTAGAGACAGGTCAAACTTCCTATGAACATCTACCAGCCAGTCCACCAGAATCCCTCTCATACTTTCATTGATATCCGGCTGAGAGCCTATATAATCATAAGGGCGGCTCTCATTCTGTATCATAAACATAATTAATGGGTAAACTTCATCAGTCAGAGCACGGAAGGAGACCTCTAAATTCAAAAAATTGATGAAAAAAACATACCTCAACTAGTTTATAGAACTTGTAGATGTCTTCAACGTATTCTACAGCAGCCAAGTCATTACAGGCGTCTGCAGCATCAATGTCAACAATCTGCTCCTTTGGTTTGTCAGTTAAACCACAAGACGCCTGCTAAATTAAGATCAGAGTTTTCAGCGAAAATGCCCCAGATTTCAAGAATAATCAACACTTGATCTATGAATAAAAAAGGTCACCTTGCTACGAGCAGTTAGGACTGAAGTAAAGGCATGTGCTTTCTTCCTCAACACTTCTTCTCCATCTTTTTTCTTGTTGATGGGATTTTCTTTCTTAGCCTTGACATCATCTTCCTCCGTATCCGGGCTTATGACAATGGCTTCTTCGGGCTTCGGCTTAACAGCAGCTTTCTTCTGAGGCTTTGGTGCGACGGCGCGTTTAACTGCCGCAACCCCATCAAGAAGAAGAGGAGCTCCATCAACATTAACACATAACTGTTTCTGTAAAATTCAGACAGACCCAATACGCAGAATCAGGCATATTCTCAATCACAAACTCATAAATTCCAATTAAGAGACCAAAGAAATTAGACAGATGACTGGAACCTTGTTATTTTCAGCAGCTGCTGCAGCTTGCGCATTTGCAAGCAGTTGAGCACAGAAACTCCTAAAAAGACCATCAGATTAAATTCAATAAAAGGGTAAGCAAAATCGAAATCAATAAATCAGAGAGACGGAAAAAAGGAGACCTTGTGATGGGACGATTTGGTTTGCCCTCGATTCCTCGGGTGGTTGCCAGATTCCCAATATCACCGAGTGCTCTGCGGTTTCTTGCGTCGGCTGCATCATTCTTCTTCTGCTGTTTACCTCCTCCGACTACTGCCTCACCTAAAAAAAGTCAAAGGAGGTCAAATGATAAATATTATAGCGTTTGGTCTGAAATAAAGGATTCCAAGAATATTAGACAGAAAATATATATGAACAGAAGAACAAAACCCGTTCCGGTTCCGTCCCTGGCAAGATCGAGTGAAAACAAAAATAACGGCAATCAATCATAAATAGGATTCTTTGTGTTTTCCTGCCAGTTTTCTGGGCAGCCATGAGAATAAAGAATATCGACCGATAAAAAAAAAAAATCAAAGAAACTGAACCCCTTGTCCCAAGATCTACGCTTTTAGAGTTAAAATCAGTGAAACCAGAGTCATCTGAATAAAAAGTAGAAGAAAAAACAAATGTAAAGTCATATATTACCAAAGATTAGCGAAGCCCAAACAAATTCAGAAATTAAAAATCAGAGTAAAAAAAGAAGAGTAATCAAATCCGTACTATTCCATTAGCTTTCTGACTATCAGGCAGTGTATCAGAAACCCAAATAGAAACTCATCTCCACAGATAGAAAGAATATTGATCATCGAAAGAACACCTCAAGAGAGAGAGCGAAAACATACCTCTTGGCTGTGGCGGAACGATGGGTCTTGACGCCATTTCTAATTGCTCGAATGTGTCCAAGAACTACAGCTACAGGCGACCGATTTCCTTACGAGTGTCTCTTAATCGCACCCTCCCTGTCTCCCTCCTCTCTCTCTCTCTCTCTCTCGCTCGCATTTACAGAATAAGAACAACGCAGACTGAATTGAACCGGGTGGCCTTTTGAAGTGGAGGAGCCAACGGTCGAATTTTATCAACTTTTCTAACCGTTAGATCTGGGGAAATCCAACAGCAGAATATGGGTCTGTAGAATTTGTAGCCGTTGGGGTTAAAGTAGGCGTGCCAGGACCAAAGGTCGTGGACCTAGGGTGGGACTGCAATTCTATGTAATACGTGTCAATCTGTGACACGTGCGTGAAGGGTGGAGCGCTTGTATCCTTCCTAATTTCTCCTGCGTTGTACTTGGCAGTTGTCCCAAACATTTTATTAAAATTTGATATATGAAAATTGTTACTTCAATTTATAAAAATGATTCATAAAAGTGAACGATTAAATTTTTTATTTTTATTTTTATTTTTTACTTAATAGTTAAGAAAATGAAGAGTAATAAATTGATATTTTTTCTATATTCTAAAATTATTTTAAAATGTATAAAAAATAAGTAAAGAAAAAGGAAAAAATATAATAAGTGCATTGCACTTCTATATATATATATATATATATATATATATAAAGACTTCACTTCATTTCATAAAAATGAAGTTATATCTCTAACCAATAAATACAAGACAAATTTAGATTACAAGTCAAATTGCACATATGTTTGGAGTGCACATAAATTATTTTGTGACAAAATAACTTTTATAACCTCTCAAATGATAAGATCTTCTAAGATTTTAATCTCAATTGTATGAGAGTATAACACTTTGCAAAAATAGAATTAACCAACCTCTGATTCTTTATCTTCTAAAAAAAAAAGATGGACGAACTACCTCCATCCTGGAAGAGAGAGACGCAACACTATCCTCTAAACGAAAGAAGGGTGGGACTAAAATAAATGCATTGTGTTATAAAACTAAAAAGAAAACTACTACTGTTGCAATAAAAATATAAAAGAAACTTTCTGAAACTTTCTTTTTTCTATATTTTCTTATGAATTTCATAACAACTGAAACTCATATTTATAAGCATTGAAATTATTATACAAGTTACTGTGCAAGACTTAAAATAATGGTGGTAGAGTCATTCACAAAATAATTAAGGGGACGGGGACCGCCCCTAATAATTCATAACACTCCCCCTTGAATGACCACCCATAAAGAATCTTCCTCGTTAAAACCTTGCCAAAGAAAAACCCAGTGGAAAAAAAACAATGGCGAAGAAAAAAGAGTACAATCTTCTTATGTATCCACAAATGTTTTAAGATTGTCTCATTAAAACCTTGTAAAAGAAAACCTAGTGGGACAAAACTTTAGCGAAGGAAAAAGAGTACAATTAGCACAAGTCTTCAGAACTTTTACTCTCCTGAAAAGTGCATGACGATAAATTTTTGAGTTTTCACATTTTAATATTCTGCACAATTTTCTTGAATGTCGCAGTTGGTGGTGCATTCGTGAATAAATCTGCCAGATTATCAATTGATTGTATTTTTGATATATTCTCGTTTGATTTGAATGATACAAGCAGCATTATCTTCGTATAAAATTGTTGAGCTATTATTGATTATGAAATACCATACTTTTCTTTGATATGTTGAGTCATTGATCTCAACCAAATATACTCTCGACTTGTTTCATGAATTGCAATAATCTCTGAGTGATTTGAAGATCAAATATAATTTCTGGTTGACAGACTTAATAGAAATCTGATACCTGCAGTAATACTTAAACTCCCCCTGATAATATGCATTAGCGTTTCAAGTAATAAGCAAACATTATTTCAGCATATATAATAGATTACGAATTCAAACATGATTTCCATCTAAATAATGCATTAGAGAGAACGTGATAATATTTTCATCTAAAATGTTCTCCCCCTCATTCGGCGTTATTAGGGAGAACTTGTTTATATACGGCGGAAATAACATTGGAAACCATTCATGTATGATAAAACCTATAAAAGTTTTGAAATCTAATATTATCGGTTCGGCGGAAAATCAAATCCGCTTGACATTGTGGACAAACGAGATCTTGAAAAGATTTGAAAATTTCGGGTTGTTGTTTAAATATAACCAATTTTACCATTGGTTTACTCCAGCAAAAAGATCTCGTATTCCTCATAAATTCAATTGTTGTTCATCCAGAATGATAATATGTCTGATAGAAATTCTAATATCCTAAATTTAAACCATTAACCTTTTATACCTCGACCACTTATATTTTCTCCTGAGTAAATTTGATTCTGAAATTGTTGCAATATCAAGAACCCTTAGTGCTCAATATGCAGCATCTCTTACAACCATGTCTCAGAGGCTATTGGCGAGAACGAGTGAGGTTAATCATCTTAAAACTCAAATATCTGAGTTGCATCAAACACTTGCAACTAAAGATAGAAAAAATAAAGATTTAAGATAAGAAAACAATGAGCTGAATAAACTTGTAGACTGATATTCTCGTGACCTGAAAACACGAGTAGAAGAGCTAGAACGAGAGAGAGCTCAGATACAAAGTCAACAACAGCAACTAACGGCAGAGGTTCAGCGTTTATAAGAAAATAGAGATAGCTGTAATTAATCTCGCTGGCTTTTGAAATTATGCATCCAACATATCTTATAAAGTGAGATTTGAAGAGATGATGGTTTGTCTTGTTCTTATTTCCATTTCTATAAGAACTGTCTTTAACTTTATTTAGTACGCATCAAATATTCTTCTCATATCTATAATTCATCTATATTTACATTCTTATTTTACAAATTTCCAATGACTCATCAATTTCCTTTTACTATTTCTCACGATCAACATATGAGGTATCTTTTACCTCAATTATAAATTATTCATGCACCTTCCGCACGTGCCATGTTGCAGCAAGCAAATGATCTGGCTAATAAATCAAATCGTGAAGCCATTTATGAGCTGGTGACTCTCGGCACCCGATACTCCTCCTCTATTACTGGATTTTCCAATCGATTACAATCCAAAAATCGTGAGATTGAGGAGCTTAACGAGAAGGTTTCCGTACTTCAATGACTCTTTCAAGAGTCTGACAGAAAAATTACAAACTTAAAACATGAGAATAAGGATTTAAAATCCTTACTTGTCTCTTCATTTCGACTGCTTAATCCTTTAGATAAGGATTGTATGTTACTTTATGAAGAGCAAATGTATTTGAGATATGAAACTAGAAGTTTCAAATTCTTGTAACTCATCTATCAATTGAATAATAAGATTTTTGAAACTTTATAAAGTACATACTCCTAAATATACTTGGATTAGATGCTTCAAGTATCGTATATCTTTATATATGTAATAATTTAATGATGCTTATAAATATGCAATGACTACATTTATTAACTGCATATCTAATCATTTTGTAATAATCAAAATGATTAAAAATATGAATGTGATTGAATTCATAACAAGAAAATATGTTTCCTCATAACTGCTCTCGGGTTTCTGCAGGAAACCTTGTACGACAAATTATACCACACAATTTCATTTCGCATTACACTTTCGTATAAATACTCACTTATATTTTATAGGCCTTACACGTTTTGTTATTTGGACAACAGGTTCAAATACCTCTCGCTTTACTAGCGATTTTAATTTAGTTTCAATAACTGCTTTCCATTTTGGCTAATCATTTCTACGTCGACATTTTTCGACGGTTTTTGGCCCACTTTTTTCATTACTTCTAGTAATGTCAAGTGTTATCACATATATTGTCGACAACAATTTTATTTCTATCCATAAATTTTTCAGTACTCATAAAATGTATTGAGATCTTATTATTCCTCTTCAGGGAAAAACATTTCATGAAATACCTCTACAGGAGGTTCCTCTTCAGGAGATTTGTACTCTTCAGGAGTTTTCTTTTCAAGAGTTACTTCTTTAAGAGGTTTCTTTTTCAGGAGGATTATATTTTATACAGAAAATACGATCTCTTCATGAGCACCGGTTTCTTTTTCTTTTGTGCACCAATAGGTCTTCAATATTTCAGGCGTATCTTAAACTCATTTATTGCTGTTTTAATAACTCGTTTTTCGGGAATTTCAATTATTACTTAAGCATTAACAGCAGTAATATATGATTTTACAACTCTTTTAGTGTTAGTAAATACATCATGTAATTGATTTGCAATACTTTACAGATAGATAATTCTCTGAACTTCTGGTTTACATTTATTTGTAAGAGAATCAAATTTAGACGGGGTTTTATTATTCCAAATAATTTCTATCGTGCTTCAGGTACCGATATTTCATTATTTCAAAACATGATGAAATATTAATAAGCTTATATATAAAAGCTTATCAAGTGCTTAACCATACAACAGGTACGTGACCACTATTCAGTCATACCACATCTATAACAAACATTTTCATCTTTTTATAAAGAATTATTCTAAAGGCATTTACCCTTCTCTGAGTTGGATCACTTCTGGTGATATGATATATTTTTATCATTTTTAGTGTTGTCGCTTTTAGGACCAATACTTCTATAGTTTTTCTACCACGTCTACGCTCTTAATTCCTTTGAAAGGATGCACCGTTCACTTCTGGGAATGGTATAAATTCAATATCATTAATATAACGTAACTGGTAATTTATTAACAAAAACTCATTATTTAGCTTAATCACTGGAAGACAAAATAAAAATTCAGAATATTTGTTGAACTTTCACTCTCGATATTGCTACTGCAAGAGCACATTCGAGATATAAAAAATAATGTCTTCTTTTATATATCATCATCAGTGACCTTTTCGCCGCATAATTTTAATATTGAGCTGATTTTAAAAAGTGCAGAACATTCAATACCACTTTTAAAATCTTGCAACTTCAGGTGCAATAAATCATAATTATCTTTTGAGAGAATTACATCTTCTGGTGTTCATATCTCTCTCTTAATTCATTTCATAGAGTAAGATGATTTTTCATCATGAGATACATAACACGATCCTTCAGAGACACATAATTTTCTTCTATGATTGTATCTCCCAAGTTCATCATCATATCCAAATAAATCTCATCAAAGATTCTGGATATATAATTTTTTCCAGAAATGTCAATAGTAATAAATTTCAATATTTGACATTATATCACAAAAATAAATTTGTGAATTTAATAAATATATTCACATTATCATAAGAATAAAAGTAGAATTTTATCAAGTATTATTCAGCAATATTACCTTTAATATTTATCTTGAGGACTGCGAATAATTTATTGATTAACTTACTTGAAGTAGGAGACCAGTAACTTCAGTATCGGTAGAACTTCGTACTGATAATGTGTTATAAAACTAAAAAGAAAATTACTACTATTGCAAGAAAAATATAAAAGCTCTAAAACTTTCTTTTCTTTATATTTTTTTATGAATTTCATAACAACTGAAACTCATATTTATAGGCGTTGAAATTACTATACAAGTTACTGTACAAGACTTAAAATAATAGTGGTAGGGTCATTTACAAAATAATTAAGGAGACGGAAACCGCCCATAATAATTCATAACACATTGCACTTATTAATCGAATTATTCGATAGAAATATCAAAATCTATAATAGTCTTTTATTGTATTTACAGATTAGTATATCTGTTATATTTACTTCTCTTTATTAATAAGAAATGACGTGCACGCTTTATCATAAAATTTAATATTATTTAAATTTTTTTTATATAAATATTATTTATAGTAACATGACATCTTCCAATAAAATGAAAGTTTGTTGTCGCTGGTTCATTTCTGATTACTTTTTTCATCACTAACATTTTTGTTACCGGATTGAAACAAATCAGGTTATATTTAATTCAAGTTAAAAAAAATGGAGAATAAAATATTTCCTTTGATATGAGAAAGAAATTATAAAATCTAAATCTTATAATTTAAATAATATAAACTATGTACTTTACACAAAAAAATTGAGAATAAAATAACTCTAAAAAACATTGATAAATAGAAAATTCTCCCCGAAATTACTTTGCATAAATTTCTCCAATATATCATTTGATATTACAGTCACCAGAGTGATGATCCCTTATAAAGGGAGAACGACAGTGTAGACTCATAGACTATTGTTTGTCCCTGAAGATCTCACTGTTTGAAATCTCACAATGCGCCTTTTGTTTTTTTTTTCTTTAATTAGAAAATCCATTTTTGGCAAAGAACTGAAGAGAAACTCGATTCGAAAGCATATAGGGAATGCAAATAAGTTTGTCAGACCAATGGTTCGCACCGCACATTGTGCCGTGAAAAATGGCCATGACTCTCCAAAGGTACATTCTTTGTGATACCGTACTGCTGAATGGCCTCAAGTAGAGATGAAATATTTGGTATTTATGTCTATGAGATGCCTAAGTCATTTCATAAATTTTTGAGAAATGATATTTTCATTTGTGGAGTGCGCATGCGTAGTACAATCTTTTTAAAAAAGTGAGTAAATATAAAATTCACAAAAAAAAAAAATAGTAGGCTACCATTTTTCAAAATGATTCTGCGAGGTCTACGCACTCTACGAATGTATGCAATATCAATATTAATCGAGCCATCTGCACACTTTCAAATTTGTTCTCTTTTTCATTTTTTTTCTGCTTCCTGCTTAGCAAAATTTAAACATAAATAAAGCCAACTAAATCTATTCATAATTCTCTTTCTCATCATCTCATGATGTGAGATTAGATGATAGGCTAACAAGTAAAGCATAATAAATAATCTCCAATCATTTAATGCCACATCATAAAATGATAAGAGGATGATAACAAATTAGATGATGAGTAACCTTCTCAAATAAAGCCAAACCAACTCTACCCTTTATGTCATAAGCAGCCATCCATTGTTGCAAATGTACCAACATATAAAATAGAGTAAATATTTGCAAATCAGCCAAACAGCACAAATGAACCCATTAATATAGAAGTGGTAACTTTGTTACAACAAATGATTAGGCAAACAAAAACCATGCCTAAAAATGATTCAACCCTATCAGTGGAACTCCCGATTACTATAACAAGCACCAATCTTTTTTGGACAACACAAACGCACACACATTACTCACACTATGAAAACCTGGTTTTACTTACATTTTGTGAAGATTCAGTCAGTAGGTTAACTATTATACTTGATCATCTGGTCCAGCAAGCATAACCTGTTATTAAAGGTTTCCAATTTCAAAACTAAGTAAATTGAAAGCCAAAGCAAAAATGGTTGGATGCTGGCAAAACTAATTTCCATCAAACCACCCATGTAGCCTTTATAAATCGATTGGTATATGCCCGAAAATAAGAGTTGAGCATAAAGAAAATGCTTTTCAAACTATACCAGTGGCTTCAACCAGTATTCAAGATAAAGAAGAAACAGAAGCCACATAATCAGAGCCCAGAAAATGGAAAATTACAGTAAGCACTTAATCATGGTGATTAAGATCATCAAATATTCTATCTTTTTATTTTCTTTTCTTTTTTTACGAATAAATCTCCTAATATTAAAAAAAAATGATCAAATAAGCTAGATGCGGCAACAATTGCGTAGAACTTTCGGGGTAGAAGAGGGAGGGAGCGGGCTCCTGGGATTAAACTTTCATATGTCCTATCAAATGTCTGGAATAGAAGAAAGGTACTTACGTTGCAATCAAGAGCATATTTCCTGGCAAGCATAATTGCTGCATTCCTGTCTCGCTCCAATTCAAATGTTAAAACAAATGAAAGGCCCTTCCTCGCTTGCCAAAACAACGCCTTGGCTACATTATTACTATCGCCTCTAACTCCACAAAGCTAGAGGTAAAGAAAAAGTTAGTTTAAGAAAATTCTGTCGGTGAAAGTTCTTCCACCAACAGTACCAACTTTAAATGTATAGGCTTAAGTCTCAAGGAAAGATAATTCAAGTACAGTAGGTATATGGGAGATATCAATGATCAGAGGTCATGACAAAAATAAGACTCCAGTTTCTCCTGCATAGCATGACTGATACATTGACGGAGGAAGTACATATATTTCTGTCGAAAGTGCAAGTTTTTTCACTTTAAACAAGCCAAAGGTAAAATTTTCTCTAGCAAAGAATAATAGAAAACGGTTCACATCTATTGAAGGCAACTAAAACTGTATCAGCAATGGGGCCATGGAAAATATGGAGCTTCAATGACAAACTACAGTTAACAGGTAAAATGATGGGGTCTTGTGAATCTCAACATGCAAAAATGAGCCTTCTTCCCATTACAGAGATAGTCACTATAAATGCCAAGAATAGTGAAAGGAGACCTGCATTGACGGTGAATAATTTTCTCTAGCCTTTGTGATCCATCCTCTACAGAGCTTTATCCTCATCTTTCCCACATGAAATACATGAACTGAGTGTGACGCATGATCTTGTCCATTCATCTGGGAAATAACTACCTAACAGAGACAAATGTCAAAAATTGATAAGAATTAGACGTGCAGACTAGGGTCCTAGTCCATCATAACCCAGTTTATTTTTGTCAACACGTGGAATTAATTAGAACCAGCACAAATAATGAACTCCAAAGCACACAGTTCAAGATATATCTGCAGAATCTATAATATTATTTTTGCGTTCCTATTTCCACAGGGTGTAATAGAACCACTTGATTTCCTGATAAGAATGATTTGGTATTTATATTGATAGATGTTGGTTTAAGAAAAGACCTACATAAAATCTGTTTGATGCTACTGATACTTGTTACTAAATCTGACATTTATAGAATTTTGTTGAGTAGGTTGCAATGAAGATATTCCTTTTTTTCACGTAAGACCACTATTAAAACAAAAATGCCAGCCATTAGTTTTTTCGTATGTTTATAACTATTATCTGAGGATCACGCCGAGAGGCATCTACACATCCATAGTAAATGGGGGGACAACCCAGCCTGAAGGATCAACCAACAAATTTGCCAAATTTGACAACAAAACAAAAATTGTCTCACGTCTACTCATCCTCTTGTGTCTTAGTTTTTAGCAACTACGAAAATAATGGAATAACATACCGTTATTCCGCTTTTTATCATATTAGTTTTTGGTAGTTAAGAATAATTCTCACTATTACAGCTTAATAAGAATTACCAAAAATAAAGGGAAATAAATGAAGAAATTACAATAACATACATTGAATTCGGTGTTAGACTTTCTTAAAAGCGTCTCTACATAGCTTCCAAGCCCTGCAGCTGTCAGAAGCAATTTAGTCAGCATCTCCTTTTCTCCACATCTCTAAGCATAAATATGATGCATGAAGCTAAAAGCTATAACAGTCTTAACCTGGATCAATGGGACCAGTAGTTGTGACTGTGAGTTTTTGGCCATTTGTAACAATTTCAGCTTGTAAGGTTCGCCCAACATCAAAGGGCTCTGGAGCATAAATTGATTTGTTGGCCCCTGTTGAATTGAAAAGTATTAAGAAAGATGCAGTTGCATAATACTAGCTCGTTAAGTTGTAACAGCATGAAACATTGGTGAGTTTTAACTGTTTGAAGGTACAAGGAAATCCTAGATCTGTTTAACACTTGAAGTATTGCTCAAAACTATAAATGAAGTAGGAACATATTCCTTTTATTTCCTTCTCCAAATGCACAATTATAGACTACCTGATTATTCGTAAACCTTAAACAAGTCAACATAAATGAATCACAGAAGAAATCGCATACAATTTTTTGTGAGTGATCATGCTAGAGCATACAGATAACTAAAGCAGGAACAACAAACAGACAAACAAGGTAGAAAATAACAATATGTTCAAGGTGTTACATTTATACTCATATGAACTGATTCTAGTGAGATCAATTGACATTGGAGCACGGGATGTCAATTACATGAAACAGAAAACTTCTTGAACGAATTACCTGAAATAATTTCCTTCCAGCTACCTTCAGATGACAAGCGGTACCACTGGATCAAGCTTCTTGAAAGCAGCGGAGCCTTGTCTGAGCAAGGCTGGATCCGTAGATAGGAACCTAGATTTTCAGAACCTTCCAAGGCATATATGCGGTATTTGTTCTCCTCATCTCTCTTGCTCATTGCAAGCTGGAAAAGGATAAGGACATGAGATATTCCAATAAAACTATCAAGAACAATCATTCATGCATTGACAGTAAATATGTAACAATTAACCGAACTGAAGATAGATATCAGATGTCAAACCATAGTCACGTTGAGATAGCAAAAAGAATTGATATGTCAGAGCATAGTCTGAAACCATACTCATAGAAACATACATAGCTAGGAAAAATCATTTGCCCATAATCAAGGGGGGAAAGAGGCTTTATAAACTTTAGGACATAGGACTCGTATATTACAACTTAACAATGCCCAAGAAATATGTACCTATACATGAGTAATTCCAAGGGGATAAATGCTAGAAGGCAGGAACTGAGCCTATATTTTACATATCAGTGACGTACTTGACATTAGCACTATGCGTAGGTACTACTGTTTCGTTTCATTTTCTCAGTCATATTATCACCCTCCTTTTCGTGTTGAATATGTGCACCATTGCCGAGAGCTAGTTCTATTCATCATTGAACCAAGTTCAGACTTCAGAGGTAACCCCTAAAATTGGGTCTGCCAATAAGTTGATTAAAAAAAGTGACAAAATGTTAAAAGAGAAGTAACATGTCATGAAACAGGTGTTTGGGAATATACATGTTATATGATATGAAATGAACTGATGCTATCCACCTTGTTTTGGCTTAAGAAGAGAAAGATGTGCTTAAATCAAAGGTAAGACCTCACTGACCAAGCCAGTGGCAAAACCAAATATCAACCGTTCAGCTAAGGTCAGCAAAACTTATTACGTAACTTTTATTAAGGAAAAACAAGATATTAAACAAACCTCTTTCTGAAGCTTAATCGACAACATATATTTCTCCCGAATTTGATTCCTTAGCGCACGAAGCTCATGCTCCATATCCATCACCTGTAAAGACAATGCATATATTTTCATAGTTCGAAAAGGGGAAAAGTTTATATCCACTACCTACTTGAATTCATTTGCTTTTTACTTGGCTATGCCTTTTATATTGCTTTTACTTATAAAAATAAATAAAAACTTGGACTGAAACCCATAATTTATTGATAGCCTTCACTTATATCAGAAGAATACAACAGCTACAAATCCATAAACCTGATTGACTGTACAAACATCCCAGACAGATCGAAAACCAACAAAACAGGAAAGCCAAGATTCTATACAAAGCAAAAGCCATTTAAAATAATTGAACTTCAAGCTACATATTTGAACTCCCAGTGTATATTAAAAAAGTTGGCGATTATGAAGAGCAAATCACACCTTAATATGTGAATAATAATGAAATATGATAGTGAAGAGCCCTTTTAAACAGCACCAATCTACCCTCTAGCACCATATATTGTTACAGAATATGGCACATACTCTTGAAGATGTAATCATTTCAACTATTTATTAGGCTAGTTATTTTTCTTTATAAAGTATTTATTAGACTAGTTATAAAGCTAAGTATTTAAATAAAATGTTGAGCCAATAATTTTTTACTGGAAAAACTAGGAATTAGCAGGTAAAAGAAAAAAAAAACTATCAAAGTTTTGTAATACATGTTTGTTATGAAACCAACGGCTAGCCTCAGTAAAATACTAGAGTATGTGTCAGGGATAGGGGAACTCACAAGTATCATGATTATGGTTTATACTGAAATCTGAGAAAACCTACTGGAGAAAGCAAAGCTAAGGAGAAAAAAATAGTGTACCTTGCTTGGCTGATGCAACAATTTGATTCTTCTAGCCTCCTGAACCTCCTCTACTAGCTCCTCCACATCCTGAAAGAACGGAACATTAAAGAAACAAAAACAAAAACTAGCCTCATGAAATCTAAACAACAATTTTTTTTTAATGTTTCTCATGTTGCAGTAATATTTAGATTCCTAAAACGTAAGGTAAATGTATATAAAACACTTAAAAAACCAATTGAAACCTGCTTTTTTGAAGCTTGCGAATTGTTTTCTTGTTCTTCCAGTGCCTCTCCAATTCTCAACACTACAGCCCTTGCGCTCTCAATTTCAGCACAAGCAAAAGATTTCTCTTGGCTAACCAACTTTTTAGCATCTTCAGAAGCCTGTACATAAAATAATGCACTCAACTAAAAGTAAAAAACAAAATAACGACACCAAAAAAACCCCCAACATATGGAAGATAAACCATATGTCAGCCATTCAAACGGCAATATATGTCCCCTTTAAATCAGAAAAAGGGGACAAGGCAATATATTCAAAACCAAATTACCATCAATAAAGTACCATTATCACCCATAAGCATACAAGCCAACAAATAAATTGACATATCCTTCCCAATGACTAAAGACTTTTCAATAGAACAACATCCTCTAAATCATCCATGAGCAGCAAAAAAATGATGCCATTTTATCTTAAATGTAGAATCAAATCGTCAAAAAACTTTTGTATAGAATTATAGGATTAACATGAAATCTATTGGGCAGGCAAGTCAAGTATTAGACAGAAGAAATAGTGTCCTTGGGGCAGAATATGAATGCATGACATGACAAGGAGGAAATTATGGGTTTGTCCTTGGTGCCTGGTGAAGAGGAATGTCTAGAGTTGGGAGTGCAGTTGAGAACTATGTCAGGGGATAATGTTGTTCCCCTTATTTCTCTTCTTCCGATAAACAATATAGTGGGTTCACCATCGGTTGGGTTTTGCAAATTAATGAGATTCAGCATATTGTAGGGCTTTTGAAGACCAATTTAAAGCACTACTCACTGCAATTAAGACGGGCCACTTGCTTGAAACCAAATCAAATTGAAGAAAAGCAGAGAATTAAAGAGTCTTTGTTCGGCAATCAACTACGACATTAATGAAAGTAGCTCAAGTCGAGGGAAAACTAAAGGGAAGGCATTTTGAAGATGTCTTCATAGAGGGAGTGTCAGGTGGAGTATTAATCTTACTGGAAACAAAGGGTTGGGATTGGAGAAGTGCATTCTATTCTAATTAGGGCTCGGTGTATTTTGGATAAATTTCTAATTTTACGGGCTTTTTGGGTCATTAGGAGCTCTCTAGCATGGGCTAGTTGTTTTCTTTTATACGTCCAGGGTACTTGATTACTCCTATTGATATATATATATAATATTTTTATCTATAAAAAAAAATGGTTACTTGCATCCAAGCTCATCCTTTCAGCCAATAACATATAGCGTCTGAACTCTTCATTACTACCTATTTCTTGTTTAAGCAAAAGAACCCATTCGAAGTTCAGTCACTTTGAATGAAGAAAACTGAAACTTCGATGCTCATTTCTTTTATAGGCAATTACTTTTACCCATTTGTCAATTTGTATCCCATTGAAGATTTACATCTTAGCCTTCATGACAATGATGCCGAAATATAATTCTTCTCAATGCAGGACCCCAGAAGAGAACAAATTTCACATATAACAAACAATCTACTATAGTTAATTGAGCCAATTAAACATTTTTTATGATCAATTTCACTTCAAAGAAGAATACTTGGGGGATGTTTGGAAACAATTCTCATCCCATTCCATGACATCTCATCTCATTCCCAAGCATCATTCAAACATAAACACTTTCAAACTAATCAGTACAACTTTTTCAAAGTAAACTTTACAACTTTTCCAAAATTTTAAACAAAAACAAAAAACAATTCAAAATTTTCAAGCTTCAAAACAAAATTGATATTAAAACATTATATTCTAACAATATTTTAACTTTAATATTTTTATTCAACTTTTTCTCTCTACTTTCCCAAACCCAATAAATACTTAACTCAAACTATCTCACTATTATTTACAAATATCTCACTATTGGTCACAAGCTGTCTTACTACTATTCACAAAATTCTCATCTCATCTCATTTCCCAAGCATCCCCTTAGTCATCATAAGTAAGATAAATAGCCAATGAGCTAAGTAGAAAACATTGTGTATAGTATCAAGGTCTGGTGTGGACCAAGAGCAAACTTGGTTTGCTTGAACCATTGGGCCAGGGATTGACAATCGACACAAAGCACTCAGGTAGGACCCATTGTCCACATTCAATGGCATGTCTAAGTGTAAAGCATATGCACAAAACACAAGTCAGGTAGTCAAATGTTATCCGTAGACACATTAAAACATGAGTAGAATCATGAGAGAGATATAGCATATGAAAAGCAAGGGGCTAAAAGATGTATGATTATATGCAAATTTAGAATGCCACTAAATGACCTGCTTGAGGAAGTTCGCTAGCTTTTTCACTTCAAACTTCTCTTGAATCAATTCTCCTTCATTTTGAGTCAACTTAACTGCTAAAGCTTCCACCTGCAAGATGAGATCGCAGCCGAAGAAATTGTTATATTTTAACTATGGCATAGAAAATAACAAAGGAATCGTGTCTTTGCATTCCAAATGCACTCAGGAGTATGTTCCTAGAAAAAGTGAAGGAAAAGGGAAAGAAAGGAAAACATAAATGCATGTTTGGGTGATAAGATGAGATGAGAATTTTGTGAATAGTAGTAAAATGGTTTAAGTTAAGATGTTTTATTGGATTTTGAAAAAAGACAGATAAAATGTTGAATAAAAATATTATAAAGTTAAAGAATGTTTGAATATAAATTTTGTTTTCGAAATTTGAAAAAGTTATATTGTTTTTTGTGTTTCTTTGGAAGTTTGGGAAAGTTGTAATGATTAGATAAAACGTTGAAAATTTGATATTTCAAATTGTTTTGTATTTGAGTGGTGTTTGAGAAGAAAATTATGAGAAGTTTTGAGATGGGATGAGATGAAATGTTCTCAACTCATCTCACTTCCAAAACATGTTTTTTTTTTTTTTCTGCTAATGAGGTATCTGGCTATTTGAGAACCCAACTAATCCCCAAACACATGCAGTGCCCTCATTCCACAACAATTAGACAATTACAATAGACCATAGTAGGTTTTTTTTTTTTATAGGTCAAATTAAGAAAAACCATAGTAGATATTTTTTAAAGATGGCAACATTTTTGTGGAGTATTTTCTTTTCAGCTGGGCCGGTTTGGGCTTGGACTGTGGCTAGAAGATAGCAGACCTTTTTCTAAAGTTGAGGAATCTCAAAGACCATGCAAATGTAACATGTATTTTACCCGGTTAAACACCAGACCTAGGTAACATGTCCCAATCACGTGGATCGGGTAAATCATCAGCTTTTGCACCAATGGAACGTGATCCCATAAATTCTTTGCCCCAAGTAGTAAAAATGATAGGTGGCAGACCACAAACAACAGAAGTGTGTAAAATGATTCCAATTTGTTTCATTTAGTGTATTGGAGAGAGAATTTTTTTTTTTAAAAAAAATAGACAGCTTCTATAACCTTTAATGGGCTCGATTTTTACAGATAAAAAAAGGGGCTGGATTTACATGATTTTCTCATATTTTGTTTCTCTTTCCAGATACATGTGTTTCTTGTATATTTTTGTGTTCTTGGGTTTCGCCTTTTGTGCCTTTTAATGAATTTTTTTACTTGTAAAAAAATAATCGCTAGGGAAAGTGATTAACAGATGAATTTAAATTTGGGTGATGCTTCCCAAAGTGCAACGACCCCGTGTCAAAGAGACACTGTGCTAACCACTTCAGGATTTCAAAGAAAAAGGAGTAAATAATAATAATAGTCAAGACAGAAGCTATAAGTTAAAAATCTATCCACAAATTCCAAAAACAAACTCAAATAAAACTAAATAAAGAAAAAGTATGCAAAACTAACCATAGAGATGGCTTTCTCCACGTCCTCCTTGTTTCTTCCTGCCAAACGGCCTCTCAGAAATTCCAATGCATCTCTAAGTTTCTTCAAAAGAACATGTCCCTCCAAAGAAGCCACTTCTCTAAGCTTTGCCTGAATCAAGAAAAATCCGAGCAATTCATTTGATGATATCAGAACTTTATACTCTTCCCACATCAAGGGAAAGGAGAGCCAAATGGAATAAAGAAAACAACTGGCCCGAGTTGGAAGAGTTAGAAGGAAAGAAAAACAAAACAAACAAACAAACAAACAAACAAAAAAATCAAGAAAGTAATTAATATTAATTACCCATCCAGCATTATCAGAACCCAGAATGCACATAGAAAGAAAGCCAAATGAACAAAGACTTTGCAAGTTCAGAAAAAAAGAGGTGCTTTGTTTCAACTAAGGTAAGGTCCAACATGTAGCTCAGATGGGCAAATTTTTACATTCTCAGACTGAAATTACTTATATGTCCACACCAGTGAGGAAGAAATAAAAAATAAAAAATAAAAGTGAGAAGTGGAAGATTATGTGAACCTCATCAGACAACTTAGCAGCAGCAGTCAAGTTCTTGTCAAATTTACTAGCAAGATCTCGAACTGAGAGACGCTTGTGCTGCTCTGAAAGATTGGCAGATTCCTGTTCAACAACCTCCTTCAAGGATGGGCCCTGGTTGTCCTCCTTTGGCTCTTCCAAAATTTGATTGTCGGCATCTAACTTATACTTTGGAAACCGATTAGAAGAAAAGCTCACATCAGCTGAAACCTCAAGAACGTCTTCTTCCTCCATCGTCACTTCAAATTCAGGGCTTACCTTTGTCATTGCTTCAGATAGAATATCTGTTCACCACGAGCAAATATAACAAACTCAAATCTGGCCTTTAATTAGAAAAACAGGCATCACATATTCTTCCCATCAGGACATAAATCCATGATCTGAAGTACCAATAAACACGTATGTAAAACTTTCTATTTCACCGTTGCATTCTGCACCCAAATTTGACCTGAAATTTTGTGCAAATTGCATTTTGTTTTTGTTTTTTCGCGCATAGCGCAGGGGCAAACAAAATCCCACCATCCATGGTAGGTTGATTTTGAGTGACAAAGGCTTTCATACCGCTAAAAGGTATTGTTGCCTTTCCATCTCATACAGATTTAACAGGAATTGCTACTTATCTATAAATCCTATGATCTATAGATAAGTAGCAACTCTATGATAATAGAAATTCAACCATGTTGTCCAGTGTCCACAACAAGAAACAAAATCAGATGGTTGTATGAAAGCGAACGCTATCAGAAACTGAACATTGAGAGCCATCTAACGCCGATTGGCATTTTGACACATTCATATAAAAATCATGCATTTTGATAGGGAAAAAAAACAAAAAACGAGGAAAAAAAAATCTTACATTTGAGATTGACAATAGATTAAAAAATTCCAATTATAAAAATCACGCATTTTGATAAGGAAACAAAATACATACATAAAAACAAAACAAAAAGAAAAAACCCTGACCTTTGAGATTGACAATAGACAAAAGTTGCAATGACTCCCCAATTAATCTATTTATCAGAATCCAATTACTTGTATACCCAACAAATAAACAACAAACCAAGGTTAAAAGTACAAACGAAGCAGTAGAGTTTTCAGTATGAAATTAAAAAAAAAAACTATTTATAATTGAAGAAATCAAACTCCAACTTTCCAACTACATTTCAAGGAAACAACCCGAACTAAAAATTTCTCCACGCAAAATTATTAAACCATCTATAAAAAAAATTAAATTAAAAAAAAGACCAACGAAACAAAATAAAAAATGCAGTCAGGAACCTCTGGCACGGCATTTCTACATGTATTTACAACGACAAGAAGGCAGAAATTAATACAACCGAAAAAAGTACATGAAAAATCACAAACTGATCCCAAAAAGTTCAAGCTTTCCTTTACTATACAAATTCAGAAAACCCGTATGAACAAGAATAAATATAAATAAACTAAAAATAATGCGGCTAGAGAAAACGTAAAAACACTTACAAGATCAAGAAACAACGCGTCACCGGAACAGATAAACAAGCTAATGCCGGTTCATTAGAAACAGGGATTCTTTCAAGGAGTCCAACAAGTGTGTGTATGAGAGAAGAAGTAAGGAAGAATGGACAAGGAGAAGAATAAGAAGAAGAATCTAGGGGAAGGGGGAGGGGGGTACTGGTTTTATGCTTTGCTTTTTGAAAAGATAAAAAAGAAAAAGAAAGAGGAAAGCAAACGAAGGCCTTCTTCGCTTGTCCTTCTGACCTCTCTGGCTCCCTGTCTCCTCTCCCAACAACTTCAATGAAATGGTTAATGGTCCTCCTCTTTCCTCCTCTTTATTTTAACCCTCAACCTCATCGAACAGCTCTATATCTTCCTTACTGTGTTAAAAATAAATAAACAAATCTGACGAAACAGTAAAAAGAGAAAGCCTGCTGTTCCCACCCCTGAAGCAGGTCCCACCTCATGGTTTCGCGGAATGCACTGTTTCGTTCCATGAGTGGAGCGTGGAGAGATGCGCTTGGGCCTAGCCGTTTCATTACAGGTTAAAAGCGATTCCGTATATCACAAACCTTAGGAATACATTCCTAAATATTTACGAAAAAGGGACTGCATGGAAGCGGTATCCTATGAACGATCCCTGTGAAAATGTCTGTTCTGTACTGTACTGGAGCATTACGTTACCATGAATAAGAATTTCGGTGCACACCAAACAGGCCAGTAAAATTCTATAAAAATATTATTTTTATTTTATTTAATAAGATATGAGATATTTATTATTATTATTAAATATTTTTTTATTATCTAATAATAATATATGTGTCGAATCTCATATAATAAAAATAAAATAAAATAAAATAATAATAAGATGTATAGAATTACTCAACAAACATACATAACCAATAAAAATATTTTTTTATCTGTTTTTTTTAATATTTTTTAAACACTTTTAACGGTTAGAAAATATAAATTTATTAATAATCACTTTTTTAATTATTAAAAAATTAGAATATAAGAGTAAATATATTTGATAGATACATTTAAAAATCATACTAACATTTTCTTTGTAATCATAATCACAGAATATATATTATTTTCTAATATATTAAATAAATATGATATTCATATAAAAAGATTAATTTTTTCATCATGAAATTCACTTCTTCTTTTTTGAATAGTTTCACAAACCATAACTGTATGATATTACTCGTATTATATCGGAATGTACACGTTAGGTGCTTTGGTTGAACATGAACCTTACAAAGAGACGGGGATTGGATTTTTCTTGGTTACCAAACAAAGGCAACATTGAAAACATTGAATTTTGGAGCATGTGGGAGGAATAGTCCACGTCACTGTCAGAAGGAGTCTGGTTTCTCGATTTCTTGGGAGTGTCTGAGAATTGACTGTCAAAGAGTTGAGAGTTGAGAGCCGAGAGACTAATCATGGGAATTTTATCCTTCGTATTTTTGGATAATGGTCATTTGACATAATTGTCAACAGTTTATGGTTTGGGGATTTTTCATTTCCGGATAGGGTGCTGTGTGCTGGAGTTTATTTTTTTAGAAAAATATATACCATATACAATTTATTTTCAAATTTTTTTATCTTGTTAAATGTGTATTACATAAATAATGAATAAAAAAATTCAACTATTTTAAAAAATATATGACCAAAATTGAAAAAAAAAAGTATGTAATCACAATATATAAAAATGATAAATAACAAAACTTATTTTTTAACAATTAAAACTCATTTATCTATAATAATTTCAAATCTTTTAAGGATGTAAATACTCTCTCTTGAGGCTGAGAGCTACTCACTCATTCTCTCCCATTGGCAATTTTCGATAACAGCTCTCATAGCATTTCGGTTCCTCTTCTGGATAGGGATGGCTTAAAGTTTTGACTTCGGCCCTCTCATCATTCTTTTTTTGGCTTTTATTTACTTTTTTGTTGTATTTTCTTTATCATTTTCTATCGATTTCTACTTGAATTTTCTATCAGAGTTGTTTCTCACTGATCTACTGCTTACCAGCCCTCAACAACCTACACGCACCACCCCACGAGCCTCTACAACCATCGATCTTCCAATTAAGGGATGACTTTGCAGTTCCACTTGCCGTGCGCACCTTACACATGTAACGGTGTCCTGAAACGGTATTGTGGTCTACACGCCTTTTGGCGAGTTTTACGACACTTGGTCTCCCTAATCCGGCCGCCTGCCTCCCTCCTCTAATGGCACGTGTAGTGCCGCCGCCATGGGCCTTTTGCCGATAATTCGATGTTGTTTTCAGCTTCCGCATATTCATGTTTTTCCTAACTGAAGATAAAGCGAAAGTAGAAACGGAAACGGAAGTCCTTCACAATCTACTTAGACTAACATGATGCATTATATACCTCATCGTTGTAGTTTTTTGCTGCAGCCTAAAATCGTCTTCAGGTGATTCCTCCCTTTATTGGAATTATAGACAGGAGCTATTTTTTGGCTCCATGACTTCTCTTTTGGAAGTCATTTATTTGATTTATTTATTTTTTTGTATTGTATTGTATGTTAGTTATTTTGGACAACTGTAGGGGACACTCACCCCACTGAAATTTGTATATTGTAATTTGTTAATTTCTCTAATATACTCAACTTGCTTAGAAAAAACAAAATCAAATCTTGAAGGCCTCGTTTGTATAGCAAAGTGAAATAAGATGATTTTAGATTAAAAAAATAAAATTAAAAGTTGAATAAAGTATTGTTAAAATTTAACTATTATTTTAAAATTAAGAAAAATAAATAAATTATTATATTTTATTTAAAAATTTAAGAAAATCGTAACCTGAGATAAGATAAAATCCTTTTTATATTCAAACTGAACCTAATACCTACATATGTGAACTCTCGAGATATACGTGATGGTAATTTTTCAAAGATAATTATGTAATATAATATATTTTTATAAATAAAATAATTTATACAGGTTTAATGCATATAAAATTTGCATCATTTTCTAAATTTATTTGGATAAATTTATAACTATATTGCATATAAATTTTACACCATTCTTTTAAAAGTTTTTGGATAAATTTATAACTACATGAAAAATTCACTTTTTAATTATGGACTCCTAATTTTTATAAAAGAAGTACACGTGACTTATATATTTTAAAATTATATCTAATATTTCTCTTTTTTATAATTAATTAAGGTAAATTATCATTTTATTAGAAATACTTTTAATTTTAAATAAATATACTTTCATTTAAAATTGAGTTATAGAATACTTATAAAGTTATTATAAATTTATAATTTTTCATCTTTCAATGGATCAACTGCAAATATCGTCGTTAGAAAGGTAGATTAAGAAAAATTATGTGTTTGTATGATAAAATACTTAATATTTTCTCCTTCGACATGCAAGGTTAGAAAGTGTTATTTTCATTTTTCGCAGATATTTCATTGCCCATCGTTTTAGAAACGAAGTTAATTAGGCCACCCAACAATGAACTCAATTACTTTGGTATTTAAAAATCATATATAGGGTATGAGCAATACTACACAACCTCTCTAACCTTCATACATCATTATTTTTTAATTTTTTAATTATTTTTATTTTGAATTTATTCTTTTTAAACTAATTTAATTTTTTTTATTCATTATTCCTATATTAAATAATTTTTTAAATTAAAAAAAAGATGTGATATGTGTAGAGATTGTATAGATTTTTTCTATAAGGTAGAGGCAATGAGGTCATAATAAATACGCACTGATCACAAAAGAAAAGTAGTAAATTAAGAATTTTTTCTCGATAAAAAGTGAAAAATATTTTAATCATAAAAAAATTGTGTAAAAACAAATTAATAAATTAATATGTCTTGATATAATATGTTAAATTTTACATAAAACACATCAATTTTTATAACTAATTTCATTAAAAATAATTTATTAGATACAAAACCACCTTAAACATATTAATAATACCAAAATTAGAAGCCGACGGCCTAAAGGATTGTCTTCTATCCCAAGTACATCGGACATGATGGAATAAAGAAGAGAATTTGCCTAAGGCATGGTTTACCTTTTTCAGCCTCCGGATAGGCTTGAAATGTAGTACCATCCGGATTATGATTTATACAATTACAAAGCTAATAAAAATAAAACACTTAAGGCTACGAAAAAAAAACAAAAAAAGAGATATTTCTACGATCTTTCGTTTTTCCTTTCATGCTAATGTACTCTTTAATTAAAGAATTGGGAAATATCGTAAAGGAGGTTGATTTTCTTTCTATTTTTCTAGATATTGTCGTAATTGGACTTGAAAATAATTATCAATGCATGCAATAAAAGAATCGATCCATTTCATGATCACGACCACACCAAAAAAAAAAAAAAAAACCTTTCATAAGTACTCCAGCTAGCTAGCTAGCTAGCTCGCCCTTCCATTATTTTACTTTCATTATTTTATTTTAAATTTAGTAGGCGTGCTAGTATTTTATTTTATTTTTTTATCATTTAAAAATAAATAAAAATATATTAATATATTAATAATTATTTTCTTAATTATTAAATAAAAATAATAAAATATCAAAAAAAAGTGTTAAACTTGATGGATATACTATTTTTTTTTTTCTTTTTGTATTTTCCCTAAAATCCATTGCAGACTTCAACAGGCATATTGCAGATCAACAGATCATCAATACCGACCCAGATTAGTAAATACGTACTGATTTTGAAGCAGAATTCAGATGGCAGAAGTGGTGTTTCAGTAAGTTCGATAAACAAATATTTAATAAGAATAATCATCACCATCATTTGGTTGGAGCACACAACCACCTCGTAACTTAAGGATTCGTCGAGTATATATTTATATATATATATATATAATACCCCAAGTAATGAGTAAACACAGCAGTTTAATTGCCTCGTACATGCGTGAGATTCATCCTTCAATTTTAGGAAATTAAGGAAGGTTAATCGTTAAAAGTACGATTTACTTTAATTTTCCCAATAGTTGGGTATATAGATAATAAATTATCATTCTAATTTAATTCGAAAAAAAAAATGTATGAAATTATTAGAAATATTAGACTAAAGTATACAGTGGGAATGATAATATTACGTCTGCAATGGTAAATTGTAGATTTAATGTACTGGTTGTTCCACATATTTTTTGTTATCATCGTTGTCCATCCAAAATCATCTCGTTAATGGTAAAATATTATACGTGGTAGAAAGTTAAATCATCACTTACAAATTTTTACAATTTAGATGTTGAGGCTAGAAATAATCATTTAAGAGAGAGAATTCTATTTGTGCTCACTCATTTTATCCAAATAAGAGGGGGGTTATGTAAATATTAATATCTCCTTTAAGCATGCTATTGGCTAAATATTAAGGACTAACTACTAAATTTCAATAGAAGAAGAAGGAGTGTCTATTATGAGTGATGATTTCTTACATAAATAAATATATATTTCACATTCTTGTATCAATGTGGGTTTTTTTAATTTATTTATTTCGCTTCGTCTAAGATTATCATAGTATTTTATCCTTCAACAATTAAAGGGTCGGGACATCATATACATTTTCGGTCTCATTTATTTTCACAAAATAATTTATCTCGTTTCATCTAATTTAGAATTTTCTCAAATTTTTAAATAAAATAAAATAAATAATTTAACTTTTTGAAATTACAAAAACAAATTAGCTAGTACGTGCCAAACCACTAAAAATTAACCTAATAGACGCTAAACAACAACCACTCAATATTTGAGCTACTTTGATTGATTATGGAACAAGATATGAAACCTTGGATGATAGACCACTTCTACCAAACATGTGATCCTAATACTTATAATACAGATACAAACATATAGAACTTATTAATTCCACTCATATTCAAAAATAAACTCGGGATAATTAGGAAGCGCGTGGGAGTTGGAAATAAATTATAAGGCACCTTAACGAAATGATGGTTCCCATTAAAGTAAACAAGTGAAAAGTGAAATGAGATGCTTTAGAGCTAAGATATATAGTTTAATAAAGAAAAAGCCCTTAACATACAATATATATATATATATATATATATATAAGTAGTTGTGGTGGTGGTGGCATGGGAGGAACATTTGTTAGGTGACCCTCGTTGCTCCTAATGATTGTTTAACATTAATAGTGCTTTGTCACCATAATTAACGCCGGCCCTACATCTTGCCCAGGAATCCCATGGCCTCAAAATGAGATTGATTGAGATGCCACCTAATGCCAAAACCCGCCAATTCTTTTCACGGCTGCACGCTAGTTGCACGGGTGCATGGGTTTCTAACGTTAACGTTTGGATATTGGGATAAGTTAAAGATGATTTAAATTGAGTGATAGTAATATTTTATGGATATAATTGAGATGTATCTAACTTATTAAGGTTGAGATAAGTTTTAACTTTTAACTTTTTAAGTTGAAATATATGAAATAGGTTTAATTGTATTTTTTTATTATTATGAAAAATTGAAAAATAGTAAGTCTAATCAATAATTGATTTAAGACGAGACGAGTTGAGTTGAGTTTGATTCAATAATTAAATAATTAAATAATTTTTTTATACGAAATCATCTAAACTCATCTTAAAATTATAATTTTTATAAATTCTTACACAAAAAGTAATAAACAACTTAATTTTTCAAAATTTCAAATAATAATAATATTTAAAAAATAAAATTATAACAATATTTTATTTGGCTTTCAACTTTTATTTAAAACTATTTTATCTCATTTCACTATCTAAATTAACTTTAAGGATGTGTTTAGATGTTCAGCAAAGTTGAGTTCTTTAAAAAAAGTAGTTAGTTAAAATGGTAAAATAAGTTTTGTGAAGTCCATTTAAAATGAATTAAATATGTTTGAATGTTAAAATGAGTTTAAATATGTTTATAGAAATTTAAAAATGTTTTTAATCTCACATGTAAAGAAGTATTGAATCGAAAAGAATGGTAGGTTTCATATGTAAAGAGCTTTTGAGTTAGATGAATTTAATAAATTGAAAGTTAGATGTTTGAATATTAGATTCAATTTAAAATTAAATTGAATTTAAGAACAATACAAACGGGAACTTGTGTGCCAATGCAAGCACCTTGTTAATTGTTGCCAATAAACATGTCATTCATTGTTTGAACCCTTTGAATTTCAGGTCATCTATACCATGTATCTTGGGATTGGGATGGATTTAATATAATATTGGAGCTGAACACGTTACCGAAAACGGTCCCATATTGTTCGCATTTTCTTGGTCTACAATTAATTCTGGGTGGGTATAAGTCATTTGACAAATTGGGAATGCATTAAGGACATTAACTTAAAGAACCATTAACAGCACAAGTCCACGGCAATCTGCAAGTCCTAATCTTCTTTGTTGTTTTTCCCCCTTTTTATAACGTCCTAAAAGCAATGATGGAGAATTTTAAGTCAGTTGGGCTGTAACCCTTTTTTTTTTTTTTTTATGTTTCCCTTCCTTAACTGGGAATGCTTTATCCATCTTATGATAAAGGTAGGCATTAGGATGTTTGTAAGGTTCAAACAGAGGCACATGGTAGGGCCCATTGGACTCTAACCCCCAAAATAGCTTGTATTGTTTGGGGTCCACATCGTAATGCATGTAAATTGTAATGTTGTAGCGCAGGCCCCACTTGTTCTCGTCGTGCCTCTCGGTCTGAAAAACAGTGAAATTCGTGCTCTCTCTCTCTCTCTCTCTCTCTGTGATGGGGATAATTTCATTGACCAAAGCTGCTGTAACCTTTTTCAAGGAACGTGTCATGTCACATTCACATATGGTTGCAGACTACTTAAACGCTTGACGTTTACAGTATAACCGAATCTTAACCCACAATGCATTGAAGTGGATCAATTTTAGCTAAGCAATTAAATGCTCGATCGAGAACCCTATGTGGTAAGCTTTCAGCCACTTGAAAAAAATATCAGTGTCATTAGAAGTGTGATTCTTGAGTTGAATTAAAATATAATAGTTTTAAATTTTTATATATTTAAATTAAAAATAAGATAATTTTAACTTTTTAAAAATGAAATAAATGTGAGTCACACAAATTATTACATAATGTTTATATAATTTTGTTTTGTTCATAAAGAAGTAATAATAATTTATGAATTATGTTATAATTACACAGTGAGTCCCCTTTGCTTAAAGGACTCATGTACTAAGATTCATGTCCAAGAAATACACTAAACAAAAGATTAGTAACAAGAATAGCAAAAAACAAAAGTATATCAATAAGAAAATAAAGAAGATAAAAAAGATAAGAGAGATTAAAGATAACACACAAATTACATGATTCGATCCTAATAACTTATATTCATGACAAGATAATCTCAAAAATCATTTTATCAATGAATCTTTCAAAATCAATGTACCAGTTACAAGATCAAACCAATATTGATAAAAAACAAGCCAAAAAATAGCTTTCTTCTATCGATACAAATCCTAATCCTCAATCTCTCTCTATACACAAAACCTCATACAAATCGCACCAAATTGGTCACTCTTAATCCTAAAATCATCTCAAGTGTATATATATATATATGCGCTGCCAACAGATATTGCCACGTGTAAATCCAATGGCTCACATTAACTATTACCACCGCAGCTTCTATCACGTACATCCCCACATGTACTTGATAGGAGTAGCTGTACTTATTGCCAAGTGCCACTTTTCCATTTGCTGCATACACACATTAGAGTAAATATAGAAAATGTAAATCATCGACACATAATATTCACAAATTACTTACCCAAATTTTTATTTATTTTTATAATAATAATATAAAATGACAGTATTTTTATAAATTTAATTATTTTATATATATTTTACAAAATAATTTAATAAATTTGTTTAGATATTAAATAATTAAATAATATTATAAGATGACAATAGTACATTGTCCTTTCGTATGCAAAAGCACCCAGCCCTGATTGAAAAGCATGTTAGAACAGCCTATTTTGTCGTTAGTGTAATCATTAGAAACCATCACATAAAATTGGATAAAAGAGTATTTGGATAGAAGAATGAAGATGGTTTCTTCATACAAAATGAGATTGAGATGATCTGAAACCAAACTGCCCCTTAATCACATTCTTACAGTATTTTTCTTAGTGGATTAATATTTTCTCCCAAATTTAAAGCTAATACAAAAATGAACACATGAGATAAAGTCATACATTATGTAAAATTATTATTAAAAAAATAAATAAATAATTTTTTATGACAAGCAAATGTTACTAATTCATAATCAATCAATCCCGTGAGCAAAGTGGGACTAATTTGTTGACAAAGTATTGAGTAGAGAGGAAGGTGGTAGCCGTGAGCTAGTGACAATGATTTGCAATGGTGAAATCAACAGTATCACTAGTAACCATGGGTATATTGAGGATTAAAAATAAAAATGTTCATAAAATTGATTTTGATCAATGATATCTTATCAGTAATGAGACTCAATTCTCCGTTGATTGAGGAACGAATTCAGCCCATATATTTGACTAAAATGATTTGGATAAGTAGCTGGCTTCAAGCTAATCTCCATCATTAATAATAATAATCATAATTATTATTATTATTATTATTATTACATTGCTAATTTGCTTCTGCTTGGGTTAAGTAGATCGCAAACTTCTCCAATCTTACATCCGAGGGCTGTTGGAAAGCCTCTTAAGTTTCGGAACGCTGTAGTTTTACTGCAATTGATTTTGTGTTTCTCTCCTTTTGGTCTACCAATGTTCCCATTTCAAGGCCCAGAAGTTTTCCACGTGATTTGGGCCTAAGAAATAAAAGAACGTCATCCGACAATATTTATTGAGTACAAGCCCCTTTTTCTTTAGAGATCCAGCTATATCTTGCATTTAACCCATCCCAATCCATCAGCCCAGTTTCCAACACAAGTATGCATAAATTTCATAATTATTAACGCGAGTAATGCTGCATATATTTATATTTATATTTATATTTATAATTCAATTTGTAAGACTTATTCTGTTACTATTTTTTTTTTTTTTAAAAATAAAAATTTCTAACTTAAATTATATAACTTTTAATATATCAATAACTTATATATAGATAAATAATTTTTTGTAAGTATATATTTATTAATGCGGGTTTCGAACAATCGTACTCCAACCTTCCTCTCGTTAAATAAACATATATTCATCAACCTGCCAATTTAAATTGCGGAGTGGTTGAAGCAAATGAAGATTCTTAAACCCAAAGCCAAGCAAGCATAAGGACCCGAGGTAGATCTGATCATTTGATTAACAACATTAACCACTCACTCTGGTTCAATCCTAACCAGGGATTATATATATATATTTATTTATTTATTTATGTTTTTAAAAGAAAATTTCCTTCCTAGATATTGGCTGGCAGACTGGCAAGTCACATGTCAACCAACCTGATCTCATATGGTCTACTGCAAATATTTCTTCTACCTGTTTTGTCCTTTTGCTTTCGAAACACTACCCCACGCGCCCTTACAAAACAAACATTATTTGTGGAGTGCCCTGATCAGTAATACTTCGCCACGTTTACGAATTCTAGGTCCGATTGGGTTATCAGTTCCTTCACGCGCTGTACGATTTGTTATTCTCCCCACTTTAGTGACCATTAAAGAAAATCGAAAAATATTTTTATTTTTTGAAAACTTTTTTAAAAAATAATTGAATAAACTGAGATATGTCTTTAAAAAATGATATATGTACAATCTTTTTCTAATTAATTATAAAATTATATATTCAAATGAAGATATTTATATAATATAATATTATTTTTATAAATTATTTTATAAAAATACTCTTCATTTAAAACATAATTATATAAATAATTATAAAAAATGCTATATCCCTATCATTTTTCTATGTCTTTTTCAAACAATTTGCAATAAAATATGGGATCCAATTTTTAATATAATTTTTAATTTTGTATCGTATTACTCAAAATATGCTGATCGAAATTTTGGCTAATTTTGAATTAGATTTCGCCTTTTATTTTAATTTTTAATTATTAATTTTAATTTTAATTTAGACTATACCATTTACATATGTATTTATATATATAATTTATTTACATACTGATTATTATTTTAAAATATAATTTATTTATATATAACTATTTTAAAATGATATATAAGACGATATTGATATGTCGATCAATATAATATTCAAATCTTAAAAAATTAGTATTTCTTGAATTGACCTATATACCCTTGTCACTCCTGGATAAACCCTTCAGTTTTCACATTGTCAGCTACGATATGCAAACACGACTTTTTAATTTTTAGATACTTGAAGTTTTTCATACTTGAGGTTGATGATGATAAACTATTCCCTCGTACTTATTATTAATTCAGAACTACTCAAAATTTATATGATATGAAAGATTCTATATATTATATCAGTAATTTATTTTACTTTATTATATAAAATATGATATATTTATCATTAGATGATTCTTTATTTAAATAATTATTTATTATCGAGTAATAATAAAATATGTCTTATATTACATAATATAATAAAAATAATATATAAGTGCAGCATAACTCAAATAATACACATAATGTTATGAATTGCAGGAGTCGGCAGTCGCTCCTGTCCCACCACTAAATTATGTGAATGATCACACCACTACTATTTTAAAATTTGCATAGTGACTTGTATAGTGACTTGCATAGTAATTTTAACACCTATAAATATGGGTTTTAATTGTAATGAAATTTATAAGAAAATATAGAGAGAGAGAAAGTTTCAATTCTTAAAAGTTTCTTTTCTCTTGCAATAGTAGTAGTTTTCTTTTTAGTTTTATAACACGTTATCAGCACGAGGTTCTACCGATACTGAAGTTAGTGGTCTTCTACTTCAAGTAAGTTTTTCAATATATTATTTGCAATTCTCGAAATAAATATTAAAGGTAATATTCCTGAATATTACTTGATAAAATTTTATTTTTATTCTCATAATAATGTGAATATATTTCTTAAATTCACATATTTGTTTTTATAATATAATGTCAAATATTGAGATTTATTGCTATTGATATTTCTGAAAAATGTTATTTATCCAAGATCCTTGATGAGATCTATTTGGATATGATGATGAACTTGAAAGATACAATCATAGAAGAAAACCATGTGTCCCTGAAGGACCGTGCTGTGTATCTCATGATGAAAAATCATCTTACTGTGTGAAATAAATTAAGAGAGTGATATAAGCACCAGAAGATGTAATCCTCTTAAAAGATCATTATGATTTATTGCACCTGAAGTTGCAAGATTTTAAGAGTGGTATTGAATATTCTGCACTCTTTAAAATCAGCTCAATATTAAAATTATGCAGTGAAAATGTCACTGATGATGATATATAAAAGAAGACATTATTTTTCATATTTCGAATGTGCTCCTGCAGTAGCAATATCGAGAGTGAAAGTTCAACAAATATTCTGAACTTTTATTTTGTCTTCCAGTGATTGAGCTAAATAATGAGTTTTTGTTACACCAGTTACGTCCTATTAATAATATCGAATTTACATAATTCCTATAAGTGAACGGTGCATCATTTCAAAGGAATTAAGGGCGTAGACGTGGTAGAAAAATTATAGAAGTGTTGGTCCCAAAAGCGACAACATTAAAGATGATAAAAATATATCGTATCACTAGAAGTGATCCAACTCAGAGAAGGGTAAAAACTCTCAGAATAATTTTTCATAAAAAGATGAAGATGTTTGTCATAGATTTAATATGACTAAACAGTAGTCACGTACCTATTGTACGGTCAAGCACTTGATTTACTTATACTAAGTTTTTATATATAAGCTTATTAATATTTCATCATGTTTTGAAATAATGAAATATCGGTGCCCGAAGCACGACAATAAATTACTTTGGATAATAAAACCCTGTTTAAATTTGATCATCTTACAAATAAATGTGAACCAGAAGTTCAGAGGATTATCTATCTGCAAAGTGTTGCAAATCAATTACATGATCTATTTACTGACACTAAATGTGTTGTAAAATCATATATTACTGCTGTTAATGCTTAAGCAAGAATTGAAGTGCCTGAAGGACGAGTTGTTAAAACAGTAATAAACGAGTCTAAGATACACCTGAAGCGTTGAAGACCTATTAGTACACAAGAAAAATAAAAATCGATGCTCATGAAGAGACCGTATTTTCTGTATAAAATATAATCCTCCTGAAGAGGAAACTTCCTGAAGAGTGTAACTCCTGAAGAATATAACTCCTGAAGAGAAAACTCCTGAAGAGTATAAACCTCCTGAAGAGGAACCTCCTGTAGAGGTGTTTCATGAAATGTTTTCCCCTGGAGAGGAACAATGAGATCTCAATACATTTCATGAGTACTGGAAAATTTATGGATATAAATAAAACTGTTGTCGACAACATATATGATAACACTTGACATTACCAGAAGTAATGAAGAAAGTGAGCCAAAACTCGTTGAAAAATGTCGACGTAGAAATGGTTGGCGAAAATGGAAAGCAGTTATTAAAACTGAATTAAACTCACTAGTGAAACGAGATGCATTTGGACCTGTTGTCCAAACACCAAATGGTGTAATATCTGTCAAATATAAGTGAGTATTTATACGAAAGCGTAATGCGAAATGAAATTGTGCGGTATAATTTGTCGCACAAGGTTTCTTGTAGAAACCCGAGAGCAATTATGAGGAAACATATTTTCTTGTTATGAATGCAATCACATTCATATTTTTAATCGATTTGGTTATTACAAAAGAATTAGATATGCAGTTAATGAATGTGGTCCCTGCATATTTATAAGGATCATTAGATCATTACATATATAAAGATTTACGATACTTAAAGCATCTAATCCAAGTACATTTAGGAGTATGTACTTTATAAAGTTTCAAAGATCTTTATATGGGTTAAAGCAATTCGGACGCATGTGGTATAATTGAATTAACAAGTATCTATTGGAAGAAGGATTTAAGAATAATCTTATATGCCCATGTGTTTTATCAGAATCCAGATTTGTCATTATTACAGTTTACGTTGATGATTTACCTTGTTAGAACTCTTGAAAAGATCACAAGGGTTGCTATAAATTCAATGAATGCATTTGAAAAGGAAATATCTTATTATTCAATTCATAGATGAATTACAAGAATTTTAGACTTCTAGCCTCATCTCTCAAATGCATTTGCTCTTCATAAAGCAACATACCATCCTTATCTAAATGATTAGGCAGTCGAAATGAAGAGGTAAGTAAGGATTTTAAATCCTTATTCTCTTACTTTAAATCTGTAATTTTTCTGTCAGACTCTTGAATGAGTCGTTGAAGTACAAAAACATTCTCGTTAAGCTCATCAATCTCACAATTTTTGGATTGTAATCGGTTGGAAAATCCAACAATAGAGGAGGAGTATCGGGTGCCGAGAGTCACCAGCTCATAAACAGTTTCACGATCTGACTTATTAGCCAGATCATTTGCTTGCTGCAATATGGCACCTGCGGAAGATGTAGGAACAACTTGTAATTGAGGCGAAGGATACCTCGTATGTTGATCGTGAGAAATAGTAAAAGGAAATTGATGAGCCATTGGAAATTTGTAGAATAAGAATACAAATACAGATGAATTATAGATATGAGAAAAAGATTTGATGCGTACTAAATGAAACTAAAGACGGTTCTTATAGAAATGGAAATAAGAATAAGACAAACCATCATCTCTTCAAATCTCACTTTACAAGATATGCTGGATGCATAATTTCAAAAGCCAGCGAGATTAATTACAACTATCCCTATTTTCTTGTAAACGCTGAACCTCTGCCGTTAGCTGCAGTTGTTGACTTTGTATTTAAGCTCTTTCTCGTTCCAGCTCTTCTACTCGTGTTTTTAGGTCACGAGAATATTAGTCTACAAGTTTCTTCAGCTCCTTGTTTTCTTGTCTTAAATCTTTATTTTTACTATATTTAGTTGCAAGCGTTTGATGCAACTCAGATATTTGAGTTTTAAGATTATCAACCTCACTCGTTCTCGCCAATAGCCTCTGAGACATGGTTGTAAGAGAGGCAGCATATTGAGCACTAAGGGTTCTTGATGCTGCAACAATTTCAGGATCAGATTTACTAGAAAGATATATCTCTGCTCCTATCATGGTGTTTACAACCTCAGGAGAAAATATAAGTGGTTGAGGTATAAAATGTTCGTGGTTTAAATCTGGGACATTAGAATTTCTATCAGACATAATATCGTTCTGGATGAACAACAACTGAATCTATGAGGAATGCGAGATTTTTTTTTGCTGGAGTAAACCAATGGTAAAATTGGTTATATTTAAACAACAACCCGAAGCCTTCAAATCTCTTCAAGATCTCGTTTGTCCACAATGTCAAGCGGATTTGATTTTCTGCCGAACTGATAATATTAAACCTCAAAGCTTTTACAGCTTTTATCATACATAGATGGTTTCCAATGTTATTTCCGTCGTATATAAACAAGTTCTCCCTAATAACGCCGAATGAGGGAGAGAAAATTTTAGATGAAAATATTATCATACTCTATCTAATGCATTATTTAGTTGGAGATCGTGTTTGAATTCTTAACTTGTTATATATACCGAAATTATATTTGCTTATTACTTGAAACACTAATGCATATTATCAGGGGGAGTTTAAGTATTACTGCAGGTATCAGATTTCTATTAAGTTTGTCAACCAGATATTATTTTTCATCTTCAAATCACTCAGAGATTATTGCAATTCATGAAACAAGTCGAGAGTATATTTGGCTGGGATCAATGACTCAACATATCCAAGAAAAGTGTGGTATTTCATAATCAATGATAGCTCAACAATTTTATACGAAGATAATGCTGCTTGTATCATTCAAATCAGATGAGGATATATCAAAGATACGATCTAGTGATAATCTGACAGATTTATTCACGAAGGCATCACCAACTGCGACATTCAAGAAAATTGTGCAGAATATTAAAATGTGAAGACTCAAAAACTATCGTCATGCACTTTCCAAGGAGAGTAAAAGTCCTGAAAACTTGTGCTGATTGTACTCTTTTTCCTTCGCTAAGGTTTTATCCCACTGGGTTTTCTTTTGCAAGGTTTTAATGAGGCAATCTTAAAGCACTTGTGGATACATAAGAAGACTGTACTCTTTTTCCTTCGCCATTGGTTTTTCTTCCCACTGGGTTTTTCCTTGGTAAGGTTTTAATGAGGCAGATTTTTTATGGGTGGTCATTCAAGGGGGAGTGTTATGAATTGCAGCAGTCGGCAGCCGCCCCTGTCCCACCACTATTATTTTAAAATCTGTATAGTGACTTGCATAGTGACTTGTATAGTAATTTCAACGCCTATAAATATGAGTTTCAGTTGTAATGAAATTCATAAGAAAATATAGAGAGAGAAAGTTTCAGTTCTTAAGAGTTTATTTTCTCTTGCAATAGTAATAGTTTTCTTTTTAGTTTTATAACACATAATTATTATAGGAATGAAATAAAAAATTGGTGAATCGAGAAATCGGTCCGATACCTAATTTGGTTTGGTCTAGTCCTAGTTTTATTTTTCTTAAAATGGGTTAAAAATGATCCAGTTTCTAATTTTCTTTTTCTAATTTTGGACTCGACCGGTTTATATATATTTTAATTTTTTTTATCTTGTATATAATTATTATATAAAATAGTTCTTTATTATATTTTTACACTTCTTATATTTTAATTTTTTATTTTATTTAATAATTAAAAAAATAATTAGTAGTGTATTAATATTTTTCATATTTTTTTAAAAATATTTAAAAATATATATATAATATATATACTAGCAGTCATCGCTGGGCGGCATTGTAGAACTACCCAAAAACCGCAACCCTACCTTAATCGCTCCAAATAAACTTCATCCTCGCCGTCCATACCCATCATCCAACGGGATCCAATGTAGTACAAATAATGGAGGGAAGCACAACAAGCAGTTCTCTCTCTCTCTCTCTCTCTCTCTCGCATATATAAACCTCCGGAGCACTATTGCCTCCCAACTCCCTAATTTTTCTTACTCCCATGTTCTTTCATTTTTCATTTCTCACTCTGATTTTCCTGATTTCAGATTTATCGTCTACCAAAGGTAAATATCTCTTGCCAGATTTGGATTTTTCGATCGCACTGTTTTCATTCTCCTCATGCTGTACGAATTTCTTATTTTGTCTGTGCCGATTGTTGTTTTATTTGCTTGGAGATATTCTGGTTTTCGATTTGCGTTAGATTTCCGTGCTGCAAGTTTGGGAACTAGTTTAGTTCGTTTTTAGAGTTTCTTACTCCAATTTTCAGTATTTATTTTTTAATTCTTTTTTTTTTCCGGTTATCTTCCATCCTTTTTTTTTAAGCTCTATCTTCAAGTGTTCCGAAATTTCACTGCATTACTTGTATCTTTTTTATTTAATGCTGCGATTGCTTGAAATTCACAGATTTTGATCTTCTATGTTGGAGTTTTGTCATTTATCTTTTATTATTCTGCTTTTTAAAAGATCCTTGTTCGTATAGTATTTTTAGAAGGAAAACTGTCTTACCACATGGAGAAATTTTATGGATCTACTGATTGCCGATAATGCTTAACTCTATTCGCTTTCAGTGAAAAAATTATTTATTTATAATTCAGTTTGTAAGACAATCAATTAAATATTTATTTCTTTGAAATCGTAGAATTCTCATCGTATTTGCTGCGTTGCAAGTTTGATCGCATTACTTTACGCTTGATTTTTGATTTTATTTTATTGAATCTTGTTCCATAAATATCTTTTAGCACGTTCAAACTAATGCCATCGCTAGATGCCTTGATCCGCTCAAAGTTCATCGGTAGCGTCTAATTTAATAGTATTTTATGATTTGATTTCTGAACGGATAAATGGCTACTATGTTGATAAATAATTGGGTGTGATGAGTATGAATGACATGTTGCATTTGAATACAGGAAAATTGAGGGTCCTTGAGGAGTTTTAATTTGTGTATTGAATTAACTTTATTTATCTGGGTGTGATGTTGGTGTGTCTGTTGAGTCAAGTAAATCCTTGGATTTGATTTTCGCCTTTGAATTCAGGAAAAATGAGAGAGATCCTTCATGTTCAGGCTGGACAGTGTGGGAACCAGATTGGTTCTAAGTTCTGGGAAGTTGTTTGTGATGATCATGGGATTGATCCGACTGGAAGGTATGTTGGGACCTCAGATCTGCAGCTGGAGCGTGTAATGTCTACTATAATGAAGCGTCTTGTGGCCGATTCGTTCCCTGAGCTGTGCTCATGGATTTGGAACTTGGCACTATAGACACTGTTCGCACTGGTCCGTCCATATGGCCAGATCTTCAGTCCTGATAACTTTGTTTTTGGACAATATGGTGCTGGAAACAATTGGGCCAGGGGGCACTACACTGTGGGTGCGGAGCTTATTGATGCCGTTCTTGATGTTGTGAGAAAGGAAGCTGAGAACTGTGACTGTCTTTAAGGTACAGCTTCATCTTATCTTATCATTTGTGTCAATGTATCTATGCAAGATTTAGTACGTTGATGCTAAAATAATTTTTCTATTCTCTCTCTTAATGGTTGCAAGTTGAGCGATTTGGCTTCCTGGAAAAAGTGCTCGCGGCATGATGCTTTAATTCCTTTGCTGCAAAAAGTTGAAAATGCCCACTGTAAAGGGGAATTACACAATGTTTTAGTGATTGAGTAATGCAATAAAGTAGGGCTTATAGGATTTGATTTATGCTTCTTTGTTATGGAAAGTTGAATTATTTTAGCAGCCAAGCCGATCAATTTATAAAAGAAGTTTAGGTAGTATACAAATAATTGCCTCATCTGAATATGACGTATGGTTTTGATCATATGGACTGCAATGTGCTGTTCTTGAATAACCTCTCTTAGAGATTATTCAAGAGCTCCAAATTTTTACTGATAGTGTAGATTCTGTTAGGTTACTGATGATATTTTTTGGTCAGTTTTCAATTGTACCTTGGGAGGAGGAACTGGTTCTGGAACGGGTACCTTGCTTATCTAAAAATTTCGGGAGTACCCTGACAGGATGATGCTTACATTCTCTCTGTTCCCATCACCAAAGGTTTCAGATACAGTAGTTGAGCCATACAATGCTACACTTTCTGTTCATCAGCTTGTTGAGAATGCAGATGAATGTATGGTGCTGGATAATGAGGCTTTATATGATATCTGCTTCCGGACTCTTAAATTGACTACTCCTAGCTGTAAGTAAACAATAAGGGTATTGCTAGTAACGCCCCTCTAGAATGCCCCCTTAGTGTTAATTTTTTTGTTTTTTTTTACATCATTTTTTTAAAACTTATAAACATTTTTAAAAAAAGAAAAAAAATCCCAATATTATTAAATAATATTTTCTTAATCATTAAGTAGAAGAAAAAAAAATTAAAATAAAGAACAGGGAGTGGGACACAAAAGTGGGACCCCAACGGGCTCCTTATCATTTTCCAAACAATAAACTCTCTTGCTATGATGTATTATATGAATGGTTTGCTTTATCGAGATGGAAAATTATTTGACTTACTAGGTTGTGAAGGTTCTTATTGGACTTGATTAAGTAGAGAAAGAAACACCTGAGTTTGGAAGCATGTGTAGTTCTTATATCATTTATGTTGTGTTGCTTTGTGTTTTGGTTATTCCAATGTTGTTTTAGGGACACCACTAGTTGAATATTGTGTTTTTTTTAACACAAGTGTTTTTTGCTTTTTAGGGACTCTCTGTCTTCTTTGATCATTGCCATGGTTACTTCAATATTTAAGTTTGGTAGTTTAATCGTCCAAGTGCAATTATTATTTTTTTTTTTCTCTGAGTGGATGATTCATGCTCCAACCTTAGCCAAAGTAATGCACTATTCCCACGATAATTTTGTATCATTTCGGTTGATTAGATGTTACATATGAAGATATCCCTACGTTGGAGACAAATGCTAATTTGATATCGATATCCTAAGTAATGTTTATCTAGTCAATTATTTTTTTTAAATATATAACTTAGTCGTTGTACTTCCCGGTTGCAGTTGGTGACCTGAACCCCTTGATCTCTGGCAACCATGAGTGGGGTTACTTGCTGCCTCAGGTTCCCTTGTCAACTCAACTCTGACCTCCTAAAACTTTCTGTAAATCTGATTCCCTTCCTCGTCTCCACTTTTTCATGATTGGGTTTGCTCCTTTGACCTCCTGTGGGTCCCAGCAGTAACGAGCCCTAATTGTACCAGAACTGACCCAACAAATGTGGGATGCCAAGAATATGATGTGCGCTGCTGACCCAAGGCATGGGCGCTACCTGACTGCCTCTGCCATGTTTAGGGGGAAGATGAGCACCAAGGAAGTGGATGAGCAAATGATTAATGTTCAGGGTAAGAACTCTTCCTACTTTGTGGAGTGGATTCCAAACAATGTGAAATCAAGCGTGTGACATTCCCACCCATGGGACTTTCCATGGCGTCCACCTTCATTGGCAACTCAACCTCCATACAAGAAATGTTCAGGAGAGTCAGTGAACGGTTTACTGCTATGTTCAGAAGGAAGGCTTTCTTGCATTGGTACACTGGTGAAGGAATGGATGAAATGGAATTCACGGAAGCCGAGAGCAATATGAATGATCTCGTGTCCGAGTATCAGCAGTACCAGGATGCTGCTGCTGATGAGGAAGGGAAGTATGAGGAGGAGGAGGAAAAGGAATGGAGCAGATGTGAAGTGAATGGTACATACACATTTGTTTATTTTTGTGTAATCTTTTTATGTATATAACAGTTTTCTAAATACAGAACACATGCTAAAAACAAACAAGGAGTAGAGGGAAAAAAAGAAGAAAAAGGAAGAGACGATTCTTCACACGTATCCAGGATTGTATTTGCCATATTAGTTGGTTTTTTTGATATCATGGTTTATAGTCTCTTTTCTGATTGTCATGTTCGGAGCTGATTTTGTTTTCTTCAAAGTTCATTACAGGTAAGGGTGTCTATCCGGTTTCAGATTTAAGAATTGAATTTTGAATCCAATTTTATTTTTGAATCTTTTAAATAAAAGTATCAAAACGTATTAAAAAATAAATACAATTTCAAAATTAGATTGGATAAAACTTAACTCAGACGAACAGACTTAGTTACAGGTTATCTGCTCTTTTTGAATGAACAGTGACTAATAAACGCACGAATGTGCTCTACTCTCTTTGAAGCGGGTTCCTTTTATCTTGGCGATTATTCGTTAGCATTTGCACGGAGAAAAATAATTTTAACTTAAAACCTTGTCGTATAATAAGAAGTAGCTGTTTTAATAAGGTGTTTTTTTTTCTTTCTATATTTTGATGGCTCAAAACCTTATTCGACAGTCTGAAATCAACACGAAAGACAAGGCATGTGAAACCACATCTTTCTCTGAATTTGGTGATTTATTTATTTATTTTAGTTTTGTTTTAGGGTTAGAAAAAATTATTTTAAAATTTAAAAAAATTGAATTATTTATTTTATTTTACAGAGAAATTTTAAAAAATATAATAATAAATTTGAGATAAGATAAAATAAAATGAGATGATTTGTTTTCTGTTTTGTGAAAACAAACCAGGAGGCCAAAAACTTAAAACACATTTTGGAGGATGAGACCAAAAATTTAAAACACATTTTAAACTTATAATTACATTTTTTCCAAAATTCCATACAAAATATAATAAAAAAATTTAACTTTTTCAAATTCTCATACCACATTTTCAAATCTCCATATAAAACTAATATTAAAAAAATAATTTATAATATTTTTTTTTTCATTTTTATCTCATCTCATCTCTGAAACAAATCGTTGCAAACTTACTCCAGCTCATTCGTTCGTTTCTATTTATATAACCTATGACTCTTAACTAAGATTATTAACTAGCCTATCTTAGGATTCGTATCTGTAAATCAAATATGTAAAGTGTGTGTTCTAGGCGTTCATAGTTGTTTCGTTAGAGCAACCAAAATCATAGACACTTGATCGATGTAATTTACTTGAAAATTAACATCAAAATTGTTTATTACCTAATATTTTCCTTTATCGTTTTTAATTTCCAACATTAAGAGAAATCCTTGTAGAGGCTAGTTCTTTTTTTTTTTTTTTTCTTTTTTCTCTCTCTGAAAGATACTCATATACTAAGGGCAGTGTTACAATGTCTGCTGTAGCTTATTGCAAAGTCAAATTCTTATTTTTTTTTATTTTTTTATTCTCATTTTTTTATTATTTTAAAAAATTAATAGATTAATAATCACTTCATTAAGCATTAAATAAAATTTTAAAAAATACATAAAGTGTCAAATTAGGAGAACAAACTAGCATTTTCCATTTATTAAAGGGCAGTAAGCAAGTTACAAAGCTCAAGACAAGTAGAAAATGGTCTAAAAATATTATACAGAAGAAGGTGGATTTTTGCTACTATGAATGAAAAGCCAATAGACAAGGAGTAATTTGATAAGGGGTATGCTTTCAATAATATTGTTGGTAGCTTCCCATTGCACAATTTAATGCATAGATCAATTCTGAAATTGATATTCTTGTGTACCGATTGATTTTTCCAATCCCAAACCTTGCTATGCTCATGAAAGTATTTATGGACCTGCTCTCTCATAGAACAGATCAGTTATAATATTTAATAAAGGTGCTAAATATTAATATTAATCTAATTAGCATATAATTATTATTAATATTTAATTAGTAGAACTACAAAATGTTATAAAAATAATTTAAATAAAAAAATATTATTTATTAAATAATATTTTATTATTATATAGAGAGAAAATGAATAATTTAATAAAAAAATTAAATTTGAATAGAATAAATAAATATAAACTTATGTAATGTTACTTAAAATTTGAATTTATATTTAACCAATTCAATGAGATTGATCGGTTGCTGAAATTTTGGCCGAGGGGGACAAAGAGTATAATGCACGAACAAACCCGACTAAAATGCGGCGGGCTTTTGCCCCTCCAAATGGGGGACCCATTTGTGTCGGCAGAACTTATATTTCGGTGGTTGTCAAGGCCCACCCACTTCACAAAAGTCGGAACCTAATATTATTTTTTATTAAAAGATATTCCACAAAGAAAATTATAAATTTCCCAAAATTAATACGATTTAATAAAAAGTCTTTTTATTATAATAAGACAACTCTTAACTCTGATATATATAATAGTAACAAAGGAGATAATAATTCCCACAAGTAAATCTTTGGTTGGTATTTATTTATTTATATATATTTTTCTTATAATTTATTTACAACTCATAAAAACCAGTCGATAATAGAGTGATCACGATTCGTGAGTACCTAATTTATTGAAATATGTATATAACTTCTTAAAAAATATGAATAATTTTATATACAATTGTAAATACGTAATTGATGTATAATCATTTAAAAAAATATTGGGTTTACTATTAAAAAAGATTTTTTTTTTTACATGAAACCCATATTTTATTCATTTTTTTAAAAATGATTATACGAGAATATCTCAATTCGCAATTGTATATATATTTTCTCAAAAAATATACAAGAACTCAGAACAGTCAAATACTAGATACAAATCATTTTTGCTTTTGGTTTCAGCAACATTTTTACCTGAAATTTGCTTATTATAATATCTTTATTTTACTTTTATTTATTTCTTTTACAAAATGAGGCTATAGGGGAAGAACATGAGCACCTTATATCTTGAGAATCCTTTTACATCCACCAAGACAAATGGGAAGGAAGGAGTTAGAGTCAAATATACTGTTGTCCACTACAGCAAAAGAAGAATTTGAAAGGGAGGACTTTTTGCCTGTCCATTAAATACAGAATAAGAGATTACCTTGACTTTGAAAGCCAACAAATTCAAGTGGGAAAAAAAAAAGAGAGAGAAGGAGAAAAACCAATCAAGACAGAAACCTTTTTCTTTCTGTAATTTGAAACTTTTTTTTTCTATGGATAAACATGCATATTGGAAATTAAAAAAAAAGATTTTTACTTCAAAATACAAAAGAATTATATTAAAAATTGCCTGATTTATTTTCATAAATAATTTCTTCTTATTATTATAATTTTTTTAAATTTTTATACAAAATAAAATCAACAATTTAATTTTAGTTAGATTGATTTCATTTTTGTAATATTCCGAACTTATCTTTGATTGAGGAAATCAGAAGCCTTCATTTGATAGTTATATATCATTAATGAATGAAAAATGATTTATTTTCCACAATTTCACACCTAGACCCATGATGGACCAACAAAATGATTTAATCCTCCAAGCTGGTCTCAAGTTTTGAGCTTAATTATTTAGGTTATTTGCACTAAAATGCTGGTTGGTTGTGCACTTTAGGTGACATTTTGCCTCAATAAAAAGCAATGAAAAAGAAAAGCTGTCTAGTCAGAATGATGATTCCCTAAATCCCATCCCCATTAGGCGTCCAAAGGGCATGAACAAGACCCCCTTTTTTTTTCATTCTTTCTTTAAAACTCAGCATATTTTAATTTCCTGGTTCCTTATTCCTTATTCCTTTGCCAAATATCTGAGATGAGTGGCAAGGTGGCATTACTTGCCCAACTCAAACTACAAATATATGTGGACATTATGGATGAGGAGGCAAAGAAAAAGAAGATATTAATTGCCTTTGGCCTTCCCAATTTGAGTTTTAAGATCAAAGCAAACAATGCAAAGCACCTCATCTCTTTGCCGCCACACCCACTACCAAACAAGTTTTCAAAGAGACTATATTCGCTTCTTTTCCTTGGAGATGAGGAATGGTGTGTTTATATATATTTATAGCACAATCTTTTTGACTGTTTCAAAAGCAGGAAAGGTAATCAAAAGGATGGCAGAATACTATATGTGTTATGTGGCTTGCGCACAGACAAAGAGGAGAGAAAAATCTTTTGGATATTGTCACTTTTCCAAAGATTCCAATCTTTAAAAAGAAATTTGATGAAGAGGGTTATCATCCATTGATCATCTCTTGAGTCTCCCACACGGTTGTGTTTAGATGGTAAAAAAATAATGGTAAAATATTAAATAAAAAAAATGAAAAGTAATAAAATAATCATAAAAATTTTATAGAATTTTGGGGTTGAGATCTCTTTACGTTAATGCAAGATTATTTTATTATAAAAAAATAAAATATAATTTGTCTGCACACCCTCTTTTATTATTTTTGAAAAAAAAATTAATCTTAAAAAAATGTAAAATAAAATAAAGCACACGAGAACGCAAAGGGGCAACATATAATTGCTCGATAATAAATAGTAATAAAGTATTCTCAGAATACTCTACTACGTAAACGCATGCTGATTCTTCGAAAAATGAAGACTAGCCTACACAACTTTCATCATGGTTATAACATCAACTACGACAACAAGCAAGAGCTCAGCAAGTCGAGCATGAGGAAGAGAATAGAAAGATTCAGTTATTGTGTTTTAATTGCTTACATTTTTAAGCAAAAACTATTCAGTTCTAATTTTCAAATTCTTGCATTTTTGTAATTATGGTCTTTCATGCTTGCTTAACCCATATGGTTTTTCTAGTACATATGGACAACAGCTACACAAACAACATGTACGTATATAAGACACCAAAATGTTGCTTTTCCACTTGCTTTTTCTTCCCTTTCGTCTCCTCCTTTGTGCTTTCTTGGTAGATATTATTGCAGCTGTAAATAAAAGGGCGGAACAAAACACACACACACATTGTTCACAACCTTTTCTTTTGATGCAAGATAGAAAGTAGTTGTCAGCTTTGATGCTGAAAGCATATTCAACGCAGCTATTAAAAGTGATTAGATCTAACATGAATCTGGACTGTTCTTGGCCGTGGTTCATGCCCTCTTTAACTCCCATTATTGTCTTTTTTTTTTTTTTTAAATATATAAAAATGTAAATCACTGAACAACCTTTTATTTACTACAGTAAAAGGTAAGGGTCGATGCAGACTATTTGATTAATAATTTAGCTAAAGAATGTAATAGTTTAAGACAATTTTAAATATGAAACTCTTGAGATTATAATCCTTATATTTTTAAATCAAATGGTCTAGATTTTTCTCATTATACATATATATAATTATTTATTTATTTATTTATTTTTTATTTCATTTATAGTTTATCAAATCTGCTTGTGCTTACAGGTGCACTGAATAAAATAATATAGGTAACAAGTAAAAAGGGCGTTTAGACTATAGAATTGAATGTGTGTTGAACAGTCAAGAAGGGCAGGTGAGGAGGACTCATTCATCAGCTACAGACAGTCCAGACTCAAGACTTTAGGATGCGAGACAGAGAGTGGTCAAAACGGTGCGTTTAGAACGACGCCATGGCTGAGGTCAGCTAAGGTTCCTAAGGGCCCATGGAATTAGACGGAAAAAAAAAGTTGGTGTAGGTCCCACAATGAAAGGACGCCCTTCTTTACCAACATTATTATTCTCATTATTATTAGGGCAACTACTAACCTCCCAAATCTTATTGCATGTGCCATAACATCATTTATCATCTTCTTTCTCTATCCAAAGTATGCAGATTGGTTTCAAGACGTTGACTTTTAGTGTTGTCATTATCCTATAGCAGACCCTTTTTTTCTGAAATAAATGTTTTATAAACTGTCCGCATTTTCTGTATATAATATAGATATATTATATATAATTATGAACAGAGTTACAGAGGTAAGATAAAAATAAAAAATAAAAAAATTTTAAAACAAGCTTGCTCAAGAAAATCACTTGATCCAAGACTGAAAAAGGGAAATTACCAAATGTGCATTTATTATAAAAGTTAGTGCAATCTGCATGAACATAAACCCTAATCAAATCCCAAAAGTATACATACGGGAAAGAGTTTGTGAAAATGCACTTATTCTGTGCAAACTAACTACTACTATGATCCCATGGCAGGTATGTCAATCAAATAAGCAGATGCAGATAAGGTTCTCTACAAACATTTATCTCAGGACTCAGTTCAGACTTCATAAGCTATAACCCTCCTCGTTAGACAGACAAGTCTCTCTATACCTTAATGTACTCAATTTAGCAAAAAAGTACTCAAAAGTTGGTTTCCCTCTCAAGTCTCAATCAGAATTTTCTTCTCCAGCAGAAATGGGGAATGAATTTGTTATTGTCGATTCTCAGATATGTCAAGCCAGAGAAAGGAGTTGTTTCTGTTCTTCCACCAACTTTATCATGGAAGAACTTGAACAGCTGAGTTTCACTCACGACAAAACCTATCGCCGTCCATGTCCCCAATTCCGATTATGGTTCCCGGCTTTTACGTGTGGATTTCTATGGCCAAGCCCCTGCTTGGGAAGATCATGCAACTCCATAACCTGTATCGTCCGCTGCCTCTTAGCTGTAGAGTAAAAAAAAAAAATTTGAATTACAGCCTTAACAGGTTTTTTCAAGAATCTAAACTCAAATCTGATGAATAGTAAAGGAAGACTCCATGGTCGAATTATATTGTTTCCTAAGCTATTCGAAGTTGCCAAAATTCCTACTTCACACATTTTTTGACGATTTCAATAATTTCAGGAAAGGCATTTGGATCCAACCAAAATGACAGTGATTGTTAGGTTTTAAATACTCAATGCTCGAAACTCCAGGCGAAGAGACATACCATTCTCGGCTTGTTGGTAACGCTCCTGAAGTTTCCTCTTTGTAGCTTCAAGTTTCATTTGTTCTGCATCCTCCTCTGAACACTTGAATTTCTAGTTTAACAAGAAAAAACTGATCAGGAATAGCTTAAAAGCTACAAATTTAATACCACAAGAGATTCCTACATACATCTTGCTGATCACCCGCTGGCCTATTCTGTATAACAACCTTATCTGATTTTTGCTTGTGTTTTGTCTCATTATTGACCATTTGTTCTGTACTCGGTTTGAGAGGTCTTCCAGGCCCATAATCAGTGTTTGATGGCTTACTTGGCTTCAGGAAGACTTCCTGTTTCTTCACTTGATGACTTTTGTTGTCCTTCGTCGGCGCATTCACCACATTGGGCATCTGCAGTTTCTGCTTTGTACTATTTTGACACTCTTGTGCTGGTTTTCTTCCATTAACACGGTTCTTGCTGAATTCCCCACTGTCTCGAGGATCTGAAACAACATTCCTCGTTCATAATCATGAATTTAAGAAGTGGGGAATTCAATTTAAGAACCGAATAGTGAAAGCTATTTAAGATAAGCATAAGAGATTGCAGATTAAACTCACTTCCATCATCATCCATGCCATCAAAGAACTTTTGAGTAGGGCAGTTATCAGACATCCAAAGAAGCAAAATCCAGTCAGTTCCATAAACACTACAACCAGAAGAGGACATGTTGCCCAACGAACTTAAACAAATGCGGAAAAGGTTATGTACCTGAGAGAGCTCCATTGAAGTGGGTTGAGTAGCAAAGAAAGCTCCTTCATCCAGTGGAGGAGATGGAAGCCCCTCTTCTTCATCAAGTACAGATGGATTTACAGAATCTGAGGTACCTTCTGCACCTACAAAATCATGGATAAAATAAGTCCCTGAAACTAGTTTTATAAATAAGGTAATGAATTGGTAAACAAGTTCTAACCTGCAACAGTCGTCGTAGCACTGACCCACTCATCAACCATGTCTTTCCAACCGCTGAAAGCGACAAAATCAAAGATTCGGTATATTGTTAAGATTTATAAAATTTAAACCAAGACAATTAAAGAACCAAAAAATGTAATAGTGGGATAAGAACTGTCCCATAGATTTATGGACAAACAAACCGAGACAATTGTCGGTAATTCATTCCAACGAAAAAGGATGTTTGCCAAGGGTGGGTATTCACGTGCTTGTGAGACTGAAAGAGGGAATGCATAAACATGACAAAAGCGGATGACGGCAATCAGCAACTGGCATGGATCTCATTTGTCATAGTTAATGAATGATGAATACTCGAATGGTAAAAGGCTTGCCCAAATCAGTGTCGGTAAGCAAGCTTAATTAAGGATATGCTCTGATTTCATTACCAAATCAATACCTGGCCTTTAATGCACCCCGAAGAAAATTTGACGATAAACACTGCTTAATGCTAGAAAGTGCAAAAGCAGATATGACACTTAATAGGAAGTCCACATAGAAACCATAGTAACACCAAATGCGGGGTCAATGCAGAAAATCAATGATCAAACTCAATCATGCCAAATAAGCATTAAGGGCTGATGAAGTGCACTTGGCCAGAGAAAACAGTTTCATACTCGATAAGAGTCCGTGCAAGGGGACGAATCTGCTTTGATGCATGCTTCCTAAGCCTATTGACAGCCTTTCCAATCTCAGTTGCCTGGCAAAGAAAAATTGTGTCAACCCAGTACTGATCAAAACCTTTTGTAGAAACAAAAGCAACCAAACAACAGCTGCTGCCGAGACAAATGACAAACTAATCCAATGACTACAGGAAAGATTCAAATCAAACCTTCAGAATATCCACAGTCAGAGCCATCAACTGAAGCCTCCTCAACGACTCAAACAATATTGAATCAGCCTGCAGAAACATCAACCAAAGCACCACAAATAAGAAACCAGAAAACTCAACCACGTAAAGGATTCTCAGAGGACCAGTCGAACAAATAATAATTCTTCAAAAATATTCAAAAACCCATCTCAAAAACCCTCAGGGCTGCATAATAAAGCACTCTAATTCGTCATCAAGAGCATTTACAATACCTCCAGCTTCTTTGCCATGCAAGTATCAAAGAACTGAACCAGAGAACATGAATGCTAACCTAAAGCAGATAAACAGACAATTTCAATCGAATTGCCGAAGACACATACCTCTTCTTCATTGTTATAAAGAACCTCTTTGATCCTCAAGACCTCTCCAACAATCTCAGACTCTTCCTCGATTTCATCAGTCAATGCCTCAGCATCTCCATAGCCGTAAGTGCTAACCTGTTTCATGTTCATCTCTCCCTGATCATCTCTACTGCTATTCACCTTGCTCTCCTTGCTACCCCCAGCCTCAAACTCACACCTACCTCTATCAAACCCACTGCTCTTACAACCTCCTTCATCATCATCTTCCTCTTCTTCTTCACCACCAGGCACCGCCAACTCGACCTGGTCGCAACCCGAACATCGGGTCAATCTGCACGAGAAGAGCCTCTCGGCGATTCGATCCCTCCGCAACCTGAACTCTTTGGGGCAATCCGAAGCCGCCACCATGATCGCATGGTCGATTATGTCGAAAATGTCCCAATTTGCAGTCCGGAAGTAATTCCTCCAGTATTCCAATGACCCTGATTTCTTCGCCATGATTTAACTCCGGGATATCAAGATCAGAAAACCGGATTTCGGCGAAGACTCACAAATCAGATCAGAAATTCATGTGGTTCTAATCCATCCAGAAAAGAAACTCGATTTTTAGAAATCACCTAGATATCGGTTGGTTTTTTAGAACTATCCAGACTTTTTCCAGTGAAAAAAAAAAAGGATTACTTTGGAGATTTGATAGCTCTCCCGGATTCAGAAACTTTTTTTTTTTTTTTTAGAATTTACCTTATAGTTTGTGAATTTTAACCAATGTTGCCGAGAAAACGTTGATAAAAACCGAATGGTGCATATATGATTGGTAAATCGATTGGGTAAAGGATGGGTTTTGAGAGATGATCAGGCACACAGAGATTAGAAAAAGAAGAATCAACAAAAAAGGCCGATATTCCACAGAAACAAAGAACGCGGTTTTTCTTGAATGATTCTAACAGTGTTTAGCCGAACTTTCCCGGGAAATCTCTCTCGAGAAAAAAAAAAAAACGACGCTATTCAAGAAAGAAAGTAAGGAACATCGGTCAGCAATCAAGGAAATGAAACTAACAGAGTCTCTCAATTCCCGTCTCAGCTTGTTTTTTCAAAAGTACAGGGTGCACATGCAAATAAAAAGTCCAATTTTCCCCCACAGGAAGGAAAAACAAAAAAAAACCAAAACCAAAACCACTATCCTTGAATCACTCTCCTTGAATAAAGCGAAAACAAATCATTTTCACTGTTTGGTTGGCTGAGTTTTTATTTATTATTATTTTTGTATATATTTTTAAAATCTTAAACTTTTTTCCGAGTCTCTGACCTTATCGGTCATAAAGTCAGAATCATAGACGGACTCTTTTTTTCTGTTCATTTTTAAATATTGGATCTATTGGGTTATTGGAATGTAAGTGGATAGGGATAATTTGTTATTTTCATTTATCATAAAAATCTATTATTTCTAAAATTATCTCTATAAACAATATGATATTCTATAATCGATCAAATGTGGGTTCAAATAGCAAAGATGAGATATAGGATAAAGTATTTTCATTTTTAAAATATCCGTGATTGAAATGAAATCCTAAATAATATATATTATCTGATAATTCTGCGCAAAAACATCAAACTATATTTGAGAATTATAAAAAAAAAAAAATTATATTATTTTAAATTCAAAACTTAAGTGATTAGAGTAACTTAGAGCTCTTTTAATTTAATTAATTATGAATCCATTAAAGAGTTGTGCTAGGGGACGGTCTGCACACTGACACTGTAGCACATCCTCTCACAGTTATAATAATATTTTATATTTCCTTCGCTTGAGTGTACCGCAGCAAACTAACTTCTGCCTATATTTTTCCATTCATTAAAAGAATGAGAGAAATAAAAAAAAAGATGCTTTTATATGGATAGATTTACCATAATATATCAATCAACCACACTTTGCATATATGAATAGAAGATTTGAAACTAGTTTACATTGATATGACGTGGCATCCACTTTTATTTTATTTTTTATTTTTTAATAATAAAAAAAAAAACTTGCAAAATAATCGAATACTAGTGATATTGCCACCTCATAAATTAGAAAGGAAAGGCATGTGCACTTGCAAATCAGAGAATCCTGAAAAATCTATCTAGTTGCTTCGTGAGATTTCGAGGGCATGTTTTTTAGATTCTCCATATATCCCAAAAGAATGATCAATACCCTTTTGAATCATTTATAATTTATTGGCCAAATAATAATAATAAATTCATTACAAAAATATTCCTTTATTTTCATAATTCCCTTTTTCTCACCCTCCTCCCCTCTTATCAATCTAATTAATTAAATGATCTTGTTCTCAACAGGATTTTCCCAATTAAAAAAAGGATATAACCCCATGTTATTTGCGGGTCCGTATAAATACAAACATAAATACAAGATAATGTATTCATGAAATTTTGTGAGTTTTTTTAAAAAATATATATTAAATGTTCAGTAAATATTATAAGATATATTTAGAAAGATGAGTAGAGAAAGCCATTAGAGATTTTACAGGTTTAGCAAGATCTATATTAGTAGTCTTCAATAAATCACAAATATATTTATGCCTTGCTTGGATTCGGAGATGAGATGAGTTGAGATGAGTTTAGTTTATTTTTTAATATTATTATTATTTTGGGATTTGAAAAATGTGTGTTGGAATTTGAAAAAGATGTATTGGGATTTAAAAAAGGTATATTGGAATTTAAAAAAAGTGTATAGAAAGTTGTGTTTTGTATAAAAAATTATAAAAATATAATAATGAAATAGAAGTGAGTTGAGATGAGCTCAACCCACTTCCCAATCCAAGCAGCCCCTAAAGTTTGAAGTCATCAAAGAGGGATGTGATTTCAAGACCAATAAAGAAATTAAGAATGCCGATATTTTTAACTGGAAAAGATTGATTTGACGTAGTGAGAACAACATGTAAGGAATCTGAGTTAGAGCCCGTGAATATAATACCATCAACATACATTAGGAAAAATAAAATGATAGTGAAATGCTTGTAAATGAATAAAGATGGATCAGCAACAAATTGTGTAAAGCCAAGTTCAAGAAGATAAGAACTTAACTTGTGAAACCAAGCTCGTGACGTTTGTTTTGAGGCTATAGATTGCATTGTTCAATCGACAAACATGCGTAGGATAATTAGGATTGTTAAAGTCAATTGGTTGAGTCATATATACCTATTCTTCCAAATCCCCATAGAGGAACGTATTGTTGATGTCCAATTGCTGAGTTATAAATGCTTTCTATGAATTATATAGAACACTAGTCCTAAAAAATGTTGAATGCATACTCATATAGAAATGAAAATTTTTTGGGAACAATCACTATTTGATATCATCAGATCTATTACACATATAAGATGACTTAAATAAATAAATAAATTCATCTTTAAGCTAACCAATCTGCTTAAAGACAAATTAATATAATTGAATAACTATACATAATAGATGCTACCAAATAGTGGCTGCTCTATATTAAAATTTGTGTATGAATTTTATTTATAAAAATTTAATGTGTAGTTATTTTTGTATATTTTTTGCATTATATTAATATAATTGAATGTGTTATTTTTTAATATAAAATAATTTTTGACCAATCACATAAGTAGAATGTACTAAAAATATCCAAAAATAAGTATATATAAAATAACTCGTTTAGAATAATTAGAATAGTAATACATGCACAAGTGACGCTACACTTTTTACAATCACATTAAAAAAATGAATGTATTTATATAGAGTAATAATAGTTTTTATAAACTTTTTATAAAATAATTTGTGTCTATAATTTTCCATCAACAAAACGGGATAACATATTACTCCGTTGATCATGCCAATTTTGGCGCCGCCGTTGGTTCAGGGCGTTGACATTTTGGCTAAGACCATCGAATTGCTGCGGAGTACCATATCTACAAGTTTTCTTATTATTTTTTAATTGTTTGACGATCGAGATAATCCTATTAACATAAATTATGGTAATGGTTATTACAGCGAGCATGTTATTGTTATATTTTCTTCAAGCTATGTGTGTGTGTGTGAGATTAACTGACTAAATTTTTTTGAACTTTTTGTTGGTTTTTTACTTATTTTGAAGTCCCATATTGGTGAGATTTGAAAAATAGGCATGGTCATGTGGTTATAAAAGGAGGCTAACATCCTTAGTTAATTACACCAGTCAGAAACTTATCTAGTAACTTTTAACTTTAGTAAAATTCTTCTGTTATCTTTTTTTATATATAAAAGAAAGAGATGTGAAAGTTAGAATTTTATTAGTGAGAGAAGTTTTTATGGGTGTCGTTAGGGTATGGAGAAAAATTGTGTGATTGTAACAATTTTTCACATAGTATATTTTCTTCTCTGGGTCTGGTGGTTTTTCTCCTGTTTTGGAGTTTTCCACGTAAATTATTGTGTTGTGTTTATTTTTCTATTTTTCTTGTTATTCTGTCAAAAGTAGATTCTGGTGGAGGGAATTTGGAAGACCAGATTCCCAACAAGTGGTATCAGAGCTACTAAGTTTGTTTGGCAGGGTGGAGCTTTGGTATGGTAGTGTGAATACGTACGATTTAAGGAAGTTTTGTCTAGGAGATTAGAAATTTTAAGTGTGTCCGTTGTGACCCTCCAATCTTTCCTGAGAACCTTGAAGTTCTGTCTAAGAAAGATCGGTCTTTCCTGGAAACTTACTTAGTAGGTACTATTCATTTTTACTATAAAATTCATCGAGGCAATGTCAAGAATGGAGGTAAAGAAAGTTGATGGGAGAATCAATCTTGACTTGTGGTAAGTGCAAGTCAGGGATATTTTGATTCCATCAGGATTACACAAGACTTTGACCAACTTATGAAGTCAGTAATTTGCTGGAGGTGTGGACAATTTGGGCACGTCAAAAAAAAATTGTCAAGAAGAGGTAGAACCGGTTCGGCAAGTGGTTCCAATTCAGTAAATGGAGATACTGGTATTTATGCTAACTTTGTGTCTCTCTCCATAGAAAAAGAGATATGTACATTCTCATGACATGCCGTTAATCCCAAAGTTGTCATGATAGAGGATGTGTTAATGTTAGTTGTTTCATAAGTTTACACGCGGGTATTAGTTTAGCATTGATGTAGGGTGTGTGATGGAAATTCATGTCGATGGCTGATGAACTTCCAGGAAAGCCAAATGTGGAAGTTGCACCATAATTTTTCAGTAAAATTATTTTCGACATAGGCCGAAGTGAAATGTTTGGAATTGTTTTATTCTGAGTGGTTATGTTTTTATGGTGGAGCATGATAGCGAAAGTTATGAATCTTCATTGCAGTAGAGCGTGGCTGTGGGATCAGTCAAAATCGTAAGGTGGAGATTGTTAGTTTTTTGTGCATTTTGAAGTCTCACATCCGTGAGACTTGGAAAATGGGCATGGCCATGTGGTTATAAAAGGAGGCCTAACCTTCTTAGTTAATTACACCAGTCAGAAACTTATCTAGTAACTTTTAACTTTAGTAAAATTTTTCTATTGTCCTTTTTTGTATATAAAATGAAGAGAGGTGAAAGTTAGAGTTTTACTAATGGGAGAAGTTTTTGTGGGTGTCGTTGGGGTGAGGAGAAAAATTGTGTGATTGTAATAATTTTTCACATAGTATATTTTCTTCTCTGGGTCTGGTGGTTTTTCTCCTGTTTTGGAGTTTTCCACGTAAATTATTGTGTTGTGTTTATTTTTTTATTTTTCTTGTTATTCTGTCAAAAGTAAATCTTGGTGGAGGAATTTGGAAGATCAAATTTCCAACACTTTTTAACTTATGAAAAACACGTTAAGAATATTTAATCACGTTAATAAAATATATAAATCAAATTACCCAAATATGTTTAGAATTGAAAGCCAAGTTATATATATACGAGAGTCTCACTTTTACTTTAACTTCAAGTTAAAAAAAATAGAAACATTGTGTGATACTCTGTTGAATTGGATGGACGAGCAAGATTGCCAACATTTTAAACCCATGAGGGGAATGTATTGACAAAAACGCATTTACCGATAATGATAAAAGAGGAATGTTACACATAAATTTATATACTATACATTATATAATTTTGTTATTTTAATTTTTTTTTTTGAATTTATTTTTCGTAAATTAATTGAATTATTTATTTATTATTTATATATTAAATATTTTATTAAAAAATTAAAAAAAAATATACAATATGTGGTGTGTGAGTTATGTGTTGATTTTTTCAATGAAAAAAAGGATTATGGGACCCTCAACTCTTTCTTTGAGGATGGGAAAGGTGCCAAATTCTGTCATATGCACGAGACGTGTGCAATGATGGTCGCCACTCTCCTTCCTTTCTTTTCAGCTGATCATGCTTATCCATTCTGCTTCTATTTTTATTTTATTTTTTAATTGTGATTTTTTTATTTTCTCTCTATTTTCTTTTCTAGGATTAAATTAGTGTTTATTAGACCTTTCGAATTTGGGTGCTTGTTTGTTCTTTATCCGGCCGGGGAAGAAAATAAAGTAAAGTTTTACGTACTTAAATATGATGTATTAAATTTATTCTAGAAAATACTTTTATACTAATTTAATCGTAGGAAAGTCATATCAACTTGTCAATTTAATTTTATAAAATAAATATTTATGAAAAATTTAGAAAGCTCGAAATTTTGAGATTACTTGTGAAGTGAAAAATGAAAAACGACAACTAAATCATAACTTGTATGCATTTTATTTTAAAATTGGGAATGAGTTATATGCCCCTATTACTGCTCTTGTGGACTATATCTTAACGTTACTTACGCGTCACCAATTACAAATGAAATATATATATATATATATATATATATATATATATATGAAATCAATATTTTTTTAGATTGATTTTTTAAGCGGCCAATATCTCACATTTCTAATATTTATTATTGTATTGATGATGTGTTATTAATCACATAAAATTTGTAAAGTTACTGTAAAAAAATTATTTAATTACGATTAAATAATTATTTATAATTAAAATAATTACTATTAAATTAATTATAAATAATTACGATCATAAATATATTTTTTTAAGTAAATTCCTCACTATAAAATCTAAGGTAGTACTATTACTTTACCTTAGTGGTACGAAGCAATCAGGGTGAGATCATCATTGCTAAGCCTGACTGTAAACGAAGCAATCACCCAAATATCGGTGAAGCCTTAGCAACTTCGATGGCATTAAGAAGCAAAACAAAAGAGATTACAGCAAGAGATTACAGCACATCATCTTGAAAGGAGACTCCAGTATGGTGATCTAATCAGTTACAGACTCTTCTCCTATCCAAGATTGGATTACTGCTCCCATCATTAATGACATAAAGTATTTACTCAAAAATTACAAGATTTGAAAAGTAAAAAAAACTTATCAATTTTAAAAATTGATGCGTACACGACTTAATACAATGAATGGTTGTACTACAAGCTCTCGACAACATCCCCTTAAAGTGATGGTATATTGCATCTAGCTACTTTTGTAATTTTCGTTTGCTCTTAATAATAGTACTCGTTTGCTCAAAAATATATAGTTGACCTTTTCAACGAGTAACGATAGTATAATTTTAAGATAAAAAGAAAATGAAGTATTATCATCTCAAATTTCTCAAGTTCTTAAGCACATATATGTTTTCGTCCTTTTTTTCTTCTTAAAAATATCTCATTGTAATCTATTAGAAAATTCTATACCCTAGAAAGAGGCTCTCCCTTCTCTTTAAAAACTTTCCTAAGAATCAGATGTGCATGGTGGGAGAGGAGCCGAAACTCTTCCCTCCCTCCTTCCACTCTCTCCATTTTTTTATCTGATTTTTGTAGCGTTGCAAAAAAATGTTTTTGTTGGAGTATGGTGAATTCAAGTTGATACTCTTCGACGTTTAAAGACTACCATGCACCCCACCACAAGACTCCCAAAACACCGATCCTTCGATAGGTAGAAAAATTTTGTCGAATGAAGTGGTACCTGAGATGCGCGCTATCTGAAGCAGGAGAACTAAACCCACACGCCATCTTTAAGGGATCTTTTCTGTTGCCACACACAACCCTTCTACAGTTAGAATCACCGATCGTTTTGGACCTAACTATCCACCATATTCTAAGAGTAGTTTTATTGGTGATTTTTTTCTTCTGAAGTTGAAAATGAGGATCTATATCTTTCTAAGATGTAATCTATTTTTTCATATATTTTTTAATTTCTGTTATGTATTTTGGTTTAGTTTGATAAATAAAAAATAAAAAATACAATCTTTTAGACCTTTAGTTTGTAGAATAAGTCTCTAAAATGTTTGTTAGTAAAGTGTTGCCTATTTTGTTTTAGAATAGGTGTGAGGTTTGTTTCAATTTTATTTTAGATATAGTTGTCCTAAATCTTAGATGGTGGTCTGTAGAGCTTTACAACAAAGGTTAGGTCATGTCAGTTACTTTTCTGTAACGGAGAGCTATTAATATTTTAGTAGATTTTTAACATGTATTTTAGATTCGGTTATAATATCTATGATTAATAAATGTAATATGCTTTATAAAAAAAATTAATAAATATAAAATATATATTACAAATTAATTTTTTAATATCAAACCTTTCTCTTTTTAAAAAAAGAGTGCAGTAGGTATATAGTCTATAACTATATTTGTTTAATAAGTTCCTAATAGGAGAGAATGATGCATGTGGTGTACGAGAAATAATATTTATAATTATAAACTATGTAAATAAAACTAAATTTTTTTTGAAAAAAAAAGTGAATAAATACATAATTTATATATAAAAAATTAATAATAAACTATACTTAAAAACAAGATTTATTCAACACATGCACAATACACAATTATATTAGTATTACTCAGGTTAAGTTTGTTTTTTTGAATAGTTGAAAGTTAATAAAATATTATTATTAGAATATATTATTTTAATATTAATTTTATTTAATAATTTGAAAAAATTAAATTACGATTTTATTTTTTTATAAAAATTTAAAAATAATTATAATAATTAAATAAGATAGAAATAAATTAAATTGAGATAAATTGGTAAAACAAATCTAACCTTAATTTTCTCACACGTTGCTGTGGTCACGCGATCACTTTCACTGTACAATTATTATGGTTTCGGTGTTCTCAATCTCAACAATCTGCCCCCAACGATCTGGGAAGATTTTGTTTTTATCTGCCGTTCCAAATGTGAAACGTGGTCCATAACTACTCCTCAGTATAGATCCCAATTCGACACGTGGTCCACATTCAGTTGTCAAAACGACACGTCATTGAACATTAACATTACTGATTAGGATTCGGTGGTGGGTGGTTCGTATTGTACGTAGGAATCCTATCTCTATCGACCCTGAACTTGGGTGACTTCTGTTTCTTCACCGTTTGATGACGTGACGGAAATCCTTTCTGAAAATTTCAGGTTAATCTGGCCACGTGTACGGTCGATGATCTTAACTTAGTTTAATCAACACACAGTAGGACGAGGTTGGTTGCTATTTGTATTGGGAATGACAGCTGTTCCAAAGCACTGTTGGTGTTGATAAGAAAGTAGGACGCATAACGAAGAAGCATACGAAAATAATTTATTCCTTTCGTTGGATACCTTAAATAGCAAACAGATTACGGCAATTAAGGTCTCAAAGAGTCAAATATGAAACACCTAATTCTTAAATTATTCTATAATTTATTTTTAATTGACTAATACAATTATGTTATCCTATTAAAAATAAACTTTTAACATTATAAAACTATCATCTATTTCACGGAAAGTTATAAATACTTATAAGTAGATCGTTTTCCTTTTTTAATGGTTACTAAAATTAACATTTCCAAAAAAATCTGCCATAATATTATAGATGTTTCAGCCATACAGCATTTATCAATTTCTCTTCTACTATCAAGTTTTAAACTATGACAATTAATTTTAAAGAACTCAAATAACAGTAAAATAGATGATGGTACATATAAGATGGGCGGAGGGTAAAAATTTCACTCCAATTTCAGTACCTGAGGATGGGGGCAGACCTCTCATCTGCCCACACTAATTAGGGGTAAAAATCAACCTTATTGCTCGATTTTTTACCAAAGTCGACGCCCACTGATGGAGAAAATTTACATGGAATAATTTACTATACTGATCGATGGAGAGAATAAATATCGGCTGCATTAACTCTGACGATTCTTAATCCCCCTATTAGGGAGGTTCGTTTGAGAGGTAGAAAGAGAAAATATTGCAGAGGAGGTGGAAAATGAGAGAAATTGAGAAATCAAAAAAGAATAAAGAAGGAGAAGGAGAAGAAGACGAGTTCAAATTGAAATAACAGCATTATATTAAGATTCAAACGGCGTTGTTAAGACTAAATAATGCCGTTTCAATTGTATTTTTTTGTATACTTTATGTCTAAAACGACGTCATTTCACTTAAATTTAAGTAAAATAGTATCATTTTAACTACAACGTATATTTATTTGATCAGCCAATTTGGCAATTTGAACTACGTTCAAATTGGAATCGAATCAGTCGACGTCAAATTTAAAAAATTTCTACCAACGATCGGTTAATTCTTTGTTGATTTTAACGAATTTTGTGCTCTGGAGGTGAGTCTACATCGATATCGGTTGATTTCATTGGTTGATTTTAGCCCTAATTCTAATAATGTCTATTAGACCCATAAAATATGGCTAAGCAAAAATCCAACTCATCGACTCCGATACAAGTTCCAATCCGACTCCGTTCTAGTTCTGCTCCAACTTCGACAAGTCAGAGTCGGAATCAGAATTTTTTCCCCTCCTGAAATCGGAGGCGGAGGGGGGGGGGACCTCCACCACCTCCAACTCCGACTTACCGCCTCCTACTCTGCCTCCGACATAACTTCCGACTCCGACTCCAATATTTTGCATATAAATATAAGTAAATATATATATCATATCTATATACAAAAATATAAGGTTTTAATATGTTATAAGTTACTAACGTATAACTATTATAAAATTATAAGTTAGTAAAATTGCTAACATAATAATTTATAATATAGTAAACATATGTTAGACTACTAATAGTTAATGACATAAAATGATACAATTGGTTAGATTACTAATAAGTTAGTAAAGTTACTAATAAATAATTCATAATATAGTAGACATCTATTTATAGTTAATAACATAAACTAATGCAATTAGTTAGATTAATAATCTATAGTAAGTGTTAATATATTATAAGTCACCAATGTATAAGTGATATAAATTTAGAAATTAGTAAAGTTACTAATATAATAATTTATAATATGGTAGACATTTTAAGTATAGTAGACATTTATAATATAGTAGACATTTTAAGATACTAATATATAAGTGATATAAATTAATGTAAGTGTTATATACTAATTACTATTAAACTTGTATTTCTAGAAGCTATATAATATAAGCTACCTATAAAATAATATAAAAAGACATCTATTAATAATTAATATACTAATATATTTAATCTATTTATAAGCTATATACTAATGTGTAAGTAGAAGTGTTATATACTATTACACTTAAACTTTTTTGGATTAATTCTTTTATTTTTAACTTATTAAATTATTGGGTCTGATTATTTTTATTCTATTTTATATTGTGGTATTTGATTTGATTTATTGAATCTTTTTCCTCTATTCAATTTTTTTTAATTGGCTTTTGTCTAGTGTGTTTATTTATTTTATTATTTGGCTATTTTACTTTATTTTATTATATTAACTGTTCTTGGTCTATTTTGATTAAGTAATATTTTCAGATTCTAATTATTTCATTTTATCATTACAAGTTGATGTGTAATTTATTTAATTTTATTTACTGTTTTCGGTTTGGGCTCTTAGGTATTGGGTTGTTTTATTTCAATATGGGTTGTGTGTCTTACAAGCCTAGTCCGTGTGTCTTCCAATACGTCATTTTGTGCCTAAAGGGTTAAAACCTTTATCTTCTACTTCTTCTTCTTCTGTTTCTCCCCCTAATGGTGCAAACTGCAACCCCCTAATTCATTCTTATCTCGTTTTTGTTTCTCTTCTTCCTTCTCCACGTTGAGGATTGCTCTGCTGCCTTTCTCCTTCTTCCTTTATTCTTCATTTGTTTTCTTCTTCTTTCCTTATTTTTCTCTCCTCTGCAAGGAACTCGCGGGAACCCCTCTTTGGTCGCCGTTGCTACCTTGTGTTGCTGCTGTTCATTGTTCGTGAGTCACCATCGATGCACCCTCCATGTTCATCCCCTTTGCTTCACCCCTTGCTGCCGTTCGTGGTTCGCGAGTCACCGACTCGAAACCACCAACTCTGCTCCAACAAAACGGAGTCGAAGGCAGAGCAGTGGTTTCCACTTTGGAGGCGGAGTCGGAGGCCATATCCCCCCTCTACCTCAGTCGAAGTCGGTATATGACCTCTCCGATTTTGCCTGGGACGGTGCTCAGCCTTACAATAAAGTATTCATGAGTCTAAAAATGATAAAAATATGTTCAAATTATAAATTTAAATTTGTAAATATGATTATAATTTAAAAACAAGTAACATAATTTTTTAATTTTTTAATTTGTTATGCATATTATGTATAAGTTAATGTAGCCTTATATGGCCTTTACAATGTGTATAATTGTTTTATAACTCCACTTAAAAATAATAGTAGTTATGTAAAAGTAAAAATAATTTTTAATGAAGTGACACAGTTACATTAATTGATTTATAACCAATGGTAAAATAATTATAGGTGGATCAGTATTCATATTTTAAATGCAAAAACTATAACTTAACTGAAAAGCTAATAATAAGATTTCATGTACTTATAAATACTTATTTTTGTTTACTAATTTCTTTTTTAGAATACACGTGTAATTAATTTTATAATTATGATCAGTAGTGCCATAAACTAAAGAGAAGTGCTACAAATAACAAATGTATATATAAAAAATTCAAAATAAATTGCGTTCACGTAATCTATTAGATATGCTATACAATAAAGTAGACAAATGATATTTGTAATTATCGAATATCAAGGCATACTTAATTTTAAAAAAATTATTCAATATGAAACCTATATAAGATCAAGACTAATTTTTTAATGGCGAGTATTTACTATTTTTTAAAATGAGTGCGCAATGCAGTCTATAAGTTTATTTAGCATTATTCATGAAAATGATTTTAAAAATTGACATATCACATTTAGTCATTTTAGTTTATTTATAAAAAAAAATGATGTTTTCAGTAATAAAATTTACAAACATTGCGTACATATTTGAATATATATATATATATATATATATAAAACATACATATAAAAAAAATTAATTATCATTATTTTTTTTAATAATGGACTCAACTGTTTTTAAAATGCGATACTTGTATAACTTATAACTATGGGTGATGCTACCATCTTGCCTACAACTTACCGTTGCATGTTATCGCTCATCCAAAATCATCTCTTCATTTTTGTTTTCTATTTTCTTATTCTCATTTTTTAATATATTTAAAAATACACTTAAAATTACTTTAATAATCATTAAGTTAAAAAAATAAAAATAAAATATATTTTGAGAAGCAGTCATTTAGAGTTGTACATTTGAGACAACATGGTAGACTTATTTTATAACTATACTAGCATTACGCTTTCTTGTAATATTTCAGTGGAAAACCCAAATCAATACATGACCTATACTTTAAAAGATTTAGTCAATAATATAATTGGAACTCTATTAAAACTTTATAAACAACTATATTTTTTTTCAAATAATATGAAATCTCATATACTACTTATCATTATTCTTATCATATTTGAGTTTTATATTGTGATCATATATCAAAAGATCTAAAATCATGACTTAAATCCTGTATTTTCTGGTTGAAATAAACTCTGATATCATTTGTAACGCTCCAATAAAATGCTAAAATCATAAGATCTATATTTCAAAATGACTAGTAAATGATATAATTGGATATTTATTGGAATTTTATAAAGAATAAGAATTTTTAATTCTCAAACAATATGAGATATATTGTGATCATACGGTAATTACGATAAATATATAAAATAATTGAAAGAGACAGTAATAGAAAATAATATACAGAGATTTAACGTGGTTTGACAGTGTGCCTATATTCACGGGAGCGATGGGTAGAAATTTCACTATATCAAAAGTATGTTACATCATATGTATTTATATTAATCTTAGGTGTATGGACGTGTCTAAAAATAAATAAAAATATCTCTGTACCATATCGCAATAGTGTTGCATCACCTATCTTTATACTAATTCTAGTAATAACATATTTTAAATTATTTTTTTAACATTTTATATAATATGTTTTTACATTATATATATATTTTACATATAATAAATAATAACATAATTATATATAAATAATACTATAATATTCATAAAATAAAATTTTAATTTTAAACATGAAATTAAAGTAATTTTTTATATAATTTTTTTATACAACAGTTTTTTTATATAATATATATATTTTTTATTTTATAACAATTTTTATATTACATATTTTTTATATAATAATTTTTTATTAGTCTAACATATTTTTGTAATAAAAAAGCAAATTTTAAATCAGATTTAAAAAAAAAAATACAATTTATTAAAATAAAAAAATTAGATCGAAATTAATAAAACCGATGTTATCAATTTTAAAAGATAATTAGAGCTTAATTAATTTTATATTTTATAAAATTAATAATATCGATTTAATTTTATTTTTTAGATAAAATAAGATCAAATTGAATCAATTACACCCCTGGCTATGCTCGTTGAACTCCCAAAAGCTGCGAAGAGACAAACAAGGAAGTTGCCATTAATTAAATAGGTCCTCTTCTCGTCACTTCTGTCTTCTGTCATTGTAAAGCTTGTTTTGCATGCAAGGCAGTTGGCAGCTTCGTTGGACTTCGTTTATAGCGTCCTTCAACGCGTTCCCAAGGAGCCAATCCTTCGTAAAAAATATGCTTAATTTTGATCCTCTCTCTCTCTCTCTCTCTCTCTCTCTCTCTCTCTCCACATATAATATAAGAGCTTACGTGTAAGTCACGCATTTTTTTGTTGAAAGCGGTACTACATTTTTGATATATATGCCAAATTTTAAGATGCATGACAACAATTAGAATAATAAGATATGAAAAATCACGTAAAATAAGAATAATATATAGTTTTAGAGTTATAAATAATATGTAATTGCTTTAAAAAAAATTAAATTTTTTTTTACGTAAATATCATATATATTCATTTTTTTTAAAGTGATTATACGCCACTTATAACTCTATAATTACATCTATCATTTTTCATATAAATAATAATAATAACAACAATAGCAGTAGTAATAATAATAATATTTTTTATAAATGAAAATAAGATTATTTTAACAAGTGTTAGATAAGACAACTGTTATTTTTTTGAAACGGTATCCTATAATAATAAAAGGTTACTCTTTAAATTTAAAGGCAATATTTTCATTTTCTGAACTTAAATATATTATTATTAAATTTTAAATTGCAATATTGATATTAGAAAATGAAGCATGTTTTTACCAAAATAACTTTTTAAAGGATAAAAAGTGTTATTAACTCTAATTATAATTATTATTTTAAAAATGCATTCCAAATAGATTAATATATACGAAATGAGTTATCACAAGAAATAAAATAGTGAATATTACAAATTAAAGACCAATTATAAACTGATGTATAAATTAGAACCTAATAATAAAAATTACATTTTGTAAAATGAAAATATTATTAGTTCAATGACTATGATTTAATTTTATGAATTAATATGAAAAATAATAGGAATATAATTATTAATTTTTTCAAATAATATTATATATGTGAAAAATACTATTATTTTTTAATCTAACAAGAAAATATAAAAAATCCTAAGTTCTTAATTTGTTCAACAAAAGTTTAATAAACAAAAAAGGTAAGATATTCATATTATTCATATTATTTGTTTTACTATTATTATATTTAAATTAATATTAGAATAATATATTATTTTATTTTATTTTATTTTTAATGATGAATTAGAGGATCAAAATGTAAGTGTGCAAATTAGGGCAACAACGTAATTATAAAAATGGAGATAGCGTGAACTCAAACACAAATGATCACCATCCTATATATAGCCGCTTTTATTGTAGAATAAATATATACATTTAATTATAAACAACGACATTGTTAGTTTAAGATTGTGTTATCTTCAATTACACTAATTAATGTGTTATATTATTAGTTTCTTGATCATAAATAAATTATTTAAATAAAGAGAAATGCTCTGCACTATTCTTTTTGCTATCATTTTTTCATGGACAGAATAAAAGTACAAGCAAAATGGAGGGCAAAACAGTACAAGCAATCTTCATGCAACGTTTGAGCGCATCATGTACTGTTTATTCATAATGAAAATTGAAAACCGCTTAAAATACATGTATCCTGTTGATAGAATAGTCTGATTTGGATTTATAATTTCTCTCAATTCATTTCTATTTTATTATTATATATTTTTTAATTTTTTTATACAAAATATAAATTTTTATACATATTTTTCAAATTCTAATATATATTTTCTAAATTCTAAAATAATAATAATATTAAAAAATAAATTAAATTTATTACAATTTATCTCCAAATTCAAAAGGTGCTTAGTCTTATAATATCCATTAAAACAAAAGTTTTATAATATTAATTACTGATGTTCCGTATGTATCTAATTCCAAACAAGTATTAAATATCAACAAATACTCCAAGCAATCGACAACCCACGCGTCTATTAAGACATTCTAGCAATTAGGAATAAAAGTCTCACCACTCTCTATTTCTCTCTACAACTAGCGACCCATCGTTGGCAACTTGTTAATGGTGCCGGTTGTTCTACCATAATTTCAGCTTTAGGATCGAATGACCAAAGTGGATATGGTGGATTCGATCTTGCAGTTAGTCTAGACTTACATAATGCATCATATATCTTTTTACTGCAACTTCTAATCAAATTTTATAGTCTGTTTATCAGATTATATTAAAATTATTTTCAAACGATCTTTCTTTTATGAAAAATAGATAAGAGTCATTCTTTTAATTTGTAACACTCTTTTTATTTTTATTTTTGTATTATATTATGTATTAATTTTTTAAAAAGATTATAAGAGACTTTCATTCTACTTAAATTTATATCATATTATCTTTTAATTTATCTAATATATTAAACATGTTTAGGAAGGAAAAAACATTCTAAAATGAGTAGGGCGATAAATGTGGACGGATTCAGAGGACAAAGCATGGACTGCTCGCATTGGATTTGAGTTACTGTTTATCGCAATGAACAGTACTAACTAAAATGTGAATAGTCCATGCTTTTTCCCCAGAATTCCACCGTTCCCTATATTTTTGTTAGGACAACTTGGTTTAATTGTTCAGAAAATGTTTTTAAATAAGTTTGTGAACTTTTATTTTTAAATATCTAAAATGAAAACAAAAAATAAAAATTTAACTCCTTGATACTGCCCTTTTTTTTGTTATAGATATATTGCAAGTGATGAATGTGAAAGAAAATGAAAGATTCTATCAGCGCATTAGTAATGAATTTATTAAAAAAAAAAATTCAAAAAATATATTTTTAAAAGATTATTATTTAAAAGTTAAATAAAAGTCTTTTTATTTCATTTATTTCACTTTTATTTTCTTATTTTTAATTAAATATGATTACAAAATTTTAATATATATAAATTTGTATTTTTAAAAAATTTATTTTGATGAATCATTGCTACTGCTCTGAGCAGAATCATAAGAGTAATACATATATTCTTTTTTTTGTTTTTGTTTTTAAATTTCCAGTGTCAACGTCGTACCTACTATAACTTATTTTAGTAGTAATAAAAAAGAGGTTGGTGGTTGAAGTCAATAATGATTTGGGATTTTTAATACAAGCTAATTAACTATTATTTTCTACTATAACAATGTAGGTTCGTAAAAAAAGTCAAAGGTTTCATTAAAAAAGAAAGTCAAAGTTTGAATCAACTTCATTGTTGTAGAAAGAAAACTTCAAAATCTTAAATTCCGTTTAGATTTAAAGATGGATAAATTGAGATAAATTTAATTTACTTTTTAATATTATTATTATTTTGAAATTTTAAAAAAATATATTAAAAATTAAAAAATATGTATTGAAATTTAAAAAATATGTATTGGGATTTAAAAAAAGTATATAAAAATTTATGTTTTGTATAAAAAATTATAAAAATATAATAATAAAATAAAAATGAGTTCAACTCACTTTTGAATGAGTTGACTTGGAAATCTAAGGAGTCACTGTGGCAGTTTGAAAATCAAATCCGAAACTTCTATGAAGATACCGCGTCAAGGACATCGTAAAACTAGGTGGGGGAGAATGTCACCACCTGAATTTTTTAAAGAATTCTACCACTTTCTAAAGTCTCCTAGTCCCTTATAAACTATTCTAGAATGTAGTAGATTGTTGTAAAGTTGTATAGAAAACCCTAAAATGGTGTAGATAATTCTAAAAATAGTTTAGAATGTTCTTTACCCTTAAGATTGTGACACTTGTCATAATCCTAACCATTCTTTGTGCCAAGAGTTCCCTATAAATAGAGGGAGTCTCATTTGTATAAATCACAAAACAATAAGAGTAACAAGTTTTCTAGATTTTCTCTCTCTACTCTCTCTCTCTAAATTTGTTCTCTCTTGTCTTGAGTCACTTAGAAGGTTTACTTGAGAGTTTTGTTCGGGACAAAACCTCCTAAGACCGTACAGGACGTGTGAAGAATTTCTAAGTCCGTAACAGTTAGTATCAAGACCTTACTCATTGAATGTAGATTGTCGAGCATTGTAGTTGCTTTTATCTTTCCAAAAATGAGCCCCGGCCCATGCATGCATTTTGATAGTCAATTCATGATTGTCGTCACAAAGTCTTTTGATATATTATTTATAGATTAATGCTATGAGTTTGAGAATTGCTGGGTGGAATCAAATGTCAAATACGGGTATAATGCATTATATACAAAATCACTTATTTCAGTTACTCTTTTTTATCTAGGTTTGATCGGTACCCAAAATAAGAAAAATGATATTTACAGTTGTAAAATGCGCAATTGCCACATAAATATTTTGAAAAAAGTGACTAAATGTGAATCCCACATAAAAAAAAAAAAATTAGTTTTTTAATAGTGGATTCTGCATGATATTTTTCAAAATGATTATGTGATGTTTATGCATTCTTATTGCCAAAAAAACTTATTTGGGCTGTCAAGCATTTAAGGGGCCTCCATGCTGGCTGCAACATTTTTCTATGCTGTGTTTTGCTTTAGCACCTGAAAGCACTCTGAAAGATTTTTCTAGCATTGGAACTATAATGAGATGCCACATTATTGATTATGCATACTTTTTCATGGCAATGAAGTTTTCTGTTTTCTCCCATCAGAGCAAAAAGAATACAAAAAGCACTGCCTGAAAGCATTTCTGGCATTGAAACTCTAATCATGAGATGCCACATTTCATACTAAATGACTTGTCCAAAATTTCAGTGAGGAGTAAGGTCTGTTAAAATATGCGAGGGTTCAGCTTCATTTTTCAAGAAGAATTTTACTTCCTTTTGAAAACTACTTTTGTGCAAATAAAGCTTTCATTTGGTATGGAAAAACAAACCGACAATTTTGTAACAAAGATGAGTATCAACGGTCTGAATATCAGCTCTTTTCACATGGGTCATTACCCGAGTCTTATATGTCTGCTTGAAGTGAAGCCAGACAAAGGCTTCTTATCTACTTGAAATAATCAAGCAATTGAATCAGGTTCTAACAGGGTAGCTAGCTCCTCAGCCACCTCTTAACTGAGCTATAGACCAGTAAAGTTACAGCTTTCACAGCAAAAGGTACAAGTCAAGTGTTTGCTCTTATTGACTTACACGATGAAAATAAACATATAGAAACCCAATATGACGAGACCAAGAAGTTACTGCCTTCCATTAGAGACATGCCGGAAATTATTCTTGCGTTTCAGAAGGCGGCTTCTACGACCCGGCTCCTGTTTAGGAAGTTCACTGAAAGCCATGAATTGCGTTTTCCGTTGGTTTCTAGCTGTTGAAGAAGAGGAAAAAATAAAAGAAAAATCGAAACTTATAGTCAAGTACAGGAATCAAACTTTTATTCAGAAAGGCTGTAACAAAAAAGGAAATGAAATGATATAATTGCAAACAAACCCTTCTCAGCTTGTTGGTATCCTTCTTGAATTTTCCTCTTTGTAGCTTCGAGTTTTGCTTGGATTTCCACATCATCTAAAGGCTTACGCTGCGGCTTATGCTGCTTGATGAAAAAGTAAAACGGATGATATCGAGATTGACATGTGAAGTTGAAATCTGCAAAAACTTAATTATCATGATACATACATCTTGTTGACTGGCTAGTGATTCAGTTTTACTGGGTTGAGTTAAATTATTGAATGATTCTTGCAGTATCAGCCGGTACATCTTCTCCTTGCTTGGTGCCATGGTCTTATTGGGATGCAGTGGCTTCTGCTCGGTACAGTTTTTACTTCCTGGCTGGGGCTTGCTTCCACTTTCTTGATTCTGAGCATACTCCATGCTATTTTTAGGATCTTTACAATTTTCATGACTGAAGATTTTAGTCTGAGATAATTACAGAACTAATGTATAAATAATAAAACAGATATCTAATAATTTACTTACTTCCATCATCATCAATGCTGTCAAAGAACTTCGCATCAGGCCAATCAAAGAACACAAAGAAGCAGCTTACATTAAGAACATAACATAAAAAAATGAAATCCACAATTGTACTACCCTTGTTTGGTAAGTACCACAGCCATTATGCCAACCTCAAAAACCTAGCAAAGATCTGTACCTGTGAGAGCTCTATTGGAGTTTGAGTGACAAAGAAAATTCCTACATCCAATGGAGGAGAAGGGAGACCTTTACGAACAACAGCGGAAGGGTTAGCATCTGTAGAACCTTCTACACAAAAACAAGGACCAAACAAAGCTATAATATTTCAGTCTAAATAAAGGATAGCTAAATGAAAACAAAAGGCTTTTACAAGGTCCTAGATTTATTACCTGCAACAGTTACTGCTGCAGCATCAAGCCAATCCTTCAACATTATCTTCCAACCACTGCAAGAAACAAAAACAGTTAAATTTTAAGAGATGATTCTGCAGTACACTTCTCAAGGGTTTGAACACGTTGTACCCTCAATAATTAAGCACCACCATCCGAGGTAGAAGCAAGAAAGTATCTGACAAAATCATGTTAATGTAACTCGTGACTGAAGGCAAGGGAAGCTTTCCTTCTTTCTTTTTTTCTTTTAAATTTTAATCCATATCATTTCATCCATTCCCATTCTGAAATCTATACAATCTTTGCAACTAAATAGCCCTGTATTGGAGGCTCATCAGAGCTTTCATTAATGTAAAAGCCTTACTATTATTGACTGGTTAGTGCATATCATAAGAAATATTTGTTCAATGGAGTTCTAGTAATGGAGGCATTATTGTCCCAGAGTAGAAATGCTGTTTACTGTGAAGTTTCGAATTTCATGACTAAAATTTCCAAAGTGAATTTACTTCATCACTTGCACCCAACATCCACCCATCACCAGGTAACAGGAGAAAATTTTATTTTCCAAACTCAAGTATAAAGGTCAGGTACAGTGGATGTATGGAATTTAGACCTTAAATCTTAAGAAAGAATGACATGATTAGGTGCCTCACTTTTCTAGTTTCCTTAGGTCTTTATAATAAATGTATATCTGAAGCTTTACAATCTGACCTGGCACCTCACCATCCCTCTAAGATAAATGTATCAGAATAAAAACTTACAAAAGGAATAATCTGTTTTTACCTTCTTTCCTTTTTCTACAAGGGACATAATATTTGGCGTATGTTTAACCAGTTTAGACTGCCCTTACAATCTTTTTCTAATTACTTTGGTGTCTGTGCATTGGTAACTGAAACTAGATATCCATTCAGGAAACCGCACTAATGAAAGCCTTCATTGATTAGGAGAAGATCTTGCTTCTAATAAGAGGGATTAATGATGGTAGAATGCATTCCAAAAGCTTGAGTCTTCTAATCGCCAAATTACGAAAATGGGTTCCTTTTCCTCATCTTTTGATCATCTAACAATAAAATACAGTCATATGCTGATGTTGAGAAGTGGAAAAAAATCACCATCAGATTGACCCTATACTTGCTTCATTACGCCTCAATTTTCTAGCATTAGCTTAAGCACACTGTTGAGTTTGCAGAATTATTTGGCTATGGCACAAATCTCCTAAATTCTTTGATTTACGATGCTAGATTTAAAATCAATGCAATGCACTTCAAGAGTAAATCATATATGCTGTATCTATTGAAGGAACAGGAACCCTATCATCAGCCAATAGGCCTGAAGCAAAGGCTCCGGTGCTTAAACGCCTCTCAAGTCCTCTGGAGGAATACAGCTAATACATGTTATGCACCTAATATCAATAACTCTGTGGACACGCCATAAAGATCGGTACGCCATTAAGAGCTCAAAAATAAAATGAGGCACCTGATAACGTCTGCTGCTAATTTCGGATCAGTAAATTACCAAAGAGATAGGAGAGATAACTCAAAATCCATTCATAAATTACAAAACCAAATTGGGATGTGTATTCACACCAAACAAAGAAGTTGTCATAATTAACCTTAATAGGCAATTAATATGGAAAATATCGCTATCAGATATGACAAGGTAAAAACAATAAAACAGAACCTTAACTATTGAAATTTTCTGAAAGAAATAAAAACAAGAGCATTAAATTATAATCAGTTCAAGTCCATGTATGGGAGGATAACTATTGATGTAAAGAGTAAATAGCTGAAGGCACCAGAAGATACATACCTAACAAGTCTCAGTGCAAGCTGACTAATCTGCTTTGACCTGTGAGCTCGAAGAGCATTAACTGCCCTACCTATCATTGTGGCCTGAAGGGAAAAAACTCAATCAGTAATCTTCAAACTCAAACACACATGGCATCATAGAAAACTTAATTAAGTCGAAAATATCATGGCAGGGGATAAAATGCTCCATGGAAATGGGATAGGTTCCCAGTGAATCATTACAGGAAAGAACATATGTATTCTAATGTATGGTCTTATAAATCTGAGTTGACGTCATTTCACTGTCTCCGTAAATCGTCATGCACATGAAGCATTAACCGATTAAGTGCTATAAGAGACAAAACAGTTTATCAGAAAAGAATGCAACATTAGTTTCCCAGTAAATTGTTAGAGGAAAGATAATAAGTAAATCTGAATTGACGTCATTTTTTACGTCATTTCACTATATTTATAAATCGTCATGCACGTGAAGCATTAACCGTTTTACGTGCTATAAGAGACAAAACAGTTGATGAGAAAAGAAAGTAACATATTCGGTCTGTTTCCTTTTGAAGTGTTAACAAACAGGATTCATAACAAAAGAAACAAATGGCTTAAGTTCATCTATACATAGAAAAATGTCCACAAAAAAGTTGGTATAAACTCACTTTCAAGAATGGATTAACTCCTTGAGAAACCCAAAGAATTCTTTTGTCCAAGCCGAACTAAAGGAGAAATAACCATGTTTAATATCAATGTGTACATTGTTATAGAGGATGGTAAGACATTGAGACACCGAGTTTTCAAGAAACTAGGAAACTATCTGGACACCACTAAATTACTCATATCAAGAGTTGTAAACTGCAATTTCAGAATTTTTTAAGTTCTATAGAAGAAATTACAGGGAAAAAACAGTACTTTAAATAAGGACTATATTGAGAGTAATGATGTTTGGTTTGTTTTTATACAAAGAATACGCGTGCCATTAGAGGTTTGAATTGTTTAAAAACAGCAAGCCAAGTTAACAACGAAAGATCTAGATGATGACTGATACTCCTTGTATGTGGAGAAAAATCAACATTGATAACTCGAAACAGAGTCCATTTTTACCTGCAGAACCTCAACAGAAAGAACTATCAATTGCAGCCTTCTTAAGGACTCAAATAGCGCTGCTTCAGACTGCATGGTAATGAGACAAAGAACAAACAATTGTAACAAAACAATGAAACAAACTAATAGAGGCAAATGTCTTATCTAAGTATACCTATAATAGAATTATGCCTTTGAAGCAACAAAACAAACAAACCTCCTCTTGACCATTATCAAGAATCTCCTTGATTCTTATAACCTCGCTAATAATCTCATTCTCTTCATCAATTTCATCTATTAAGGCATCAGCTTCGCTGTAAGTATATTTTCTCACTTGGCTCATTTTCATCTCTGCATGATCATCCCTACTTCTATCTATCTTAATCTGCTTACCTCCCACAATTTCCATATCACTAGCACTGCCAGTCAACCTGCTCTTAGCCCTCCCACATGCACATTCACAATTGAGGTTTTCATTGTTGGTCTTTTTGGGCACACTGTGTTCATGGCATGAGTAGAGTTTCTCAGCGATCTGCCCCCTTTGAAGCATGAACTCCTTTGGGTGATCTGTAGCTGCCACCATGATTGCATGGTCAAGAATCTCAAAGATACCAGAATCCACTCCTTGAAAGTAGTTTTTCCAGTATTCCAGATGGTTATCTTTCATGGTGATAACCTGAAACAAAATCTATCATCAAATGGGGAATTCTGGCAGAATAGTTTCAATCAAAACCCAAACATCTCATTGTTCTTGGAAAAAATTTTTTTGTTAGAAGTCATGAAATACAGATGGGTATTCAGAGCTCTCGAAACTTTTCAAACACAGCATCAGTTGATATTGTTTCTTTTCTCAAAATCTCACGGTTTAAACCAAAAATGAAAGAGGGTAGTGTGAATTTTCATACCAAAGCCCGTCACATGAAAATCAAGACTGGAAACGGTGGTTTCAAGGATTAAAACTTGAAGTAGCTATATAGGACAATGTACATTGTTTTCTCTTTTTCATTTCTTACATGCAGTTGGGGCACAGAAGTCGTGGCAATTCTCAGATCAACATGAGAAAACCAGACGTGACCAAAAATGTGTTACTCCTTAGCAGAGGGTGAAGGAAACGATGGAAATATCTCTTCAGTTTCGGCCCTTCGGAAGTGACTCAGGAAAAAGACGAATGTTTGGTGCAATTGAAAAAACAAAAACTGCCGAAGAAGTTAAAGAAAAATCCAGAGAGATGTCAGAACTTTTCAGCAGTTTTGAAAAAAAAAAAAAAAAAATCCCTCTAGAGGAATGCAAGCAATGGTTCTTTGCTGTTATCCTTTTAAGTACTTCCACATATAATCTCTTGCCCAGTTATGGATAAAATACAAGGAAAGTGAAGTTGGTAAAAGGGATATTGGAGGAAACGTCTCCCTTTCAATATCCCTTTTGGACCTCAGTTCCCCACCTAGTAAATGAATGTCCATAAATGCTAAGGCCATTAATGGACTTACTTTTAGCATTAGCATAAAGGATGATGTTGGTCCAATTTTGTGTAAAACAGTACAGCTGAGAGCTCCATGTAATCGACAATACCATCCATAAATAGCTGAGAAATCCAGGTATTTGACAATACCATCCATAAATGCAGGGGCCTGGCCAGAGAGGGACTTACTACAATTCTCTTCTCCTTGCAGTTCCTATGTTTCATTAAAAGTCTTCTCTGAGTGAAACATTTTGACCTCTCTGTTGCCTGCAATTATATGTGTAGCAGGAGCCAATTTCATGGAAAGAAATACTGTCTTCTGCACATTAGTTAGTAACAGGGGAACTAATTTAATGTGGTGAAAGATAAATCTCTTAAAATATATAGAGGTAGATTCGATTTTGTAAGGATTTCACTATTCAATATATGGATTAAAGATCATTGGTGTATGCACAGAAACTTAGATAAAACGGTGACGTACAAAGTACGCTAATTGAAAGAAGCCCATGATATATTTAGTATTCAAATGTTATGAAATAATGTTTGCTGAAATAAAAACAAGAAAGAAAGAAAAAACACTTCCCTTAATTAAGATTTACACACCCGCTACCTGGCTCAAATATCAATAATAAAGTTTCTCTCTCTCTTTTTTTTTTTCATATTATTGCTAAACCCTTATTAATAAACCAATCAGTATTGGATTTGGCATTCCTCCTCCAAATCCAGGCTACTTAGATCAACTCCAAAACTTCTGATAAAATGTTCGCCCCAGTACATCCTACAAGGTTGATGAACCAAGCTGGAAAAGCTGCCGCCTTGAATCTAACCCAACTCTTATCCAAACAATTGTTCTCAAGACTCAAGAGAATACTGGAATTCTTATTCCTGTCATGGTCATTGTCCTGCCAAAACTCTGCCTATTCAAAGCCATTTGAACAATAATTCTTCACACCGTCTTGTCATCTTCAATCTCTAAAGATAGTTTCAACAAGAGAAGTGCTAAATGAATGATCCATGATCACAATTTTGTCATAAACTGACCTGATTCTTTATAGGCCAAATTCAAGGATAATTCTGTCCGAAAATCAAACTTCGATCAAATCCAAAATCCAGGCCAAACCTTTATGCAAACACCCAGTACCCAAACTTCCCAATACATTCAACACATTTCTGTTTATTCTTTCTTTGAATAACTTATATCGGCGATAGGTTTCCAAGACTTTGCGTGTTTGGGGTCATCGAGATCGCTATCAAAATACAGTGAGGTACTTTTCCTTAGTTTTGAAGAGGAACCTTCATCTTGCCCGCCGCTTCATGCTCAGAGCATTCCCATTAATAGTTGCATTGGATTCGAGGGTATGCAAATTTCAAACCGAATTATTTATCCTCCCCGCCACCACTTCAAAGCAAATCACAACTCCCCCCGTTGCCAGAAGGAATGTCTTTATCATCATCACCATCCACAACAATGTCCTATGCACCTTTCTACTCCAGATTGCCATTTCTCAAACATTCTTTCCCACTTCTCTTCTCCAAATCACACTACCGAAACGATTCCAATTACCAAGTCCGGCGACGTTCTCATACAGTTAAAAGACAGGTTCAAAATACTTTAACAAGGTCAGGCACTCAATCTCCTCCAAGTACGAGAACTAGCCGAGAGAGGTATTGATTCAAGGACCTGCAAACCAGCGTCGTAAACGCCATGTCGTTGAATTTGGGCGGGGAGTTATATAATTCAAGCTCCATCAACTTGGAAAACCGCAAGTCCATTTACGCTGCAAACCGATCGATTTTGGGATAACTTGAGAAACACTCTGGTTTAGGTTTCACTGTAAAGATGATGTTAATATCATTTTATATCTTAAAAGAAAAATGCTAAAACGTAAAAATAATTAAAAAACCTTTAAAGTTATAAATATATAAATATATATATATATATATATATATAAAGAACGTAAAATTTATTTATTTAGTTATTTTTAAAAATCTATTATTCAATTTTTAACACATTATCCATTCTGCCCTGTGAAAAGATCAAAGCAGCCCCCATAAAATTTTAAAAGACAAAAAAATTCAAAAATTTAATTTAATATTACTGGACACGCTGATTACTGATTAGTGTGGCTATATGTCATAATATGATGTACTTCGTAGCACTACTCTATTTTTAAACATAATTTTATTTCAAATATATATATATATATATATATATATATATTATAAACTTTGTAGTGGCGTGCCATAAGAACTAAAAAAGTCAGCCGTGTATAAATGAGACGGCATAGTAATATACATCTTTCATTATAAAACTGAAAAAACTTTGTATTATATGCTTATATTTTATAGGCTTATATTTCTTGAAAGAAAAATATACTTGTAGTAAATTTTGCACAAAAAATAGGATATAATGAATCTCTAATTTTAGTTTATGTGAATTTTAAATTTGTTTCTACGTAATTATTGCACGAAATTTCTTGTATGTAACATAACCCTTCTTGAAAACAATTATGACTTCAAAAAATATTTGTTTTAGAAGGACATATTAGTTGACGTTTGTCTGTCTTATATTCTTGACATTTGTCCCTAACATTGCTCAAGTCTTTATATATTAGAACTAATCTGTTTTCTATTCTACATAAACACATGTATTATACATATTGAAAGATAGAATGGACCGACACAAAACCTAATTCTTCCCTTGCAATTGGCATCAATAAATAAATAAGGTTAGACAAATAAGTTTGGAGCAAGCCTCACTTTTGTGGGTGTCACATTTTTTCTCTAGGAAGTCCCTACTTTTTAAGTTTATTTACATTTTTCATTTGCATGAATTTTTTCAATCATAACCTAGAGCGTTTGTCACCAACAGCAAATCTATAAAAAATCTATCCCCATATATTTAAATAAAGATTTTATATCCAATCATTTTTGCGATAATATGACTGACTGCATTATTTTTTTTAAATATGAATAACCCAAACTAGATTTGGTTCTGTATAAAAGCAAAAATGTAATTAATATATTGGATCCTTATTCCTTACTGCATATACATGCATGCTCACGCAACATGAGGAAACTTAATGAGATCATTACATCAAGAAAAATAATTTAACTACAAATAAATTATATAAAATTAATTTAACAAACTGATACGAGTTCATGTAATTCGTCAAATTGTAAAATTATTTATTATTATCAAATAGATCTAATAGATTATATGAAACTACGTCAGATTATGAAATTATTTTTGTATAATCTCTCTAAAACTATAGCAGTCCTATAAAAACCAAACTATCTATCTCCCTTCAAAAGCGTAGAATATCCCAACTTCAACAAACCTCTGAACTAAACTAGAATAGCCCAGGTTCTGCACGCGAAGAGGCACCCAAAAATTGGGGGGTTTCTGGCTAATGTTAACTCCAAATGGCAACCCTTTTATGGTTTCCCTATTTCCCTCTAGTCCCAGAACTTTAACCTACACAACACATCAACAAGACAAACACCGCCTCTATTGCAAGTAGACAACAGAAAACCACGATCTGAAGGAAAGTATAAAATATAGGATGGAGAGACTAAGCAACTATCATTGTGTCAGTTGAAAGTAAACAGGGAAGGAAAGTAATGAAATAATGAGATCCACAGTTAATTATATGCCCGTTGGCAATCTCTTTTCCGAATTGAATATTTTTATTTTTATTTTTGGATTTAACTAATATATAAAGAAATGACTTATTTAACTTAGTTTTCTTCCAAATATAAATTGGAGTACTTGGGTCAAAATGGGTTGTCAAGTGTATGCCTACTGAAGTGCCCAAATTCTATTGTTAAAGAATAGCATAAGTGGTGGCTGGGCAACGCCAATAAACATCCCCAACAAATTCCTATAAAAATAAACAACGATTGGGAAAATAGTTATAAAAAATCAGTCCCATATTTATCACATGAAGTACGTCAATAAAGTGTCACAACTCCTGGTTTTTAACACAATCCAACGATGTGTTGCTACTAATTGCGCTTTATAAGATACTGGTTGAAACAAATGGCTGTAGGATACCAGACTAGGTTGTCAGAAGGAAGAGCATGAAGCTCCTCCAAAAACAAGACACAAAATACAACAGAGCTACGACAGAGCTCGATTGGTGGCGAAGCGTGACGACAATAGTCTCCAGAGTGCACGTAGGTGGTGCTACGCAACTTTCTGGTGTAGACCAAACCAAGTACACAGGAAGTGTAAAGAGAAAAAACCTAGATACAAGCTAGAAAAGAAAGTTAAGACAAGACATTACAAGAATTTCCTTCTTTTACAAGGTTGTGCACCCAAAAATTGGAAGTACTAAAGAAAAAGTCTCTGGATGTCTCTAAAGAGCGTTCACAATCATCCGAACACCTTAACACCTTCCATTCCTCTCGGACCATAAACACCAAAACAAACTTCTCATTTCACCAACTTCTCATTGACCCAAATGGAAATATTTTGTAACAGAAACTTAAAGCAGAGATGCTAGTTTATTTTCCTGGATATCATTTCTAAAATAACAGAAAAGTACATGTTGCTTTCATCCGATGAAAAAGCCCAAAACAGAATGGACCTGCTCAATTCAGCACAAGGTAGAACTACATTTTTTTTTTCGGTGGTTGGTAGAACTACAACTTGCCAGCAAATGACTGGGATCTACTACAATGTCTCCTCAATCATGAAGGGTTCCCAATATATCATCATCCCGATATAGATGATACCTGAAATCCATTCAAATAAAGGTATTTAACCACAGAAACCCTGCAATTCAACAACAGATATTTCAAAATGGACGACATTTGAAATAAAGCATAAACAGCAGAGTCATTAGCCAATGCTTCTTGCCAAGCATTGGTTGGAGATTACGTTTCCTCTTGAAATTTTTCCACAAAGAAAAGGTATTCATATCAGGAATGTTAGAAGCAGCATTCATAGTTCCAACTTTTATATTAAGATCAGCATGCAAGTCAGCCGATTCAAATTTTTTTAGCATGGACAGAATAATAAAATAAGTGCTTAGATGCTTTAAAAAAACTAAAGTAGCTTTAAGCGTGCATATATTCTCAATACTTTGTGTCATGTAAAGGGAATGGGTTGAATTGCAGCCAACCAACGACCAAACCTTAAGGAGGATAAAATCAAAAAAGGAAGTTCAGGAATGTTCAGGGAGGATTCTATCTTATATACAAGTCTAGAGATGCAAAGAAATGGAACACTTGAGAGAGAAGAGCCTAAAATCTGCTTCCCAACTTGAAGCTGATGACAATGCAAAGAAAAGCTACAGGTACGAATCCGACATATCACAACGCTAGCCATGACAACTTTTCCCAACTTGGCATTACCATATTGACTTGCACTCTTATGACAAAGAAATCAAGCTGAAGACATTAAAGATTTCCTCATCATATATGCATTCAAATACTTTCAAAATTTCTTCTTAAGATATGTTATTTTATTGTTTCTTTTATAGTTATCTCATCTTAGGATGTGCACAATCATGCATTTGAAGACTAAAAGAACAAAAATAAAGAAAACAAATTTTGACGACCCTGTAAAGTGCTAAAGTGAAACAAACCACAAAACTATGACGATCATCGTATCTAAGGTGCATATAAAAAAACATATCAACTACAAGTTCTAAAATTATGAGGTACAACAGCTGAAAGAGGGAAAACCCATACTCTTTGTCACCAAGCTTCACTTGAGTTCCTCCATATTCAGGCAAGAGGACAGTATCTCCTTCTTTTACACTGACAGGTATCAATTTCCCCTCTATACCATGAGTCCCAGCACCCACCGCGACAACTTTTCCAGAGTTAAGCTAAAGTATCAAACGAGAGACATTCTTTGCAATGTGAAGAAATAAATAATGAAACATTTCAAGTTCTCGTATCAATCAGTAATAAAGGATAAAAGGAAAAACTGAGAAAATGTTTTACAAGACTAACCGCTGAACAAAGTAAATCACCTAGAAGACACACTTGACTATATTATAAATTTTGTGTCGCTTTATGTATACAAAATTGAAAATTCCCTCATAATTTATCAACCCAGAAACAGGAACCTATAGTTATCGTTTGAGTGCTGAAAAAATGGGTGAATCTCATCACTGAATACAGCCAATCACACTTATTTTCCTAGTGGGTATTGGGTTCGTTCAATTTTCTTCAGATTTCAAAATAAACAAACACATTGACCGCAAGAAGCAGAGAAATGAAGAAGAAAGTGGGTGTAGAGTAAGTAAGGGAATTGACCTTGGTAGCTTTCTCGGGAAGCAAAATGCCGGCATGGGTCTTGGACGGTGGGACGATTTTCTCGACCAAAACGCGATTTAGTAGTGGGATCAAACGCTTCGCCATCTGAGAAAGTAAAAAAGAAACCAACGATAGAGAGGGAGAGTCGGAGAGACTCGAGCACCAGGCCTCTTCTCTGAAGTCTGCGGTCTTTTTGGCTTTTGCTTAAAATCTAGGGTTTAGGAAGGGTTTATCAGTCGGCAGATGAAGGTACTTGGAAATCCTATCCGCGAGAAATTCTCCATCTTTTCTTCGGGGATCGTTTTGTAAAATCCTCCTCTTATCCCTCCGGAAGAGAATCGGTAAAGAAAGATTTTTTATTTTTATTTTCTAAGCAAGTTACTCAAGGATACAAGTTTTCGTGGGGGTGAGTTTCCGATATCATTTTAAAATAAACAAGTGCACACACGCTTAAATAGTAAATTTTATTATTAAAAAAAATTATTATAGATATAAAGACATTATATAAAAATAAATTTATAAATTAACGTAAATTTATAATATTTTTTAAATCTATTTTATAATAAAAATAATTTTATAATTTAATATATAATATCAAATCAAATCAAATCAGTTTGTAATTTATTTTTATATAATACTTTGTGGCTAAATTGAAAAAAAAAAAACAAATTTGTTAATATTAATCTTATATTTATTTATTTTAAAAAAAAAATACAATATTTATATCCTTTATGACTATAAATATCATTTTCTTAACATACATATAAATTCTATTGGCATGCTCGTCATGAGTAAATATTTCTTGATAATACAGTGGCTTCCACGTGCCTCCAGCTTCTGGCATAAGTCTCTCAGTAATTTTAGAAAGCATGCACATGATCATCATACTCCCTCCAACAACGTAAAAGAAAATTCTGAATGCCAAATTTTGGGCAAGGTTTTTGCTCTACATTTGGTCCAACCCTTTTATAATTTGATTTGTTTTCGTAAATAAGATGAGATAAAAATTTAAAATAAATAAAAATATTTTATAAAAATTTATTAATATATTTTTTATAATTTGAAAAAGTTTGTTTTGTAATTTTAAAAAATGAAATTATTTATTTTATTTTACATGAGAATTTAAAAAAAAAAAAAATAAAATAAGATGAAAATATTTATAAAAACAAACCAAGTCTAGGCTTGCTGTCTCTTATATCTTTTAATACATTTAAGAGGAGACTTCTGACTTTAAGACTTTTAATTTAAGGGTGACGCTGGGGACCGGTCCGGCTGTCCCCAGCGTCCAAAGCAGCCCAACACTAGTTGGGCTGCTTGATGATGAAAAACACATCAAAATAAAATAAAAAAATATAATTAAATAAAAAAATGAAGATTAAAAATATATTAAAAAAATAAAATGAACAAAACATAATAAAAAACATAATAAAAAACACAATAAAAAAATAAAATGAAGATGAATTTAATAAGGAATTCGGCCATAAAGTAGCCACGCCGCCGCCGGTGGCGGTGGGCGACACCGCCCACGCCATCGGGACCGGCGGACTCAGACGAGCTCACCCCTTCGACGGCGAGCTCCGGCGAGCTCCGGTGTGCCCCCGGCAGCCTTCAACCCGTTTCGGACCCGTACGGGTTGAAGGGGTGAGCTCGTCTGAGTCCGCCGGTCCCGATGGCGGGGGCGGTGTCGCCCACCGCCACCGGGGGCGGCGGGGCTGCTTTTAAGAAGGGGGGCAGACCGTCTGCCCCCCAGCTTCTGTCTTAATTTAAAGGCCGAAGATTATATCAATCAGATCACATACCTTTGACTATTATCTCTTATATATTGACTAAGCTCTCTAGATCAAAAAATAGTGTAGAAACTAGAAACTACATAGAAAAAAAAATGTTCATAGTTATTTTGCATCGAGTATATACTAAAAAATAAAGAAGCAGCTCTAATTTGAGATTGCGTTGAAAAATTATAAATAAAAAAAAAAATCATAAGAGCTTAACCACGTGGACTCTAGGGACAAAGTTGAGGACCATTCCTCGTAACTGCATTATGAGTTTGTATATATAAGCGTATCGATATTGGATTGGTTCATTTTAAAATATATATATATATAAATTTGTATATATATTAAAAAAATTTGGTCACATTTGATTATTAGTGAAAAAAAAAAGAAAAAAGAAATAAAAATACTCTTATTTTTTAAAAGTAAATAATAAATTAAAAATTTTCTCCAAATTTAAATATTAAGTGCTCGGTGCCTCATTCACGTAACTTTAAACATAACATGAGTTTCACATAAATATAAAATATTCAATATTATGTCTATTTCTCTAACCCATAATTAGGGAATGGTTAATGCTAGTGGTATGCATACCGCGGTAGCGTACTGTTAGTGTAAATTTATTATTATTATTTTTTATTATTTAAAAATATTTTAAAAAATTCTTCTTATAAAAAAATCTATATTTTTAAAATTTTTTAAAAAACATATCAATACACTAATAATTCATTCTTGATCATTAAATAAAATAAAATAAAATAAAATATTAAAATACATAAAATATATAAAAAAAAATGTCAAATTTGCTGGATATACTAACAATTTTTTTTTAGGAGACAGGTTAATGATAGAGCAATGCTACCCTTACAAAGGACGGGTTAAAATTTTTTGTTTTATTTTGTTTTTTCTTTATATATATTATCACTTTTTAATATTTTAAAAGAATAAAAAAAATCACAATATTAATAAAATATATAATTTTAATCATTATATAATTTTTTTTTAAATTTTAACCCTTACAGTCGGGAATCCCGACTGGATTCCCGTTTGTAAGGGTCAAATTTTTTTAATGGATATAATAATCTTAGTTGGTGCCGGTGGATTTTGTCATTATGACGCAATTAAGGCGTAGAAAACGTTAATTGGATTAGTTTTAATTAAATGTTGGAAGTTGGTGATGATGAAGTCTCGTGTCCTTTTTAATTAGTCATAGACAGCTAGCTATATCTAAGCTTTCATGTAATTATGGCACATTTGACCACCTTAATTAATAAACCTAACAACCTAAATCCTACCTACACAAATATTTATAATAAGATTATGACCACTGGTTATCATAATATATATATATATATATATATATACACACACACACACATATAATCTGCGACCTCTTACCATATAACTATCTATTTTAGTTATATTCAAATAAACTAGTAGTAGTTGTTGGGGGTTCATATAAAAAATAAAATAAATAAAGCTGCTAATAGTAATGATATCAAGGAATGAGTAATTATAGATACGCAACTATTTTTACAAGAGCAGTGATAAAGGCGCAATTCTTTTATATTTATAATTTTTAGTGTATTTAATTTTTTTAAAGTATTTTTTTAATATTTTTAATCATTAAAATATATATATAATTTTGTTAATATTCACATTTTTAATCATTAAGTAAAAATTAAAAATTAAAAATTAAAAATTAAAAATTAAAAATTAAAAATTAAAATATATATATATATAATAATTATAAAATAGTTGTAAGTCTATTATTTTTTTTTTACAATCTTTCATATAATCATATTTTCAAATAAAGATATTTATGAAAAATGTTGTTATTTTTATAAATTATTTTATAAAAAATATGATTATAAAAATAATTATATGTCTATCATTTTTCTCCCACCTTGAGATGTGACCAATATTGTATAAAATTAAAGCTTGTCCATCACCTGAGAAGAATGTGGCTAGCTAGCTAGCTAGCTGGAACCAATTAAGTTGTTAACGCCAAATTAATCAGCAATATTGTGCACTGATCAAGCAAAATATTATTTACAGCACTCTAGTCACCGGTCTCACGTTCGGTTCAAGATATATAGCCATTAAAATTGTTTCTGTTATTATAAGAAAATTATTTATTTATATGATCAATTATTTTCAACAAAATTAATAACTATTTTTAATTAAAATAAATTATAAATAATTTTTTTATCACAAATAATTAATCATAAAAATTCAATTTTCTTGTAATGTTTCTCAATCTCTCACAAACACAAACAGACATGTTTGTCTGGAGCCAAAGACCAAACCAAAGGAATAATAATAACAGATCAGAAATTAAGAGTTTGAAAGATGGAGATGAGTAAAGAAAGACAACAGATGGGTACTCACAACATGATTAAGTCCTAATACATTTAAAGCCCACAATATTCAATAATGAAAAGGTTTCGTGGAGATGTTATGTCCAAATGATGATAGCAGCAGCGACTTTGACTGAGAAAATAGAAAAAGCAAGCGAGACTAGAAAGGGGGAACATATAATCCAAAAAAAAACCTAGCTAATTGCTTGAAGACCAAATTATAATTCTTTGCCATAATCATGCCGCCTGTACTCATAACGACACATTATTGCCCATCTAAGAGGGTTTCACCTTTGCAGCTACGCACAGCTAATTGCTGCAATCCAATATTGCTCTCTCTCTCTCTCTCTCTCTCTCTCTCTGTCTGTCATGTGTGTGTATATATATTGTGTTTGAGTGCTAATTGGCAAGTAACTTAAGTATAGTACTCGAGAATTTCACACAGTCACCTTTTCTCTTTCTCGAACTAGGGTGGATCGTGCGGAAACCATGCAGGTTTTTTAAAGAAAAATCATAAGATCATCTAGCTTCAACTTGTATATGAAGACAGGATTTATTAAAAAATAAAATTATAAATCAAACCCAAATGGAGTACTCATGATCTCGAGTTTTTCATTGAATAAAATGCATATATGTGTACTGTATGCATAATGCACGCGTGTATATATAACTAGTAGGGGCAGTAATTGGTATTTGCGGGTAATTGTCTTCGTGTCATTAGGTAATTAAAACATTCGACTATACGTTCGTGTCGTATCAAGTAGTTATGGATATCCAATTATAAGACTCAACCCAACGGTTTGGATATAAAATTCTTCTTAATTTTTCTCAAATTTATTTTAATTTTATTATTATATTTTTTCAATTTTTTATACAAAATATAAATTCTTATATATATTTTAAATTTCAATACACTTTTTGTTAATTTTAATTTAATTTTTTTAATTTTAAAATAATAATAATATTAAAAAATAAATTAAATACATCTCAACTCATCTTATCTCTAAATTCAAATGAAAAATTAAACACATCAAGTCTTTAAATCATAACCTAACTCTTTAAATAATAAGTCATCACGCTTCCTTTTTTTTTTGTCATTGAGAAAGTCATCACGCCTCCGGTTTGACCAGTTAATAATTAGTTAACAATTTATCAACACGACATGTCGTGACGATTAATAATGCTATTGTCACATTGCACTCACCACAAAGCTCCCCACACATATCTAATAAGATAGGGTCATTCGAATTTTAAATTTGGAAATTCATATTTGAAATGTAAAATTTTTTAAAAATTTTTAAAGTAAAATTATTAAAATTATTTTTAAAAAAATAAAATTTCAAAACCAGGCCGAGTTTTTACTCGACCCAGATTAACAGACCTATCGTTGCATCACTTTATAATGTGTTGATGAAACCAACAATTGTGCGCAGTTCCTTCCAACAAAGAAGCAAGAACACGGCTACAATAAAAGCATAGTGGAATCCACATAGTTATAATTATGACTCACTTCAATCCATTTCATGTAAATAGATTGAATTAATATAATTTCACATAAAAATTAAAATCTATATTATTAACAGTCACAATATAAAAAATAATAATTAAACTATGCACTAACAACAAATATCAATATTTTCAAATTTTAACTTATAAGACAATCAATATTAGAACCCTGATATTAACAAATATAAGCATAGGTTCATAATTAAAATCCCCATAACAAAAAATATAAATATATTGAGAATTACCAATATTACAATTCAAAATAATAAAATAGTAATTGTGAGTAAAAATATATATGGATCATAACAGGTTTGTTTCGTAACGGATCAAACCCATTTTAATCCAAATTCAAAAATTATCAAACTCAAACTTGTTAATTTTGTATCTTATGTATGTTAAAATCATGGATCATATCAGATATTATCATCCTTATATAAAATTAATGAAAGTGAAACTAGGCAAGAGATCTAGTCTTACCGTATGTAAGTATTTAGTATGCCATCATAAGTCCCTCTCCCTTCCCTTATCATGTTATATCCCATTCTTCTGGCAATGTTGTTTTGTTTTGTTTTTTGTTTTTTTGTTTTTAAACCTTTTTATGGCAATCTAATGCTTAAATATAGGATGGTTAAGTGCTGTTATAAGACCGACTGCATACAAATCTGGGATTAGAAGATATCTGATCACTAGATTCAATACAACTTTATTGATCATAACGTACATTATTATAAAAGACTTATAATATATATATATATATTTAGAGCTTATACCTAACATTACTCATATATCTCTTATAAGGCGAAATTTAGAATACAATTAACAGTAAACAGGCGCGCATATAAATTTAATCTGATATGTATGATGAAATTATATATAAACCAATAATATTTACGGTACAATTTAGTAGCTAGCTAGGTATGAGGATTTTTGGGTTGCTTTACGTTTTTTTTTTTTTTTTTGGGTGCTAAATTCATCAAGTGACCATGACTTTCATGACCTGATGATCATCTTTCTTCTAAAATAAATAATAAATAAAGAGGGAAAAAAGCGACAAAAAACATAATCATTTCTTGTAAGAAAGAAGGAGACCACTACGTATACGTTCTGATATTCATCACCCCCACCTCTTTACGGCCCACCCTCTTGATCTGCCTCCTCCACCTTAATTTCTAATTTCCATTACAATTACAAACCTCATCTCTTAATTTTTCATTGATTAAACATTTTGTCGATAGAAAAATGAAAAGCAACAGCAGCTGCATACCGGTTGTTTGAACAAAAAAAATAATAATAAATAATAATAATAATAAATTAATATAATAAGAGTATGTAGCAATATAATGACTACTAGTCTACTAGTGTCAATTACTCTCCTTGTTAATATATAATTTTCTTTTCTTCTGTTTGTTTAAGGTACGTATATCATGTGGCCAATGGTCTAATCATGATACTTTATAAAGACTAAATCTATATATATATATATATATATATATATATATATATCTTTACAAGTTTTTCAACCCCAGCATGTTTTTATTTTTTCAAAATAACCCTAGCGCTGCTAGCTAGCTAGCTCGCTCCATCCCGCATGCATGCGTGCTTATAATTTCTAAACAAATGACATTATATTTCCCTCTTATTACAAACTACTACGTATATCTATGAGATATTGGATCGATCGGCCTGTATATATATTCTAATTCAGAAACTCTTTTAACGTTTTCAGTTCCCCGCCCAGGTTGACTTGATCTTAAATTGATCATAACATTATACATTATTACTCAATAAAATCATCACAATCCTTCCAACTTGTAAATATTAATTCTCGAGCATATGTGGATTATTCTTTCTTTCATAAGACCTTTTTTTTTTCTTTTATAAGGCTTTGCCATTTTGTCATTCATTTTGTTTTTAAAGATCCCGTATACAGTATTGATACCATTTTTTTTCCTATTGTTCAGTAAATGTTATTGAGGATTAGTGATGGAAGCTTATATTATGTACATTGTGATTGAGGATGTAGCTTATATACTTTGTTCAGATCTAGGAGGAGTTTGCTTTTGACAAATAATTCCCATTTTTGAATTCCAATTAAAAAAAAAAAAAAAAAAAACAGAATTACAAAATGTTTGGATTCCTCTTACTGCCATATTCACATTATCTAATGTGTACGTTTGGGTAGTAGAAGTGTTGAAAAAAGTTATAAACAGAAATGCAAAGATAATAATAGAATATTGAATAATAGGATAAAATAATGAATAATAATATATAATATATAATAAATAATAATAAAATAATAAATAATATTGAAGTATTATAAAAATACTTAAAATATTCTTACTTTCCAAATTTAGCATGGTCTCAAGACTTGAAATTATCTGCCGTATTCCCATAATAATATAACTATTTCCATAAATTTTTCGCTTAAGTTTATATTTGGATGCTAAAAATGATTTCAAATTATCAGTGAATACAGTGAAAAAATAATAATTATTTGTAAATAGTTTGTAAATAATAGTAGAGTAGTCTACACTTACAAAAGCATTAATTTTCACATAAATGCAGAGCCAAACGCCACTTTTTCAGGATTCAAACGTCCTTTTACCCCTGGACAACTTTTGAGGGAAAGGAAAGTGCCTGCCTTTGTGTATAGAACAGAGAAGACAATATTGTCATTAGGAATAGGCAAGATATGCATTTGGCAAAACCCAAGTAAAAAACACAAATAAAATGATTCTATCTCGGATGACCCAAAATCGATGTAGTGTGAGAACTTAGCTAGCTAGTGATCAAGCAGAGCTTTTCTTTTCATTAGGGAAACTGAGAGAAACCACTCCCTTTTCCTTTCTTTCCCAACAGAAATAAGCTCTGAAATCAGTAGCAAAAGTTGTTTCCAATAACACCCTCTGCACCATTTTTCTTTTATTTATAGAAACCAGGCAGCAAGCCCTATGCATTTTGACTCTCATAACCCTCTCATTTTGACTTGGCTCTTCTCTTCAAACTCCAAGGTCCCTAAACAAAACAAAACAAAACAAAAAAAACCCCAAAAAGGTTCTTTCATAATATAATCCTCAGCCATCTGAAAGTACAGCCCCACCTCAAAAAAACCACCCATCTTCGATCGATCAGTCTTCTAAGAGAAAGGAAGAAGAGCAAGACAAAGAGATGATTTGGGTTCTGCGCAAGATCAAACGGATGGGTCTGAGAACGAAGTTAGCATGCTTGTCTCTGCTTCTGCTGATGCTATTACAGTTTGAGGCTCCATGTTTTGTCGATGGGGCTGAAAGAAGATTCAAAGGTGGGTCTGGTTCTGAGCACAATTCTGTAAAACCCCATGGCAGTACTGGGTTTAGATCAGGAAACGCAGGCCGCAAAGATGGTGATGAGGTTTTTGGTGCTGATAAGAGAAAAGTCTACACAGGCCCGAATCCTCTTCACAATAGATGAGTAATTTTAGTAGAGAAACGTCCTGCCATCTTCATATTTTCAAGCTATCAAAACTTTCTTTCTTCATTTTTTTTTAATTCTGATTTTTAAGAGCATTTTCATGATGCTTGAGGCGGCCTTTGAATGTTTCAAGCAGTCTTATATAAGATGTATATGAAAGTTTAGGTTTGAGATTTTTGGTGAGGAAATATACTTATAATTTGTTAATATTATAAGGGAAGAAGTCGTAGTACTATTTCTTATATAATATTTCGTGAACATTAATGCCATTAATAGGGTTGTTGGTGTGAATGAATATTGTTGTGTTTTTGCTCTACCTGGTAATTGCTGATCTTATTCTCTGAGTCTGCTGTTGCTCTCCATTCCCACTATTCGTGTAAAAAAGGGATCTTTCTGATCAGTAAACACTTTTCTTTGTTCTGATAAATTTATAATCTCAGATCGTTAGTTTTTCCAAATCTAGCAACGCTTATAATTAGCATGTTCGTTATGATCATGTATCTATAGACATATTTGTATTTATGTATGTATGTATGTATATATGCATGGATGCATGTATGCATAAGATGCTTTATGTCTGCACTCTGCAGCCTCATATGAAGAAGGATTTCATAGATTTAAATCTTGATGTCCATCAACATGCATTTGCTAGCTGATCTATGCACCAGACGGCTATTTTTGTATACACATTAGAGATCTCATCACTTTTACATCAAGATAGGATGACTTTCGGCCATAGATTGCATATTTGTCGACAGTTTATTTATTTATTTTATTTAAAAAATAATAATAATAATAATAATAACAGCCATGAAGTAATAAGCTTGAGTAGTAACATTTGAACTGTCAAAAGACAGCCATTTTAATTTTTCTGTCTTGAATGATTATGAAGCGGTCCCACTGTAAGTTTGATTGATATTTTGCCAACCCCACATGTCCACTACTATTGCATAATGAGTTTTCTACCTACAAATAAATAAAACCAATAATCTCCTAATTGTATAGTGTATAGTGTATAGTGTATAGTGTATACTTCTCTCTATCATTTATTGAATTAATATTGGCTCTTTTTCTTCTTCTTCTTCTTTTTTCCCCAGTTTTCCTTTCCAACACGTTTGTGTAACAAAAAAATAGTTTAATCGTGAGGATTTTCCCAACATTTTAGAACGTTTATCTATCTTCTTCGATTTACTGATTGCATGATGTTTTGAAAGTACATGGTTTTAATGCGAGGAGAGAAACGTTCAACCATTTATTCATGTGATTCTTTCTTTTATCATACTTCCTCAAATCACTGTGACTTAATTCATGTCTTAATTAAATTTTCTAATTGAGTAATATTAAATACAGTTTTAAATTATGCAGGCGTCGCATAGTTACTTATTTTTAAAAATAAGGAGTTAAACCACTCAAAAATTAGTTTTTCATATGAACATCCTATTTATTCATTATTTTCAAAAGAAGTGCGATACTTGTGTGCACTAATTTATGATTGTAAATATCATTTCTTTTTCTATTCTGCTTAGCTACCCGTATAGTTTTCTCGAACTTGACTTCTTGCTTTAATATGATCATCTGGCCAGCAGATTAGTACTGTTACTAATTTGTTAAAATCTCTTCAATCAGACACTACGTGGCCCGTGTAAATAATTAGGAAATTAAAACAAAAATCAATAATATTGAAGGAATTTCTCTTTGGCTTTTACCTAATTAACTTTAAAAGCGAATTTTGCTTAACACTGAAAAATAGGATTTAAAGATAAAGGGAAGGTTTACCTTCCAGTTTACCTATGGCGAAGAAAGGGGAAAAATAACAACTCCCCCTCCCCCCTTCCAAAATAACACGTTTTTATGTCTCATTTGTAATATAGCAAGCCAAACAACTCCCCCTCCCCCTCCCAAAATAAAAAATAAATAAAATAAGTGGAACGTCATTTTCCATGCATGAGAAAAGTCATACTCAGCACGTACAGAAGAAGTACAAAAACATTGCTTGCTTTGGAAAATATACATGATTTATAATAACGCGTTCTATCTACACTTGCTTTTAATTAAGTATATCATGTGTATGTTTGGAATTGTAGTAGGATATATAGTTTATAATTTTATTTTTTATTATTTATAACTTAAATAATAAGTACTATATTTTAAAAATTATTTATTATTTGATAAACATGTATTTAAAGTACTTTTAAAATTAGTTACAATAATTTTTTAAAAATATACAATTATCCTTATGAACTTTTTGATAAAAATTCTAATTTTATGCTTCTTGAAAAAAATGATTTTCAGCTTTTGTAATCGACTAAAGTATTTTTATAAAATTATCAAACATGTTATTTTTTCTTTAAATAATTTTAATTGCTTAAAATAATTTTAAGTTTCGAAACGCGATCCCAAACAGATTATATATATGCACGGTTTTGCGAGTAATCTCCAAGGGATATTGCATATCATCACATATCACGCATTTCATAAATTTTACTATTATTTTTTATTTTATTCTATTCTTGTTAAATTAATTGAGTTATTCTACCTATCATCCATATATTACATATTCATAATAATATTAATTAATTAATTAATTAAACTAAATATAATATATAATGTGTGAAGAAGATAAATCGAAGAGTGGTGTATGTAGCCCGAAGATCTCACAAGAAGGCAAAAAAAAGTTTTTCCTTTTTTTTTTTAATTTGTTTTCATTCATTTTTTTGGTATGCTTAATTTAAAAAAAAAAAGGAAAAAAACATAATATCAATAAAAAATACTTCTTTAATTGCTAAATAATAAAAAAAAATTGTTAATGGGAGAAATATTTGAGACAGAAAACATCTCTCTAAATAGAATTATTCAAAAGAAGAGAAAGGAGATAGAACTGGGACACATAAATGAGGGGTAAGGTACTTGAGGGTATAGCTGGGTCCATATTCATACAAGTTCTAAAAGGAAAGGATCCTTTGTCTACACGGCATGGCCTTAGTCATGCATCTATGTTGTTTTTTATTTGTTTTGTTTTTAGCATTAGCTAACAACAACATTGTTTGCAAGGCAAAGACTTTTTGTCCATTTCCCAGGACCACTTATACCCAATGTATCAAGAAAACAAAAGAAAAGATAAGAAGTTGGATTTAGGAATTGACTTTCAGATTTCGTGTCATGGGTCTGTGTTTTAAGGAAAATTTTAAATGTAAAAAATAATGTGCATTAATATTGAGATAAAAAATAATTTTAATAAAATATTTATATTTACAATTAAAAAAATATAAAAATAACTAATCAGAATATACATATACATGTATAAGTATATAATATTACTTATATATAGCATTCTTCGTGTTTTAAGTAGATCAAATATTGCATTTTCAATTTGAAGCATTCCCACCAGTCCTACGATTTTGATTTTGATTTTGATTTTGAGCCACCATTCCTACAATTTGTAAATGATTACATAGAAACTAGATGGTTTCTCTACCCAAATATAAAAATAAAAATAAAAATAAAAATAAAAATAAAATAACATACCTTTATAAAATATTCTGATTTTTAAAAATAATGATGTAAAATATGTAACGAAATATGAGGCATTTATGATGATTCAATAAATCATTTTTCAAGGTTGTAGAGATGCGTGCGCTTCTTCTAGATCCATGATCTATCCATCCAACGTTGGACAAAATAGAACGCACGAAATCTCCGAATTCAACTTTGGTAGAAGTTTGGTGGGTGACCTGTGAAATGTCGAGTAGAATTATTTATATATTATATCTTTATCTTTCAACAGTTGAGCAAAGCTCACATGGTACAGTACTTCAGTAATCTGGACAATATTATTTAAGTAGTGCTAGAGTGAATCTACACTTAACATACTCACACTCATAGAATATTATTCATATAAATAGTATTTTATGAGTGTGAGTGTACTGAGACTCTATAATTTTTCATATTACTTATAGCACATAAAATTGGACTTCTTTACTATTTAAATAATAGACAGATAAAATTGGATTTCTTTATACATTTATATAAATAGTAAAAATATTATTTATATGAGTGAGATTTGTACAAGTCAAACTTATACTCAAAAATGCTAAAAAATAAACTCTATTTTAAAATAAACTTTACTAAAATATTCTTATTTACAAATAAAAAAAATTTAAAATCTTAAAATCTCATTTTATTTACTCATGAAACGAGAGCGTTTTAATTAATTTTACAATATAATTTACAAATATAGCCAGCAACAAAAATTATTCACACTAATAAGGAGCCACATGCTACCTAACTGTTGCACAGCTCAAAAACTAATTTCCAACCCATACAATAAAAAAAATATTATATTCATTATTCTCACACTACATATCATACATAATTTCTTAATTTTTCCTCTTATCAAATATATAGTATACAGATAATGAGTACAAGACTTCAACTTAGTTTAAGAAGAATAAAATTTTAGAAGAAATAAAAAATAAGTGGTGTAAGGTGTGTAAAGATAATGAAACTCGTACAATAAAACACCGAGAAAAAAGCTTAAAGAAGTAACCATCGGGTCTAAATAGGGACAGGGTACTCAAATTGTAACAGAGCATATCACCCAATCAATGATTTTTGTGGGTTATCTTTTGTTCTGTGCTGAATTGGTCCTTCCAGTTCCCAATTGGGTTTAGGATGTCATCACTGACCAAATTGTTTTCCCTTTAAAAGCCTGAGGAAAAAGCCTCAGGGCCGACCAGCCACTCAGCGCATTTAAGGTGGCTTTTCAATGCACCAATTTGTTTGAAGTCCATGCGAAGCCATTGATCACCTACGCTACGCTTTCTATCCCACCACCTACCCTCATTCAACTAGAAAGTGACCGCCTGTATTTTACCAATTAAAAAAAAAAAAGTTGTAACGTATAGAATGTTTTCATTTCGAAGTGTGTGAGTGTGACCATCTTTGAAGACGTTTAATGGCCCTCTTTGAAGACGTCTAAAGCTTCTTTAGACAATAGTAGGGCCTCTTTTTATTTTCACAAATCCATTTTACTTAATTATTATAAATTTTTAAATTTTCATATAAAATAAAATAATTAATTCAAAATTTTCAAATTTCAAAATAATTATAATATTAAAAAGTATTTTAATAATATTTTATTTAATTTTCACTTTTTATCTCAATTTATCTCATATAATTTTATTTACGAAAATAAAGTAGGCCGCTGAGACAGTCAGACTTCTATTCTGATTTTAATACTTGCTAAGCTCAAACTTTGCCCCCGCTGAGCGTGGGAATATATATATATATATATATATATTTTTTTTTTTTTGAAAAAAAATAAAAAAAATAAAAAAATTATGATAGCATTTCCTAGCACCCGTAAATACGGAACTTGACAAGACCTTTATAACCTATCGTGACATCGTCTACGGAAACCTTATTCTGCATTTGAAATGTCCAAGTGGTGCCTTAAATTATTCAAAATTCCGAAGTTCATGATATTCTTATACTTTCTTTACTATTATTTAATTCTTTAATTCTTTTTTCTTTTTAAATATGAATTAAAAAGTCAAAATATGACTTTCTTGCATGATTAAAAAATAAATTAACCCAATCAACTAATATAATCATGTAATTAAATTAAAAATAAATTCAATTTTATAAATATTAATTATTTGTTATAAAATTAAAAAGAAAACTACTACTATTGCAAGAGAAATATAAAATAAACTCTTAAGAAACTCTCTGAAACTCTCTTTCTCTCTCTATATTTTCTTATGAATTTCATTACAACTGAAACCTTTATTTATAGACTTTGAAATTACTATGCAAGTTATTATACAAGTCACTATACAAAATTTAAAATAATAGTGGTGGGGTCATTCACATAATTTTAGTTGTGGGACGAGGGCGACTGTCATCGCATTTAATTCATTACACTCCCTCTTGAATGACCACCCATAGAAAATCTGCCTCGTTAAAACCTTGCCAAAGAAAAACTCAGTGGGAACAAAAACCAATGCCGAAGGAAAAAGAGTACAGTCTTCTTATGTATCCACAAGTGCTTTAAGATTGCCTCATTAAAACTTTGCAAAGGAAAATCTAGTGGGACAAAACTTTAGCGAAGAAAAAAGAGTACAATCAGCACAAGTTTTCAGAACTTTTACTCCCCCTGGAAAGTGCATGACGATAGATTTTTGAGTTTTCACATTTTAATATTCTGCATAATTTTTTTGAATGTCGCAATTGGTGGTGCTTTCGTGAATAAATCTGCCAGATTATCACTTGATCGTATCTTTGATATATCCTCCTTTGATTTGAATGATACAAGCAGCATTATTTTCGTATAAAATTGTTCAGCTATCACTGATTATGAAATACCACACTTTTCTTGGATATGTTGAGTCATTGATCTCAGCCAAATATAATCTCGACTTGTTTCATGAATTGCAATAATCTCTGAGTGATTTGAAGATGAAAAATAATATCTAGTTGCACATTTAATAGAAATCTGATACCTGCAGTAATACTTAAACTCCCCCTGATAATATGAATTAGTGTTTCAAGTAATAAGCAAACATTATTTCAGCATATATAACAGATTACGAATTCAAACATAATTTCCATCTAAATAATGCATTAGAGAGAACATGATAATATTTTCATCTAAATTTTCTCTCCCTCATTCGGCGTTATTAGGGAGAACTTGTTTATATACGGCGGAAATAATATTGGAAATCATTCATGTATGATAAAAGCTGTAAAAGTTTTGAGATCTAATATTATCGGTTCGGCGGAAAATCAAATCCGCTTGACATTGTGGACAAACAAGATCTTGAAGAGATTTGAAAGTTTCGGGTTGTTGCTTAAATATAACCAATTTTACCATTGGTTTACTCCAGTAAAAAGATCTTACATTCCTCATTGATTCAGTTATTATTCATCCAGAACGATATTATGTCTGATAAAAATTCTAATGTCTCAGATTTAAACCATGAACCTTTTATACCTCAACCATTTATATTTTCTCCTGAGGCTGTAAACACTATGATAGGAACAAAGATATATCTTTCTAGTAAATCTGATCGTGAAATTGTTGCAGCATCAAGAACTCTCAGTGCTCAATATGTTGCCTCTCTTACAACCATGTCTCAGAGGCTATTCGCGAGAACGAGTGAGGTTGATCATCTTAAAACTCAAATATCTGAATTGCATCAAACGCTTGCAACTAAAGATAGAAAAAATAAAGATTTACGACAAGAAAACAATGAGCTGAAAAAACTTGTAGACTGGTATTCTCATGACCTGAAAACACGAGTAGAAGAGCTAGAACGAGAGAGAGTTCAGATACAAAGTCAACAACAGCAGCTAACGGCAGATGTTCAGCGTTTACAAGAAAATCGGGATAGCTGTCATTAATCTCGCTGGCTTTTGAAATTATGCATCCAGCATATCTTGTAAAGTGAGATTTGAAGAGATAATGGTTTGTCTTGTTCTTATTTCCATTTCCATAAAAACCGTCTTTAGCTTCACTTAGTACACATCAAATCTTCTTCTCATATCTATAATTCATCTGTATCTGTATTCTTATTTTACAAATTTCCAATGGCTCATCAATTTCCTTTTACTATTTCTCACGATCAATATATGAGATGTCCTTCACCTCAATTATAAATTATTCCTGCATCTTCCGCAGGTGCCATGTTGCAGCAAGCGAATGATTTGGCTAATAAGTCAGATCGTGAAGCCGTTTATGAGCTGGTGACTCTCGGCACCCAATACTCCTCCTCTATTGTTGGATTTTCCAACCGATTACAATCCAAAAATCGTGAGATTGATGAACTTAACGAGAAGGTTTCCGTACTTCAACGACTCGTTCAAGAGTCTAACAGAAAAATTGCAGACTTAAAGCAAGAGAATAAAGATTTAAAATCATTACTTACCTCTTCATTTCGGCTGCCTAATCCTTTAGATAAGGATGGTATGTTACTTTATGAAGAGCAAATACATTTTAGAGATGAGGCTAGAAGTCTCAAATTCTTGTAACTCATCTATCAATTGAATAATAAGATCTTTTCTTTTCAAATGCATTCCTTAAATTTATAACAGCCCTTGTGATCTCTTCAGGAGTTCTAACAAGGTAAATCATCAATGTAAACTGCAATAATGACAAATCCAGATTCTGATAAAACACATGGACATATAGGATTATTCTTAAATCCTTCTTTTAATAGATACTCGTTGATTCAATTATACCACATGCGTTCGGATTGCTTTAACCCATATAAAAATATTTGAAACTTTATAAAGTACATACTCCTAAATGTACTTGGATTAGATGCTTCAAGTATCGTATATCTTTATATATGTAATGATCTAATGATCCTTATAAAGATGCAGTGACCACATTCATTAACTGCATATCTAATTCTTTTGTAATAACCAAATCGATTAAAAATATAAATGTGATTGCATTCATAATAAGGAAATATGTTTCCTCATAACTGCTCTCGGGTTTCTGCAGGAAATCTTGTGCGACAAATTATACCGCACAATTTCATTTCGCATTACGCTTTTGTATAAATACTCATTTATATTTTATAGGCATTACACCTTTTGTTGTTTGGACAACAGGCCCAAATAGCTCTCACTTTGCTAGCGATTTTAATTCGGTTTCAATAACTGCTTTCTATTTTAGCCAATCATTTCTACGTCGATATTTTTTGATGGTTTTTGGCTCACTTTCTTCATTACTTCTGGTAATGTCAAGTGTTATCATATATGTTATCGACAACAGATTTATTTCTATCCATAAATTTTTCAGTATTCATGAAATGTATCGAGATCTCATTGTTCCTCTTCAGGAAAAAACATTTCATGAAACACCTCTACAGGAGGTTCCTCTTCAGGAGGTTTGTACTTTTCAGGAATTTTCTCTTCAGGAGTTATACTTTTCAGGAGTTATACTCTTCAGGAGTTACCTCTTCAGGAGGTTTCTTCTTCATGAGGATTATATTTTATACAGAAAATACAGTCTCTTCATAAGCACTGATTTTTTTTTTCTTTTATGCACCAATAGGTTTTCAACGTTTCAGGCGTATCTTAGACTCATTTATTGCTGTTTTAACAACTCGTCCTTCGGAGATTTCAATTATTGCTTAAGCATTAACAGCAGCAATATATGATTTTACAACACTTTTAATGTCAGTAAATACATCATGTAATTGATTTGCAACACTTTGCAGATAGATAATCCTCTGAACTTCTGGTTCACATTTATTTGTAAGAGGATCAAATTTAGACAGGGTTTTATTATCCCAAATAATTTCTATCGTACTTCAGACACCGATATTTCATTATTTCAAAACATGATGAAACATTAATAAGCTTATATATAAAAGCTTATCAAGTGCTTGGCCATACAACAGAAACTGACCATTGTTCAGTCATACCACATCTATAACAAACATCTTCATCTTTCTATGAAAAGTTATTCTGAGGGCCTTTACCGTTCTCTGAGTTGGATCACTTCTAGTGATATGATATATTTTTATCATCTTTAGTGTTATCGCTTTTGGAACCAACACTTCTATAGTTTTTCTACCACGTCTACGCCCTTAATTCCTTTGAAAGGATGCACCGTTCACTTCTAAGAATTGTGTAAATTCAATATCATTAATAGGACGTAACTGGTGATTTATTAACAAAAACTCATTATTTAGCTCAATCGCTGGAAGACAAAATAAAAATTTAGAATATTTGTTGAACTTTCACTCTCGATATTGCTACTGCAGGAGCACATTCGAAATATGAAAAATAATATGTCTTCTTTTATATATCATCATCAGTGATATTTTCACTGCATAATTTTAATATTGAGCTGATTTTAAAGAGTGCAAAATATTCAATGCTACTCTTAAAATCTTGCAACTTCAGGTGTAATAAATCATAATGATCTTTTGAGAGGATTACATCTTCTGGTGTTCATATCTCTATCTTAATTCATTTCACACAGTATAATAATTTTTCATAATGAGATATATAGCACGGTCCTTCAGGGACACATGATTTTCTTCTATGATTGTATCTCCCAAATTCATCATCATATCCAAATGGATCTCATCAAGGATCCTGGATATAGAACTTTTTTCAGAAATGTCAATAATAATAAATTTCAATATTTGACATTATATCACAAAAATAAATTTGTGAATTTAAGAAATATATTCACGTTATCATCAGAATAAAAGTAGAATTTTATCAAGTAATATTTAGCAATATTATCTTTAATATTTATCTCGAGGACTGCAAATAATATATTGAAAAACTTACTTAAAATAGGAGACCACTAGTTTCAGTATCGGTAGAATCTCATGCTGATAACGTGTTATAAAATTAAAAAGAAAACTACTACTATTGCAAGAGAAATATAAAAGAAACTCTTAAGAAACTTTATGAAACTTTCTTCTCTTTCTATATTTTCTTATGAATTTCATTACAACTGAAAAAGCTTTGAAATTACTATACAAATCACTATGCAAATCACTATACAAAATTTAAAATAATAGTAGTGGAATCATTCACATAATTTTAGTGGTGGAACAGGAACGGCTACCGTCGCATTTAATTCATTACATCCTTTTAATCTTTGAGTCAATTTTTGTAGAATTAAATTGGTTTTTTGTTAAATTATATGAGATTAATTAAATTTATTTTTTTTAAATTATACAAGATCATGTTCTGAATTTTTAATCTCAATTCCAAGAGGGAAAAAAAAAACTGCATAGTAAAACAGTAATAGAAAGCCGTAAGAATAGTCATTAATCTTATTCAAATGGCTTTTTTTTTTGTCGTGGGTATGATCGGATCAAGCTAGCAATGTGTGGGGCACATGTTTGCGGTCATTGTCTTAATTAAATTGCACATGGTCCCGAGAGTACTGAATCCCAAATTTGCACCCTTTTCCATGGCATTTTGCAGTTAATCAGGATCCATAATTCAAAAGAGGGCCATCTCCGATATGCCACATATATCTGCGCCGCGTCGTGCTACGTACAGTCCCCATAAGGGGCCTGTGCGAGCGCACGAAGAGGATGTTTAAGACTAGGTTTTAAAACAAAGCATTCTCAAACATTTTAAAATATTTTTTACTATTATTTATTATTTTATTATTATTTTTTACTTACTTTTATTATTATTTAATATTTTATTATTATTTTTTACTATTATTTACAAGCATTCTCCAATACTCAACATCCAAACATAACCTAAATAATTTTGTTACAATTTTATTCAAATGTTAATAATATCCCTCTTTTCATCTTTTTGCCTTACGGCAATTTACTCTTTCTTTCTTATCTGAGTGATTGAGTTCTCTTTTCTGGTCTTGCCAGAACGCAGGCCAGCTTAAAATTTCATCACCGTCGTTCATTTTTCGAGCTTTGTCCGGCACAATCCAGACTTTCTCCTTTGAAGCACTGTTTGCTGGAATCAAAACCTGAAAAGGAACAAACACCACCAAGAACCATTTTAATTCCAAAACAGACGCCAGCAAATAGTGCTTTGATTCCAAGTTCTGATTATAAACCTGGAAAGCACTATATCAGGATTATTCCAGGTTCTGATTATAAACCATTTTATACCCTTAACTTCAAAGCAAAATTAACCAAAGATGAGAATCGACATGGGCAAAAGTCAAATTGATCAAACCCATTAAAATCGAAGATTAAAAAAAAACTCAAATTGAAATCAAAAGATAAAAACAGACCAAAAATTAACCCATGTCGATAAACTAGAAGAAACCCAACCGAAGTCCAAAACTGAAAATTAATTATAAACCAAAACAGAGCCATGAAGAAATTGAACTTAGAATCGAACTCCCAAATCTAAAATCAACCAAAACCTAGATAAAATAACTGGAAAAAAAAATCCAAAAACACCCACCAAAACAAACTGTCTTTTAAGTAGAATAACAAATGCAAGCACACAAGGTCTGCATATCAACTGTCCTAAATCATGCTAGACACCGATCACTCCAAAATTATTGAACCTTTTTATGTTCTTAGAACAACGGTGGTAAACTGTAAACCAAGGTGAACAAGAGAGCATAAATTGTTTGAAGTAGGTGAAATGCACTTTGCGGCATGGTTGTTTTACAGAACACAGAAAGAACTCCTTTTTGAGAGAGAGAAAAGGGGGGGGGGGGGGAGGGAGAGGAAAGGTAAGAGTATTTAGAGAGGGGGAAAAGCCTTACGGGTTCAAGCTTGAAATAATGTGGGATGAAACGATCCATTTCTGTTAAATGAAACGAATCGTTTCATTTTTTCGTGCATACGCAGTCCCCCATTCGGGACTGCACTAAGAATTTCTCATCTGTGCCCAGTGTGACCCAGAAAGAAATCTATCAACAACAAAAAATAATAATAATAATAATAATTAAAGGTTTCCTAAATCATCGAAGGTCACTAAAATATAAGATCTCCAGGCCAGTATTTTGTATAGTACACATGACAATGAGTAATGCTACGTACAGTCTCCAAAATGGGGGACTAATAAGGACTGCAATGCAAGCCTAGTTTTAATAAGGACTGCAATACAAGTCTCTGAGCAATAATATCATTTTTTAAATAATATTTTTTTCCCTTTTATCCTCATTTATTAATGGGACTGCAATGCAGTCCACCAAGACTGCAATTAGAATTTCTCTTATTTTATTAAAATCTCCATGGTAGGTTCCGTGCTCAGAGACTTGTCTAAAAGAATGAGAAGATGCAAGTGTATATTGGTGTAAAGCTAGTACCTCATAGCTTGGAGGCGCGAGCTGTGATTTTACTCAAGGCAATTGCGGTCTTTGAGCCAGATGGGCGTCCCAGATGCTTAGAGATAAATTCCCCAGCCAACATGAGCTTACCAAGATTCACATTTGTCTTCACACCCATCCCATCTAGCATGTACACAACATCCTCAGTTGCAACATTTCCAGATGCACCCTTGGCATAGGGGCAGCCCCCAAGACCAGAAACTGATGAATCGACTGTGCTTATCCCCATCTGTGAAGAAAATCAACACGACAAATCTAACATAGCTTTTAAAACTATCATATAACTTTATTCAGTAATAAATTTAGAAACTTGGTTCAATTCTAAAAATATGCATCAGAAATAAATTAACTAATAAACAAAGAAGAAAAAAATGAGGGAGAAAAAAATTGAAAGTGACTAAAAAAAACGCAGCCGACCAGATAACCAATAATATGAATATATAAAAAACTGGTTCTTGAATTTATGGAGATTATTCCAGCATGATGTTCTTGGCTATATATCACCCACTTTCTAGGCCCATAACGTCCCCAGACATTCCACATGAAAACTCGCACAATTTATCACGTATTTAACTGTTATGTTAACAAATGGGACTGTCTACATATTGCATCCTACGCTTATGAGCACAGCATTGTAAATGATACCGCCTTCATGTAAGGTCTTCGTAGCAAACTAGCACAAACTAGCAGTAAAGACAATTTAAAAAAAAAAAAAAAAGGCACCACAATCAACTTCATAGGGATTTCATGAGCTTAATCCAGTTGTTTCAAGTGTCAGACAAAACACCAGAATATGATGAGCATCCGCACACATGGTTTTGCTTTAATGAAGAAATCAAGATGAAAAAATTGCTTACCTGGAGGGATACGAGTATATTTGACAGAGCTTGGCCATAAGTGTCATGAAAGTGGACAGCAAGTTTATCAACTGGGACAAAACCCATAACAGCTTCAAGCATTGGAATGACAGTACCTGGAAAGATAAAAACACACAAGGAAACACCACATAAGGTCCCTTTTAATAAAAATGCAAAAGAACTCATGAGACGCAAGTTAACATAACTCCAAAATGAGTAAGGCTTAGCAATATATGCTCAGTTCAAAATGTCCACTAATATATTCATATCAAGACAGCTGACATGTCAGTTGCTTGCTTGAGACAGGACTAAATTTACTTCATAGTAAATGCATTTGACTAATAACACTATGGTATGAGGCTGCTTGAATTAGTGAATTCCACTGCTTTGATAACATTGTTACATTGTAAGAGCATATCAAAATTGTAACGATTCAACATGATGGCTCACAAATTTTATCTCCAACTTAGGTACATCATCAACATTCTTGTAAAAAAGGTTTAATTTGACGACTTTCCTCCAGCCTAATGGTTGCCAATTTCAATCGCCAACCATTTGCTTCAAGCATGAGAGGTACACAAGGTCCTCACAATTCATATTGATGCTCATTCTCAACATTTTAATGTTTTCATTCTTTGCTCCACCTCCCTCCCTCGTACATTCAATGTTCTCCAATTCCTTGATAAACCACTCAAATTTCAATGGTCTTTGGTCTCTACTAAACCCTTTCGAGCAAGGCAGGTGTTAAAATAGCTAGATTTTCCTGATCAGGTTCTCTAGTTGTTTTCCCTAACATTCTTACCTCTCCTCCCACCTTCCTTCCTTTCCCTCCAACCTAATCATTTCCAGAGCTGCATCAGCCAATTCTTCCACTCGCACTCCAAACCTCCACTCTACGTCTTTTTCCTTAGCTCTTCAGCTCCATTCATCCAAACCAGGACCCAATTCATGGTATCAGAGCAATATGACTTTGGGTAAACCATGAATGTCCTAGGAAAAATGATCACATGGTATTAAGATAGGTTTTGATTTGATTGAGAAAGGCTTAAATTCTGGAAAAGATTGGGTCAAGTTGGTTTCTCTCATGGAATTGTGAATGTCTGGGATTTCAAAAATCAAAATTTCTATGGTAGATTACGTGATAGGAGTAGAAATTGACAATTGGTTGATGTCGGAATCATTAGTGGCAAGGTCAGATTGATAAGGAAGCGTGATAACTATTTTATTGACTTTGGAGTGGTGAGGTTTATTGTATGGTGGTATATAGAGATGTAAGGCATACATGGATTCCTAAAGTCCTTATGGTGAAATTTGACGAAAACCTTGCTGGATTATATCAAGTGGTAAAGAATTTCTCTTTCAAAGTTGAGAATTTGAGGTTAACCGATCAACTTGATAGTTTTCTGTCGAGAGAATTTGAATTAGTTTTCTTAGTTGTAGCAAATTAAAAATTAAGTTCTGGTATGAAGGTGTTATGATCAAGAAGGACCTAAATGTTTAAGAGTAGTAGACTTGAATTTTATTGACTTAGACTGTTGTTGTAATATCGAGGTTTAGAAGAAAATGTCATAGTATGAGTGATTTCTTTGAAATTTGGGTACTGAAGTTCTAAATTTTAAAGAATTGCAAAATGGTGAAAAATTGCAACTTTATCGATCCTATAGAATCCTGGAAAGTGATTCCTAAAGTATGTAAAGTTTTAGAATTTTGGAGATTTGATCTGAATTAAGATTTGAATTTGGAGCACCGACCTCACATGCTAGTTTGATCTGTGTGGGAAATTGATGAGTTTACAATAATCAGAATAAGATGGAGTGGAGTCCAATGGTGGATATAAGAGTTTTTAAGAAAATACTTCCTCAGGGATGAAAATTGTGGATTTGGTTAGCGAATTTTTATGATTGAGGAATAAATTTTGAGGGTATAAGTTCAGATGAGGAAAATGTTATAAATGAACTACTGATGCATAGGCAAAATGTTGATCTTGATTATAAATGCATGATATCTGCAAGTATACAGTCTTGAAAAATGTAACTTTTGGTTCCATTTTGATGCGATTTGGTAGGTATTAAGGCTATTTATGTGGTAAATTTTGAGAGTACACAGCACAAACATGATGTTGATCATGATTAGAGACTTAAATTATACTGATTTGAAGGAATCAATAGGGATTTGGAGTTTTACTAAGGAGAAAATATTGTTTGTGATAGCCATAGAGAAGGGTTTTAAGTTACAAAAGATAGAATATGAATGAACGTTTGGTAGATAGAGCATAGAAATTGACTGAAGTCAGTTTAAATATTTATAATTGTTGAATTTTATTAGAGAATATATTGAGATTCTTGGAAAAATCAGGGGTCTAAATTACTCATATGCTTTGAGTTTTTTTTTAAGGGATGTGCATAATAGTGGATATTAGTAAAGACTTGTGAGAACAAGAGTTCTAAGATAAGAATGAAAAGCATATACATGTATGAATATGTTAGTCACGTCATGACGGGGACGGCGATACGTAACGCCCGTATGACTGACGTATCGACAGGGACGGCGATACGTAACGCCTGTCGTAAGAATAAAAATTATGTCACTACGAGGACGGCGATACGTAACGCTCGTAGGATTGACATGGCTAGCGGGGACGGCGATACGTAACGCCCGCTATGATAAGAATGCTTACGTCATCATGGGGACGGCGATATGTAACGCCCGGATGACTGGTAAGTTGACGGGGACACCTGTCATATATGTTAAGTATGTTCCGTGTCATTACGGGGACGGCGATACATAACGCCCGTAAGATTGACATGAGACTCATCATTACGGGGACAGCGATATGTAACGCCCGGATAATTGATGAGTTATATGTGATGAGGACGGCGATACGTAACGCCTGTCGAGGTTATGTAATAAGTAAGACTGGATAGGAACGGCGATACGTAATGACTATTGAGGTTATGTAATAAGTAGATCCCGATGGGGACGGCGATACGTAACGCCCATCAAGGATAAGTAATAAGGGAAACCTATAAGGTTAAGAAGTATAAGTATAAGTATAAGTATTAAGTATGTGATGATGGGTCTAACTAAGATCTAAGTTTGTATGGGAAAACGGGAAATTGATTTGTATAAGTCCCATAAAGCATATTTATAAGTGATATGTTGGTGAGTATGGCTATGTATGATGATAGTTGTTGTTATCTGTGCCTTATTTCGTTAACTGTGTATAAACTGAGATTTCTTGTAAATCTCACTCTTTTATGTTTTATCTATCATTCCTTATGGAATGATAGATATTGCAGAGATAGATAAATTGCATTGAGACCCGATTAGTACTGGAGATTCTGAGATACCCTGAGGGTTCTATAGAATGCTCCTCTCCGGTTGAGATGATTTTATGTTCGTGATCAAGTAAAGAAGTAAGAGTACTGGATGATGGTGGGATATGAGATTATGTTTTGAGAAAACTAACTAGGTTATGTAAGAGTTAATACAGTATGTTTTATGTAAATACGATGTTATGAGAAGTGTAATTTATCTATCCCTGCAACAACATCTATCATTCCATAAGGAATGATAGATAAAACATAAAAGAGTGAGATTTACAAGAAACCTCAGTAAGTACACAGTTAACGAAATAAGGCACAGATAACAACAACTATCATCATACATAGCCATACTCACCAACATATCACTTATAAATATGCTTTATGGGACTTATACAAATCAATTACCCGTCTTCCCATATAAACTTAGATCTTAACTAGACCCATCATCACATACTTAATACTTATACTTTTTAACCTTATAGATTTCCCTTATTACTTATCCTTGATGGGCGTTACGTATCGCCGTTCCCATCGGGATCTACTTACTACATAACTTCGACAGGCGTTACATATCGCCGTCCATGTCGGGTCTTACTTATTACATAACCTCGACAGGCGTTACGTATCGCCGTCCCTGTCGGGTCTTACTTATCTCTTATCTTTGATGGGCGTTACGTATCGCCATCCCCATCATATATAACTCATCAATTATACGGGCGTTACGTATCGCTGTCCCCGTAATGACACGAAACATACTTAACATATATGACAGGCGTCCCCGTCAACTTACCAGTCATCCGAGCGTTACGTATCGCCGTTCCTGTGATGACGTAAGCATTCTTATCATAGCGGGCGTTACGTATCACCGTCCCCGCTAGCCATGTCAATCCTACGGGCGTTACGTATCGCCGTCCCCGTCATGACGTGACTATCATATTCATACATACATATGCTTTTCATTCTTATCTTAGAACCCTTGTTCTCACAAGTCTTTACTACTATCCACTATTATTACCCGTGGTCGGGCCATGTCACTATTGTTACCCGTGGTTGGATCATACCACTAATATTACCCGTAGTTGGGTCATACCACTATGTCTTTCCTTATTCTTATGAGTTTTTCCATCTAGAACTTATTTCATCTGAGACACTAATTTCATTCCAGGAAAAACCCTGAATTTAAGCAAAACAAGACATCTCGCTCGAGCGGGGTGTCGAGCGAAAGTCAGGCAAAGTCACGGGTTGGAACTCGCTTGAGTAGGATATCAAGCGACAGTCGAGCAAGATCACGGCTCATGGGATTTTTCAACCTAAACCAAGCAATCTATTCACATAAACCTTATTTTTACTTATTAAAACATAAATCTATGTCCTTATAATTTTCCTAACATTTTACCATCACAAAATCATATCCAAAACACCATAGATTCCAAACCCATCATATAAGCCTAGTTTAAGCTCCAACTAACCACAAACTTAATTCCATCAACAATCTACTTATTCTATACCAAGATTAAGTTAAATTGTATGCTTACAAGTTTCTACAAAGCTTGGTTGAATGATCCAACTAGTTTTTGCAATATTTCTCCTCAAAGCACTCACTTAGCTCACTTAGGTGATGTTTGGAGGTTCAAGGGTTAAGAGAGGCTTCTTCTTTGACTTTCTCTCTAAGTGGACGTGAGTTTATTCTCCCAAAAGATTCCTTATGGACTGAAGATGGTTATATATATATAGAGGGATCGATGGTTTGAGAAGAAGGAAGGAAAACCAATCAAGATAAATTAGTTAAATCCAACCGTGTATGGGTATGACATGTTGTCCAGCCTTGGCCTAATCTAATGATGCTCCATATCTCTCATGATCTCTAAGGATTTTCATCACATGGCTATGCTTCTTCCTTATCTAAAATCATCTTAGATCAATGGCCCCAAATAATTACTAAATATAGACATAAAAGTAAACTCCAAAAGGTCTAAAATATCTAAGATAAGTTCAACTGGCCATTGGCCTTCTTTGCACCCCCAAAATTTCTAGAACCTCTTCTTCTTCTTTGGCCCCACGTCCAAGACTTCCTTAGTACCCTTAGAGTGGCTGGAAAATGTCTTATTACCTATTTCCCAAGATTTGGTTACCAATTAGTTGGAAACAAGGGGAATAGTTAACTGTTTTGGCCAATCAGATTAGTTCTTCACTTTTACTTGGTTTTAAACTAATAATTCTTCTAGAAGCTCTTCCTCCACCTAACACATACTTTCATACGTGTATCTAGCAGATAACAATGAGGAGAACCAATCAAATTTGAACATCTAAAGTGAGGTGGTGGAGTGATTTATTTTCGGGCTTCAGTTTGCACTTAAAACGGATCAGTCCCATTCCAGCCCAAGTAATCCATTGATACACTTCGATTCTGTAAAATCTCCAATCATAAAAGTTCTAGATCTATGTCTTAAGGTTCCATAGGAACTGGAATCACTTCATTTGGAGTTCATATGACTAAGTTATGATTTTTCTAATAAAACTCGACAGATGAGCCCGATAATACCAATCCGGGTACGCCAAGTAGTGAATAGATGATTCCACTTATTTCACACGAAATTTACTAAATAAAATCTCCTCATTTTCCATATCTCTACACATTTATCCAGATCTTAGGATAATTGAGAAAATAATCCAAAGACTTAATCTTATCCAGTGTTCTTAGTCAACTTCAAAGTCAATGCTCATCTATCTCCAATTCAGACCTGGTACTTCAATCTCTATTTCTTATTTTATTAAATCCATATCTCTTAAACCTCAAAACATAAAAATTGTAGATATTCCTCTTAACTTTCCATAGCCTCTTGAATCACTGAAATCCGACATCAAATGAGCAAGTTATGACTATTCTACTAAAAGACGTTAAGTCTGTCCCTATATCTCGCTCGAGTCAGAAATCAAGCGAGAGTCGAGCGAGATCTCGGGTTAAGCACTTTTTTTCACCTTAAAACAAGTCACATTTGTATCCAACCCTACTCCTAACCTTTCAATATAAAAATCTTATACATATATCCCAAAAATTCCTAAAAAAAGTTTTGGAGAAACATAATCATTCCACATATGAAAATTAAGCAGATATCTAAAAATCTGGGTTATCACATTCTCCCCTCCTTAAAAGGAATTTCGTCTTCGAAATTCAAGAGTTTCACCTCAACACTAATATATATATATATATATCAGTATATACTTAGAAAAAATTCTATAATCAGTAACACCAATATAGCTACCAACATTACTCTTCTCCTTTAGCACATCCCTTAAAAAAAAACTCAAAGCATATGAGTAATTTAGAACCCTGATTTTTCCAAGAATCTCAATACATTCTCCAATAAAATTCAACAATTATAAATATTTAAACTGACTTCAGTCAATTTCTATGCTCTATCTACCAAACGTTCATCCATATTCTATCTTTTGTAACTTAAAACCCTTCTCCATGGCGATCACAAACAATATTTTCTCCTTAGTAAAACTTCAAATCCCTATTGATTCCTTCAAATCAGTATAATTTAAGTCTCTAATCATGATCAACAACATGTTTGTGCTGTGTACTCTCAAAATTTACCACATAAATAGCCTTAACACATACCAAATTGCATCAAAATGGAACCAAAAGTTACCTTTTTCAAGACTGTATACTTGCAGATATCATGCATTTATAATCAAGATCAACATTTTGCCTATGCATCAGTAGTTCATTTATAACATTTTCCTCATCTGAACTTATACCCTCAAAATTTATTTCCTCAATCATAAAAATTCGCTAACCAAATCCACAATTTTCATCCCTGAGTCTTAAAAACTCTTATATCCACCATTGCACTCCACTCCATCTTATTCTGATTATTGTAAACTCATCAATTTCCAACACAGATCAAACTAGAATGTGAGGTCGGTGCTCCAAAATTCAAATCTTAATTCAGATCAAATCTCCAAAATTATAAAACTTTACATACTTTAGGAATCATTTTCCAGGATTCTATAGCATCAATAAACTTGCAATCTTTCACCATTTTGCAATTCTTCAAAATTTAGAACTTCAGTACCCAAATTTCAAAGAAATCACTCATACTATGACATTTTCTTCTAAACCTCGATATTACAACAACAGTCTAAGTCAATAAAATTCAAGTCTACTACTCTTAAACATTTAGGTCCTTCTTGATCATAACACCCTCATACCAGAACTTAATCTTTAATCTGCTACAACTAAGAAAACTAATTCAAATTCTCTCGACAGAAAACTATCAAGTTGATCGGTTAACCTCAAATTCTCAACTTTGAAGGAGAAATTATTTACCACTTGATATAATCCAGCAAGGTTTTCGTCAAATCTCACCATAAGGACTTTAAGAATCCATGTATACCTTACATCTCTATATACAACCATACAATAAACCTCACCACTCCAAAGTCAATAAAATAGTTATCACACTTCCTTATCAATCTAACCTTGCCACTAATGATTCCAACATCAACCAATTGTCAATCTCTACTCCTATCACGTAATCTACCACAGAAATTTTGATTTTTGAAATCCCAGACATTCACAATTCCATGAAAGAAACCAACTTGACCCAATCTTTCCCAGATATCTAAGTATACACTGATATATATATTTTAGTGTTGAGGTGAAACTCTCGAAATTCCTTTTAAGGGGGGAAGAATGTGATAACTCGGATTTTTAGATATCTGCTTAATTTTCATATGTGGAATGATTATGTTTCTCCAAAACTATTTTTAGGAATTTTTGGGATATATGTATAGGATTTTTATATTGAAAGGTTAGGAGTAGGGTTGGGTACAAATGTGGCTTGTTTTAAGGTGAAAAAAAGTGCCTAACCCGAGATCTCGCTCGACTCCCGCTTGATTTCTGGCTCGAGCGAGATACAGGGACAGACTTAACGTCTTTTAGTAGAATAGTCATAACTTGCTCATTTGATGTCGGATTTCAGTGATTCAAGAGGCTATGGAAAGCTAAGAGGAATATCTACAACTTTTATGTTTTGAGGTTTAAGAGATATGGACTTAATAAAATAAGAAATAGAAATTGAAGTACCAGGTCTGAATTGGATATAGATAAGCATTGACTTTGAAGTTGACTAAGAACATTGGATAAGATTAAGCCTTCGGATTATTTTCTCAATTATCCTAAAATCTAGACAAGTATGTAGAGATGTGGAAAATTAGGAGATTTTATTTGTAAATTTCGTGTGAAATAAGAGGAATCATCTATTCACTACTTGGTGCACCCGGATTGGTGTTATCGGGCTCATTTGTCGAGTTTTATTAGAAAAATCATAACTTGGTCATATGAACTCCAAATGAAGTGATTGCAGTTCCTATAGAACCTTAAGACATATATCTAGAACTTTTATGATTGGAGGTTTTAGAGAATCGAAGTGTATCAATGGATTACTTGGGCTGGAATGGGACTGATCTGTTTTAAGTGCAAACTGGAGCCCGAAAATAAATCACTCCACCACCTCACTTTAGATGTTCAAATTTGATTGGTTCTCCTCATTGTTATCTGCTAGATACACGTATGAAAGTATGTGTTAGGTGGAGGAAGAGCTTCTAGAAGAATTATTAGTTTAAAACCAAGTAAAAGTGAAGAACTAATCTGATTGGCCAAAACAGTTAACTATTCCCCTTGTTTCCAACTAATTGGTAACCAAATCTTGGGAAATAGGTAATAAGACATTTTCCAGCCACTCTAAGGGTACTAAGGAAGTCTTGGACGTGGGGCCAAAGAAGAAGAAGAGGTTATAGAAGCTTTGGGGGTGCAAAGAAGGCCAATGGCCAGTTGAACTTATCTTAGATATTTTAGACCTTTTGGAGTTTACTTTTATGTCTATATTTAGTAATTATTTGGGGCCATTGATCTAAGATGATTTTAGATATGGAACAAGCATAGCCATGGGATGAAAATCCTTGGAGATCATGAGAGATATGGATGAGGATTAGACTAACCAAGGCTGGACAGCACACCACACCTTACACGGTTTGATTTAACCAAGGGGCTTGATTTGTTTTCCTTCTCTTTTTCCCCAAGCCATCTATTCCTATATATATATAGTCATCTTTAGTCTATAAGAGACCTTTTGAGAGAAGGAACTCACGTCCACTTAGAGAGAAAGCTAAAGAAGAAGTCTCTCTTAACCCTTGAACCTCCAAACATCTCCTAAGTGAGCTAATTGAGTGCTTTGAGGAGAAATATTGCAATGGCTAGTTGGATCATTCAACCAAACTTTGGAGAAACTTGTAAGTATACAATTTAACTTAATCTTGGCATAGAATAAGTAGATTGTTGATGGAATTAAGTTTGTTGTTAGTTGGAGCTTAAACTAGGCTTATATGATGGGTTTGGAATCTATGATGTTTTGGATATGATTTTGTGATGGTAAAATGTTAGGAAAATTATAAGGACATAGATTTATATTTTAATAAGAAAAAATAAGGTTTATGTGAAAAGATTGCTTGGTTTAGGTTGAAAAACCCCATGAGCCGTGATCTCGCTCGACTGTCGCTTGATACCCCACTCGAGCGAGTTCCAACCCGTGACTTCGCCTGACTTTCGCTCGACACCCCGCTCGAGCGAGATGCCTTGTTTTGCTTAGATTCAGGGTTTTTCCTGGAATAAAATTAGTGTCTCAGATGAAATAAGTTCTAGGTGGAAAAACTCATAAGAATAAGGAAAGACATAGTTGTATGACCCAACTACGGGTAATATTAGTGGTATGGCCCAACCATAAGTAACAATAGTGACATGACCCGACCACGGGTAATAATAGTGGATAGTAGTAAAAACTTGTGAGAACAAGTGTTCTAAGATAAGAGTGAAAAGCATATGCATGTATGAATATGTTAGTCACGTCATGACGGAGACGGCGATACGTAATGCCCATATGATTGACGTGCCAACAGAGACGGCGATAAGTAACCCTCTCGTAAGAATAAGAATTATGTCACTACGGGGACGGCGATACGTAACGCCCATAGGATTGACATGGCTAGCGGGGACGGCGATACGTAACGCCCGCTATGATAAAAATGCTTACGTCATCACGGGGACGGCAATACGTAATGCCCGGATGACTGATAAGTTGACGGGGACGCCTGTCATATATATTAAGTATGTTCCATGTCATTACGGGGACGGCGATACGTAACGCCCGCAAGATTGACACGAGACTCATCATTTCGGGGACGGCGATACGTAACGCCTGTCGAAGTTATGTGATAAGTGAGACCCGACAGGGACGGCGATACGTAATGCTTGTCGAGGTTATGCAATAAGTAGATCCCGATGGGGACGGCAATACATAACGCCCATCAAGGATAAGAAATAAGAGAAACCTACAAGGTTAAGAAGTAAAGTAAAAAGTATAAGTTTGTATGTGATGATGGGTCTAGCTAAGATCTAAGTTTGTATGGGAAGATGGGTAATTGACATATATAAATCCCATAAAGTATTCTTATAAGTAAAATGTTGGTGAGCATGGCTATGTGTGACGATGATTGATGTTATCTGTACTTTATTTCGTTAACTGTGTACTTACTGAGATTTCTTGTAAATATCACTCTTTTATGTTTTATCTATCATTCCTTATGGAATGATAGATGTTGTTACAGGGATAGATAAATTGCATTAAGACCCGATCAGCACTGGAGATTCTGAGGTACCCTGAGGTTCTATAGAATGCTCCTCTCCGATTGGGATGATCTAATGTTCATGATCAAGTAAAGAAGTAAGAATACTGGATAATGGTGGGATATGAGATTATGTTTTGAGAAAACTAACTGGGTTATGTAAGAGTTAATACAGTATGTTTTATATAAATACGATGTTATGAGAAGTGTAATTTTAGTGTGCCATGTGATCTATTGATGCGAGAGTTAGATCTCTTTGCATATATTGGGAATTTACTTCTTCCAACTGCGATCGGCGTTGCATTTAATTAGTAAGCTTAGATGCATGCATGCTACTTTTTATATTTACGTAGGATAAATAGCCTTGTGTTACTTGTCCGGATGCGTCAATTTACGTTGTAATCGATGCGAAAAATTGAGGTCTGATTTATTTATTTGCACCCAACTCTCATATCTGAATTTTTAATAAAACAAAAACAAGTGCATTGTGCATATAAGTCGTAACACCCAAATCTGATATGGAATTTGAACACAAACACAAAAAATATAAAATGGAAGGCAGTTTTAGAGATTACCTGGGGTACCAACACCGATTGTATCGCCAAGTGATATTTCAGAGCAACCCATATCATAAAGTTCTCTAGCCACATATGCTACTTTAGCTGGAGCTACCATTCCTTCCATTGGACACCCCACAACACATGATATATACCTAAAAACATAAGAAAGTATGCCATTTGTCACATTATTAACCAAAGCTTTGTTTTGATATTACTTGAATATCTTTATTTAGAAAAACAAAGGCATTGAGAGGAAATCAAAGCATCAAAAATTTCTACCATTAAATTGCCGAACTAAGAAACTTTAGAAAACAAAGGACTTAGCTAACAAAAAGTTTGGTTGAATTTCGTACAGACAACCACAGAAAGTTTGATGTCTTAAGTCAACCACGGAAATAACTCAAATAACTAAAAAGTGGAGTATCAAACCTTGATGGGTTTTGAGACTATCCACCTCGAACACAAGAAAATCTAGGAAATCTAATGGGCTTATGATCCAGAAAAATACAATATATGAGAAACAAGTCAGAATGAGAATTGGAAAATTTACCCACGAACAGGAAATGAGAGCTTGCCGGCAGCGAGGGCAACATCACGGTAACGAGTAAGACTCTCTTCAATGCTACAGTTGATATTGGATTTTGAAAAAGATTCAGATGCTGCAGCAAAGATGGCCACTTCCTTGGCTCCAGCTGCAATAGCTGCTTCAAAACCCTAGAAAGAAGCAATACAAAGAACAATTCCTACCACATAAACTTTTTATATGTATAACTGCATGGTTCGCATCTTAAGAATGCTTACTTTAACATTAGGAGTTAAGGCAGGAAATTTAGCCCCTTCAACATTCCGAATTGCTTCCATTACATCCTTGGCATCTGCTAGCTAAGTAAAACATAAGATATCACAACAGGGCAGCATTTTAGTTTCTTCTACTGGAGGATAATCCCTTTTAAAATTAGCATATCATAATATACCCCAGTTTTGAAAAAATATCCACATCGAAGGACTGGGCAGAAGCCAGAAGGTCCATTTTGATTATATAATTCAATCAGAGTTACTTGCCCAGCCTCCTCCCTCCCTCACTAGAAGTGTCCTAGCCAGTCAAGATATGTGATGAGTCATAGCCATCAATTATGGCAATTATTGCATTACCCTAGAGAACAATTTCGACACCTTCAATTCCACTTTATCTAAATGTACTTCTAGAGGCATACACATCCAATGATTGCATTTTAGATTTTAAATAAACCTTGAGCAGATCCAAATGCAGAAGATTCCAACATATCAACAAGTGCGGAAAGATAGAAGCTCTTTTCTTTTCTTCTAAACGGGAAAATTCAAATTCAAAAGGGAATACCAAGGGGAAAAGGAAAAGCAACTCTTAATGGATTGTACTAGAATAAAGAAGCCAATCAATATTTATAAAAGTTAAGAGAAAGACTAATGAGTAACATACACCTAGCACAAAGAAGTTCACCACAAGGCAGAATATCTCTTATAAGAAAGTGAAGCCATGTTTACCTGTGGTACCCATTTCGGTGAAACAAAACTCGTGGCCTCAACAATGGGCAACCCTGAGGAAACTAGCATTTTTATCAACTCGACCTTTACAGAAGTAGGCACTATTTGCTTCTCATTTTGCAGTCCATCCCTAGGACCAACTTCCACTATCTTTACATATTCTGGAATACTTCTAAAAAACTGCAGTATCATAAATAGTATTAGAGAATAAAACTTCCATCTATAAGAAGAAAAAATAACCAGAACAAAAATTCGAAAATGACTTGATTCTTGGAAAACATCAAATCATGCCAGAGTTTATGGCAAGAACAAGTACACATTCAAGAAAAACTTGCCCAATTATCATATTCGTCTTAGAAGAACTAGAAGAAAATAACTCCACAAGTAGATAACTTTTGAATTCACATCTTTCCTCCAATAAAAATTTCAGCTACCATAAGTAGAAATAACAGAAACAGTTCATATAATTGATGCACCTTATTAGAAAGCTCCCCTCTGCACTTATCATTGCAATGGGAGCTATAATGTCGATTTACCAAACACCAAGCATCGCGAGCATTACCAAGTGACCGATAATTCCAACCCCGGCTTGAAAGTGCCCCATTTACAGTATCTCCTTGAAACGTGATCATTTTTTGTTTTCTCCGTAAGGATGCTTCTCCTGTGTCCTTGCGCCTAAAAAAAAAAACTAGCTTATATAACCTTGTTCTAGTTGTGGCTATGCAATCACTAGAGGAATACCTCTCGAGTGTATCAGCTCCAATGCTTGAGGGTATGGTAACACCTTGTGGTTCCTCCAAATTTGCCATTACAGGAACGAGTTTATGGAAAAAGAACGTGCTACTCTGCAAAAACTTATTCGAACCCCTCACTGCTAGCATCGCTTCAAGTGCCTAAATAACTTGTATTTTATAAGCAAGCAATTTCAAATCGTTTATAATCCAAGTTCTCTGACTACAACACGATAATTGAGCTCAGATGCTTATGAATAGTCATTGAAATAGCTTTACTGATAAAATAAAATAAAATAAGAACAGACATTGAAATCCCTCAATAATTATCTTTTAAATTTCAACAGAACATATTTAAAAAATAATAATAAAAGCAAACAAACATCCCCAGTGTTCAGGCAAAATTGAAAGCATGTGTTCAGGCAAAATTGAAACCTATAAAAGAAGCAGAAATGACACTACTAGGATTATTTCATAGAAATCTTCATGTACCTCCAAAATCCAACATTAGCCAAAAGGTATCAGAATTTGGTTCTTTGGAATAAACGGGTAAAAAAGAGAAGAGAAAAATTAGGTACTCCTACAAGACTTAACACGAACTATAGATATTCTGAGCAAAACCCGGTAACGCTCAGATAAGCATAAGGATAGAAAGGAGACAAACACAAGAATCTAAGAGGCATTTCATCAAACAACCAGTGAATTTGCGACGAACACTAAAAAATCCAGAATCAAATTAGATTTTAAAAAAGAAGCGCATACCGACGACAACGACGATTTTAAAACGCCTTTTCAATTAAAAAACCGCGAGGCACGATCACTGCGGGTGTCATACGAAAAGTACGAACTACTTTTCATTGAAGTAGAAGGCATGAGTGACGAAGAGGCAATGCTTAGAGAAGGAGATTTGGACCGAGATGGAGCATTGAATGAGATGGAATTTTCTACATTCGCGTTTAGGTTGAGCCCTGATTTGATGGAGAGTTCTCAAGAATTGTATTTTATTTTATTTTTTATTTTTTTGAAAGTTTCTGAAGAATTGTTGGATGAAGCCATTATTGATGAATTCCATGTCTATCCAATCCTGAGCAGAGTTCCAAAAAAAAAAACTTTTAGGGCCGGTTTTACAAAATAAACAAACCCCAAAAAAGTCTTGTCACATGGGCTTTATTTTAGAACGATCGCTCAATGTCGATAAAGTTGTAAATGCTGCAAAATGGGCCGAAGATAATGCGGCCTTAAACCTAACTCACCGATTCCCCAAAGGCGCCATTAATTCTTCAAACTTGGTTGAGGCCAGGCGGCCGAACCTCAGACATGCAATCGGTCCATGTCTATCCACTCAAATAATAATTATTCATCGAAGTGGTCCACCTTTTAAAAAAAAATTATTTTTTATATAAGCCATATAATTACTTTCATTTTTAAGAAATGTATTAAACTTGTATATTTTAAAATTATAAATAATTTTTCTTTTTCTTTTTTTTATCTTATATTTTATATATTTTTTTTAAATAAATAGACAATATAAAAGGCAAAGAATGACCACTCCATTGGATGTAAATAAATCTTTTATAGAAAAAGGCATGAGGCAAGTCTTTGTTAATTATGGTTATACAATAGTAGAATATTATCATATTTATAATAGAATATATTTATAATATTTTAACATATGTATAATTGGGTTATACAGAAACTAATAGGCTTAACCATCACCAATCAAAAACGGCCGAAACAGCTGAAGAACCAATCGGCCGATGGAATAAAATATGTTAAAAACCAATGTCGACAGGTCCAATTTTCAAGCTGGCAAACCAATTGAATTATACAGTTTTTTTTTTTTTTTGGTATAAAATGACGGCATTTAAGTTAAGAACACTAGTAATAGTTTCATCAAAACAAATTTTAAAAAGTATAAATTTACATACATATCAAAAATAAATTCGTCATACATGATCAAATGTGAGAAAAAATAGACAAAAGAAAATAAAAATACTTTTTATTTAATTTTTGAATAATGATTCATAAAAATACGTATAAATTTATATTTTTAAAAAATTTGATAGAACCATTACTAATACTCTAAATGAGTTAAACATCTTCATTTAAAGCTACATCTTAAGAGAGGAAAAGTTAATATGAATTGATGTCTAATAAATCAAATGACGTGGTTTTGAATTAGGGTTTAACCTAGTCCTCCACTCTCCTCTTCTTTATTTCATTTTCTCTAATAGTCTCATTTCAATTTCATGTCGACTCTCATGCATCTCCCTACGTCAGCCCATCTCTCTCTCTCTCTCTCTCACGTTATAATCACGTGCTAGTTTATTCTACCGGCCTTCACTCGGTCCGACCATTCTCTCCCTCTCTCTCTAGATTTGATTGGAAACTGCCAAACCAATTGGAGAGCAATCTAAACCAGTCCTGTTGGTTTGACTTTGTTCTCCTTAACCAGTCGGTTAGGACGATTTGTGTACAAATAAAAAACCAATTAGTGTGGTTTTTACATTTGATAATATAATTTATTCTCTATTATATTTAGAGGTAGTTTGAATTTTGAGATGAGATGAGATGAATTATAAATAGTAATAAAATAAATAATTAAGATGAATTAAAAGTATGAAATAAATTGTGAATAATAAAACTTAATTTTTTAAACAAATTGATCCTTAATTTATTATGTAATAAAGTAATATTAATATCGTTAATTTTTTTGTATCTTCAAATATTTTTTTTTTGGAAGGGGTTCTTTTCGTAATCTCACATGTTATATATATTCGAGCACGGATAAACAAACAACAAATGTAGCGTCAAATTCTCTCGCGCGTATCTCTTCTCCGCGTAAATATATGTGAGAAATTTAAATAAGTGGACAGGGTCGGATTCTCCGAAATCCAACGGGCTTAAAAGTTCTGACAAAACTGAATTTTTGCCCGTCACAATAGTTTTGCAGTGCTGCACTAATAATGATAATATGTCAATTGTCAAGGCAGGCTGCAGGTAGCTAGCATGCAGCCAGCTGCGCCCCCACTCCGCCGGCCCGGCCCGGCCCTCCTCAATGCTCAATCCATCAGTCATCTGCCAAAAGAATAAGATTCCTAGACGTCACCCTTCCGATCCGACTCTTTAGATTGCTTCGACTCCACTTCAACATTAACGTCGTTTACTGCTCCATTCTCCTCTTCGTATTTGCCACTACTGCAAATCTGTCTACCTTTATCAGTCTGCTCTGTTCCTTTTCCAGCATTTTATCGATCGCTCTTTCTTCTTTTTCTTTTTTACTACTTGCTTTATATTCTCTTTCTCTATCCTCCTTGAATTTCATGAGGGGGAGAAAACTGGGCCAGAAAATCAAAGAAAGAGATGAATCTGTTGATGCTAGCTTTGTGACGTTTCCGGCCAAAAATTTAATGAAAAATGTTAAATATATTTAAGAAAAATTTATAAAAAATTTACTATTCTACATATCAATTATTAATATATTATAAAATTTTAATTTAAAAAAATTAATTAAATAAATCTTGTAAGCACTACTCAAATATAATATTATCTCAGTTTTTGCAGTAATTAACCGTAGTGGCAAACAGCCTCAGCATATTCTCTACAGCTTTTTGGGGGGGGGGGGGGGGGGGGGGCAGGAGCACGCAAATGTCTTACCAACAAGTTGTTGCGTTCAGAAAATATTTAAGCATTATAAGAAGAACGCCTTCGCTCTGTTGGAAAATAGTTTTCGTGCCTTCTCGTGATCCAAAAGAAAAACAAGTGCACTCTCACCATCATAACATCAAGAGATAGAGCGAGCAAAAAAGCAAAAAGGTTTTCACCGTCTGCAGTTGTTTATTTTCACATGATCGATAATTTTACGACAGAAAAGATGGACCGGAAGAGGAAAGAAAAAAAATAAATTAAAAGAGTTTTAAGTTGTGTCCCCAATATTGCATCTCTGACTAGAATTACAGCATCCCATTGGACGGTGAGGCAAAAAGGGATCACTTCAGAAAGATGGGGGTAGGCAGGTACTGCATGCGAGTGCAATTCTAGCCAAAATACTGATGCTCAAAATCTAGCTACCCACTTATCAGTACGTTCGGAATTGCGTCTTTCATTGCCAAATTTAAGCTCAGAAAAAGAGCTGAAATGAGAACCAAATTGCTTGCGTGTGGATCAAATAAAACTTAATTGCTGTAAATAGAACCAAATTCCATTCCAACCAGATACATATATAAAATCCAACACACTGAATATTGTACGTGACTAGTATGCCTGATCCTCTAACCAAAAATTGGCAAGATTTTGTTTTTAATTAAAGTGTGCCAAGTTGAGTTTGACTAAATTAAGTCACTCCTAAGTTTTTTTAGTACTTCTATTGGATTGACCATGATTAAAGTATAATTTTAGTTAATGTAATCTAGATTTTAACTTTTAATTATTTCATTCGTATAATTTTTTTTATTGAAATAGTTATTTTTAAAAAATATAATAATAAAATAATATAATTAATATTTGACTTTAATTATTCAGATCACATATGTATATTGAATTATCTATTTATGAAGATACATAATAATTAATAATTAAAAAATATTTAATTATTTGTAATAATTAAATTAATGAATTTTATCATATTTGACTATTCTATTAATTTTATCATATTTAATTATTCTATATATTATATATTAATTAATAATCATATTTTAATTAAATTATGAGTTTAACAAATTAAACTAGAAAAGGGAAAAGAAAATAAAGTAGGCAAAAGAGAGGAGAAAAATGAATAAAATAAAAATTTGACATTTTTGTTGGCTATCTTTAGCAAATGTTTTAGTATTATTGTTCATTTCAATCAAATTATTGGGCTTTTGAAAAATCTAACGTGGATCTAAGATAAATTTTATTATCTAAATTTTTATTTGATTTGGCTTTTAACTAATTTAATAAGAATGTTCGAATTATAATATTTTTTATTTTTTATTTAAAAAAAAAAAAGAGACTACGGGATAGGGAGGATATGTAGAAAGATCGTGTTGATTTAAGAAAGTGGGAACAGAGGACGAATCAGATGTTCAAAGAGTGGATAAATAATGAAAGCCAATGATGAAAGACAATGATGGATGTTAGTGGTGACAAATATTTGTTAGCTGCACTTTGATTTGTTTGCATAGGTTCACTCATTATATACGAGTCCAAACAACTAAATTAATTATGTTTATAAGATGATGCTAACTTGCTAATATTATTAATTTCTTTCCAAAACCCGCAGCTTTTTCTGAGTTATATATATTTAGAAAAATTACATTCTCAAATAGCTGTGTAGTAAAGAAGATTGGTAATTTAATTGATAAAATTTAAAATTTAAATCATATAATTTAAATGATGTGCATGGTATGCTGTACACACTAACTTAAGAGTAAAATAACTCATATATTTATAAACTAATTTCCTTATGCATTAATAGAAATATTAAAAAGAAAGTACCACTTGAGAATAAAATAATCATATATTTAAAACTAGTTTCCTTACGCATTAGTAAACATTAAAAAGAAAGTCCCACTTGAGATGTTGCCGATAGAACTTGATTCTGATAACGTTTGGATATTAGTTGAGATGTGGAGAATTAGTTCTTAATTATTGAAGTATATAACAATCGTCAAAGGAATTAATATACCTCTTGTAAACATCTAAAACAGCAAATCCAACTTTTAAGTCCGCCAACCAAAGCCGACAAGAGGAAAAAAAACAACTTGCATTATATGGTGAGGAAGCAAGTAGTACTACACATTTAATTAATAAAATATCACGAACTTATTATATATATAAAAGGAGTGGGAGCCTAGGCCCAATAAGACATTGGGCTTGGGCAATCAACATAGAAGAAGCCGCCAAAAGGACGGGAGCCCATTCCCAAATACGGCACTCCCAGCCCATTATCAAGCGTACCTGTTTGGAAGGATCTTAACGTCCGACTTGCACAAACGAGCCTTGCAACAAAAAGACATCAGGGAGCTAAGGGAATAGATATGACTCTAGTATGTCGTATTTAATGTGAGACAAATGAAAAAACATACCACATTCAATGCAGGACAAGATCAAAAAGCAGGGTGGACTCGAATAAAATGTTTATCCCTCAAGAGCGATGTCAGAGTCAGGCCTACCGCTCTACCGTGTTCAAATTGATGGTGGCTGACCCAATCTCGACACGATATTCATTCTCTGACCCTTCAGTAATCTTTTTCGAGCCAAACCTGACGCGTTAATACAATCGAACAAATGATGACAAAATTGATATAAACGTGACAATTTTATCACTCTCCCTCACTAAGCAGCACAAAAACAATGTAGAAATAGAACACCACTTCCATAAGAACAAAATGTTACTTTCTCTCTTCTTCAATTCAATCAACTCTTACATTCTTTGTATTTATCTGACTTTGATATCAGAGTAATTTCTCCCACCACCAAGGCCTATTTTCCCCTCCATTGGAGGTCTTGATAAATTAGGCAGTCATAAAATTGTTCAGGTCGTCGTGAAACACGACATGCATCAATAATATATTCACTCTATATGCATGCCCATTATATTTCAACCCTATCGAGAAAATATATAGGGCATTCATTTGCCGTACTTGTTGGAAATTTAAGATCTTAGTTGGAAGAGAAGACTCCAATTTTCTATGTTTGGTCTTAAAATATAGAAAAATAATAGTTCCACCGAGAGAAATTACAAAGAAAATCAAGGTACACACAAATAATTGATTAAAAAAATTACAATATTTGGATGTAGTCGCAACATTTTCATAAAATAATATATTGTATGGTGTTTTCAACCAAAGTAAGTAAAACTGTAATTTTTCTGTACATGCGTGAGTCCTTGATCGGACGTAGTCTCTTACATTAATGGGCTACCTATATTGATTAGAATATTATTTATTATTCTTTTAACAAATATATTCTTAATCTTAACATATTATAGAAATCCAATAATTGGTAAATAAGTAAGATATTTTAGATAATTTTTTTAATTATTTAATACTGCATTATCAAATAATTATTAAAATGATGAGGTGTAGTTGATTATCGTTTACTTTTTTAACCTTTGGAGAATATAATGATGAGGTGTAATATAAAATGTTTTTTTCAAAAGAAACAATACGACAAGTCTTTTAAAATAAGATGCAAAATAATGCTTTTTTAAATTTGAAGCGAAGCTGTTTATTTGTTTCGTTATTTTCAACGTGGTTAGGACACGAAAATTAACAAACGACAGCAATGCTATAAAAAAAATTACAAAAAAATAATAATAATTAAAATGGCGACAAATGAACGTGTTCTCTCATTATATCATTAAGAGATTTGGTATTTACAATAGCTGAATATATATAAGTATTATAATTTTTTTTTAAATTGAATCATATGAAATTAAAAATAAAAATAATAATAATAATAATAATAAATCTCATTATTTTCAAAAAGACTGTGTGACATTTGTAAACCTTATAACTGTATATAATATTATTCTATTATTAAGTAATTATTTTATTTTTTCAAGTTATTATTAATTTTTAAATATATTCTAATTCCAATTATCTCAATAGGTTTGAATTATATATATATATATCTTATTAGAGAACCTTACATAAAAATTATAAAAATAACAATGTATCATATTCTTATAAAAAATATTTTAGTTGTAAAAAGATTTTATAAAATTAAATATATAAATTTATGTAATTTAATATAATATGTTAGCTGGATTATAGAATTATTTTATTATTATAAAATAGTAAATGATACTATGATATAAAGTATATTATATCTTTTCATAAGCTATTATATATAGGGCTAAGCTAGGGGTTCAATGTAGGGACTCTTTTTTGTGCTCACTTAGTATTTTTTTTTTTTTTTTTGTATTTTTTTCACATCATTTTTTAAATATTTTTTAAAAAAAGAAAAAAAGTTTACAATATTGTTAAACAATAATTTTTTAATTATGAAGTTAAAAAAATGAAAATAGAACATTAGGCCTGATTTGCTTATAGAGATAAAATCAAAAATTTAAAATTCACTAAAAATTTATTATTATATTTTTTAAAATTTTCATATAAAATGTAATAAAAAAAAAGGTAGTGTTAGTCATCCCCATTCCAAATGTCTCGATTTCATCCTGTTTACTTTTTTATTTTATTCTTTCAATTTTTTTTTACAGAATTTATAAATAAATGTTTTTAAATAATATTGTGATTTTTTTTTTAAATTATTTTAAGATGTTATAAAAATCAGCTAAAAAAATTGAAAAAAAAGGGGGTAGGATTGGGATGTTTGGGATGGGACAAGGTCAATAGCATTTTCTAAAAAAATCAATTTTTTCAAATTTTAAAAATATTTTTTTTAATTCAAAACAAAAATAATATTAAAAAAATATTTTATAATAAATATTTTATTTTTATTATTATCTCATCTCATATTTAAAAATAAATTAAGCATAAATTGAAATTTCATTGGACTTTTTAGCATTTTTCTTTTATATCTATATATATATATATGTTGGGGGCGGCTAGGTCGCAGACATAGAATCATTAGATGAGAAGGGGAGACATGATGCATATATGGTAATGGGTTTGCACATGAAAGTCGTGGGGGGAGGATTCAGATGTTTTTATCAGATTCCCAGCTTTGGAATGCCGCAATCATTCCAGCATTTGATGGTCTTTATGCTTCTACTTTTCATCTGTTATGTTGCTATTGTTTCCTGCTTTTTCGATCATCATGTCTTCTTTTCATGCTCCTCTCTTACTGCGATGACACTGTTCCTCAGGGAATTGTCTCTTCCAATTGGACTCTCTTCTTTATAAATTCCCTTCCCCGAAACCTCTCTGTGTGTGGCTCTGCACTATGCCATGCTTGGTCCATCCACATCATTCTCTACCCCAATTGAAAACTATTTTACAAAACATTATTTACCTATGCCATTCTCTGTTGGGAATCTATGTAATGCCACTCTGTATGTAGAAAATAATTATTATATTTTCAGCTTATTGACAAGATGAACCATTTAAAAAGGATTATTTACTTCGTGAGCTTTGAGCTTTGGTTTCATCTTCGTCGTGCTGGCAATTCTACCCAAGTCCAAAATATTCTCGATCCTCTTCCTTCCATAGTTTTCTAGAAGCAAATTTGTGATAGACATTGTAAAGCTAGATATGAAGGTAAAGTTGACACGGTTGATTCGGTCTGGCATATTATCAAATTATGGATTCATAGAATTATACAATTGATAATTAAATCTTCAAGATTCCCAAATCAAAATATTGATATTTTAAATAGGTTGGATATTTGGTAGTGTTACCTAATCCGAAGAAGGTTTTTGGGAAGTGTAATACTGATGATAATAGTTTGAGTAATCCAAAGCTGGTAGTAGCTAAGGGTGTTATTTGCGATGCTGATGATAATTTATGTGCGACTTATTCATTTTCTTTAGGCTAGGATTCTAACCATTTTGCATAAATGAGAAGCTCGTCGGTAGAGGTACTGTCAGCTTGGTTTCTATAGGGTTCTAGGAGAGAATGCAATATCTGGTATTTTGAGAAATTTTGGGATGAATTTTAGGTTTGTCTTCAACGTATGGAGTACAAAGTGAGTCATGTCTTCCGTAAAGATAATGTAGTGGCAGATTTTTTAGCTAAGCAAGGTGATGAGGGTCTTAATATGGGTTGGACTGAAGATAGGGATGCATAATGCATTGCCTTTTTACGTGAACAAAATTTGTATACCTTATTTGCGAATATGATCAAGTGAGATATTTTTTTAATTGCACTTGTTTTATCCTTCAACCATTTTATCATATTGGCGTGCAATGACCTTTTTATGGCAGGTTGTTTTTCCTTTGTGTTTAGTCCTGGTTTCTTTTTAGACTATATGTATTTTCTTGATTCTTATGAATTGTGGTTGTCTGGTTATAGTGTTTTTGATACTTGGATTTGGTTCTTTCTGTTTATTTGTAACTCTCATATGTCTTTTTGCAATCATAATGTTCTTCTATTACAAGTGAGGACTATCAATAAATTTAGAATATTTGTATTTATAGATTTGTATTGATAGTCGAGAAATATACTCAAAACAAGAAATGTGGAGATGGATACTTGGAAGACAAATCTTTTGAAAAATTACCTTATTTAATTGTATCATAGATAACAATTAAAGAAGACATCTATTATAAACTCTTAGTTCAATGAGTTCATATATAATACAAATGCAATATTATTTATTGATACTTGAATATTTTTAAAGAATATATACCTTGATTCAATAGTTGATGGATATAAAGGAATTGCATAAAAGTAATCTCATAAACTGATTTAATTTCACGTAATTCATCATATTTTTTTTTAATAACGTTAAACAACATCAATTTATGCGATTACTTTTATATAATTACTTTATAACTAGAATATTTCTCTTTACTATAATATATCGCATAGCTATTTATTGCATGCTTCAAAATGAAAGTCTAACTCAACTTAATTGAAGGCAACAGATTTCTAAAGTTAATTTCTACTTCCTGGGTCTATATCCTTTTTTGTGGAATTGAAATGATTTTATGCTATAAAGGATACAATAAGCGAGAGATATCATGAGTCTCAACCGAAATTAAATTTAAACTCAAGGAGAAAAATTAGTACTATATATATATATGTATACACATACATACATGTGCAATTTTTGCATTTTACATTATTTATTTTTGACTGGACATATTATGAGATATCTTCAATCATGAAATCATTTATTAAAATAATGTATTAGGAGCTCTATCAGTATATATATATATTTTTTAAACTAGTCTGGTCTTTATTATTGTTGATACTCTATATAGATAAATATCTAAGAGACAACACTCTTTATCTAAATAGATATTCAACATCACTCTTCATAAAAGAAATAACTCAAACTTTTCATATAAACAATTGAGAGACACATATTATAATTTTTTAATTAACAATAAATAAATCATAAATGAAAACAGCAAGATAGATATGAAAAAAGATGGATTATAATTTGAACCAATTCTGATAGACTTTGAAATCTATGTTAGTCTGTGAAGACAACACACTCACTTTCTTCTAAATGGTTTTCAACTTGTGAATTTATTTGTCTCGTGCGTGTCTCTCAATAGTTGTCGGAAAGCTACGATCTTTTTTCAATTTGAAGAAAATAAAATAAAATAAATCTTAATAGACAAAGTAAATGAATAGACAAATAAGATAGTGAGGAAAGAAAGAGAAATCCAAGGCCTCCAAAGCCCCCATCTTATATTGCATTTTTTTTATTTTCATTCAATCCAATAACTTAAAGTTTTACAAATGTGATCAGTATAAATCAAGAAAACTTAATATACTAGTCAACTAACTGTATTCAGAGTACACATTTCTAATTTTCTCAGATCAACCGGCTGAGAGACTAAACAATTCCTCAAAGTAGGTAACTAAAGTCTCTTCCTTCAAAAGAGGAGAGAACTAAAACATTACGGACTTAAGTTCGAGAGACTATTTCTCTTTATACAATTTTTTCTATATAAACAATAACAACACACCATGAACACACACTAACAGTAAACAACAAAATCAAAATAAATAAATAAAAGCTAGATGTGGTAGTGTGTGGACACCATGCGTTACACTAAGAGTAAATAACGGCAAGACTAAGGAACTTCGAGAATCCCAAATTCACTCTGAACTACCATTGGCGAGGAAGATCCAAAAAAAATGAAACGCATTGAAGTGAACATTCAACTGGATCTCGCGCATTAAGAACACGTGCTGCTCCTTTCAACTAACTGCATATTAAAAAAGAATAATTAGTGTTAAATCTATGGTAAAAATTTATAAAATAAAACCTTAACGTATGGTTCTGATATAGAAATTTAGTTATGGATTGAGTAATTATCGCATCCTCTATTTAACAAAAATAAATAAAACTCATTGTAAAAAATTTAATTTTTTCATTAAAATCTCATATTAAAAAATATTATCATATTATTTTTTTTATTTAATATTATTAATTTTATATCATATTATTTTAAAATTTAAAATAAATAAATTATCTATCCTATTTAATAAAAAAAATTATAATAATAAAATAAAAGATTGAATAAAGTATCCAAACGGGCCAAAGCAATGTTTTGAATACCGTACCGGTGAGCGTACCGGCCAAGGCACTGGAACGAAATATTTCGGTACCGGTACCGTTTCGTGTACCGTTTCGGAATAGTCTATACATAAAAAAAAAATTATATATATAAAAATATATATAAATTATATTTCAAAATAATAGTCAATATATGAATCAATTATATATATTAATATATATGTAAATAATCTAGTCTAAATTAGGATAAAAAAATAGGAAAAAATGAAAAAAAAAAAAAAATCTCAAATCCGGTACCGGCCGGTACAGGCCGGTACACATGGCCGGTACTGCCGAAATACCGGCCGGTACGGCCGGTACAGCCGAAATCTGGGCCGGTACGAAACAGACCCCATTTCTGTACCGGCCACTGCTCCGGTACGGTATGTACCGGCCGTACCGACCAGTACAGTACGAAATTTAAAACATTGGGCCAAAGTATTATGGGACTTGCTATGGCCACAAACACGAGATCGAGATCCTGATTAGGCAAAATATTTTGTTTTTTATGAGCTTTTTTTTGTAATGTATTTTTAATAGTTTTAAATCATTTCAAAAAAATTATAATATTATTAAAAAAATATATCCTTTATCACTAAAAAAAAATTAAAACAAAATTCCGGATTTCGTTTGTGAGTTAAGCATTTTTCAAAGTATTATTCATCGAAATTTTATCGGTACTCTGCGGCCTGTAAACCATTGCAAAAGTGAGAATCTCTCCTCTGGAACGTGAGCTCTGTTTCTTTTTATTTTTTCTCTCTATCCCGACGCCGTTCGGTCTTTTCCCTCTCACTCGCAGGGATATCACTTTTCCCTTCCTCCCAGTTTTACTCATTCCTCCTCTTTATCATAAAATTTTATATTTCCTTTTGAAAAGGAAAAAGAAGATACCCGATTTCTCTGCCTCTCTCATTTTCCTTTCGGATCCAAAAAGGCTAGCAATAAAAAAAAAATTTCCCGAGCCCCTACCTTTTTTTTATTTGTCTGCCATTAAAATGCCATAAATATAACCCCTCACTTCCATCCCTTCCGCCCACTTGCTCGCCTTTATCTCTCACTTCCCTGGAAATTCACCTTCTGATCATTTCCGACGACGCTTCCCTTCTTCTTGCCTAATTCTCTCTGCCGTTCTTTATAGCTTTATTTCTTCAGTTTTAAGAAAATGGATTAACTTCCTGGGCTTACGATAGTTACTCGCAAGGGACATCACTTTACTTGGTTTTCCCGACGAGTTTCGGGCCGGAAAATCTGAAAGAAATTCCGGGAAGGTCACTATTTTTCTATCACTTCTTGCGCAACGCCACCTGAGTGTTTTGACTCGCCTCATTTGCCGTTCTTTCTTCGCAACCCAGAGAAGGAAAGCACGAAAAATGATTAGTCTCACAGACCTCTACCACGTTCTCACAGCCGTTGTGCCTCTCTATGTGGCCATGATCTTAGCATACGGCTCTGTCAAATGGTGGAAGATCTTTAGCCCCGACCAATGCTCAGGCATCAACCGATTTGTGGCACTTTTTGCAGTCCCGCTCCTTTCCTTTCACTTCATCTCCACCAATAACCCTTATGCGATGAACTACAGATTCATAGCCGCTGACACTCTCCAGAAGGTCATTGTCTTGGTGGTCCTAGCCATCTGGTCCAAGACCAGCTCAAGAGGCTCTCTCGAATGGTCCATCACACTCTTCTCTCTCTCCTCTCTCCCCAACACACTCGTCATGGGCATCCCTTTGCTCAAGGGCATGTACGGAAACTCATCAGGGACCCTCATGGTCCAAATAGTCGTTCTCCAATGCATCATTTGGTACACTTTGATGCTCTTCTTGTTTGAGTATCGGGGAGCCAGGCTCTTGATCGTTGAGCAGTTCCCAGACACTGCCGGCTCCATCATTTCCTTCAGAGTTGATTCTGATATCCTTTCTTTAGATGGTAAAGAACCTCTTGAAACCCAAGCTGAAGTCGGTGAAGATGGGAAACTCCATGTCACCGTGAGAAAGTCAGCTTCTTCTCGCTCCGAAATATTCTCCCGACGCTCACACGGGCCTAATTCCGGTCTTTCGCTGACTCCTCGCCCATCAAATTTAACCAATGCAGAGATTTACTCGCTTCAGTCGTCAAGAAATCCAACTCCTAGAGGGTCTAGTTTCAACCACACTGATTTCTACTCCATGGTGAACGGTAAGAACGCCAGCAATGTGAGCCCGAGGCAATCCAATTTTGGTAACTTGGGTTTCGACGAGGAGACCGGAGCCGGCGTGTTCGGGAACCCAGCGAGACCGAATGGGGCTTATCCGGCTCCGCCGAGTGCCGGGATTTTCTCGCCGGGTGCAAAGAAGAAGGCTAATGGGTGTGCTGGTGATGGAGGCAAGGACCTCCACATGTTTGTTTGGAGCTCAAGCGCTTCTCCTGTTTCCGAGGGTGGGATCCATGTTTTTAGGGGTGGGGGCGATTATGCGAATGAGCTTGGTGGGGTTGGTCACCAAAAAGGTTTATACGCTAATCTTTGAATTTTTATTTCATCTTTTGCTGACATTGTGGACTATTGGGCACGATTGATGAGTCTCTCTTGGATTCTGTTGGTTGTTGATCTTTTCATACTACTGTATTTGTCTGCTTGAATGTCAATATTGGATTGATATTTGGGGTTCTTTATGTGTCGGGCGTGGGGGTGGGATTTGTCGGATTTTGTTTGTTACTCTTACGACTTTTCCTTTCCCCTTTCTTCCTTGGATGGGATGTGAAACGTGATCTCTCGTTCTTCCTTTTCAGAGCAGATTCGAAACACAATTCCTTGTTTTTCTTGGCCCCAAGTTTGTCATTACTAGGAAGTAGGAACACTTGGGTTTATTCTGTCGTTTTCTGTTACTTTAAAGTTACATTAATATCACATTTTTGTGTTGTATATCTAGATTATGACGAGTTTGGTCGAGACGAGTTCAGCTTCGGAAACAGAACACTGACGAATAATGGGGTTGATCGGGAAGGCCCGGTGCTTTCGAAGCTCGGTTCGAGCTCCACAACTGAGCTCCACCCCAAGGCCGGTGCCGGTGATTCGAAACCGGCGTCTATGCCGCCGGCTAGTGTAATGACCAGACTCATCTTGATTATGGTGTGGCGAAAGCTCATTAGGAATCCCAATACCTATTCCAGCCTGATTGGCCTCACCTGGTCTTTAGTTTCATTCAAGTACGTTAAAGTTCAAAATTTTTCTCGTTTTAAAACCAATTGGGAACTCTCGATTGCTGTTATTGAATCAGTCCCTTCAAATTTTACAGGTGGAATATCGTAATGCCTGCTATTATAGCACGTTCCATTTCCATTCTATCTGATGCTGGTCTCGGAATGGCCATGTTTAGTCTTGGTACGTTACTACTGCTTCACCCCTGTTAGATGGTGAATCAGAAGCGAAAAAAGATGGTTTTTTTATTGCTAGATTTGGTGTTTGCAGGCTTGTTCATGGCATTGCAGCCGAAAATAATTGCATGTGGAAACTCTGTCGCTACGTTTGCCATGGCCGTTCGATTCATCACAGGCCCGGCGGTCATGGCTGCTGCTTCAGTTGCAGTTGGACTACGAGGGGTCCTTTTGCACATTGCCGTTGTACAGGTGAAAAGAAGTTTTATCCTTTAGCCTTTGTCATTTTTTGATTATCCAACCCTTTCTTTCTAGATAATGTAAAAAAAAAAATCTTTTCCTTCAATTCTCAGGCAGCTCTTCCCCAGGGAATTGTCCCCTTCGTCTTTGCAAAGGAATACAATGTTCATCCCGACATTCTGAGCACTGGGTTCGAACGCTATCCTTTCTTGTTCTCATTTAATTTCTTATTAACTACATCGGATACCTTTTATGAATGTGTACATGAACATATCAAGAACGTATTCCTGTTCATGCCTCTTTCGTGGAGACATGTTAGAATGGTCATTGACTCATTGGTGGTCCAGTACAAGATATAATACATATATATATACATCCCTGTTTTTAACGTTATTAACCTTAGTGGTCCAGTATCTATATATATAGATATACACGATAAATGTCATATTTAATTATATTATTGGCGTATAGCTGTCTTTCTTTATTTTTTATTTGGGTTTTAATATAAGTTTGGTTTTTGTTGCAGGGTTATATTCGGGATGCTAATAGCTCTTCCTATAACACTAGTTTACTACATCTTGCTGGGACTTTGAAAGCTCTGAGAGACACTGATGCCATTAGGGAAAATAGTTAACAGACTGAACAAAAGATAGAATCTCTGCAGAAATGGAAGGAGAAAGTAGGGAGGAGCAGAAACGGATAGAAGAATGAGAAATTGAAGCGCACCTAACATATTTTGAGGCTTTGAGTTTGAGCCAATTGGGGGAGAGCTCTTAACTTTTGATTATCATTTTTCCCCCCCTTTTTCCTTTTGTTTGGTTAACATAACCTTGTGGTCCTACTTTTTGTTCCTTTGACGAGGAAAGTGAAGCTTGTTTTTGTGGAGATACCTCTACTTTTTGCTACTACCGTCAAAAAAAGAGTTTTTGATTAGAATCTCTGCCTAAAAAAAGTGCTTTTTATTTTCTTTCATTTTCTCGAGAGAAACGCGGCGAGCCAAACAGTCGGGTCTGGAGCTGGAACCAGGCTGTCCATGCAACTTATCGGATTATTAATTGTGAAAAGAAATTTAGGTTGGGTATTGAAAACATGCGCAGGGCCTATCCTTATAGCGTTGTTAGGTTCAAAATAGGAAATGGGCGTGTCATTAATTCACACGATAATCTGAAGAAAGCTGCGTACACATGTCGGTTTTGTTCCGTGCATGCACATAAATTAATTAATAAATTATAAACTTGCGGGGCGACCCGTATGGCCGTGAAGGATTAAAGTTGGTTTGGATTGATGGATGAGATAAAGATAAATTTTAATGTTAAATAAAATATTATTTTTAATAATATTATTATTTTAAGATTTAAAAAATTAAATTATTTATTATATTTTTTTATAAAATTTTATGAAACTTATAACCGATAAAATTGAAATAATATGCGAATTCAAACTAGGGCACATAAACTATATCCATTCAATTTTGTTCAAGTCTCTTTAGAGTATTTTAATTGAATTGATTAAGTTAAATTTTAAAAAGTATAATTTTATATATATATTAAAAAAAATCAGTTATATTTAATTAAAAATTATAAGAATTTTGTGAAGAAAGGAAATAAAATTATTTTTTATTTTTAAAAGTGAATAGTAAAATTAAAAATTTTGTTAAATTTAGTTAAAATATTGGATAAAGTTTTAGTTTTATTATTCGTATTTTTTTTTCATTTTTATCTTTCTACTTTTGATCAAATATAATTAAATTTTGTTGATAAATGTATAATTTAGACTTTAAAGAATAAATTTTAGACACAATTCAATGAAAGTGTTCTCATAGAATTATGTTGGATATATTAGAGCACTTTATTGGATTGACTAAAATATTAAATCTAACTATAATTTAGTTGATGGGTCTTAAAATAAGTTACTTTAAATCGACTAAAGTTCAAAATTTCTAGACTTTAGCTATTTAATTGCTAAAGTTTCTTTTATTTTAGACAATTATTTTATATTGGCTAAATGTTTATTATATTAATTTTTTCTCTTTTATTCAAATAAATGTCTACAATCATACAAATATTTATTTTATAAAGTAGATTTTTTTCATTATTAATTTAATTTAAAAAGATTAGAACGCCACTAATTAGTTTGTTAACCCATTAAATTAATATATAATTATTAATTAATATATAATAGGTAGAATGGTAAAAAATATGATAAAAATAAATTAATAATTATAAAAAAAATTAACTATTTTTTAATTTTTAATTATTTATTATTATGTAATGAATAAATGGATGATCTAATATGAAGATTTGATGTGAGTAACTAAAATTAAATTATTATTAAATTATTTTATTATTATATAATAAAAAATATAATGTAGAAACTTGTATAAATAAAATAGTCAAAAATAAAAAATTCTCTTTCATTAAATTAAAGTTATCCTTTAACTTTGAACAATCAAATGAAACTTGTATAAATAAATTGGCGTTTAATCCCGGCCTCTTTAGAGAGATAAACCTGTTAAAATAATAATCGAAAATATATTTGAATTAAAATAAAAATTAAATAAAATATGATTTTTCAATATTATTATTATTTGAATATTTTTAAAAAGTAATTATTTATTATAGTAAAACCCTATTTACAATTTTGAGTAGGACACTGCATTGTAATTTTATTAATAAATTAGAATAAATAAATATTATTATAATTTTAAAATCTTTTAAAACTAAACTTGCATTTGCATATTATTGCATGTAGATTAATAGTCTGAATAATGTTTTGGTTTTTTTGGCTTCTAAATTTCTAATAACAAGGTTTGTTTTGATACTTGAGTTTTGGGTTTTCTTTTTTTGTTTTTCTTTCTCGTATCATGTAACCTCCAAAGTGTAATATTATTAATTATGATATTCTTCTATCATAAATAAAAATTTATTAATAAAATTAAGGTAAGGATAATTATTGGATATATAATCTTAATTTTCCGATAAAAAAAATTAAATTAATTCATTATCGCTTAATTTTTTTATTTTCTCTTAATTATCGTTACATCACATATTATAGATTTATATTAATTTTTTTATTAAATATTATAGAGTATAAAGAAGAGGAATAAAATTATTTAATTAGTCTGGTAAAAATAAAAAAAAATTAAAAATTAAAAAACCCATTCTCATTACACCTACCCCTAAAGTCTGATCCACGTTGATCCATCACTTCAATCTTAAAAAAAAAAAAAAAGCCGTATTTTCAGTAAAAAAGCATAGTGAACTTAAAAATTGACAGTCATCATCAAATAGTAGCAGAGACAGCAAGAGAGAGAGAGAGAGAGAGAGAGAGAGAGAGAGAGAGAGAGACAGCAAACATTTGCCTATGGGATTCCACTCATGACCTGCACGCAGTTTCTTTTTTTTTTTTTTTTTAATCTAAAAAGGTTGTTTTATAGCTTAAAAAAAACAAAAATTACAGGAATCTAAATCAAAGCAGACAACCCTTGCTGTTCTGTCTATTTATTTACAGTACTATTTCCTTCTTTTCCCATGCATGTTGTTATCATTTAAAAATCAGAAAAATTCTAAATCACCAGAAAGCGAAGAGCTTGAGGCCATCACCCCAGTGAATCAAATGATGAAACAGGGTCTTCTTTTTATTATATTTTTCGTGGAAATGCTATCATTTTCACATTTTTTAATTTTTTTTATTATCAATTATTCAGTTATAAAGTAATTATCTGAAAAGATTACGATTGAAAATTATTATAAATAAATAAATACAGAATAAACATGCACGCACATGTTCAAACGCATGTTTAGTTCCTTAAGAATAATATTAAAAGCACTCTTTTCGGATTGATTCAAATTTTCTTTTAAAAATATAAATTTGTACATATAAATTTTTTTTTATCATATTTAATTAAAAATAAATAAAATAAAATAAGAAAATAAAAATATTTTTTTGTCTTCAAAAATAAATAATAATCATTTAAATTTGAATTATGTGGCATTTCAATAAGAATGATCTTATAAGTTGTAAAGTCACATGAAAACTGGTTTCTCGTGGTTTGAACATAGAAAACTGGTTTCAGTGGCAACAAAAAGTGTACGTTTTCGCTCAAAGTAAACCCTACGCCAACGCAAAAGCAGCTGCATGGCGGATTGAAGTATTAATTAATGTAATTCATAAATAATATTTATAATTAGGACTGAGCAAAGGCTGAATAGTTTTTTTTTTTTTTAAATGAGTATATATGATTAATAATTTTTTTAATAGTCTATATAATTATGGATTGCATTGTAAATTTAAGGTAAAATGCTTCCGTTTTATAAATAAATAAAATTAATTTTTCAAATTTTTGAAAATTTCGATTTATAAATAAGAATATTTGAGTTGATTTTTCTTGATGTCCATATTTATGAGTAAATAAAATAAATGTTTAAGATTTTTAAAATTTTTTATTTTTAAATAATTATATTTTAGTCAATTATATTCTAAAATTGGAACCATTCGATCTGTTCATTACTTGGACAGTAAAGAAATTCAATTTTATAAATTATATGTAGTATTGTGTTGTCCAGATGACTAATACAAGAAGAAGGGTGAATTGAGTTATATTATAAAAATGAACACTTATAAATCAAATACATAATATAAAATATAAATATAATATAAAACAGCAAGAAATGTAAAAAGTTAGGTAAAAAAAAACAAATTCAGTATTTTTACGAGGTTCAGCCCCACTGTCTATGTTCTCGCCTCAAGCTACCCCTTGAGAATCTCAAATTCACTATTCAATCTCCTTTAGGTGGAGATAGAAACTTATTACACATATGAGCAGCACCGCTCCAAAGAATCTGTATAGAATATCATCTAGGGGTGTAAAAAGACCGAATCGGACCGGCGGACCGGACATGACCGGTTATCCCGGACCGGACCGGTCTGAGGTCCGGTCCAAAAAATATATGGACCGAAAAAATTCGATCCGGTCCCGGTCCAGGGAGTTCACCCCCCTGGACCGGACCAAATCTCTACAGGTTTTTTTTTTTTAATATATGTATATATAAATATATAAATAATAATATATATAATTTAATATTAATATTAATATATATTAACATTATAACATATTAATATATAATATATATTCTTATAATATTAACATATAATGATTTATAGTAAACTAGTAGTTGACTAGTTATAATATAAAAATATAAATTATAGTATATCTAAATAAAGTATTAGTAATAATTTATAAATAATAAGTATATTATTATTATTTAATATATTATTACTAATTTATCACTATTTACTAACATATAAATATATAATATACTAATGTAAATTGTAATAGTGTATTAGTATTATTATTTATTAGTTATAGTTTATTAACATATATGATATACTAATGTAATAGTATTATTAGACTATTATACTAACATATTAATATATACTCTTATAATATAAAAATATAAATAATAAGTATATTATTATTATTTAATATATTATTACTAATTTATCACTATTTACTAACATATAAATATATAATATACTAATATAATAGTATTGTTAGACTATTAGACTATTAGTTATAGTTTATTAACATACTTAATATATAATATATACTAACATATTAATATTATATATATAATAATTAATATATATTCTTATAATATTAATATATAAGTAATAAGTGTATTATTATAGTTTATTTAATATATTATTACTAATTTATCACTATTTATTATTTAATAAATTAATATAGCTTATAGTACAAGATTATAAGTATTAATTTATTAAATCTATAGACTAAAATTTATAACTATATTAATATATTTTATTACCAATTTAAATATTTTTTTATTAATTTATATGCCAACTGACAAATGCCCAAAAATATAAAAAAAATTAAAAAAATTTAATTGGAGCTAAACAATGCCGTTTAGCTCCAAATTATGGGTTAAGTGCTGTGCAAATTGAGTAAAACGGTGCCGTTTTACTCAAACTTTGAGTAAAACGGCACCGTTTTGGTAAACAACTTAACCTAAACCTAAAACCCCAGGTCCCCAGCAGCCCGCGCCTTCTTCTTCATTTCTTTTTCTTCTTTTGCGATTTTCAGTTCTCACCGCCTCCAGCCCTCCAGCCTCCAGGAAGTCGAACCCACTGACCCAGTGCCCCCATCCCGTCCGGTGTCTCATCCCTTTGCCGTCGCGAGTCCATCCCGTCCATCCCTTGGCCGTCGTGACTCCATCCCGTGACCCGTCCATCTCTTGGCCGTCGGGTGTCCATCGCTAATCTCCTTCCGTCCGGTCTCAAATCGAAGCACAGGTATTTTATTTTCCTAATCCATCTCTTGAACTATTCCGTTGTTATTAACTTATTTGTTAACTTCTTACTTGTTAGCCCATCGCAAATCCATGTCCGATCCTCATCCGTTGTTCACTAGATTCTCTACAAATGAAATAATAATTATTATTTGTGTAAGTTGTAAATGTGTTACTGAGATTGTGCTTGGAAATTGGAATTCCATCGTATATATATTATATGTGGTTTCGGGTTCGTGTAGCCATAGGCTGTACTCTGTAGCAATCCGAGAAATGCCATTCTTAATTTCTTATGATCAAGCTTCTAATAATATTTTTGAATGTTGGGAATTGCTAGATGGTCTGTGGTTAATGTTTATTTTTTGGAATTTTTTGGATAGTTGACCCATTTTACAGAATTTTTAATTTCTTTTATTGACTGTTGTAGTGTTGTTGTTGGTTTATTTATTCTGTAGATGGAGGCTTTTACAAATGAGGTGCGGGAGCCTCAATCAACACAATCAGAATCGGTCCAGGAAATGCCTCCACCCTTAAATCCAATCTCATCTGATGTAAGTATTCAATCTGGGTCACATAAAGGTAAATGTAGGTCATACGTTTGGGAGCACTTTCAAATTGTAGAAGGTGGTGATCCCACCAAACCTAGGGCTGCATGTAATTATTGTGGAGCAACGTATGCATGTGATTCGAATAAAAACGGTACGAAGTGCTTGAAGTATCACCTTGAGAAACAATGTAAGAAATTTCCGGGTAGGAAGATCATGGGTCCGGGCCAAACGATTTTAGGGTTTAAAGTTGATGGAGGTTCAAGTAGTGGGGGACTTGTCAATGTTGCTTTTAGTGTCGAGACTTGTCGACAAGCCTTGGCAAAGATGATTATTCTTGATGAGTTACCCTTTAGATTTGTTGAAGGGGAGGATTTCAAACAATTTATGCTTGTGGTTTGTCCTAGATGGCTAGGAATTCCATCTCGTGTTACGATTGCCTCGGATTGCTATAATGTGTTTAATGAAGAAAAAAAGAAGTTGAAAAATGCTCTTCAAGGGCAACGATTTTCTCTCACCACGGATACATAGACATCCGTGCAAAATCTCAACTATATGTGTCTCACAGCACACTTTATTGATGATGATTGGAAGTTACACAAAAGGATTCTTTCATTTTCTTTGGTTGAAAACCACAAGGGTGAGACACTTGGTAAGGGCATAGAGTGTTGCTTGCATGAGTGGGGGCGACTGAAAATTCTTGCAATCACTGTTGATAATGCAAGTTCTAATAATGAGGCTATTTCTTATATTAGAAAAAAAACCAAGTTTAGGAGGGATACGATTTTGGAGCATGAATTTTTACATGTTCGATGTTGTGCCCACATTTTAAACTTAATCGTCCGTGATGGGTTGAAAGACTTTGAAGAGTCTATTGTGAAGGTGAGGGGAGTTGTGAAGTTTGTTAAATCATCTCCTCAAAGGTTAAGCACGTTTAAAAAATGTGTGGAGGATGAAGAAATTCAATCCAAGGGATCTGTTTGCCTAGATGTACAGATTAGGTGGAACTTCACCTATCTTATGTTAGAGAGGGCTTTAACATTTAGAAAGGCTTTTGGTCGGTTGGAGGAAGAAGATCCGGGCTTCCTTGGTAGTATTGGAGATGAAGATGATGACGATGATGAAGATGATATGGTGAATAGGAGAAAGTCAAAGAAATTAGGGCATCCCAATGCAACCGACTGGGAAAAGGTAAAGGTATTTGTGAAATTTCTTCAATTGTTTCATGATGCAACTGTACGCTTCTTAGGCGGTGAATATATAACTTGCAATGTTTTTTTCCGTGAGTTGGTGAAGATTCAAAGTGTTATTAACAAGGTATGTGAAGAAGAAAACCCCGTGGTGGGAGTAATGGCAAAAACTATGAATAAAAAATTTGAAAAGTATTGGGAGAACTTAGATAATCAAAATATGTTGCTGTATGTTGGGCTTATTCTTCATCCTCGATACAAAATGAGATATCTTGATTTTGCTTTGACTAAAATGTATAAAGACAATTCTACAAAGGCCATTGATTTGAGTTGGAAGGCAAAAAATGCATTTACTCGCTTGTATGAGGCATACATGGAAGATGATATAGTTACTTCTCATGAGCCCGCAAGTTCTCCAAGTAAAAATGTAAGTCCTTCAACTTCCAAGAGACTCGAGAGAATGGAATCGGATGATAAGGCCTATATGGAGGATGAATTTGAGCAACATTTACAGTCAGAAAATTCTTTGAAAAGCAAATCAGAGGTTGACAGATATCTAGCTGACAAATGTGAAGGTCGAGATGATAATTTCGACCTTCTAATTTGGTGGAAAACCAATTCAGTTAGATATCGCATACTTTCAAAGATTGCACGCAACGTACTTGCAATACCAGTATCTACTGTAGCCTCTGAATCTACATTTAGCACAGCGGGTCGTGTAATTGACCCTTTTCGAAGTAGTTTAAGTCCAAGAATAGCTGAGGCTCTCATATGTGCACAAAATTGGCTTCGATCTTCTTCGACTCCAATAAGTCTTAGGACTTTAATGGATGATGTGGAAGATTTTGAGAAGCAGCTGGAAGGTACAGGTAAGTAAATTTAATTCGCTTGTTAGCTTTTATGATTTATTTTATTTTATCTTCTATGTTATGTTGTAAATTTTTTTAACTTATCTTTTAAATTTTTATGTCTAGAAATCGTTGGGGAGTGTGGTGATTTTATTTCTATGGAGGCGTCAAATTCAACACCTACATGCCCAAAGTAATGATTGAAGGGTAAGTCAATGTAATTTCTAAATGTTTTATTTTTACATGATTTCTTTCAAAATGAGTGTATATATATTATATAGTTTTGATCATAAGAGTTTTATTACATGATTGTAGTTAAATTGTCAAATCTCTTTTAACTTAATTTAATTTAATTCACTCAATCTCTTTTCGCAGAATGATTGATCGTCGGTTGAGATTTGGAAGCATAAAAAAAGGAAGGGTCATCTAGATGCAAATTACAATGCTGAGACTTGAGAGGTGTTTTAATTTGAATGATTTTGGAATGCCATTTTATTTTTGGATTATTTTAATTTCTTTTTTATTTTATTTGGACTCTTTAGTAAATTTGGAATCTATTGTGTAGACTCTTAAGGAGTCAGTACTCTTAAGGACTGATTATTATTTTTTATTTATTTGAACTCTTAACTCTTAAGGACTCTTAAGTCTCAAGTCTTAAGGATTAATTTCTTTTTTATTTTATTTGGATTTTTAAAGACTAATTTTTTTCCTTTTTTTTTATTAAGATTATTTTTCTTTTGCTATTTTATTAAAAGTAAATTTTTAAAATATTTTTTTATTTAAATATGTGATGAATATGTAAATTGGGTTGAAAATAATAAATTTAGGTGAAAAAAAAAATCATTTCAGAATTTTAGATTAAAATTTGCTTATCAAATTATATAGGGGTACCCCTGGATCAGATCGGACCGCCCCTGGACCGAATTGGACCGGACCGGAATGGACCGAATAGGAGTTCGGTCCGGTCCAGGGTGAGAGAATTTTTGGACCGAATGAAATTGGTCCACAAATTTCCCGGACCGGACCATTTACACCCCTAATATCATCTATATTTCCAATCACCTCACATTTGGTAATTCAACTATTTCCTGTGTAGAACACTTCTACACACACAAAAGTTATACGCACACTCTTACTGATACAAGAGTTGATAGTGGATAGACTATCAAAGTACGTTCCTCAACGAATGAGATAGAAACAATACATCGCAACCTATATCTCTCTAAAAAAGAAAAAGAATTAAGATTCAAAATTTTAGAAAATAGAGAATGAAAACTTTGAAAAAATGATGTAAAACTTGGCAATAGATGTGTAAACTTTTGTTGTGATTTTTGCAAAACTCAAGTGAGTTATTTATAGGCAAATGAGTTTTCAATTTCAAATTTGAAAAAATTCACATGTCAAATAAGAGTACTATTCACTTTTCAAAAAATTCAAATAAAAGCATTTCTTTTTTGCATTTGTCAAATACAACTCTATCCATTTTTCAAAAAAATCAAAACTAATCTTTTACTTTTCATACATGATAAAATGAGTATTATTTATTTTTTAAACCAAATCATCTTCTTTTTGCATATGTCACAAAAAAAAAACACATTACTTTAAGATTTTCAAACAAAATCATTTACATTTTGCATTTATAAAAAAAGCACACAACTACCCTTTAAGATTTTCAAACAAAATTATTTATGTTGCCCAGATGACTAACACAAGAGGGGGGGGTGAATTGGGTTATATTAAAAAATTAATACTTATAAACTAAATATACAATATAAAATATAACCAAAATATAAAGCAGTAGGAAATATAAAGAGTAGGGTAAGAGAAAGCAAACTCAGTATTTTTACGAGGTTCAGCCTCACTGCCTACGTCCTCGCCTCAAGCTACCCCTTGAGGATTCCCAAATCCACTATTCAATCTCCTTTAGGTGGAGATAGAAACCTATTACACCTTTGAGCAGCACCGCTCCAAAGAATCCGTGTAGAACACCCTCTACACTTCCAATCACCTCACACTTGGTGATTTAACTATTCCCTGTGTAGAACACCTTCTACACACACAAGGGTTATACGCACCCTCTTACTTCCAATCACCTCTCACTTGGTGATTTAACTATTCCCCGTGTAGAACACTTTCTACATACACAAGGGTTATACACACCCTCTTACTGATACAAGAATTGATAGTGGGTAGACTATCAGAAAACACTCCTCAATGAGTGAAATAAGAACAATACAGCACAAACTATATCTCTCTCAACAAGAACAAGAATTAAGGCTCAAAACTTTAGAAAAGAGAGAATGAGAGTTTTGAAAGAATGATACAAAATTTAGCAATAGATGTGTAAGCTCTTGTTGTGATTTTTGCAAAACTCAAGTGAGCTATTTATAGGTAAATGAGTCTTCAATTTCAAATTTGAAAAGATTCCATGTCAAATAAGAGCACTATTCACTTTTCAAAAAATTCAAATAAAAACATTTCCTTTTTGCATTTGTCAAAGACAACTCCATTCATTTTTCAAAGAAATCAAACCTAATCTTTTGCTTTTCATACAAGACAAAATGAGCATGATTTATTTTTCAAACCAAATCATCTTCTTTTTGCATATGTCAAAAAAACACACAACCACCCTTTAAGATTTTCAAACAAATCATCTATCTTTTATATTTGTCAAAAAAAACACACAACCACCCTTTAAGATTCTCAAACAAAATCATCTACCTTTTGCATTAGTCAAAAAAACACACCACCTCCCTTCAAGACTTTCAAACAAAATATGCACATGTCAAATATGATAATCAATCATCTTATAAAATCAAGTTTTTATAAAAAAAATATAATTTTCGAAATTATTTTGTTTGATGGTGTTATGCACATGTGAAAAACATAATTTTCAAAACTAAGACATTTAAAAATGTCTTGCATATGTGGAAAAAGTAATTTGATATTTTATGAGAAAAAAGAGTAATTTGGAGCCTTAATCCAATTTCTAATTTTATCAAGAGATGTACAAAAATAATCTATGAGCTTCATTTGTAGACTTGATATCTTTCTTGCTCATGTTTGATTTCTTGATGTGTTTAGCTTCCTTCATGCATAGACAACTTGAGCTTGAGTTTTCAATATTATTTGTTATCATCAAAATTTATACGTAAATACGAGACTTGAAACCTTGGGTTCAACAATTTACTTTTTTCATTTGTCAAAAAAACACACCATCACCCTTCAAGACTTTCAAATAAAATATGCACATGTCAAATATGATAATCAATCATTTTACAAATTCAAATTTTTATATAAAAATATATAATTTTCAAAATTATATTGTTTGATGATGTTATGCACATATGAAAAATATAATTTTCAAAACTAAGACATTTAAAAATGTATTGCATATGTGAAAAAAGTAATTTGATGTTTTATGATAAAAAAGAGTAATTTGGAGCCTTAATCCAATTTCGAATTTTATCAAGAGATGTACAAAAATAATATATGAGTTTCATTTATAAACTTGTTTTTTATGCTTGATGTGCGCTTCACTCTATTGCGTAAATAATTTGAGTTTGAGATTTAAATTCATTTGTTATCATCAAAATCTACACGTAAATACGAAATTTGAAACATTGAATTCAACATATTACTTATATACGATATATACATAAAAAAAACTATAATTTTTAATAATGAGCACGCTCTTTTTAAAAGGATTATGCAGCATGCACATTTCACTAATGTATTTAACATATAGTCAATATAATTAAAGTCTGTTAAGAAAAAAAAATATATAATTAAAGTCTTTATTAATCACGAACCCTGAAAAATAATGTATCGTTTTGGGGTGTATATATATAAGGAAAACATTGCCTTGTAATGTTAGGCTCGTTTGGATTTAGAGTTGAGATAAAATAAATTAAGATGAATTTTAAAAATTAAATAAAATATTATTATTATTATTTTGAGATTTGAAAAAGTTGAACGAGAATTTGAAAAATCTATATTGAGATTTATATTTTATATGAAAATTTAAAAAAATGTAATGATAAATTTGAGATAAGTTGAGACACTCAAATCGTCTCTAAATCCAAAAAGAACCTAAAAATAAGCAAGCTTCAATGACCATAATTACTTTAAATAAATAAATTTTTTTTTTTATGAGAATATGATAAAAGTTTATGGCCCTATTTGAATTCGGAGATAAATTGAGCTCGTTTCAATTTATCTCAAATTCATCATTACAATTTTTTAAATTCTGATGCAAAATATAAATCTCAATATAGCTTTTTTAAATCTTAATACAATTTTTTTTAATATTAATTTAACTTTTTTAAATCTTAAAATAATAATAATAATAATATTTTATTCAACTTATTTCATCTCAACTTCAAATTCAAACAAGCCTATATATGACTCAAATACTCTTTAGAAAAGAAAAAAAAAGGAGTAAACTTTACTAATTTTTTCTTCAAAGATTTTTGGTCCGTCTTGACAGGGGTAGTGATACACGCATTATTTAATTACTATTAACTAGAATCTCATGGTTATCACCTCATGGCCTGGGCCTGGCTTTCTCAAAATCAGAACCATATATAATATCGAATAGCACGGGCTATTATGCATGTCAGAGGCCCTTTTTCTGCTCAAGTTCGCAAGTTTTGGGCCATCGTAAGAGCTTTAAACAGGCCTCCCCGTGAATCAATCCAGCATTACCTGTGGATTATGTAAAATTTATGATTTCATAAAATTTAAAGAAAGTAGTTTTAATATAATCTATTCAATAGATTATGTATTTTAATTTTTATGATTAATATACATATTCCTACCGTACCACCTCTATATTTACACTATTCACATTTGTAAATATTTAATTCATTTCTCTCTACTTTTTATATTTTATTCATCTCTTTATCTGCTTTCTACTTTATTTGAAAGGAATAAAATATATTAAAAAATATAATATTTAAATGATATAAAGAAACAATAAATAGACTGATACATGATATATTGTAAAAATTTATATATAAAATAGAAAAAATAAGTTTTTGATAATAAATTTTAAAGGCCGATAGGATAAATAAACCATTGAATGTTTCTAGGACTAATTATGTTCATGGTAGCTACATAATTTTGAGGAACTCTCTCCATTAGTGCATTTGATTTTTTGTATATTTTTTATAAACATATATTTTTTTAAAAAAATACTTCATTATTTATTTATATATATATATATATATATATATCGAGACCACCTTCTAGTAGGCCAAGATCAAGCATTTTTCTATATTAATTAGTCGCTCTAACTCAGTTTAATTTGGAAAGATTAATATATACACAAAATTTAAATATTAGCTACGCGCATGATGTTTTTAATTATATAAAATTGAACTTTATTGTGAAAAAACATGAAGAACACCTACATTTTTTAATGGGATCCACTAGTTTTTTATTTAAACAAAGCTTGCATAAGGTACTTTATGCCCTAACATTACTCTTTAGTCTTTAAATGTGCTTGCATTTAAAAGTAAGTATTATATATATATACAACAACAGGATATATATATTAATGTTTGACTTTATTTTTATAACATATTTTTGTGAACCAACTTGTAATTCAGAAGTACTACTGATGCCACGTATAAAATCGTGTTAAGCTTATGATGGAAAAAACTACCTAGTATTAATTAGAAGAGTCTTAAAGTCTTCGAAGCTTTGGTCCAATAACACTAGGTTTTCCACCCACATTATATATGTGTCGCCGATCGATCAAAGTTCTGGACCTCCAAAATAAAGTGGGCGCTTACCAAATTATCGTATCAAGCAATATCGAATAATACGGCCAAAGAATATCGGACGTTTAATGGACAACGTTATAATCAAGGAATTAAATATCCGATGGAAAATGGGAAAAATATATATAGTTGTAACATATGTTGGGAATCTTGGGCCTCCCAAATTTCTCCATCAGGATCTACTTTTGACAGAATACCAAGAAAAATAGAGAAATAAATACAACACAAGAATTTACGTGAAAACCTCCAAAATAGGATAAAAAACCACCAGACTTAGAAAAGAAAATATACTATGTAAAAAATTGTTACAAACACACAATTTTTCTCCTCACTCCAACGACACCCACAATAACTTCTCCCACTAATAAAACTCTAACTTTCACATCTCTTTATTTTACATACAAAAAGGACAACAGAGGAATTTTACTAAAGTCAAAAGTTACTAGATAAGTTTCTGACTGGTGTAATTAACTAATGAGGTTAGGCCTCCTTTTATAACTACATAACATGCTCCATTCTACAAATCCTACCAACATGGGATTACAAAAGGAGCAACAAGTCAACAATCTCTACCTTGCGATTTTGACTGATTCCACAGCCACGCTCCACCGCAATGAGGATCTTCATAACTTCCGTTATCATGCTCCACCATAAAAGCATAACCACTCAAATTAAACCAATTCCAAGTATTTCATTTCGGCCCATATCGAAAAATAATCTTACTAAAAAATTATGGTGCAATTCCCACGTTTGGCTTTCTTGGAAGTTCATCAGCCATCAACATGAATTTCCACCACACACTCTGCATCAATGTCAAACTAATACCCGTGTGCAAACTTGTAGAATAACTAACATTAACATATCCTCTATCATGACAACTTTAGGATTAGTGACATACCATGAGGATGTACATGTCTCTGTTTAACAGACACCGTCTTCTGTAAAGAGAGATACAATGTTAGTTTCATTGTCAGTATCTCTATTTACTGACTTGGAGCCTCTTGCCAAACTTGTTTCACCTCTTGGATAATTTTTTCTGACATGCCCAGGTTGTCCACACACCTAGCAGACTACTTTCTTTTTCATGGAGTTCTTCCTCTTCTAATCACCAATTGTCACCATTACTAAGTTCTCAGGCGAACCATTACTTCTACCACTTAGCCCTCTTTCTTCAGAAAAAAGTTTATTAGTAACCTCTGAAAAAATTATTTTCTTTCCCATATATCAAAATAGGCTTAAGATCATTTTAACTCCAATAGATTATAGCTCAGAGACAATACTATTGAGAACACTTAAATGATCTGAAATAGTCGTACCTTCACTCATCCGCAGTGTATGAAATTGCTCCTTCAGTTACACTCGATTCGAGACACCCTTCGTTTGATACAACTCTTCGAGCTTTTCCTAGAGTCCCTTTGCCGTGAATATTCCATGCACATTTGCAAGAACATTTTTGGTCAGGCACAGTTGAATTGCACTTGCCGCTCTCAAATCCAAATCGTTCCAATTTTCATCGCTCATTCTAGATCTGCTCTTTGTTTCACCAGTATTGCTTGGACCGCTACTGACTTCAGGGACTGGTCTACTTTTCAACACCTTGTGTAATCCTGATTGAATCAAGATATCCTTAACTTGCATTTGCCACAAGTTAAAATTGATTCTCCCATCAAATTTCTCCATATCAAATCTGATAGGATTTGAAGTACTACTTCTTGACATAGTTTCGATAAATTTTACCGTAGAAATGAATAGTACCCACTAAGTAAGTTTCCAGGAAAGACTGATATTTCCTAGACAGAACTTTAAGGTTTACAGGAAAGATTGGAGGGTTACAACGGACATACTTAAAATTTTCAATCTCTTAGACAGAACCTCCTTAGACCATACGTATATACACTACCACACCGAAACTCTACCCCGCCAAAAGAATCTAGTGGCTTTAATACCACTTGTTGGAAATTTTGGACCTCCCAAATTCTCCCCACTAGGATCTACTTTTGACAGAATACCAAGAAAAATAGAGAAATAAATACAATACAAGAATTTACTTGAAAACCTACAAAATAGGAGAAAAAACTACCAGACCTAGAGAAGAAAATATACTATGTGAAAAATTGTTACAATCACATAATTTTTCTCCTCACCCCAAAGACATCCACAAAAACTTCTCCCACTAGTAAAACTCTAACTTTCACCTCTATTTATTTTGCATACAATTTACATACAAAAAAGATAACAAAAGAATTTTACTAAAATTAAAAGTTACTAGATAAGTTTCTAACTGGTGTAATTAATTAAGGAGGTTAGGCCTCCTTTTATAACTACATAACATGCTCCATTCTACAAATCCCACCAATGTGGGATTACAAAAGGAGCAACAAGTCAACAACCTAACCGAGAGCTTGCTACGCAAGTGGTGGATGTTGTATGATCGCATGCACATTGACCTAACTAGCAGCTACTTGAATTAAATATATGTATATATATACATTAACTTGTCACCATTAATTTGTACGTAAAAGAAGCTCTATATATCATTAAGGTAAATATACAAGAGTACTAGAGTAAACCCATTTAATTAATTAATTAAAACAGGCCAAAAACTAATCTAGTTAAGGTCCCGTTTGGATTCAAAGATGAAATGAGTTTAGACAAAAAGTTATATAATAAAATATTATTATAATATTATTTTTTGATATATATTATTATTATTTTGAGATTTGAAAAAATTGTATTATTTATTATATTTTGTATGAAAATTTGAAAAAATTATAATAATGAGATGAAATAAAATAAATTTTAAATATAAACGAAGGCTAAGTAAGATGTTACGTCTCAATACCATGAGTAGCTTTTTGGCGGGATTTGTGGATATATATATATATATATATATTTGCACCAACAAAAAGAGGGTTTGTATTTCTAATTTAAAAAATATCACAAATAAGTATTTTTCTTATAGTATATTATATGTATCTACAAGGAAAATATTCTAGTCACAAATGGATTATACACAAAATTTCACTACTTGATCATGTGGCTTAATGTGATTCGTTACATTGTAAAGGTATTTTTAATGTAAAATAAATATAACGAATTAAATGAACCCATATTAATTTCAAAAGTAGTTCGTTTGTGAATGTAGCAGTACTCGTATTAAAACTATCAAACAAAGTGTCTCTTGATTTGTTTGTTTGTTTTTAATGGGAGAACGAGACTTTCATTAATCAAAACAAATTGGATTACAGATTGCAGTCCACCTATACATCCTCTGAAATGAAAGAGGGGTAAAAGTCTGTCGACATTGCAATCGCTGAGACTTTCCAGGCGTTCCTAGTTAACTTGTGAGCTGCTGAATTATCTAGTCATCCGACATGCCAGACTTCACAACCATTGAAACGGGATAGTAGGGATTGCACCTCTTGGATGCTGTTCCTTAAACTGTTCCAGGGGGTGTCTTCATGGTTTACCTGATTGACCATCAATAGAAAATCACTTTTCACTATCAAATCACGCACATTGAAAGGGATGCAAAGTTGTAAACCACTTGAATATATAGAGTCAAGACCTAGCTAGTTATGTATTTGCATGTATTAATTATAATGTGATGTTTGTTGAGATCCTCGATCACTCTATTAATCATAATCTCTATACCTATTACCAATTAATTGCTTAGGGAAAAGGGGTTTGTTTCTTTAAGAAAACTTATCTCAAACTAGGGGATAGAACAAGGATCGATCTAACAATCACTACAGTAAAAGTATTTTTTCTTCGAAAATAATTTGTTCAAAATACTCACTTTTGCTATCGAAAATAGTTTCTTCTAGAATTTTTTATTCGCAAGATGGTTGCGGAAAAAAACTGGCCCAAGAAACCCCTTTTACCCACAATTCTTTGAACTGTCAGAAATATTAGTATTTTTGGCGTTACCACATCATAAAAATTACAAAATCTGACAGTAAAAACTGCAAGAAATAACTTGTTACGACATTATAAATAAACTGGTTCATCTACTGTGTGATGGTATCCACATCCCAGTGCTACTTTTGGATCCATCATCTAAATTTTGTGTGATGGATCCAAAAGTAACTTGTAGGGAGAGTAAGAAGTCATGCAATATCAACCAAAGGAAATATATAATCAACCATGAGCAAGCAAAAAGATAAACACAATCAGCTTAGTTTTTTGGAAAATAACTTGAAATTGACAAATTAAACACACCTACATAGGGTAATAAGCCAAAAACTAGAAATAAAAAATTATGTGCATAGTAAATTCAAGGATAAAGAAAATCAGCAACTACTTGGCTTCCACAAAAATGCACAAACACCAAATCAAGAAAACCAACAACTATATGCATACGTCCTACAACCTTAGCCTTACAACAAGTAAATCAATCAAAAGTTTTGCCTGCCAAATGAGAAAAAAGTACGCTTATTTTGCTGTTACCTACTTAATTCTTATGCCACCAAGGGCTAGAGTAAAAGGCAAAAGAAATAATATACAAGCAGTAAAAGGAGAATTATAATGCTACCGTCTTGATCCCCTGGATGGCTTGGTTCAAGCTTAATCCGTCTCCTTGTAGTATCACTCTTGTTTAATGCATGACCACCAGCCTCTGTAGTTCTTACATCATAAAATTCAATCAACTTGTGGAGACTTCTTTGAGGGGTTTCCCGAATCTACACATCTGGACTAGAAAATTCGAATTCAGCTGAGGAGACTTGGCCTTGATACGAGAAATAAAATGGTATAGGGTTTCCCCCTATAGTCCACTAAGAAATCAAACAATTTTCAGAGAACGAGGTTTGGAAAACATGAGCAAGTGCTAGGGGCAATTGAGCAACATCTACATCGAATGTTTAAGGCACAAATCAATCATGCTGGCTAACAATAAATAGAATTTTAAGGTAGCCAAGGCATTTTCTTTAGTGCATACAACTACATTAATAGTCACCGCCAACCAGAAACTTCAGATGCATTACGTAAAAAGAAAGCAAAGAGAATATAATTTTTTAGAAATAACTGTAATAAATTCTTTCAACTCTTTCCCAGGGAAAAATATATTAACAGGCTCTGCAACCCAGAAAAAATGCCCATCACAAAGTAGGGATTTCTTGCAAAAAAAATCAATCAAACTGTGCTGTGTGAATAAAATACATCACTAAAAAGCTATGAACATCTAAATATCTAATACACACATCAAAACGCCAAAAAAAAAAAATGCAGACCAAACAAATTGTTCTCGTGCAAAAAAGGATATGCTTTCAGATTCAAATATACTGGGATTCTGCTAAGTACAAAAAACCTAACTTTTGTAAAGTAACTAGTTGAGAATGGAGGAGATGCCGTGTGTATTAAGTGGGTGGATTTAATTTCACGTAGCCGAATTAGGGAAGAGCATCGAAGTGGAGAAGGAGCCGGTACTGTGAACAAGAACGGGGGAAAATAAAATGATTTTCGAGTTTAAAAACCCCGCGAGACCCAATTCAATTTTTTTTGCCAATAGAAATGTCGTCATCCCACTTTCTTTTAACTTTTAAGCCTTAAAAATTAGTATTTTTTGCCGTATTTGGCTCGCGGGTTAAGGATGTCACAAAAGTTTATTTTTGTTGTAGTGAATTAATATTATGATGATGACGTTTGATGCAAGGTATAACACATGACTCTGATCTGTCATCCTCTCTTTTCAAATTTGGGACTATGGTCTCACGTGAACAAATGAAGAAAAAAAAAACTTTATATTAGTGATGAATAGTAGTTAAGCGGGTTATGAAACAAAAATTCCATGGATGTACGTACGTTACACATGTTCCTATAGCTAGCTAATAGATAGTAGTACGTTACACATGGGTTAAGTGATGAATAGTAGTACTTATAGCTAGCTAGTAGAAGTGCTAATTGTGATCAGTGAAATGTTCCTAAAAATAATGCATCGATCACGTGAGTGACTAGTACTTATCAATCAACGTCTTATAGATCTGCAGTTTGATCCCTCAAATTTTTCTTTAGTACTATACCTACTACGTTTGAAATTTTAACATATAGAATGGTGAAGTTCTTTTCATGTATTCGAGCTAGCTAGCTGATTGATTCTCCACCAAAAGAACTTAAAAATCCGGTCTTCCATCGACTGCTTTAGGAGTGCTAACAATTAGAAAATGAAATACCAGTCATGTTGTAGATCATAGCTAGATATTAGCAAGCTCTTACACGTCGTGCATGCATTAGATCTATTTTATAAACTAATTTATAATAAAAATAAGATTACAATTTAATGTATAATTAGAATGGATTGTATGTATCTATGTAAGTCTTATTTTGTGAGATATCTTTGTGAACCAAACATTTTTTAATTAATTTATAGTTCATAGCGTTCTAAATTTGATATAAAACTAAATTTCAAAATTACATGTTAGTGAATTTTGAATAATATATAAGAATGCCGATAGGAGTTAAAAGTACGTTAAGGTACCGGTTAATTTTGGTTATGCCTCTCTTATAACAAACATTATTATGATGTCTCACTAATTAAAGTTTACATCAATCGGATGGAAAAATGGATGATAGAACTGAAAGGATATATGCAATTTAATCTTGATTTCTTTCAAGAATATAAAATTAGATCTTGTAATAATTTCAAGAGATTTTAATCATATTATATATTAGTTAATTATCCATTTAGAGTATATTTTATTATAAGCTATATCGTCCTTAATTATATCTGAGCATATATAACACTAGATACGTCTATTCGTGAGTTCGAGAAATTTCATCTACTTTTTCAACGACAACATTATTAAATCAACGCACAAAAGCTCCAAAAGGAGTCAAGGACCTAAAAATTTCAGATTATATAACCCTAATGACAAAACGCCACCGAAAGCTTCCTGCACTTTCATATTTCACACAGTGATAAGTCAAGGATCCAAATCATAACCACAAAGCGGAGCCCAGCATGCATCAGCCTGCCGAAAACCAAGACCTCTACCGCTTCATCACCGGCAACGGCGTTATCAACGTCGGAACATATGGTTTCCCGGCAAACTGTGAGTTTCCGGGGATGCAAAGCTTCTCATGTAGTTCCTCGTACTATCCTTTGGGGGTGTCGGGTTTAGCGGATACTCCACCGCAGGATAGAGCACTTGCCGCTTTGAAGAATCATAAAGAGGCTGAGAAGAGGAGGAGAGAGAGAATCAACTCCCATCTCGATAAACTGAGGAGTCTTCTTCCTTGTAACTCTAAGGTAATTAATTATTAGCGTATTTTCTTAACTTACGTTCGCGGGTGCGCATGATGTGTGTAAATTCTTTCTACATATGTGGGGGTTAGGTATTAATTTGGGAACGAGAAAGAAATTTATTTTACTCAACATGTGTTTTCGATTTGATTTTTGAAGGCTCACAAATTTGCCTTGCTCCACATAAGATTCTCGTGTTCGTTGTGTTTTTTGCTTTCATGTTGACTGTTTGGTTACTAAGAAAAGTATACAAAGAAATAAGAAAAAGACTACTGCGACGTCGAATCTTTGGACTTTCCACTATTTTTGTCCGAGTAAGATGGCTTGAGCTTCTCTTTGGCAAAGAGTACTTTCGTGGCTAACTTGCACAAGCTTAATTTTCTTCATCAACGTCTAATGCTTTGATTTTATTTTCTTTTCGGTCATGTGTGGCGAGCGCCGGAAGCGTTTTTTGAAAGAAAGAACTCAGAGTTTCAGTTTTTATTGGTTCTATTTTAAGGGAGATTCATTAATTAGGATGTTCTGCTACAAGATCAGAAGAAGAAGAAGAAGAAGAAGAAGGAAGTTTTACTTAAGAACCAGCTTTATGAATTTAAGATGATCTGAAATATCGGGTTCAAAATATTCTTTTGAAACTTTAGAATGTTCAAACTGCATATACAGAATCTGAAAAGAGATAAGGGGTCAAGGCCTTCCTAGCTTCTAGGGCTACTCATCACTTTAATTGGGAAAGTTGCCCCAGCTTTTCAAAATAGGAGTTTGATCTGATCCCTTAACTCCATCCCTTCTGATCAATATCTGTTCTTTTTCTGTATCTTTCTCAGACAGACAAAGCTTCACTACTGGCAAAAGTGGTTCAACGTGTTAAAGAGCTGAAAGAACAAACGGCAGAAATCACTGAACTGGAAACCTTCCCGTCGGAAACTGATGAAATCACCGTCCTCTCCGGCGACCACAGTGATGGCAGATTAATATTCAAGGCCTCATTGTGCTGTGAAGACCGCACCGATCTGATTCCAGACCTAATCGAAATTCTAAAATCTCTCCATTTGACAACTCTAAGATCAGAAATGGCCACACTCGGCGGAAGAATTCGCAATGTTCTTATTGTCGCTGCGGATAAAGATCACAGCATTGAGTCAGTACATTTCTTGCAAAATGCCTTGAAATCTTTACTTGAACGTTCAAGTTCTAGTGATCGGTCCAAAAGGCGACGCATGTTAGATCGAAAATTGATTATGTAACTGTATGTACGTGATTGCTTGTTTCGATTTCCAAAATTATCGTTAATTAGCTTTTGCATTTCATATATTATATCTTCTGAACATGGAGATAAGCTAGTTTACAATATGTGTGATATGGGGATCTGTTTGTTTCAACCCATATGATATGAGTACGAGAAGAACAATTTATGTGTGAGCTTGTTGATAAGTGGCCATTAGGTCAAGACTTCAGAATCTACTCATGTTTAATTAGTACTTGCCATTTATAGTTTTTTCAAGAATAGTGGAAGAATCTATTTACGTGTGGAAAAATTTTAAACAGAAATCTGCTCATCCTATATACCTACTTAAAAAATATATATAATTTTACATTTTTATCCTATTTTATTTTACACTTAAAAACTTTTAGTATGCAGGATGTGCAGACTTATGTAACTCTTATGTTTGAGCTGGTAATTTGTTTATATACATATATACGTATATGCAAGTGATTTTGTAATTAGATGCAATGATGTAATCGTTGAAAATTAATCAGTGAATAAATGTAAGAATTCGGAACAGGTTTTTTCTAGCTTCCTTTTTTTTCTGGTTTTCTCTACAAATATAAGTTTTAAGGAGTAGTGTTGTTGTAGCAATTAAGTGCTATATGAGAAAATTACATGTGATATTATCTCCAGTGGACCACTTTACTTTAGATTTTGAATGTGAGATGTTCCCTAGTCAGTCCAAGTACGATTCTGTTTTCCCTAGATCGATCTAGGTCATGTACTACTGGCCCTTCCGGCCATATTTCACATCGTTCTGGTCTTGGACCATGCACTACTAGCTTCTTTTTGGATTATACTAGTATAGTTCATTATCACCTTTTACGTTAATTTTTTCAAGAAAATGTTTTTTTTAAAAAAAAAAAAGGAAGAGCTTTGGTTTTTTCCAACATTATCGAGTTTTCAACGTTGCCAATTGGATATATACTTGGGTTTTTTTCCTTCAATCGAAAAGACATTACTTCGCGAAGTCAGCATTGTGGGTTTTTTTTTTTTCCTTTGTGGAAAGGAAGATTCATTCAGGATCTCACTGGATATACTGGTGTCATTTGGGTCAAAGATAACAGCAGTTGGATTGCTATGGGTGTCATTTGGGTCAAAGATAACAGCATGGTGTGTATATATATATACACACACACATATATATAATCACGGCCAAAAGCTTTACGGGTGCGATTTCTAAAAATTAAAAATATAATTTTTTGTAGTCATGTCTCCTAATTCCTACTTATCACTTTCCCGTTGCAAGAAAGAATAAAATCAGATAATCTCCATTCAAAAGTACTGCGTGGACTGTTTATTCATGAGGGACTGACTATCTGCAACCTTTCGATCGAGGTACCAAATTTTGCAGCTTGTGAATTAATTAGGCTTGGAGGAACGTTTGAAATATTGTTTATGTTATTACAAAAGTTCTGAATTATAGATAGTAGAAGTTTTCGTTGGATCCGGTCCAAGTTTGGAGGATCTTTGATCAATAACGAGAGATTGACCAAGTGAACTGATCATGATCGAAAGCATGCAGCTAGTGTTATTCATAGTGGCCAAATGAACGAGAGAGAGAGAGAGAGGCGTGCGTAAAGGGATCTGACAAAAAAGCAGCAATCATGGGGGGAGTGACAAGAAGAGTACAAGAGAGATCCAAAGGAAGTGTGGGCTCTTTTTCTTTTAATTTGATGAGTGGAGACAAAGTGCATTGCGAATCGGACATCCCTGTCGGGGACGTGCTCTCAATCTCTGCAAACCTATCTGTGTGGCCCTGGCGTGCATCCTTTTCTTTTACGATAAAATTTCGTCCTCTCTGCTAAACCTAGCTATCATCTCTGTCTCTGTCTCTCTCTCTCTCTCTTTGACCAATCATAACTCCCACTCCATTTAATCAGCTTTCTCCTCTATTTGCAGACGCAGCTTTATCTGCATCGATCTGCATCATCACCTTCTGCATCCTAAATTAATCTACGTGACTACGTCTGCTCGTTTTGTAATTGGATATGTATTAGTGTATGGTTAGATACAAATCTTAAATATATAAGTATTGTACTAGTGTTTTTTTTAACAATGTAGCTGACTCTATCAAGAAAAATGAGTTTTTTACACTCACTACAACAGAATTCGGCTTTTGTGGCCTAAATTATTTCCGGTGACACACATCTTTCAAGAAATGTCCATTTCTTGAGATGCTCTCATCGCAGTTCTGTCGATTAATTAAAGTGCCAGATTTAGTCGCTTATTCTTGCGAAATTAAGCTCGCCATATACCAGAACCGTCTAGCATATTGAATTACAACGATAAAATTATTTTAACAGCGAAACACGTGTATAGCAAAAAGTTATTTTAATGGATTTATTTATTATGATGATATTTGTCACGGCAATAACAAAAATATTTTTACATCACTACAATAATTCGATCTCTGCTCTGCCCTTTTAACCCCCGCAAAATACAGAGTACTTTCGCGAAGGCTTCCCATCAGCAATCGTGCCCTAGTCTCTCCGGTTGCCACCGTTCACTGCCACCTAGCCACCGCAGCATCCCTCATCTCCATAAAGCCTTCCATCCGAGACCTTCATTCCCCCAATCGATCGAGCCCCCTAATGATCATGAGTTACCCTCGATCAAGCCTCTTCGATATCGAAACTAGTTTCAATACTCCACTCGATCCCCCTTATCAGATGGTTTAATCGAACCTTACTCTGATAATCTTTGCTTCTTGACTCAAGAATCGAAGCATGATTCTTTCTTGTGAGGCCATGGTGGATCTTCCTAACCGAAACATCTGAAATTAGGCATCAAGTGCTTAGCCATGGCCGACTGTTCTGAGGCAACAAAAAGGAAAGGCATATTTATATGTATATGTAAGTTTCTTTCCCTGATATATGTCCAATTTCTTCTTAAATCTCAGCATGCAATAGATGTTTATGTTTGCTATTTTTCGGTTGGAATAGTGTTTCCCCAAAATCCAAATTTTATCGCAATTTTTCTATGAATATCTCTCCATATTTCTTCTATCATTCTAGTCTAATTTTATCTACTAATCGACATTAATGTTTTCGTAGTCAGCACTATAACAAAATTAAAGAAGAGGACACCAGCAACATTGATGATAGGCACCAATCCCAATTCCCAAAATGGTTCAAGGACCATGTAAGTTGTGAGGACAAAGTGAGCATAGATACGATTCATTTTTGCTTTTTTGGTTCGTTGGAGTAGTTTGGAGTAAATGTTATTCTAATTCAGCTCTATGGTTATTAATAGATTCAAGAATTGCGTAACTTGAATTCGGAGGAAGTTACAGATGAACTTTATTCTCTTGTGTGCGGACTAGAGCCATGTGTTGGGTCATGTACATTATTGTACATTGAAAAATATTGATAAGTAGTTTTAGTCTTGTGTCCATCACCATATATGTATAGAGTTCTAAAATGTTTGAATTGATAACATTTTTTTATATGATGCAGACCGAAAAATGGCTACTGAAGTGCTCTTATACGATGGGCTGATGTACAATGACAAGAAATCACTTTATGCAAGTCATATCCAACATTACAATGATAATAAAAATGAAATGAGTATATTAGTAAATCAGCTGCAGTTTTCTTCCCACTGATATACATACAGTCATATTTGATCTAAATATTCCAATGCATTAAATGTTATAAATTATGCAAAGTGGCACTATGTAGTAATTTTATGTATAATTAAATAGCATGAAAATTAAAAAATTCATGAACATTATGGACTGGGAAAATTTGTAAAGTACAAGTGTCAAATTTATCCACTTGGCTGGCATGCAAAGTGGTCTTTTTTTAGTAAAATTGGAGAAATCAATCTCATGACAGATAAATAGGAATTATATAGACCAAAAAAATGTTTAAGCTTTGGAAGCTGGTAGTGAGTTCACGTGGAAAGATTGAAAATTTTAACTTGTAAAATGAGAAATAGCATACGTGGGAAAGATTTCACCTAGTACCTAAGATTGAGGGGTTTTTTGAAGTTGTTGGAGACATTTTCTGAAATATAATCTTGCTAGGTCTTTGTTTTGAGTTGCACTTTTTGAGGACTGGAATTTAATCCTTTCAGTTAGCTGTAAGAAGATTTCACCTAGTACCTAAGAATGGAACTAGATTTTTTGTTATCTAAACCCTGCAACAATGTGGTGCCTAAGATAGTCTGAATTTAGTACAGGTATTTCTCGAAAATTCAGTGAACATGTATTCTTTTTTAATACACATGCATCTAAAGTTATACAATGGCTTATTGGAATCCTAGTTGCATGTACTAAAGAATAGGAAAATGTTGGAAAACTTCCATGTTATAAATAAGATAATTGACTTATGGGTCAGAAAATCAATGGTATTTTAACCTGGCTAATAGAGTAAGAGGACAGCAACAATTATTTTCATGAAAGGTGCATAAGATAGGAATACATATGAACGAACCTTTTTGGATTGTAGGGAATACAAATCTAAATAGTTTGTGAAATGTGAGTCTAATATGCTGGACTTATTTGTATAGGATTAAGACTAACAATAATGAAGAAGTAGGTTTTTAGAAATAGTTATAACCTATGTAGTTATCAAAAAAATTAAATAGTTATAATCTATGTAGATTGCATTGTGAATATAGCATACTAACATTTGACACTAACATTTGACACTAACTGATGATTTGGAATGGAATGTAGGTGACTTTAATTATGCTGCCAAATGTTCAAATGCATCAACTCAAAGGTTCAGATTCAGCTCCACACAGCCATACTTAAAGAAAATTGCTCCAGTAAGGATATGGATCTTCCTAGAGACACTGTTTGATATGGTCTAAACTAATGTGTGGTTGGATGTTAATACACTGATATTGCGTATATTTGTGTACTCTATATCCAAATCCAATTTTATGTAAATATGACAGTTGGTAACTTGTATGGCACATTAGATACTTGACTGAATATATATATATATATATATATATATGTATATGAAATTTCTCAGCATATTAACATCTGATATTTGGATGCTTTGGCTAGAATGACTAGTTTGTGTGACTTACAAGATAAAAGTTAACAATTTTATCTTACAAGAAATAAGAGTACTCTTATTTTAGAAAAAAGTTAGATATTTCTATGTTTATGCTTGTTACGTTTTCCCAATTTAAAAAATTATTTCATCCAAGTATAACTCTGTTTCCATAGATCTTCTAAAAAAAATAGAATAATAAAAACGGATGAGCATATATGGGATGATAATTGCACAGATTATAGGGTTATAATTCCACCGGGGATGGCATTTATCATGAAAATGCTAGCAGGAAAACGTAATAATTCTGTTCATTAAAGGATTTTGTGTCCAAAATAATTGCCAGGAATGAGTTTTTCGGGCAAACTCATTTGTCCAAAATGAAAAGATCTGGCAACCAGGTTTCTACTGGGAAAAGATAATTGCGGTAGTATAAATTAATGCCAGAAATTATTATTATTTTCAAAACTAACTTGCAAGAAATAAGTTTTATTGATGTCTGTTAACGCCCCAAAATATCATTTCCGGTAGTTCTCAATACTAGAATTAAGTTTTTCCTGCACAATCACCCTCCCAGATTTGAATATATACAACACATTTGACCATGCATGAGCACAAATTCTGGCAGGATAAATGCACATTTCCTACTGTAACACACTGCCATATATACACATATTTCTGGTAGTTCACTATATGGCAGGTAAAAAGGGTATGTTCGGCCGATTATTTCCCATGAACTTCCTGTGAATTAGAGATGCCAGAAATAGTTATTCTGGACAACAAAATAGAGTATTTTGGACAATTAGCATCCCGGAAAAAACCAAATTCTGTTGTAGTGACTTCTTCATAATGGATTTTTTTTTTAATAAAAGGTTTGCGTTAGGTTTGTGTATTTAGAATTTATATATATCATTTAACACTATATATCAACTTCCCCATAAATTAAATCATTGTACTACTATAAGCACTGTTCCGTCCTGCGTTTTTCAATCATCTTCGTTTGGAAGATGGTGATAACTGTTGTTTTAACGTTTTGGTGCAAATCTGAATATCTATGAGAGCTCTGGACATTTGGCCATGGCAGTTGATGGGTCCTAATGTTGTCATGATCTTGGAGTTGGTGAATAAAAGATGTTAGAGCATCTTCATTGGTCTTATTAAAATAAATTATTAAAATTTGATGAAAACTATAAATTTATATACATATTAAAAAATTCTTATCATATTTAATCAAAAATGAAGAAAAAAAATATAAAGAACAGCATAAAAATACATTTTGCTTTACTTTTGAATAGTAAATAATTAGATTTAATATTTTTTGATATGTGTGTAAATTTATACTTTTTATCAAAATAATTTATTTTGATGTAATCAAGAAAAATGCTCTTATACAGTGCTTAGAGAAGTCATTACAGTAGGGAAAATGCATTTTGTCCTGATTTTAAGATTCTCATTTTCAATTTTAATTTTTGTTTTCATGATTTTTAAATAATATTGTAATTTTAAAAAATATATATTTTATGATGTTAAAAAATTTATGTAAAATAAAAAATACAAAAATCATGTAAAAATAAACTAAAAATACAAAAATTAAAATCAGGATGCTATCGGGATCCCAAAATGGGAATCCCTGGCATCCCCTTATAGTTGTACTCATGATCCGTTCCAAAATAATAATGGGAAAAAAGAGGACAAGGAGAAACAAACAGTCCCTACACAATTATTGGAAGAGACATATATTGATGATAGATCCTTAAGCAAGAAGTCTTGTACTGTCAGAATATTGTCGATCGATTGAGGCCGACTCCAAATTTAGAAACGCCAACGGATCCATTTCCCTCGTCGGATGATCATTAATCCATGTACTATACATATCTTCCACTTCACCCCTCCTTTTTCATGATGAACTTAAGATAAAAAAACCGCTGTATTACACATGAAGTAAGGTTCTATAACATTTATTTTTATTCGACTGAATCTTTTCAAAATCATTGGATTATGTTTGGATGTCAAGATTATCTCATTCCATCTCAAACCAAGAGGCTAACTAAACTTATCTCAATCTATTTCATACATTTAAACTTATATTTAAACTTGTTTACATTAAGAACATTTCAATAGAACCTACAAAATACATCACATATCAACTCAGATCATCTGAAATCTTTTAGATCACTACATTATCAAAACGTAGCCTAAGGGTTGTCATTCATTGCCTGTAGAGATCATTCATGTCCAACCTTTCGAGGGGTTAGGAGCAATTGGTGCAAGAGTCGTATAATTGAGCCCAACATATGAATGGGTCCTGATGGTGTTGAGCTTGTTATTAACAGCCCATGCCTGGTGTTATCCAGGGGCCCAAATTTGTAACTACGCTGCCAATAAGGATGAACAGTCTCAATGGCGATCTTAACTATTGTTAATTGGGTTTGGATTTGGGTTTCTGCTTGTAGTAGGTTGGGCTTCTTAGAAGTTATTCTCATATATAAATCGAAGATATTATCTGCTACGCTCCCGACGCGTACGTAAAATCAAAATCGTTTTCTCTCGTGAAATTTTTATTTTTAGGCATAGTTTGGATGGTGAGATTGTAGAACGGTAAATTTCATAGTTATATTTTATTTTATTTTATCTATAATTCAAAATTATTTCATCTTATTTTATTATTTAAATATATATTTTTTAATAAAATATATCTCATCTCATCTTAATTCAAAATATTTCTTTTCATCTTATCTGAACTGTGTAATCTCATATACAGTGAATGGGTTGATATAAACATAACTTGACATTATTGTATCTCAAATTCTACGGAACAATCTCTGATTCATTATGATTTATTGCTCAAAACAAGACATTTCCCCACTTTAAAGCATTGAGGTGCCTTTAAGTAAGCAGTATCATTTATCTTCCCACTTATTTTGGCATCAAAGCTCATGACAAAAATAATAATTATAATAATAATAATATAAAAAATAAAACAAAACAAAAAAACCTGAAATACTAAGATAAGTTGTCGGTTGTGTGCTTTAATTATGCCAGTTATCGCCCAGTTTAGTGCTTGTATCTAAGCCCCCTTCCAAGCTGACCATCCGTTAACATAAAATGGAAAATGATAAACTTGTAATGAACGAACGAAACGGCAGTCGTCTCCTGTCTTACCACTAAAATTATGTGAATGATCTCACCACTATTATTTTAAATTTCGCATAGTGACTTGTATAGTAACTTGCATAGTAATTCAAATCCTATAAATAAGAGTTTCAGTTGTAATAAAATTCATAAGAAAATATAGAGAGAAAGAAAGTTTCAGTTCTTAAGAGTTCCAGAAAAAATTTCTTATTTCTCTTTTGCAATAGTAGTTTCTTTTCTTTAATTTTATAACACGTTATCAGCATGACGGTTCTACCAATTCTGAAACTAGTGGCCTTATTCCTCTGTAAGTTTTTCAATATATTATTTAAAGTCTTTAATATATTTTATTGATGATTATCTATGTGAATTTATAAATATGGGATACACATATTTATTTTATTATTTATATGTGTAGAAAATGGCAAATCTTATAAAATTAGAATTTGTTGTTCTTGATATATCTGAGAAAAATTATTTATCCTGGATACTTGATACTGAAATACATCTTGATGCAATGAACCTGGGAGAAACTATTAAAGAAGGAAATCAAGCATCCCTGCAGGAACGTGCTAAAGCAATGATTTTCCTTCGCCACTATCTTCATGAAGAATTGAAAACTGAATATCTTTCAGTAAAAGATCCATATATTTTGTGGAACAATTTAAGGGAGAGGTATGAACACCAGAAGACTGTCATCCTCCCAAGAGCTCGTTCTCAATGGATGCACCTGAGGTTGCAAGATTATAAAAGTGGTAGTGAGTATAAATCGACACTTTTTAAAATAAACTCAGTATTAAAATTATGCGGTGAGAAAATCACCGATGATGATATGCTAAAAAAGACTTTTACTACATTTCATGCCTCGAATGTGCTCCTGCAGCAGCAGTATCGAGAGAGAAAGTTCAAAAAATATTCTGAACTTATATCATGTCTTCTAGTAGCTGAGCAGAATAATGAGCTCTTATTAAAAAGCCACCAGTCACGCCCTACTGGCTCAATATCATTCCCTGAAGTGAATGATAATAGGTTTGCATCATTCCCAGAAGTGAATGGTGCATCCTTTAGAAGAAATCGGAGGCGTGGACGTGGTAGGAGAAATTATAGAAATGTTGGTCCCAGGAACGACAACGTTAAAAGGGATTATAATATACCATATCACCAGAAGTGGTACAATTCAGAAAGGGGTAAAAATCCTCAGAATAATTCTTCAAAGAAAAGTGAAGAGGTGTGCCATAGATGTAGAATGACTGGACATTGGTCACGTACCTATCGTATGGCCAGGCACTTAACTGATTTATATCAAGCTTCTATTAAAGGAAACAATAAAGTGCATGAAACAAATTTAGTAGAACCATCAGATAATTTATTAGATTCAGTAGATGTAGACGTTACTCATCTTGATGTATCTGATTTCTTTAATCATCCTGAAGGTAGTATTGAACACTTAATTGGAGATGGAAGTGTTCCATTCAATTAATATATTTTCTTTCTATTAGTAATAAAAGTTTTGTATATTTTGTAGAATCATGGATTACATTGATGAGCTTTTTATCTCTGAGTTGAATGATAAAGATATATGTCTTGCTGACAGTGCTACAACTCACACAATTCTCAAAGAAAAGAAATATTTTCAAAATCTAACACTAAGTAAAGCCTATGTCCATACTATATCAGGTTCATCGGATTTAATTGAGGGTTCCGGAAGAGCTTATATTGTGTTGCCTAATGGCACCAAATTTTGTATTGATGATACTTTATTCTCTTCACAATCCAGAAGAAATTTATTGAGTTTCAAAGATATACGTCGTAATGATTATCATATTGAAACGACCAATGAAGGAAGTAAAGAGTATCTTCTTATTACTAAAACAATATCAGGCCAGAAGCTCGTATTAGAAAAATTGCTTGCTCTATGTTCTGGATTGTATTATACAAAAATGAGAACAATTGAATCATATGTGGTGATGCATCAGAAGTGCATTGACCCTAAAGTATTTATGACTTGGCATGATCGTCTTGGACAGCCGGGTTCTATAATGATGAGACGAATTATTGAAAATTCGCATGGGCATCCCTTAAAGAATCAAAAAATATTTCTACCCAATGAATCTCCATGCTCTGCATGTTCTCAAGGTAAGTTAATTATTAGACCATTTCTCTCAAAAGTCATTGTTGAATCTCCATCCTTTTTACAAATGATTCACGGAGATATATGTGGGCCTATTCATTCATCAAGTGGACCATTTAGATATTTTATGGTTCTAATTGATGCATCTAGTCGATGGTCACATGTTTGTCTTCTTTCCACTAGAAATGTTGCATTTGCTAGACTTCTTGCTCAGATAATTAAACTACGAGCACAATTTCCTGAGTATCCGATTAAGACCATTCGATTGGATAATGCAGGTGAATTTTCATCTCAAGTTTTTGATGATTATTGCATGTCAATAGGAATAGATGTTGAACATCCTGTTGCCCATACACACACACAAAACGGTTTAGTTGAGTCTTTGATCAAAAGGTTTCAACTAATCGCTAAACCTTTATTTATGAAATCAAGACTACTTGTTTCTGCTTGGGGACATGCTATACTTCATGCAGCATCTCTAATTCGCATTAGACCATCTACATATCATAAATATTCTCCATTACAGCTTGCATTTGGTCAACAACCAAATATTTCTCATCTTTGTACTTTTGGATGTGCTGTATATGTTCCAATTGCACCTCCACAACGTACAAAAATGGGCCCTCAACGTAGACTTGGGATATATGTTGGTTTTGATTCTCCATCCATTATTAGATACCTTGAACCCCTTACAGGGTATATGTTTAAAGCACGTTTTGAGAATTGTCATTTTGACGAATCAAATTTTCCGTTAATGGGTAAAGAAAAGTCGGTGCCTGAAGCACGACAAGATATTACTTGGGATAATAAGATCCTGTCTCATTTTGATCCTCCTACAAATGAATGTAAACGGGAAGTTCAAAGGATTATTCATTTGCAAAATGTTACAAATCAGTTACCGGATGTATTTACTGACACTAAAGGTGTAGTAAAATCTTATATTCCTGCTGTTAATACTCCAGTAAGGATTGAAGTCCCTGAAGGACAAATTGTCAGAACAGCAATAGGTGAATCTAAAGTACGCCTGAAGCGTGGAAGACCTATTGGTGTAAAAGACAAAATTCTCAGAAGGAAAAGAATACAAAATGAATTTGGTGTTCCTGAAGAACACATATCCACAATACAGGCTACAAATATAATTAGTGCTCCTAAAGAGCTCAAATCTTCTATTCCAGAACCTTTTGAAGAGAAAACTCTTGAAGAGTATAAATCTCCTAAAAAGGGACCTCCTGAAGAGGTGTGTCATGAAATGTTTTCCCCTGAAGAGGAACAGGTACCTGAAAATAATGAGATCTCAATACATTTCATGAAAACTGGAGAAATTTTGGATAGAAATAAAACTATTGTGGACAACATATTTTCATATAAAATGGCCCTTGACATTACCAGAAGTAATGAAGAAAGTGAGCCAAAAAGCGTCGAAGAATGTCGACGTAGAAATGATTGGCCAAAATGGAAAACAGCTATTGAAGCTGAATTAAATTCGCTAGCAAAACGAGAAGTATTTGGAGCTGTTGTCCAAACACCAAAGGGTGTGATGCCTGTTGGATATAAGTGGGTATTTGTACGAAAACGTAATGAGAAAAATGAAATTGTGTGGTACAAAGCACGGCTTGTCGCATAAGGTTTCCTGCAGAAACCCGGGATTGATTATGAAGAAACATACTCTCCCGTTATGGATGCAATCACATTTAGATTTTTGATTAGTCTGGTTGTTACAAAAGGATTAGAAATGCGGTTGATGGATGTGGTCACTGCATATTTATATGGATCCTTAGACCATGACATATATATAAAAATCCCTGAAAGATATAAGATGCCTGAAGCATCTACAAGTACTTCTAGAAATATGTACTCAATCAGACTACAAAGATCTTTATATGGGTTGAAGCAATCCGGACGCATGTGGTATAATCGTTTAAGCGAATATTTATTGAAAGAAGGATTTGAGAATAATCTTATATGCCCATGTGTTTTTATTAAAAAATCAGAATCCGGATTTGTCATTATTGCGGTTTATGTTGATGATTTAAATATTGTGGGAACTCCTGAAGAGATCTCAAAAACCGCTATATATTTAAAGAATGAATTTAAAATGAAAGATCTTGGCAAAACAAAACTTTGTCTCGGCTTGCAGCTTGAGCACTTGCCAAATGGAATTTTTATTCATCAGTCCATGTATGCTGAGAAAGTCCTAAAACATTTTTATATGGACAAATCTCATCCCTTGAGTACTCCAATGATTGTTCGAACACTTGATGTGAAGAAAGATCCATTCCGTCCTTGTGATGACGATGAAGAAATTCTTGGTCCTGAAGTACCATATCTCAGTGCAATTGGAGCTTTGATGTATCTTGCAAATTGCATTCGACCAGATATTACATTCTCAGTTAATCTGCTTGCAATATATAGTTCTGTACCAACTCGAAGGCATTGGGAAGGCATTGGAATGACATTAAACATGTCCTTCGTTACCTTCATGGTACGGTTGATATGAGATTATTTTATCAATGTGGTTCAAATCCAGAATTGATTGGGTATGCAGATGCAGGTTATCTTTCAGACCCACACAGAGGTAGATCTCAAACTGGATATTTATTTACTTATGGAGATACTACCATATCATGGAGATCTGTTAAGCAGACACTATTTGCTACTTCTTCAAATCACTCAGAGATCATTGCTATTCATGAAGCAAGTCGAGAGTGTATTTGGTTTAGATCAGATATTCAACATATCCAGGATAAGTGTGGACTTCCCATGATCAATAATAGCCCAACAATCTTATATGAAGATAATACTGCTTGTATCACTCAAATTAGAGGAGGATATATCAAAGGTGACAGAACCAAACATATTTTACCTAAATTCTTTTATACTCATAAATTTCAAGAGAAATGTGAAATTGATATCAAGCAGATACGATTTAGTGATAATCTGGCAGATTTATTCACAAAGGCATTACCAACTTCCACATTCAAGAAGATTGTGCATAACATCGGAATGCGAAGACTCAAAGATCTTTTGTCATGCACTTTTCAGGGGGAATAAATGTGCTGATTGTACTCTTTTTCCTTCGCTGAGGTTTTGTCCCACTGGGTTTTTCTCTGCAAGGTTTTAATGAGGCAATCTTAAAGCACTTGTGGATACATAAGAAGACTGTACTCTTTTTCCTTCGCCATTGGTTTTTCTTCCTACTGGGTTTTTACTTGGCAATGTTTTAACGAGGCAAATTCTTTATGGGTGGTCATTCAAGGGGGAGTATAATGAACGAACGAAACGGCAGCCGCCCCCTATCCCACCACTAAAATTATGTGAATGACCCCACCACTATTATTTTAAATTCCGCATATTGACTTGCATAGTGACTTGCATAGTAACTTACATAGTAATTTCAAAGCCTATAAATAGGAGTTTCAGTTGTAATGAAATTCATAAGAAAATATAGAGAGAAAGAAAATTTCAGTTCTTAAGAGTTCCAGAGAGAATATATTATTTCTCTTTTGCAATAGTAGTTTCTTTTCTTTAATTTTATAACAAAACTTATAATTATTAATTTATGTACTGAATGAGATTAGAGGGACGACTGTCGCTGCCTATCCCACCACCACTAAAATTATGTGAATGACTCCATTACTATTATTTTAAATCTTTTATAGTAACTTGCATAGTAATTTCAAGACTTATAAATATCAGTTTCAGTTGTTATGAAATTCATAAGAAAATATAGAAAAAAAAAGTTTCAGAGAGTTTTAAAAGAATTTCTTATATATTTTTTTCTTGCAATAGTAGTTTATTTTTTAGTTTTATAATACGTTATCAGCACCATGATTCTACCAATTCTGAAACTAGTGGTGTTATTCTTCTGCAAGTTTTTCAATATATTATTTGCAGTTTTTTATATATTTTATTAATGATTATTATTTAAAATCTGTGTGAATTTATAAATATATTTTTTGAGATACACATATTTATTTCATTATTTATATGTGTAGAAAATAGCAAATCTTACAAAATTGAAATTTGTTACTCTTTACATATCTGGAAAAAATTATTTATTATGCATACTTAATGCTGAAATCCTGCGATAAATCTGGGTGAAACTATTAAAGAAAAAAATAAAGCATCTCTGCAGGATCGCACTAAAGTAATAATTTTCTTTCGTCACCATTTTTACGAAAAATTAAAAACTGAATATCTTACAATAAAATATCCTTATATTATGTGCAACAATTTAAAGACGATGTATGAATACCAGAAGACTGTCATCCTCTTAAGAGCTCGTTACGAATAATTGCACCTGAGATTACAAGATTATAAAAGTGTTAGTGAGTATAGTTCCACATTTTTTAAAATAAGCTCAGTACTAAAATTATGTGGTGAGAAAATTACCGATGATGATATGCCAGAGAATACTTACTCTACTTTTCATAACTCGAATGTGCTCCTGCAGCAGCAGTATCGAGAGAAAAAATTCAAGAAATATTCTGAACTTATATCATGTCTTCTAATAGTTGAGCAGAACAATGAACTCTTATTAAAAAACCACCAGTTACACCCTACTGGCTCAATATCATTCCTTGATATGAATAGTAATAGATTTTCATCATTCCCAGAAGTGAATGGTGCATTTTTTAAAAAAAAAATCGGTGGCATGGACGTAGTAGGAGAAATTATAGAAATATTGGTTCCAGAAGTGACCACAATAAAATGAATAATAATAATGTACCGTATCATCAGAAGTGGTACAATTCAGAAAAGGATAAAAATCTCCAAAATAATTTTTTAAAGAGAAGTGAAGATGTGTGTTATAGATGTGAAATGACTGGACATTGGTAATGTACCTGTCGTACGACCAGACACTTAGCTGATTTATATTAAGTATATATCAAAGGAAAGAATAATGTCGAACTCAAGGTTTCAAGTTTTATGTAAATCTACACATGATTTTGATGATAACAAATGAATTCAAAGGATAAAGGAGTCTCAAGTTCAAGTTATCCACACAATAGAATCAAGCACATCAAGAAAGAAAGCATGAGCAAGAAGGGAACAAGTTCACATTAAAATCATAGAATAATTTTGTAAATCTCTTAAAAATTTGAAATTAGGATTAAGACTCAAAATTAATATTTTATCATAAAGCATTAAAATATATTTTCCACATGTGCATGAATATTTTGAAAATTAAATTTGAAAATTTTGAAAGATGATTGAGTGTCATCTTTCACATGTGCATGACATGATTAAAGGTTTGAACTTTAAAAATATTAAGATGATTGATTGTCATCTTTCACATGTGCATGACATGATTAAATGTTTGAATTTTGAAAATATTAAGATGATTGATTGTCATCTTTCACATGTGCATATTTTATTTAAATATTTTCAAAAGTGATGACTTATGCAAAAGGTAGATGTTTTTGTTTGAAAATTTTGAAAAGTAAAGTATGCTCCTTTTGTCATATGCAAAAATTAAAAGATTAAATTTGAAATTTTTGAAAAGTAAAGTGTGCTCCTTTTGTCACATGCAAAAAGTAAAAAGATTAGGTTTGAAATTTTTGAAAAGTGAATGATAATGTCTTTGACATGTGAATCTTTTTAAATTTGAATATGAAGTCTCATATGCCTATAAATAGATCATTTGAGTTTTGCAAAAATTACAACAAGAGCTTACACATCTATTGCTAAGTTTTGCATCATTTCTTCAAAGCTCTCATTCTCTCTTTTCTAAAGTTTTGAGCCTTAATTCTTGTTCTTGTTGAGAGAGATATAGGTTGCGTTGTATTGTTTCTATCTTACTCATTAAGGAGTGCACTTTGATAGTCTACCTACTATCAACTCTTGTATTTCTAAAAGGGTGTGTATAATCCTTACGTGTGTAGAAGGTGTTCTACACGAAAAATAGTTAAATCACCAAGTGTGAGGTGATTGGAAGTGTAGAAGGTGTTCTACACGAGAAATAGTTAAATCACCAAGTGTAAGGTGATTGGTGTAAGGTGATTGGAAGTGTAGAGGGTGTTCTACACGGATTCTTTGGAGCGGTACTGCTCAAAGGTGTAATAGGTTTCTATCTCCACCTAAAGGAGATTGAATAGTAGATTTGGGAATCCTCAAGAGGTAGCTTGAGGCGAGAACGTAGGCAGTGGGGCCGAACCTCGTTAACATACTGAGTTTGCTTCTCTCTTACCCTTACTATTTATATTTATTGTTGTTTCATATTTTGTTTATATTTTATATTATATATTTGATTTATAATTGTTATTTTTTTAAATACAACTCAATTCACCCCCCTCTTGTGTTAGTCATCTGGGCAACACACTTAAAGCTGTTCCACATGAAAGTGAAAGTGATGAAGATGAGGAAAATGACGACAAAGATGAAGAAGTTACGATAATAACAAGAAGAATTCAGAGGTTCTTAAAGAAAAATAAAACTCCTCCAAGGAAATCCTTCAAAAAGTTTTCCAAGAAATATTCAGGTAAAAATGATACTTTAATTTGTTATAAATGCAATAAACCTGGTCATATCAAGTCAGATTGTCATCTACTAAAGAAAGATCGAAACAAAGGTAAAAAAACAATGAAAGTTACATGGGATGATGCTTCAAGTAGCTCAGATAGTGAAGCAAGCAATGGAGAATCAGCAAATCTTTGTCTTATGGTTAAAGATGACATTGAGGTAACAAATCTTGATAGTATTGAAAATCCTTCATATGAAGAATTGCAAAATATTTTAAAAGAGGTATATGAGGAATTTGAAAAATTGGATATCAAGTATACTGTTTTGAAAAAAAAAAAATCTTCTTTAACAAACGAAATTGATATTTTAAGAAAAGAAAGTATTGTTTTGAAAGATGAAAATTTTGAGTTGAAGAAAAAGAAAACTGATTTAGAAAATATTATTGAAAACTTTACGAATGGAAAAAGTAATTTTGAAAAATTTCTTGGTAGTCAAAGATGTGTTTTTGACAAGGCAGGCTTGGGATATATGCCAAAACAAAAATACAAACCGTATAAAAACTTCTTTGATAATCCTTCTACATCAAAGTCCAATATTCAAAATTCTTTTCATAAAAATAATTTTGTTAAAAAGGGATACTATTATAATCACTCAAGTTCTTCATATATGTCACATGCTATTTACAATTTTTGTAATAGAAATGGTCATAATTATCTTGTTTGTCCTATTAGAAGAAAACATACAATGACTATTAGGGCCATATGGGTACCTAAGAATCTTGTTTCTTTTAATACTAATAAATAAAGGACCCAAAGAACTTGGGTACCAAGAATTGTTTTTTAATTGTTTTTGTAGGTATGCATGAAGTCTTCTACAGGTAAAAGTAAATGGTTTTTAGACAACGGATGCTCAAGATACGTGACATGAGACAAAACTAAATTCATTGACTTCACTTCTAAAGAAGAAGGATACGTGATATTTGGAGACAATTCAAAAAGGAAGATCATGGAAATAGAAGGAAAGATCATCAAGACCTAGTACAAGATGCAACCAAACAGTGAAAACATGTGAAATATCATCCAATAGAACAAAGTCTGGGAGAACCTTCACGAGGTGTAAGCACTCGATTATCTCTTAGAAATATTTGCAATCATATTACTTTTCTATCTCAGATTGAACCTAAAAATATTGATGAAGCATTTCTTGATTAATCTTGGATTCTATCTATACAAGAAGAGCTTAATCAATTTGAAAGAAATGATGTTTGGACACTTGTTACTAGACCCAAAAATCATACTATTATTAGAACAAAATGGGTTTTTAGAAACAAGAAAGATGAGTCCGGAGTCATTACTAGAAATAAGGCTTGACTTGTAGCCCAAGGTTTCAATCAAGAAGAAGGAATCGATTATGATGAGACATATGCACCGGTCGCAAGATTAGAAGCTATTCGAATGCTACTTGCATATGCTTGTTATAAAGATTTCAAACTTTTTCAAATGGATGTTAAAAGTGCTTTCTTAAACGGTTTTATAAATGAAGAGGTATATGTTGAGCAACCTCCAGGTTTTGAAAATCATATTTCTCCAAATCATGTTTTCAAACTCACAAAAGTATTATATGGACTCAAACAAGCTCCTAGAGCGTGGTACGAGAGACTTAGTGGTTTATTGATTGAAAAATATTTTTCAAGAAGAAAGATTGATATAACTCTTTTCATCAAGTATGAATAAAATGATATTCTTCTAATTCAAATTTATGTAGATGATATAATATTTGGTGCTACTAATGAAAATATGTGTCAAGATTTTGTTAAGAATATACAGGAAAAATTTGAAATGAGCATGATGGGAGAACTTAATTTCTTTCTCGGATTGCAAATCAAGCAAGCAAAAAGTGAAACATTTATTAATCAATCAAAATATATCAAAGAGTTACTCAAAATTTGAGATGGAACGTGCGAAGGTAATTGGAACATCAATGAGTCCAACCACTAAACTTGATAAAGATGAAAGCGGTAAGTCAGTTGACTCAAATGTATATCGAGGTATGATTAGTAGTTTATAATATTTGATAACTAGTAGAACTGATATTATGTTCAGTGTATGTTTATGTGCACGTTTTCAATCATTTCCAAAACAATTTCATTTGATTGCAGTCAAGCGGATTTTTAGATATTTTGCCAGTACCATTGACTTAGAGTTATGGTATCCTAAACACACTTCTTTCGATCTTATTAGTTATTCAGGTACCGATTATACTGGTTGTAAAGATGATCGAAAAAGTTTTAGTAGAACATGTCATTTCTTAGGTCATGCACTTGTTTCATGATTTAGTAAAAAGAAAATTTTGTTGCATTATCTATTACTGAGGCAGAGTATATTGCTGTAGGCAGTTGTTGTACTCAAGTTCTTTACATGAAGCAACAATTTGAGAATTTTAAACTTATGTACAATTACATTCCAATCAAACGTGATAAATATAAATGCTATAAATTTTTCGAAGAATCCAATAGAACATTCTCAGACCAAACATATTGAAATTAGATATCATTTTCTTAGAGATCATGTGGAGAAGAGCGATATTATATTAGAATTCACTAGTACACTTGATCAATTGGTAGAAATTTTTACAAAACCCCTACCAGAAGATAAACTATGCATGATTAGAAGATAAATAGGAATTATGCATGCCATAAATATCTGCTAGATACTTTTATTCCATTATCTCAAATGACCTACAGAAACTTGAGACGTTTAGCCTCATCATTCAAATGCATTTGCTCCTCATAAATCATCATGTCATCCTTGTCTAAAGGATTAGGCAATCGAAATGCAGAGGCAAGTAAGGATTTTAAATCCTTATTCTGTTGTTTTAAGTATACTATTTTTTTTTTAGACTTTTGAACAAGTCGTTGAAGAATATCGATCTTCTCATTAAGCTTCTCTATCTCGCGGGTTTTGGACTGCAACCGAGCGAAAAAAGCAACAATGGAAGATAAGTATCGAGTCCCGAGACCCACAAGCTCGTAAATGGCATCATGATCTGATTTATTAGCCAAATCAGTGTTTTGCTGCTTCATGGCACTTACGACAGATGCAGAAATAGATTGATCACGAGAAGCACTGAAAAAGAATTGATGAGCCATTAAGATTTTGTAAAGTGAGAATGAAGATGAACTACAACAATGAAAAGAAGATTTGATGCGGATTAGATAAAACTAATGATTGCTTTTATAAAGATGGAAATAAGTAGAAGACAGACTGTCATCTCTTCAAATCTTACTTAGTCAAGCTTACAAGATATGCCGGATGCATATTGTCAAAAGTTACCGAACTAAACTAGCGAGATTAATTATAATTGTCCCTGTTTCTCTCGTGAAACGCTGCCATTATCTGCTGATGTTGACTCTGTGCTTGAACTCTTACTCGTTTCGATTCCTCTATTTGAGTTTCAAAACACGAGCTAATTCCGTCAAATCTTTATTTTCTTGCTTTAACCTCTTATTCTTTCTGCCTTTATTTGCAAACTTTTGATGCAGAACAGATATTTGATTGTTAAGTCGATCAACCTCATTTACCATCGCTAGTAATCTCCGAGACATGGTCGTAACAGAGGCAGCATATTGAGCACTGAGAGTTCTTGATGCTGCAACAACCTCAGAATCAGTTCTATTTGAAAATTGCATTTCTGCTTCTATCATGGTGTTGACAACCTCATGAGATAAAATGACTGGTTGAGACGGTTTCTGATTCAAATCCGGAAGATTATCAGACGAAATTTTTTCCGTCATTCTATCGTTTTGAATAAACAGAAACTGGATCAATGAATGGGGTGAAAATTTATTTGAGTATCCGACAGGTGAAAACAGTCTTTTAAACAACAACTTTCAAATCTCGATAATATTTAATTTTTCAACAATATCACGCGGATTTAAATCTGTTTTCGCACCGACTGCTAGAGTTAGGCCTCCAACCTTTGCAGGTTTTGTCAGACACGCGTGGCTCCGCACCGAATTGCCAGAGTTAGACTTCCAATATTTGTAGGTTTTGTCGGACATGCCGGACATGCATGGCTCCGCACTGCATTGCCAGAGCTAGGCCTGCAGCTTTTGCTGTCTTTGTCGGACACGAATAATTTTAATTATTCAACTTCAAATCTCTGAAACATCTAATTCGTCAATAACATCAAGCGGATTTAAATCTTCTTCCGCACCGAGATGATAAAATTCGGCTTCAACCTTTGCAGGTTTTGTCGGGCACGGATGGTTTCAATTATTCAGCTCTTTACAAAATCTCCTTCCGCATCGAATTACCGAAACTAGGCCTCCAGCATTTGCAGGTTTTATCGAACACGTGTGGCTACGTACCGAATTCTCTACAGTCTCTACTAACGCAGCGTTTTATTTATCTATTGGTTATTGTAGGAATATATCTTATTGAACTAATTATGATTCCTTTTTAATGATGTCAAAAGGGGGAGAAGTTTTAGACTAGAACATTAACATTGTTTAAATTGCTAAACTTGTTATATATGCTTGGAATTATATTTATATTTTTGCTTGAAAAACTAACGCACATTCTTAGGGGGAGCTTAAGTATTAATACAGGTTTCAGAATCTATCAAGTATTTGTCATCATCAAAAAGGGGGAGATTGTTGAACTCAAAGTTTCAAGTTTCATGTAAATCTACACATGGATTTTGATGATAACAAATGAATTCAAAGAATAAAGGAGTCTCAAGCTCAAGTTGTCCACACAATAGAATCAAGCACATCAAGAAAGAAAGCATGAGCAAGAAGGGAATAAGTTAACATTAAAATCATAGAATAATTTTGTAAATCTCTTAAAAATTTGAAATTAGGATTAAGGCTCAAAATTAATATTTTATCATAAAGCATTAAAATATATTTTTCACATGTGCATGAATATTTTGAAAATTAAATTTGAAAATTTTGAAAAATGATTGAGTGTCATCTTTCACATGTGCATGACATGATTAAAGGTTTGAACTTTGAAAATATTAAGATGATTGATTGTCATCTTTCACATGGGCATGACATGATTAAATGTTTGAATTTTGAAAATATTAAGATGATTGATTGTCATCTTTCACATGTGCATGTTTTATTTAAATATTTTTAAAGTGATGGATGCTTTTCTTGACTTATGCAAAAGGTAGATGTTTTTGTTTGAAAATTGTGAAAAGTAAAGTGTGCTCCTTTTGTCATATGCAAAAAGTAAAAGATTAGATTTGAAATTTTTGAAAAGTAAAGTGTGCTCATTTTGTCACATGCAAAAAGTAAAAAGATTAGGTTTAAAATTTTTGAAAAGTGAATGATAATGTCTTTGACATGTGAATCTTTTTAAATTTGAATATGAAGTCTCATATGCCTATAAATAGATCATTTGAGAGTTTCACATTTACAACATCAAGAGCATACAACATTCATTCAAAACTTTCATTCTCTCTTCTCTAAGCATTGAGCCTTAATTCTTGTTCTTGTTGAGAGAGATATAGATTGCGCTGTATTGTTTCTATCTTACTTATTGAGGAGTGTACTTTGATAGTCTACCGACTATCAACTCTTGTATTTGTAAGAGGGTGCGTATAACCCTTGTGTGTGTAGAAAGTGTTCTACACGGGGAATAGTTAAATCACTAAGTGTAAGGTGATTGGAAGTGTAGAAGGTGTTCTACACGGAGAATAGTTAAATCACCAAGTGTGAGGTGATTGGAAGTATAGAGGGTGTTCTACACGGATTCTTTGGAGCGGTGCTGCTCAAAGGTGTAATAGGTTTTTATCTCCACCTAAAAGAGATTGAATAGTGGATTTGGGGATCCTCAAGGGGTAGCTTGAGGTGATGACGTAGGCAATGGGGCCGAACCTCGTTAACATACTGAGTTTGCTTCTCTCTTACCCTTACTCTTTATATTTATTGTTGTTTCATATTTTGTTTATGTTTTATATTATATATTTGATTCATAATTGTTATTTTTTTAAATACAACTCAATTCACCCCCCTCTTGTGTTAGTCATCTGGGCAACAAATAAAATGTATGAAACAAATTTAGTATAACCATCAGATGATTTATTAGATTCAGTAGATGTATATGTTACTCATCTTAATGTCTCTAATTTTTTTAATCATCCTGAAGGTGAAATTGACCACTTAATTGGAGATGAAAGTATTCCACTCAATTAATGTATTTTATTTTTATTATCTCTAATAAAAGTTTTGTATATTTTTGTAGAATCATGGATCACATTGATAATTTTTTTTATCTCTGAGTTGAATGATAAAGATAAATATCTGACTGACAGTGCTACAACTCATACAATTCTAAAAAAAAAAAATATTTTCAAAATCTAACACTAAGCAAAACCTATGTTCATACCATATTAGATTCATCAGATTTAATTGAGAGTTCCGGAAGAACTTATATTGTGTTGTCTAATGACACCAAATTTTGTATTGATGATACTTTATTCTCTTCACAATTCAAAAGAAATTTATTGAGTTTCAAAGATATACATCGTAATGATTATCATATTGAAACGACCAATGAAGGCAATAAAAAGAATCTTCTTATTACTAAAATAATATCGGGTCAAAAACTCGTATTAGAAAAACTGCATGCTCTATATTCAGGATTGTATTATATAAAGATGAGAACAATTATATTATATGTAGTAATGCACCAGAAGTGTATTAATCCCAAAATATTTATGACTTGGCATGATCACCTTGGACATCTAGAATCTATAATGATGAGACAAGTTATTGAAAATTTACATGAGCATCCCTTAAAGAATCAAAAGATATTTCTATCCAATGAATCTCCGTGCTCTGCATGTTCTCAAGGTAAGTTGATTATCAGACCATCTCCCTCAAAAGTCACTGTTGAATCTTTACCTTTTTTACAAAGGATTCACGGAGATATATGTGGGCCTATTCATCCATCAAGTAGACCATTTAGATACTTTATAATTTTGATTGATGCATCTAGTCGATAATCACATGTTTGGTTACTTTCCACTAGAAATATTGCATTTGTTAGACTTCTTATTCAGATAATTAAATTACGAGCATAATTTTCTGAGTATCCAATTAAGACCATTCGATTGGATAATGCAGGTGAATTTTTATCTCAAGTTTTTGATGATTATTGCATGTCAATAGGAATAAATTTTGAACATCCTATTACTCATACACATACTCATAACGGTTTACCTGAATCTTTGATCAAAAGGTTTCAGCTAATCGCTAGACATTTACTTATGAAATCAAGACTTCCTATTTCGGTTTGAGGACATGCTATACTTCATGCAGTATCATTAATTTGCATTAGACCATCTTCATATTATAAATATTCTCCATTATAACTTACATTCGGTCAACAACCAAATATTTCTCATCTTTATACTTTTGGATATGCTGTATATGTTCTAATTGCACCTCCACAGCGTACAAAAATGGGTTCTTAACGTAGACTTGAGATATATGTTGGTTTTGATTTTCCATTTATTATAAGATATCTTAAGCCCCTGCAGATATGTTTAAAGTAAGTTTTGAGAATTGTCATTTTGACGAATTCACTTTTCCATTAATGGGTAAAAAAAAATCGGTGTCTGAAGTACGCCAAGATATTACTTGGGATAATAAGACTCTGTTTCAATTTGATCATCCTATAAATGAATATAAACTGGAAGTTTAGAGGATTATTCATTTATAAAATGTTGTAAATCAATTACCGGATGTATTTACTGACACTAAAGGTGTAGTAAAATCTTATATTCTGCTGTTAATGCTCCAATTGAAGTCCCTGAAGGACAAATTGTTAAAACAGCAATAGGTGAGTTTAAGACACGCTTGAAGTATGGAAGACCTATTGGTGCAAAAAATAAAATTCTCATAAGGAAAAGAATACAAAATGAATTTGGTGTTCCTAAAGAACACGTGCCTACAATACAGACTACAAATATAATTGGTACTCCTAAAGAGTTCAAATATTTTATTCCAAAACCTCCTGAAGAGGAAACTCTTGAAGAGTATAAATCTCTTGAAAAGGGACCTCCTGAAGAGGCGTTTTATGAAATATTTTCCCCTTGAAGAGAAACAGGTACCTGAAAATAATAAGATTTCAATACATTTCATGAATACTGGAGAAATTTTGGATAGAAATAAAACTGTTGTCGACAATATATTTTCAAATAAAATGGCCATTGACATTACCAGAAGTAATGAAGAAAGTGAGTCAAGAACCGTCGAAAAATACTAATATAGAAATGATTGGCCAAAATGGAAAGCAGCCATTGAATCTGAATTAAATTCGCTAGCAAAACGAGAAATATTTAGACCTGTTGTCCAAACATCAAGGGGTGTAATGCCTGTTGGATATAAGTGAGTATTTATATGAAAACGTAATGAGAAAAATGAAATTGTGCGGTACAAAGCACGACTTGTCATACAAGGTTTCCTATAGAAACCTGGGATTGATTATGAAGAAACATATTCTCCCGATTATGGATGCAATCACATTTAGATTTTTGATTAGTTTGGTTGTTACAAAAGGATTATAAATGCGGTTGATGAATGTGGTCACTGCATATTTATATGGATCCTTAGATCATAACATATATATGAAAATTCCTGAAAGATATAAAATGCATGAAACATCTATAGGTACATTTAGAAATATGTACTCTATTAGACTACAAAAATATTTATATAGGTTGCAGCACTCTGGACGCATGTGGTATAATCGTTTAAGCGAATATCTATTGAAAGAAGGATTTGAGAATAATCCTATATACCTACGTGTTTTTATTAAGAAATCAGAATTTGAATTTGTCATTATTGCGGTTTATATCGATGATTTAAATATTGTAGAAACTTCTGAAAAGATATCAAGAACCGTTACATATTTAAAGAATGAATTTGAAATAAAAGATCTTGTCAAAATTTTGTCTTGACTTGCAGCTCAAACACTTACCAAATGAAATTTTTAATCATCAGTCCATGCATACTGAGAAAGTCCTAAAGTATTTTTATATAGACAAAACTTATCTCCTAAGTACTCCAATTATTGTTCGAACATTTGATGTAAAGAATAATCCATTCCGTCCTTATGATGACGATGAAGAAATTCTTGGTCCTGAAGTATCATATCTCACTGCAATTGGAGATTTGATGTATATTACAAATTGCACTCGACCAGATATTACATTCTTAGTTAATCTGCTTGCAAGATATAGTTCTGCACTAACTCGAAAGTAATAGAATGACATTAAACATGTCATTCGTTACCTTTATGGTATGGTTGATATAAGATTATTTTATCAACTTGAATTAAATCCACAATTGATTGGGTATGTAAATGCAGATTATCTTTCAGACTCACACAAAAGTAGATCTTAAACTGGATATTTATTTTGAAGATACTGCCATATCATGGAGATCTGTTAAGAAGACGCTATCTGCTATTTCTTCAAATTACTCAGAGATCATTGCTAGTCATGAAGCAAGTCGAAAGTGTATTTGGTTGATATCAGTAATTCAACATATCTAGGAAAAGTGTAGACTTTCCATAATCAATAATAGCCTAACAATTTTATATGAAGATAATACTGCTTGTATCATTCAAATCAGAAGAGGATATATCAAAAGTGACAAAACCAAACACATTTCACCTAAATTCTTCTATACTCATGAATTTCAAGAGAATTGTAAAATTGATGTCAAACAGATATGATCTAGTGATAATCTGGCGATTTATTCACAAAAGTATTACCAATTGCGACATTCAAGAAGATTGTGCATAATATTGGAATGTGAAGACTTAAAGATCTATCGTCATGCACTTTTCAGGGGGAGTAAATGTCATGAAAACTTGTAGGGCTATAAAAAAAGGGGATCGGACCGGTAGACTGGACCGGATCGGTTGTCCCAGACCGGTCCAAATTTTACATGGACCAATTAATTTCGGTCCAGTTTGGTCCAAAGGATTTCTCCCCCTAGACAGGACTAGACCAGACCGAACCCCACATATATATATAAATAATATATAAATTATAATATTAATATTAATATTAATATTAATTAATATATTAATATATAATATATACTCTTATAATATTAACATATTATTATTTAAAGTGTTATTAGTTATAATTTACTAATATACTTAATATATAATATATACTAACATATTAATATATAATATATACTCTTATAATATTAACATATTATAATTTATAGCAGTTAAATTTGGGTCAAAAAAATATTTGATCATTATAGAATTTTAGATTAAATTTAGTTCATTAAATCATATGGGGCACCCCTGGACCGGACCGGACCGCCCCTGGACCGAATTGGACAAGACCGGTATGGACCGAACTCCTGTTCGGTCCGGTCCAGGGTGAGAGAATTCTTGGATCGAATGGAATCGGTCCACAAATTTTCTGGACCGGACCGGACCATTTACACCCCTAAAAAATTGTGCTGATTGTACTCTTTTTCCTTCGCTGAGATTTTGTCCCACTGAATTTTTTTTTTTTGCAAGATTTTAATAAGGCAATATTCTTAAAGCACTTGTAGATATATATAAGAAGATTGTACTTTTTTACCTTCGCCATTAGTATTTCTTCTTATTGGATTTTTCCTTGGTAATGTTTTAACAAGACAGATTTTTTATGGGTGGTCATTCAAGGGGGAGTGTAATGAACAAGATTGGAGGGACGGCTGTCGCTCCCTATCCCACTATTAAAATTATGTGAATAACTTCACCACTATTATTTTAAATCTTGCATAGTAACTTATATAGTGACTTGCATAATAACTTCAAGGCCTATAAATATGGGTTTCAATTGTTATGAAATTCATAAAAAAATATATAGAGAATAAAATTTCAGAGAGTTTTAAAAGAGTTTTTTTATATATTTTTTTCTTATAATAATAATTCTTTTTTTAATTTTATAACGGTCTACAATTATTTTACAACTTATTATTATTATTTTTTTGTAAATATTTTACAACATAGTTTAAAATGAATGATAGTTATGTAAAATCAAAAATTACTTTTAATGAACTGATCAATCGTGACAGAATCGCATTAGTTGATTTGAAATAAATTATAAAAAAATTGTAAATATATCACTATCACGATGAAATTTGATTGTTTCCATTAAATTTGTACGCAATAATTTTGTATTGTTTCAATAATTTTGTATTGTTTTGTGATCTGTCATAATTTCTATATGCAATAAACATTTGCTTGGACCATAAGTTATTTCATTTAGTTCTTTATTGGCTTGAAAATTATGCAATTACTTAACTAACTTCCGGTTTTCACATCTTTATACCCACTGGACAGACAACTTACATATAATTAATAACCACTAGAGAGTGAAGCGTTTTTTCGGAATTCTTAACCACCAGCGCACCACCCTGCTGTTGGTAATTAGCAAAGAGATAAAAAAAAAGACTATATATAATACACACACAAGTAATATTGTGTACGTGTTCTTTATAGGAATAACAATTTGTATTCGTATTGTATTTATGTCGTGTCAAGTTATAAATATTATATTATATAAATAATTTAAATTTAACCTGTTTAATTCATTTAGTAATTAAATTTCAATGGGCCAATCTGGACACGATGTATTTAACCTGCTCCAACTCGTTTATTTACTTTTTAACCTAATTAAAATAAGTCTATATATAAGATTACAAATATAACTATATAAATAATTTACAATTACAAGTGGATTAAAAATATCTTCTTATGAATTTTCAAACTAATAATATATAAGAAAACTAATATTTTCATAAAATAAAATTACATAGTAAGAAAAAAAGTTTAATTCTAGTTTAACTTGTACAGCCATTTTCAATTGCAAGGCACAGTTTTTCAAAACCAGTTACAACTTGCTCAGTTAAAAAGATAGAAACAGCTTTAATTTGTCTATTACTTCTTGTCCTTTCGTACATCAAAGCATGCAGCCAAGCAAAAACCTCATGCCTCTCCACAAGTAGAAAAAGAACAAAAATTAGTGAATGAATCCCTCGACACAATATGAAAAAATTATATGCGACTCATTTTAATTATAAATAGTCATTTTTTTAAAATTAATTAACTGTAAATAAATAATTTTTTTATAATAACAATAAAAAATAGTTGTCTACCTTAACAGTAAATTAATTAGCAAATTACTGTCCTGGGTCTGGACTCTCTTGATCCCCACCCTCATGGCTATATAATCCATTGGGATGGGGTTCAATACATGGTATAGTTTGTCTCATTTTGTGTTGGAGTTTCTTGCTGCTTTTTCAGTGATTCTCTTTGTTTTCTTTTGTATGGTTTCAATCTAATTCAGACCCGGTCCCCAACAGAAGTACTACTGCAGATAAAACAACAGTTTTCTATCTTTATTAAAAAATGTCTGCAATTTTAGAAGAAGAGTTGTCAGGGGAATAAAATTAATTAAACAAGTGAGCAAGAAAGTTGCATTTTGTGGGGGAAGGAGGATTGTTGGAGAATATATCTCTGATCCCTATGAAAGTCCAACAAAGCATCTTATAATCTTTTGAACATAGAACCATCACGGAAACAACTGCATGCCTTACCACGATGTTTGACATGTGTCTTAGATTATTGCTCCCACCTAAAAAGAAAAAAATAATAATAATAAAAATAAAGAATGAAAAGAAACATCAGATGAGAACAGCATAAACTGCCGTAGTTTGGTCGAAGTGGTACAAGGGACCATGTTGTGGCCAATTCAATGATCAAAGAAACCTCAAATGCCTGTCATTTTCTTCATCCCCTTCTCTTTGGTCAGAGCATTTTTAACGAAATGGAAACTGGGTTTCTGTTGGGTCACGTAACAAAATCATAATGAAGATAAAGTGGGGGCGACCAAACTATGATTATGCATATAATCCTGACATTTCTCAAAGAGTTCCTCTACCCAAAACAAAATCGGGTTCTAAATAATGACCATATCTCAAGGCATTACGGTCCTCTCTCCCTCCCTCCCTCCAAAAGAAAAATATTAACTCCAACTTTAGACTTTCTGGCAGCTATATGGAAAGAGATAAAGCTGGTTTGGTTTGAATATAAAAATAATTTTATTTTATTTTATTATTTTATTTTATCTTATTATTATAATTTTTTTAAAATTTTTATATGAAATATAATAAATAAAATTAATATTAAAAATAAAATTTTATTTATCAACTTTTATATAAAATTATTTCATCTCATTTCAATGTTTATTATCCGAACCAACCCTAAAAGAAGCTAGTTTTTGTGATTAGCGCCTGAGTATTACCATTGGATTCTCCTTATCAACTGGGTTTTAACAAACATTTGACCTAAATGGCTAATATATAGTGTCTTCCTAGTCAAGAAATTCCCTGGCGCAGTTGCTTGGAAACATCTCTACCCCATGTTCTTCCATGTTCATATGCAATTTTTAATTCGCACGTACCAACTCTCTCTCTCTCTCTCTCTCTGGTGGAGGGGAGGAACATATATACAACTTTTATTGTCTATCATCTGCAACAGCTTTATTCTATAGAAAAAGAAGGGTTGAAGAGGATGTATGGTATCAAGGAATCAGAATTCTTTTTCTGCTATTTGCACAAAGCTCCACTATGCAATAAAGTAGCATGATTGTAGTCCTTATTTTTACCTTTCCTTAAATTTAGGGTATCATCTACATATAGTGGACAGAAAAAAAGAGCTTACCAAATCTAATTCATATTCTTTTGTTCATATATCTTTTTTTTTTCTTTTTTTTTTCAGGGACTTTGTCAGCAATAAAGAGGGTCATAAAAAGGTTCGCATTTTGATCAGTCTTTTAGTCATGTATTCATAATTTGTCACCAACTTATAACAACCTTATTTTGCTTAAATTGTTTCTTAACATAAAGGTTTGGAACCATAAATACTTTGCACTGAAAGAATATGGGAATTAATCATTTGTGATGCTTAAATTAATAAATTCCACTCTACAATCACTTTATCATGTGTATGAAGATCCGAAAATGATAGGCTTAAATATCATTTTTTTTTTGTTACTGACGATCATGTTTATATCACATGTGAATTGCATGAAAATTTGTCTCTAAGTCATGGTTTTCGGCTAAGAAGCATTCAAAGTCAGCCTGCATTAATATATAAATGCTTAGGTGGTCGCATCATATTAAGGATTTAGCAATAAAATATAATAAAAGTAATCTTATAAATTGAGGTTATTTTATGTAAAAAAATAGAAATTTCCCTCGGTAGGGGCTGAGGGTCGGAGGACGTTGGGTAAGACTAAACTGAACACGAGGGAGGGATGTAAGACAAAACGATTCAAATTTGTCAAAATTAGTTACGACATGAAATTGGCAAGCTCCATGGTGACGTGAGTTAATGCTCCTTGATTTTCAAGAACACACGTAGAAGACCAGCGATCACTAGCCCAGCTAGAGGTTGTTGGTGAATTTTAACATGATTAGAGATTATGCAAAATTTTCCATTATTATTATTATTATTATTATTATTTTTAAAAATTTACGTCTCCATGCACCTGGATTCATGCTTAAATATTATAATAAACATTGATAAACACATACTACAACATTTATCACTTTTTGCCAGGGATGATTGTTACGCCTAAAAACCCATGTTTGTATTAATGTTTTCTTATTGGTAGAGAAAGTTCTATGATTCAAAATTAGGTAACAGCCAGCTAGCTAGCATCTTGTATTCCGAATTAAAACAAAGAGGCCTGAAAAATGATAGTTCGTACGTGCTATAACTTAATGTTTTCTTTGCTTTTCTCAGGGCATTGTGTGCTGAAATCATGTTCAGGAGGTGGGAAAATGAATCCTATCATTCCTTATTATTTTAAGAAGAAATGAAAGAAGAAATTAGAGTACTGGTAACCTAGATGGATTATTAATGATGCGTGTGGTTTTAATTTAATTTATAGAGAAGCTTCTATACTTTGAAAACTTCTCAATTAAGGGTTGGTTTTGGAGGAGGGTCCATTTAATAAATTAATGTAACTACCGGATGCCAACCTGATCTCAGCTCATTAATCATGATGCTCCAAATATTGCACGTTGTACACCTTATATCATATCAACATTATGATCTATATATAGCTCTTATAAGAAACATGGAGTATTTTTTTTTTCTAATTATACTGATCTTAGAAGCAAATGCTATGTGCATGATACATACCGGCCTGTGCCCTAGTCTTTTCTTATTAGGGTTTTCCTTTATTTTTCTTCTCTGCTGTTTTGGTGGACACGGTTTCTGAATGAAAGTTAAAACTGCAACAGCATGCATAGGTCACCTACCAAACATGTTTAGCCCATTCATTGTCACTGACCATGGTCATGCCCCTGGCCTTCGTACTTTTGTTAAAAACACACACAAATGCATATACAGTGTATTTTTTTAAAAATTTTTTTATGTAGTTTATTGATGTGATTAAATGTATAATATTTTTTATATATAACAATTTTTTTAACCAATCACAACTGTAGAATGAATAAAAAAGTTAACTATATTCTTCCATATATAACAAGACTCTAGTGAGTCTAATCAATATACCATTCAAGTGGCAATGACGTAGATGTGAATCCGATTGGTGGGGGTAGGAGTGTATTTACTCCCTTGATTAGGAATAAAGCTATACTTAATGCTTTATCAATGACAGCTGCACCTACTTTCGAGCAAAAGCCCACAGAAACGAATGGCATCTTACCCTACAAATTAAGGGTACACGATGGGGTACATCTCAGAGTAGATTTCCATGAGATCTGCTTAACTTTTTACGACTTTATGCTGTCTTATTTCGCAAAAGAAAACTAAAATTTGGATTTAGGTAAGATACCAAGTTGATTATTTAAACCCCAATTTGAAGCTTTTTAAGTCTGGCAGAAACAGATAGGCTTGAAAAGCTCTGGTTCAAGATGGGTACATCCAATTACAGAGTCTATTATTACTGTTCAATTATTATCGAAGTTAAGAGATGATTGGGTTTTCCTAGAAAAGACTCTCCATGTAGGAAACCGAAAAAGAAAAAGAAAATAATAATAAAACAGTTAAAAAGACAGAGCCTTTCAAAGCCCAACGAAAGCTGGTCAAAGCTCAATTAAACACATACACGGACAATGGTACCTCAATTTGTTTAACTTCTTACAATGTTCACAAATAATGAAAATGGAAATGGAAATGCAAATGCATCTATCCTTTGCTCTTAATTCTTAATTTTTTGGGATCAATAACGACAGGCTGGAACGATCCAAACCAAACCCCACTTCCATAGTTCCATTATTATTAGAGAAGAACGGACTATTTGAGTCTCTGATAAAGTTTGATATTTTCACAAACAGAACCAGAATCAAGAAAGAAAAGCTTACATAAAGTGAGAAAAAGGAGGCTTGGGGTTTCTTTTCTTTTCCTCTTTCCTTGTTGCCTCTGCCAAGCATCTTTTGTCCACTTTTTTCCCCTTCCTTTTCCAACTTTTTCTCTCATTCTTACCTTATTCTTGGAGAAGTTTTACTGGGTTTTCTTTGGTTCGTTTTCTGCTATCATTTCCTCTGTTTTAGCTAGAACTTGCTTCTTATTGAGGTGAGTCGTTAATGGCTTTCCTCTCTGGCATTGAACTGTTTATTTAAGAAGAAAAAAAATGTTAATTTGGTTTTCTTATTTAATATCTCTTGCTGAAATTACCTTTTGTCCTCTGGAATTTGATTTTCTGGAAATTCAGGTGCGGATCCTTAGGTCTTATGATCATATCCAATAGTTTAAATATAAGTTTGAGCTTCAAATTCCCGAATGTTTCCCATACTTTCACTTCTATCGGTCTAAATTTCATTACTTTCTACTGTTCATTTCGTGGTCGCAATCGTTGAAGTTTTGTTGATTTCTTGGCAATCCTCGGTCTCTATTTAATTGGGTTTCGGATTCCATGGGACTCTGTCATGGAAAGCCCATTGACCACCCAGAAACCAAACCCGATAAACCGATCATTCCCGGCGAAAACAAGCCGGTACCTCATTCCCAGACGGGCAAGCCCTCTAATTTCCCATTCTACAGCCCAAGTCCCCTGCCAAATCTCTTCAGGAACTCCCCCGCCATTTCGAGTGTTGGTTCGACTCCTTTGCGTATTTTCAAGCGTCCATTTCCGCCTCCTTCTCCAGCAAAGCACATTCGGGCATTGCTAGCCCGAAGGCACGGCTCTGTTAAGCCGAATGAGGCCTCAATCCCGGAAGGAAGTGAGTGTGAGATTGCGTTGGATAAGAATTTCGGATACTCGAAACAGTTTGTATCTCATTATGAGCTTGGAGAAGAGGTGGGGCGCGGGCATTTCGGTTATACTTGCTCGGCCAAGGCTAAGAAAGGGAGCTTGAAGGGGCAGGATGTGGCTGTCAAGGTTATCCCGAAATCAAAGGTTTGGTTTCTATTTCTTTGTTCTTGTTTGACCTTTGTTTGTAACTTTGTTCATTGTTTAAATAGTTATGTTTTATGGATGTCATTATAGAATTCCTCTTGCTTTTGTGTTGCACTGTTGCTTATCTTTATCTGCGGAAGAAGTTTGTTGTGGATTGTTTGAAATTAATATCCCATTGGGAACTTGGGGACATTTTTAGTTCTTACTCGTTCAAAATGGCTTCTTTAGGTTGTTTTTGTTGTTCTGGTGAAATTACAGGGGAACCTTGTTACTGATTGGAAGCAAATCTCGGGATTGCTGGGAGAGTATAGATTGACATATCAACTGCTATTTATATATTATCTTTAAGGGTTTATTGTTTACACCAGAGCTGTATGTTGCTTACATGGTACTGGTTGCTTTCATAATAGATTTTTCTCTTTTTCATAGTGACAAGACCATATATGTTTACATTTTTATGTATTCTTCATTTGAAAGTAATCCGCTATTGAGACAGATATGGCGTTCAATGATCTATGATTGTTGAAGACCATTGGCATTGGATACATTGTTTGTTTCGAATGAGCATAATGAAATCTTGTCTTCTACTGTTTTGAAATCACCACTTGTCCCAAAAGCGTAAATTGATGGGAAGAGGTAGATTTAATTATTTGTATTTTATTTTTATCACGCCCCCTCACATGTGGGTTAGACTCCTCCTTAATGAGTGGGCCCAATGCGTGGAATATATAATTAAATGGGATAGAGTATAGAGCCAAGGCTTGAATTTAGGACTTCTGCTCTGATATAATGTGAAATCACCAATTAGATTTAATTATTTGAATTATATTCTTAACAACTGTTATACAGAATCATTGTGATATTTTAGCTTATATTTCCACACAAAAGTAAAATGAAATTTTCTCTACGATTGGTAAGATTACTTTTCTTGGTCCTCTTGGCAATGGACTGGGGAAACAAATTAATGACTGTTACATCTCATGAGAATGCTGATGTTTTGGCAGATGACCACAGCAATTGCTATAGAGGATGTACGAAGAGAAGTGAAGATACTACGGGCACTAACAGGACATGAGAACCTAGTGCAGTTCTATGATGCCTATGAAGATGAAGACAATGTTTATGTAGTTATGGAGTAAGTTTAGGTTGCATCAAATTTTCTTATAATTTTGTTACAATGCCTTCCATGGCCTGAGGAAGTTAAATGATTGACAGTTCCATATAATTTCCATACTAGTGATGAAAGAATTTATTTTCTTTTTCTCTATCCAAAGTTGATGCCAAATTGGTACTTGTAACAGCTGTGCATAGATGTAAATGCCAGTAAATAATTCATACTTCCTATTGTGCCTTCTGGTCATCCACCAAACTATTGGGATATGATGCCAATTTCAGTATGTTAGATGTGGTGATAAACTTATTAAGCATGGCTGTATCATCAATACAATCGGCTTATAGACGATTTCTATGAAAGTAGTGATGCACTGATGCCCAGGTGGAATAGTCTGATACTTTAGAGGCTTGACCTTTCTGTTGTGTGATTTTAACCAGATAAATCAAGATTTCTGGGGATGCATGTTTTTTTATCAGCATGCATGCTTATGAGCTTTTTATCCTTTCACTTTTCCTGCTGTACATTTGCTGGATATCATTTACTCACAAGTAATGGTTGAATTCAATAATTATTTTTAATTTTTAAATTGACCTTGATGAAAGCTACAACTGAGCTTTGAAAATTTTGAAGGTTGTCATCTTCTTTTATGACATTTATGTGTTATGTTTTGCAGATTGTGTACAGGAGGTGAGCTGTTAGATAGGATACTTTCAAGGTACCCATATTCATCAAACTTTTTATTATTATTATTTTTGCATTTATACATGAAGAAGGAAAAGGCATGCCATCTCTGCCTGGTTTTTGAAAATTTGATCAGCTGATATTCCATTTGTGTTCACTAGGGGTGGAAAATACTCAGAAGAAGATGCAAAAGCAGTTATGGTTCAGATTTTAAGTGTAGTTGCCTACTGTCACCTCCAAGGTGTGGTCCACCGAGACCTCAAGCCAGAGGTAATTTATCAAAGAGTTTATTGAGGAAGATTCTTTTGATAATGGTCGCTAAAACTTCCTGATAAATTTACTCTGGTAGTTATTTGGACAGTGAAATGAAGAGAGAGAGAGAGAGAGAGAGAGAGAGAGTTCTTTTGGGAGTGTTCTCCACAACATATGCTTTAACTTCTTTCTTTCATATTTAGTGACACTGGGTGATATAGCACTGAAAAGTTTCTTCAATTGCATTATAGCTTTTGGACGTTTCATATATTTTTTATGGTGGCTTTCATTTATCATTTCAAAGTAAGAACTGGTTGTGTGCCTATTAATAGTGTTTTCATCAATTGGGAAAAATATCTGGTTAATCTTTTGGCCAATGTCTATATTTGTTGCTGCGAGAAGAGGTTTTGCCCTTTCAAGAAGCCTGGTTTAGAATCTTTCAGAGGACATAATATGAAGTTGTGAAATGACTTAGAGAATGGTTCTTGCTTAAGCATTTCTGCGCTTTTGTTTTAGTTTCCTTCAAAATTTCTTAGATCTGAATGGCGTGGAGTAGAATAATGTTTCTTCGAAATAACGTGAAAGATTTGGGAAATGGGAAACATATGGCACTATACATACTTCAGGATTCGTGAATAAACTAAGTAATGATGTGAACGTTAGGGAACTACCAGCAGTGGTATTCGGCATAGTAATGATTTAAGTACTGTTAAATTGGCAGAAGAAGTAGCTTTTAATGATTTCCCTTCAAAATTTCTGGCATGTCCCTTTTTTCTTTAACAATGGTTTGACCAACTAATTTGCACGGGTCTGCAAACTATTTATTACTGATGTAACATTGAATTAGAGGAGTATTTTTCCACATGATATAATTATTCTCCAATTATTGTGCATCCTCTTTTCTGAATATGTTTCTTTCTACTTCAGAATTTTCTTTTTGTTACTAAGGATGAAAAATCTCCACTCAAAGCCATTGATTTTGGACTCTCCGACTATGTAAAGCCAGGTCAGGACTCCTACCTGAGATTTATCTCTGATTACTTTTAAAAGGTAAGTTGTGGTCCGATAATTATAAGTTTCTGCAGATGAGAGATTGAACGATATCGTAGGAAGTGCTTATTATGTGGCTCCTGAAGTTCTGCATAGATCATATGGAACAGAAGCTGACATGTGGAGTATTGGTGTAATTGCTTATATTCTTTTGTGTGGAAGTCGTCCCTTTTGGGCCCGGACAGAATCCGGCATTTTCCGAGCTGTCCTCAAGGCAGATCCAAGCTTTGATGAAGCCCCTTGGCCATCTTTGTCCAATGATGCAATAGACTTTGTGAAAAGGTTGTTGAACAAGGATTATCGTAAGAGATTAACAGCTGCTCAGGCTCTAAGTAAGTTACTAAAAGCTATCTAATCTGTTATCATGATTTATTGATCTGTCAAGGAATTATATAGCGTTGGAATTAAGCACATACATTTCCTCTGTGTAAACAAGTTAAATGGGAGGGATGTAAGGGTAAAAACACACATGTTACAATGGTGGAGCCTCTTCCATCCTCTAATTAAATATAAAGATTCCCGTGGTTGCCTATGTTAAGAGGGGTGCTGCTTGTAACTCCAGAGGTGAATATAGGGACTGAAACTGAATGTTTTTATACATAATTTTCTTTTAATGTTTTTTTCTTGAATCTTATGCTCTTCATTTCTTCTAATAGGTTCTAGTATGAATCTTTGATAAGCTCCAGTCTATTGCTTTCTGTTCTTCATGAGGTTAACAACCGTCACAGTGAATTTCTACTGGGTTTTATTCCAACGTAATGAAAAAAGTACAATCTAATAGTCATTATTTGAGATTAATATATTTGTACAATTCTTGTTTGGGGAAAGAATGAATATGAGATGCATGTGGTTATGAGTACTGGGTTCTATTGCTGGTATATGGAAAATAAAACCATATTGGAAATCTGCCTTCATGAATCATGTTTTACCTTTCAAGTTTCTCCCTAGTGAAAAGTTCTATTAGAGTTCTGTACATGGCTATGCCTATTATCATTAAAATTTGTTGACTTATCAAAAAAAAAAAAAATTCTCCCAAGTGAAAAAATGGTAAAAAGAGATGTGGGAAGCAGTTATCTTGAGCTTACTTCTTTCACATTCATTTATTTCTACTGTTTAGGTGAAGATACTCTTATTCCATGGTATTGTTTAAATGTTCTTTTGATCATTAATTTTTTATTTTTTGTCTAGGTCATCCATGGCTGGTCAATCACCCCAATGTAAAGATACCATTGGATATGATAGTGTACAAGCTTGTTAAAGATTATGTATGCTCATCTTCTCTGCGAAAATCAGCTTTGGCGGTACGTTATCCCATGTAGTTTATGTTTTTTCCCCTTTTCTCCTTTATCCTGTTTTTCTGCATTGTATATCTTAAATTTGCCCTTGGACAATTTCTTTGAAATCTAGCAATGTAGTGGTTTCAGTTTTTAGAGTTGATTAGCATGCTTTACAGTTCTTTCTGTTTGGTCAAAAGCTTACAAGTGAAGCCAACCTATTCGGAATAGGTACAATAAAGAAGACTTAAAGTACTGGTATACTATAAGCTATGCTAAAACGAATGTACATTTTGCCAAAACTATTGAAATTGAAGAAGGTTTTGTACATTTTATTTAAACGTACCTTGTTAACTATATGGCTAGGTTGGGGTTAGTCCATCTCGGAAACCCTGTTTTGCCAACCTGATTCCACTTGGGTTTGACAGCATCTCGGATTTTGGTCTACTTCCAAAACTACCCAACCAGCAACTCTCAAATTAGCTCAAGAATCCCAAACTTTATTCGATAATTTATCAGGACTGACCTAGAATGAGCCTGTCAGCCTGTTTATTTATAGCTTGAAGCTTCTAAGATTCTTCAAAATAGAAAAGCAAATATTATTTAATGGACAGGCCTTACAAATTTATTACAATGTTGGACAGGACCACTTAAAATACAACTCTCTCATCCAAAGACGTTACTTTTTAGCGCAACATAGGCCTCGCCCTGCCCTTCTTTCAGGAAAAATAGATGAAATACAGCCCGAAAGATAAAGAAAAAAAGAAGAAGAATTTCTTGCACAGAGAATTGAGTAGACTTCATATGGAGTTTGTAGTTAGATTACCTGCTTACCCCTGGAGCAACGACTAGAGATAGTACTGCCTGCTAGGTTTTCTTAATATTTGTATAACATCCTTGGTTTGAATATCAGTTACTTTAAGGCCAGTAAAATCTGTGAAGTTTTGCCTTTGTGACAGGCCCTTGCAAAGACATTAACTGCAGCTCAGCTAGCTCATTTGCGGGAACAATTTACGCTGTTAGGGCCAAACAAAAGTGGATTTATCTCTATTCAGAACTTTAAGATGGTCAGCACCTTTTCTGATGTTATATTTTCATTTTCTTAAGATCCACTGGATGCATTATGATATGGGTGGACTTAGTAGGGTGTCATAAAGAACTCCACCGATGCAATGAAGGATTCACGAGCCCTAGATTTTGCCAACATGGTAATGCGGCCAGATTCATAGCTCCGTATATTATAGCTAAGTTCTTATTAAAGAAATCAGCATAAAGGAACATAATTATAAGAGTGGAAGCTGATTGTACTTGTTTATGTTGCAGGTCAGTTCTATTCAGTACAGAAAATTGGACTTCGAAGAATTCTGTGCAGCTGCCATAAGCGTGCATCAGCTGGAAGGAATGGATTGCTGGGAACAACATGCAAGGCGCGCATATGAGCTGTTCGAGAAGGACGGGAATAGACCAATTATGATAGAGGAACTTGCCTCCGTACTCTCTCTCTCTCTCTCTCTCTCTCATTTCGAAGATATCTCTACTGCCGTTTCCATTTGGACTTTTTTCAACTTCTCAGCTAGTATCGAACTTATAAAAAGCAAGAAACATATTTTTCCCTTCCAATGGATTGCAGTACTAACTTTGTCTAACTTTTACCCCAGGAACTTGGACTTAGCCCATCAGTACCAGTTCATGTGGTTCTCCAGGACTGGATAAGACACTCAGATGGGAAGCTTAGTTTCCTGGGGTTTGTCAGACTTCTCCATGGGGCTTCTTCCCGCGCATTTCAGAAGGCTTGAATTCGAAACCAGACTACGCAAAGGAACTTTTCTCATCCATCTCACTCTTCTTGATCTGAAAAGTGGGGAAGAAACTATCTAAAATTCAAGAGCTGTCCTATACGAGCCAGTGTTGTCTTGGTCGAGTTGGGAGAATGCTGCAAAAGATGAAGCATATATAGCAGCTGTTCATTTGGTGCTGGTGAAAGTGAAACCATAGGCAGAAATGCATGTTCTCATATCAATTTTTCCAACTCATATAAAGGCTCTTTTTTCGTATTTCAAAATATGATTGGTACTGTTGAAATCTAGAGAAGTTGTACAGATGAGGGTAGATTCAAGCATGTAAGTAGGATTAGCAGACTGATTAAGACTAAAGTTTTTTTTTTTTCTCCCTTGCCTTCAGTGTTTATCTGCCATGTACCAGCTGCACTCAGTTTCTTAATAATAAATTATTCCTGGGATTTACTTGAAACTTTGACCGATCATTGCCATTTTTTATGGTTACAGCAGGTTGGCCTGTTATATTGAATATATTTGAACCTAAAATGGTTCCACAATAATAAGATTTTGTTTATTTTCACAATTGTTTTCATCTCAGCTTATCTAAACAGTTACAATTGTTTTCAAATTTTTACATAAAATAAAATAAACAATTCAACTTTTTCTAATTTTAAAAGAAAAATAACATTAACAAATTTATTTTAATAATATTTTATTAAATTTTTAATTTTTATCTTGACTCATCTTATCTCATTTACAAAAGTCGATGTTGTTTTGCATATCTACTAAAACAGTAACATGTATAAGCGATGCTCTTATACATGTTCCGTATACTAGGACTTGCCTTGAATACATCCTCATTTTGCAATAAATTCTTGTCTTGTAAATTTGAAGATTTTTAGTTTGCACTTCACAATATTGACATGGTGAGATTTCTTTGTAAACAAAATAATAATAATTTATTTTTTATTTTCGTAAATTAAATACCATCTTCCATCATGCTAATAAGCTTATTAATAAACAATAATGATATACATATAATTTTTTTTTATAATTATGTATATAATAATGTGTTGAAAATTAAAATGAGAGTATTTATATAAATTAAAGTTAGTTTTATGAATTACTTTATAAAAATATCTCTTATTTAATATATGGTTATAATAAAAATTGTAAAAAAAGTTGAAAAGAATTTGAGTAAAATTGAATGAAAAGGAGAAGATTATGGTAGTTTAAGACATGGCATTTTATACAAAAGCTACTGCCTTTGATTTGACTCTGAATTTAGACACATATATCCGGAGACCTCACTGCACAAGTGCGCCATCGTGTTTCAACATAGTGGTTGGTTCCACTTGGTTTAGGAGGTTAAGAATATCTTTTGTTACTTATCTGATTTGTTTAAAATTTAATATATAATTAGAATCTCAGCGACTTGAGTCTTTGAAAAGGGGAAAAAACCCCGTAGAATGTCGGCCACGTCAGGTTGACCCATATGCTGATCTGACGAGATCTGAATGGTGAAGACTGAAGAGAAATGCTATATATAATTTTTTTTATAAAAAAATTAAAAAAATATATAATATGTTGTGTGTGGTTATGTGTAAATTTTTTCGAATGGTGAGAGCATTCTCATTAGTTGCCAAAATTTTCTTTTAAAAAAATATAAATTTATACATATTTAAAAATATTATCATATATTAATAAAAGGGTGACGTTGAATTCGATCTCAACCGAATTTTAGCACAAATACAATCTATTTTAAAAATATAATAAAAAATTAAAAAAATATAGTAAAATAAAAAATCATAATGAAAAAATAAAATAAAGATAATTTTAAGAAAATATTTAATCCTCAATCGAACAGAGTCGTCGCCTATGGTGGTGGGCTACATTGCTCATGTCATTGAGACCGGTAGGTTTCGACGAACTCACTTCTACGATGGCGAGTTCTGGTGACCTCTGAACTTCTTTCAACGGTCTTAAATTCAAAATAAATCTGTTAATAAAAATGAGAAAAAATAAAATAAAAATATTTTTTTATCTTCTAAAATAAATAGTGAGCACTGAACTAAAAGCTTCTCAGTTCATTTAACTCCCCCACTTAACATTTCCTTCTCCCTCTGCAAACTCCCATGGCGTTTCACAGAGTCCCGAAGCCCAAACTAAAACCGAGATCCAGAATACTGTTTCTCCCCCTTGCCATTACCGCCATTGCACTCTTGTTCCTCCGTTCTTCCCTCATTTCCACAAATGGGTACTCTCTGTCTTCCTCAGGAACCCGGCAAATCGTTCTCAAACCCAAGAACTGGAACCCGCAAAAAAGAATCCACCCGGGCCTCGAGAAGTACTTGTACTGGGGTAACAGAATCGACTGCCCTGGAAAACATTGCGACTCATGTGAGGGTCTTGGTCACCAGGAGTCCAGCCTCAGGTGTGCCCTTGAGGAAGCCATGTTTCTCCAGAGGTATATATATATATGTACGAGTCTTTGGGTTCTTTGGTTTGCCTTTGTTTTGTGCTTTGTTTCTTGGTTGGAGCTTATAGTCTGTTTGGTTGCTGAGTAAGTGTAGGAAAAATATGCGCTAACAAGCACATGTTTTTCAGAGTACAAAGAGATGATCAAAACTACTTATTATTTGTAATTTGGTTCAGTTCAAGGTGTTTTGAATAGGATTTAGAATGAATCGACTGTGTTTGTTTATCGCGTGCAAATGAATCGATTTTACTTCCACATTAATATCATATAGTTGATGACTTAGTCTTTTTGGTTTTCCAAAATTTGGGGTCCATTTTATTTGAGTCAGTTAGATTTTCTTGCTTGGATTTTGATTGTTGAAGTATTCTATAAAGGGCATCGTACATTACCGTAGTTCTTATTCTGTTTTTTCTTTTTTGGCTACGAATTTTGCGTTCCTATGCTATGTAATACTCCTTGAACTGATTCATTTCCACTGGAATTCGTACTCATGTAACATTTATTTTGTACTGATATAGTAACTCTATTCGATGATGCCTAGTCTTTCACTACTCTATCTTCGTGCAGAACTCTTGTCATGCCTTCTAGGATGTGTATCAATCCATTACATAATAAGAAAGGAATTCTGCATCATTCTGATAATGCAAGTTTAGAGGAAAGGTGAGTTCATTGAGGCTTTCCTTGTTGGTTTGTCCTAGAAGAAGATGAGTTGTTGAAATGTTTATCCTTGCTTTCTTTTCGAAGTTATTATTTCCTTGGTCTGATTGAATTTTGAATGTACCAGAAAGATAACTTCTACTTTAGGTTTTACACTTGCTGTTTGAATTTATTTCCTATTAATGTATTTGGTAATTTTCTTTCTTTCTTTCTTTGATAAAGGAGGTGGGGGGTTTCAAACCCAAGTTTTCCATTTGGAGAACCGGGGCATATGTTTTTTTTATTTTTTATAAGTAAACAATTGTATTTATAGAATAGGCAAAGTCCAAGTACACAAGATGATATACAATGGACAAAACCTAACTAGGTCGTTGATGGGTTGTAAGATACAAGGAAGTCATGAAGATGGAGACTATTGAAATCTACAGCTATGGCCCATAATAATAAAATACGAAAAAAGAAAGAACGAAGCTCCTCTAGTAGCCGTTTTTTATCTTTAAAGGTTCGATCGTTTCACTCTCACCAAATGCACCACATGATACATATAGAGACCATCTTTCAAACTTTTTTTTTTATGGGAGCGATGCTTTCAAGCAATGTCCAACAAGCCAACAAGTTAGCCATTGTGGCTGGCATTACTTAGTTCAAATCAACTCGGCTGAATACTTCAATCCATAGGTGTCTAGCTATCTTACAGTGTAGTAGGAGGTGAACCACAAACTTTCCAGACTTCTTACACATGCAACACCAATCTGTGATGATGATCCAGACGCTTTCTCAAATTATCAATGGTTAGGATCTTGCCCAGGACAGCTGTCCAAGAGAAGAAAAGAGCTTTGGAGGGTGTCTTGTTCCTCTATATTTTCCGCCAAGGAAAGTGAGTATTTGATGAGGGCGTTAAGGTTTGGTAAAAGGAACGAACCGAGAAATTGCCCTTACCTGTCGGGTTCTATCAAAGCTTGTCAATGCGCCTTCCATTCGGCCTTATAGAGTAAATGAGAGTAAAAAAGGCTCAAAACTGTCAACTTCCCAGTCTTGGGCTGCTCTGGTAAATGTTACATTCTACTGAACTTGATCACCCGAACGACTCATGAGGTCTGTCACGGGAGCTTCTTTGTCATAGGCCAGCTAATAAATAGAAGGAAAAGTGTTCTTGAGAGCTTCTCTCCACACCACATGTTCCTCTAAAAATTTATTCTTGGGCCCTCATCTAGTACAAGTTTAGTATGGCTAGAGAAAACTCCCCAGCCTTGTCTTATGTGTTTCCAAAACCCCACACGATGTGCCCCATTCACCTCTCGAGTACACCATCTCCCCCCCATAGGCCTCCAATTCCATGTTTGCGCTCAACCACCAACTTCTATAGGGCGTCCAATTCCAATATATCTTCATAACCACTTACCAAGAAGGTCCCAGTTGAAGAGTTATGTTTTTTAAACCCCAACCACCTGATGATAATGACTTGCACACCTTATCCCAACTAATAAGATGGAACTTGTTTTCACCTCCCATCCCACTCCATAAGAAGTTCCAATAGAGTTTTTCAATCCTCTTCGCCACTTAAGCGTAAATGAGAAATAAAGATAAAAAAATATGTAAGTAAGTTGGATAGGGTACTCTTGATGAGAGTTACCCGACCTCTTTTAGAAAGATACAATCTCTTCCTTTCTGCCAGTCTTCTTTCTATCTTCTCTATCATTGTATTCCAAATTGTTAAAGCTCGTCAAGTTGCCCCCAAAGTCAAACCCAAGTACTTCATTGGAAGACATGCAACCTTACACCCCAGAGTATTGGCCAAAAGTATGGGTGTCAAAATGTGTCAACGGGTCATGTTCATGTATGTACATTGCGCTTAAAGGGTCGACGCGAACACGACTTATTAAAGATTTCGTGTCAAAAATCTCAACACGAATACGACCCTTTAAGATATCGTGTCAATACGACACCACCCATTAAAATCCGTTAAATAGATATAACAAATCGGCACGATACGACACGGCATGATTCGCCCTGTTTCAACCCGCAAATCCGTTAGTGACCCATTTACAATTTTAAATTGTATTTTACACTATAACAGTTTTAAATTGTTTGAACTTTGACATGTAATAATAAGCTTAATTAAACTAATGACTACAAATTAATTGGATTCTCTAGTGGGTCTAGTATTTTATACAAATATTAAATTTATAAATAATAGCTAGAAAAATTAAAATCACAATCCAACAAACAATATATTACAAAAATATTAAATACACCAGCAGCACCACAAATGAACATATTAATGTTACAATCTCACATAGTTAATATAGTCCAGAGTTTGTAAATAATAAACAAAAAAAATATTAATGTTACAATCTAAAATTACAAATATGAGAAAAACACCAATCTAAATCAATTTAGAACTTGCAAGTGGAGCGTCATCATTGTCCTTGCTGATGTTCAACCCCATTATATTTCTGATTACCTCATCGTCATCGAAGTCAAGATCTTGTTTTATTTCTATTAAAAAAAAGTATTAGTAATGCACAAAATATAAAACCTCTACAAATTTACAATGCAGAAAATAATACTAATAGAAATGAACTAATAGTTGATTTTCTGCAACGTTAGTCCCATATATCAATGATATAATATACCTAATCATAATACCTCAGTAATGGAGGATCTAATAATTAAGTATCCAGAATCTAAAACCATATCTATCCTAAAAAAAAAGGGAGCCAAATAACAATTATGTAACAAGCAGCCCACTAAATAATAAATAAGCAATCCAATAAATTGTAATAAGAACATGCATTTAATTTCAAAGTTTTTTGCTCTCTGCCCATCCAATGTACAAACCTTTGTATATTTTCCCATCCATTTTATTTGAATTACTTGTTTGAGTTTTACCAAGTTCATAATGGAATTGCCTAAAAAACCAGAAATACTAATCCATTAAAAATGTATATATTTGTTAATTCCACCAAGTTTAAAGTATGATCTATACTATGCAAGATTATTCTTTTTATATACACGGAAGATTAGAAGTGGAAAAACTCGAATCCTGAGACATTGCTCATGAAAAGGGACAAATATAATTCGTTTGGCTAGGCAAAACTGTTTTAAATTAATGAGAAATGGGCAAATGGATTTGATTATCTAGAGGCAAGGCATGAGATAAGATCAATAAAAAAATCGAAAACTCATGTTAATTTACTCATTCATTTATTAAAAACTAAAAAGGTCATTAGATCAACAATCGAGCAGCCAAATGCTCAATCAATAACAATAATATGGTGATATTCTTCCATGGTAGTTGTCATACATTCCAATCCAATTTCTTAACATAATGCAAAACCAATTAGAGATCGCCTAACATCTATTTTTGGGAAATCTTAACTCTTCTTTATATTTTACTACAACTCGACTACAAGTAGTCTTCGAATCTATAGAGAACAGCTTTTCAACATTACAAACCCAACAGAGTACAGAATCATGGATATCAAAACTACTCAAAATTGCAGTGACAAAAAAAGCATATAACAATTGGTCCTCAGGACCATTAGAGTACGTATACAGAATTGCATACCCAACAGAGTACAAAGTCATATATTATGCAGTAACAACCATAATACATGATATGCAAGTTGCAACAATTGGTCCTCAGGACCATTAGAGTAGCAAATCAACCAAAACCTTAAATTACAAAAGCATTTAAGAGTTAAAACTAACAAAACTGTAGAGAACAACTCAAACAAGTAATGGACAAATAGAATATAAATAGTAAATAGTAAAAATTGCTCCTAAAAGGCCAAACCCTAACTCTGAGTTTCTAACAAACTCCCATGTTTTCAGATCAACAAATGAGGCTACCTTGAAGAGGGGGCGGTGTGAGAGTTGAGAAGAGGAAAGGGGTCTTGTGTGGGCGGGACTAGGTGACAACAACGAAGTTTGAAGACGAGGCTTGAGTTGCGCGGTGCGTGGGTGCCGATGACGATGATGGAGCTCGCAATTTCAATTTTCGGTCGACAGGAGCTTGCGATTGAGATTTTCGGCTTCTAGAATCTAGGGTTTTCGATTAGAAATGAAATGGGCTGAAGGACCGAAGGTTGAAGATGAGTATGAGTACCTGTGGGCTATGAGTTCACGATTTCGACTTCTAGGGTTGAGACTTGAGAGACTGTGAGCTTTGGAGTGTAGATGGAGACTTGAGAGTGACAATGAGACGGGAGGGAGAACCAAAGAAATGGGAATCTGAAATGAAAATTGAAAGGCTTAAGGGTTGCGGCTGTGAAGTGAAAATGATTTTAGGGTCTTTTTAGTTTAAGTGGAGGGTATAAAAGTAATTTCATATCTTTAACGGGTCTTAACGGGTTTGACTCGTTATGACCCATTAAGCAATCATGTCTTAACAGGTTGACCCGTTTTGATCCGAAATCCGTTAAGACTTAACCCTAACCCGCTTTTATCGTGTCGTGTTCATTCGGATTAACGGGTCATATCACATATTGTCACCCCTAGCCAAAAGATGAGAATTGGTGACATTCCCAAGTGGCACTAGTTCAATTTTATCAAAGTTAACTTTCAGGCTTGAAGCAACCTCAAAGCACAATAATAGGGCCTTCAGCACCCTAAATTGGTTCTGATCAGCCTCACAAAAAATTAAAGTATCATTTGCAAATAATAAGTGAAAGATAGAAATAGTGTTTCTAATGGGATTGTCAACAGAAAAAATCCGCCATGAAACCGTTTTGGACCACAATCGCCAACATCCTACTAAGAGCCTCCATGATAATAACAAAAAGAAGAGGAGATAGAGGGTCTTCTTGCCTTAGACCATGGGAGTTGCTGAAAAAATCAACTAAGCTGCCATTTATCAAAACTGAGAATTTTGCAGTGGAGATGTACCATCTAATCCACCTACAACATCTTTTTCCAAAACCACATCTCTCCAACAAAAAGATAAGGAAGTCCCAGTTTACATAGTCATATGCTTCTTCCATGTCTAGTTTGCAAATGATTCATGCTACCTCAGCCTTTAATATGCTATTTAGGCATTCATTAGCTAAAAGGACTGAGTCCAAAATCTGACAAACCTTTACAAACGCATTTTGAGGTTTTGAGAAAATTTTATCTAGAACCTCCCCAAGCCAGTTTGCAAGAACTTTGGAAATGATTTTGTAGACTCTATTTATCAGGCTAATGGGTCTAAAGTCTTGCACCTTAAAAGCACCACTTTTTTTTGGTATCAAAGCAATGAAAGTCATGTTAAGACTTTTCTCAAACTTGCCTGCCAAGAGCAATTCTTGAAATACATTCATTATGTCCTCTTTCATAATCTCCCAACAAGTTTGAAAAAAATCCATCGAAAAACCATCTGGTCCTGGTGTTTTATCACTCGCCATTTTCCTTACAACTTCAAAAATCTCAGTCTCTTCAAAAGGTCTCTCCAACTAAGAAGCTGTATGGGGTTCAATCAAATCAAATACAAGCTCATCCGGCTTTGGCCTCCATCACTCTTGTTCAGTAAACAACTGTTTATAGAATTCCACCACATGATCCTTTATAACGGAAGTCTCCGTGTACTCTACACCATTGATATTAAGTAATTCAATGGTGTATATTTCCTGCGAGAGTTAGCCATCTTGTGAAAAAATTTTGTGCAGCGATCTCCTTCCTTAAGTCATAAAGCTCTTGGCTTTTACCGCCCAGAGATCTCCTCTAGAGAAAGTACTCTCTCTAACTCTGAAGCCAATTCTGACTTGCGATCTGCTTCCTCTTGGGAAAGGGCTCTAGCCTCGAAAATTCTCTCAAGACCTCGAAGTTCTTCCGCCAAATTCTTCTTGCATTCCCCAATGTCTCTAAAAGAATGTTGATTCCAAAGTTTTAAGTCAAACTTAAGAGTTTTTAATTTTCCGACATCCAACAAGATAGGAAAATGATCCCAGCAAAGGTGAGGCAATCTCTTTTGGCACACTTCGAAGTAATAAGATTCTCACTCTAGCGAAATAAGGAATCTGTCTAACCTAGACCAAGTCTAATGGTTGGACCATGTAAAAGAGCCCCCTATTAGGGGAAGATCCACCAGTTTCAAGTCAAAAATACATGTAGAGAAATCTGCCATAGCAGGGCGCGAACGACCATCTCGAGATCTCTTATTAGGAAACCTGGTAATGTTAAAATTTCCGCCTATGCATTAGGGGAGGTCCCACCAACTATGTATAGCAACAAGTTCATACCATAGAAGATTTCGGTTACTATCAACATTTGGCCTGTCGACACCAGCAAATGCCCACAAAAAGTTATCCTCCACAAATTTAAAAGAAACAGTCACTGAATATTCCCCAACATAATCCTCAACTTTCTCCATCACTCTTTTATCCTACATAAAAAGAATATTGCTTTGTTCGAAGCCAAATACACCCAATTAACATAAAGACAACTCCAAACGCTTCTCACTAAGTTTCTAGAAATATTTTTCAACTTTGTTTTTTGCAGACAAACAATATCTGCCTTCCACACTCTGAGTAAGTTATTTATGCACCTACGTTTATTAGTATCATGCAACCTCCTCACATTCCAAGATACAATTTTTTGTTTCATAAAGACAAGATAGTTCCCTTCCCTTTTGAGCGGCTTCGACTTGTACTACCATCGTTCAAGAACCAGGTTAGTCACTTGAACTCTCTATGTACCTTGGCTCTGATTTCTTAGACTGATTGTGCCTTGTGTCTATGACAGTGAGAAGAGCCATAAACTGGTCCTCATACCCAACACACTTCATGCCAATACAGTTCTGGATCATCTTAACACTGCTAAGAACTCAATCAGATACATTAAATTTAGGGGGTACCTCATAGTTAAGGGGAAGAGGCTCGCTGACTCCAAAAGCCCCCTTAGACATATTAAAGCCACATCACTCAACCATGGCACCAGAATTACAGACCACCCTGTTGGCAGGGAGTGGTGTAAAAGATATGGTTTCTTGAACCATAGAGTCATCACTGCTGTCAAGTTGGAACAATTGTTGAGATAGATCTTCCATAGAAGAAATGCTAAGCCCGGTGTCATCACTGCTATCTTCCACCGATAAATCCTCTAGATGGTCTACAACTAATGGGGATGCCTCAAACTAGGCCTTTGCTCCCTCCCTGGTGGTTGTCGGCTCTGTCTGGCCACAAAGGAAGAGCGCCGGCGAAATTTGGTTGTTGGGGGTTGTCGTCGGCACTATCAGGGTTGAGAGCACCCCTTACTCCTTGCTCTGGGACGATGTCGGAACTTCCATTGACATCACTGGTAGTTTCTGACCCACCGTCGAGAATCCTAGCTCTAGTGGGTGAGGTCCCGCAGGGTTCACCAGCACAGGCGAAGAGGGCCGAAAAACGGCCATGTGCGATGACTGAAATGAGGCTTCAGGCCTCTAGACTTCGAAAGTGGCCTCGAGCCCTATCAAGATTTTGGCCCAACAAGCTGAACTAGCCCAGTCTCGATTTGTGGGTTCAAAGCTGCTCCTAACCCGCTGGAATCCAGGCCTACAGAATTGGGCCCATTTGATTTCCCAGCCATCTCAAAGCTCAACTCCCCCCAGTCCAAGCCCGTTTGATTTCCAAGCCCATCTAATTTCCATGTCTCAACGCACCGTTTTAATAAAGCAATGTTACGATGTAGCTCAAACATCTGCTTTTCCATCACAACTATCGTCCCCAACACTTTTTCCTTATTAAGACAGGCGACCCTGTGAACTTCCTCTCCCCTCTGAACCCTGACCTCAAAGAAGCCATCCAGAGATGCAGGGAACTCTCGAGTCCCACCCACCACCTTCGGCTGTTGTAGCGCCTCACGGTAAGACCTAAAAGACCGATAAGGGGTTTCTTGTACTTGCAGCAACCTGAAAGGCCGCCATGGGCCACTACCTTGCAGGACTTTCTCCCCCGAACCAGAGAGCTCCATAATCGTTGCTTCAAAATTTCTCCAATCCCCGCCAAACCTCCCTTTCGGCACCATCAACATACCCCGACGTCTCTCAAGGCCGAATTCTGAGAAGGTGAAAAACCTCCCATAAGAGTTTTGTTGTCTTTGAAGCACCAACACTTGAGTCCCCTTTCTTTGCGTTTTGATAAACTCATAAGCACCCTCTGAAGCTATACCTTCCTTCACCTTGACAGCCAACCATACCAAAGCTTCATGGTCAATGAGAAGATGTTTCAAAAAATTAGGGCTACTCTCTGTTATCCTCCACCATTTATCACTTTCCTTTTTAAATTCAAAGCATTTGTGTTCAATGATAACATTCCTGATCGACCCCATTAGAACTTACATGCGTATAAACAAAGGAATAAAACGAACTAAACACCAAAGCAATCACCAGCAACAAACGAGAACATGGTTTCTGCTCAAGTGTACGGAGAGAAAAAGAGAAGAGAGAGAACTTTTTAAAATCTCCACCAAAACATCAAGGGAGATCCCATCAATTGCACAGTTCACCGGGGCATTTGTCATTAAGCCATCAGGCTCTTGGCACGTATATGTTAATTTTCAATCATGAAAGTAAAGTGTTTTACAATCTGCTCACATCCGTTAATTTGGTAGGTGGGCCGCAAGCTCATGTGCCATGGACTCTTTGTATGATATGGACCTCATATCTGAAACTGTACCAGTAATTTTAGACAATTCAGAACTATGGTATCAGGTCCTCTCTACAAGTATGAAGGTTGGAGCAAGGGAAATTGCCCACGTGAAAGGAGTCAGTCGTGTTGCTCTTAAAGAGAACAATCTGTACTCAAATCTCTTGCTCATAAACCGAACTGCGAGCCCCCTTTCATGGTAAGTTTGTTTTTACTTTTTTCTGCCCCTTTCTTTTTTGTTTTTGTTTATCTTACTCTTTCTTTCTTTGCTGGGATTTCTTTTCCTTTTCTTTTCAAGTATCAGTGCAAGCACTTGAACTTTATTTAGACTTCTTTGAACCTCTTGACCACCCCAATAACCATTGAATAATAAGATTTAGGGTTTGATTTCATTTATGCAATCCAATATCGTTACTGGTGAGAGTTTTGAAAAATCCCTGTCTTTTTTAATTAGATTTCATATATTCTCTCAATTCCTTGCAACTCAATGCGGATCAGTTAGGAATTATGTTAAGGATATGAGTTTCTGATAATGACTTCTCTTCAGGTTTATGGAGTGCAAGGACCGAAATAACCGAAGTGCTATAATGTTGCCATATTCTTTTCTCCCCTCGATGGCGGCAAAGAAATTAAGAGATGCAGCTGACAAAGTCTGAATTATTTGACATCCTGTTAAAGTTTCATTTTGTGCACTTTTTTTTATCTGTTTGCTACTTAGGAAAAATGGTTTTTGTGGCATTACTTGGTATAGTTTTCAAGATGTTGATTTTCTTTCTTGCTTTTATATTTCATACCCGTGGGCTGTGGCAGCTGTGGGTACCACAGAACATGAATATATCTGTTCTCTATGCTTTCATTGTTCATTGGTTTATTGTTCTTCATTAAAAAAAAAAAAAAAGATAGAATAATTATGCAGTTTATAACTGGATGAGATTTAACCCAATTTGAACCATCCTTTGATTGGCACTCACTTTTGACTGTGGAAGTCTTAACACTGTTCTAAAGTGATTGTAGATATTTCTGAAGATTCTATACCTATACTTTTGCCAATTAATATCTCTCCATCTTCTGTACATGCTTCTGAGCTTAATCCAGTCTATTTAATAATGTTGATCTCTATCTTCAGTATGAAGTGTTTGAACTTCAAACGGAAACGATGACTTTTTTGGTTTTTGTGGTATTGCTCAATATGTACCCATGCATATTACTTTGATTCACAATTCTTGACAAGTATCAAGGAAAAGTGTCATAACCCCAGCAATAGTGGAGCTTGATAAGAATGTGCTAGGAATTTAAGATTCCTCTTACAGTGGGTCAATAGTTATGACATAATAATGTCACATGCCCTTGGTACAATTTTGGAATTATTGTTCTGTAAATGTGGGCTATAAATTGCATCAATTTTGTCAATGAAAATTTTGATCGATCTCTGACCAAATTCATGTCCACAGGTTAAGGCACTCCTTGGTGATTATGATGCCATCCATGTTCGTCGTGGCGATAAGATGAAGACGAGGAAGGACAAATTTGGGGTTGAGAGGACGCTGCATCCCCATCTGGATAGGGATACACGTCCTGAATTTATCCTCCGAAGGATTGAAAAGTGGATTCCACCCAGACGAACTATTTTTATTGCTTCAAATGAGAGGACACCTGGATTTTTTTCACCTCTCTGTGTCAGGTAACCCCACTTCCCCCCTGGCTATTAAGGTCTCAATGAGTTTTAACTGCAGAGTGTATGTTTTGTCAAAAACATTAATCCAACCATTTCTGAGTTAATATGTGAGAGCTACATGGCAGTCCATCTGGAACTGGAAGGATCTAGCATAATGGCGCAGTGAAACTAGATGACACTGTTGGCTAGCTTGATTAGGGTTTTCCTTTTATAGGATGAAACATTCTAGGAGGGTTTTGGCATGCTCTCACTGTTCAATGTTAGTTAGAAATTGCATTTTTGTCATACTTTTTGGCTCACGATCAGGTTTCTTCGGGGCGTAATTTGTCATGTGAAGACCTGCTGACTTGATTTGTGGTGATCCATATTCGCAGGTACAAGTTGGCATACTCATCAAACTATAGTCAGATCCTGGATCCCTTGATTGAGAACAACTACCAGTTGTTCATGATTGAGAGGCTTATCATGATGGGTGCAAAAACATTCATTAAAACATTCAAGCTAGATGAAACAGATCTCTACCTTACAGATGATCGTAAGAAGAACAACAAGATGTGGCAAATACCTGTCTATACCATGGATGAAGAGCGAAGCTGACTCGGCTTCCATAAGTGTTCATCTGTCTCATTTATAACTCATCTCATTCTTCCCACACATTCCCTTATATAGGCAGATATTTAAGTCGCATATCAGACAGCTTGACATAGAAAAATGAAGATAATGGGATGAAATGAGAGGCTGACCAGTTAGATTGATGTTGTAAATTGATCCTAGTTGTACATAGGCTTGTATGTGTTCTTGAAAGGTATTTATATCTTCACAAACCCAATCGGCATGCTTATTTTTTGTTTCCCTTCTGCAGATAGCGTGCCTTTTTCAAGTCTTGATACAGCAAAGTGTTAATCCCAGCACTCTCTCAGACGTTTTGCTCGAAAATTGACCTGGTGATAATGTGTGGAAAGGCCTCGTATGAAGCCCAGTTCATACCTTGTCAATGATCATGGCCCAATAAGATGTTGGCCGCTAGCCCAAATTAACCTATGGAACTTGCACCAATTTCAGGACCTTGAGCTAAAAAAAAAAAAAAACATTGAGGGCAAAATGCTAATCACCCAGGGTATTTTTAAAGATTATAAAAGGAGTCATGAGCATAAAGCTTTTTATTATGATTGGATAATTGGCAATGGTTTCACGAGCATCGGATCCGCGGTATAAAATCCCACGTTTTATTTATATATTGTCTGGTGGATGGATGAGATTATTTGTGTCTCCCGTGCAACATTATATAGTTTTCATTATTGTCGGTAGAAAAATAATTGGGAGTATTCAATATTGTTATAAAACTAAAAAGAAAATTACTAATATTGCAAGAGAAATGTAAAAGAAACTCTCTGAAACTTTCTTCCTTCTCTATATTTTCTTATGAATTTCATTACAACTGAAACCCATATTTATAGGCGTTGAAGTTACTATGCAAGTCACTATGCAGAATTTAATATAATAATGGTGTGGTTATTCACATAATTTAGTGGTGGGACAGGGGGCTGCGTCGTTCGTTCATTTACATTCATAACACTCCCCCTTGAATGACCACCCATAAAGAATCTGCCTCGTTAAAACCTTGCCAAGGAAAAACCCAGTAGGAAGAAAAACCAATGGCGAAGGAAAAAGAGTACAGTCTCTTTATGTATCCACAAGTGCTTTAAGATTGTCTCATTAAAACCTTGCAAAGGAAAACCCAATGGGATAAAACCTTAGCGAAGGAAAAAGAGTACAATCAGCACAAGTTTTCAGGACTTTTATTCCCCTGGAAAGTGCATGACAATAGTTTTTGAGTCTTCACATTTTAATATTCTGCACAATTTTCTTGAATGTCGCAGTTGGTGATGTCTTCGTGAATAAATCTGCCAGGTTATCACTTGATCGTATATTTGATATATCCTCCTTTGATTTGAGTGATACAAGCAGCATTATCTTCGTATAAAATTGTTGAGCTATCAAAATACCACACTTTTCTTGGATACGTTGAGTCATTGATCTCAGCCAAATATACTCTCGACTTGTTTCATGAATTGCAATAATCTCTGAGTGATTTGAAGATGAAAAATAATATCTGGTTGACAAACTTAATAGAAATCTGATACCTGCAATAATACTTAAACTCCCCCTGATAATATGCGTTAGTGTTTCAAGTAATAAGCAAATATGATTTCAGTATATATAAAAAGTTAAGAATTCAAACACGATCTCCAACTAAATAATGCATTAGAGAGAGTATGATAATATTTTCATCTAAAATTTTCTCCCCCTCATTCGGCGTTATTAGGAAGAACTTGTTTATATACGGCGGAAATAACATTGGAAACTATCTATGTATGATAAAAGCTGTAAAAGCTTTGATGTTTAATATTATCGGTTCGACGGAAAATCAAATCCGCTTGATATTGTGGACAAACGATATCTTGAAGAGATTTAAAAGTTTCGGGTTGTTGTTTAAATATAACCAATTTTACCATTGGTTTACTCCAGCAAAAATATTTCGCATTCCTCATAGATTCAGTTGTTGTTCATCCAGAACGATATTATGTCTGATAGAAATTCTAATGTTCCAGATTTAAACCATGAACCTTTTATACCTCAACCACTTATATTTTCTCCTAAGGCTGTAAACACCATGATAGGAGCAGAGATATATCTATCTAGTAAATCTGATCCTGAAATTGTTGCAGCATCAATAACTCTCAGTGCTCAATATGCTGCCTCTCTTACAACCATATCTCAAAGGCTATTGGCGAGAACGAGTGAGTTTGATCATCTTAAAAATCAAATATCTGAGTTGCATCAAACGCTTGCAACTAAAGATAGAAAAAATAAAGATTTAAAACAAGAAAACAAGGAGCTGAAGAAACTTGTAGACTGGTATTCTCGTGACCTGAAAACACGAGTAGAAGAGCTGGAACGAGAAAGAGCTCAGATACAAAGTCAACAACAGCAGCTAACGGTAGAGGTTCAGCGTTTACAAGAAAATAGGGATAGCTGTAATTAATCTCGCTGGCTTTTGAAATTATGCATCCAGCATATCTTGTAAAGTGAGATTTGAAGAGATGATGGTTTGTCTTGTTCTTATTTCCATTTCTATAAGAACCGTCTTTAGTTTCATTTAGTACGCATCAAATCTTCTTCTCATATCTATAATTCATCTGTATTTATATTCTTATTCTACAAATTTCCAATGGCTCATCAATTTCCTTTTACTATTTCTCACAATCAACATATGAGGTATCCTTCACCTCAATTACAAGTTGATCATGTATCTTCCGCAGGTGCAATGTTGCAGCAAGCAAATGATCTGGCTAATAAGTCAAATTGTGAAGCTGTTTATGAGCTGGTGACTCTCGGCACCCGATACTCCTCCTCTATTGTTGGATTTTCCAACCGATTACAATCCAAAAATCGTGAGATTGAGGAGCTTAACGAGAAGGTTTCTGTACTTCAACGACTCGTTCAAGAGTCTGACAAAAAAATTGTAGACTTAAAACCGGAAAATAAGGATTTAAAATCCTTACTTGCCTCTTCATTTCGACTGCCTAATCCTTTAGATAAGGATGGTATGTTGCTTTATGAAGAGCAAATGCATTTGAGAGATGAGGCTAGAAGTCTCAAATTCTTGTAACCCATCTATGAATTGAATAATAAGATCTTTCCTTTTCAAATGCATTCTTTGAATTTATAGCAACCCTTGTAATCTTTTCAAGAGTTCTAACAAGGTAAATCATCAATGTAAACTGCAATAATGACGAATCCGGATTCTGATAAAACACATAAACATATAGGATTATTCTTAAATCCTTCTTTCAATAGATACTCGTTGATTCAATTATACAACATGTGTCCGGATTGCTTTAACCCATATAAAGATCTTTGAAGCTTTATAAAGTACATACTCCTAAATGTACTTTGATTAGATGCTTCAAGTATCGTAATAATCTAATGATGCTTATAAATATGCAGTGACCACATTCATTAACTGCATATCTAATCCTTTTGTAATAACCAAATCAATTAAAAATATGAATGTGATTGCATTCATATCAAGGAAATATGTTTCCTCATAATTGCTCGGGTTTCTACTGGAAACCTTGTGCGACAAATTATACCGCATAATTTCATTTCGCATTACGCTTTCGTATAAATACTCACTTATATCTGACAAATATTACACCCTTTGGTGTTTGGACAACAGGTCCAAATGCATCTCGCTTCACTAGCGAGTTTAATTCAGTTTTAATAACTGCTTTCCATTTTGGCCAATCATTTCTACGTCGACATTCTTTGACGATTTTTTGGCTCACTTTCTTCATTACTTCTGGTAATATCAAGTGTTATCATATATGTTGTCGACAACAGTTTTATTTATATCCATAAATTTTCCAGTACTCATGAAATGTATTGAGATCTCTTTGTTCCTCTCCAGGAGAAAACATTTCATGAAACACCTCTACAGGAGGTTCCTCTTCAGGAGGTTTATACTTTTCAGGAGTTTTCTCTTCAGGAGTTATACTCTTCAGGAGTTACACTCTTCAGGAGTTATCTCTTCAGGAGGTTTCCTCTTCAGGAGGATTATATTTTATACAGAAAATACGGTCTCTTCATGAGCACCGATTTTTATTTTTCTTGTGCACCAATAGGTCTTCAACGCTTCAGGTGTATCTTAGACTCATTTATTGCTGTTTTAACAACTCGTCCTTCAGGGATTTCAATTCTTACTTAAGCATTAACAGTAATAATATATGATTTTACAACACTTTTAGTGTCAGTAAATACATCATGTAATTGATTTACAACACTTTGCAAATAAATAATCCTCTGAACTTCTGATTCACATTTATTTGTAAGAGGATCAAATTTAAACAGGACTTTATTATCCCAAGTAATTTCTTGTCGTGTTTCAGGCATCGATATTTCATTATTTCAAAACATGATGAAATATTAATAAGCTTATATATAAAAACTTAGTATAAATAAATCAAGTGTTTGGCCGTACAACAGGTACGTGACTACTGTTTAGTCATATTACATCTATGACAAACATCTTCATCTTTTTATGAAAAATTATTCTGAGAGCCTTTACCCTTCTCTGAGTTTGATCACTTCTGGTGATACGATATATTTTTATCATGTTTAGTGTTGTCGCTTTTGGGACCAACACTTCTATAATTTTTCTACCACGTCTACGCCCTTAATTCCCGTTCACTTCTGGGAATTGTGTAAATTCGATATCATTAATAGGACGTAACTGGTGTAACAAAAACTCATTATTTAGCTCAATCACTGGAAGACAAAACAAAAGTTCAGAATATTTATTGAACTTTCACTCTCGATATTGCTACTGCAGGAGCACATTCGAGGTATGAAAAATAATGTCTTCTTTTATATATCATCATCAGTGACATTTTCACTGTATAATTTTAATATTGAGCTGATTTTAAAGAGTGCAGAATATTCAATACCACTCTTAAAATCTTGCAATTTCAGGTGCAATAAATCATAATGATCTTTTGAGAGGATTACATCTTCTGGTGTTTATATTACTCTCTTAATTTATTTCACACAGTAAGATGATTTTTCATCATGAGATGCACAGCACGGTTCTTCAGGGACACATGATTTTCTTCTATGATTGTATCTTTCAAGTTCATCATCATATCCAAATAGATCTCATCAAGGATCCTGGATAAATAACATTTTTCAGAAATGTCAATAGTAATAAATCTCAATATTTGACATTATATTACAAAAATAAATCAGTGAATTTAAGAAATATATTCACATTATCATGAGAATAAAAATAAAATTTTATCAAGTAATATTCAGAAATATTACCTTTAATATTTATCTCAAGAACTGTAAATAATATATTGAAAAACTTACTTGAAGTAGAAGACCATTAGCTTCAGTATCGGTAGAACCTCGTGCTGATAACGTGTTATAAAATTAAAAAGAAAACTACTACTATTGCAAGAGAAATGTAAAAGAAACTCTCTGAAACTTTCTTCCTTCTCTATATTTTCTTATGAATTTCATTACAACTGAAGCCCATATTTATAAGCGTTGAAGTTACTATACAAGTTACTATGCAAATCACTATACAGAAATTAATATAATAGTGGTGGGGTCATTTACATAATTTAGTGATGGGACAGGGGGCGGCGCTGTTCGTTTATTTACATTCATAACAAATATATTATATTCATTTTTTATATGAACAATAATATTTACTATTTATATAAGAGGTGAATGTTATATATTAGATACTCTCTAACATTTCTCTTGTCGGTAATAGCAAGCCTTGAGACCAATTCTATTTGGCAGCAGGTTTAACTTTCCTACACAGAACATGTGACGTGGCAAACCTGTTTTGAGAGCCACATCACGGTTCTCAGCTTTGCCAACCCATTTTGTATCCTAAGCACTTTTCCCTTTCTTCTTCCTCTCCTCTGCTCGATTTCATCCACTGTACGAGTTTTCTTAGTTTCATGCCTCTCTCTCTCTCTCTCTCTCTCTCTTATTCATCTCTCCCTCCCTCTCTCTCTCTCGTATTTGACCGAAATCTGGTTTTTGAAGTTTGTTTGGTGTTGGGATTCTCGGAGGTGCCATATATTAAAGAGATAGCAGATTGCACAGGTTTGTAATCTAGGATTCTCTACCAAAAAATCTAGATTTCAATTTCAGTTCTTTTTTCATTCAACAATAATAAATTATCAACTCTAACTCCATTTGGGTGTTGAGAAAACTTAGGAAATTAGAAGAAAACCAATCTTTGAATCTTTAGAAAAATGGATGTAAAGTCTCAACTGCGTTACTTTATTAATTTCACTCTCTGATCCTTTTCAATAACAAAAAGAAAGACCATTAAAACAAAGTAATAGCAAGAAAAAAAGCTTCTATAAAATTGATTCCTTTTGATTATGGTCTTGTCTATATCTCTTTGACCCAACAAACAAATGGAAACGAAGGAAGCTTCAAAATGTTAGGACCCTTTTCTCGTTCCTTTCTGGAAAAGATTTTGGTATAAGCAGAGCCAAGCTTCTTTCAAATGGTGCAGGGGAGGGATTGTTGTAGAATATTTGCAAAGTCTCAATACGGTGCAGTTTTAGTTAAAAAAAATTACAAAAAAAATTCGAAATTCCACCTAAGGTGTGCTGTGTAGGCGGCTGTATAGTACTAATCGAATAAAATGCAGGGTTTTGCACGCTCTATTTTCAATGAAAATTTAAATGATCGTTCCTAAAGCAATAGTCCAACCAACATTTTCCTTGGACCCATCAAATTTGACTCCTAAAGCAACACTTTGGAAAAGGACACCGCATTCTACTGCTGTCAAAATGACACAGCAATATTTTGTGGCTTTTGTAAAGTTGGACACTCTTGGACACTCCCCCACCACTCTCTCTCTCTCCCTATCCTACATATATTGAAAAGAAAAATTATGGGAAGTATCCAAAGTGTGGATACTTCCTAGAATTGCTCTATTGAAAAAGAAAATAGTAGTATATCTCTTCCTATTTATTTATTTTTTTCTTAATAATTAAAAAAAAGTGAATGTTAACGAATTGATATATTTTTATTTTTAAAAATGTCTAAAAATATACAAAATAAAAAAATAAAATAAAAAAGTAGGTTAGCTTAGGAGACATGCCCAACGTTCACTATTGGGCCGACCCTAGCAATACCCTATTGGGAATTATGACACCGCCTGGATAAAAAAAATAAAAACAGAATACTTTCCATCATTCTATTGTTTAGAATAAAGAGATATTATATTATAAAATCGATGTGTATAATATATTATCTATATTATTTATTGAGTTGCAAAAAATATAAATGTTGGGCCATGTATAATCACTGTTTTCTATCTTATAACTTTAATTTAGGAGAATGATTCTATAAAAGCTACATACTATCTATGGTCATCATATATACGATCAATTGGATTTTGGCCATCATTTTTAATTTAATAACGTGATTTTTCTCATACTAATATTTACCAATTTTAGATTCAAAATGTTTACTATCTTAGTATTTATAATATGGCAATACTATGTGAGGACTGGAAGAGTAGAGGATTTATGGACCGGAAGATAGTCGTATATTATAAACTATACAACCATCACAAGCCATGCCATAAGACTCACACAAAATTCTCTCTTTTTGCTGGGCAAATTTTAAGGCCTCGTTTGGAGTCGAAAACGAAACGAAATGAGTTGAATTAAATTTATTTTTTAATATTATTATTATTTTAGAATTCGAAAAAATTGTCTTGAGAATTAGAAAAGCTGTATTGGAGTTTGAAAATGCTCTATTAGAATTTATATTTTATATAAAAATTTGAAAAAAATATAATGATTAGTTTGAAATGAGCTCATCTCGTCTTTAAATACAAACAATACTATGAGTGGCATATGAGTCTTATGCATAACCTAAATCTTGTGTGATTTAAGTTGTGCATGAGATCTGCACGTCACTACGAGTTTTTTACCGCTGTGTGCAGTGGTAGTTGGAATTTGGGATCAACCACCTAAGATCTTGCATATCTAACCAATCTTCTCTCTCCAATAGTGATATATAATTGGTGATCTCTACACACCCATACAATCACTAACGGTCGTTTGTCGATGTATCGTAATATCCAATGGTTACTATTTTACTATATTTTTTATTCTCCTAACGAAGCATTGTAAAAAAAAGGAAGTGTAAAGCCCCGTTTGGATTCAGAAGTGAGTTGAGTTCATTTCAACACACTTCCATTTCATTATTACATTTTTATAATTTTTTAAACTCCTATACACATTTTTTAAATCTCAATATACATTTTTCAAATTTCAATATACATTTTTCAAATCCCAAAATAATAATAATATTAAAAAATAAACTAAATTTATCTCAACTCATCTCATCTCCAAATCCAAACGGGGCTAAGTTTCTTCAACCAAACTGGAATAGAACGTAATACAATCTACCGTAGCTTTCGGTCATAGTCTTGCAATCTAAATCTTTTCTTGCAACAAAATCGCTTGAGACAACTTTTTTTATTTTATTTTATAAGTAAAATCACTTCAAGCAACTTCTCACGAAAAATGGGTAGAGTCAAGTCATTGGCTCAAAATCTTTATTTCTTTGTGTTGTGTTGCCCAGATGACTAACACAAGAGGAGGGTGAATTGAGTTGTATTAAAAAAATTAACAATTATAAATCAAGTATACAATATAAAATATAAACAAAATATGAAACAATAATAAATATAAAGAGTAAAGGTAAGAGAGAAGCAAACTCAGTATGTTAACGAGATTCGGCTCCATTGCCTACGTCCTCGCCTCAAGCTACCCCTTGAGGATCCTCAAATCCACTATTCAATCTCCTTTAGGTGGAGATAGAAACCTATTACACCTTTGAGCAGCACCGCTCCAAAGAATCTGTGTAGAACACCCTCTACACTTTCAATCACCTCACACTTGGTGATTTAACTATTCCCCGTGTAGAATACCTTCTACACTTCCAATCACCTCACACTTGGTGATTTAACTATTCCCCGTGTAGAACACTTTCTAACACACACAAGGGTTATACACACCCTTTTACTGATACAAGAATTGATAGTGGGTATGCTATCAGAAAACACTCCTCAATGAGTGAAATAAAAACAATACAGTACAAACTATATCTCTCAAAATAAATCAGGGTTAAGACTCAATGCTTAGAGAAGAGAGAATGAAAACTTTGAATGAATGTTGTATGCTCTTGGTGTTGTGAATGTGAAGCTCTCAAATGATCTATTTATAGGTATATGAGACTTCATATTCAAATTTAAAAAGATTCACATATCAAAGACATCATCATTCACTTTTCAAAAATTTCAAACCTAATCTTTTTATTTTTTGCATGTGACAAAAGGAGCACACTTTATTTTTCAAAAATTTCAAATCTAATCTTTTATTTTTTGCATGACAAAAGGAGCACACTTTACTTTTTAAAATTTTCAAACAAAGACATCTACATTTTGCATAAGTCAAGAAAAGCATCCATCACTTTTGAAAATATTCAAATAAAACATGCACATGTGAAAGATGACAATCAATCATCTTAATATTTTCAAAATTCAAACTTTTAATCATGTCATGCACATGTGAAAGATGACAATCAATTATTTTAATATTTTCAAAATTCAAACCTTTAATCATGTCATGCACATGTGAAAGATGACAATCAATTATCTTTCAAAATTTTCAAAATTCAAACCTTTAATCATGTCATGCACATGTGAAAGATGACAATCAATCATCTTTCAAAATTTTCAAATTTAATTTTCAAAATATTCATGCACATGTGGAAAATGTATTTTAATGCTTTATGATAAAATATTAATTTTGAATCTTAATCTTAATTTCGAATTTTTAAGAGATTTATAAAATTACTCTATGATTTACAAAATTACTCATGCTTGCTTCCTTGATGTGCTTGATTTTATTGTGTGGACAACTTGAGTTTGTGACTCCTTTATTCTTTGAATTAATTTGTTATCATCAAAATCCATGTGTAGATTTACACGAAACTTGAAATCTTGAGTTCAACAATCTCCCCATTTTTTATGATAACAAATGTTTGATAGAACTTGAAACCTGTATGAACACTTAAGTTCCCCCTGAGAATGTGCGTTAGTTTTTCAAGTAAAAATATAAATATAATTCCAAGTATATATAACAAGTTTAGCAATTTAAACAATGTTAATATTCTAGTCTAAATCTTCTCCCCCTTTTGGCATCATTAAAAAGGAATCATAATTAGCTCAATAAGATATATTCTTACAATAACTAATAGACAAATAAAACGCTGCGTTAGTAGAGACTGTAGAAGTTAGAACCACCCGTGTCTGACAAAACCTGCAAAGGTTGAAGCCGAATTTTATCATCTCGGTGCGGAAGAAGATTTAAATCCGTTTGATGTTATTGACGAATTAGATGTTCCAGAGATTTGAAGTTGAATAATTAAAATTATCCGTGTCCGACAATGCGGTGCGGAGCCATGCATGTACGAAAAAACCTACAAATGTTGGAAGTCTAATTTTGACAATTCGGTGCGGAGCCATGCGTGTCTGGCAATGCGGTGCGGAACCATTCATTTCCGACAAAACCTGCAAAAGTTGGAGGCCTAGCTCTAGTTGTCGGTGCGGAAGCAGATTCAAATCCGCGTGATATTGTTGAAAAATTAAATATTATCGAGATTTGAAAGTTGCTGTTTAAAATACCGTTTTCACCTGTCGGATATTCGAATAAATTTTCACCCCACTCATTGATCCAGTTTCTGTTTATTCAAAACGATAGAATGGCAGAGAAAATTTCGTCTAATAATCTTCCAGATTTGAATCAGAAACTGTCTCAACCAGTCATTTTATCTCATGAGATTGTCAACACCATGATAGAAGCAGAGATGCGTTTTTCAAATAAAACTGATTCTGAGGTTGTTGCAGCATCAAAAACTCTCAGTGCTCAATATGCTACCTCTGTTACGACCATGTCTCGGAGATTACTAGCGAGGGCAAATGAGGTTGATCGACTTAACAATCAAATATCTGTTCTGCATAAAAAACTTGCAAATAAAGGTAGAAAGAATAAGAGGTTAAAGTAAGAAAATAAAGATTTGACGGAATTAGCTCGTGTTTTGAAACTTCAAATAGAGGAATCGGAACGAGTAAGAGTTCAAGCACAGAGTCAACATCAGCAGATAATGGTAGCATTTCACGAGAGAAACAGGGACAATTATAATTAATAGTTTAGTTCGGTAACTTTTGACAATATGCATCCGGCATATCTTGTAAGCTTGAGTAAGTAAGATTTGAAGAGATGACAGTTTGTTTTCTACTTATTTTCATCTTTATAAAAGCAATCCTTAGTTTTATTTAATCTGCATAAAATCTTCTTCTCATTGTTATAGTTCATCTTCATTCTCACTTTACAAAATCTTAATAGCTCATCAATTCTCCTTCAGTGCTTCTCGTGATCAATCTATTTCTGCATCTGTCGTAAGTGCCATGAAGTAGCAAAACATTGATTTGGCTAATAAATCAGATCATGATGTCATTTACGAGCTTGTGGGTCTCAGGACTCGATACTCATCTTCCAGTATTGCTTTTTCCACTCGGTTGCAGTCCAAAACCCGTGAGATAGAGAAGCTTAAAGAGAAAATCGATATTCTTCAACGACTTGTTCAAGAGTCTAACAAAAAAATAGTAGACTTAAAACAACAAAATAAGGATTTAAAATCCTTACTTGCCTCTGCATTTCGATTGCCTAATCCTTTAGACAAGGATGACATGATGATTTATGAGGAGCAAATGCATTTGAATGATGAGGCTAAACGTCTCAAGTTTCTGTAGGTCATTTGAGATAATGGAATAAAAGTATCTAGTAGATATTCACGACATGCATAATTCTTATTTCTCTTCTAATCATGCATAGTTTATCTTCTGGTATGGGTTTTGTGAAAATTTCTGCCAATTGATCATGTGTACTAGTGAATTCTAATACAATATCTCTCTTCTGCACATGATCTCTAAGAAAATGATATCTAATTTCAATATGTTTGGTCTGAGAATGTTGTATTGGATTCTTTGAAAAATTTATAGCACTTATATTTATCACATTTGATTGGAATGTGATTGTACATAAGTTTAAAATTCTCAAGTTGTTGCTTCATGTAAAGAACTTGAGCACAACAACTGCCTACAGCAACATACTTTGCCTCAATAATAGATAATGCAAGAGAATTTTCTTTTTACTAAATCATGAAACAAGTGCATGACCTAAGAAATGACATGTTCTACTAAAACTTTTTCGATCATCTTTGCAACCAGTATAATCGGTACCTGAATAACTAATAAGATCAAAAGAAGTGTGTTTAGGATACCATAACTCTAAGTCAATGGTACTGGCAAAATATCTAAAAATCCGCTTAACTGCAATCAAATGAGATTGTTTTGGAAATGATTGAAAACGTGCACATAAACATATCTGAACATAATATCAGGTCTACTAGTTATCAAATATAATAAACTACTAATCATACCTCGATATACATTTGAGTCAACTGGCTTACCGCTTTCATCTTTATCAAGTTTAGTGGTTGGACTCATTGATGTTCCAATTACCTTCGCACGTTCCATCTCAAATTTTGAGTAACTATTTGATATATTTTGACTGATTAATAAATGTTCCACTTTTTGCTTGCTTGATTTGCAATCCGAGAAAGAAATTAAGTTCTCCCATCATACTCATTTCAAATTCTTCCTGCATATTCTTAACAAAATCTTGACACATATTTTCATTAGTAGCAACAAATATTATATCATCTACATAAATTTGAATTAGAAGAATATCATTCTATTCATACTTGATGAAAAGAGTTATATCGATCTTTCCTCTTGAAAAACATTTTTCAATAAAAAAAAAAACTATTTAAGAAAACACTTTTAACATCCATTTGAAAAAGTTTGAAATCTTTATAACAAGCATATGTAAGTAGCATTCGAATAGTTTCTAATCTTGCGACTGGTGCATATGTCTCATTATAATCGATTCCTTCTTCTTTATTGAAACCTTGGGCCACTAGTCGAGCCTTATTTCTAGTAATGACTCCGGACTCATTTTTCTTGTTTCTAAAAACCCATTTTGTTCCAATAATAGTATGATTTTTGGGACTAGGAACAAGTGTCCAAACATTATTTCTTTCAAATTGATTAAGCTCTTCTTGCATAGCTAGAATCCAAAATTTATCAAAAAGTGTTTCATCAATATTTTTAGGTTCAATCTGAGATAGAAAAGCAGTATGATTGCAAATATTTCTAAGAGATGATCGAGTGCTTACACCTCGTGAAGGTTCTCTCAGAATTTGTTCTATTGGATGATCTTTCACATGTTTTCACTGTTTGGTTGCATCTTGTACTAAGTTTTGATGATCTTTCCTTCTATTTCCATGATCTTCCATTTTAATTTGTTTTCAAATATCACGCATCCTTCTTCTTTAGAAATGAAGTCAATGAATTTAGTTTTGTCTCATGTCACGTATCTTGAGCACCCGTTGTCTAAAAACCATTTACTTTTACCTGTAAAAGACTTCATGCATACCTACAAAAACAATTAAAAAAAATTCTTGGTACCCAAGTTCTTTGGGTCCTTTATATATTAGTATTAAAAGAAACAAGATTCTTAGGTACCCATATGGCCCTAATAGTCATTGTATGTTTTCTTCTAATAGGACAAGCAAGATAATTATGACCATCTCTATTACAAAAATTGCAAATAGCATGTGACATATATGAAGAACTTGAGTGATTATAATAGTATCATTTTTTAACAAAATTATTTTTGTGAAAAGAATTTTGAATATTGGACTTTGATGTAGAAGGATTATCAAAGAAATTTTTATAAGATTTTTATTTTTGTTTTGGCATATATTCCAAGTCTGCCTTGTCAAAAACACATCTTTGACTACCAAGAAGTTTTTCAAAATTTCTTTTTCCATTCGTAAAGTTTTCAATAATATTTTCTAAATTAGTTTTCTTTTTCTTCAACTCAAGATTTTCATCTTTCAAAATAATACGTTCTTTTCTTAAAATATCAATTTCGTTTGTCAAAGAAAAATTTTTCTTTTTCAAAGTAGTATACTTGATAACCAGTTTTTTAAATTCCTCATATATCTCTTCTAAAACATTTTGCAATTCTTCATATGAAGGATCTTCAATATTATCAAAATTTGTTATCTCAATGTCATCTTTAGCAATAAGACAAAGATTTGCTGATTCTCCATTGCTTGCTTCACTATCTGAGCTACTTGAATCATCACCCCATGTAGTTTTCATTACTTTTTTGCCTTTGTTTCGATCTTTCTTTATAAGAGGACAATCTGACTCGATATGACTAGGTTTATTACATTTATAACAATTTAAAGTGTCATTTTTACCTGAATTTTTCTTGGAAAACTTTTTTAAAGATTTCTTTGGAGGAGTTTTATTTTTCTTTAAGAACCTCTGAATTCTTCTTGTTATCATCGCAATTTCTTCATCTTTGTCGTCATTTTCCTCATCTTCATCACTTTCACTTTCATGTGGAACGGCTTTAAGTGCCAAACTCTTCTTCGAATTTCCTTCTTCTTCTCCTCTTTTCAATGTGTACTCATGGGTGATAAGTGACCCGATGAGTTCATTTACTTCGAACTTCTTAAGGTTTCTAACTTCAAGAATCGCTGTCACTTTTGACTCTCAACGTTTTGGTAAAGAGTTGAGAATTTTTCTTACTATCTCCACTTTGATATAAATTTTGCCAAGAGCTGTCAAGCTGTTTATGATGTTAGTAAAACAAGTGTGCATACTAGAAATAGATTCATCATCATTCATCTTAAACATTTTATATTCATGAGTAAGAATATAAATTTTTGATTCCTTAACTTGAGAAGTTCCTTCATAAGTAATTTCCAAGTTATCCCAAATTTCCTTTACTGTAGCGCAAGTCATTACTATATTAAACTCATTACCATTAAGAGCATTATATAATAAATTCATAGCAGTTAAATTCAAAGTATAAAGTCTATCATCTTCACGATCAAACTCTTGTTCTTCCTTTTTGACCTTTACTCCATCAATCACTTTGAGCCTTGAGTCTTGAGCCTGAAGGAATATTCTAATTTTAACTTTCCAGAATGAGTAATTGTCTCCACAAAAGAGTGGAGACCGACTGCTGGATTGACCTTCACCAAATGAAACTGCAATGTTAGCCATAAGATTTTAACTCAAAAGATAGTTAATCTTATAATAGAACTCTAGTTCTGATACCAATTGTTACTAATCAGATGACTAACACAAGAGGGGGGTGAATTGAGTTGTATTAAAAAAATTAACAATTATAAATCAAGTATACAATATAAAATATAAACAAAATATGAAACAGTAATAAATATAAAGAGTAAAGGTAAGAGAGAAGCAAACTGAGTATGTTAACGAGATTCGGCCCCACTGCCTACGTCCTCGCCTCAAGCTACCCCTTGAAGATCCTCAAATCCACTATTCAATCTTCTTTAGGTGGAGATAGAAACCTATTACACTTTTGAGCAGCACCGCTCCAAAGAATCCGTGTAGAACACCCTCTACACTTCCAATTACCTCACATTTGGTGATTTAACTATTCCCCGTGTAGAACACCTTCTACACTTTCAATCACCTCACACTTGGTGATTTAACTATTCCCCGTGTAGAACACCTTCTACACACATAAGGGTTATACACACCCTTTTATAATACAAGAATTGATAGTGGGTAGGCTATCAGAAAACATTCCTCAATGAGTGAAATAAAAATAATACAGTACAAACTATATCTCTCAAAATAAATAAGGGTTAAGCCTCAATACTTAGAAAAGAGAGAATGAAAACTTTGAATGAATGTTGTATGCTCTTGGTGTTGTGAATGTGAAGCTCTCAAATGATCTATTTATAGGCATATGAGACTTCATATTCAAATTTAAAAATATTCACATATCAAAGACATCATCATTCACTTTTCAAAAATTTCAAACCTAATCTTTTTATTTTTTGCATGTGACAAAAGGAGCACACTTTACTTTTCAAAAATTTCAAATCTAATCTTTTACTTTTTGCATATGACAAAAGGAGCACACTTTACTTTTTAAAATTTTCAAACAAAGACATCTACCTTTTGCATAAGTCAAGAAAAACATCCATCACTTTTGAAAATATTCAAATAAAACATGCACATGTGAAAGATGACAATCAATCATCTTAATATTTTCAAAGTTCAAACCTTTAATCATGTCATGCACATGTGAAAGATGACAATCAATTATCTTAATATTTTCAAAATTCAAACCTTTAATCATGTCATGCACATGTGAAAGATGACAATCAATCATCTTTCAAAAATTTCAAAGTTCAAACCTTTAATCATGTCATGCACATGTGAAAGATGACAATCAATCATCTTTCAAAATTTTCAAATTTAATTTTTAAAATATTCATGCATATGTGGAAAATGTATTTTAATACTTTATGATAAAATATTAATTTTGAGCCTTAATTTTAATTTCAAATTTTTAAGAGATTTACAAAATTACTCTATGATTTTAATGTGAACTTGTTCCCTTCTTGCTCATGCTTGCTTCCTTGATGTGCTTGATTTTATTGTGTGGACAACTTGAACTTGAGACTCCTTTATTCTTTGAATTAATTTGTTATCATCAAAATTCATGTGTAAATTTACACGAAACTTGAAATTTTGAGTTCAACATGTTGTATTAATTAGTTTGTGATCATTGTTAGAATCTCCCACCTCCTTAACTATTGTTAGTTGTTTAAGATTGTGTTTAGATGTTTGGATAATCTCAAATGATCTAAGTTAATTTATAAATAGTAATATTTTATGGATCTTATTAATATGTGTCTGGATATAAATGAATTGAGAAATATATTTAAATGTATAAAATATATTGAAATAAGCTTATACTTTTTTATGAGAAGTTAAAAAAAAAATATCAAGTCCTATGAATGATTAATATAAAATGGATTGAGGTGGGGTGAGTTTTACGTTTAAATATAGTCTAATATATTTATTTTTTGTTTAATTATTTTTAAATTAATTAATTATTTTTATTTATTATCTATATATCATATATTTGATAGGAAAAAATAATTTATATGTGATTTGTAATTTTGTGGTGCGAGAATGACGGGTTTGAATTTTTCTATAAATATCCTTGGAGAAAAGAAAGAAGCAAACGCAAACACCAATCTAATCGTCCAGCTGGAACACTCGAGCCACTACTACACTCGGTAGGCAAACACCGAGTGTAGGGCCGTGATCTTTCCACGGCATCACACGGCCTCACTTTGACGCACATCTTAACCGCAAGTACTCGGTAGGGTCCACTACCCACGTGGCAGTTTCCCCCACGTGCCGAGCACTACATAACCACAACGTAATTGAATAGGAAACGATAAGAGCAGAGAGAGAGAGAGAGAGAGAGAGAGAGAGAGTGCGCGTGAGACTCTCTGAGGGACAGATCGGAATATTCCGAGATTCCAGGTTGGAGATTTTTATTTTTGTTTTTTTCAAAAAAAAAAAAACTGTGTTTCAAGTTTCAACAGGAAATGAAATAATTTTATTTCGCAATTTAAATCTAAAATTAGATTTTCTTTAATATTATTCCTTTTCGAATTTTCAGTCAAAGAAGCTACTTTTTTTATTAACAAAAAAAGAAGGAAAAAGAAAAATCGTCTTGATCGACTGCGATTCTTTCGCATGAAATCTGTTTGGTTGTGAAGGAAACGAGGGAAAATTGAGAGAGGACGAAATCCGAACTGTATGTTTTGTCGTTTATGTTATGACGGTTTTCTAAGGATATTGAGCTACGTCTTCACTGAGCTAGCATTCCAATTTTCAAAACTAGCTGCCTTCCAATATCTTCTCAGCAGCCAAACAAGCACGCAGAGATTTGTTTCTCTGAAGTTCTTCCGATACTTTGATTACTTATTATCCTCGATTGCTAAATGTTAATTCATTCGAAAAGTAGGATGAATTGATTATTGTAGCTTTTGATTAAGAAGAAAATGTTAGGTTGTTAATAATGTGGCGCTTTTTTCATTTATCGTTCCCTTCATTTTTTCTGCAACAATACATAACATTACTTTTTAAGGGAAAAGTTTAGTTTCCAGCTCGGTTAGTACTGCTAGACGATCAGTTTATATGACATAACACATCGCATCTTTTGGTAGGAAAAGGTTTTCAAGGGTTTGGGCGGAATCTTTTGTGTCTGTTGTCATGCCGTACCGTGTTCGCGAAAATCTATTCATCGGTAACATCAGCGACGCGGCGGAGGTTCTCCAAAAGGGTAGCGCTGAGATCACACACATATTATCCGTACTCAGCTCGGTCTCGATATCGTTTTTCTCTGAATGGCGTAGCGGTCTCGTTATTCCAACGAAGGAAATCAAGAAGGTTTATGTTGGTGGGTCCGATAGAAGCGGTGTTGGTTCCGGTTCTGAGGATGCATCGGGTCGTGACGGAGGGTTGAAGAGTTCCTTGCCGCCTGGAAAGCTTTTGTACTCGTTGGAATATGCTGGCAAGGATTTGAAGATGGTGAGGATGGCCGTGCCACTGAGAGATATGGAGAGTGAAGACTTGTTGGATTATTTGGATGTTTGTTTTGATTTCATCGATCAGAGTCGAAAAGAAGGGCCCGTTTTGGTCCATTGCTTTGCCGGCGTGTCACGAAGGTATAACTTATTTTCCTTTCTAGTGATAAATATTGTTGTTTGTAATGCTTTTAGGTTGATAGATATATGTATAGCTGTAATTTGGAAACGAAGATACCGCTAAGCGCTTTTCAGTCGTACGAGTGCCTAACATATATTTCTGGTGGCGTGCTCGTAGCAGCAACCGCCCTCCTGGACTTTTGGTTGTCGTAGATTGAGATCTAAGATGGTTGTAGTTGGTAATATATAGGGATCAACTCTGGGATTTGCAGTATTCCGTAGACAGATGAGTCGTTATGGTATAATGCTTAACATTCAATGAAGATCTTGAAGAAGTATAAAAATTTGTTAATGTCATAAATATCAAATTCATTATTATTTTTTTTTTTGAGAAGTAGAAATATTATTCACAATGTTTATAACTAACTTTCAGAAATTTTTTGAGAGGATTAACTAAAACAATGTTTACTACTAAACATATAACCAAATGTTTTATGTCAGTATACTAATAGAACTTATAAAAAAAAAAAATAGAGTACACTAATAAATGACAGAAATTGTTCGGAAGAGGTTTTCGATTGGCTGCATTTTCAAGTCTCAAGGACTTACAATTCTTTGCATTTGTTTTGTTGCAGTGCAGCTATCATTACGGCATATCTCATGAGAACAGAACATCTATCTCAAGAAGGTGCGAGCAAGTCCCTTTTTTGTATGAAGTTAATATATAGGTCAACAAATTGGTATATACCTGGTTTCTATTCTTGTTTCCAATATTTTCAATGAACCCTTCCCTTTGTCTGATGAGATCGAGAATATCTACATTCCTCCAGATGCACTTGAATCCTTACGACAAAGCTGTGAGTTTGTTTGCCCCAATGATGGTTTTCTAGATCAGGTAATGCAACAAAATGCTCCATCACATGATTAGTCTAAGGCACGGTTTCCTGTGTGTACATTATCATAAATCAATGTTTTTCTTTTTCACATATCAGTTAAAAATGTTTGAGGAGATGGGCTTCAAGGTTGACCATGCAAGCCCCATATACAAGCGTTTTCGACTGAAAGTATTGGGTAAACCCCTTTCTTTTCCTTGCTTAATTGTCTATTTAGCTTATGTCTTTTGTAGCCTCGTGATGCTTTTACTTCTTAATAGGGAGGAGCTCTGAGGCTTAACCCAATATAGGTCTGAAGTTTATTAGGAATTTAGGATTTATGAATCGGGAACAATTATATATATTTTTAAAATTTTTTTTTTTGGTAAGTTCACCTAGTGGATCTTAAACCAATGACTTTATAGAGAAAAATTAATGTTTATTTGCTTGGTAAGTGATGCATTTAATTGTCTTATTTTCAGTTTTTCATTCCTTGTTATTCCTTGGGTGTCCATTCTCCAAATTAATCAACCAAGAATTTTTAAATTTTGTTGTCAACCTATTTGTCACTGGTTCACATAGCCCCTTTAAGTGTTAGATCCATAGCATCTTTTTGACTCCTGGGTTTTCTATTAGCTGCCAGCTTCCTGCCATGGGCCCATGAGCCTGATATCTTTGTTTTATTATGTACTAGATATACCACTTAAATATGGTCTCTATCTGCTTTCTTTACTTGATTGGGATTTGCTACGTACAAGTGAATCCGCGGACCAATCTGCATACCAATACCGCTGCATTCATATCCAAAATTCAAATCCACACCATTTTCATTAACACCTGACTTTCTGACCAATTATATTAGATGGATGCGCGTATTGGTGTCCAGAATCGCTTACAACTAGATTTTTTCTACTTGATTTTTTCTTTTTCTTTTTTTGCCTCTTCTAAATATCACGCTCTATAATCAACTTCAGGTATAATCTTGTCTATAAATTATTTTACTTTTGATAATTATAATAGTTCTAAGTTAATGTAAACCTAGGTATTTCCCAATCGCATTGATCAGTTTGTTATTGTTTCTTTCCACTGTTATGAGCTTGAGAATGAAAAGAGAAGGTTTTCTCCTGTTCACTGATGGCATCTTTAAAAAGGTATATTCGTTCATGGTCTCAGGTGAGTTGTACAACCGTGGGGAGAAGATAGAGAGTTCTAGATTTGGGGCAGATCCTGGCTTGTCTACGGAAATTTCCTCAGAAGGGGAAGTAGCTTCAAATGTAAGAAATATTTGCACTCCTGCATACCGCTGCAAGAAATGCCGAAGAGTTGTTGCTGTTCAAGAGAATGTTGTAGATCACATTCCAGGTGAGGGTGAAACATCCTTTGATTGGCACAAGCGCAGAAGCGGAAACCCATTTATCAAGTCTGATGAGACTGAGTGTTCATCCATTTTCGTTGAGCCTCTACAATGGATGACAGCAGGTAAATTTCTGATATTTGGATTACTCTTGAGGTGTACATGGAGATGAATACTGAGGTAGAGCTGTAACTGTATTACCAGCTCTAACTATAACAGACAAGTAGGGTCATGGGGCTTACATCTGTTTGAAATTTCTTGTAAATTGATTGCATTAAAGAATTATCCACCATTCTGGTTATTTACTGCCAGGCGGATAAAAGCCACCTTGTATCTTGAATATAGATCCCAACTGCTGTTAAAAGGATTCAGGGCCGCTCTTGTCCAATTTAGTCTATTTGACTAACTGCGATTGAATTGTCTAGATCATTGCTGTAATCTAGATCAAATCAAGCAATTCCATATGCTGCAACTATAATTTGAACTTATTATTGTTGAGGGCATCTTAGCATGTAATCTGTCTGTGCATAGGCAGGTATGAAATAATTAAGGTTTTTATAGTGATTTGTATGTTGTCACCCAGTTGAAGAAGGTGCAATGGAGGGCAAGTTATCGTGTGTCCATTGTGAAGCCCGGTTGGGTTACTTCAATTGGTCAGGCATCCAATGCAGTTGCGGGAGCTGGATCACCCCAGCCTTTCAGCTCCATAAAAGCCGAGTGGACATCAGCACCGTCTAATATTTGTAAGGCATATGAGCTTAATCCTCCAGCCATAAAGTGCTTGGTATCTTACCGATACTATTGTCTTCTCAAATATGGTTCAAAGCAGGTATACTTTCAAAGTGAACCCGAAATTCTAGAATTGAGGCCTCTCCAAGCTTTTTGTATTTTACCAATTTGATTACGATGGATCTACAGTGGGAGAGTGAAGTATGAGTACTGGTAAACGCTATCTCACTTTTCGGGTATTCAGTTTATCATATGAGTTTGCCTGGGATTTGACCAATATATTGACATGTTTGATTGATTATTCAAAACCTCGAATATCATGTCGTTACAAAGTTTGTGTTTTAGCCATTTTTTTTGGCACGAAAATATGAGGAGACATTACGAGATAAACTGCTGGGTAGGACTCTGCTCTCCAGTCATTCATTGTGCTAATTGCATTTCTTTCTTTGCTTCCATCTCTCTCGGAAATTAGTGTTTTTACATGTTCAAAAAGTGCAGGTACAGCTATTACTATAGGAATATCTATGGATAATAGCCAAAGAAAAGTCCATCCCTAATAAGTGATGATTTTTATGCCTTTTATACAAGGAAATAATGGAAAAACATATGCATAGATTATAAATTAAACACAAATGTGTTTTTAATAACAATAGGGTTAGTTCCACCACGTCAGACTTTACCATGATAAGAATTAGCTTGCCAGAGAGAGAGAGAGAGAGAACCTTATCAAAGGTAAGCATATCATTTATGGATCACACATAGAATCTGCATGTTCACACCTAACAAAGGTAAGCACGGCATACGTGGGCATAGAATCAAGTTCACAAGTTAGTGCGAAAAATTGGACATATTCCTAATTGTCTGTCAGTGGCGTATGAATATTTATCTTGCAACCAATAGCTACGACCAAAATTGACAAGGACTCCAAAAGAAACTAAAAATTACAAGAAAAAAAAAAAAGGTGAAGAAGAGGAAAACCCCTTCCTTTAGAGCGATACTGCAAAAACCTTGACGGGGGGTTTTTCTTTAGGCATTTTTGTCACTCATTCGTGCAAATTTGCTTGGCCAGCATGTCTGTCTGTCACATAAAATTTCCGTCTCTGAATTTGAAACAATATAGGTTTCATTTTATGGAACAGTGTTGATGGAACTAGTGTGACTGTGCTTCGAGGAGGATGTTAGTAGCAACATTGACATCATTTCTAGCCTGCACAAGTGCCTGCCGGGCTGAGTTCCTGTCAAAGCCCATTGAAACCAAGGTAGCGATTGAGTCCTCTGATGGTTCTACGGCAGATGGCCTGGAGGGTGGGTAGTTTCTCTGAAACAAAAAGAGGGAAGAAGTTATTATAGAGCAACAACGTTGAAAAAAAAAATGATCCCATGAAAGTATTTCCACATACTTTTAGCTTATATATTTACACATTGGTTTTGAGAGAGATTTTCTTTTTAGAATCTTGGTTTCAAAAGGAAAATATGCAAGCCAGCCGGACCCTACCCGTCGGCTGACCCTGTCTAAGCTGTGTTGTTTAGGCTTTTACAAAGACGATATATGACAATATCAATATGAGTTTTGACTATACTTCATATTGATACTTCCTCAGTGAAACTTCCAGAAACCAGAATTTGGGGATGCTCCTTTTCATTTGAGGAGATAAATAATTTAAAAAGTCTAAGAAATTATCAAAATCTGAAAGAAGTTACAGTTCAAACACCAAGGTACCAGGATGCCTGAAGCCTCTCAAATATGTCATATCAACGTGGTTTCCCTCCTATTGGTTCGAAGCCAAAAGTTGGCATAAGATGCATTATCTTGCTGGAGAAAACTAGTATTTTCACAAGGAACTTTAGAATCAAAATTAAGTTGGTTTTTACTTGCAATAGCCAGCTTAGGTGATGATAAACCTGGCCTGGCCCCCTTCGTGATACTTCCTACCATTCTCCTATAACTTTTTTAATATGTACAAATAAAGGATTAAGAATTTGCTGGCTGTGGGGTAGTTCTCCTATAATTTATATCCATGAAGGCAAACCCATGACACTTATTTATGCATGGATTGGAAAAACTGAACTACGCAAAACATGTCAAAAGCAAATATTGGGTTCGCTAAAAGTTAATATCTCCAGCCTCATCTTGGTTCCTAAACTTTATTTTACAGCTTGGAATCAAACCTCAGACATAAGATAAATGAGCCTGTTCATTTGAGTTACTGCAATTACAAATTGTCAAAACATTCTCGAAGGAAATAGAAGATTGATTGAAAGCATTAAGCCAAACACTTGCCTCCACTTGGCGACTCGCATAGGATGGTATGTTTCGTACAATACTCCGAGCTGGTGCTGAAGGTGGACTCCCTGTGGTTGGCCAAGAAATCCGCGAAAAGAATGAACTAATGAACTCTGGTAACTGCATGAGAAAAGACATGCACAATCACATGTTACTTCAATTAAGTTCTACCTAAGCTGTAGCAGTTGTGACGTTTGTAAATAAGAGAAGACTCAAACAATCTGAATAATTCTTTCTTGAATGAGAAAAAAAGTTCTGCGACAAAGAGATGGCAAAGGCTTTTCCAAATCTAGAACTATTAAGTAAACTGAGTCTGGGGAGTTCCGTCTAAGTGACTACTGCATATAATTTCAAACTCGCAATTCACTCGCACTCTAAAGATGTAAGTTTCACTAATGTGCCTCAGAGGAGCTCAAGGTAGTAAGAATTTATAGATATTTGAATAATATGACAAAGTTATCATCCAAATGGGCAAAAAGGGGTGAGAAAAAATAAGCATCATTCTTTCCAAAGGTAACAGTGCCAAGCTACCTTTGTCTTGCGGATATGAAAGACATTCAAACGGTATAAAGAACCAGCTAGGATGCCGCATAACCCTGGTAAGATGGATCTTTTCCAGGATGATAAAAGCAGCTGCAAGACAGAAACTAAAAATTAGATTATAGTGGCTGGAGAGAGATAGGGATGCCAAATAGCAAAATGAGATTCAAATCTGGTCTATCTTGTGCCATAAACTGTATATATAAACTCTGTGTCAACTTTTACCTGCAGACCAGCCAGATATATGAAAGACTTATTAGAGAAGTGCACTCCAGATACACGAAACCATGTTGAGACCGGAATATCAAAGAAAAAAGGCACAAATGAAGCAAATATAAGACCATAAGGTCCTGTTGTGACCAGGTTCACTGCAGAATCTGTCCAAAAAAAAGCCATTTTAGCACTAACAGTATAACTGTAGTATGCCAGCAGAGTCTTGGGAGAAAAGAGCAGAGAAAATGCAGGATAACACAAGATTTTAACAGCAATCTGTTTTTTTTAACAGTTCTTTTTTATTCTCATCATTAAGCAATTCATCAAAAGACCTTTTCTAAGTTCATTTTTGCTTTTGCAGTAAGGAACACAAGCCTACCATGACTACTAATATATGAGGTGAAATATCATTTATGCTTTGCCATAATCAAGTTATTAGAAATGCTTGACCCACAAAGGGAATTACAAAAAAATTGTTTTACAATATAGCATGGCTTGATGAGGTAGGTTAAAATTTCAAAGCTTTTTTATTGTAATGTAAATCTAACGTTCCACATCAAGCCATGTCAATTTGTAGTTTTGTTTTTTTAAGTAGTTCTCTTTGTAGACCTAGCACTTCTCTTTTTTTGGAGATTATGTCTAATTATTTGATGAAGGGTCGGAAAATGTAGAAGCAGGAAAATAGATATAACTCAGAACCAAGAGACAACATAAATGTAAAAAAAAGAAGAAGAAGAAGAAGAAGAAGAAGACATAAATAACACAGAAATGAAATAGATAAATTACAAAAAGCATAATTGGGAGCCATACCTTTAAGGAGTGTTAGTGTGAGGAACTCAAAGAGTAATGTAACGATTATAGAGAACAAGATAAAGACCTGCAGAATGGGGCAGGCTGGCTTTAAAATCAAATAGGAGAAATATAATCTCTCTCTCTCTCTCTCTCTCTCTCTCTCTCTCTCTCTCTCTCTCTCTCTCTCTCTCTCTCTCCTCCCGTGTTTGTAACTGATCAGTGGAATGATTACACATCAATTATACAAGAATAAATATGATTTCCAATCAAACTAAGATGTACCACATATCAAAATATATAAGAATAAATAATTAAAGAAAAGAAACCTCCCTTTATACTTATTACCATTTCCTTAAGCTTTGATTCTCAGATTACAATAACACACCCCTGTAGAATTAAAGAAAGAGGGGCATCGAATCCCTAAGCACAACGTAACCAATAAAGTTAACCCCATTGATGTTAAGCTCAGTCTTTTGTGTGTCCAAAGCACGATAAAGAAAGCTAAAGCTAGAATGCAGTTATAAATTCTCAAAAAGAAAAGAAAACACTTCAAGGAAACGACCAAAAGACAGAAAAGTGTCCATGCAGCTGACTATAGTGGGCACCTTTCCACGTTTAATTTCGTTTCAAGCAAGGGTTAGGTTTTTCCCCTCAATTCTAACAGCAAAACTAGTCATGGTCTGAAATCCGAGCATGGTTGTACCTAGGGGTGGCAATACTTGATACAACCCATTAACTTAACCCTAGCACGACATGAAATTAGCAGGTTTGGATTTGATGTTAACGGGTTCGCTTAAAACAGGTCGAACTATTAATACACAATTCATTAACAGGTTGCCAACAGGTCAACCCGCTGAACCCGTTTAGACCCGTTAAATTTTTTACTCAAAATTATAATTATATCATTTTTAACCTAAAAACAAAAATACTCTAACCCTATTTTATATTGCCTAACTCTCTCGCAAACCCTCACTTTCTCTCAGTTTTCAATTGAGTCAGTTCTTACAAGTCACAACCGCCTCCCACACTTTCTCTAGATTGTAATTTTGGTGTTTTTATTGTTTGGATTGTAATTTTGGACTCATGTAGTTAGTTTTATATTTTTGGGAGATATTTTGATTTTAATTTTTATGTGAAATAATGTTAATCAGGTCAAATGGATTATTTGGGTCAATTCAACCCATTTAAATGAACAGATTGAAACAAGTCGCATTGTGTCGATATATTTTTAATTCATAAAGGGTAAAAGCGGATCGTATCGTGTCAATCTGTTATTTTAATGGGTTGTGTTAGGGTTTGAAACATTGAAAATCTGATCACCGTTAAGCTTAACGGGTTATGTTCGGTTTGGCCATATCATATAATACATAAGACCTAACACGATCCGTTAACACAGTTTGCCACCCCTGGTTGTACCGATCTCCACAATGTAGGGATGCAGACTCATGGCCCGCGAGAATACTTATATTACAAGCTTCTAATGTCAACTAGCTCGGCCAAGTACAAGAAAAGTAATCAGATAACAATTGGCGAGCTTCATAAAGATGCTTTAAAATTATTTCTCCTTGCTTATATCCAAGAAATTTACATTACAGAGGCAATTAGTACCTTGCATTAATCCCATGGATCTACAATAGGTATATCTCATTTATAAGACACTAAATTCAAACTCATGAGTAGTTTACGCTAGATAATTACTCACCGAGTACTTATTGGAACCTATCTGTCTCTCAAAGACTCTGAAGTAGTATAGTAAGTAGAGTCCGAACATCAATTCTGGTATCGAAGAAAAGGCAAAAGCTGACACAATTAGCTTCCAAAGTCGAAGCTTCCCAAAAATATCCTGTCACAATAATAAAACGCTTTCAAATGAATTGTGCTAGTTGCAAATTTGAACAGTTCATACCACCTTCAAGAAAACAAAAGGGAAAATGCAAAAATTTTCATCTTAGGTTATCAACAATGACTAATAGTCCCACCCTTCAGCTCCTTAGAGTAACTTCACGAGAGTTACTGTTGACTATAACTTTAAGGGAGTTACCATATCAAAGCATATTTTAAAGAAGCATGGGAAATGCCACTCCATATAGTCTATAATAATTTCTCTAAGTTTTCATGAAAAATAGCATCCATAAAAACATCTCGTCAAACAGAAATCCATCCTGGGGAAGAAACTTCAATTTCTAATAGCAAAGAGGAGCATATGCACACAACTCCACAATGTAAAAAAAAAAAAAAAAACACAATTATAACTGCATACTGAAGCTCCACCATGCAATGGTTCACCCTTATATTTCTATATTGAGCAAACCTCCCTTTGCAATGGCAATCCTCAACTGCCACTAAGGCATTAACTATTGAGCCCCAAGATGAGAATACTATCGACCACACATATGCCACCACAGTAAGACCTGATTATCTGTCCCACATCTGGTCTTGCGCATGAAGTGTTTTTCAACAATCAAGATCTAAATCAAAGCAACTATCCACCAAAAAGAAAATTGAAAAAAAAAAGCTTTTGTAGGACCTGCACATTAGGCACTCTTCTAACAAACATAGCATTTAGCAGATCCTCTGAAAGTCTCGACAAGATAGGAACCACCAAAGTTTCCACTTCTTAACCAGTGAGGTTTTTATTTTTGATAAGTTAGAAGTAATTCCATTGATATAAATATAGATAGGCAAAGCCCAACACGGGGGTATACAAACGAAATGCCAAAATACATTCTAGGAAGCTCTAAATTAAGGAAAGGAACTCATGCACATTGCTGCCATTAGGTACTATGTCTGAAAACCAAATGATTAAAGTGTGCAAAAAGAAATTATGTAACTCTGCCATTGTTCTCTCTTTATCTTCAAAGCACCATGCATTCCTTTCCGTCCAAACACACCACATATGACACAAAGGGATCATCTTCCATGCTGCAATCACCTGTGGGCAGCCGTGGATACCTTGCCAGCACGCAATCAAATCCACTACCTTAGCCAGCATAGCCCAAGATACACCCACTCTACTAAAGATCTCAATCTATAGCTCTCTTGTAACCTCGCAATGCAACAAAAGATGATCCACTAATTCCCCATGACTTTTGCACAAATAGCACAAATCCAACACAATAAGTCCCCTCTTACGTAAGTTGCTTGTAGTGAGAATGTTCCCAGTGACTGCAATCCACACAAAAAATGCCACTTTGGAGGGGACACGTGATCTCCAAATATTCTTCCACGGAAAAGATGAATTACCATGTGAAGCTAGAATTTTATAATAGACCTTGACTGTGAATTTCTTGCTGGTTACAAACCACCACCATATCCTGTCTCCCTGTGCTGTTATGCTTCCTAGTGAATATGGCAAGCTGAAAAAAATCTGCGACAGTAGACAATTCCCAGTCATGATCATTCCTAGTAAATAGAATATTCCACTGAGGGGAGCCATGAGCAATAACGTATGAATCTGCCACCGATGCCTCCCAGTTACCTGCAATGCTATAGACGTTTGGGAAGACCCTCTCTAGGGAGCGCTCTCCACACCATACGTCATTCCAAAATCTGATTTTGGAACCTTCTCCCATCACAAAACGTATATTGTTTGCAAAGCATTGCCAACCCCCCTAATATATTTCTACCATACCCTCTCCTCACAACATTAGTGAACCCCCCCCCCTCTCTCTCCTGCTCCTCCATGTCTAAAAACAATAACTTCTTTCCACAAAGACCCCCCCTCCATTTGATATCTCCAAAACCATTTTTCTAGGAGTGCTTTATTGAACAACCTCAAATTGCGCACACCCAAGCCCCCACTAGAGATGGGAGAATAAACTTTATTCCACTTAACAAGGTAGAATTTAAATTCCTCCCCCAAACCCCCCATAAGAAAGCTCGGAATAACTTCTCAATCTTATTCGCCAGCCCTACAAGTAATGGGAAGAGAGACAAAAATAAGTCGGAAGGTTAGAAAGAGTGCTCTTAATCAATGTGAGCCGCCCCTCTTTGATAGATACAGTTGTTTCCGCCCAGCTAGCCTTTTCTCCACTTTCTCAATAACACCTTCCCAAATAGCTCTAGCTTTGAAAGTTGTCCCCAACGAAAGGCCCAAGTATTTCATAGGTAAATAAGACACTCTGCAACCCATGAGATCTACTAAGCTATCGATATTAGGCACCGCCCCCACCGCCACCATCTTAGATTTACTAAGGTTAATCTTGAGTCCTGAAACAGCTTCAAAACATAAACGGAGTGCGTGTAAGACTTGAATTTGGCCCAAATTTGCTTCACAAAAAAGAAGTGTATCATTTGCAAATAAGAAGTGTGAAATCATAATAGAGCCATTAGTACCATTACCCACTGGATAAACAGTTAGGTATCCGCCGTCCACAGTTGCCTTCACCATCTGTCCAAGGGATTCCATAACAATGAAGAAAAGAAAAGGAGACAATAAATTCCTTTGCCGCAACCCATGAGAACTGTTAAAGAAGCCTGCAAGTGTACCATTAACTAATACTGAGAATTGAACCGTAGTGACACAATGCCGAATCCATAAAATCCACCTATCACTGAACCCACATCACCCAAGCAAGTAGAACAGAAACTCCCAATTCACATGGTCGTATGCTTTCTCCATGTCAAGCTTGCATAAAATGTCAGGTAGGCCTTCCTTCAATCTATGATTCAAACACTTATTAGCTATAAATACTGAATCTAGATTATATGCCAAATCCATATAATCCTCTCATTTGCTTGAATATAATTCTATAGAAAATCAAGTTCAGGAGTAATTGACTCTAATTATCAATCTTGGAGCCAGTGGGCTATGGACCAAGTAACGTGCTCAGAGCAATCAGACTTAGTGTGGGTACTTCCTAGCCAGGATCCTTAGCCAACATATGCTTACTAATGATATGATATTGGTGGGTGAGCTAAGGTGTTCTAGGTCCTGTTGGGTGCTTGAGTTAATTCCCAAGGCACAGTAATTCTTAACTTGGTCTACACGCACAAATCTGGGATAGTGTTAAACACTCATCACGTACCCAAAGCAAAGCTACTGGAACTTTCGTTATCCTCAAAAAACAGAAGAATTTGAAGAAACAATGTTCAAAATAATCTGTCCACAAGATGCCATACAAAAAAAAACCCACGTACAATCCCTGGACGCACCCCCCCCCCCTCCCCCCCTGGGGGCGCCCAACCCCAAAACAACCCCCACAATGCCTTACCGAAAAATAACCCTGAGCGTGGAAGCCCAGCCATCAAAGGAAAACTAATTTTCTTTGATACCATCAACCTCCAGTTTTATCCTGTTTTACTAATACTAATAACACGTCCATAGGTAATCCCACTCCTCATCTCCAAGAGGGCAACAAAGTTGTAATTCCAATTGTAACTATTCCCACACATGCACTACAAAATTCTCCACTCGTAACAGCCTATAATGCATTATCTGAAAGACAACAGTGTGTGTCAAAATGGATCCAAATAATAATAAGGAGAAACACCCGTTAAAAAAAAACATGGTTAAAAACAGCAAGTCAACTGCAATTCATGTCAAAAGCAGAACCCCATCTTTAATTACATGTCAAAAGCTGCAGCACACCAGTCAAAGGTGGTCTCTAATGATGATGATGGAAAGTAACCACAAATCATATTATAAATAAGTTAAAAAACATGGTAAAAAACAGCAAGTCAACTGCAATTCAGCTATTTACACAGAAAACCTATTTGCAATAGTTTCACTTGAAAAATCAATGGTACATTAGTAAAAATCATTTCTTCAGATGATGATGAAACATTGCAAACAAACTCAAAAGTAAGATTAAACTATACCTTTAATAATCAAAGATCATCATGAAGAACATACAACAAAAATTAATAGATCCATAATTTCTATTCTACAATTTGAGCTCTTTTTATTATAAGTAAAAAATTTGCTAATATCAGTAGACGCAACCCAAGTACACTGGATGTATACAAGAGAAAGCACCTAGCTAGGAAGAACTCTACAATTCTAGCTCTTACTAAAATGAATACAAAGTAATGAAAATAAATAAAACACAACTTTGGATTACATCTAAAAGGTTCAAATATACTGATCAGAATTTACATGCACCAAATTAAATCACCAAAGCAAGTTCAATGTCGAATTGAAAAAATAAATAATTAAAGAGTACCAGATACGACAATTCGAGTTTACTTGAACGGCCTTGGATGCCAAAGAACACGGTGAAGAGAGCAGAGGCAATAATGAAAGCTCTTGTAACAGGAGCATTGTCTGTCAAAAGAAAGAACAGAGATGTCGGGAAAATTGGAAAGAAATAGAGTAAGCAGAACGAAATATAACATAGAAAGACTATGGGATCATTTTCAGCGAGAAAGACTACTCTACGTACTGAAGCCAGATGGACCCCCGTTCATCTTCTTCTCAGTGAACGAGAGGAGAAAGACGAAGCTCGAGCACCCGTTTTTCCTTTGATCTCTTCCTGTGTGGAAGTCGCGCTCTCTCTCTCTCTTCTCTCTCTCTCTGTACTTTTCTCCCTATTACCTTTCTTTCCAATTCCCCCTGCTCTAAGGCCCGTGATTGGATACATACTAGCTGGGTTTGGATGTCAAATCAAATTAAGATTAATTTAATATTTAAATATCTAATTCTTAAGTTGTTAAATTTATTATAATTTAAATATTTATTATTCGTAATATTTATAATATTTTTTAATTTAAAACTACTTTATAAATTAAACTCATAATTTTTTTTTAATTTTTTATAAATATATTTTAATTTATTTTAACATTTAAACATATAAACTCATTTTAAATAAACTTTATAAAATTTATTCTACAATCTCAATTCATTATTATTCGTAAAAAATTTAATCTAATTTAATTCAGCTCAACACTTAAAATGTAGTCTTATTTTATTTTATTTTATTATTATATATATATATTTAATTTTTATATAAATATAATAAATAATTTAAAAATTTTAAATTTAAAAATAATATTATTATTTAAAAATAATATTTTAATAATAATTTATTCAAATTCTAATTTTTATCTCAACTTACAAATATGTATAATAGCATTAACATTGACTTAAGTAAAGCTAAAGCAAAAGCCAAAGCCAAAGCCAAAATTTGGCTAAAACTAAAGATTTATTAAAAGCTAAAACCATTCAAATATGACTCACGTAGGATTAGGTAAAAATTAACTAAAATAATATTATTTTAATAATAATTTTTATTTTTTTTTATATTTGTCACTACATTAACTATATGTTAATTAATAGTTTAAAAAGTTAATGTTAACATTAGAATGTAAACAATTAAAAGTTTAAAAACAATTAATATGACTAGTCAAGTTTGGGTTTTTATTTTCATTTATTGTAGTTTTGAGTTTCACCTAAAGGACTTTAGCTAATTAAATACAGCTCAGCTCATTTAAGTAGAATTTACCTATAATTTAGACGTTATTGGCATTTAGCTAGTCTGATGTTAATGCTATAACGAGTTGGTCCATTTTATTTTACATATCTTTTATGGAAAATATGGTTGACATATAATTTATTCTTTCACATTTTATCCTCTTATTATTATTTTTTTTTTATCTTCCAAATTTTTAGGAACTTTAATTTCCATTTTAAATCATAATTCATATATATTTTTAATTGACCATAAAAGAAAAATAAAAAGAAATGGTAAATTTCTGGGTTTTTGTTTGTTTGTTATAATTATACTTAACCGTGGCCATTAAAGTTGTCTAATTCCTTTTGAATAAGTAAACGGTTGTATTAATAAAAATAAGCATAGCATAAATCCACAAGATGACATACACGAAGAAACACCTATCTAAGAGAAAAGAATGGAAGCAAAAAAGTCATGAATAGGGCTGTGCAAAATACCCGTGACCCGACCCGACCCGTTATTTCGATATCTTTCGACCCGTTATTCCGACCCGATTTCGGTTAATCGGGTTAACGGATATTACCCGTTACCGCTTTTAAAGTTTTAACCCACAGTTTCAATCACCACGATCTCGTCTCCTTCTTTCTACTCGATCACATCTCTCTCTACCTGATCTCCTTTCTTGATCTCCTCGACCTCGTCGATCTCCTCCTCCACCGCCTTCTCTCGATCTCGTCGATCTCCTCCTCCACCGCCTTCTCTCGATCTCCTCGTCGACGACAACGCTGCCACCCAAATCACCGATGTCCACCTACAGACCCTGCTGGACCAAGCTTCCTGCCGCCGGCATCCACCTCAACTCGCACGCATCGTCATGCGATCTCCTCTCTTGATCTCTTCGGTCTCCTCCTCCACCGCACGATTCAGAGTCTACCACCGCGTTCTCTCGATCTCCTCGTCACGTAGTCACGCACAGAGACCAAACCCATTCAGAAAAGTTTTTGGGTATTTTTGTTTTGATATTGGATTTGTGTTTGTCGAAGGGTTAGGGTTTTTTATTATTATTATTATTGGAAGTGAAGGGTTAGGATTTGATTGTGGTTTGATTTTTTTGATTTTTTGTACAAATGAAGCTTTAGGTTATTCTTGCAACTTGCGAATGAAACTTTGCATTTTCGAAGTGGATGAGTAATTTGGAATCTGTCGAAGTAGGTGAACAAAAAAAAAAAAAAAAGAGAAGATGATGAAGAAAACGGGTAATCGGTTAATCGGGTATCGGAATGAACGGAATAGGTATGATATCGAGTCGGGTCGGAATCTGATATGTCGGGTCGGGTGAACAGCCCTAGTCATGAATACCAAGGCCATTAAATTCACCAGCTATGGCCCATAGAAATAAAGTTTTGAAATCCGGTAATCTGACATCCTCTAGAGAGTATTCCTTGTCTTCAAACATCCGGTCATTTCGCAAATATCGTAAGCACCATCGAATACACATGCACCATTTTTCACACCACTTTGGTTTATAAAGCACCTCCTAGAGCCGAGAACGCCGCCAATGTAATGGGCATTACCCAAACTAGCTCTAATCTATAACACACATGATCCCATACCTCTCTTAGCAACCTCACAATACACCTCACAATACAGTAAAAGATGATTCACAGTTTCGTTATTCTTCTTATACATACAGCACCAATCTCTTATGATGATCCCCTATTTCCATGGATTATCCATTGTCACAATCTTATCTAGAGAAAGCCGACGAAGTAAAAAATGTCGCTTTAGGAGGCACCCTAATTTGCTAAATCCTCTTTCATGGGAATTGATTGTCCTGCAAATGTGTGAGAGATTTATAGAAAGAGCAAACCAAGAATGTGCCTTCACATGTGGATATCCACCATATCCTATCAACTCCTTGATTCTTCAGTCTCATGGAGTATAGAAGACGGAAAAAAATCCTCAAAGCTATCAACTTCCAAATCTTGGGCAGCCCTACTAAAGTTCACATTCCACTGTACTTGGTTCCTGGATATCACCATAACATCAGCCATTGAATCTTCGTTTTCACATGCAGTCCTGGAAACTGATGGGAATGAATCCTTTCGGGCATTATCTCCACACCATAGGTCGCTCCAGAAGTTAATTCTACAGCATCTCCTAACACAGATCTTGGGCAGCCCTTCTTCCAACCAAGCTGGTTGATTATTGTAGGCATACCTTGCTTTCTATTCGAAACAGGGCAGGTCCGATTTGTGAAGGTGGCATTGCTTATCAACCCTTTAATATCTTGATGAGCAAAGATGTTTAAGATCTTGAGTGCTCGACACACTTGTCATCATATATCAAACTATCAAACCTAGCCAGCTCAAACTAATATAGAGTGATATACAGTATTATACCAATGCTATCAAGTAGCAAAGTACCCATATAACAAGAGCCAAGTTGTGCCAATGAAAAATGATAGAAACATGGAAAGAAGACAGACCAAAAGATTAGAAAAAGTTAAGAGCAGTTCAACAAGCAAACCGTCCAGGAAATGGCCTTCCAAAGATGCAATAGTCGTCTGCAGAATTATCATTAGACTAGGCCCGGTAAATAATTAAGCAGATTGAGAACTGAGTTGAGCTTCTAAAAGTAATATTTTCACGACATATTCTGAAGGTCATCTGTTCATTTCTTTGCAGATTATACACACTGAGGATGAAAAAATGTCAAACCTAAGTTCTGTCCAAACAGAAGCAGCCGTGGTTTTCCACAAGGATGTGTAAAACACAAATAACAACAAAACTAGTCAGCGAGTTATTTGAGTAAAACTTTGATTGGGAAATTATAATGACACGGTAATATATGGTACACTGTATTTGCATCTGTTCAAGGCTTCTTGTGCAGAACCGAAATAATCAAGCCTAATCTTCATCCTCTTTGAATGACTTCTACGACTATGAGCTCTTTTTAACACAACTCTAGAGAAAAAACAAGAGGAAGCTTATTTACAAAGTAGTCATGAGTAAGGGAGGACATTCCTTATTCTATCCCAAGATTTGAGCTGGCCAAAGACGCTTCCACCTTGCAATCTCGTCTTTATCGTAAAGCTTCCTGATTCCACCATAAAATCCATCTGCTTCATTGCCTTCCTCTCGATGTTCCTTCCTGTTTATTACCATCCGTCTCCATCGTGATCCAGGAGTATACTGGTTGAACTCCAATATCACATTGTCTGTCAACAACAGCTCCCCATGAGAAACTTAAAGGAAGTTGTCAACAAGAACGTATAAAAGAAACATATAAAATAAAAAGGATCTAATTCTGCTACTACTGCCATGCTTGAAACATAACTACAGATTAAGGCATGGCATTTTAGAAGAAATTCATCAGACAAATGCTTACACTTGTCGGCGAATTGGCAACTTGCTTAACTACTCAAGGGAAGTAAAAACAATGAAACACACAGCCCAGAGGTCCCTAAAGATGGCTGTTGCAAAAATAATCCTATAAACTTCAAGGTGTATGGTGGAAATTTATATGCATAATTTAGACAAAAAATGAATACCTGAAGGGGGGAAAATTGATTTGATTGAAAAGCAGCGCAAGCACAAGGATTAGATACCTTTTGATAGGAACTATTAACTAAATTCCTTTATCTTATCCTTCATTGAAAGTCCCCAACTCCCTGAACCACTCTTCTAGGGCGAGAAATAGACGAGCAAAAACTGTATATGTAGTTTAATAAATACTTGTATACATGTTTGAATTTATCTGAAAACATCATATAACATGTCTATGGCTCAAAATGCATTATATCTTAACTTCATCAACAAAGTAAAACGTTCACGATAGGCACATTAGAAGAAACTACAAAGGTGTTTTCTTTCTTTCTCAGTTGTGCAATAAAATAAAGAGAACTACTAGTCTCCATACTTGTGCAAGAGAAGTGTGAATGCTGGTTCATGCAGAAGATGTTGGACACAACTTTAGTCTTACAATATACCCTCCTCCGTAATACAAACTCATAAAAAAGAAAAATTCATGACAACTACAGAATCTAAGATGATCTTCTCACCATTATGATGACAGCGGCAGTGATCCTCATTCCCGTCGCAGTGTTCCAAATGACCAATGAGAGCATACCACCAACCTGAAATTGATTCAGAAGATATTACATTGTTATCTACGGGTGACGGATTAGATCATGACAATTTTGTTGTACATTTATTCCTTTCGAGAAATAGTTCAACAGACATTAACAATACATACATGTGGATTTCAGACCAACAGGGAAATGTACAAGAAATGAGACCTAATGCTGCATAACAAGCTGTTGAAATTAAAGGCAGAAACCTCATTAAAGCATACTGTTTCAGAAACGCACCATGTGGGAATTCTTTCTTTCTTCTCCACTGGATCTCAATATGGTCTCCGGGCTTCAAGTCACTCAAACAATCAGAGGCATGAAGAACATGCGGGGGAGTATCAACTGGTGGTGCTCTTAGCCTATCCCACTGTATATTTTCCTCTGTTGTCCGCCGCCCATGAGGTGAATATCTGAAAGAAAACAGCCGTTTTGAGTTACAGTGCTCTGCAGTAAAGATGAGCTTATCACATGCAAACTCAATTTCGATGTTGATTATTAACATTTCCAAAGTCATTATAAAAAATTTGGCAAAACAAGAAATATATAAGGAAAGGTTTCCATCAGTTTAAGTTTTGAAGATTTGAGATTTCATACAATTGACAAAAGTTCATGTAGTCATTTTTTAAGAAAGCCTATTTTCCTATACCTTGCCTGAAAAGTGTCAGTCCGCGAATCGTAGCTGAGTTGGGCATCATAACATGATAGCATAAAACCAACATGACCATTCTGCAAATATACAAAGGATTTCACTGAATTGTTCAACATTCAAAGAAGCAATGGTATTGCCACTGACTACATATGGATAAAGATTAGAAACTGAGGTACAAGACAACAAGGACCTATTTTTAGAAGGATAACCAGAGTGACAACCGCAATAATTTAGGTGGCTAATTGCAGTCACTTACCTCGCGATTATAGACCTGAGCCGGAAACCATATCTTGCCACTTTCAAGAGAGAGATACCAAGCCATGATCGAATCAACCTGTAAATAACTCCTCGAGTGGCTGCTGTTTTCTAACTTGGGTCTAAACCAAGAAAAAGACCATACCCCTAAGAGGGATTCCAAAAAACCTTTTTTCTTGCTTTGATCCAAGAGGGTTGGGCTTTTGGCTACATGCCATTGCCATTCTCGATAAGCAGCATCACCAATCAATTTACCCCATTTGTGTTTCATGTGTTTCTCCCACAAATGGTCTGTTCTGCATCTATCCCTCAAATAACTACAGACTGCCGCCATATTACATAACGCAGAAGGCGAAAGCCGGTCAAGAATGCATTCCAAGGCCAGGTCAGGCAAATCCAAGAGATAACTATCATCTTCCTCTACATTCTCTACCTTTGAACTGAGACCCATCTTCTTAAATGGCATGAAAATAGGTACTTGAAAGGAAATATTAGCAAGCCTTCTTTTCTTGATCCAGGGCACTAGAAAACTTGATAACTCCCCCCAAAACCAAGGAAACAACATCTTCATCTCACCCTTCCATGGCGGGAGTGTCTTGTGAGTGAAAGACTTGGAGAGGAGGATGAACGAGACACAAGAAATTATGAAGTAAAGCATGGTACTGAGTTTTAACTTTTAAGTTATCAAATGGGTGATGGGTCTATCTGATTTTCGACACCGAATGAAAAGAGGATTGAATTAGGAGGAGCCAATCGCAAATGAAACAATGGTGACTGCTAATGAGCAAAAGCGCCAAATTGAAAACAAGTTTTATGGTTCTCTTCCTTGTTTCGACAAAGAAGCGTCCACCAATGAAAGGAAGGCGTGTTCTAGTTCGGCGGAATGGGTCGAAGATGTCCAGCAGACCTCAAATTTTTTTTTTGTTATGGATCAATCAGCAGACCTCAATTAATGCGTTTTAAATGAGGGTCATCTGTAGACACCGGAACCGACAAGGAGCTTAACTGTTGTTAGTTAAAATAGCGCAAAAGTTGAAACAAAAGAGAGGCGACAAGGCTGCTTTCAGTGCATTTGGCATCCACATACAGCGAATTCCCACCACTCGGAGAACCAATAGTGTACAGTCATTGTGGGGGCAGACCGGCAGCTGTCGAATAGAGATTGAGGATGTCTTTTTTCTTTTCGAGGCAAATAAGAATAATATCTGAGGAGCCCCCACATCCAAATCTCTTGAGTTTTTAGCTAAATTTTAAGGAAATAATATACAGAATAGATATGGGTGGGTTGGTTTTGGACCAGAGTTAGGTGAATTTAGGCACCATAGAGTTTAAGGCCGCCAAGAAATCTGAAATTTATCATTAAAAAGTCCAAGTTTGAAGCAGAAGCTTTATGATTGAGAGAGATGAGGATAAATTTGAAGTGGGGTCCTTCACAGTTTCTCCCACCACCTGATCCTCTGCCTAACTTCCACCAAACTCCGACACCCTCACACCAGCTATCACAACTGCACAAATTAATGGACAAATCAATGCCCAGCCAAGGAACGAGAATGCCACCTGTTGGAATGCATGTGGACCCTAATTCGTAAGTAGAAAGGGCACAATCTGTAAGTTATGCCGTTAGATTTGGCGTTCGAGTGAAGTTCAACTCGGAGAACACTCGAATTTAGGCGATGATAAATTTTAGCGTTCGCTCGAGTTGGATTCGATACGCCCTTTGAATCAATATTTATTGATTGTTCGCTTAAGCGAATGATATATTTTTTGCCAATTAGGATTTGTAGTGCCTTTGTCTATAAATATGTAATATATTAATCTCTTGTAGGGGTTATCTACGGCACCTTTATTTTTATGGAACAGTTTTTGAGTGAATAAAGAGAGCAAAGGGTAACTAGAAAACAAAAAATAATCTTAAAATAAATAATATGGGATTGTGTGATTTGTAATTTTTTTTAATTAATAAAAAGAAAATGTTACTTTAACCACTAATTTTGACACTTTAATTTGACACTTCATAAATTTTAATTTTTTTTATTTAATAAATAAGAAAATTATTATTAATATATTGATATTTTTTTATATATTTTTAAAAATATTTTAAAATAAAAATAAAAAATTGAAAGAAAAATAACAACATGAATTTTGCCTAACGGTCACTTAGAGTGGTAAACTCCAAGCGGCGTGCAGCTCTCTTAATAAAATCTCTAGAATTTTATAAATATAAAGAGGTTGTGGAATTACATAAATTATGTCTGTGTTATTTTGATTAATATTTTTTATTTTTCTTAAAAATAATATTTATAATTGTAAAATATGTAAATATTACACAATTATATTTAAAAAGAAATGTGGAGCTATATGAAAATAATAATAATAAAAAAATTATATTCTTTTTAAAAATAATTAGGCAACATTTAGGCCCCGCTTGAATTCAAAGTGAGATGAGTTTGGTTTATTTTTTAATATTATTATTATTTTGAGATTTGAAAAATGTGTATTGAAATTTAAAAAATATATATTGGGATTTGAAAAATATGTATAGGAATTTGTGTTTTATATAAAAAAAAATTATAAAAATATAATGATGAAATAAAAGTGAGTTGAGATGAGCTCAACCAGGAACGGAGCTAGGATTTGATCTTTGAAGGGACAATCGAAAAAATGTGTAGTATGTGTTAATATAAATAATATGTATTTTGTTATAAGTGACTATATATAAAAATAATAATTATATGTTATAAAATGTAATATACACCAATCATTTGTCTATTTAATTAATTATAAACCAAACACAATATATTGATCTATTTAATTAATTATAAACCAAACACAATATTACTCAATCAGAACTAGGCCCTAGGCGATCCAAGTCATGCACTAAAAGACTAAATTAGCATTTATTATACTCTTCAACTTCAGCATATAATATAATATATATACCACTTATATATTAGCATATAATATAAATTACTAAATCAGCATATAATATTAAATTTTATATATACTACTTCAACTTCGAGACCAAGCGGCAATGAATCAATAAAGAAAAAAAACTAAGTATCATATAATATAAATCACCAAATCAGCATATATTATATTATAATTTATATAATACCATTTCAACTTCAAGACCAAGCTTGAACAGGCAATGATTCACAAAAAGAAAAAGGTAAAAAAGAAAGACCAAGCGACAATGATTCTAGAGAGAAGTCCTACCTCTAAAAATAGCTCGCCAGCGGTCTCAACTCTAAAGCCTACAATAGAAAAATCACAAGCAGTAAGTACAACACAGCAACAGGCTACACAGCCAACGACCCAACGTGAACACAGAAAAATCACAACACTAAAAGTTTTGCAAATCGCAAAGATGCAATGTATGATGCAAAAAAATATAAGCGAGAACTGTGAGGCAGACAACTTTAAAATTAAATTCTATGTAGTAATATCAGTACACGCATTATGCAAGTTGCAATGCCCAAACGGTACAAAATTCGAAAATGGTTACTGAAGTCTTGTTCCCTACTCTGCAACTGTCTCAAGTCTCAACTCTATGTCTAATATTAATTGTGTACAGTATACTATATCATGAAGATTGGAGTAGACTCGCTGCAATCACATATGAGGAATCATTAGTCTAATAGTCTTGAACTTAAAGTCTATAAGTTCCTCTTTAAATATAAGTATGGACCATTGGTTTTTTGCTTCAATTTCAACCAGAAAGCTGCAAAAATCCATCTAACAAAATACAAATCTATCAGTCTTTTATACCGGGGGAGCATTTAAAAACTTTTGGGGGCAGTAGCCAAGGAACCACCTGATTCCGACCCACTTTCTAATCCAAATGGGGCCTTAAACCTGTACCGATTATTATTATTTTTGCTTGACTTGAGTTACGACTCCGCCTTGTTTTTGACGTGGAAGGTACCGATGTTCTGTCTCCCATGTTTTTTTTTTTATTTTTTTTATTTGCCCTTTCCCTGTGATCTTAAGCCCAACACATCCTCTCTTCTTTAACGGTAGGGATGAAATTGAGGATTTCAATTTTCATGCAAGTTTTTTGCAAGGAGAAAGAGTAGCATTGCCGTAGACGTCCAGAGCATTGTTTCGCCGATAATATTATGAGACGAACATGCTGAACAAGCGGAGAGAGACCCAAAAAGATAAAAGAAATGCTAAGCCTCGAGAGGCGTTCAAACGCATCTACTATACTAAATTAATGTAATGTAAAACATACCTCCCTAGGTTTTGACGATGCACTAAAGTCTAAATTCATGTATAAAGCTCGAGTCTTTTTTTTTTTTTTTTTTTATTGGTAACCAAGATGTTTCAGACAGAGACAGAATACCCATATTATTCCTTTCTGCGATGAAGAGGCTTATGTAGCTTTTGTTGGGGTTTTTTATTCCTTTCTTTTGGACCCTAAAACCTACAAAAATTAAAGGAAATTAAATGGGTTACGATTTCTTTATCTTGGACATATAGAGATTCTACACGCCACTGCAACATGGGAACAAATTCTTCCCACATCTTAGCTGGATTTTATGTAAAAAAAAAAATTATAAATATAATATGGTGTGTTTTATATATGTATCACTTTTTTATTTGAAATTCCCATTTTTTTAAAAATATATATATATATTAGTTGTAGGCTGTAGCCTGTAGGAAATGTAAAAGTTTTCACTAATTCGTGGATCATTCAAGTATTGATGATGGCCTACTATTTTTATGTAAAATAAACCTACCAGTAGTAGATACTTTGATCAAGCACATGAGGCCTAAACAGAAACCATAAATTTCAAAGCTTTTCATTTAGTTCCCTTATAGTGCTGGTTTGGGAGGTGGCTGGGGACCCTTAAACTGGAATCTCCAATGAAAAGAAAAGCCATTCTTTTATTCAATTGATGCTCAAAATCATAGATTGACAAGTACACCACCATCTCATACTAAGGAACCCCACCATCCATTATTATTTTCACTGTTTCAGGCTCAAGATGGGTGTGATGTCAGTGCAACTACAATGGAATCCACACAAAAAAGAAGAAGAAAGAGACACTTCAAAAGTGAAGACCCAAAATGGACGGTTTCTTCTCAAGACACTTGGATTGGAATCAATCAATGGGGTTGGTTTTAAGTAAACATCAAAGAAAGCGTGTGATAGGTTTAGATAAATAACCCAAGCAATGAGATTTTTAGTTTCGGGATTTTGTTGGATTTTTTTATTAAGTTTTTTAGGCTCTTAAATGGTATCAGCATGTGGATGTCTGGGGGGCATATGGTTCAATTCCCGAGGAATATCCTAGCAAACTTTTGCTTCAACGCCCTCTTCAATCAGTTTAAGGCCCCGCTTGGATTCGGAGATGAGATGAGTTGAGATGAGTTTGGTTTATTTTTTAATATTATTATTATTTTGGGATTTGAAAAAGGTGTGTTGGAATTTGAAAAAGGTGTATTGGAATTTGAAAAAGGTGTATAAAAATTTGTGTTTTGTATAAAAAATTATAAAAATATAATGATGAAATGAAAGTGAGTTGAGATGAGCTCAACCCACTCTCGAATACAAGCAGGGCCTAAGTTTAAAACTAATTTATTTGACTTCTGAATTTTTAAGGATAATCCTACTCATCATTTTAATTCTAATTATTATCTCATCATTTGATAATATATTAAATAATTAGAGATTATTTCTTATATTTTATTTGTGAATTTAATATTTAATTTCACATCGAAATGATGTGAAAACGATAAAAAAATAAATGATGAATAGATTTTGTTAAATTTTCAATATGTTTCTAGATACCCTGTTGGACAGAGAATTCCAGGGTTGTCCAGTAAGAAAGTAATGGATTGCTGATCTAGCAAAAAGTGTTTCTGCAATCATCCCCCAAATCTCTAACCCACTTAAGAGTGCCAAGAACCTCACCAATTCTAAAAGAAGGCACCTACCATTATTGGTGCAGGGAGCAATGCCAGCCGCCTTGGGATCCAATCGTTTTCTTAGATCCTAACACTGCAAACAGGCAATAAAAGTGGTCCAGGTTGTATCAAAACCTTTTTGGTTCACTTTACTTTTCCTATCCTTTCTATTCCTTATTCTATTGGGTGGAAAATTATTGGCATTAGCATAATCGAAATAAAAAGATTTCAGTTGGATCATGGAAATATGCTTCACAATACAAAAGCTACTAACCATTTTGACGTAACATTCTAGCCTCTAGGTGCACAGCTGATTCTTGGGGTTCCTAAACCGCACAACCGCCTTCACTTTTCTTCAGATCCTTTTTCTACCCTTTTAGGAAGATGGAAAATTTTTAGCGTTGAGATTTATTTGCACAGAGCAGATCTACATCATTCTTCTTCCCGTGGATTATTGATCACATCAACCCGCTAATCTTCTTCTTTTGGCAATTGGAACAACTCCTTTTCAGGTCTCAAATCAAGCTAATTTGCATTCATTGCATGTTTATTCACTTAAAGAACCGATGTTAGCAAATGCAATAACCCCTTGAAGAACATATCTCCAAGTTCGTTCCCAAGTCGGTTTCAACATGTCCAGGCTACAAATCTCCAGGGAAATTTTAATTAGGAATTCCAAATTCGAACAGCTGTAGTCAGAAATCCAAATTAAATATGGGAACGCATATGTCAAAAGTAAAAACCCATATAGTACCGGTCAAAACCGGATTTGGAAGTTGAAGGTGTAACAGCCACCTGCAAAGAGAAATGGAGGTAAAAATGTCTCAGAACATCGATCTTTTGCGAAAACCTGAACGGTTCCAACAACAACAGAGCATATCCTCCCAAACACTCCGTGGGTATGAAACTACACGAGACATAACTCTTCCGCAAGAGTACAACAAAATGTTGCAAAGCATTTTGGAACTGCAACACGTTTGAGTGCAGAAAAATCCATAGCGAATAATTAAAGACCTAATCCAACAGTACGACCATCCCTTCGTCGGAGTCCGGCAGTGTACTGCTTTTCTAAATCCAACTGGAGTTCTTTCTGCTTCTCGGCTCGAAGGAGGTTGTCCCCATCTTGGTCGTCGGCTTTGTGCTCCAACTTCAAGTCGCCCTTCACACCCTACAATTGGCCATAGGCACCAACGCAACCTCAGACTCTAAAAATGTGTTAGTAGGTGAAGAAACTCCAATGGAATGAGTGAGCCATTCAGGACCAGGCAATGAAAGTTTCTATATGTTGTTAACAATGTCAACCAAAAAGCAATGGAACAAGTAGGAGCAATCGAGATTTACCATGAGTTTGTTGAATTTTTCTTGTCGTTCACGATCAGAAAACGTTGATGTATCCCAAAGGCGTCCAGACTGTAGAAGAAAATTTTCAAAAGAAAACCCAAGGCGAGAGTGAACATAAATAATTATTTTTGATAGGTAAAATAAGAATAAACATAAATTATTTAACAGCTGTGGCATAAAATAAAGTAGCAGTTTCTTTCTGGGCCTCCCACTAATTAAGCTTCAGGCAGTTATAAGATACATAAAAGGTGGAAGGCACGGTCATAGAACTGCTATTGCATTCTGGGCCATATGGTTTCATATCCGTCTCCAACATTGCAACAACAAAACTTGTGCAATTTTAAACAAAGGCTTTTTCAAATTCTAAATTATGTAAAAACTTAAAAAAAATATTCTAAAAATCTCGGATACCAAACATTTATTTGGTTTCTAGGGTGCTGAGGGCAGAAGTACCATTAACGCAAAACCCAAAACACGTTAAATGGATGAAATGGAAGCAATCATCAGACATACTTCTTCGGTAGTTGTGTTCTTTTTGTTTCCCCACAGCAGCTTCTTCTTTTGGTCGGCAGTCATGCAACTTCCAACTCCAAAAAGATTCCTATTTACTGTGGTATGCCAAAAAGCTCCAAAATCAGTATAGAGTTCAAACCTATTACAATCCAGTATTGGGTGACAATAATGTCCAGTGTCTAATTATTGGACATATCAGATATCTAGTAGCACCTTCCACTTTACATTGAAATTCTCTTTACATTTAATTGCAAGCATGTTAATAAATAAAAAAATTCAGTTGGCTACAAGTAGAAAATACACCACTTAAAAATTTGTGAAACCGCCAAAAGTTCCATTGAGTTCTCTTTTTCTATCTTTCTCTTTTCTTTTTTTGATATCCTTCTTAGATGATCAAAATTATGCTTGCAAAATGAGGAGCCCAAACCACATAACTTTGTGATAAGCAGGATGGCATTTGCTTCGAGGATACAAGGTCTTAAGGTTGAGAGAAAGTTTCATTAGTGACAAACATATCAAATACCTAATTCAGCGGCTTTCATTGCAGCAACTTTTGCAGCATTTAGATCATTAGCAGCATTGGAGTCACTGGCCTGGCCCTGTCCGGGAGTCATTTTAGCATCCTCAGCTACAGATGAGAACTTTGAAACAGGTTTAACTGTGATGTGATCATAAATAGTATCAAGCAATCAGAAAGAGCATAGGAAAATATTAAGAAATACAAGAATATAGGAAAGAACTTAAAGCAAAGGTACCATCTTTCCTATGGTCACCGTCCTTGTCCAAACCATACAGCTTTGATTTTTTGGCTGGAGATTCTTGATTTTCAGTCACAAAAGCAAACTTATCTTCAACATGCTCCCCTGGTTCTCTATTGTACCGTTCCTTATATCTGTCAGTTTCTCGGTCATCCTTTTTCTTCTTTTCTTCTTTAGATAGCCTCTGACTATCAAGTTCCACTGGGTCACTCTTATAAGCATCTTTCAGGCGATGTTTACCACCATCCCCTCCAGAAGTTGAACCACTTCGGTGCCCCCGGGTCTCTTCATAGGAAGGTCTGTCACCTCTGTGATCTCCTGAACTCCTACGATAATCTCGCTTCACCTCTCGACCGTCACTGTCCCTTGTATACCTACCCCTCTCAACATCTTCAGAAAGTGCGTGTCTCTTACCATATCCAGCTCTATCAGAAGATGAATCCTTCTCTCTATATTTCTGTTGTTCTAAAAATGAGGCATCTATGTCCTTATCCCTGCTTCTAGGCACATCATATTTATCACGGGAATACTTGTCCACATTTCTCGAATAATCTCTTGGCCTGCTCTGTTCACTTTCTTTTCGTGTATGCTCAGAATGACTGCCACCCTTTGACTCTTGACCAGAACGAGAGGATAGCCTCTTATAGTTTCTCTCCTCTTCATCCACATGCTTGTCATGCACGTAGTCCCCATGCCTAGAGTAACCATGGGAACCCCTGGAGGACTGTCGACCAGAATGTCTATAATAATCACCACTTCTACCATAATGGCTTCTGCTCGAATCCCTTTCTAATTCCCCTCCATCATCCTTCTTTCTTGGTTGCTGTTCTGAGACTTTCACGGTGTCATCCCTCGAGATATTTGGGCTACGGCTTCGGCCCCGTTCAGGAATTTCTGCGTGCATAAAGGTGATCATAAATAGCAAAATAAGCAAATAGAATACTGACTAACCAAGTGACACGTAAACTACTCCGAGATCTTGTACAGTGATGTTAACACCATCATATTCAGCAAATATTATTATTTTCCCATTGCTTTTAAAGTAAGTGTTGAGACCAGAAAAGGATCGTATGAGCAAAAGATGTCTAAAAGCAAATAGTCATAGTGATGACACTATCTCCTTGAAAATTATGGGAAATACGAAAAAACAAAGTCCAGGAATACCGATGGTTGAGCCCATTTGGTGAACATCCCACATACAAAGCTCCTCAAGAAACTCTGTTTTGCTAGAAGTTAACTTCACTTTCAATAGAAGCAACAATTATAAAAATAAACCACCTACTTATTTAGATGAGCATACAAGTGGTACATTTGTTTCTGAGTTTCTCTTTCAATGGATAAGGCACCCAGTGCAAGCTTGTTCTTCCTTTTTTAATTATTTTCTAGATATAATTCTGTAAAAAGATCAAAGAGATATTTGCCACTCTTTACAAAACTAAAGCACAGGCAAGAACCAAAGAGGAATGGGACATCAATGATGAAAACCAGAATGCACACAAAAAGAATTATCCAAAACACAAAAATGAATGTGTTTTGGAGTTTTTGTTTATTGAGATGAAACCAAAACTCCAAAACACATCTCAAACTCATCATTACACTTTTTTAAATCCTCATACAAAATATAATAAAAATTTAACTTTTTCAAATTCCAAAACACCTTTTAATCCCAAAACAAAACTAATATTGAAAAAATATATTACAACAATATTTTATTCTTTTTTTCACTTTTATCTCATCTCATCTCTGAAAACAAGCCAGGCCTTAAATCTATATTTGTTTTATTAGTGAATTGATGAGGCTAGATATTTCCAAATATTTCTTGTCTCTCATTCACAACAGAGTGCTTTGAGGTTGGTCTCTTAAAAAATGAATGGAAATACAAAAGCCTAAACTCCTCCCAATGCAAGCAGAGTAAAATAGTCCCAATAGTCCACCCATAATGAACCTTTAAAAGTTCCAGCATGAAGTAATCATAACTGAACCCACATTCCACAAAGAATTCCAAAATCCATGATATAAGGAACTGCCAGATTAGGATATCCCACCAATTTTGTTTTAGAATAGTGCCTTGTAAGGTTATCTCACATTCACCTAGACCAAAAAAAGTTCAAATCCCAAATAAGTGAACTAATGAAGCTGCTTCATGGACACCCAAACTTGCCTTTCACTAGTCAGTTATCTTCTCTGAGAAATATTTCAGTCTCTTATTTTCTTCAAGTGACGCTACATTCTTTCACAAACTATAACCACCTTTTCTCACCTTATCATCACCCTGGTCACAGTATTCAATTTATATCATGTATACTTACTTTTTTTTTTTTTTTTAAGTTAATAAGAGAAATTTTATTTCAAATAAATAGGCATAGCTCAAGTACACAGGTAGTATACAATTGCATACTTACCACATAAACAATTTTTTTCAATATTGTTTTTTAATGATAGGGGAACCACCCCATGACAGAGCCCCTAGGAGTTAGAACTCACCCATGGAACCTAAATTCCTGGGGACAAGTACATCAACCCACTTCCATGTCCTCCCACTTAAATTGCAGTTTGATCCTAGAGGGAATTGAGCCTGTGACATGGGGTTCATGCACACAAGTTTGCCCTTACCACTTGGGCTACCCATGGGTGAGTATTTCACTATATACTACACAAAAAAAATTGTTTAATCAAATGGTATTATGTTATAACTTCCCATCTAACAGCAGAAAACAACATTACGTAAAGAGAAGAAATTACAATCAACCTGACTAGCCATTAAGCCAATTGCTTACATCTTTTTTCTTTTTTTTTTTTGGGAAAGGCCAATGGCATAAATCATATAATCACATTTTAGCAATGCTAAAAAATGAAGACAAGACTGCCAATTTTATTATGAGACACTAGCCACAATATTATGTTAAATCCCGGCTCAAAGAACATTGTATACCCTGAAAACCAAATCAAGTTTAAAAAAAATAAAAGAAACTAACCATCAGATGAAGATGACCCACTAACTGGTGTATGGCGCCGATACTTCCTGTTTGTAGCATCTGTAGATGGCTTACGAAATTGTGTCTTTGCATCAGCGTCATCTGAGGGTGGAGACTGCAAGTTTGAATCCATAATGCCTGGCACAATAAGAGCACCAACACCATAAGAAAAAGCATAAAAAATAACACTACTAAAGCTTATAATTTATGGTTCAAACATCCTCCCAAGATCCAACACACACACACACACACACACACACATATATTTGGGAGAGAATAAAACAACGTAGATAGTAAATTAATAAATCGTAAAGAGTGAAATAAAAAACGACACATTCGTAATAAAAAAATGATTAATGAATGTTTTTAATATATGTTTTACAAATTCACCTAACAACATTGTCTACTCGATGTATGCATGATTACGGTCTTTAAAATCAAACCAAAATTTCTAAAAAGATAAGCTCAAACTAGGAGGGAAGAGATTTAACGGTGTCCCAATCTGCACTCCCATTCCTACATTCGTTTGCTGATGAAAAAAAATTGTAGCCAGAGGAATACAAAACACAATCGTGCATATTGTTGTACATATACAGCAACTACATATTTTTATGAATCTCATAAATGGCAACCTCTAGGGGTTGCATCAAGTGGTAAAAGCCTTGGGTTTGGGGGTATGCTTCCGAAGTCTAAGGTTCGAATCCCTTTGAGTGCAAACAATCTCTATGGCCATTAGATGGGGAGATTTTCCTCTTAAGTTATTCAAGGTGTATTTACGAAAACTCCATGTTGGGGGCATGTACCCCCAAGATTAGTTTGGTCCAGACAACCGGTGCCAATAAAATAAATAAATAAATCTCATAAATTGCATTTTTGTGTATTCGTCAATTCTTGCCAATCAGGATTGGGCCTCGGGTTACCCATGTACAACCTCCTCCGACTGAAAAACGGAAGGGGGACTCACGATACAAAAGGAGGGAAAGGGGATCGAAGAGCAGTCAGCTTCGGACTTTCTTTCCGAAGAACTCCTCACATGGTCTGTGAGGTATTATCACCCAAGTGGATATCCAACTGGTCAATTAGTTTTCTTAAATTCAAAAGAGGAAAAAAAAAATCCAACTTAAAAATTTAGGAGCAAAGCAAATACTGAATCTAGGGTTTCCAAAGTGAATCATGCTAAAACGTTAAATCACAAAACTTCGATTGAAAAAAGATTATAAAAAAACCAAAAACGGATTGGAGAAGTCGCACCTGAGTGGTTATGGAATTCACTTGTAGAAGAATCGGTTCATTTTCCGGGATCCGTGTGTAGCTTTGAATTCATGATTATGGTCTCTTTGTCGGGCTCTTAAGGGAAAGCCGGAGGGAAACGAGAGAGTATGATCGGATGAACTCGAGACCACAGTACGCTCTCCAGAATTTTGGCCAATTTAAAAAAGAAAAAATAAAGAGTTGTGATTTCACTCTAGCACAACTCTTTAAAATAGTGTGATGTTGGGCCGATCAGTTGTTCCAGCGTTAAAAATAGTAAAAAAAAATATAATAAATTTTTTTTTAAATAAGATAAAATATATAATAAAAATATAAAAATATAATAAATAAAAAAAATATGATTTTAAAAAAGTATTCGATCGTCAACCGAATGGAATCGTCATCATTAGTGGTGTGCGACACTGCCAAACAGGTCCATTTCAGATTTAAGATTGCTTGAAAAAGGTGAAAAGTTGTCAAAAGGAGACGGTTTCAATGGTATAGACGGTGTCGTTGCTGGTGCCACGATGGTTGTTTTTCTTAAGAACCAACCCCCCGGTAATTCCTTTACTTTTTATATCTAAAAAAATAATTTTTATTATATGTTGTGTTATGATAAGAGGAGGGTATCACATTGTTTATATTTATAAAAATATCAAATAATTTCTGTAAGGACTATTTATTTGTCGGAATAACTATTTAAATTAAACAATATTATAAAGCATTTTTATTAAATTAGTCAATTTTTTTTTAAAGTATAAGTTTACACAAATATTAAAAAAATGTTATATTTAATCAAAAATGAGAAATAAAAATAAGAGAATGAAATAAAATTACTTTTTATCTTCAAAAGTGAATAATAATTTTTTAAATATTAGCCAAAATTTTCATTCAAAAAGTACAAATTTGTAAATATAAAGGGTTATTATTCACTTTTGAAGATAAAAAAAATATTTTTATTCCCTTCTCCTACATTTTTCTCCTCAATTTTAATTAGATATGACAATTTTTTTTATGTATGTAAATTTATACTTTTTGTAAAAAAAAAATAGTCAATCCAATAAAAATGTTCTTACGAGTTCATTAATTATAAAATCAACATGGCATAAGTTAAATAACAACTCTAATAACATAGAAAAATAAAATTAACGTAGTTTAAATAAAATTGTAATTATTTAATTAGAATTTTAATTAAATAATTAAATTCACATATTTAATTTAATTTTAAATATTAATTATAAGTAATATTATACCATTATTTAAACTCTAATAAGTTAAATTAACATTGTATAATATTAATTAAAATTGTATTAGTTTAATTCTAATAGCATAGTTTTAAATAAAACTAGTAATTTTCATCAATATTAAACCGTTATTTCGTAACTCTAATGTTTTTTCTGCAATAACAACTCTGCATTTTTCAAATTTCATTCAATAATAATATAAAGGAATATAAGGACATACTTTATACAGGCAACATTAATATACACGGCCTTTACATTGTAGTTAAAACAAATTATATTTTCAAGTTCGCGTGCTCTGTATTTAGTAAAACATTTATATGATATAATTTGATTTAAAAATAAATTTAAAATCTGAATCCTAAAATCAATATTATCATTTAAGAGATGCAAATTATGTGTACTATAGATCGGATTTGATTATATAATTTTAGGTCTAGTTTGGTTATACCATAAGAGGAAGTGAGGTAAGAAATATGTGAATAATATTAAGATATATCGTAAATTGTAGTGAATGATTTGAGTTAAGATTTTTATGAGATTTTGAAATTGAAGAGCCGAATAGTTGAATAAAAAATTATAAAGTTGTAAGGTGATTTGAATATAATTTTTTAATATAATTTTTGTTATGAGATTTGAAAATGTTGAATTATTTAAAAATATTCACACATCACTTAAAAATATATATTTTTTAATTTTAGATTTTCAACTTTATCATATAATCATTATTCAATTATTACTTTCCAAGACTTTCAAAAAGGAAAAAAATAACCTTTTCATATCTTAAAAAAATTATATTAAAAAATTATATTTTAACCATCTTTTAATTATATAATATTTTTTATTCAAATTTTTATTTTTTATTTTCTGAAATTCTATAAAAACCTTAAGAAAATTTTTTATTGTTGTTCTAAGTGCAAGAACTGTATTATAGCCTTATTAATAAATAAGGATAAAAAATAAATAATATTATTTTAAAAAGTATATCATTTTAATTTTAAAATTCTTATATATTTGACTTGTTTTATAATCCTCAAAATGAGAATTGTATTTAGATCTTAATTCAAATCATTTAATTATTATTTATAAATTATCTCATTATTATTTACAAATTTATTATCTAATCTCATATTATTCTGTTATAGAATTAATCGAATGATCAATACATTAATTTAATAAAAAATTTATTAATCATTTCTACGCATTATATTTTTTATTTTTTATTAAATATATGGTATATCAATGATGAATAAAAGAATTCAATATGTTAATAGAAATAAAATACAAATATTAAAAATTAAAAATATATAATATATGAGGATGATGGGTCATGACTCGTGAGTGTAAAAGCTCAATAGAATTTTCTGAGAAGAGGAAAAGAAAATCATATAATCAGCGCCCCCAGTCAGTTAAATTACCAAAAGGCCCTAGTGAGGGTTTTTAGGGTTTAAGAGCCTGCATTCGTTTTTATACTCCTCTCAACCAGTTATCTCACTATTTGGTTCTTGGATTTCCTTGCAAATACTTATCATTTCACAATGTGGGCTCTTCGACGTACTTCTATTCCTATCAGGTAAGCCTGTGTGTGTATATATAAGTGAGTGGATGGGAATTTGTATCTGTTTAAATACTGAGAAAATTGGGGAAATTGACGGCGAGTTAGATTTTGGGTGTTAAATGGGCTACTTATTGTTGGTTTCTCCTTTATAACGAAGAGTATGCTTCTCAGGGTTTTTAGCATCCGATCCCTCTGGTTTGTTACCGAGAAAACTAAGGAAAATGACAGGGAAGTTGGATGTTTAGGATTGATGGCTTCGTTGGCTAGTTGGTTTCTTCTTACCGCGTATACGATATATGTGTACTTATTTGTTGTTACAGTGGAAAGGGAAGGATGGTGGGAGCTTTTTATCGTTCCTGTCGTTTTTGTTTATTATTGAAAAACGTTCTTCCTCTGTTCATATTTTCTAATAACGTTTGGTTCTTTTTTTTTTTTAGATTGAAAAAGAATAGAAGTGGAATTTTGGGTTCAAAAGTTTATGCGGTTCTTGTATTTTCTCATTTCCTGTCATGTCGTGGTGATAAAACGGATACTTTATACTAGCGGTAATCAAATTCTCGCCATCGTATGTTTTTCATTATTCTGATTAGTTCTTCGTCCAACTTCGTTTCCGTTATTCACCACCTGCAACTAAACGCATATTGTCTAAATTGTTGTCGTCAAAACATAATTTTCCATTTGTTATAAACACAAGCGAGGTTAGTTTTTTGAGAAGTTGCCAGAACTGCTGCCTTGTTTTGAAACTTGAAAACATGAGAAGTTGAAAAAATATCTGGTATCTTATCTTTCTTTTTTTTTTGATAAGTAAAAGATAAATTTTATTAATAGAAGTGAAATAGGTATCTTATCTTATATAGTTTCAATCGCTAGAACATCACTCCTCGGTGTTGCTCTTGTATATGACCCATCTACTTGGCTTTTGCCTATTTCTATGACCAATAAAATCTTATTTGACACTGATAAAAGAAAATATTAGTTTCAAACTGTGTAAGTTTTGTGTTGCACAATATTCACGGGTTAGCATTTCTTCCTTGTGATTAAGTTGTTTGTACGGGGAAGGCATCTTGTCAAATTCATTTATTTTTTTCACGGTTCATATACACAACTACACAGTCCAGGTGTTACACTTTTGATATTAAAAATTAGTAAGCGAGGGTTCGGCATGGGAACTTAAATTCACTGCAGCAGCAAAGAAGAATTCCATCATTATTTCTGTAAAGCCCATTGTAGCTACTATCCCTTGAGTTTTTTTTATCCCATTTATTGTCGAAACCTTTCAACCTTTGTTGGATTCTATGTGTGAAAACTTTATCCCATAACTCTCTTACTATAACTCTCCAATAGAAGGCTTAAGCCACATGACCTATACTCCAAAAGGACTAGTCAATGATACAACTAGACATCCATTGGAATCTTGTAAAAAGTAAGAATTTCTCATTTTTAAATAATATGGGATTCCATACACCACCTACTTTTATCCTTATTATATGAGGTATCACAGTTTTTCCCTCTTAAATTTTCAGCATCCTCGTTGGGTCAATTTATCATAGGTGACACGGATCAAGTCCCATATTTCAAGTTAGAATAGGCTCTAATATCATCTGTAACATCCCAATAGAAGACTTAAACCACATGCCTATACTTTAAAGGAAAACACTTCTAACCGGTGACACCTATAACCTTATTTTATCGGAAGCCAACAAGTGACTGCCGTGTGTAAGAAAAGCTTCAAACATGATGAAGCCGCGTTTAAGGGAACCTTCGGTCGAGGCCCCCCTTCCCCACCCCTACTCTAAAACCCCATTTCCTTCATGAACCCCCTTCTCTCTCTCAAACCGAATGCACAATCCCTAACCTTCTCTCCATCTTCGATTTTCTCATGGTCAGACCTAAGAACAAAATTGCATCAGTGGTTCAAATCTTCATCCTGTGAAAGCTTTGAGTTCATTTGTAAAATTGCATTAGTGAAATTTTTGAACTTTTGGAGTGTCGTGGTCGATGTACCCGACACACAAGCCGTTAACTTCATCAGTGAAAGCAAACCCAACATAATTGGGCTTTTGCAATTATCACCAAGAATCTCCCCGGCGAGAGTGGCGTACAGCCATATTCTTTCCCTAACAGTTATTTGGCTTCTGCTGTCAGACATCGGATCGGTAATTGTGCACCAAGTTGGATGGATTGAGCTCAGACTTCTGATTGTGACCAAGAAATCGACAGAAAATTGGAGAAGGGTGCGTGGAATTGAGAGTAGAAGCTATAGCAGGGAAAGGGAATGGATGATATAGGGGATTGCAAAATCAAGATTGTTAGGGTTGATTTGAAATTGGATTTTTTTTTTTTTGGGGGGGGGGGGGGGGGGGAGGTGTGGGTTCAAAGAGAGAAAGAGAAAGGGGGGGGGGGGGGTTCGACTAGGTTCCCTTGCAACGTGATTTCATCATGATTGAAACTTAAAATTTTAAGTTTTTCTCCACGTGGCAGTCACCTATTGGCTTCAATAAAATGAGATTATAGGTGTCACCTGTTAGAAGTTATTCTCTACTTTAAAAAATAATTAATAATACACTTGGAGCATTATTAGAATTCAATAAAGAGCAAGAACTTCTCTGTTTCAAGCAATGTAGAATCTCATGCACCACCTACCTTTATTTTTATCATGTGGGGTATCACACTTCCATTATTTAATGATATCTACTCTCTTAATTATTATGATATCTTTTGAAAAATCTCTTACAAGAAACCCTGCAATTGAATAAATTTTTTATTATTGATGCTTCTATTGTTGATATTGTGTGATTTGATTGATTATTTATTTGTTTCTTCCTGTTTTCAGGAGCCGAGGGTTCAGCATAGGAACTTCTCATGTTTCTTGTGTTAAATTAGAAATGCCAAGTACTTATATAGAGGATGACAAGACTGGTACCCTTGAGTCTCCTCGAGAGCCATATGATAGATTCCAACCTCTGAAAATATTTTTCCACCCAACATATGATTCTTTAAAGTTCTTTGTTGGTAGACACAGTTTTTCTTCGCAAGCTGGTGCAAAAAGCAGCGGAGAGGATGACTTGGAAGATGGTTTCTCCGAACTTGAGATGCCTTCTAGTGCCGAGGTAACTCAAGATGTAGAGGATGAAAATGATGATGAATTAACTTCCGAACCAGAACTTGCTGATGATGATGTTGAAGAGGCTTCTCAAATTGAGCTGGAGTTATCAGACACTGAGACTGATCCGAGTGTGAAAAAAACACCTAGGAAAAGGGCTCAATCATCACTTTTCAAAGCCATCTTGGCTGCTTCAGGTTCATCTTTTCATAGCGTGCTTGATAAGTGGGTTGAGGAAGGGAATGAATTGAGCCGGGCAGAGATCTCACTGGCCATGCTTAATCTTCGTAGACGCCGGATGTATGGGAGGGCGTTGCAGGTAAATTTATGTCCGTCTGTATTCACTTAAAATTAGCTAGCACAGGGAATTGTTTTATCTCATTCTCATACCTCATATTTATGGACTTAAATGGTCAAACTACCAGGCAATTGTAATGACTAGGGAAAAAATGGCAGCAGTTAATTGAACTAATAATTTTTTCAAAATATGAATTTGTATTGTCTTGAATATTAAATATTGTATGCAGAAAATAAGGCTTCAACTTGCATTGTTTTTTTTAAGTTCTCCATAGAGTTTTGAAATGGAATGTAAGTTGCATTTTAAATTTTCTAGAACTTTTGGTAGTTGTTTTTATTTGAAGTATTTGAAAGATTAGAGCGCCATTTAGTGGCATTTCTTATTTGGACAGCAATGCTAGGGAGGATTTTAATGATGGTCAATTTGAGGGAGCGCCCCATAACAGTAAAAATTGGAATTATGCTATTGGCTACCAAGTTACTTGGAAAGTGGTTGAGAGCTAAAATAGTTAGTCTCACTGCATTATTTAGGGCCAATATCACAGGATTTTTACTATTTCCATTGTTTGTCGAACTATGTTGTAGCATGAGATTGGCAGGATTGATGAGATTACTTCCACTATCCATATTCTAGGCCATTTAATCAAATTTGGAGTGATTTGAGTTATACACCGATATGTCTTTGAACCATCTCCCTCCTTCAAATAAGGGGTGGAGCATGTGGTTGTGGGTCTATTCCCATATGAGTGTCTTAAGTGATATATTTACTTTAATTTGACCCATAGGGGTTAGCCCAAGTGATAAGGGCTTTGGTCTTAGGGGTATACTCTCCCTAGGGCTAAGGTTCAAACTCCTTAGGTGCAAACAATATTTAGGGATCACATCTCATAGGTGAGAAAGCCAAAAATTTACCCAATCCACACGACGTTGGGGTGTTACGTGGTTGTAGGGTTTAACTGAGTCAAAGACCTATTGCGGTTGCATGGGTCTATTTCTTTTAACTAGGCAAAAGTTGTGTGAATGCTTCTGTTTTTGCACTCAGTATCAACCTTTATTATGTCAGTCTGCAAGCACCATTTTTGGGTGGGTTGGGGGAGGGGGACCTAGATCCATGGTTGCTGTATTGCACTTTGCTTGTCGAAATATTATAAAATAAAATATTATTAAAATATAAATTTTAATATAGTTTTTGTTTTGAAATCTGAACAAGTAGTATTATTTTTTGTGTTTTGTTTGGGAGTTTGAGAAAGTTCAAAGTTGTAATCATTAGATGGAAAAAGTTGAAGATTTGAAATTAAAAGTGTTTGTATATGAGTGGTGTTTGGGAATTAAATTATGTGAAATTTTGAAATGAGATGAGAGAAGATTCTTTCCCAAACAACCCCTAAATGTCTAGAAAAGAATGTCAATATTCTCTTGGTAGTACTTATATATATATAATTATCTATTGGTAGCATCTACTGGCATAGCATTAGTTGTGGACCTGAGGCAATTCTTCATTGGTTTTGCAGCTTTCAGAGTGGCTAAAAACAAGCAAGCATCTTGACTTTGATGAGAGAGATTATGCTTCTCAGCTTGATTTGATTGCCAAGGTACGTGGCCTTCAGCAGGCAGAGAACTATATTGGCAAGATTCCAAAATCCTTCAGAGGGGAGGTAATCTACCGAACCCTGCTGGCAAACTGTGCCTCTGCTAACAACACTAAGAAAGCCGAAGAGATATTCAATAAAATGAAGGACCTAAACTTTCCAATTACTTCATTTGCTTGCAACCAGTTGCTTCTACTCTACAAAAGGCTTGACAAGAAGAAAATAGCCGATGTATTATTATTAATGGAGAAAGAAAATGTCAAGCCCACTCTGTTCACTTATAAGATCTTAATAGACGCCAAAGGCCAGTCCAATGACATAACTGGTATGGATCAAATTGTCGAGACAATGAAGGCTGAAGGCTTGGAACCTGACATTAAAATACAGGCCATCTTAGTTAAGCATTATGTCTCAAGCGGACTAGAAGAAAAAGCCGAGGCAATGTTAAAGGTGATGGAAGGGGACAACTTAAAAGATCGGGGGGTTTGCGAACTGTTACTCACACTTTATGCGCAGCTGGGAAAGGCTGATGAGGTGAATAGAGTTTGGAAGGCATGCGAGTCAAATCCTCGGCTGGACGAGTGCATGGCTGCTATTTATGCATTTGGAAGATTGAATAAGATTGAAGAAGCAGAGGCAGTTTTTGAAAGGATGTTGAAAACATGGAAGACGATTACGTCAAAGCATTACTCCACGCTTCTGAAGGTGTATGTAGATCATAAGATGCTTGCCAAGGGCAAGGATCTTATCAAGCGAATGGGGGATAGTGGGTGTAGGATTGGCCCATTGACTTGGGATGCGCTTGTAAAGCTCTATGTGCAGGCAGGGGAGGTGGAAAAGGCTGCTTCCGTCTTGGAGAAGGCAACCCAACAGAACCAGATGAAGCCAATGTTCACCTCTTACATGGCTATTATGGAAGAGTATGCTAAGAGGGGTGATATCCATAATTCAGAAAAAATGTTTCTTAAGATGAGACAGGCTGGTTATGTGTCTCGGATTCGGCAGTTTCAAACTCTAATACAGGCCTATATAAATGGCAAGGTGCCAGCTTACGGATTTAGGGAGAGGATGAAGGCAGATAATATATTCCCAAACAAATATTTGGCCTCCCAATTGGCACAGATTGATGCGTTTAGGAAGACATCTGTGTCAGATTTGCTTGACTGATGAACTTATTTCCTTCTTGTTCCTTTCAGGTCGCTCTAGCTTCTGTAGTGTCAACTTTCTATATGCAGTTGCAACAATATTAATTTGTAGGCTGATAATTTTGGATTATTATGTTCTTACTATTATATCGTTGTGTTTGGAAATTTCCACATCTTAAGATCGTGTATCCATATACTTTAGTCATTGGATTGCTGGTATTATGGAGATTTAGATTTAGCATGGGAAGTTCGTTGCTACCCTTTTTTTGAGCTTGAGGGATGCTAAGATCTTGTCGGTATTGTGCCATTATTTTCGTGGCCGATTTCTAGCTTATAACCATCAATAACTCCATGTCCCCCCCTCATTGGAATTACACTATGCTATGGGTTTAGTTTACTACAAATCCAACCCCCACTCACCTTCGGATATTATTTTTTGATAAAAGATGAAAGATGAAAAAGTTTTTAGAATATTGTTTTTTGATATTATTATTATTTTAGATTTGAAAAAAATTGTATTATTTGTTAAATTTTGTATGAAAATTTAAGAAATTATAATGATGAGACTGAAATGAATTGAGATAATCTTAACTCATCTTCAAATTCAAATGAGGGTCAAGTGTTTGGTTGAAAGACCAATCATATAATTACAAATTATTTTCATAATTTTTTTAAAAATTAAAATCAATTATGTAAAACTTGAAACTAAACTAAGAACTTTTTTAGTAGTTTTAATGAAATGACAATATTACATTAGTTAATTGTAAAATAAATTTATAAAATAGTTGTAAAAATATTATTATTCTCTAAGTAAAACAAGATGGTATTCTTATTATTTTTTTTTTGCAAAATAAAAATATATCTAGTAATTTATAATTAATGAAAGGTGATAATCATATTCATACAAATACAAATTAATCGCATCATTGGGGTGCGGTACCTATACAGTGAACAGAGTGAGAATAACTCCAGATGGTAATTGACTCATTAATTATACGTCTTATAGTTTATTCTATGAGATTAATACATCATAACAGGAGATTTGTAAACGTAGCATATCCAAGCTTATAGTTATTGTATTTTATATACTTCTGAAGACTATAATAATTCGATTCCATTGCAGTCTTTTGAAGTAAGGTGCCATTTGTGCAGCCAAACTCGTTGCTTTGCGTCGGGTGGGTCCATTCCTTGTGGCTTGCCGGGTTACGTTACTGGTGTGTATCTTGTCCGTAAGGAAGGGGGACTTCTTGCCTTTTAAGTTTTCTCCTTGTTATTCAGCAATTTGAGCCTTTGACACAATGTAATCCTATCCATTTCATCCATCTGTCTCTCTCTCACACACACACAGACATTATGTTGATACATATATATATATGACTTTAATAAATAAAAATATTATAATTAGTGGTATGCCCCGTAGGGCCGCAATAAATACAGAGTGACTCGCTAACATGATCCTTTTAATAATGAGCAATATTAAAAACATTTCTCAAATGATAAGGGTTTATATAAATCCATAAGTAATGTATAGATTTTTTTTTTAAATGATATATTTTTTTTCTTTTGCTCTCATATATTAATGAGATTGTATATGCAATCCTTTACTCATACTACAAATAAAAATTATCTTAAATAATAGTTAGAGTGAATTGTTTTAGACAGTTAAATCTTTTAAATATTATAAAATTGTTATGAATTAATTAGGAGTCGGCAGCCGCCCCTGTCCCACCACTAAAATTATGTGAATGACTCCATCACTATTATTTTAAATTCTGCATAGTGACTTGTATAGTAACTTGCATAGTAATTTTAAAGCCTATAAATATGGGTTTCAGTTGTTATGAAATTCATAAGAAAATATAGAGAGAGAAATAAAATTTCAGTTTTTAAGAGTTTCTTTTATATTTCTCTTATAATAGTAGTAGTTTTCTTTTTAGTTTTATAACACGTTAGCAGCACGAGATTCTACCGATACTGAAGCTAGTGGTCTTCTACTTCAAGTAAGTTTTTCAATATATTATTTGCAGTTCTTGAGATAAATATTAAAGGTAATATTACTGAATATTACTTGATAAAATTTTCTTTTTATTCTCATGATAATGTGAATATATTTCTTAAATTCACAGATTTATTTTTGTAATATAATGTCAAATATTGAGATTTATTGCTATTAACATTTCTGAAAAATGTTATTTATCCAGGATCCTTGATGAGATCTATTTGGATATGATGATGAACTTGAAAGATACAATCATAGAAGAAAATCATGTGTCCCTAAAGGACCGTGCTGTGTATCTCATGATGAAAAATCATCTTACTGTGTGAAATGAATTATAAGAGTGATATAAGCACCAGAAGATGTAATCCTCTCAAAAGATCATTATGATTTATTGCACCTGAAATTACAAGATTTTAAGAGTGGTATTGAATATTCTGCACTCTTTAAAATCAGTTCAATATTAAAATTATGCAGTGAAAATGTCACTGATGATGATATATAAAAGAAGACATTATTTTTCATACCTTGAATGTGCTCCTGCAGTAGCAATATCGAGAGTGAAAGTTCAACAAATATTCTGAATGTTTGTTTTGTTTTCTAGTGATTGAGCTAAATAATGATTTTTTGTTACACCAGTTACGTCCTATTAATAATATCGAATTTACACAATTCTCAGAAGTGAACGGTGCATCCTTTCAAAGGAATTAAGGGCGTAGACGTGGTAGAAAAACTATAGAAGTGTTGGTACTAAAAGCGACAACACTAAAGATGATAAAAATATATCGTATCACCAGAAGTGATCCAACTCAGAGAAGGATAAAGGCCCTCAGAATAATTTTTCATAAAAAGATGAAAATGTTTGTCATAGATATAATATGACTAAACAGTAGTCACGTACCTGTTGTACGGCCAAGCACTTAATTTACTTATATTAAATTTTTATATATAAGTTTATTAATATTTCATCATGTTTTGAAATAATGAAATATCGGTGCCCGTAGCACGACAACAAATTACTTGGGATAATAAAACCCTGTTTAAATTTGATCCTCTTACAAATAAATGTGAACTAGAAGTTCAGAAGATTATCTATCTGCAAAGTGTTGCAAATCAATTACATGATGTATTTACTGACACTAAAGGTATTGTAAAATCATATATTACTACTGTTAATGCTTAAGCAAGAATTGAAGTCCCTGAAAGACGAGTTGTTAAAATAGCAATAAATGAGTCTAAAATACACCTGAAGCGTTGAAGACCTATTGGTGCACAAGAAAAATAAAAATCGGTGCTCATGAAGAGACCGTATTTTCTGTATAAAATATAATCCTCCTGAAGAGGAAACCTTCTGAAGAGGTAACTCCTGAAGAGTGTAACTTCTGAAGAGGTAACTCTTGAAGAGTATAACTCCTGAAGAGTATAAACCTCCTGAAGAGGAACCTCCTGTAGAGGTGTTTCATGAAATATTTTTCTCCTGGAGAGGAACAATGAGATCTCAATACATTTCATGAGTACTGGAAAATTTATGGATAGAAATAAAACCGTTGTTGACAACATATATGATAACACTTGATATTACCAGAAGTAATGAAAAAAGTGAACCAAAAATCGTCGAAGAATGTCGACGTAGAAATAATTGGCCAAAATGAAAAGCAGTTATTAAAACTGAATTAAGCTCGCTAGTGAAGCGAGATGCATTTGGACCTATTGTCCAAACACCAAAAGGTGTAATATTTGTCAAATATAAATGAGTATTTATACGAAAGCATAATGCGAAATGAAATTGTGCGGTATAATTTGTCGCACAAAGTTTCCTGTAGAAACCCGAGAGCAATTATGAGGAAACATATTTCCTTGGTATGAATGTAATCACATTCATATTTTTAATTGATTTGATTATTACAAAAGGATTAGATATGCAGTTAATAAATGTGGTCACTGCATATTTATAAGGATCATTAAATTATTACATATATAAAGATTTACGATACTTGAAGCATCTAATCTAAGTACATTTAGGAGTATGTACTTTATAAGTTTTAAAGATCTTTATACGGGTTAAAGCAATCCAGACGCATGTGGTATAATTGAATCAACAAGTATCTATTGAAAGAAGGATTTAAGAATAATCCTATATGTCCATGTGTTTTATCAAAATTCAGATTTGTCATTATTGCAGTTTACGTTGATGATTTACCTTATTAGAACTCTTGAAAAGATTACAAGGGTTGCTATAAATTCAAGGAATGCATTTGAAAATGAAAGATCTTATTATTCAATTCATAAATGAGTTACAAGAATTTGAGACTTCTAGCCTCATCTCTCAAATGGATTTACTTTTCATAAAACAACATACCATCTTTATCTAAAGGATTAGGCAATCGAAATGAAGAGGCAAGTAAGGATTTTAAATCTTTATTTTCTTGCTTTAAGTCTGCAATTTTTCTATCAGACTCTTGAACGAGTCGTTGAAGTACGGAAACATTTTTGTTAAGCTCCTCAATCTCACGATTTTTGGATTGTAATCGGTTGGAAATCCAACAATAGAGGAGGAGTATCGGGTGCCGAGAGTCACCAGCTCATAAACGGCTTCACGATCTGACTTATTAGCTAGATCATTTGCTTGCTGCAACATGGCACCTGCGGAAGATGCAGGATCAACTTGTAATTGAGGTGAATGATACCTCATATGTTGATCGTGAGAAATAGTAAAAGGAAATTAATGAGCCATTGAAAATTTGTAAAATAAGAATATAAATACAGATGAATTATAGATATGAGAAGAAGATTTGATGCGTACTAAATGAAACTAAAGACGGTTCTTATAGAAATGGAAATAAAAACAAGACAAACCATCATCTCTTCAAATATCACTTTACAAGATATGCTGAATGCATAATTTTAAAAGCCAGCAAGATTCATTACAGCTATCCCTATTTTCTTGTAAACGTTGAACTTCTGCCGTTAGCTGCTGTTGTTGACTTTGTATCTGTGCTCTTTCTCGTTCCAGCTCTTCTACTCGTGTTTTCAGGTCACGAGAATACCAGTCTACAAGTTTCTTCAGCTCCTTGTTTTCTTATTTTAAATCTTTATTTTTTTCTATCTTTAGTTGCAAGTGTTTAATGCAACTCAGGTATTTGATTTTTAAGATGATCAACCTCACTCGTTCTCGCTAATAGCCTATGAGACGTAGTTGTAAGAGAGGCAGGATATTGAGCACTAAGGGTTCTTGATGCTGCAACAATTTCAGAATCAGATTTACTAGATAGATATATCTCTGCTCCTATCATGGTGTTTACAGCCTCAGGAGAAAATATAAGTGGTTGAGGTATAAAAGGTTCGTGGTTTAAATCTGGGACATTAGAATTTCTATCAGACATAATATCGTTCTGGATGAACAACAACTGAATCTATGAGGAATGCGAGATCTTTTTGCTGGAGTAAATCAATGGTAAAATTTGTTATATTTAAACAACAACCCGAAGCCTTCAAATCTCTTCAAGATCTCGTTTGTTCACAATGTCAAGCGGATTTGATTTTCTGCCGAACCGATAATATTAAACCTTAAAACTTTTACAGCTTTTATCATACATAGATGGTTTCCAATGTTATTTCCGCCGTATATAAACAAGTTCTCCCTAATAACGCCGAATGAGGGAGAGAAAATTTTAGATGAAAATATTATCATACTCTCTCTAATGCATTATTTAGTTGGAGATTGTGTTTGAATTCTTAACTTGTTATATATACCGAAATCATATTTGCTTATTACTTGAAATACTAACGCATATTATCAAGGGGAGTTTAAGTATTACTGTAGGTATCAGATTTCTATTAAGTTTGTCAACCAGATATTATTTTTCATTTTCAAATCACTCAGAGATTATTGCAATTCATGAAACAAGTCGAGAGTATATTTGGCTGAGATCGATGACTCAACATATTCAAGAAAAGTGTGGTATTTTGATAGCTCAACAATTTTATACAAAGATAATGCTGCTTGTATTACTCAAATCAAAGGAGTATATATCAAATATACGATCAAGTAATAATTTGGCAGATTTATTCACGAAGGCATCACCAACTGTTATATTCAAGAAAATTGTGCAGAATATTAAAATGTGAACACTCAAAAACTATCGTCATGCACTTTCCAGGAAGAGTAAAAGTCCTGAAGACTTGTGCTGATTGTACTCTTTTTCCTTCGTTAAGGTTTTATCCTACTGGGTTTTCCTTTGCAAGGTTTTAATGAGACAATCTTAAAACACTTGTGGATACATAAGAAGACTGTACTCTTTTTCTTTCGCCATTGGTTTTTCTTCCCACTGAGTTTTTACTTGGCAAGGTTTTAACGAGGCAGATTCTTTATGGGTGGTCATTCAAGAGGGAGTGTTATGAATTAATTAGGAGTCGGTAGCCGCCCCTGTCCTACCACTAAAATTATGTGAATGACCCCACTACTATTATTTTAAATTCTGCATAGTGACTTGTATAGTAACTTGCATAATAATTTCAAAACCTATAAATATGGGTTTCAGTTTTTATGAAATTCATAAGAAAATATAGAGAGAGAAAGAAAGTTTCAGTTTTTAAGAATTTTTTTTATATTTCTTTTATAATAATAGTAGTTTTCTTTTTAATTTTATAACAAAAATCTATTTGTTGCTCACTTTAGTTTTTTAAGAAGTCAAAATATCGTTTATCTAAGTTTGTTTGTAATTGAAGGGGACATAAAGTGCCAAATTAAAGCCCAATAGAAAGGGCGATGAGAGACAAATGTGCAAAGTAAAGAAAAGAGACAAAAGAGGTTATCACTTATCAGGATAGCGAAAGAGGAATCTAACGGATATTTGAAACTTGCAACCTTTCATTAACGTATTTTGTTTTTAGAGATAAGATAAGAGAAAAATTAAAAAAATTAAATTTAAAATATTTTTATGAAATTGTTTTTAAATATTAATTTTATTTTAAAATTTTAAAAAATTAAATTTTTTATTATATTTTATATAAAAAAAATTAGAATTTTTTATTTAATCTCCCAAAGCAAATCAGGCTGGAAAAAAGTTCAAGTTGATTCCTACAGTTCTCTCTGAAAGCGACTCCCAACTCTTCTTACCTTGTTTGATTCTCTCTCTCTCTTTTTTTTTTTTTTTCTTAAGTTTGTTTGAAATTGATTCATACATTCAGCTGATGCCCGTAGATTTATCAAAATTGGCCAAATATATTTATGAAGAAGTCAAAAGTTGGTGCACATAAGTTTTTAATTTTGATAACAACAAATATTATTTCTCTATTTTAATTTTTATTGTTTCATTCACCTTAAAACATAACATACCAGATGAAAAATAATTAAACTATATTCTTCCAACAGATAAAATCAGGTAATTATAAGGCGTTTGTCGGGGAAAGTGGGAATTTGTGTGGTAGAAAAAGCAAAAAAATTGAATTCTTGGGGGCTTAAGTGCAATAGAACACATCTAACATCATAAGATAAATATCAGTAAATGAGGACAGCTGAATCAGTAGGCAGATTCAATGTAATCAAAGATTCGGCGCCAATCTATCCCTTGAAAGCAAATGGATGCGTTGGATTTATCTTATCTTATTTTCTTTTCTTTTCTTTTATAAATTTTTTAAATTTTGAAATAATAATAATATTCAAAAATAATATTTTATTTAATTTTAAAATTATTTCATTTCATTCCGCAGTCCAAACTGATAAGCGAGAGAGTTTTCATCATCTTTCTAGAAAAGGATTTTACATTAAAAAAAAAAAAAAATTCAGATTCAGAAGATATAAATAAGATTGCATGGGTCGGCTCTCTTGTTGATCTAACATGGCAGCCCTTAAAATCACCAAAAAGCACCACAAACACCTTAATAACCCTTTCCCGTCGACACCAACAGGCCTACCTTTCATCCGAGGAACTCTGTTTTTCAATTCCCAAAGAGTGCCTTCACGCCAAATCTTCTCGATCGGGGAGGCCTTCCAGATTCTTTGGAGCTCCAACCATGGTGGTTATATCTCAATCTATCATCAATCAAATCCTTCTAGATCCATATGGTCTACCATACCGGGCCAAGCCTTTGTGTCTGCTGCATTGGCCGAAACAGAGGTGGAGGAAAGCAGGGGATCTTTTGTTGTCAAAGATGGAGATGTTCATTTGGTTTGTAATGATCAAACCATAGAGGACATAAGAGTAATCGATAAGTTTGATCGTTCTTTAGAGGGTAAATATCAAGATTCTCCATCTGGGTATCTGGGACTTGAGCAGAAAAAAGGTATGAATGGCACCGAATTCCCTATTTTGCTAATATCTGGTTGTATTTTCAGCATTAAGAAAAATAAAAGGCAGTTTCGTAAAGACGGAGCTGCTGCAGAAATACAATTCGAGGACAAGGAACCTTCAACTTCTGCGAGGTATTGGGTTTTGTTTGAGCAGAAGAACAGTAATCAGATTGGTTTCCAAGTGATGCTCGGGCAATCAAACTTTAAGCTATACCCAAAAGCCTCCTCAACACCTTCAGGAATATACCGGAGGTTTAGGCGGAGGCTGAGGCTGATAAAGAAACGGATGCTTGGTTTCTGTTGGTACATTTCAAGGCCGAGAGGGCATGACACAGTTTACTCAACAGAGGAGGAAATAGAAGAGTTAAGAGTTTCAGAATCCGCGCAGTTCAACAAGGTATGCTTGACCTATTCAAGTGAAGCAAATGAAAGATTCTATGGTTTTGGGGAGCAGTTCTCACACGTAAATTTCAAAGGGAAACGGGTACCCATTTTCGTTCAAGAACAAGGCATCGGAAGAGGGGATCAACCAATTACTTTTGCAGCTAACTTGGTTAGCTATAGGTAGATGAAAATATATATATATATATATATATCTCTTTCATCATCTTAAAGCTTGACCTGTATAGCACTTGTAAAATTGAAACAGATTTTCCTTATTGCAGGGCTGGTGGTGATTATAGTACAACTTATGCTCCTTCTCCATTCTATATGACATCCAAAATGAGGTCTCTTTACCTTGACGGATATGATTATTCGGTGTTCGATCTAACGAGGCATGATAGAGTTCAAATTCAGGTATGGTGGATCTTACAGCCATAATGAAAACTTTAGATTTGTATATTTGTTTGAGTTAAAGTGATTCAGATACTCTTTTCTATTGACAAGGAATTCGGATATCAATTGTAAGCGGAAACTGAACCTTTTGGTTTGGAAGAAGCAATGCTTGTTATTAAGGAAGACGCATACTTGCATTAAGCCATACTAAAAACCATATTGCACTTGTATATTGGTTCACTACCAAATCAATGAATAAAAAGATGGCCTTAAAATGCACGACTGTAATGTTTTCCAGGCGGTAAATTAGAAGAGTTGACAAGGAACTGGATTGTTTTCTTAATACATAATGGGCTCATTCAAGATCTTAAACCTGCAGTTTCCCATTTTCTGTGTGCTGGAAATTGCAGATACACGGGTCTACCGTTCAAGGACGGATATTGCATGGGAATTCTCCTTCTGAGCTCATTGAACATTTTACCGAAACCATTGGGAGACCTCCCGAGCTTCCTGAGTGGATAATATCTGGTGCTGTGGTTGGAATACAAGGTGGCACAGAAACTGTTTGCCATGCATGGAATGAGCTAAGGACCTACGAAGTTCCCATTTCAGCATTTTGGCTGCAGGTAATGCAGCCTTATGCGGGTCTCTTAACATGCTTAAACCACTTGAAACTGTTAAGGACCTTTTCTTTTTTCTTTTTTTTTTAATTTCATTTCAACAACTACTCAGAAAATCTCAACATCAGTAAGGAGATAGGACTTTTGAAACATCTAAATTGGGCTTTCACCACTGAAGATTTTCAGTATTTGAACAGATTGTATAAAACAATTTATGGGTATATTTGCGAGTATCCATTTGAATCGACTTATACGATGTAGCAATCTGTGTAATAGGATTGGGTGGGGCAGAGGGAGACATTAATTGGATCACAACTCTGGTGGAATTGGGAAGTGGATACGAAAAGGTACTGGGGATGGCAACAACTAGTTCAAGACCTAAGTGCTCGGCATATCAAAGTGATGACATACTGCAATCCTTGTCTAGCTCCGGTGAAGCCCTTTCTCCCTTATGCTATTCATAATAAATCCTACTGTAATTCCAGCAATTAGTTGTAGTGCACTTCATCACTGTATGCAGGGTCATGCCATTAGAAACATGAAAATCCAAATTGATTGTTGATATCATTAATCACATTTCTATCCTAGAAGTTAATGATGGCAATACCCCTTGTACAGAAAAATGCTGTGCTGCAATTGGTGCTAGATTGAGAGTTTTCCACTTTATCTGACAGGTTCATGAGAAGCTAAACAGAAGGAGAAACCTTTTTGAGGAGGCAAAGAGCTTGGACATCTTGGTAAAAGATAAGCATGGACAGCCATACATGGTTCCAAATACAGCTTTTGATGTTGGGATGTTGGATTTGACGCACCCAAATACTGCTAGTTGGTTCAAACAAATTTTACAAGAAATGGTGGATGATGGAGTCCGAGGATGGATGGCTGATTTTGGTGAAGGCCTGCCTATGGATGCCACCCTCTATTCAGGTCTTAAATCTGAAATTATATTTGAAAAAACTCAATATAAGGCCAGGGTAATTTTTTTCTAATTAATGGGTTCTTGTGATTCCAAGTGATATAACAAATTAATGAAGTAAATTCATTTTCTCAAGAACCCCATAGCCCACCTATTCCCATGTAAAGAGATCTAAGAGGTCAATGCCAAGTAGCAAGCTTCTACTTGCTGGCTCCTGCTTTTAGCTACTTACAACATAGAATGATTATGTTCTTCATCCTAGGTCTTCATAGCTGATTTTTGTTTTTCTCTGAGAAGTAATGCAATTTTACTGCACAGAGGAGCACAACCCTGGTACACAGGAAGTATATAGTACTAGTAGGATACACCCAACTAGGAGAACAGAAAAAATAGCCAAATTATTTCAAATCTAAAAACTTAAAAAGGTGGAGAATTAAGAACTGTTGTGAGCAGCTATCCAAACATAGAGAGTGCTAAATATTGTGCCTTTAACTCTGTCAGGGTCCTCTCTTGGTCTTCAAAAGTCTGGCCATTGCATTCTTGCCAAAATGAAACACATTAAGCACAGCTGATTTTGGCATCTTGTAATTAGAGAAAAGAAAGATATCTGCTACTTTCAAGACCAAAAGCTGAAACCACAATATAGTGATCCTTTGGTATTTTTCCTTTTCTAATTTTTTTTTTTTTTGGTGGGAGGAGTTTTTTTTCTAATGTTTTTTTATGCATCACTTGACAATGACAGTTTTCAGGCATTTAATAGAATTGCTAGGGAAACACTTCCGCAACTGATTTTTCCACAAAAAAGGGGATGTATAAGGTATTTAACTTTCCAAACGCTAGTCTGTCATGTTTTTCTCATAGCTTTTGATAAGGGTTCAAAACTTCAAATGCTAATTTTTCCCATCACACTTCCATACCCTGTACATTTCGCTACATACACTTGACGAACTAGTAAACTACATCTACATGATATAATGTTATCATGCAAGAATTACAAGTCATGAAGGCAATCCAAATCAGTGGGCTTTCAACAAAGTGCCCATGACCTCAACACTTCCAACTTAAATGGTTCTGAGGCTGTCAGCATCCCAAGTTCCAACCCCAAAAGAATGAAAAAGAGAATTATCACTTTTTTGGAACAATAAGAATATATATCGTGTCCCAATCCACAGGGAGGGTTAGCATATAGGTAAATTGGTGTGCAATGGTTTTTAAGTGGTAATAACCAATATCCTTGGTTTATTTTTTCCTTGCATGATTATTCTTGATGAATTCAAATATACTGATAATTTATTAGACTAACCATTCCAGGCGAAGATGCTATTTCGGCGCATAATAGGTACCCTGAGCTATGGGCCCAAATAAACAGAGAGTTTGTGGAAGAATGGGAAAGGAACCGTGTGGGTAAAGTGAAAGAAGACCCAAAAGAAGCCCTAGTTTTCTTCGTGAGAGCAGGTTTCAGAAATAGTCCCAAATGGGGGATGCTATTTTGGGAAGGAGACCAAATGGTAAGTTGGCAGGCTAATGATGGGATAAAGAGTGCAGTTACTGGTCTATTGAGCAGTGGACTTTCAGGGTATGCTCTTAACCACAGTGATATTGGAGGCTACTGTGCAGTAAACTTACCGTTTATCAGGTATAGAAGAAGTGAAGAGTTGCTTTTACGTTGGATGGAACTAAATGCTTTCACCACTGTTTTCCGGACCCATGAAGTAAGTTCAAAACCCTAACACATTATTACACAACATATGTGAATTTTGTCTTTTTATCCTAATCATTATATAAAGCGTAAAAATGAAAAATGGAATTAAAAAACAATGAAGGCTTTTACACGAGGTTGAAATTCAAATCTCAGGCTTGTGCATACAAAAAAGCACATTCCCAAAGTTAATCTTTTTAAGAATGTTAAAATTGCAAATAGTCTATATTTTAGTTCTTTCTCCAATCCCTTTTTTTTTTTTTTTGTAATTTTTCCTTTCTGAACATTAGGACTTGTTTATACCTATGAAACTCAGCTTTAACATGTCGTAGGAGCTAATATTAAAAAATGTTACTCTGCTCAAGTGTACGTTTTCAGTTAAAGCCCTTCTATATATTGTTGTTGGTAGTTTTAAACCAACATCTTTGATTCTTTCACCCGAAGACCATAAGAGGTAGAATCTCATGAATAATTGCCATCTGCTTTATTTTTCTGAGCAGGGTAACAAGCCATCCTGCAATAGTCAATTCTACTCAAACCACCATACCTTATCACAATTTGCTCGTTTCGCTCAAGTATACAGAGCATGGAAGTTTTACAGAATTCAACTTGTAAAGGTATTACCAGAACTCAATAGATACTAATTTCTTTTCCAATTGGGGGAGTAAATTTAGATAAACATCCCCAGGGGTTAATTTTTTTTTTTTTTTTTTGATAACAGGAAGCTGCTAAAAAAGGTCTGCCAGTTTGCCGCCACCTATTTCTCCACTACCCAGAAGATGATCGTGTTCATAGCTTGATTTACCAACAATTCTTGGTCGGTACCGAGATCCTAGTGGTGCCTGTCCTAGACAAAGGCAAGAAGAACGTTAAGGTCTATTTTCCAGTGGGAGAGCGTTGTGATTGGCAACATATCTGGACCGGAAAACTATTTAGAGAACAAGGTTGTGAAGCTTCTGTAGAAGCTCCAATCGGTTATCCTGCTGTATTCGTAAAGACTGGCTCCACCATTGGAGAGACCTTCATTAAAAATCTGAGAGATTTTAACATTCTTTAACCAAAAATTTCTCAAAGAAGGGGAAGGTGTAATCACTCATAATTGGCTCTTCTTCCAATTTCAAGCATTCTCAGTTTGTTGACATTGGAAAATAACATATATTTTACGTACCTTAAGTTTATTGAAATGTTGGTGGAAGGTACCTTCGACCAATTGTGATTTGGCTTCCTAGTTGGGAAGCCAACTAGGCTTACTTCCGATCTATATAGAAAGGGTGATTTCCAACATTTCATATTCCAACTGCATCGGACGGATCTTCCCGTTAGCCGGGGATCTAATGTGTCCATAGACCCAAGTATCAAAGCATAATTCCTTGATCATATAAACTTCATCACACAATCTTCGTGCTTCAGAAACTCAATCCAGCCTGCTCCCTCATGTTGGACATATTGCTGTGTACTAATCATAGTTTCAAGTTTCAACCACAGAATTTAACATGGTTAAAATTTGTTTCAGCACAATTATGATTCTGGCAAGAAAAAAGAAATATACTGGAGCACAGAAACAAAAACAAGAAAAAAAAAAAGAAGATGAAAGGTGGCGTATTTCTGAGCTGTTGGGAATCACAGCAGGAGACTTCGGAAAATTTTAGATAAAATGCAAAAATTTAAAAAAAAAAAAAAAGTATTCCGAGGGGATTTAGGAAAGGAACTTACATGATAAGTGTTGCGTGCTTTGCGATCCACTCACAAGGAAGCGCTTATTGAAATTTGGACGAGTTTGATCATTAATGGCATTTGTTTGCTATTTTCAGGTCTTCAATATTATCGATTTCACACCCTTCTTCCAACTCCCAAAAATACCAACGTGAACCAAAACCCTTTACTTTTTACTTGGTTTTGGTATGCTCTCACTCTTTCTCCGCCAGAGGATTCGGATATTTTAATGGAATATCCCATTTCTAATGCTGATCTAATCCCATATATATTAATAATACCACTGCCTAGTGTATAATCATACCACAGCCCTATAAAAGGATCCTTCTAAGTTTTTGATCAATTGCTCAAATTTGATTATCTCAGCATCTAATATTTGTGCTATGGATTTTTTTTTTTAAATGTAATTATCTGTTGGATAAAATTGTCGAATATAATAAACTACTGAATTAGACACATAAGTCGGTCTTGTTTGCTCTCTAGCTAAATCCAACTTGGAAAAAGAAAACGTACAAATAGTACAACATTCGAATAAAAACCATACCATGTGTACAACAGTATGTTTACACTCAAGCCAAAAATTCCCATCCATCTACCTGTCTATATTTCCCTCCCACAACCAAAAGAATAGCAATTCTCCCGAATTCTGGCCCAAAGATGAAGAAAAACTGAATGCCTTCGTAAATGGTGTCGATCACAATTAGAAGCTGCACCACAATCCCTTTGCGTTACCACTTAACACAGTAAACGAGTTTCCATCCTTTTCTCCATTTTATCGCATGCTGTATTGACGCTTGTACACAACAAGACAGCTTCAAATATCCAGCTGGTCAAGGTTAATCATGCTTGCAGATTTCTGTATTAGTTCCTTCCGGACATCCACCTATGACAAAAGTAGAACAATTAACTTCCACAAGATAGAACTGAATCAGTGGAGTGGAGAAAATTAACAACATTTAAGCTAGCGGGCGATACAAAATCGTAAGTTGTGCCATTTAATCAAAACATATCTGCTTATAATTAGTGCGCAAGTCGATACAAGTCAATTAATTCATATTTTGTATTTCAGAGACAAAACTGACAGACACGAAGGGCTGCAAGCATCTCCAAAATTACAGAAGGTCAAAACACCATCTTAATTTACACTCTTTTTAAATGAGTAAAATGCAAAAAGTTGGCCATTTAACTGAGAGCTTCACAAGCCATAAACAGCTAAACATCTTCAGTTTATCATAAAAAACTAAAACATACCCATATGCGAGATCTACTTACCCGGGCACCCATAAGGGAGGAAAATACAAAATTTGCCTCAGCGGCATCTTCAACCACTAACTGCTTTAGCAGCCTTTGCTCTGGATCCATTGTTGTATTCCATAATTGTACAGGCATCATCTCTCCCAGTCCTGCATTACAATAATATTCTTAAGGTTTTTTTTGCCCTCCCATGACCTGGCCTTTGCTGCGAGGCAGATTTAACTGTTTTTTAATGTTCCTATACATCATGCCTTCTTCTACATTTTTCCTCCTATGGAAAATCCTCAAAACTTGCAACCTCAAAATAGATAAAATAGACATGCTATATTACTTTGACATTGCAGAAAACGGGGCTCCCTTACACTACCTTCCCCATTTTCAGAGGGAGTGGAGCACAACAAAAAAGATACACTTCAATAACATCGCAATCAAGATATAATAGGTACCCAACATCACTTAAAAATTCATTTTCCAGACTTCCAATCATGAAAACGAGGCATGAATTGCATCTCTCTCTCTCTCTCTCTCTCTCTCTCTCAAAATTAAACTCTACAGTTGTATAAGAAAAATAGCTAACTCGAAGCGCAACATGAGGTCAAACTTGAGCATATACCAAGTTGGAAGGTAATAACTAATGGCGGATCCTAAACGCTAACAATCAGAGGGAAAGACTTCCCTCTAATGCAATCACCATACAAAAATGGACTTCAATTACCTTTGAACCTCTGAATGTTGTATGATGCATTTGGAGGGAAAGACTTCTGAAGCCTTTTCAGTTCAGAATCCTCATAGCAGTAGTATGCTTGCTTCCCCCTTTCAACCTGCTCATTTCAGAAAAAAGGCAACGGAAACTTATCTTGATTATTCAAAATAGATGCGCCCTGGTTCCAGCATAGTGGAAGGCAAAGTTGCAAACCTTGTAAAGGGGTGGAACACCAACATATATGCAACCTTCATCAAATAAGGCTCTCTGCATGCAAGAACTACTCATCAAGTTCATATTAAGATTGAATTATTGAGCAGTTGGAGGTGATGTTTCTTCTTTTCTTTTCCTTTCTTACAACAAAAAAGAAAATGCAGACAATCGTCACATTTCATACCTGATATCTGAAGAAAAATGTCAACAGCAATGTTCGGATGTGCGCACCATCTACATCAGCATCTGTTAAGATTATAATCTTATGATATCGAAGAGCCTCCTTTTTGAAGTCCTCCCCCTGAAACGAAAAAAATAAAAACAAATTACAGGATGCCTGGCTGATCAGTTCATAAATTTTTGTAACATCATGTTCAGTTCATCCCCAAAAGAGAAGTTGTTCCATTTGATTTACCAGATCTGGGCGTGGGTATGAGGACAAAGTAACAAAGTGAGAAGAATATTGAGGCCTGACAAGATTCTCTTCAGAGTTAGAAGAGATTTGGAGAATGAAAGACATTAAAATCTCATTCTCTTTATATTTCTCTTCATTTTCTGTTTATAATGAAAAGATGAAAAAAATATTTTCTATATTTTATTCTGGTGATTTATTTATTTTTTTGTTGTTGTGAAATGTGAAGTAAATGAAGTATTGAGGCAAAGAAAGACGGAAAAAATAATAATAATACTGAATTGTAACCTTTACTCCAAGTCCAAGAGCAAGAATGAGATTTTGAATCTCTTCGTTTTTGTACATTGCTGCCTCATCCTTTCTTTCAATGTTCAGAATCTTACCCCTCAAAGGAAGAATAGCCTGCACCAATAATTATTTGTGATATTATTGGAAGAAAATATGCTGAAAAAACCTAGAAATAGATCAAAGTGCAGTCCAATACTCCATCCTCCACAGGGCGTGAGGGCCAGGGGTGATGGTAATGAGAGAACTATGTGAAGAAAGAAGTGAAAGGTTTCGTGATCTAGTAGGTGGTGGAGAAGGCAACAGTTGTAGAGCAGCTGTAATGGTAGGAATAATCTGTGATAAATGATTTCTTTCAAGAAGACTAATGTTTGCTTCCATTACTAGCGTTGTCTTTCAGCACCTTCAATCTTTAGGAACTTTTCTCATCATTTTTACTTTTGTAATGGAGAATGCCAAAATTATACAAATCTTAATTGTGAACGTCTTCTTAATTTCTTTCTGAGGAAAAGAATATGAACTTTCTAAGTGATTGTCATTAACAAGCTTAAAGCCTTGAAGAATAGCTCCTAGATTGAATGATATGAAGATTGCCAAACTAGCAACTAGGAGTAGCTAAACCTGACCTGAAAGCGCCTATCACGACCTTGCTTTGCACTTCCGCCAGCTGAATCTCCTTCAACTATAAAGATCTCTGCAGAGGTACAATAACTAAGATTGAATATTTTTATAAGGAGTAGATTGAGTTTTAAATGCTAAAACTACACAACCTTTTCCTAGCAAGTTCACCCTCTCAGAAGAAACTAAAAGCAGGAAAAAATAAAGACTCATGCAAGTACCAAAGCAGATATTCCAACAAAAACAAGCAGTTTTTCTAGATAGAAAAATCAAGAAAAAGATGACATGTTCAAACAATTCTGCAGAAGCAAAGATGTGATTCACATGCAAGTCAACATCAAGTTAAATCATTAAAAACAAATTGAGAGCTAAGGAAAAGAAAACCCAAAGAACTGGAGAAGAGAGAAATGATGAAACATTATTGAATTCAATATCAGAATATTCGGAATAACCATAGACATTATGTTGATGAGATTAAAAAGATATAGCTCTTTGAACAGATGTCAGTCACTCAACCTCAATATTTCCATTTTTTTATAATAAGAAATATGATCACGCTGACATTCATTACTCGATTTTTTGATAAGGTAAGACCTGTTAAAATAGAGTAAGAAAGACTAGTTGAAATGGAAAATTACAATTAAAAAGCCCTTAACAACAATCTCATAATCATTAATATCAAATTGATTCCAAGGAAAAAAAACATACCTGATTCTTCAGGATTAGTGGATGAGCAATCGGCTAGCTTTCCAGGAAGAGATGACGATCGTAATACACTCTTTTGTCTCACCAATTCCCTTGCCCTCTTTGCCGCCAGAGCTGCCTACAAAAGAAAACAATAGATACAAGTCTTGATTGTCAAGATATGTCAATTGTGAACTTATTGAGTAACAGAACATTGTGGTTAGTAAAATTGCAACCAAATCAAAGTAATGTTTTGACTTGCAAAAGGGGCACCTTTAGAGCATTTAGAGACTTGGAAAGTATCGAATCAAGTATATCTGGATGTAACTCTAAGTATTCAGTAAGAAACTCTTGAACAGATTGATCGACCACTTTTCGCACCTCTGGATTTCCCAACCTTGTCTTTTGGAAACACACAGAACAACCAGTGTAGTAAGACAACAGTAACCATGGGAAAATAAAGGAATGATACAAACATCAAGGTGTCCAAAACAACAATATGAGCCATCAGTACTCAATTTAGATAATTATAAGATGGCTACCTTTGTTTGTCCTTCAAACTCTGGATTTGGAACCTTGACTGAGACCACACACGTTAAACCCTCCCTTACATGTTCACCGCTTAAAGTAATATCCTTCTCCTGGAAGGAAACAGACAATGTTTCAGTACGGAGACTTTTAGCTAGTTTCAACATAGCATCTACTCGTGTTTATATGAATCGCTCACTTGAGCAATGACATCAAAATCTTATATTTGCAATATACTGAAATTTGTCTAAGGGACAAGCCTTTCCTAGATGATACTAGCAAATGATACTAGCAGAATAGCTTTTCAGTAGGTCACTTCAACTTATTGAATCAATTGAATAAACCAGCATAGAATTGAGCCTATGATCCCAGTGGCGGAGCCAGAAATTTATGTTAGGGGGAGCCAGATAAAATTAAAATAAAATATAAAAAATATTTTTTATTTTATTTGTATATAATTTTTTATGCGGTACAAAAAAATTTGATAGTAAGATTTACAATAAAAATAAAAAATATTTAATAAAACTTATGTATTAAAAAATAATATAACATGATAAGAACATGTCATCATAATAAAAATATATTAGAAATTATCCAACTTCTTTTTTATTTTTATTTTTATCTATAATAAAAATATGTCATCATGTTATTATATCATTTTATTTTATAGGAGATGTATTTTATTTTTAAATTAGAATAATTTTGTGGAGGGAGACCAAAATAATTTTTAGAGAGGAAGCCAACACAAAATAAAAATAATATTATCCTACAAAATCATAAAAAAATAAACATATTTTTTAATTTTTCAATTTTTAAAAAAAAAACATATATTATATAATTTTTTTTTAAAAAAATAGGGGTGGGGCCCATGGGGAGGGGGGGCATGGCCCCCCCTACTCCAACGTGGCTCCGCCACTGTATGACCCCACCCTCCATCTCTTACTTTTTCTAAGTAAAATAAAGTTCTTTTTAATCAAGTAAATAGGCATAGCCAATTACATAGGAAGTATACAAATGAGAAACACCTAGTTACAGTTAGGAAATTAAAAAAAAAAATGCCCCTCCATCTCAAAATTTTGAGAGGAGACACACTTTTGTCCGAGAGCCGGCACGATACAAGCAGAACAATTGTTTTCTAAAGTGACAACTGACCATTGTTAGTTTGCACGAGCCATTGTGTATTTTCACATTTTGTAGAAGAAGGGAATTTAGTAATTTTTATTAGATGAAGGGCAGGAGAAATACTTGCGAAAAAAAAAAAACAGAGAAAATCTTTAGAAGTTCTTAGATAACATGAGAAGTCCTTCAACTATACAGTTAAAAACGCAATCCATCTGATTTAATCCCGTCTTTTTTTAAAGCAGAGCTGATGTCAAACTATCTGACCCGATAAGTGCAACAGAAATTCTAGTCTCTCAACTCCTCGATGATTGATGGGGTCTGATAGGTAACTTCCATACAAATTTCAAGGGCAATAGAAAGATTGGGACTTTCCAAAAGAATAATAGAAAAAGGATGAAACAATTAGAGCTTGTTGATATGGCTGGAGAAAACTCCTTGACAGTAATATAGAAAATATGCACCTTGATAATCTTTGACTTCTTCCCAAGGTTATTTAGAGTTCTTGTTAAAGAAGCCTTTGTACCATCTATATGGGTGCCTCCATCAACTGTACGAATACTGTTAGCATATCCCAGCATCGTATCTGAATACGCATCGGAACACCTTGTAGAATAAATTAGCCCAATCATATCACGTGATCAACATAGGCAATGATATAAACAATTTACATCATATCATCCCAATATCACTTGTACTCCAATATGGATCGCTTTGACATATAAATAAGCACTCTTGAATTCGACACTTCCTTGTTAATTCCATTTAACAGAAAGACTAGAGATTAACCCCCCGCCCCACAATAAAAAGGAAAAGATTGAAAGAGGTAGTCTTTTATCTCTGTTTGTTCCTTACTGAAAGAATGAACATTACTACATACAAATGCATGTGGATAAGGACTTAAATGATTTACCATTGGAGAGCTACATCAATTGTGATGCCATCACTTTCTTTTCTGAAACCCACGACATCATGAAGCGGTTTCTAAAGCCAATAATCGTCAGTCATCCAACACAAAAAAGTGCGCAACAACAAACCACAGATATCACAATTTCATAACAACCAATTGAAGAAATAAAAACAGAGTAATAATACAGTTACCAGATTATCCTAATTACCAGACCTTATGAGCTGCAATCTAGTGGTAACCAAAAGCTACCTCGTTAAAGAGGGCCACACTCGAATGTTTAGACACACTGGTAGCTAAACAATTACATTCTCGACATAAATTCCCAGAGTGTAATTATATGTATGTTAAAACATAATTAACTGACGCTACAAATTGGGACTTTGTAATGTCAGCGGGGATCTGGTGAAATTCTGGTATTCCAACACATCTCCACTCGTTTGGGTTTCCATGAAACACAAGTAGCCGTACTAATATACATATAGCCTATATGAACGACAAGAACAGTTTTATATGAGGGTTTCAAAAAACTGAATTTGTGTGCTATTATAGGAGGTTCAATTTGTATCTCAACTGATGGAGTCCTACGCCAAAACAATGGCTAAGGGTTCACTGCAAGAGAAATGATGGTAGTAAGAGGTAAAGCATACCTTATCAGTGTTTAGCCAACTCACATATTCAACCAACCCCCCAGCATAGTAGTACTCGTTATACTGGTTCTTCTCAGAATCATTATCCTCTTTTTTAAGAGTAATGGTAAGCTGCAAAAGTCAAGCAGCAGGAGATAGTAAGCTGTGAAGAATGAAGAAACGGAGAAACTCCATATTGCTATGAGTATACCCACACGGTCCACATAAAGATCCATGAATAAATCTAATAAGCAATTTCAGATGAAATATAAATAAGTTTATGTCAGAAACATCGATTCACCAAATTAAAAGATATGATTTTACCATAGGGTTGAGAAAAGCTAGCTCCCTAATTCTTCCAGCTATTGTGTTGTAGTCAAACTGAATAGCAGTAGTGAATACTGTCATGAGTAGTCGAGAGTCAAACAAAGCATATGTAAATCACTGTCCTAATTATAACGAAGTCTAAATTACAATCTTGTAACCACTAAATACATATGGACTCAGATGGTCAAGGAAAACCTTCTTTGTCTGGCCAAAATCTGATGCGTGTTCCTTGCTGATCTTTAAATTCAGGTGGAAGTACTTGAGCTGTTAGAGTTGTCACAGGCTTCCCGCGAGAATACTTTTGCTGGTAGTCCATTCCATCACGCCAAATGGTAACTTCTAGTGCCTGTAAAGTAAGATATTATAATTGAGTGTCCTGCATACTGATAGCCACAGCTGAAAACCCCCAACATAGTCAATGGACGACATAAAATGTGATGAGAACTCAATTAAAGGAGAAATCATGAAAGCTTCGCCATCACCATGAGAATATGTAAAGGGGAGAAAATATGATTGCTCGCCTAAGGTTGTTTGCAGAGTGGTGATTGATCACAAATATGGGGTCACAAGGGGGGTGGAGCTCGAATGAAGTTAGGGAGGCATGTGGCGTGGGGTGTGGAAAAACATTAGAAATGGGTGGGGGGGCCTTTCATCGGCACACTAAGCTTCAAGTGGGCGCCAATTCTAAAATTAGATTCTGGAAGGATATATGGTGTGGAAACAGGTCACTTTGGTGATTTGTTTCCCTCTCTGTTTCAAATGGCAAGTGACAAAAATATCACCGTGGTGGAGGTGGTGGGATCAGCAGGGGGCATTTGACTTGGAACATCAATTTCAACCGGGCGGTACAAGATTGGGAATTAAGCCTCTTTGTAGATTTTTATAGCCTCATTTACTCCCAAAGACCGAATCTCCAGAATGACAATGGCCTATGGTAGACCCATGACAGGAGAGAAACATTCACAGTCCGATCTTTCTATAAGGTACTCACTCAAGGAACCAAAATTCAGTTTCTTTGAAGAAAGATTTGGCATCATAAAGCACCCTCAAAAGTGTCGTTCTTTGTCTAGACTGCGTCGTTAGGCAAAATTCTTACAACGGACAACCTGAGAAAAAGGAGGGTCATTCTAGCATATTGGTGCTGCATGTGCCGTAAGGATGGTGAATCAGTGAACCATCTCCTTTTACACTGTAAGACAGCCAAGGCTTTTTGGAATGAGATTTTTAGTAGACTGAATCTAGCATGGGTCATGCCGGAGACCGTGGTGGCAACAATGGTAGGTTGGCCTCCCATACGAGGCACAAGACAAATCCAAGCTATTTGGAAGATGATCCCCATATGTATCATGTGGTGTTTTTGGCAAAAGCAAAACAAGCAGACGTTCGAAGACAATGAGAGATCACAAGAGGAACTAAAAGTCTTATTTTTTAGTACTCTTTGTAACTAGACCATTGCCGTGGATTTCAATGGCATGGTTCTTCATGATTTCCTTGTTTTTGATTTGCCTAGTTGAGAGGCCTTGTAACTGGACCATTGTCGTGTAATTGGCGCTTCACCCATTCTTTTTTAATAAAATTTTTACTTATCAAAAAATATGATTGCTCGCCTGTATCCCTTTCAGTTTGAACATTATTTTATACTTATATTCCTTTTATGTTTACAAAATATAATCCGAAAACACTTGAAAGCTGAGTTCATCATTATGGGAAAATAACATAAAGCTTATTCATAATTTTAAGTTGTAAACTGCCTTAACTTGATGTAGTGAATTAACAATTATATTTTTCAGAGATCAGAAGTGTTTTCCCCCTTTGGATGGTCAAAAGAAAATGAAGATATTTAAAAACTTGACCCATTGCTTTAAGGTAATTAACAGTCCTCAAGACAACTTAAATGATGACTCAAATATATATATATATATATATGTATATACACCTTAAGAGAAAACATCAACCAAAAGAAGTTAGAAGAGGAGACAATGCAGACCTCAGACAAGGCATTAACGACAGATAAACCCACACCATGCAAACCACCTGACACAGAATATCCACTACTGGAACCACCAAATTTGCCACCTGCATGAAGTACCTGCAAATTTTGACAGAAGCAGATTTTGCATCAGTTAGAGCTTTTAAAAGAAAAAAGATCATAGTAAAAATGGCTCAAGAAACACGATGAAGCAAATTTTATTAGAGCCACTATTAGAGTTTGAAATCGAGATATAATAAACGTTCATGAAACCTAAAACTATGATACTTCCAACACTCCAAATACACTCCCTTACATTCATCAAATGTATTCAGCTCCTTGAAAGTCCAACAAAATACATTGATTTTTCAGAATTGTATCAACAAATAGAAGAACATCCAAAGCTATCAAACATATGTAGTTGGCTGGATAATTTTCTGATATACTATTGAAAGTTTAGCAAGAGAAAAATGGAAGTGGAAGTTTATTTGTTTGGCATACTCAAGATAATGCCAATAAATTAGAATAACGAAGTACAGTGGAAATATAGCATTCCATGTAAAATGAAATATTACAATTGACTCTTTCCTAGCATTGTTCAGGATAGCACATGAGCAGGAAGCTTCGGTGGCTGAGTTATTTGGAATTTCTAAAGGTTCTTTGCGGTGGAATCTTGGTTTTATCAGAGCAACCCACAAATGGGAAATTGGTGTATTCTCTGCATTCTTTGATGTGTTATATTCTATAGAGCTAGGGATGGAGGAAGCGATAAGATTTTTTGGATCCCTTCCTGAAAAACTCCCTGCCCGCTCATTCTATGAGGTCATTACTAGTCAGCAACACAATCTGTTTCCTCTTAAGGCCACTTTCTTCATTTGGACAGCTTCTTTGGAGAAGATTCTGACAATGGACAACCTGAGGAAAAGATCGATTATAATAATTGACTTCTGCTGGATGTGTAGGAGAAGTGGAGAGATAGTGGATCATTTGTTTCTTCAATGTGAGGTGGCTAGAGATCTATGGGATGAAGATATCAGTAGAGTGGTGCTAGCATGAAGAGATCTATACCGCACTCCGTAAATTGCAGCAATATGGAAGATGGTACCCATATGTCTACTGCAGTGTATTCAGAGGGAAAGGAATGATCAGAACTTTGAGGAGAAGGAATGCTCGGTGGATGAACTTAGATGGCTCTTCTTCAACACGCTAATGCCATGGGCTTTGCTATAGATCTCAATGGATTTGGCTTTAAGGAACTTCTTATATGTATTTCTAGTTCTTGACTAGGTGTCTGTCTTCTCTTCTGTATGTTCTATGTACTTAGGCTACGCCTATTTCCTATCATATTAATACAATTTCTCTTACCTATCAAAGAAAAAATTATTTAAACAATCAACTAAAGCATGCTTATGAAGCTAGGCAGTCCCATGGAAAAAGGTGATGTATAAAAATTAATATCAAACTTTACGTGCAGACAAACAGTGGACTAGAGTGGATCTTTCTTCATTTATTTTAAGTGCATATGTGCATTTGGGTTGCCCTTTTTGCATTTTTTCATGATGTTCTATTACTTATCAAAAATTTTAAGTTGTACATAGAACATCATGCTCACTTTCTTTCCTTTTTTTGTAATGAGTAGAACATGATCCTGACATTCTAGTTTCAGATTGCTAACAACATAAATTATTTATGGGCAAAATAGAATTAATTTAAAAAAAGATTACAAACAGTGGAGGACCACCTCCACAGGCACCCCAATACGGCTAATCAAGAGCAAAGAAATAAACACACATGAATCAGGAAATGACTCCTCAAGCTGGTCTATGTTTCTTGGTCTGAAACCAAGAAGAGATCAGCAGAAGGACAATTCTTAAGGCAGTAAAAAATAGGACTGCAGGACAATCACTAACATAGGTTCTAGAATCTCATGCGATATTGTATGAGGGCAAAAAATGGATAAAAAAAAAATAGTGGCATATCATATATGCTGAAAAAAGTGACAAAATCACAACAATGTCATCACCACATCAAAGCACATACATTCTTTTAGCCGGTAATTAAAATAATTTGAAATTCGAAAGCTCCCCAATTCAAATTTAACTCTACGATGTCTATATCAATCTAAAAAAAACCCTTAGAAATTAGTTGGTATGAAGCAGATTACACATTAAGTTCAAAACAGAAGCCTCAAGTAAAAATTGTCAATATTCTATAATACCGTCAACACAGTCTCCAGTGCAGATTTCTTTGTAACTGGATGCAAACCAGTAGGAATCTGCAGTGTACACGTGAAACAATAAAGCAAGTGAAATCAGTAGCAAAACATATTAAAACCTGGCATAAATACCACATAATTCTTAAGGAGACTATTGGAAAGCCATTTTTCCAAACAATGTAGAATGACTGACCAGGGATAGTTTACATGGGGAGAAATGGACCCACCAAGCCCCAGTTTCAGGTCAACACTCCAAATTTATTCTAATCCAGTTCAAAAAGGTAATGCATTCTTATGTCATGCCAATCATTAACAGAGCAACATAAATAGTCAGACCAACAAAAATGGCAGGACATTCGCACTTGGTCAAAATATTATGGGGCATATTAAGCCATTACAGAGGCAAACAATATGATAGTTACAGGGGGAATAATTTGGTCCTTCATGCAAAATCTTTGAATCTCGATAAAGTTCGTCTAACTTGGCCATAGGGGAAAAACCTTAATAAAGTTCTTTTCATGAAAACTTATTACTCCCAAGATGCCTTGAAATCTATACGTAGACTCTTCACATGTTGGTCACACATATTAGACCATATCATGGTTTGGATTTGCTCTCTTTCTAGTTAGGCATTTCTCTCGTACACCTCCAATGTGCTCAGGCTAAACCTTTTGGATTTCTTAATAAAATCTTATATTTAATTATGTGATATAAAATCTTATATTATTTATCAAAAAAATTATTTACCATTACAAATCATTTTTTTATAAGTAATAAAAGATTTTATTCAAAAGAAATAGGCATAAGCCTTAGTAGAAAAGATGTATACAAAAGGAAATACCTACATCTTCCAAACAACAAAAGGAAAACAACCCCACAAAACTAAAACAGAATCTGAAAATTATCAACTTATACAAAATATTTGACCCTAAAAAAAAAACCATAAGATCACTCAATGAACGCTCTTTGTCTTCGAAGCATCTCCCATTTCTTTCGAGCCAAATGCACCACATAAGACAAGGAGGAATCATTTTCCAAACAGTTTTCACCTTCTTGCAATCCTTAAAACTTTTCCACCCAGCCAATAAATCCATCACATCTCTGGGCATAACCCATTGAAAACTTATCCAGCTTAAATCCTCATTCCACAAGAATCTTGCCGCATCACAGTGAAGAAAAAGATGGTTAACTGATTCACCATCTCGTTTGCACATTACACACCAATCAGCGATGAACTTACCTCTTCTTCTTAGGTTATCAGTTGTCAACACCTTGCCCAAAGATACCACCCAACTAAAAAAAGCAACCTTGGAAGGAACTTTCACTTTCCAAGTATTTTTCCAAGAGAATACACAAGCACCATGGCTGGACAGAATTCTATAGTAAGAAGAGACTGAGAAACTGTCCATTTGCAACAAGGTGCCACACCATGCAGTCCTCTCTACCTACCATCAGATGTGAGCTATAAAATCTGACCAGCAAAGTCTGAACATCGTTCACTTCCCAATCATTAACGTCCCTCTTAAAGACAACATTCCATTCAATATTAATATTACCACAACAATAAGAATCACAAACAGGAGCATACTGGTCTCTTGCAATTCTGAAAAGGGCAAGAAATTTCAGCTTTAGAACGGAATCCCCACACCATAGATCATGCCAAAAAAGAATCATCTTCCCATCTCCCACCTTTAATTTGAATTTTTTTGAAAATGAATCCCATCCTTTTCTAATAAATTTCCACAAACTAACCCCATAAGTTCCACTAGATTCTTTAGAACACAAACCGCCCCACCCACTTCCATATATCGCTTCTATCACATTTTTCCTAAGTGTATTACTTTCCAATTGATATCTCCAAAGCCATTTTCCAATAAGAGCTCTATTAAAAACCCTTAACTCTTTAATTCCCAAGCCCCCACAATCAACTGGTTGACAAACCTTGTTCCAACTAACCAAATGAAACTTTTTTTCCTCTCCTTTACCTCCCCACAAGAAATTTCGAAATAAATTCTCAATTCTCTTTTCAACACTAGCCGGAAGTGGAAAAAGAGAAAGGAAATAGATAGAAAGATTTGACAAAGTACTTTTAATAAATACTTTTACTTACATAAGTAATTCATTTTCCAACCAGCCAACCTTTTTTCAATTTTTTCTATAACCACATCCCAAATATTAATAGCTCTAAAAGATGCCCCCAAAGGAAGCCCAAGATACCTTAAAGGCAGTGCAGAAATTTTGCATTCTAGTAAGTTAGCCAAAACTGAAATATTTTGAACATCTCCCACCAGTACAATTTCAGACTTTGATAAATTAACTTTCAACCCCGAGACAGCTTCAAAACACAACAAAAGTGCTCTTAAAGCACGTAGATGATCAGGATCAGGTTCGCTAAAAATCAAGGAATCATTGGCAAAAAATAAATGAGAGATCTTCACAAAATTCCTTGTTTCGTTCCCCACCACAAAGCTGGACAAGAAATTACTATCCACTGCCTTATCCATCATTCTACTCAAGGCTTCCATAATCATAACAAAAAGAAAGGGAGAGATAGGATCCCCTTGCCTCAAATCTCGAGAACTACTAAAAAAACTAACCGGTTCTCCATTCACCAATATAGAAAATTTAGGAGTCAACACGCAAAACTTTATCCACGAGCACCATTTAACACCAAAACCAAATCTCCTCAACAAATAATCAAGAAAATCTCAACTTACATGATCATAAGCTTTCTCCATGTCCAATTTAACAAGGATACCAACTTTCTCCATTTTAAGCCTACTCTCCAAACATTCTTTTTTTGATAAGTAAACTCTCCAAACATTCATTAGCAATCAAAACATAATTTAAAATATGTCTTCCTTTCACAAAAGCATTTTGAGAATGTGAAATAATCCTCTCTATCACCCTACTCAACCGATTGGCCAACACCTTTGAGATTATTTTATAAACACCATTCACCAAACTTTTTATTTTTTGATAAGTAAAAATATATTAAATAAAAAAGGAGGCAAATGCCTATTACAAGAACACCATTCACCAAACTAATAGGCCTAAAATCTCTCATCTCCACAGCCCCTACCTTTTTTGGAATAAGGGCAATGAAAGTCGCATTTAAACTCTTCTCAAAGCTCATGTATGAGTGAAACTCAGCAAACACCTTCAATAAATCAACTCTTACAACACCCCAACAAGCTTTAAAAAATGCCAAAGGAACTCGTCCAGACCCGGAGCCTTATCCTTATCCATACCTTTTACAACATCTAAAAATTCTTCCTCTTCAAACTCTCTTTCCATCCAATCAGCTTCAATCTGCTCTGTAGTGTTGAAATTAAGGCTGTCCATTTTTGGTCTCCAAGAAAAAGACTCAGAAAACAGCTGTTCATAAAAACTCACAATGTGAGCCTTTATTTCTTCTCGATCTAAAATTAAATTGTCTCCATCTCATACAAACTCAATCACATTATTTCTTCTATGGGAATTTGTCATTTGATGAAAAACTCTGGTACACTTAACACCTTCCTTCAGCCACAATACCTTTGATTTTTGCCTCCATGAAATCTCTTCCATTAATGCTAAATTTTCTAGATCAGAAACCACCCTTAATTTTCTGGTTCTATCCTCTTCCGACAACCCCCCTTGCACCTCCTTCTCATCCAAAACTCTCAACTCCTCCAAGAGTTCCTTCCTCTTACTTTCCAACAACTCAAATTCCTCTTTATTCCATCTCTTTAAATCTTTCTTCAGATATTTCAATTTCCCAGCCAAAACAAAGCTAGGAGTACCAGAGATATTATAGGAGATCCCCCAGCTTCTCACCTTGTCAACAAAACCTTCAACCTTGAGCCACATGTTCTCAAATTTAAAGTAACTTCTTCTACTTGCAATTCCACCACAATCCAACATAATGGTCGGAGCACGATCTTGGCAATAATTTCTGCTTCAAACCAGAGAAATGAGCCTCCTAAGAAGGCGAAACTAGAAACCTATCCAACCTCAACAAAGCTCTACAATTATAACATTACAAATCATATCATGCTTCATATAGAAAGCAAGATAGCCTACAAGTTCGCATTTCTTGGTTCTAAATTTGTTACCTTAAAAGCAAATGCTCAAACTGATACTGATCAGTGTCATGGTTGAATAGATCCAGCAGACATAATGCACACATTATACTGCAACAAGAAAAGTAATTCTAAGAGACAAACTAATCCAAGATAAAAACATACCCCACGACCATTGTCAGTGATGCTCACAGAATCATCTGCATGCAGAGTAACATCTATCTTTGAAGCAAATCCCGCTTGAGCCTCATCAACAGCATTATCTAATATTTCATAAACCTGAACGAGAACACCCGATGAACATGGAAACCTCTATTTTTTTAGTACAGGTGCTACAAAAACGAAAGTGTGAAAACAGATACCAGATGGTGTAAACCACGAGGTCCTGTGCTTCCAATATACATCCCTGGCCTTTTTCTAACAGGGTCTAAGCCTTGCAGTACCTATATTCATAAGAAAACAAGCATAAGCCAAAACCAGCACTTTTCGATGTGAAAGTCAAAGCCTCCCAACAACAAAATTATAACATCAAGCTAATATTCAAAGACCATTTCCAACAACAAGAAGCTCCCAAGTATACAATATTTAACAATAATAAAAACTTAAATTTCAGTACCCAGTAAAATTACCTGAATTTGATCAGACCCGTAAGCTTTTGAGTTCGCACTTTCTTGTAGAGCGTCAGCTGTACTCGTCGACATGAAAGCTCTCGGAGACACCGCATTTCGCGTAACAAAGCGAATCGAAATCCTTCTCAATGGAAAGTTGGTCCTGTCACAACAAGAACAAAAAATATGACAGATGGTGAGTAGAGTGAAGCCACCATCTAATACCCCCGCCCCCCAAAATCTATTTGAATCCATATAAAATGCAAGAGAAGCAAAATGAAACCTAAGTATACAATCCTAATTTTTTATTTGGATTTTTTTTCATAATATAACCCTCCTAAAACATCTGTTGGCTTGCTGAGTAAAGCTGAGTCTAATTCAGCAACCATTTTCACTCGGTTAAACCAAGCCACTTCGAGTGCTTCTAAAAACGCTAAAATAAACCACAGCAGCAGACGAGGAAAGAGAGAGATATAGATGTGTAGAGCAGCAATATTTATAGTTTATACCTTGAAGGCTTGAAGAATGGGAGCGGACAAGAGAAAACGACAGAAGAAGAAGAAGACGACAACTGAGAAGGATAAGAAGAAGAATGGAGAGAAGAGGAAGAGAGGAAGCGAGACGCCATGAATCGTAGTCGGAGAGAGTAGTAGAAGTGATAAGGAGACGAGGGTCTGAGAAAAGGAAGCGCCATCATAATACCATCTCAAGTTTCTTCCCTCTATTTTCCATAGAGCTATCTCCGCGCTTCGCCTTTTCTCTCGTGTCTGAGGATTACAGTGTAATAATAAATAATTCAAAACTCCCTTTTGGAGCAACACAATCACATAAAATCACAAACCAAAACCCTAGGTGCTTAATTACTTCTCTCTTAAACCTTACCAATTAAAAATGAGAAATTTTAGAGTTCAGTCCAATCGAATCTCCCGCTTGCAGTCTCCACCATCTTCGACGATAGTAAACGATACCGCTCAGCCCATCAGAATCGGAGGGAGTTCGTGTCCGAAACGAGTTTAACGCTGCCGGGAGTACACCGGAGGTCGTTAGGACTCACCATCACAGGGGTAGGATCGCCATCTCCCTCCAATTTCAATGGGCTGAGCAGTGTCACCCACCGTTGCTGTCGGTGGCGAGGACTGGGTGAGGCCAAATTTACTTTAAAATTTAATCTTCATTTTATTTTATATTGTGTTTTATATTGTGTTTTCTTTATTTTGTTATTTTATTATATTTTATATTGTATTTTTTAATTTTTCTTATTTTTATTATATTTTTAATATTTTTTATTGTATTTTTTTAGGAAATTAAGAGGAGTTGTAAAGGCGTTAGGGTGCAGCTCAACCGCACTCCAACGTCACCCATTAAAAATAGAGAATGCTTACTAATATTCTGCATCACATATTTTATATATTTTATTTTATTATATTTTTATTAAATGAATTAAATTATTATACTTATTTGTATAATACACAACATATTTATAATTAAAAATTAAAATAAGTATGATGTGTAGTATGCAAAATTGATAAGTATAATTATTCTTAAAAGAATTAGTGTGTTTTATTTACACTACTGGAAATCCGAATCCCCCCTCCAAATTATAATTAGGCATGAAAATCTCCCCTAAAATAATTTTCTAATATAACCTTTAAACTATAGAAATTATCAGTTGAATCCCCATTTTGAAGCATAAAATGTGAGTTTTCCTCTTTTTTAAATTTACCTTTAAAGTTGTCCTATTTTTTTATTTTATTTTGCTTAATGAGTGAGCAAATTAGAAAGTATATTTTTAGAGAAATTTTGTTATGCCACTCCAATTAGATGGCTCACTTTGCTTTATTATTGATATGGCACCATTAGGGGTAAGAAATTTTGTCTGGATCAGATCGATTATTTTGGGCTGGACCAAATCAAACCAATAGGATATGGTCCTATCTGATTCAAAAAAATTAGAACTGAATAATATTTGGTCTGGTTTAGATCCATGAAATGTCTTTCTCCTGGACTGAATCAAATACCTTAATAAAAAAAATTATATAGATATTCTTTAATATATAACTATAATATACAGTTTATAAGTACTAGTTTATAATATGAATATATTAACATATTATAAGTGTTGTATTATAAATTATAGTAATATATAAATTTATATTAGTATTAGTATTATTGACTTAATATATTAATATTAAATCACTATAACTTTTTAACTACATCAAGTATTAGTGGTTATTATTATAATTTTGATAAATATATTAGTGTATTAGACTTTAGTATATTACACTATTACTAATTTACTAGATACTAATAGTATTAAATATATTACAAATATTTATATATATATTAATATGTATATATCAAATACTTATAACATAAAAAGAATAAAGAAAACTTGCGATTTTAGTTTTTATTTAATTTTTTTATATATTTTTGGATTCCATTTTATTTTGAATATACATATTTGTTCGTATATTTTTTTTTATAAATCATATAACACCATATGATCATCTATACCACGTGGATGGGATTAAGTCAGATATATAACTGGAGCAGTATAATAGCAATACTCCATTTAAAAAATAGGGAGGCCCCACAGTTAAAAAGTTGGTTTCTCATGAAAGTTTAAGATTTTTTTTTATTTAACAAGTACCTAGAGATGAAAGTTAAAGATTTATCCAAAGAGAATGCACAAGGCAAAGTCTGTTTTTAAAATTCTTCACAATTCAACTCAATTAATTTCATCTCATTTAATTATATAATTTTTTTAAATTTTTATATAAAATAAGATAAATAATTTAATTTTTTAAAATTTTAAAATAAATATAAAATAAAAATATTTTTTTTTAATTTATAATTTTTAAATCAACTCAACTCAACTAACAAAGGAGGCCTTAAAGAGCTATACAGAATTCTGGACAGATCATTTCCATTTTATGAAATTTTCTTGAAACAAAAGTGCATCTTATAAACGAAACAGTTCCATTCTAATATACAAGTTGGCGGACACAGTTTCAAAGTATAAGGTTGATGTTGAGAGTGTTTATAAATAATAATAAAAAATTAAAAAATTAAATAATAATAAAAATAAAAATAAATAATAATAAAAGTATGTAAAAATTAAAAAGTAATAAAAAAATAATAAATAATAAAAAAAATATTTAAGAACACTCTTATTGAATTGACTAAAAGTTATCATTTAAAAAATATATTTTTTGTATAAATACTAAAAAATAAATATCATATTTAATCAATTGTGACATTAAAGTGTATGAAAAAAAGTACAAAAAGTATTTTTTTTTATAAATAGTAAAATTAAAACAATGGCCAAAATGTTAAAATAATTGTCAATAATTGATCAAATATGATATCAATTTTTTGATATTTGTATAAAAATATACTTTTTAAATTGAACTTTTAGCCAATTGAGAGTGCTCTCACGGCAACGGTAATTCGATGAGAGTTGAGATAGTTGATTTCCAAACTGGCAGAATGCCCCGAGGGAGTTAAAAAAAGTATTCTGACAAAACCCCTTTACGGGATTTCACGGCAACCTTAAACTTGATTATGTTGCTTCAGAATAACATTAGTAGAGCACATATACAGGACAGGACGAATTCCTGGAAAACCTACTGTCAGTTCTTTACATCTTGGCCACCCCGGCTGATGCAGTTTCAAATATATGGGAGTGGTACACCGTACAAGGACAAAAAATTCAACACAAAACCATACAATATATATAAGAAGACTGCAGGGCTCCGGAACTAAAAGGATTCCTTTTTTTTTTTTTCTGGTCAATTTCGTCACGATTCACGAACTCGATTTAGTTGCCTATGAGTTTCCAGCATTCCTGAAATATGAATTCGAAGAGGATTGCCGGACAGAAGGATATGCTCCTGAGCATGTCTATTACACATTCACATAGTGAGGGAACTAATACTAACAAATTTAATTTTCCACATGTAAGAAGTTCACCTCGCAGAAGTTAAAGGAGAACTATTTACAGCTCCTCTGGGAGCAATTACGCGCCGAGCCCTCATATCATGCTCCTTACTTACACGCATGGCAGAAACTTCCTTTCCCATGGCGGCTACTTCTCTTCGCATCTTTTTGGCCTCAATTTCCATTGCTTTGTTCAATGTATCAACCTTCTTTGCCAACATCTGCTTAATTTTAGATTACAAACAACAGATTACATCAAGAGTGTGAGGGGTCAGAGAGGCCGCAAAATAAATGAACTGGTAGACCATCTAACCTCAATTGCATCATCCTTGTCCTTGAGTGTCTGATCTTTCTCATGGCAAGCTTTTCTAAGAGATATGACCTCTTTCTGTAACATATCATACAGCACTCCAGAAACGTAATCTTCATGTTCTGGGTTGGTTTTCTCAATTGGAGTCCCATTTGCACTCTCCTCATATCTACCATTCGTTTCACTAATTAGAGTCTCATCGCTGGTATTGGCAGGCGCATTATCATTCACACTTGCAACTGGCATCAACTTATCTCTATCCAGGGATCTACTACCACCATCAAATGATCTAGATGAGATCTTAACATGCTTTAATAATGAGCTCGCCTTATTAGATCTGAGAGTACCATATTGTGAATTTGGTGTTCTCCTTGATAATAACCCACTGGAGGATGATCTAGAGAAATTCTCGGCTCCACCTAGAGACTGACGCCTTGAAGACCCATTGCTCGTGCTTCTTCCTTCGGAAGCAATGCGGAAATTACCATTGGATGCTTTAAGCCTTTCCTCTAAAACTTTGAATCGCACTTGGTATTTTTCCTAAGAAATCAAGTAACAGATCAAAATTTGAAAAATGCGTTACAGCAAGTAATGCGAACAGGTTAGCTTACTCACTTTAAGTTGCGCTTCTGCTTTTGCAGTCCGCTCAGCTACTGCCAATTTATCTCGGAGCTGTTGCATTTCTCCCTGCAGAAATACGTAAAACACATTCAGTGCTCAAATTACCTTATATTTAGTCCGTCACCTGAAATGCAAAAGTTTTATATCACACAAGTGACATCTGCAACTAGCACTTCACGTAGTCTATCTACTCGTTACCCAGAGTCTTATTCCAATGAACTGTATCAACATCCTCGTTATTTATAATTACACAAAATAGACAAGAATAGCTGTTCTCTCTCTCTCTGTCTCTCTTTACTCCATGTGTCATGAAAGAATCAACAAGTCACCTGGGGTTATATAACTAAGCTAGTCTTTTTTCATGAGAGGATTAAGCACAACACACTAAGAATAAAAGTTTGGATGTCAGTTCAAATGCTCCTTTCCCAGGATTATTCAATCAATCAATACAATAAAAAGTATAAGCTAAACAGCAGAACATGGTGTCTCAAGAATATTCAAAGCTGAGGAAAAAATAGCTTTGTGAGTTATAGGAGTAGGAGGCTCTAACAAACATTGGAAAGTATCTTACTATAATGATATCTGCACAGCATTTACGTAATTGAAAGAGTTAATTCGAGGAACATGGTAAGCTGCCATTGGACACATATTACTTGCCTGGAAAAATCTCCTTTCCTCAAGCCATTGCTTAACTGGCATCACCTTGTCATTGGCATCTTTCCACTCATTTGCAACAACAGTGGCAACACGATTTGCAGTAACCTTTGCACGAGCTACCTCCCGTTCCAAAGTTTTTCTCTCCTCCTAAGTGCAAGCCTGAAGGTTAGACTCAATTTGGCGCACTTCTAAGACACTCAAAACAACTACCAGCTGTCTTTTGGAAGAACTGAAAATTCAAGAAAAACAATCATTACACTCATCTCTTGCACTTTTCGTTGATAATCACGCACAGCATTAGCAGCAGCACCACCAGCCAAAACAGCCTCCTCAAGTTCGCGAACAGTTTGGGTTAGCTTTTCAACCTCCGCAACCTTCTGACGATGCATTTTGTCGAGGATTTTATTCTCCTCCTGATATGTGAGCAAGACGTGTTAAATCAAGCTGTAAGTGTATGACTAGATTTACATGGATATTCTGAAATACTGTTATTGAATGAGAGAAAAACCTGGCATATTTCAATCTGCTTCATTAGCTCCTGGTTTTTGTTTTGCAGATCATCAACCAAAGATGCTTTAGCCATGGCAATCTGAACAGTTCTCTCAGCCTCGAGAAGAGCAGCCTCTTTGGATTTGGTAAGCCTATCAAGCGCTCTATTGTCATCTTGCAACTTTGCTACCTAAAGACAAAGCACCATGCAGAGGCAGAAAATTCCTAATTACTCTCTCTAAGATGCTAATATATGCAAATGCATGAAACTTGGTGGTTTTAAGTAAAACATGAGGACCATAAACAACCAAATGAAGTCACAAAATGAGGTTAAAATAAATTAGACCTCCAGCCTGGCCAGCTTAAGCTCTGCCTCTAGTGGAGTTATAATGGCCTCAATGGGAGGCATTTCATCATCCCTCTGTGCAGCATGCACTCTTCGAAGTGTGGCTTCAGCAGCAAATTGTGCAGCCAATGCAGCTCTTTTCTCATCATTTATTTTCTTGATTTCAAGGTTCTGCAAATAAAGATATACTCATTGTAATGAGGACAAAAATAACTTTTTCTTTTGGTCGTAAAATATAAAACTTTAATTAAGCGACTACAAGAGACATAAGCAGTACCTTGCTCTCCAAAAGAGCTTCGGTTGCTTTCAGCTTCTCATCCACTTTTTTCAGCTCATCTGTAAGCTGAAATTCAAAGATAATACTGAAAATCTTATAGATATGAATGATTATATGTGCATTACTGTTCAACTGTCATATTAAAGGAGGAGTCTAGTGAAGGTTTAACTTTTCAGGGTCTTTCTTTTTTTTTTTTTTGTAAGCAAGGTAACTACATTAATTTTTCGGGGTTTTGGTATAACTTTGTCCACAAGACTCAACTGTTTTTCCTAATTCTCTCCATAGAGTATTCATTGTGGATATATCAAATGTCTTGATGGTACTTCAAACAACAATGACTGATCATAGTGTCTTTACCATATGCTTATTGGATAAGTTAGAGATTTATGCACCAGCTCTTCATTTTTTATATCTATTTATGATATTACTAAGCCATGTGATTAAAAAAGGCTGACAAAATCACTTTAATGTCCTTTGCTCACTTATCTAATATATATCATAACCCACTAATGCATATTTGGAGCATTGGAAGTCGGCAACAATATGCATCTCAGAGAAAATAGCTCCACCTGCCGTGATGTTGTGTGCAAAATTGATTCAGGTTGATATCCATGATATATAAACTTTGAAATCCATATTAATATAACAGCACCTCTTCAACTGCCTTCTCTTTGAGGCGCTCTGAATTCTTCAAGGACTTGACTTCTGCAAGTGCATCTCCCAGTTCCCGATCTTTATCTGTAAATTCATTCAAACGAACCATGCATCCAATTTTATATTTGATTTTATAAAGACCTAGAAGCATGAATGCCAGTAGCATTCTATCTCAATCAAGCACCAAACAAAGAATCCCATAAAAAAAAACAAAACAAAAAGTAAAGGCAAAGAAGAGGAAAGTCGTGCTCCATGGTTTAAATTAACTGAAATTTCTTCAAATAATGCTTGAATGACCAACAAAATTTTATTTAGGCAGTGCTGGGAACACACAAATTTACAATTTCACATTAACATGTTTTTTCCATCTGGCAAATGAACTTAGTGGCTGCCTGAACAATTACAAAAAAATAAAAAAGTTAAAATGAATGCTTGGAGGAGCATGCCAAAAAACAGATTTTTATAATTCGACCTGGTTATGCAGCTGATGTGCCAAAAAACAGATTTCCATTCATTGGGACTCAGCACATGCTTATTTCATGCTTTTACATTCCAAATCATCAGCATGTAAAAGTTGAATTGGGTTATTTACATGGGAGATTATGTTGTGACTAGTCCTTTAGGGTATAGTGCGCATCTGATTTGTGCATCCTTGTTCAAAAAAAATGGTATCAGAACCAACCTGATAATAGCAGGTGGCTCAAGGGCAGTATGACACATTATTGGTTTTCCTGACAAGGATGCTGGATGTTTGGAAACAATTTCCATCTCATCTTATATTGTGAAATCACTTGTTCCAAAAGTTTAAAGTGATAAGAAGATGTAGATTTTATTAGTAATTTTACATCTTAACACTCCCTTCACGTGTGGGCCAGACTCCCCCTCAATGAGTGGCCCAACATGTAGAGCATTTAATTAAATGGGGTAGAGTACAGAGTCAAGGTTCAAACTCAAGACTTCTGCTTTGATATCATATGAAATCATCACATTATTTCCTTTCCAAACATCATCAAACACAAACACTTTCAAATTAATTATTAAACTTTCTCAAATTTTCATACAAAAAATAAAAAATAGCTTAACTTTTTCAAATCCAAAAAAAAAAATATTATAGTTTAATATTTTTTATTCAACTTTTTCTCTCTTCTTTCTCAAAATCCAATAAATATTTAATTTAAACTATTTTATTACTATTTTGAAAACATCTTACTACTATTACAAAATTCTCATCTCATCTCATCTCATTCCCCAAACATCCCCTAAGGATTTGAAAGGGAAAATGTGGTACCCCAAAGTGCTTTCAAGGAGCTTTTGTGATGACAAATATTTTTAAGCTATCAGATTTAGACTAACATGTTCTGAGTTCATGAAAAAATAAAATCCGGAACATACTAAACCACGCTGGACTATAGTCAATTATGAATGCCTTGATAACGATTAGTCCTTCTAGAATATCATGCAGATGTTCTAAAATCGTGGCATGAGTCCTCTTTAGTAAGTAGAAACAAGGTGTTTCAGTCGAAATTTTCAATTAGAGTAGTGGTTACAGTTTGTGGGTCAGTTTTCATTTGAAGAGTATGATACCATCAAAAGTAACTGAAGTTATTTTTCTGCCATCATATCTATAAGCCTTATCTACATGTACGTAGCATCAATGTTGCATTTGTTTTAAATGCATAATTTGTTTCCAAAAAAAGCCCTTGGAGAACTTGTTTTTATGAAGCTTGATTCATCTTAGTCATGCAGATTGCATTCCAGTAGTCTTTTGTCAATGATATCTCTTTACCACCTCAACCATCACTAGATATACAAAGGCGCTTTTTTGTTTAGTCCTGCCAATGCTAATTTAAAATGAAAGCAGATATGCAAAAGACACAAAATTACAAATATATATATATATATATTAATTTACTCTATCATTGGACAAGATATTACAGAGAGGAAGGAGAAAGAATATTCCCCGTTCTTTCATTAATGGAAGTTTTATTTTTAAGGTAGGTCGAATTTAGACCCAATCTCTCTCCTTTTTTTTTTCCCTCCTCTAAAGTTTTCTGAGAAAAGTTTTTTGTCTGTTGCCAAAGAAGGAAAAAAATATAGCCACCTGATCAAACAATTATAAATAAATTCTGTAACCAAAACGAAAAATGCAAGGCTTCCTAACTCCATTAAATGCTTCCGCACCATTCTATTTTTATTGACCTCAAGGAGATTGCAGCCTTTATCTTCAGCTAGCCGCTTAATGCGCATGCAAACAAATTTTACCGGGAAAAAATAACAGAGAAAATTCTGAGCCAGACAAACAAGGGGACAGAGAGAGAGAGAGGGAGGGCGGGGACCTCGAAGTTCGTTGTCGAGGCGGTTGAGCTCGACGCGGACGGGATCGGAGCCATGAAAGAAGGTGATGATGTCATCGACGTCGGAGCCAGCTCGCGACAAAACACCGGAGGCGGTGGCGTTGGGCTTCTTGGTTCGAGCCTTGAACGAAGAGGACGAGGTCAGCACCGGAGCTGCCACTGCTTCCCCGTTGCAACCAATGTGATTGCTCGACATCGGAGATCCGCAGCAAAAACCAGAGAGAGAGAGAGAGTGAGGTCTCGGCAAATCTATTATCTTTATTTTCTGAACAGAGAGAGGAGATATATATGGTTGCATTAAGAGGGGAGGGTGAGTTTAAATGCTAAGGACAGAGACAGTGAGAGTCGAGAGGTTGATTAGAGAGAGAGAGAGAGAGAGAGAGAGTCTGCTAGTATGCGTCAACTGTGTACGTTTATACGGTACACCCGCATTCAATTTTTGATTTTATGGGATGCTTTGGAGTGAAGAACGTGCTTCTCAATTCTCATGGATTATCGTATATTATAATAAATATGATTCACAAGTTTGTGTAGAAAATTAAAATAGGAAAAACGAAAATTGCAATTGTGAGTGTAAATCATAAGTGATTAAAAAAGGTGAATAAATATGAAATTTAATGAAAAAAATTAGTTTTTAGTAATTGATCTCATTTATTTTTTTAAAATGATATATAATATTTACATAATTTATGACTGTTTATAATATTATATTTGAAATATATTTTACAATTATATATAATATTATAAAATAAACCATTACAACTGAACTCTCGAGTCAACTTTGTATAACATGAGATATGATAAACAACATTAATTAGCATTCAAGCTTGAAGAGTACTCGAGGAAGTTAGTTTGTTGAAGTTGGGATGGAAATGATGCGATGATTTCATATATCTTAAAGTAAATATAATTTTTTTAAAGTTAAAGCAACAAACTTTTAAAACGATTTAAAGCAACTGAATATATATTTTTTTTTTACGTGCATGTTTATTAAATAATAAACATTTTCTACCGATATTTAAACAGGCACTATAAATCAAATTCCAGTTACCTCAGCCTTTTTTTTTCGGATTAATCAAGCATCAATAATGTATTTCCCTCTATTATTGGCCATAAAAAATTGGTAACCGAAGAAAATCCCAACGCAAAAGTTAGAAATCAATTAAGGTAGATGCTTGATTTCCCAACCCAACACAAAAGTTAAAACCCAATTATTGAGCTGCCATTTGCCGCTCGTCTTAAAAAGTTAAAAGTACAGGGTCCTAGGAGGGAGTTAATAATAATAATAATAATAATAATAGTTAGTTTGTTGTGAACCAAAGTTCCCACATCGCTCCCGTTCGGCTTTGCTGAGTGCCTTATAGGGTGCTTGTCGGGTTTTGCTTGTGACGCGTTTTAAACCCGTGAGGCCGTAGGTGCCAAAGCGGACAATATCACAGTGGGCTTGGGCTTGCCTCTATCTGGTGGCCCATGCAGGTCACGATGGGGGGGTGTGTTGTGAACCAAAGTTCCCACATCGCTCCCGTTCGGCTTTGCTGAGTGCCTTATAGGGTGCTTGTCGGGCTTTGCTTGTGACGCGTTTTAAACCCGTGAGGCCGTAGGTGCCAAAGCGGACAATATCACAGTGGGCTTGGGCTTGCCTCTATCTAAGTTTAATATATTTCTTTCTCTCTCTTTTTTATGTTTAACAGACGAGTACACAGCCCTTTCCTATAAATGTTTTCCTCTTCATTAGACGCTTGGAACTTCAAGTCCAACTACTTTTTTTTTTATAATTTTCTTTTTATTTTATCTAATTTTTCTAATTTTTTCTTATGGCCTTTTCTTTTAGTGCCGATCTCATATGATCTTATACTTTTCGACCACCTCCATTCTACGTGCACAACATTTTCAATCTCTTCAAATGCTGATCTATTTGCTTACAAAAGAAAATTACATTATCTGTTTGACATGTTGGCTGCACGCGTGGCCTAAGCTGTGCACTTCTTTCACGCACAGCTTCATTCTAAATAATTTTAAAGGTCACGCACGATCTCGCTAGCATCAATGGCATGCCTGTCTATTCATCTCCATAGATGGCATGTGTACTTCATGTTCCGCAACTACCTATGTTTGCCTTTTGCCAGCGACTCAACTCCAACTTCTATTGCTATCCTATATTTTTACTTTTCCTAAATCATGATCTTGAATGAAGAATTGTAAATCTCTCAAAATTTTATTTTAAGACAACAAGTGACAATGTACCCGCCATCTTCATCGCTTTTATCGAAGGCGGTGGTTTTATTATTCTTTTTTTACGAATACTTTATTTTCATCTTTTTATAAGACAATATCTTAATGTAGGATATGAGTATGAACAAAAAAAATTTGATCCCAAATAAATCAACTTATTTTCTTTTTTTCACTATTTTGCATTATTATTTTTTATTTTTGGAGCGTTTGTTGAGAAATCTCACATCCTCTTTATATATAATCTTTTTAATTTAATGAAATTACTTACTTAAAAAAAGTAATGGTTAGTTTTGGGTGTCAGATTATTTTTAAAATACTTCACAACTATTAATTATTATTATTCACATAATTTTCTGTTATTATTACTTTTTATTAATATTTTTTTTAATTTTATATTATTTACAGTGTTTTTAAAATCACCTTACTATTAATATAAGTTTAGAACCCAAATTAAGGGAGTAAATTGGTCATAAAAACAGTGGGACCCAACATATGGGTTAGATATCTCTCCCCTACAATCCAACGGTAGGACACAAAAAGTAGAATATCTAAAGAGTAATAATAATTACAAATTTTGTATGTACAAGTTTTATATAATTTTTTTTTGTAATAATATAAGTTCAAAAGTGAATTTTACTACGAAGTGAATTTTATTATGAGAATTCCTGGGGGCAGCCCGTCTGCCCCCCTCCTTAAAAGCAGCCCCGCCGCCCCTGGTGGCGGTGGGGTACGGGTCCGAAACGGGTTGAAGGCTGCCGGGGGCACATCGGAGCTCGCCGGAGCTCGCCGTCTTAGGGGTGAACTCGCCTGAGTCCGCCGGTCCCGATGGCGGGGGCGGTGTCGTCCACCGCCACCGGCAGCGGCTCCGTTTATTCCATGACTGAATCCCTCATAAATTCATCTTAATTTTATTTTTTTATTGTGTTTTTTATTATGTTTTTATTGTATTTTTTATTATGTTTTGTTCATTTTATTTTTTTAATATATTTTTAATTTAATTATATTTTTTATTTTATTTTTATGTGTTTTTCATCATCAAGCAGCCCAACGTTATAACTTCTTATAAAAAAAAAATATATAATTTATACATTTAAAATTTTATAAGAAGTTTGTATGTATCATCTCCCAATCGCAAACAGTTGTACAAAGACAGTCACAAGCGAACAGAAGAAGTAAGGGTGAGGCGATGATGCGGAGAGAGAAAGCACAGGGCGAAGAGAGAGAAGGAAGGGACAAGAGCACATGCGAGTGGAAATAAGCTAGCGTAGATTAGAGAGAAGGAGAGCACATGTAACTCGACAAAGCGTGCACTGGTTCCTATTTCCTAATCTAATGTATGTCAGAAACTTAAAAGGAAACCAAACTTCCGACTCTTCAACATCATCAACAGCACGCGCCACCTCACGAGCGTGCAATCAATTTCCTTTATTTTTCTTTTTTTTGAAAAATTTCCTTTATTTTTCTAATTCCCCACATGTTGTCGTTTGTAGAGGTTCCTGACATATGGCTCCTCCGTACGGAATTGAACTTGGCAATAATGAGTAGCGGCAGATCGGGTCGAGTTGGATCCTCCGATTGGTACGAACATGATCTGTTGATTTTTAATTTATTTTGTTGGGAGAAAGAGAGAGAGAGAGAGAGAGAGAGAGAGAGAGAGAGAGAGAGAGAGAGAGAGAGGAGAGGGGGCGGGGGGGTTGTTTCAAATTAAAATTTGGTCCCACCCATACATTATGCACACACAACTTAGCACCTAAAATGTAGAAAATGAGTGGTGGGTCATGTACTTGTTGAAATCTATATCCATATGTGCGGCCTCTTCATTATTTTATCCGGATTTATTTGTCATCTTCTAGCTATAGCCACTGTTAGTTATGAGGTCGGTCCATAGGTTTATTTCAATTTAGTAATGTTAAAAAATTGGTAAATGTATTGATGGACATAAGCGTAACGCTTCAACAAACAATTACTACTTACATTCACATTCTGTCATCTTCACATCTCGTTAATTTGTTACCAAGTGATGCCAAGATGAAATTTACTCAATATACAAGTAATAGTAATTAAGAATTCTAGGTGATGGAATCCCATAAAGTCAGGTGTAGGCGCAGGGAATTAAAAAGAGTGACAGAATTTAGTTAGATACCTGAAAATGAAGAAGAAGGAAAGAAATGGAAGGCAGCACTAGCAATAGTGTCTACTAAAATGAATGAGCATTTAACTCGTATCATCAAAAGTATGTCTTCTGTCTTTCTCATTATCCCACGATTGACGTGCATGTTGAGCAATCTAACTGCCCTAACCTCAAGGATGCTTGTTTGAGTCAAGCAAAACCGTCACTTTCAACCAAAATCACCAATGTTATAAATATGTGGCACTCCAAAGTCCAAACTCATTTAATGTCGGGAGCTGAATGCTTTGTGTTTTGGTCGGAAGTTGAATCCCACAAGTTTTTATTTATTTATGAGAAACAGTTGATGTTTACAACGCATTATAGCATTCTACGATCATCTTCTCTTTTACTTATTAAATAGAGGTGGGTGGCTAACCGTGAGTGCGATGGGATGTGTGGGTTTTTCTTTTGCGAGGAACCTTCCTAATGGAAGAGAACAATTGAATTATAATTCAATCAGATTGAATTATTTAAGTTCCCTGCATCTTTCAACCATCTGAAAAAGTTTTAACCATATTCAGAGGATTAGGCCTGTTTATCCAAGCATGATTGAATTGAAATTTTATTTATTTATTATTATTATTATTATTTTTTTTTAAAAATATTTAAATTAATTTTGAATCCAAATTACAGATTGGATTCCAAATTCGAAACCCCGATGAGGATGACTTTTCCCCCACAATTTGGTCATTTGAGGACAGAAAGTAGATCAAAAGCTAGTATTACAATGCCTAGATAGAACACAGAGAACTATTGGTAGAGACATATCAAAAGCCAACATTCTAAATTATTGGTGTCCCATAGCAGACATACCCAGCAGCAAAATATACTGAATATAATCTCCAAAAAATATATTATATATATAAAAGAAAATCAATAGCTACTCATGCCAAGCTTCTTTGTCATCTTTCTTTTTTCCCTCTCTCTCTCTCTACTTTGTCATCTGATCATCACTTCCTTCAAACTTGCAGAGCCTTTTCTGTTGATTCGGACCTCTTTGCCGAAGCAAGTTCACGCTCTCGACGTCTTCGTTCTCTCTGTAAAAGGAGAAAAAAAGATGAAGATGGATAGTCCTATATTGATCAAATTCCCATAAGCAAAAGTGCCAGCAAAACAGACGGGTATCCAACTACTTAAAAGCCACAATAATATTCTTACACGTGTTAACGTGATCACTATATTAAATATATTTGAAGTAAACAGGAAGACAGACTTCTGGATAGGGCAATTCTAAAAACAATCTCAAGCTTATCCAAACCATCCAAAACCTGGCCTATTGCTAACACCACCGCTTATTTATCAATGGCATATTTTTGTTATCGGTATCAATGATACATCATAAAGCATTGTCTAATGTTTAAGGGAAAAAAGAGTCCAGGACATATTTTCAATTTCGTGAGTTGGTCAAACAAGAAGTACATGCGGGATCTTAACAAAATCATCCACGTTTTAGAGTATGACAAAGACCTTGAATTTGTTATCCTCCCACTAGGCTGGGAGTGCAATTGACTTTTTTTCTTTAGTAACATTTGACTAATAATTAACAAAATCATCCCCCGGGTCATGGGCGCCCTTTATTCTTAAGAAATTAACTAGGCTTTTTGAAAGCTGTTGCTTCACCCCTTGCTAAAAGAAAGCACATGTTAAGGACAGCTTATGAGCATTTTGCTCTCAAGAGTTCCAAAACCAGCTAATGCAATTTCTTTTTAATCGGTCCAAAACCGACGCAATTGCTCTGCCAAAGGTGAGCTTTATCTTATACATTCACTTCTACATCGTCTTTGGTTCTCATAAATTTGTTGGCCAGCCCCAATTTATTTATCGGCCCAACCTTAACACATTCTTAGACGTTTGCAAATGCCTTAAAAAGCTTTCTTCTAGTATACATGACATAATTATTAACACTATCATGCCCTTCACAAACCTATCAGCATGAGCATCATATTTTTGCACAACCAGTCGCCTACACCTCAAGCTGCATCTTGACAGGTAACCAGTCTCATACAAATAGTGAGGTTTCACAAAACTTTTGCACCAACACCTCCCCCCCCCCCCCCCCCCCCCCAAAAAAAAAAAGTCCCTCAAGAGTTGCGTTCTATACTTCTCAAAGAAGAAGTTGTTAGCCGCCATAAGTTCAACAATACACCAAACCGGAGTAGGCATTTGAACCAGGAAAAAATGTCTGGGTTGGTCTAGTGCATCCAACTGGTCAGAAAATCAGACATACATCCAAACAGCCATGTGATGATAATTAAATAAATAATATTGTCATAGACAGTCGTCAAAAGTCCCTAAAAGTTGAGTGCTGGGACACATTTTTTCCGCATGCATGTATTCTTAAAGTCTTTGTCCATGTTAAAAGAAGTTATCCATCTCTTAATTTTATAAATGCAGGGAGGGGAAGTCAGAGACATGGCATGATGCATGAATAAAAGTGTGGTGAGATGGACGATAAAAGTAAGATCACTCAACTAAAAGTCATTCCATCTCTGTTCAGAGAAGAAAGAAGTGTGGTTTCAAATATAACAACACTAATTTGAGCAGGGAAGAAGTATGTACCCCAATAACGAATAGATAACATTAACAAAGACATACCCTTCTTTCCCAATAAGGATGGAAGCACACGAAATCATAGACAGGAGTAATGGTTGACACTAGAACAACATTGAGTCCAGTAAACAACAAAAGGGCTGCCATAGGTCGAGTTCTATGTGGCATCTCTTTTAACTATCTAGCCCTGCAAACACAAGTTCAGGTTGGGAAAACTTCACCATATGTATATAAATGAAAAGCACAATAGCAACAGCCCACCGTTAAACAGAAGAAAAATGACAGTTCACAAGCTTCAATGGTTCTGACATGATCATTTCATTTCAAATAAAAGGTTTCCTGCAACTAAGATACCTCAACTACAGGCAAAAAAAAAAAAGAGAAGAAGAAGAAGCATTTGATCCCTCAGAAAGATCAATGAACACTATCTAACGCTAACCCAGATCGGTTGAGATAAGCATCAAGATTCCCCACCCATTTTATCAAACAGCTGGTATGCTTGCCATGAATTTCAAGCACTACTGAATTTAACCGAGTCAGTGCCGTAAAGGCTCAAAATTTAATTCAAAACTCTAAAATAAAGACCGAGGAAGTTATCCTCTAGACCCCGGACTCTAGCTTCTAAAGCGAGCAGAAAGATGGGGAGAACAAAAATCGGAACCATACCTAAAGAAACGTAACAGTTGGGGAGAGTGGGTCTCATGGTGAATGGGAACTGTGAAAGAACCCGAAAGCAGTTTTCTGCGGCTATGTTCGGCTATTAAAATGATGTTAATTCATCTTAAACTAATGAGTTCTGCTACAGAGCACACTGAATTTACACATTGGCCAGCGTCTACATTGTCTTTAGTGAAATGAAAAAAAAAAAAAATTCAAACCAAAGAGCCAAAAACGCACGAGAATTTTCCTTCCTTCTATTTCAGAAGAGCGAAAAAGCCCTAAGAGCAGCCAACGAAACTGTAAATTGAAGCTGTGCATTTGGTTCCCCACCGACGTGAAGCAAAGTTGGCATTTCGTGTGCCCACCGACGACCACAAATGGGCAAATAAATTCCAGATGGTTCACAAATGTCTATCACTACAACAGAACAGCAGTGAATCCACAAATCGATTTTACATAAAATGATCTCAGTTCAATCAAAATAAAAGAGTTCAATGGACAAAAAAAAAATCCCTCACAAATCAAGACTTATGGAAATCAAGTGGTTCAAGTACTACTCAACAGGTATGAAAATAAAATTCAAAAGGGAGCCTTGTACCCAAATTAATCCAGACTGAAGAAGTCGCCGTCGTCGCCGTCGTCGCCGTCGAGTGACCTAGCCTTGGAGTAATGAGTTTTTTTGGTTTGAAGAACGAAAACGTCGAATGAGGAAGTCTCCGTCGAGTGATGGGTTGCTGCAGGGCCGTCGTCTAAACAGTGACGGAGTCAGAAATTTGCCTTAGGCTCCAGCAAAGCAAAATAGATAAATATATAATATTTTTTTCTATATAATTTTTTATATAATATACAATAATTTAATAGTAAAATTTATAATAAAGTATATTTAATATAATTTATATATTAAAAAATAAAGAATATATTAAGAATATATTATTATAATAAAAATATATTAAAAATTATCTAATTTTTATTTTTTTATTTATGATAAAAAAATATTTTTATTTTATTTTATTTTATATGAGATGTATTTTATTTTAAAATTAAATTTTATAAAAAAAATTAAGATAATTTTTTAAAATAAAATCATGTAATTAATATAAGATAAAATTAATACTATTTTATTAAATTATAAAAAATTATTATATTTTATATTAATTTTTTTTAGGAGAGAGGTGGGGCCGGGGGATGGTGCCCTTGCCCCGGCCCCCAACTCCAAACCTCGCCGGCGAACGCAGATTGAGAGAAGATTTCTGTTTTGAGAAATGAAGAAGTTCTCGGGGATGGCTGGGTCACGGGAAAGACAAGATGCAACATTACAATTTATGGCATTCCGGTCATTTCACAAGCCTGCCAGCGTGGAGTCGTTATTCGTGTTTGAATTGTTGTTATATTTTATATAAAAATTTAAGAAAATATTTTTTTTTAAATTAAAAATTATAATAGTAAAATAAAATAATTTTTATATCGAATTCCGAATTTCATTAGTTGTTTTCATTTGTGATATGTCTCATTGTTTTGTTCATTATTATTCATTTTTGTACGCATATTAGGAAAGCACCATTCTGTGACAGATTTGCCCCAAATATGCCATATATTTTACCACACATTATTTCAAGCATTAAAATTGAACTCTTTCATCCCTGTTTGGATGCTTAACTTCCCTCAAATCATTTTATCTTTATAATTTTTTTAAATTTTTATACTTTATTCGACTCAACTCAACTCAACTCAACTCAATTCAACAATTTTAATTGCCATCGTTTTGATAATTCCGGCAGATCAGATAGACGGGATAAAATAGATATCCATGTTCACGTGGAAGAAAAGATTCGCAAACACCCAAAAGTGCTCCCCTGCACCGATAAATTATATTCTATACAAATTGAGAGCTGTAACCTTGATTACATTACAACTACTGTGCTATTTTTCTCATTGCTTCTATTTAACATCTAACATAATAAAATTACCATCATAGGTTTGAGCATAATCAGTAAGAACAAAAGACCTAGAGGCTAGGCGAACATATGTAACAACAGAACTACAGATGGAGACAATATCAACAACAAACAAACGTGATTCCCCTACACTAGAAATACTGATGGAGGTTTATATTACAAATGTTACCTTTCCGCATCACATCCTGGTTCATGGAATTTGACATTTAAGAACAGCTGGAATTGACTTAATGGTGAATCATACCCTTCACAAACTTGGAACAGGGGGCTCAGGAAAAGATCAGCCTTCGGGGTAACAACTTCATTGAGGATTTCTGTGCTTCTCATTCTCGTGGCCGGGCAAGCCAGAGAGAACTGAGTGCTCGGAGACGAGAGAAGTAGTCATTTTTTGTAAGAAGAGCACGGGCTGATTGCCTGGTTGTCAATATCCGGTGCATTTGTTGGAGTGTTTGTTGACGCAGATTATCAGCCTGGTAATTGCCAGAGGACCGCACAAAGAGAACAAGATTATTTGTTTATGCAAATATCATTTCTCCTTGAGAAAATTACTTGCCTATGAATCACTTTCATTCTAAACCTACCCTCCAATCATTAATCATACGAATCATGGTGCAAAATAAATTCTCAAAATAAACGAGACAACCCAAAAAAGAAAATTACCTGGCGAAGGAACCCTTCAAGAGTTCCTAGCTTTCCCATTGCCATGGCCATTTGACCCATATAGTTCGCCACATTCCCAGATGATCCTGATGGGCTAGGTGATCCATTGGCCAATGTCTCGGCCAGGGATTGCTGCAATGCCTCCATGCCCTGTGAGAGAGCATCTTCAGCCTGCTGGGATGATTGCTGCAAGTTGTAGATGCCCACCAATTGTTGCTCGGTTAACGGTTCCAACTGATTCACAAGAAGCTGCACTATTCAAAGTCCAGTTAAAACCTTATGAAACTATTCATAAAATGAATGCATCAAAAATTCTGACAAGAAGCTGTACTATTTGCGATCTCCGGCTACCTCACATTCTTATCTACAGCAGATGAGAGAGAAAGGAGCATAAAAAATAAACTGACCTTGAGTAGTTCAGATGATCGGAAGCCACCAATCCACATAAAACATCGTTCCGCTGGTGTCTGCCACATTCCTGACAAGATGTGGAAAACATCCGTTTTAGCCGCAATGCCTTTCAGCCTAAAAATATCATCGAAGTGGACCGTAACATTGTCAACAATGTTGCGAAGCTCAGCATCAGCAGCATGTGAATTGACTGCAGCCCTCAGCTCATTTATCTGCTTGTTGTGCTCTTCTAGCCACCGTGCATACTCTACATCAAATGCCAAGGCACCTATATACCAATGCAATCGACATGGAAAACCTTTAACCATTGAAGATCTGTTAATATGGAAAAGGAAAGTTTTCACTCCTAGCACCAAAAAAGCAAGAAAACCTACACAGAAGAATGAAGAACGAAGATATGTGCAATCTAGCTCGTTACTAATGGCATCCAAATCCAAGGATCATACTAAGAAATCACACAACGAGAATCACACAAGAATACAACCATTTAAGCTGCAACCCAGGAATCATAACATGCACAAACCCAACTTTTCTTTCTTCTTTTTTTTTTTTCGGGAAAAGAAAATGCAAAAGGCAGAACTTACATATAGATGTATACTGTAATACCCCAGATTGAGTATAGGAAGGGGGTGGATTACCACATTACAGGGGAGGGAAAAGTTATTGATCTTTATGATTATTCCAATAGGCTCCAATTGTAACAGTGAATTATTAATTTGAAGCATAGCCCAGATGTGGCTTGGACTTTTTATTTAGGTCATTACAAATGGTTTAGAACTAGATGGTGAATGGGATCCCACATTGTTTGGGACTAAAAAACTCTTACTTTTTATAAGGATACCAAGGAGCTCAGATTGTAAGATTGACTATTACTTTTGGAGTATAGTCCAAATGTGGTTTGAGCTTCCCTTTGATTGTGAGAAATGGTATTAGAACCAATTCCAACAAAAAAATTGAGACTTGAGAATGGTCGAACAACGTCAGGAATTCAAATGAGAGATTAAAGTAACCCCAGATTGAGCATAATAGGAAAGTGGTAAATGAAATCCCAATTCTCAAGAACAAGAAGTTTTTCCTCTATATAATAATTCTAAGGAACTCTATTTAAAACATAGACGAGTCATTTTAGAGGAGGCTCATATGTGGCTTGGACTCTCTCTCTCTCCAGGCAGCTAAACTGAAAATTTACATCTTGAAAAAGAAAACTACCTTCACAAGGCACCACTAAATTACTCATAAAGGTCGTGAATGTTGACTGAAATCAACGTGGATGCTTGGAGAATGATGGCATATGATATGGTTTAGCAAATGATAGAATAAGGTTCTCTATCTCTCTCTCTCTCTGCCACTAAACTGAAAATTCACATCTTGAAAAAGAAAACTACTTCACAACCACTACTAAATTACTCATAAAGGTCATGAATGTTGGACAGACTGAAATCAACGTGGATGCTTGGAGAACAATGGCATATAATATGGTTTAGCCAATGATGGAATAAGGTTTGCCAACTTTGCGCTCTGGAGGAACCAATGAACATACATGTAAAACTTATTTCAAGCTGGCAAGCCAACAGCCTGTTTGAGAAACTCTTTTAGAAATAAAGCTGCAATTAGGCTTGAGTTCATCTCATTTAGTCTGCCAAGCAATGTGTATCAGCTATAAATGAAATAAGCACGGACAGCTTGGTATACTTTTTTAATAAGTGACAAAAGTTTCATTAAAAAGCTCAAAATGTGTACTCCGCTTAAACATTGTGCATAATAGAGTTAAGATAAGCAACCACTTGAGGTGCCCAAGTAAAATTGGACCTCAATAAGTATTTTAGCCCATTTTTCAACTCCAGGCACAATAACCATATATATCAAAAGGGGGAAATGAGGTAAATACCATTTCCACTCATGGAATGGGATTGGTCTCCAGAGCTTGAAATAAATATGCCCTACATGAGTAAAAATCAATGAAATCATAAGAAAGACAACATCCAAAATCATCTTATTGGAAAGGAAAAAGATAAAAGTAGAGAATAGATTATGCATATAATAGAAGAGAAATTATATTTGTAATCGTGAATTATGCAAGCATTGCGTAATCATTTTGAAAAGAGTGAATAAAACATGGGACCCACATGAATTTTTTTTTTTTAATAATAGGCCCCACTTTTTTTCAAAACGATTACACAGCGTTTACACACTCTACGATTGTATGTAGCATTACTCATAGTAGAAGGATCATATTCAAACCTGCTGGCGGGCCCGCTGCAGCTCTTGCTCTAGTTGAGATAGCTTTAGCCGGCTACTCTCAAGCTGTTGTACATATGCCTATGAAAAGGAGAAGGCAGCAAACATTATAAACAGCATACCATAAGAAGAGCAAGCTGCATTCCAGCATGTGCAGATTTGTTATAAAAAAATAACACAAGGGCCTACTTTTTTCCTTAATCGACTTTTTCTGGCAGCTTCACGATTTTGAGCAAGCCGGCGCAATGTCTGTAAGATTTTCTTTTCAAACACAACAGTAAATATTAAACAATGTCAGACTGACATTTAAATATTATTTGAATCATGTTACCTTCTGATCCCCTGATTTCTCTTTCGATTTGTCACTGGAATCAGAAACTACAACAGCAGTCAATTGACCCCTTTCATGCTGCACAAGGAAAACAAAGCTTAAATCCACTGCTCAAGAGCATCCAAGCTTTCCAATGAGAAAGAAGATGTTCCCATGGTTTTGGGGCTCTGTTCATCGGGCGGCGCCAAATGCAATGATAATTACCAATACATATTTATCATATGATGTCACTGACAGTATATATTAGTGTTAGCATCTAATTAGAAGATAGTAGCAGTAAACAGAAGAAAAAGATAAAGACATCACCCCATGATTCTTGTCATCGGTGTCATCTGTTGAGGTATCAGTCCTTGGGCTTGCTTCTGCCATAGTGGACTCCCCCCAGTTTTCACGATGGCCACCAAATGTAGAAACCATATTTGCTTGTGGTTTTGTCTGTAGTTGTAATGCCTGAGACCTCAAAATAGGAGCAGATATATTTATATCTGAGAATACAAAGTGACTAAATTCCACAAAACAGGAGAGAGAGAGAGAGAGATAGAGAGAGAGAGAGAGAGAGAGAGAGAGAGAGAGAGAGCTGAGTTTAGCACTGATTTTATTTAACTTAAAGGAAGCAACCGTAAACAAACATAAAGATCACCTTATTTAACGTGGCAAACTGAATATCTGTACCCAGTGCCTGGCTATTCGACTTCATCTGGTAATATACAGGAACTAGAAGACATAATATTAAAAGGACAAAACGAATGAGATGCATGAGACATACAAGAACAGAAATATGCATCCTAAAAATTGCGGAAACCATATTATTACATATTTCACAAGTTCTTTAAAATCTATGACACTTCATATTACATGCATTACCAAAATGGAATTTTGGCACCTCTCAAACAACATTATAATACTGGCAATGGCAATTCCTACAACCTGAACTATTTACATGAATTTGAAGATCATTCTTCAGGAGGAATTTTAGAGAAGGTAACAAAAGTTTACCCTACAAACAAAAAATCAACAATCAAGGGTATTTTTTAGCCTACAGAAGAATAATTGCAAAACACATGGACTACAATAACTATACAACACCTGGATGTAAGGCCATAAGAATTAGCTAACATGGGAGTGTCACAGATTCATGTGGAACGTTACCAGGCAACTCATAGCTGCATTCTTATTCACATACAGTATGGATAATGGACGAAAATACTGCAGAGCTTTGTCTACACAGCAAAGAACTAGATCTATGATATTGGTATGGAGACGATACTTCTACTTAACACTTCAAATAAAGACTCAGATAGTTGGAACATACTTAGGTCAGCAGCATCCTCTATGCGAAATCCAAGGGACTGCTCAATTGTTCCAAAGTCTGAAATCCGAGAAGATCGAATGGTGTTTCCTTCTGTGCCACTAAAAGCCACAAGGCTCAGTAATATCACCAAAAAAATCTAACAAATAAATGAAAATCCCAGAACACCGAGGAATCCATATACCCCAGCCAGGTCTAAAAGCTAAAATTATGCTAGCAATACAGATATCCATCCAAAGAAATATGCATTGATTATGTAAAACCTCTACATTCTTACTAATAACTGAACAATAGAGATAAATTTTAGACTTACAAAATCAACATAGTTTTGCGTTCAGTATTAAATCATTATTTGTGACTGAGTTCTTCCATTGAATGGAAAATATACACATTAAAAGAACTTTATTAGAAAAGATGTATATGCATTCTGCTATCAGTCGTGAAAAAATCAATGAACCTTCACAGCAAAAGAAATTAACAGCAGAATTCAAATCAAAGGTGAACTTCTAACTGGGAGGAGTAGAAGGGAATTCACAGAGAATTGGAATTAGCAATTGCAGGAACTAAACTAGCCATCCCTGTCTTGACGTTATTACCATCTTCTGCACCAAACTCCCTGTTCTACAGCCCATGAAACAACCATCACCATCATCACATCTGCCACGTTATGCACCAAAAAAACCCCAAAATCTTAAATCCACTCACAAACAGAAATAACTAGAAACCCGAATCACAGTATACGTGTAGCTTTTCTAGCTAAGCTAAACTACCACTTCATCAACCTCCTATGTCGTACAATCAGATAAAAGATCTTCTAAACCTTTACAAAACCTTTACAACACCTTAACAGTACCAAATTCACCAAAACCACAAGTTTTCTTTAAAGATCTAAAACCACCACAAACTGCATAGATAATCCCAAACTTGAAGCAGAAAACACCTTTTACCAACACATATAGCAGAAGACAGTGCTAAAAACACTGATTTATTACTGTCTAAGCAATACTCAGAAGCTGAAGATGGGAGAGGGGCCAAGGGAGAAAACTGAAATACCTACGCAGTGAGCCCATCTTGCAGATATATACCACTACGTTGCTTTGGCTTTCTGATCGCATATTTTGGCATACAGTATTTTGTACTACAAACTGTCTTTCTATGTATAACTAGTGCGAGGCACATGCTTGATTACTCTTTATACGGAACTACGGAGGTTGAATGTTAATATATTTCAATACAAAAACTTGCTTGTATCGCTAGTTTTGTAAACTCAAAAAACGCCTGCTTTTGCACAACTTTGTGATAGAATTCTTGCGATCAAAGTTCAGCAGGCCTAAACATCATTTGATAGTTCTCCTTGCAAGTAAATTAAATTAAAGGTATATCCATACAAGCTAATTGCATCCATCTTAGTCAGCTCCAAGGCCCCCCACCCGGGGTCTATCCACTAATACGTGTTCCTGCGAAAAAAAAAACCGAGCCCAATATAAATTATGAGTAAAGACATGACTAGTTAGGAGCAAACAGGTATCACAAGAGAAGTGAAAATAAAATAAATAGTTTACATCCAGGTGAAACATTCCTGAGCATCAAGAAAAACACAGTAGCGGCATCTATAGACATTAACTTAAATGATTCAAAACAGAATTGGCCCATATAAATGGCAACAGACATTGAAGAAATACGTACGCCGTTTTTTTTGTGGCAGGAGTTGATCAAGATGTGATGTTGAAGGAGAAAAAAAGGAAATAAAAATCAATGAAGGAAAAGGAAGCTTACCGAAGGACTTTTGTGCGACGGCAATTGCAGCTGACGAAACAGGGCGACGCAGCCGACTGAGAGAGAGTGAGTGAGAAAAGAGTAGCTGAAGACTTCAGTAACTCTGTCGGGAGCAAGAAACAAAGCACTAAGCTTCGCTTGTTTTGACAAAACAATGACAAGGCCCTCCTTTCGAAGGCCTGAGCTCGACGAGTAGGATAACCCTAAAGCAAGAAAGTTATGGATGAAAATAAGCACCGAGAAACCCCAAAGACACGAAAGCTGTGTGAGATGAAAAGAACGAAGCAGGCGTCTGAACGAAAATAAAGAGAGGAAAGGGCTGAGAAGCAAGCAGACGTCTGCGAAGAGGAAAATGTCGCAGGGCTCGAAGGTACTGACGGCAGGTAGATTGAAGTTCCATAATTAACCCGGTAAAACCGAAACCATATGCCCTGAATAAGGGTAATTACGTAATTTCATCCTCCCATACCCGTCTGATAGAATCAAGTCACCAGTAAACTTGTCAGCCATGAAATCGCAGGTTCGGCGTTCGAAGCAAATAGATTTCTTTCAAAGAAGAAGTTAGACGAAGCGTGACGTCCAGACCATTCCAAGCTCCTACATACGTCCTTGTTCCTCTGCCTCCCTCTTTCTCATTTTTCAAAGCCGCCCGTATTTTTTTTATCTACTTTTCTTTTCTCGCCGCTGCAAGAAGGGGATCTTTCTCCGCTGCCCGTACTTCTTCAGGCAAAAGATCTCTATGCTCGGATCACGGTAACTACTAGATTTTGTTCTGCTTACGAAGTTGAGGAACAAGATCAAGAGTTAATCTGTTACTTGAACCTGATGAAAGCAAAGCAGTATTTTATATCCGTTCAGAGTCTTTCAAGTTTCAGACATCCGCATACAGATGAATTTGAACACCCTTAACACCATTACAGTATATAGATACTGAATTGATAGACGAGAACAATGATAAGAATCTCTTTCTATTTTGGATTGAAACGTTGGGGACTTCACTCTCTTTCTTTTTTTCTTTATTTGAAAGGAAAGACGATTTCATTTTTAAAAGTCAGATTACAATTTGTATCAGAAGATACAGCACAAAAATATCTCATAAGGTGTATTGAGTCGTCAAGGCTACCTGCACCAGCATCACAGGAGAATACTACTCATCCACCAGAAGATTCTATTGCATCACCACGTCTGCCAGAAGAATCCAGAGCAGCACCACACCCTCTGCATGCTGCCAAATCTATAACAGAATTTAGACACTTTTCATTGTATTATTGATCATTGTATTAGTAGGGTTGTCATTACTTGTCTATAAATAGCAAAATTTGTGTACACGAAAACCATGAATGGAAATAATATTTAGCCTTCCATCATCTTGTTGACATTTTGTCATTCACCTTCTCTGCGTTACTTTCTTTACTTCAACAATGTCCATCTTCAAACCAAATTCTCTCATCCTGAAATCTTAAGCCCATTCTAGCAGCAGGATGTGCTGCATCGTCTAGGAACAAATACAAGTCTCCACACAGGTTGACAATGTTTTTATTAAGCTGCCTCAACAGATTAATCAACTTCAAAAATATCTTTGGTTGAAATGCAAATCTAGACACAAGTCCATACTTTTAAAAGAGTAACTCTCTACCTTTGTAATTAGGCCCTTTTAGATTTGGAGATGAGATAAGTTAAGGTGAATTTAATTTATTTTTTAATATTATTATTATTTTAAAATTTAAAAAATGTATATTAAAATTTGAAAAATATATATTGAGATTTAAAAAATATATATAAGAATTTATATTTTGTATAAAAAATTATAAAAGTTTAATAATAAAATAAAGATGAGTTGATATGAGTTTTGAATATAAACGAAATATAAATAACATGTCATTTCGCTACAATTAGAGTAGCCTCCACAGTCCATCATCATTTCTAAGAGCATGATAATGGATTCATCAAAAATTTTCATTTAAAAGTAGAAGTTTGTACATATATTAAAAAAAATTTGGTATACTTTTGATGGATCACTATTTAAATACCAAACAAAAACTATTTTTATTCCCTTCTTTTTCTCAAAGTTGATTATATATGACGAAATGTTTTTGATATGTATACAAATTTATACTTTAAAAAAAAAATGATGGATCTATTGCCAGTGCTCTAAGAGCATCCATATATGGATTCTCAAAATTTTCCTCAATTTTTAAATAAAAACTTTATTTTCTATAATTTTTTTAAAATCTTACTCACCTTTAAAAAATATTCTATATCTCATATTCTATATTTTTTTTCATATATTAAAATAATATTATTCTATTATTTCTTTAATATTATTTCTTTTATTTTATTTCATATCATAATACTTTCATATCATAATACTATTTTCAATAAAATTTAATATATTAATAGATGAATAATGATATGAGAATGAATTGAGAGATCATTATTAATCATCTTAAATCTTCTCCCATTTTGAGAAATTGGATGTCGAAATGTTTTAAAACACTTCTTAAAATTTGGGAATTGGGTGCATTTGATACATCTAACATGGGTGCTCTAAGAGCATCCATATGCCTAAAATCTTCAAATTCTTAAATTTTAGGAAATCGTTGTAACTTTTTGACAAAATGAGTCTTACATCTGGTTCCTTATTTTAGTACATAGAATGAGGGGATGAATAGTGACTTCATATTTCTTTCATCTCTTAAATTAGTTTATATATATATTATTGAGAATAGTTAAAAATGTATAAATAAAATAGTAAAAAAAATGATAAGAAAAATAATAGAAAAATATTATTTGAATATAATAAAAAAATAATAAAGAATGAGATGTAGGATATTTATTTTAGGAAAATGCTTTATGCACTGTTGTCCTTTTTTTTAAATTTAATGATTAAGTAAATATCATTTAATATTTTTTTATTTTTTTAAAATGTTTAAGTATATTTAAAAAGTAATATTAAAAAAATGAGAAAACAACTTTTTTTTTTATACGAATGGTGTAATAGAATTGTCTGTAGCACCACCCTTTATTTTAAGATGACTAAAATTTAAAAAAATTATAAAGAATATATTTCTTAACTAGAATTTAAGAAAAATATATGGATCCCAATGGAGATGATAATGGAGATGCTCTAATAACAGCTCCATTGCCCATGTTTTCATTGTCCTTAGCAAAAAAAAGCATCAAAGTTTTTGTGTTATGTTTAAAAATTTTAGAAAAGGTATAATAATTAAGTTATGATTAAATGAAAAAATTATTTAAAATTAAAAAATATTTTGTATTTAAGTGATACGCAGAAAAAAATATATCTTAAACTACTTTTTTTTTCATTTTTACTTTTATTTCAAAACTTTTACCCATATTGATAAGAATATCATAGTCAAATTTAACTAGAAAGTATAAAAAACATGTTTCAATAGACTCGATAAAGTTAAGATCAATTTAACTTTCTCTCTCTTTATTATTCATATTTGGAAAGTAAAAAACGAGAAATTTAAATTTATTTTAACTATGTTGAGTTTATTAAAACTTATTTTTATATCTTTTAGCTAAATTTTGACTAAATAAATAAAATAATTAGTGAGTTGTGAGTCTTTTAATTAAAATTAAAATAAATAAAAAGTTAAAATCTAATATTTTAATATAATAAATTTTAATTTGTTGAGTTTATTATTTGATATAATAAAAAATAATTAATTAAAATTTATAAAAATGATATTTTAAATTAAAATTTGACTAAATTTAACTAATAAGTTGTGAATACTCTCAACCCGGGTTCTCTCTATTGGAAAATTGGGTCTGTGCCATCAGGCCGACAGGCCTCGGCATATCTTAAACTACTCGATATCACAGGCAAATCATTTGTATAAAGTGAAGTCCGTCATAAATAGTGAGTTTAATTTATGTAGATCTCAATTTTATTTTATTTTTTAAAAGAGCTTGCATGAGTTGATTTTGAACAAATATTTTTCTTCCAATTTTTTTTATTCATAAGCTAATACAAAGTACACAGCTTTCATCTCACTAATAAGTATGATTTAACTTACTAGAAAGACTTAAAATCTGAACCTTTGAAGTTTATTATTATTATTTTAAATTTAGAGATAAGATGAGTTGAGATGAGTTTAGTTTATTTTTTAATATTATTATTATTTTGAGATTTAAAAAAGATATATTGGAATTTGAAAAATATATATTGAAATTTAAAAAATGTGTATAAGAATTTGTATTTTATATAAAAAAAATTATAAAAATGTAATAATGAAATGAATATTAGTTAAGATGAGTTGAGATGAGTTTTAAATACAAACGGAGTCATAGTCTCAATTTTTCTTATTTTATCTCAATATTCAAGTACCATTACAATACAAATATTCTTCGATTTCAAATTTTAAAAATTTTTATGTAATAGTTATCTAATCATTATAATTTTTCAAACTTTTAAATAAAATGAAAAAATTAATTTGATGTTTTCAAATCTTAAAATAGAGGTAATATTAAAAAATTATATATTATAATGATATTTTAATTCCTTAATATTTTATATTCAATTTTTTTTTCTAAAATCTCAAAAAATATTTTAATTTAGATTATTTTAATATTATTTATAATCATTTTATAACTACTCACAATTTTTTTTTAATCTCATATCATATTATTTATATCACCAAAAAAGGCTAAAGAAAATTTTGACATATATGCCACCTGAATGTTTGTTTGTTTTTTTTTTTAAAGTAATGCTACATGCTACATAATTTTACATAATTTTTATAAAATCGGTAACATAGTAATAATGTCATGTCAATCAAAATATTAAATATATATATAAAGACAAAAAGACAAAAACATGATGAGAGGAAAAAAAAACTAATAATTAAATTAGAAAATGTATAAAAATAACATTTTTATATACTATATATGTAATACGTACACAAATTATATACAAATAGCATTCTTATTTTTTCAAACATGCTTGTTTTCCTTTAGTAAAATCTATCACTTCAAAGCGAGCGATTTGATTATTTCAAATTACAAGATGACCCTTAAAGCTGGGGAGAATTGAGATTAAAGATGATAATATGTTACACGACCCGTTAATCTAACCCAAACACAATATAATAATAATGAATTAAAGTTTAGTTTTAACGGATTCGAATACAAATATGCTGACCCGTTAAAACACATTTGCTTAACAGATTAATAATGAATCAACCCATTTTAACTTGTTATAATACGTTATAACACGTTAATAAAATGAATCATAATTATACTCTTATATTTAAAAGTAAAATTATTAGTATTATAATTTGATATTTTTATTAATCGAATCGTAATTTTGAACTTGTAGTTAGCTTTATAATTTTATAGATATTATGATTTTAACATTTTATATAAACTTATACTAAATTTAATCAGATCAAACGAATTAATTTTGAATGTATTATACTCATTTACATAAATAAATTGAAATTGATCGTATTATGTCGTGCTAACTTATTTCGTATTATTCACAAATGATTTAAAATAGGTTGATACGATACGACCCGTTATATTAATGGATTCATATTAGGATTTGAAATCTTGACACAATAAATTTAATGATTCGAATTAAAATTTATTCATATAATATAATATATATATCTTAATACAATCTATTAATACAATTTGACACCTAATTCAGATCGATTGAGAAAGGCATAAACTAAATCACCGATCCATCACCCTGATATTCTCGTTGTATTTAATGACAGTTCTATGGTTTACGTCAATCAGAGGGCGCTTTACGTATCATGAGAACAGGTGCGATTATTTATCATTGTTGAACCAATAGCCGGCTTCATTTGAATTGCGTTGCCCACTAAGAAGCTTGCAAAATCTCCTTTTTACTAATGAAATGAGCATTCACAATAAATTAATTATTATTTAATTAAATTTTGATTAAAAATTTTAATTTTTATAAATTTTAGTTTATCATTTTTTATTATATTAAATAATAAATTCAACAAATTAATATATATTTTATTAAAATATTAATTTTTACACTTTCATTTATTTTAAATTTAGTTATAATTTGAATATTTATTCGTTATTAAAAAATATACATTAATTTTTTAACCTTCATATTAATTGTTAATGGTTGATAGCGGTAAAAAATGAAAATATTAATTTTCTTTTAAAAAAATAAAATAAAATAATTAATTTTACACTAAATATTTATAATAGAGGACTCGAGAATAACAAAAGTTGAAAAGGTTCTTATATTTTTAAGACGCGGGAGAGTAAATTAGTAGGAATGAATATTTTAATGTTAAAAAAATTAGTTGACTAGTCTAAGAGACTAGTTATATTGGTCGAGTTAAATTATTTAATCATTCATTTATTCATGAGACTATTACAATATTCTTATATTTATATTCATTAATTATTATTTAATAAAACATTAAGGCTCGTTTGTATTCGAACGTGAACTCAACTCATTTTCATTTCATTATTATATTTTTATAATTTTTTATATAAAACATAAATTTTCAATATATCTTTTTCGATTTTCAATATATATTTTTAATTTTTAATATACTTTTTTCAAATTCTAACATAATAATAATATTAAAAAATAAATTAAACTCATCTCAAACTCATTTCATTTTGAAATTGAAGTTGAAGTTAAGCTTAATTTTATTAAGACTATTGTAATTGAGTCCAAATTTGATAGCTTTGGGCCCAAGAAATTTATATTTGCAACCACCCCGAGAGAAGTACGGTTTCATTAAAAGAAAATTTCAGAGTTTAAAATAGAGCAATCAGTGAGAGTCATCATGAAAATGACATGTAATCAAATAATTGATCATTTAGACCTAATTTAAATTTGAAGATGGGATGAATTGAAATGAATTTAATTTATTTTTAAATATTATTATTATTTTAAGATTTAAAAAATATGTATTAGAATTTTAAAAATATGTATTGAGATTTGAAAAAAATATATAAGAATTTGTGTTTTATATAAAAAATTATAAAAATGTAATGATGAAATAAAAGTGAGTTGATATGAGCTCAACTCACTTCTGAATCCAAACGGGACTTAAAACTCCGTTTGTATTTAAAATTCATTTCAATTTATTTTCATTTTATCATTAAACTTTTATAATTTTTTTATACAAAACATAAATTCGTATACACATTTTTCAAATCTTAATACATATTTTCTAAATTTCAATACACTATTTTCAAATTTCAAAATAATAATAATATTAAAAAATAAACTAAACTTATCTCAACTCATCTCATCTCTAAATCCAAACGGGACTAGATCTCATTTATTTCTACAAGATAAGTAAAAATTAAAATCAAAATTAAAATTAAAATTATTATTGTATATTTTTAATATTATTTTTATTTTAAAATCTTTAAAAAATGAATTATTTATTTTATTGTATGAATATTTAGAAAAAAATGTGATGATTAAATGAAATTAGATAAGATGAATGAAGAGAAGTTGTGAAAAACTTTAATTACGTCTTTGTATAAAATTTACTAAAATAATAAACTTGCAATTTTATATTACATAGCAGAAAAATAATGTATAAATAAAATTATTTTAAATGGAATGCCACGAATATATTAATTAATTATAAAAAAAAAAACTATTCATCATTCTTGTACCATATATGGTTTTTTTTTTCATTACCAAATATGTGACTTACAAATTATGAGTACAATAACTCAACTATTTTAGTAAGAATAAAACAAAAACAAAAACTTAAAATGTATGGTGTTGTAGTGTAGAACAATATATAGCAAAGGCCAGTTATAAAATAAGTAGTAAAAAAATTATAGGCATATCATTATTTTTTAAATGACAAGCTATTAATGCCCTAAAACAAGTAAACATGCTAATTATTGGAGGAGGGATTTTGGATTCCTCTCCGAAAACAATAGTAGAGGAAGGAGTATTACTCTCATTAATAGTTGGCCAAAAATATGTCATGTAAACATGTCTAACATATTGGAAGGGATATTTGTGCCTACTAAAAGTCGAGCCTGTGACTGGGAGATTAAACCCTGAAGGCTTTGTTTGTTTTTGAAGATAATATTGAAATGAGATGAGTTGAGTTGAGATTAAAATTAAAAATTAAATAAAATATTTTTTTTATATAATTTTTGTTTTAAAATTTAAAAAAGTTAAATTGTTTATATTATTTTGTATTGGAATTTGAAAATGTTGTAATGATTAGATAAGGTGAGATGAAATAAGATGATATGATATGATCTCCAAAAACAAACAAGGTGTATCCTGGCCGTGAGGGACAAGACCTAAAAGGCCACAACTGCAATCATAGAAAGAGTACATTTCAATAAATTGGAGATAAATACCGACTGTTATAATTGTCGCCTTATCTCTCGAGGATCATAAAGGATACAAATTCAACCAACAATTTTTTTATAAGTAACATTCCAGAGGTAACAATTAGATCATCTCATTTTTATGTACACTCATTCTCATATTATTTACTGATTTTGGCATCAGAGTGTCCTTAAGATACCCAATGCTGTTCCTTTACTTTTTGTAAGTCAACTATATGATTAATTATGGTGGTGTGAAACACATATTTTACACATATCTTAATATATTTTGGCACTCATTTTAGGTTGTCTTTTTTGTGTTTTTTCTTTGTATCTTAGTAGAAGTCGTGGAACCCAAAAACTTTGTACTTGGACTTGAGCCAATCTTTTTTTTTTATTAGTATCAATTTTTTTTAATTCTCACATAAAATATAATAAATAATTTATTTTTAAAGTTTTAAAATAAAAATAATATTAAAAAATTTAATTTTTAATTTTAATATTATCTCATGTGTGTAATCGAGACCTAATTATATTTGTAGGTTTACTCTTTTGTTTTTTGGCTGAGGCCGAACAACCATGTCGATTTATTTCGGCCCGACGATTTATTGCTGTGTAGTGGATCTAGTTGGACTTCTCAAATGAAGGCCCGGCCTAGCTAGCTTGACCCAGCTTTCTGTATTTTCAACTTTTCCTTTCGGAATTGGCACATGTTCTCTTTTTTTTTTTTTTTTTTGGACTGATATATTCCCATGATCGTGTACTGGACATCAAATCAGAGTCGTAGGAGCTGGAAAGGTACACTGTGCAATGTTAAATTATATAAACTTTTACATTTCGCATTTAAACTTATTAAAATTGGTGCATTATATCTTCAAATTATTGTCGAGGTCAATTAAAAGCAAGTAAATGGCACGATCAGATTTTAATAGTGTACGTAAGTGTGATTGTTAAGTAATTTGATGGTACATGTATTAACCTTAATAAGTAGGGGTTCGAAATTTAAAATCTTTTATAATTACTGATGATGCAAAGTCTATCTATTATTAATTTTAGACTGATGGAAAAATAAAATAAAAAACAGACAAACCCTGGTAAAGAATGGAGGGCAGTAGAGCACTAGGCACTGAAGCCACACCTGCAGGGCGGAATCGTGGTAATTAAAGTGGACTGAAATAGCTAGGAATTTGATATATAGTTGAAATATAAATTATAAATATATATTTGGAAATTGGGGAATCAAACCCTTCATAAAATTAGAGCGTGGAAGTTTTATACACTAGTATAATATAATATGTATATATATATTAGATAAATTATTTTTTTATAACAAGCGTTTTTTTTCTAAAGGTTTGTATGTGTGATGAATTTATATGTGACATTCATTTTAAGTATTCACTGACTCTACGAGTGATACGAGATAGCTCCTTCTCTTCCCACACAGATTAGGGGTCGGTGGGATTTTCAACCCAGGGATGTAGAGGTGGGGTATCCCACCCTTGCATCCTAGGGGCTGGGGACGAGTAGATTCTCAATTTACCTCATATTTCACCCATTCTAATAAGAAAAATGCTTAGAAATATTCAAAATACAACACTCATCTCTCACATGAACAATAAAATGTTAATATTCATATGAGAGGTGACTATTGTGTGTTGGATGCTCCCTAACATTTCTCTTCTAATAATGGATTACGGTTCACTAGTATTTTTGAGTCCAAAAGTGATAATATATATATATTTTTAGATCATAATTGAAAATCGAAAATTGAAAATTTATAAATATCACTATAATTTAAAAATTATATAATTTTTAACTCTACTAATATATATTTTATATGAATTGTACTAGCGTAGCAGGATAACATTTTTATTAATTGCATTTACAATACGAGTCTCACATTTAAGTAAAATACAAGAGGGATAGAGAGAGAAAGAGAGAAGCATAGCAATGGTGATAATATGAGATAGAGCTATCAATAATGGTGGAGGTCGCTGGAGTGAGAGAAAGGATGAGAGGGAGGTGGGGCGGGAGAGAAGGATGGCATGGGAAAAGAGAGGGAGAAAGAAAAGAAAAGAAAAGAAAAAGAGGAAGTAAGAAGCAAAATTAGAATTTTGGAAAATTCACTCCTAAGGGTGAATTTTTAACATAAGGGTGAAATAATACACGAAGAAATAAGAGGAAGAGGTGAAATATATAAGGATGGGAAATACACTAAATTATAAAACAAATTTTCTTCTTATTGATTCAAAAATAATATTCTTCATCATAAAATAAAATGATGAGTTTTAATAAATAATTCTTAGGAGAAATAAAATAATCTAAGTAGAGTTTTTAACATAAAATAAAATGTTGAACATTAAATAATATTTCTAAAAAGAATTATATAAATAAAATAAAATGTTAAACTATATTATTTTAGGGTTCTAAAATCTTAATTGACTAATTACTTGAAAAATAGTCTTGGTTCACTAACACAAAAAATACGTCATTTAAAATAATTTTAAACTTTTAAAATATTTGAAAGATTTTCAAACACGATTTTCAAACACTTGGCTTATTTCAAACACGAATTTAAAGATTTTCAAACATTTAAAATAAATATTTAAAGATCACATTCCACTATATTTAGAATAAATATTTGAGATAGCATTAATTTTCTTCAAGATTTACTAAAATTCTAAACTTATTCCTCATAAGAACATTTATCATATATGTATGGGGCTGTAAATGAATCAAACTACTCGATAGCCCATTCGATTAAATTTGAATCTAATTCGGCTCGTAAAAAAAAGAAATTTGCTTGTGAAAGCAGATACCTGCTCGATTAGTAAATGATATATACCCAATAAAATTCGACTTAATTTGACTAAGACTCATTAAGGCTTACTCGTTTATACTCGAGTCGACTTATTAACTTGATTCGATTCAAATTTATTCATATATTGATAAATATATACACATATATATGTTATATATATATGTATTGCTAATAATATAAGTATAATACTTTTATAACTAAATATGTAATATGTAATATGTAATTTAGTTACTTAGATCTATATAATGAATATATTTCATAGTTATATTTTATAATTTGTATAATAATTAGTTTATAAAATTTAATAATTTTTTCTATTAATATGTGAAAATCATGTATGAAATACATATATACTATCATATTATGTGTATTTATTAATAATATATGTAAGCATATAACATATTGTTATAATGAATAAATATCAACTAGTTAGATATTAAATATTGATTTTTTATTAATTATTTATTTTTGAAAAATGCCAAGTGTAGGAACATTTGTGCAGGTATTGTACAAGGAAAATTAAACAGTGCATTTTACACCTAAATATAACGGTGCCTTTTTTTTCCTCCTCATTTCACTCTCCCCCATCCACGATCTCCTATCGTTCCTGTGCTGTGCTTCATCCTCCACCATCCATGTGCTTCATCTTTGCACTCATAGGATTTGCAGAAATTTTAGCTTTAAAATTCTTGAAGATTTCTTGAAATTATCTGTAAGAGGTGTCAATCATTTGGTGTGTCTAAGGACTGGTAATGAACAGTTCAGATTAAAGCACTCGACAAAAGCATGAAGACTCATTTAGGGATAGTTTAATATTTTAATATGTCTCTATATATAAATAGCAAGTGCACAATGCCATTACACATTCGAGATGGCTGAATGTATTTGAGTTAAGAGAGAGAGAAGGGCAGAGAGGCGACAAAGGGGCTAGGGTTAGGGTTTCTTCAAAGAAGGAATCGGCTTGATTTGCCTAGATAATCTCTCGGTCAAGGTCTGTAAATCTTCACTGTGATCAATAAAAGAGCTTATGGTACTGTTCCTGCCGTGGACGTAAGCCATTAGGGCCGAACCACGTAAATTTTCTTGTTCTTGTTTTACTTTCATTCTTCTTGCCTGCTTTGTTTAATCTGTCATAATATTTTTGATCTGTGTGGTTTGTCAAGTTTATCTTAAATTGTTTCTTGGATAAGAACCAACATTATCAGGTATAATAGTAGGGGAAACAATCCTTGAGCATTGTCGCAAAGGTACTTTTTTTCTCTCTCTCTCTCGATAGTTGATTCCGTTTTGTTCTTGACCGAATTTGGATTATGAGCAATTTTTCTTAAATTATGAGCTGCCTTGTTTGCTTTGAATTCAAATAGCAGGCAAAACAACCCTTGAGTTGGCCAATTTGCTACTTAGATTCTGTAATGGAAGGGATTCTGTTTTGTCCATACAAATAATAGTTATACACAATTAAGGTTGAAATGAGGTAGACGAACAAATGAACGAAATGAGAGAGACGAATGGATGGACGAAATGATGCTGCTACCAAAATGGGAAGAAGAGAACCGACTGGGTTTCGAAAGGAGTACTGAGTACTGAAGAGAAATGTGCCGATTGCGTCAAAATGTGCACTGGAGTTCTTTATTTTTTTTTTAATTGTAAATTACGTGAACATTTTTCAAAAAAAAAAAGGAAAAAAAAAACGTTTTAAAAGTGGTTCCTGCACATTTCTTGTGCAAACGTCCCTACTCCTAGCACTTAGCACTGCTCTTTATTTTTAAATTTTACTCAAGTTTTTTTTTTTAAATCAAGCTTGAGCTCGACTTGAGTTCATTTATAATTCGGCAAACCAAAACTCGCTTAATTACAACCTTAAATAATATGCAAACTATTGTGACAACAGTGCCGAAGAAGATTGGACCATGCATTTTGGGGCAGAACTAGATGAATTCTAGCAACAACGTTAGAGATTTAACATTCTCTCCATCTATGGAGTAACTTAATAAACAACATCAAATCTAATTATATATTTTCCTTAAACTATAAAATATATATATATATAATTTTTTATTATTCACACAATCTTCATACATCATATTTTTTTTATCAAATATTTGATATATAAATAATAAATAAAAAATTAAATTAGTTTAAAGAAAATAAATTCAAAATATAAATATTAAAAAAATAAAAAATAATAATAGTATATAAAAATTGAAAGATTGTGTAAAATTACTAAAAAAAAAAATGCTCTTTTTGTTATAAACGATTATAAACGAAGTCGGCAGCCGCCCCTCTGGCCCACCACTAAATTATGTGAATGACCCTACCACTATTATTTTAAATCTGCATAGTGACTTGCATAGTAACTTGCGTAGTAACTTGCATAGTAATTTCAACGCCTATAAATATGGGCTTCAGTTGTAATGAAATTCATAAGAAAAAACAGAGAGAGAAAGAAAGCTTCAGTTCTTAAGAATTTCAAGAGAATTTCTTATTTCTCTTTTGCAATAGTAGTTCCTTTCTTTAAGTTTCATAACACGTTATCAGCACGACGGTTCTGCCAATTCTGAAGCTAGTGGCCTTATTCCTCTGTAAGTTTTTAAATATATTATTTGAAATCTTTGATATATTTTATTGATGATTATCTGTGTAAATTTATAAATATATTTTCTGAGATACGCATATTTATTATTTATATGTGTAGAAAATGGCAAATCTTACAAAATTGGAATTTGTTGCTTTTGATATATCTGGGAAAAATTATTTATCCTGGATACTTGATGTTGAAATACATCTTGATGCAATGAACCTGGGAGAAACTATTAAAGAAGGAAATCAAGCATTCCTGCAGGAACGTGCTAAAGCAATGATTTTCCTTCGCCACCATCTTCATGAAGAATTGAAAACTGAATATCTCACTGTAAAAGATCCCTATATTTTGTGGAATAATTTAAGGGAGAGGTATGAACACCAGAAGACTGTCATCCTCCCAAGAGCTCGTTCTCAATGGATGCACCTGAGGTTGCAAGATTATCAAAGTGTTAGTGAGTATAATTCCGCACTTTTTAAAATAAGCTCAGTATTAAAATTATGCGATGAGAAAATCACCGATGAAGATATGCTAGAGAAAACTTTTACTACATTTCATGCCTCGAATGTGCTCCTGCAGCAGCAGTATCGAGAGAGAAAGTTCAAGAAATATTCTGAACTTATATCATGTCTTCTAGTAGCTGAGCAGAATAATGAGCTCTTATTAGAAAGCCACCATACACGCCCTACTGGCTCAATATCATTCCCTGAAGTGAATGGTAATAGGTTTGCATCATTCCCAGAAGTGAATGGTGCATCCTTTAGAAGAAATAGGAGGCGTGGACGTGGTAGGAGAAATTATAGAAATGTTGGTCCCAGGAGTGACAACATTAAAAGGGATTATAATATACCATATCACCAGAAGTAGTACAATTCAGAGAGGGGTAAAAATCCTCAGAATAATTCTTCAAAGAAAAGTGAAAAGGTGTGCCATAGATGTGGAATGACTGGACATTGGTCACGTACCTGTCGTACGGCCATGCACTTAGCTGATTTATATCAAGCTTCTATTAAAGGAAAGAATAAAGTGCATGAAACAAATTTAGTAGAACCATCAGATGATTTATTAGATTCAGTAGATGTAGACGTTACTCATCTTGATGTATCTGATTTCTTTAATCATCCTGATGGTAGTATTGAACACTTAATTGGAGATGGAAGTGTTCCACTCAATTAATGTATTTTCTTTCTATCAGTAATAAAAAGTTTTGTATATTTTGTAGAATCATGGATCACATTGATGAGCTTTTTATCTCTGAGTTGAATGATAAAAATATATGTCTGGCTGACAGTGCTACAACTCACACAATTCTCAAAGAAAAGAAATATTTTCAAAATTTAACACTAAGTAAAGCCTATGTCCATACCATATCAGGTTCATCGGATTTAATTGAGGGCTCCGGAAGAGCTTATATTGTGTTGCCTAATGGCACCAAATTTTGTATTGATGATGCTCTATTCTCTTCACAATCCAGAAGAAATTTATTGAGTTTCAAAAATATACGTCGTAATAATTACCATATTGAAACGACCAATGAAGGCAGTAAAAAGCATCTTCTTATTACTAAAACAGTATCGGGCCAGAAGCTCGTATTAGAAAAACTGTCTGCTCTATGTTCTGGATTGTGTTATACAAAAATGAGAACAATTGAATCATATGTGGTAATGCACCAGAAGTGCATTGACCCTAAAGTATTTATGACTTGGCATGATCGCCTTGGACATCCGGGTTCTATAATGATGAGACGAATTATTGAAAATTCGCATGGGCATCCCTTAAAGAATCAAAAGATATTTCTACCCAATAAATCTCCGTACTCTGCATGTTCTCAAGGTAAGTTAATTATTAGACCATCTCCCTCAAAAATCATTGTTGAATCTCCATCCTTTTTACAAAGGATTCACGGAGATATATGTGAGCCTATTCATCCATCAAGTGGACCATTTAGATATTTTATGGTTCTAATTGATGCATCTAGTCGATGGTCACATGTTTGTCTTCTTTCCACTAGAAATGTTGCATTTGCTAGACTTCTTGCTCAGATAATTAAACTACGAGCACAATTTCCTGAGTATTCAATTAAGACCATTCGATTGGATAATGCAGGTGAATTTTCATCTCAAGTTTTTGATGATTATTGCATGTCAATAGGAATAGATGTTGAACATCCTGTTGCCCATACACACACACAAAACGGTTTAGCTGAGTCTTTGATCAAAAGGCTTCAACTAATCGCTAGACCTTTACTTATGAAATCAAGACTACCTATTTCTGTTTGGGGACATGCTATACTTCATGCAGCATCTCTAATTCGCATTAGACCATCTGCATATCATAAATATTCTCCATTACAGCTTGCATATGGTCAACAACCAAATATTTCTCATCTTCGTACTTTTGGATGTACTGTATATGTTCCAATTGCACCTCCACAACGTACAAAAATGGGCCCTCAACGTAGACTTGGGATATATGTTGGTTTTGATTCTCCATCCATTATTAGATACCTTGAACCCCTTACAGGGGATATGTTTAAAGCACGTTTTGAGGATTGTCATTTTGACGAATCAAATTTTCCGTTAATGGGTAAAGAAAAGTCGGTGCCTGAAGCACGACAAGATATTACTTGGGATAATAAGACCCTGTCTCATTTTGATCCTCCTACAAATGAATGTAAACGGGAAGTTCAAAGGATTATTCATTTGCAAAATGTTGCAAATCAGTTACCGGATGTATTTACTGACACTAAAGGTGTAGTAAAATCTTATATTCCTGCTGTTAATACTCCAGCAAGGATTGAAGTCCATGAAGGACAAATTGTCAAAGCAGCAATAGGTGAATCTAAAATACGCCTGAAGCGTGGAAGACCTATTGGTGCAAAAGATAAAATTCCCATAAGGAAAAGAATACAAAATGAATTTGGTGTTCCTGAAGAACACGTACCCACAATACAGGCCACAAATATAATTGATGCTCCTAAAGAGCTTAAATCTTCTATTCCAGAACCTCCTGAAGAGGAAAATCTTGAAGAGTATAAATCTCCTAAAAATGGACCTCCTGAAGAGGTGTGTCATGAAATGTTTTCCCTTGAAGAGGAACAGGTACCTGAAAATAATGAGATCTCAATACATGTCATGAAAACTGGAGAAATTCTGGATAGAAATAAAACTGTTGTCGACAACATATTTTCATATAAAATGCCCCTTGACATTACCAGAAGTAATGAAGAAAGTGAGCCAAAAAGTGTCGAACAATGTCGACGTAGAAATGATTCGCCAAAATGGAAAACAGCTATTGAAGCTGAATTAAATTCGCTAGCAAAACGAGAAGTATTTGGACCTGTTGTCCAAACACCAAAGGGTGTAATGCCTGTTGGATATAAGTGGGTATTTGTACGAAAACGTAATGAGAAAAATGAAATTGTGCGATACAAAGCACGGCTTGTTGCACAAGGTTTCCTGCAGAAACCCGGAATTGATTATAAAGAAACATACTCTCCCGTTATGGATGCAATCACATTTAGATTTTTGATTAGTCTGGTTGTTACAAAAGGATTAGAAATGCGGTTGATGGATGTGGTCACTGCATATTTATATGGATCCTTAGACCATGACATATATATGAAAATCCCTGAAGGATATAAGATGCCTGAAGCATCTACAAGTACATCTAGAAATATGTACTCAATCAGACTACAAAGATCTTTATATGGGTTGAAGCAATCCGGACGCATGTGGTATAATCGCTTAAGCGAATATCTATTGAAAGAAGGATTTGAGAATAATCTTATATGCCCATGTGTTTTTATTAAGAAATCAGAATCCGGATTTGTCATTATTGCGGTTTATGTTGATGATTTAAATATTGTGGGAACTCCTGAAGAGATCTCAAAAACCGCTATATATTTAAAGAATGAATTTGAAATGAAAGATTTTGGCAAAACAAAACTTTGTCTCGGCCTGCAGCTTGAGCATTTGCCAAATGGAATTTTTATTCATCAGTCCATGTATACTGAGAAAGTCCTAAAGCATTTCTATATGGACAAATCTCATCCCTTGAGTACTCCAATGATTGTTCGAACACTTGATGTGAAGAAAGATCCATTCCGTCCTTGTGATGAAGATGAAGAAATTCTTGGTCCTGAAGTACCATATCTCAGTGCAATTGGAGCTTTGATGTATCTTGCAAATTGCACTCGACCAGATATTACATTCTCAGTTAATCTGCTTGCAAGATATAGTTCTGCACCAACTCGAAGGCATTGGAATGGCATTAAACATGTCCTTCGTTACCTTCATGGTACGGTTGATATGGGATTATTTTATCAACGTGGTTCAAGTCCAGAATTGATTGGGTATGCAGATGCAGGTTATCTTTCAGACCTACATAGAGGTAGATCTCAAACTGGATATTTATTTACTTATGGAGATACTGCCATATCATGGAGATCTGTTAAGCAGACACTATCTGCTACTTCTTCAAATCACTCAGAAATCATTGCTATTCATGAAGCAAGTCGAGAGTGTATTTGGTTGAGATCAGTTATTCAACATATCTAGGAAAAGTGTGGACTTCTCATGATCAATAATAGCCCAACAATCTTATATGAAGATAATACTGCTTGTATCACTCAAATCAGAGGAGGATATATCAAAGGTGACAGAACCAAACATATTTCACCAAAATTCTTTTATACTCATGAACTTCAAGAAAAATGTGAAATTGATGTCAGGCAGATACGATCTAGTGATAATCTGGCAGATTTATTCACAAAGGCATTACCAACTTCCACATTCAAGAAGATTGTGCATAACATTGGAATGCGAAGACTCAAAGATCTTTTGTCATGCACTTTTCAGGGGGAGTAAATGTGCTGATTGTACTCTTTTTCCTTCGCTGAGGTTTTGTCCCACTGGGTTTTCCTCTGCAAGGTTTTAATGAGGCAATCCTAAAGCACTTGTGGATACATAAGAAGACTGTACTCTTTTTCCTTCGCCATTGGTTTTTCTTCCCACTGGGTTTTTACTTGGCAAGGTTTTAACGAGGCAGATTCTTTATGGGTGGTCATTCAAGGGGGAGTGTTATAAACGATTATAAACGAAGTCGGCAGCCGCCCCCTGGCCCACCACTAAATTATGTGAATGACCCCACCACTATTATTTTAAATCTGTATAGTGACTTGCATAGTAACTTGCATAGTAACTTGCATAGTAATTTCAACGCCTATAAATATGAGTTTCAGTTGTAATGAAATTCATAAGAAAAAACAGAGAAAGAAAGAAAGCTTCAGTTCTTAAGAGTTTCAAGAGAATTTTTTATTTCTCTTTTACAATAGTAGTTCTTTTCTTTAAATTTCATAACACTTTTAACTTAAATTTTCGTGTTACCTTTTTTTATACTATTCTTCATAATCTATCTTTAAGAGTCTTTTTACACTTTTTTTTTTTTTTTAATGTAAGATGATGATTTTTTTATTTAGAAGATTCTTTGACAGGGACATACGTGGCAGCTTGCACACAGCGGCCTTAATATTAGTGCGTGTATCTATATATGTGTGTGTGTTAGAGTATGGACCATGTCATAAAATTATTAAATATATAAATATATGTTATAAAACTAAAAATAAAACTACTACTATTGCAAGAGAAAAGAAACTCTTAAAAACTGAAACTTTCTTTCTCTCTCTATATTTTCTTATGAATTTCATTACAACTGAAACCCATATTTATAGGCGTTGAAATTACTATGCAAGTTACTATGCAAGTCACTATGCAAGTCACTATGCAGATTTAAAATAATAGTGGTGGGGTCATTCACATAATTTAGTGGCGGGACATAGGGGCGGCGGCCGACGTTCGTTTATAACACTCCCCCTTGAATGACCACCCATAAAGAATCTGCCTCGTTAAAACCTTGCCAAGGAAAAACCCAATGGGAAGAAAAACCAATGGCGAAGGAAAAAGAGTACAGTCTCTTTATGTATCCACAAGTGCTTTAAGATTGCCTCATTAAAACCTTGCAAAGGAAAACCCAATGGGATAAAACCTTAGCGAAGGAAAAAGAGTACAATCAGCACAAGTCTTCAGGACTTTTACTCCCCCTAGAAAGTGCATGACAATAGTTTTTGAGTTTTCACATTTTAATATTCTGCACAATTTTCTTGAATGTCGCAGTTGGTGATGTCTTCATGAATAAATCTGCCAGATTATCACTTGATCGTATATTTGATATATCCTCCTTTGATTTGAACGATACAAGTAGCATTATCTTCATATAAAATTGTTGAGTCATTGATCTCAGCAAAATATACTCTTGACTTGTTTCATGAATTGCAATAATCTCTGAGTGATTTGAAGATGAAAAATAATATCTGGTTGACAAACTTAATAGAAATCTGATACCTGCAGTAATACTTAAATTCCCCATTGATAATATGCGTTAGTGTTTCAAGTAATAAGCAAATATGATTTCAGTATATATAACAAGTTAAGAATTCAAACATGATCTCCAACTAAATAATGCATTAGAGAGAGTATGATAATATTTTCATCTAAAATTTTCTCCCCCTCATTCGGCGTTATTAGGAAGAACTTGTTTATATACGGCGGAAATAATATTGGAAACCATCTATGTATGATAAAAGCTGTAAAAGCTTTGAGATTTAATATTATCGGTTCGGCGGAAAATCAAATCCGCTTGACATTGTGGACAAACGAGATCTTGAAGAGATTTGAAGGTTTCGGGTTGTTGTTTTAAATATAACCAATTTTACCATTGGTTTACTCCAGCAAAAAGATCTCGCATTCCTCATAGATTCAGTTGTTGTTCATCCAGAACAATATTATGTCTGATAGAAATTCTAATGTCCCAGATTTAAACCATGAACCTTTTATACCTCAACCACTTATATTTTCTCCTGAGGCTATAAACACCATGATAGGAGCAGAGATATATCTATCTAGTAAATCTGATTCTGAAATTGTTGCAGCATCAAGAACCCTCAGTGCTCAATATGCTGCCTCTCTTACAACCATGTCTCAGAGGCTATTGGCGAGAACGAGTGAGGTTGATCATCTTAAAAATCAAATATCTGAGTTGCATCAAACGCTTGCAACTAAAGATAGAAAAAATAAAGATTTAAAACAAGATAACAAGGAGCTGAAGAAACTTGTAGACTGGTATTCTCTTGACCTGAAAACACGAGTAGAAGAGCTGGAACGAGAAAGAGCTCAGATACAAAGTCAACAACAGCAGCTAACGGCAGAGGTTCAGCGTTTACAAGAAAATAGGGATAGCTGTAATTAATCTCGCTGGCTTTTGAAATTATGCATCCAGCATATCTTGTAAAGTGAGATTTGAAGAGATGATGGTTTGTCTTGTTCTTATTTCCAATTCTATAAGAACCGTCTTTAGTTTCATTTAGTACGCATCAAATCTTCTTCTCATATCTCTAATTCATCTGTATTTGTATTCTTATTTTACAAATTTCCAATGGCTCATCAATTTCCTTTTACTATTTCTCACAATCAACATATGAGGTATCATTCACCTCAATTACAAGTTGATCCTGCATCTTCCGCAGGTGCAATGCTGCAGCAAGCAAATGATCTGGCTAATAAGTCAGATCGTGAAGCTGTTTATGAGCTGGTGACTCTCGGCACCCGATACTCCTCCTCTATTGTTGGATTTTCCAACCGATTACAATCCAAAAATCGTGAGATTGAGGAGCTTAACGAGAAGGTTTCTGTACTTCAACGACTCGTTCAAGAGTCTGACAAAAAAATTGCAGACTTAAAGCAGGAGAATAAGGATTTAAAATCCTTACTTGCCTCTTCATTTCGACTGCCTAATCCTTTAGATAAGGATGGTACGTTGCTTTATGAAAAGCAAATGCATTTGAGAGATGAGGCTAGAAGTCTCAAATTCTTGTAACTCATCTATGAATTGAATAATAAGATCTTTCCTTTTCAAATGCATTCCTTGAATTTATAGCAACCCTTGTAATCTTTTCAAGAGTTCTAACAAAGTAAATCATCAACGTAAACTGCAATAATGACGAATCCGGATTCTGATAAAACACATGAACATATAGGATTATTCTTAAATCCTTCTTTCAATAGATACTCGTTGATTCAATTATACAACATGCGTTCGGATTGCTTTAACCCATATACAGATCTTTGAAGTTTTATAAAGTACATACTCCTAAATGTACTTGGATTAGATGCTTCAAGTATCGTAATAATCTAATGATGCTTATAAATATGCAGTGACCACATTCATTAACTGCATATCTAATCCTTTTGTAATAACCAAATCGATTAAAAATATGAATGTGATTGCTTTCATAATAAGGAAATATGTTTCCTCATAATTGCTCTCGGGTTTCTGCAGGAAACCTTGTGCGACAAATTATACCGCATAATTTCATTTCACATTACGCTTTCGTATAAATACTCACTTATATCTGACAGATATTACACCCTTTGGTGTTTGGACAACAGGTCCAAATGCATCTCGCTTCACTAGCGAGTTTAATTCAGTTTTAATAACTGCTTTCCATTTTGGCCAATCATTTCTACGTCGACATTCTTCGATGATTTTTGGCTCATTACTTCTGGTAATATCAAGTGTTATCATATCTGTTGTCGACAACAATTTTATTTCTATCCATAAATTTTCCAGTACTCATGAAATGTATTGAGATCTCATTGTTCCTCTTCAGGGGAAAACATTTCATGAAACACCTCTACAGGAGGTTCCTCTTCAGGAGATTTATACTCTTCAGGAGTTTTCTCTTCAGGAGTTATACTCTTCAGGAGTTACACTCTTCAAGAGTTATACTCTTCAGAAGTTACCTCTTCAGGAGGTTTCCTCTTTAGGAGGATTATATTTTATACAGAAAATACGGTCTCTTCATGAGCACCGATTTTTATTTTTCTTGTGCACCAATAGGTCTTCAACGCTTCAGGTGTATCTTAGACTCATTTATTTCTGTTTTAACAACTCGTCCTTCAGGGACTTCAATTCCTGCTTAAGCATTAACAGCAGTAATATATGATTTTACAACACCTTTAGTGTCAGTAAATACATCATGTAATTGATTTGCAACACTTTGCAGATAAATAATCCTCTGAACTTCTGGTTCACATTTATTTGTAAGAGGATCAAATTTAAACAGGACTTTATTATCCCAAGTAATTTCTTGTCGTGCTTCAGGCACCGATATTTCATTATTTCAAAACATGATGAAATATTAATAAGCTTATATATAAAAACTTAGTATAAAAAAATCAAGTGCTTGGCCGTACAACAGGTACGTGACTACTGTTTAGTCATATTACATCTATGACAAACATCTTCATCTTTTATGAATAATTATTCTGAGAGCCTTTACCCTTCTCTGAGTTTGATCACTTCTGGTGATACGATATATTTTTATCATTTTTAGTGTTGTCGCTTTTGGGACCAACACTTTTATAATTTTTCTACCACGTCTACGCCCTTAGTTCCCGTTCACTTCTGGGAATTGTGTAAATTCGATATCATTAATAGGACGTAACTGGTGTAACAAAAACTCATTATTTAGCTCAATCACTGGAAGACAAAACAAAAGTTCAGAATATTTGTTGAACTTTCACTCTCGATATTGCTACTGCATAAGTACATTCGAGGTATGAAAAATAATGTCTTCTTTTATATATCATCATCAGTGACATTTTCACTGTATAATTTTAATATTGAGCTGATTTTAAAGAGTGCAGAATATTCAATACCACTCTTAAAATCTTGCAACTTCAAGTGCAATAAATCATAATGATCTTTTGAGAGGATTACATCTTCTGGTGCTTATATCACTCTCTTAATTTATTTCACACAGTATGATGATCTTTCATCATGAGATACACAGCACAGTCCTTCAGGGACACATGAATTCCTTCTATGATTGTATCTTTCTAATTCATCATCATATCCAAATAGATCTCATCAAGGATCTGGATAAATAATATTTTTCAGAAATGTCAATAGTAATAAATCTCAATATTTGACATTATATTACAAAAATAAATCTGTGAATTTAATAAATATATTCACATTATCATGAGAATAAAAATAAAATTTTATCAAGTAATATTCAACAATATTACCTTTAATATTTATCTCAAGGACTGCAAATAATATATTGAAAAACTTACTTGAAGTAGAAGACCATTAGCTTCAGTATCGGTAGAACCTCGTGCTGATAACGTATTATAAAACTAAAAATAAAACTACTACTATTGCAAGAGAAAAGAAACTCTTAAAAACTGAAACTTTCTTTCTCTCTCTATATTTTCTTATGAATTTCATTATAACTGAAACCCATATTTATAGGCGTTGAAATTACTATGCAAGTTACTATGCAAGTCACTATGCAGATTTAAAATAATAGTGGTGGGGTCATTCACATAATTTAGTGGCGGGACATAAGGGCGGCGGCCGACGTTCGTTTATAACAATATATATATATATATATATATATATATATATATATATATATATATATATATATGCGCGCGCGCGCGCGTAGATATAAATATTGGAGTATAATATTGGACCATGCAGTTATAGTGGCAAACAGCAGGGAGACAGTACAGTACAGTGCAGTACTGGAAAAAAGGAAATCATTTGGCTTCTTACAGGAATGGTGACAATATATGAAACCCCACCAAAACGCATTGACCCAGTAATCTTGAGCTCTTTAATTATTGGCGTGACATTGAATTGCCGCTAGCTAGCTAGCTCTATCACGGTAGATTCATGTACATGCGATACTCTACGCACTCTCCTTATGTCGATCATGCTATAAACGTGGTAGATAAGGTAAACTAAAAAAGTGGACAGCTGGCGACACTGAGGTGTCTCTCTCGTGAAACTCTCAACGAAAAAATCTTGATTCACTGTCTGCTGCCAGGGGGAGGGCAGAGCTTTGTCTATGTTCCTCTCCTCCAGGTTTTTTCTTTTTCTTTATCTGTTTTATTTTTCGGGCCCCGGTTATTTCTGCTTTGTTGGTATTTTTGGGAATGGTGTTTTTGACCTGGCGGTTGAAGTTTGATGTAGCTCTAGTGGTACTAGATCACCATGTCCTTCGTCTCCGCTTTTGTCGTCCATCAATTTTAAAGTCGTTTGAAGTTTTTGTCGAACGGAACTGCTCCATATGTGCGGGATGGGTTTGGGACGTGCTCTACGATTTGGTGAGACCTCCTTTGCCGTATGCGACTGTTCTTGGATCCGTTTCCTCCGAGTTACTCATACGGGTAGTGTTCACTTCTAGTAAGACGCCTGTGTTCTACACACATCCACAATCGGCTGTTTTAAATTTTTTGTGTTTATTGTTGTTATGTTATTTTTGTATATATCATTAGATTTTGTTTGTGGTTTTTTAGTTTATTTGTATAGAAAAAATTGTAAAATGAAAAAATAATATTTCAAACTTGGTAGAATCTTAGTACTCTCCTCCTCCTGTGAATGATAGGTTGTAGTTATTGTCATTTTCAGCAGTACTTAATTTTAGTAGAAAATTAGAAGTTGAATTCTAATTGTAACTAGTTGACTTGTAGACTGAGTTTATCTCAATTATTGGTTACATTATATGCTTGTATCTTGGGTATAAATGAAAGTACCATATTTCTTGAAAGAAAAAGAAAAAGAAAAAGAAAAAGAAAGAAGAGACCATGTTATAGCAAGATAATTTGTATGTGTCTGTCAGGGTTAGCTCTTGCGTTGGGTTAGGGTAAGTTAGGCAATTGCGTGAGACTCCCTAGTAATAAAATGACCATTCTCACAAAATTTAAAGTATATATATATAAAAGGTTCAATTAAAAGAAGTTAAATAATTTAATAAGAGAATAAATATATATATCATTATTAGTTTTAAAAGTATTTTATATAATAATTATTTTAAGTACTCTCTTTATAATAATATATTTATTTTTTTTTATCATTATTAGTTTAATATATAATGTGAGAATTATAAATAATAAAATCTAATTTTTAAATGTTTAAAAAAAAATTGTATGATCATTTGAAGAGATAAAGACCCACTTTTTTTTTATAGAACTTTATTGATGGTGTTTATTTTAATTGCTTCTAAGTCTTTTTTAAATACTCAAAATATCTCAAAATATTTAATATGATAGTGAAATAATTTGAATTAAGATGTTTAATTGGGTTTTGAGTGAGAAAAAAAAAATTGAATTTGAAAATATGTGATAATACATAAAAACAATTGTGTTCACAAACGATCCTTAAAATTTGAGAGCACGTTTTATAAAACTAATTAAATTTGATAAAATCTTTTCTAAATCAATTTTTTTAAATATAAATTAAGTTGATTATTAGTTGAAAATGTAGAATAAATTTTAATTAATAATTTTACTTGAAAAATAATAGACATTATTTCTAAATAAAAATGTAATATAAAATTTAATTTAATATAATTTAATTTAATTTAATTTTACTTTAATAAAAAAGAAAATGCCTCAATAAAAAATTTTGTTTTAAGTTGATCCCTAACTTATTGAGTCGGCTCTGGTGTCTGCCTGTATCTATATATATATATATATATATATATATTATCATGTAAACGAATATCTGCATCGATCTTTATTGTCGTCCGATCACATTTATAAGTTGTTTTTTATTTCTTAATTAGTTATAATCATAAGAGTTGGGCAAATATTTGTATTTAGGGATATAATCGATCGAGTTCGATTTGGGAGATCACGGATTGAAAATTTCAATCATCATTTTTGTAAGATCGGATCATTAGTCATCTATCCGATGAACGGTCCATGTATATCTGCTTTGATAAAAAAAAAAAAAAATGAATACGAAAAATTAACTAAATTAGTAAAATTAAAATTAGGTAATCTCTTTAATATTTTATATATGATTAATGAATATAAAATAATTTTGTATATGGTCAATAATGAATGATTAGATGAAAATTATATAATTTATTTATACAACTACTATATAAATAAAATATTATATATAAAAAATATTTAAAAAAATATGTATACATTCAATCGACTTTTTTCTTGCTGTGTCTAAAAATACACCTCGGAACGGACCAATAAGACTATTAATCAAATCCGGTCGGGTTTTTTTTTTTTTTAAATGTCTGGGTCATCAATAGTCTTACACCTCTGTTTGCATTGGCATATATTAAGGAAAATGATTGACATACAACTATTTTCACAAGTCCTTTAGACTATATATCATATTTTAATTTAGATGTATTTTTATAAAATAACATATAAATAATATTATTTTATTGAAATACATTCTCTATTTAAAATATAATTATACAAAAAATTGTAAAAATAATTACTACAAAATTTTTAAACAGATATATGAATTTAAAAAAGATAAAAATAATTAAATTACATTAAATTAGTCATTTTTATCTTTTTTTTTTTAAATGTATTAAATTAGTTACATCTAACTATTTTTCTTGAATTGTAAAAGTATCTTTGCAAGATCACGCGATTGCATGAGATCAGTGCCAAGTGGAATTTTAATTTCTGAATTTTCTAGTTGCCGGCTGCTGGGAGTCACTTTCCGGCCGCCTGCAAGTGGCAAGCAAACAATATTTGAAAGGTATATTATCCTATATGGAACTGGAGAAAAGGGCAGGTACAGCATTACTGCAACTTGATATATTATATATATATATATAGCAGCATTAATAATTCTTCTGCTGGTAAAACCTAACTCACAGATAGCATACATATAGGCGCCCCACATTCAGCGTACGTACGTACGTAGTAATTTGGCATGTCACTTGCAGGGGCTCGCCACGTTGAGGCAGGAGGGCGGAGCCACGTTGAGGCAGGAGGGCGGAGCCACGTTGGGGAGGGGGGCCAAGAGGGGCCATGGCCTCCCTCCCCTTGCCGCCCCCCCTCTTTAAAAAAAAAAAATTTAAAAACATACATATATATATATATATATATCTATATATCAGCATTAATAATTCTTTTGCTGATAAAACCTAACTTACAGATAGTCTACATATAGCCCCAGTACATTGATCAGCGTACGTACGTACGTAGTAATTTGGGCATGTCACTTGCAGTGCCTCCCCCCGGCCCCCACCCCTTCTTTAATTTAAAAAAAAAAAAAATAATATATGTTTAAAAAAATAGAGGTTTATATTTTATGATTTAATATAATAATATTAATTTTATTTTATATTGACTCTCTTTTTAAAAATTATCTTAATTTTTTTCATAAAATTAATATAATTTAAAAATAAAATACATATTATATAAAATAAAACGATGAAATAACATAATGATATATTTTTATTATAAATTAAAATAAAAAAGAAGTTAGATAATTTTAATATATTTTTATTATAATAACATATTTTTAATATATTATATACTTTTTAATATATATAAGTTATATTAAATATATTTTATTTTTATTATACATCTTACAATTAGATTGTTGTATATTGCATAAAAAATTATATACAAATAAAATAAAAAATATTTTATATATTTTATTTTAATTTTACTTTGATTCCTTCTAAAGCAAATCACTAACTTCGCACTAATCACTTGAATGATAGAAATATTCTAGACTTAATATATATATATATATATACACATATATATATATCCAACAAACAAAGGGGAAAAGAAAAGATAAGTAATTTTATATATAATATTATAAAATATTATATAATTATTTTAAAAGAATGTATAATTTATTATTTAAAAATTAACTTTTTATATAAATTTTATATATATTTATTTTTAAAAATAATTATAGAATATTTACATATTATTTATGAACTATTATTTATCATCATATTAACCATGAACGTGAAAAATTCTAATTTAAAATTAGTTTTATACTTTTAGACACTTTACTATCCCATTTAAATACTTATTAAAAAGTCATTAACAAGTGAACCCATTATTATTTAATATGTTTGGATTATAATTTTAATATTTTATAATATGTAGATCATATTTGTGTATTTATCATATATTATAGTGTACTACTTATTGAATTGTAATTTATAATTAATTTTTTATGGTTTATAACTATTATTTAAGTTTTAATATTTATATAAAATCAATTAAGTTAAATTCAAACGGGTCACTAACGGATTTGCGGATTGAAACGGGTCAAATCGTGTTGTATGATGTCGTGTCATATCGTGTCATATAGTGTCAAAGGTCTTAACGGGTCGTGTCATGTCAACCCGTTATCTTAACGGGTCGTGTTAGGGTTGAAGTTTTTGACACGAAATTCTTAACGGGTCATGTTCGTGTTGACCCTTTAAATATTATGCACACGTTCTGACACGACACGAACACGACCCGTTAACACGTTTTGATACCCCTAATCGAGACTGGCGAGTCAGACTGACCTATTATGAATTTAAAGCTGCCGAAATTTCGTCGGAGGTCGCCGTAGGTCACCGTCATAAGGGTGAACTCGCTGTAACCCGCCGGTCTCGATAGGTGGACAGTGTCGGCCACCACTACCTCTAACGACGGGCTGCTTTTTTCAAGGAGGTCGATCGGACCGATCCAAACTTTTCTCTTTTTATATGTCATGTATTTTAATTTTTTTAATAATTAAGAAAGTGATTATTAATGTATTAATAATTTATTATATATATTTTAAATAATAATAAATGATAATAAAAAATATATAATTTCTTTTTTAAAACGGTAAGCTTCAGCGGTCAATTGTGAATAATATCAGTAATCACGCCCCTTCCGTTTTTGATAAGCTGGATCAACTTCCACGTGCTAGCTTCTGTCAACGTCTAATTTATAGTCTGGGTTTGCAACGTGTGGCACCATCAATCGATTAGCGTCGTCCTTGATGTTCCGTTCCCGCTCTTGCAAATAACGCTTCGTCGGCATGAATTACTCGTAAAAACAAAAAGTAGTGATCCTTACAATCAATTTATTATTTATATATATTGATTTTTTTAACATTCTTCATTATTAATATATATAAAATATATAACTTTACTAATAATTACTTTATTAATTATTAAATACAAATAATAATTAAAAAATTAAAAAAATTTAAAAAGTAATAAATAAGTTATAAGTAAATAATAAGAATATCATTTTCTAAAAACAAATAAACAAAGAGTGGTAATAGATGTATGACGAAATTATAACTATTTTATAATTTTATAATGTATTATAATTTTTTTATATTTTTTTAAGCATTTTTTAACAATTTTAATCATTAAAAAAATAAAATGAAAATATAATTTTATTAATGTTCACATCCTCAATTATTAAATAAAATTAAAAATTAAAAAAATTAAATATAAAAAAGTTATAAATAAATTTTAAAAGAATAATAATTATATCATTTCTCATAAACAAACGAGGGAGAGAAAAACAGCAAAAATGGAAAGGTGGTTTTTATGAAAATGATACACATAATATATTTTACAATATTTATACAATATAAATTATAAAATAAGGATATTTTATAAAATTAATATTATTTAAAAATATCTTTATTTTATAACATATATTATAAAAAATATTGTGATTTATCATTTCTCGATATATGAAGCTCGCTAGCAGTAGCAGTACTACTACTACTACTGAGTACTGGCGGCCCAGTATTGAGGAGCAGCGAGCGAGCTTGACCAATCGTGGGACAAAGGCGTGCAGCTTTATAACTTATACGCATGCTGAGGCTGCCATGCGGGCCATAAATAGAAGTTAGTACCTACTGCTCGACATTAATTAGGCGGGTTGGATATTGCAATTTGTACTGAACATTGAAAAGAAATTCAGTAATTGTTTGTTTTTTAAAATTATCTTCTTTTATTTTAAATTTATTATTATATTATTTTAAATTTTTATATAAAATAATTGAAATAATTTATCTTATTCAAATCTTAAAATAAAATTAATATTAAAAAATTAATATTATAATAATATTTAATTCTTTTTTAATTTTTATTTTATTTTATATATCTATAGAAATAACTCAGACCTAAGTTTTAATAGTTGAATTTGGATGTTGACCAGTTAAATTAAGTCTTTTCATAAATAATAATAAGTTGAGATAATGAAGTGAATTTTGTAAAATTAACTTAAAATGAATTTAAATATATTTAAATGTTAATATAAATTTAAATGTATTTATAAAAAATTGAAAAAAGATTATGAATCTAATGTATAAATAAGTATTGAATTAAAAAAATCATTAATTTTACATGTAAAGAGATTTTGAGTTTAAATTAGTTTAATATTTTAAAAATTGAATGCTTAAATGTTAGATTTAAGTCAAATTAGATTCAACTAAATTGAATTCAGTTTAACATCAAAACAACATATAAACATAGAAAAGTTGGGGAATGGTTGTGCGTCACGTAAGCCCGGTTTAGATTTAAGAATGAGTTTAACTCATTTTAATTTATCTTTATTTTATTATTATACTTTTTTAATTTTTCATACAAAATACAAAATTTAATATAATTTTTTAAAATTTTAATGCATATTTTTTAAATTCTAATTCAATTTTGTTTTAAATTTTTAAATAATAATAATAATAATAAATAAATAAACTAAATTCATCTTATCTTCAAATCTAAATAAGACAATAAACAACTTATAGCATTTAATCTACACTACTATATACCTGATCCTTTGTCTTCCAGAGATCTCAACCCTTCAACCTCTTCTCTCACTCATTCGTTCCAACACCCTCAAAAAAAAAAAAAAACCTGCATAAACCACATCAAAGAGACTAGAGAGCTTGCATTCCCTATGAACAAATATGGTTATTGTGAGGGAGGCAATTACTACTAGGAATCATGTGGCGGGCGCCCTCCGGAGTGGCGCCCGCCTATTACCTTTATTCCAGAGTCCTAGGAAGAATTGTATTCGATAAAGTTCCTTGGGTTAGATCTTGAGTATTTCCTGCTCAAACTGAACTCCTCCCACATAGTTCCTTATTATACAAAGACGATAAATTTAGTTAGCCTGTTATAATTACCCCTGACGTATTGAGGGTGTGGTAATTGGAGATCCTGTAGGCATTTAATGCCTGGTAGGGTGGCACGTTACATTAAATGCGGATTGATGAGAATATCCCGAGAGATCTATTGATCGATCGAAGGTAATCATGTTATAAGAGATATTATTGAGAAGAAACAAAATTAATAAATGCAGAGGGGGAGTGAATTGAGTTGTATTAAAAAATTAACAATTATAAATCAAGTATACAATATAAAATATAAACAAAATATGAAACAGTAATAAATATAAAGAGTAAAGATAAGAGAGAATCAAACTCAGTATGTTAACGAGATTCGGCCCCACTGCCTACGTCCTCGCCTCAAGCTACCCCTTAAGGATCCCAAAATCTACTATTCAATCTCCTTTAGGTGGATATAGAAACCTATTACACTTTTGAGCAGCACCGCTCCAAAGAATCTGTGTAAAACACCCTCTACACTTTCAATCACCTCACACTTGGTGATTTAACTATTCCCCGTATAGAACACCTTCTACACTTCCAATCACCTCACACTTGGTGATTTAACTATTCCCCGTGTAGAACACCTTCTACACACACAAGGGTTATACACACCCTTTTACTGATACAAGAATTGATAGCGGGTAGGCTATCAGAAAACACTCCTCAATGAGTGAAATAAAAATAATATAGCGCAAACTATATCTCTCAAAATGAACAAGGGTTAAGACTCAATGCTTAGAGAAGAGAGAATGAAAACTTTGAATGAATGTTGTATGCTCTTGGTGTTTTAAATGTGAAGTTCTCAAATGATCTATTTATAAGCATATGAGACTTCATATTCAAATTTAAAAAGATTTACATGTCAAAGATATTATCATTCACTTTTCAAAAATTTCAAATCAAATCTTTTTACTTTTTGCATGTGATAAAAGAAGCACACTTTACTTTTCAAAAATTTCAAATCTAATATTTTACTTTTTGCATATGACAAAAAGAGCACACTTTACTTTTCAAAATTTTCAAACAAAGATATCTACCTTTTGCATAAGTCAAGAAAAGCATCCATCACTTTTGAAAATATTCAAATAAAACATGCACGTGTGAAAGATGATAATCAATCATCTTAATATTTTCAAAATTCAAACATTTAATCATGTCATGCATATGTGAAAGATGACAATCAAGCATCTTAATATTTTCAAAATTCAAACCTTTAATTATGTCATGCACATCTGAAAGATGACAATCAATCATCTTTCAAAATTTTTAAAATTCAAACATTTAATCATGTTATGCACATGTGAAAGATGACAATTAATCATCTTTCAAAATTTTCAAATTTAATTTTCAAAATATTCATGCACATGTGGAAAATGTATTTTAATGCTTTATGATAAAATATTAATTTTGAGCCTTAATCCTCATTTCGAATTTTTAAGAGATTTACAAAATTATTCTGTGATTTTAATGTGAACTTGTTCCCTTCTTGCTCATGCTTGCTTCCTTGATGTGCTTGCTTCTATTGTGTGGACAACTTGAACTTGAGACTCTTTTATTCTTTGAATTCATTTGTTATCATCAAAATCCATGTGTAGATTTATACGAAACTTGAAATCTTGAATTCAACAAAAAAGAAAAATATAATTATTATATTTTATATATTCACATACAAAAAAAAAATACTATTCATACTCACACAAATTCTAATTCCGCTTTGTTCTTCTACCATTACTTGCCTGAACGCTCCCAGCACCTCTAGTCCAAATATATTGAAGTTAGTCACCTGAAAGTCAAACCACGTGCATGCATAAACAGCATAATTCCCCATCCAGACACATGAACAATGAAATTACTGTATGTCTGCTGTCACAGCCCTTTGAGAAAACCTATAACCTGGATGGGTGTAAAATCCAAATTTATACCAACCAATCAGATAGTGACATGTAGGCATTCTATGGAAAATTAGAGTAGACTTGTGTTGCCCAGATGACTAACACAAGAGGGGGGTGAATTGAGTTGTATTTAAAAAAATAACAATTATAAATCAAATATATAATATAAAATATAAACAAAATATAAAATAACAATAAATATAAAGAGTAAGGGTAAGAGAGAAGCAAACTCAGTATGTTAACGAGATTCGGCCCCACTGCCTACGTCCTCGCCTCAAGCTACCCCTTGAGGATCCCCAAATCTACTATTCAATCTCTTTTAGGTGGAGATAAAAACTTATTACACCTTTGAGCAGTACCGCTCCAAAGAATCCGTGTAGAACACCCTCTACACTTCCAATCACCTCACACTTGGTGATTTAACTATTCTCCGTGTAGAACACCTTCTACACTTCCAATCACCTTACACTTGGTGATTTAACTATTCCCCGTATAGAAGATCTTCTACACACACAAGGGTTATACACACCCTTTTACTGATACAAGAATTGATAGTGGGTAGGCTATCAGAAAACACTCCTCAATGAGTGAAATAAAAACAATACAGCGCAAACTATATCTCTCAAAATGAACAAGGGTTAAGGCTCAATACTTAAAGAAGAGAGAATGAAAACTTTGAATGAATGTTGTATGCTCTTAGGGTTGTGAATGTGAAGCTCTCAAATGATCTATTTATAGGCATATGAGACTTCATATTCAAATTTAAAAAGATTTACATGTCAAAGATATCATCATTCACTTTTCAAAAATTTCAAATCAAATCTTTTTACTTTTTGCATGTGACAAAAGGAGCACACTTTATTTTTCAAAAATTTTAAATCTAATCTTTTATTTTTTGCATATGACAAAAGGAGCACACTTTACTTTTCAAAATTTTCAAACAAAGACATCTACCTTTTGCATAAGTCAAGAAAAGCATCCACCACTTTTGAAAATATTCAAATAAAACATGCACATGTGAAAGATGACAATCAATCATCTTAATATTTTCAAAATTCAAACATTTAATCATATCATGCACATGTGAAAGATGACAATCAATCATCTTAATATTTTCAAAATTCAAACCTTTAATCATGTCATGCACATGTGAAAGATGACAATCATCTTTCAAAATTTTCAAATTTAATTTTCAAAATATTCATGCACATGTGGAAAATGTATTTTAATGCTTTATGATAAAATATTTATTTTGAGCCTTAATCCTAATTTAGAATTTTTAAGAGATTTACAAAATTATTCTATGATTTTAATGTGAACTTGTTCCTTTCTTGCTCATGCTTGGTTCCTTGATGTGCTTGATTGTATTGTGTAGACAACTTGAGCTTGAGACTCATTTATTCTTTGAATTCATTTGTTATCATCAAAATCCATGTGTAGATTTACATGAACCTTGAAACCTTGAGTTCAACAACTTGCATCCATTAGAAAATCGCGTGTTTGTTCTGTGAAGGAAACCCCCTCCCTCCCGGGCAGCGATTCCCCCCTCCCCTGCGATTTCCTCAAGAAAAACTCAGACTCCCTCAATAAAATGCAACAAATTAAAATCCTAATATCTATGAGCAACAAATCAGTTTTGGTGAGAAAGACAAGGTAGAAATTGATTTTTAGGGGTAATTGTTGAGATGTGGCTTGAATGAAGCACATTAGATTGCACTTAGAGTTTTCAACCCGTAATTTCGCTCGACCCTCGCTCGACAGTTGCTCAAGCGAGACATCAAACGGAGAGTTTTGGATCTAGGCAGAGACTTCGTTCGACTCTCGCTCGGCCTCCCGCTCGAGCGAGAATCAATTCTAGGGTTGCATCGCTTCCAGGAACTAGGGTTAGCGCCGTCTGGAATAGTATTTCGCTCGAGCGAGAATGTATCCTATATAAGGATCGAGGGCCATTTGCACAAAAGAGAGTGAAAGCAGAGAGCTGTGGAGATCAGGCGATTTCGCTCGAGCGAGAAGTGCTCGCTCGAGCGAAAAGTGCTCACTCAAGCGATATTACGAACACAGGCATCCGTCTCCCATTTTCTCTTTGTTTGATTTTGTAAATCAGTGAGAGTCTACTTGTAAAGGGTTTGAGAGCCTTGTGAGAGAGAGAGTTTTGTAACCTCCAAGAAGTGTACTCCATTTTTATTATTATAGTGATTTAGACCGATCCAGCAGTGGATGTAGGCTCATTGAAATTTTGGAGGAAATCGCAAGGGAGGGGAAATTAGGGGGTTCCTTCTCATAACAAACATGTGATTTTCTTGTAGATGCAGGTCTACTATAATTTGCCATGAAATACCTACGTGTCAATATCTGATTAGATGGTGAAATTTTGAGTTTTACACTCATCCACATCAAAGGTATTCTCTTATTGATCTTTCCAATGACTTCACATAATTATTGATTTTGTTTCCGTTGTAAACTTACGCATGCATGGAGTGAGAGAAAGTAATATATACATGACATATTTTATAATATTTGTATAATATAAATTATAAAGTAAAAATATTTTTATAAATTATCTTATGTAATTAATATTATTTTATAAAAATATTCCTAATTTACAATATATATTATGTAATATATTGTACAAATTATTGTAGGTATATCATTTTTCTAGAGTGAAAGGTATTGCCGTCCCGACTTTCGATGATAGGATGAGTCATTGTTTCAAACTGTTTGACATTTACGTACAGAAAAAGGATAAGTTTACAATTAATCTACGATTAATTTACTAATCCCCTTAAAATGATAGATAATTAAATAGAATTGAAATGATCTTTTAATGAGGTGTGACAACTGCGTACAATTGATGTGTATATTGGCTAGATCAATAGTACATTGAAGTCTTGGACTTTCCCATTCTCTTTGGATGTATTACGTTTTTTTTTAACCTTGTTTTATTATTATAATTTTATTAAATTTTAAATATTATATTATTTATAAATATTAAAATATTAATATGAAAATATTAATATTTTATTCAATTTTTAATTTTATCTCAATTTACTGTACAAATAGCACTTTTTTAAACATTAATCTTATTTTGTCATTATAATTTTTTGATATTTTTATATAAAATATAAATCAATTTTTTAAATATTAATATAGTTAAAACAATCTTGCAAACTCACTACCACAAGCCCACAACAAATATAAGAGAGAGATGGTCTAACAAAAGAGGAGGATGAGGAGAAGAAGAGGGCATGAACCATGCCGTTGCAGTAATTGCTAAAATAAGGGGGTATAAATGAAAGATGGGAGATGGTATAAATGAAAGATGGAGAGGAAAAATAGAGAAAGAAAAGGAGGAGGAGAGCGGTGCGAGAAAGGGGGGGGTCGGGGGTTGGTGTTATAAAAAAGACGCCCTTTGTTAACAAAGTTACTTTATGGATGTGTATATATATATATATATACATATGTGTCTATATTTATATTTATATATTTGGGTATATGTATGTATATATATATTTGGGTGGGCTTAAGCTCAAGTTCAGGAGTGAGGGTGTGGGGTGTAAAGAGAGCGGGTCTGGACCCAAACATCCCTCCGCTCTCCTAGGTGTTTTGCCTACGAGCAAGGTCGAGGTAGTAAGTGAGGGGTTGTGCGCCCCTTTGCCCATCCCTACATTTGCTCGTTAAAATAAGTGGCATGTATAATTGGTACAAAATTTTGATTTTATACTAGATTAATGTTCTTATTTGAATTGTATTAAGAAAGATCCCATGGAGTTGTATCTATGCGGCGAATAATTTAAGAAAATGAGATGATATTGGTTATGGTGCAACAAGGATACTTACTTACTTATAACTGGAATTAGATAGACATAATTATATATATATCTATATATCTTTTGGTACTAAATTTTAAGATATAAATTTTTGAATATTACATTATATTATAAAATGTACAATGCTAACTATACTCACAAAAAGCTTACATATTCATGCAACTTCTGTCTTCATGGAGAAGATGAAGAAAAACGTTTGAAACACATCATTTTGAGAAGCTGAATAAAAACCACGTCATTTCTATTTTGCCACGTAGGACGTGGTTCCCTCACGGTTCTCCACCCATTTTTTCCCTTAAAAAATGGTATATAAAGTCACATAGTGTATATCTTTTGAAAAAGTAAATAAATATAAAATTTATATAAAAAATAATAATTTTTTAATAATTAACTTTACTCTTTTTTAAAATGAATGTGCGTTCTGACACAATTTTTAATTGTATATGCTACTACTTAATAAATGTAATTAAATGTTACAGGATAGAGATATATTTTACATGATTGACACCACATATCATTAATATTTGTTATTTTATCATTTTATCTTAATGTTTAAATATGTGTATTTGAATAAAAAGATAAAATGACATGTTTTATTTTAATACTATATAAATACGTGTATGTTTAAATAAAATTGTCAAAATGATAAATCACATATTGATTAGAGAATTAATATTTATAATTATAAAATATGTAAATATTGCATAATTATTTTTTAAAAAAATGAGTAAATATAATATTTATATAAAAAAATTATTTTCTTAATAAAAAATGTCACTTTTTTTTTAAAAATAATTGCATGATAGTTATACACGATTATATATAATATTAGTCAATTCTTTAAGAGTATGTTGTGTAAAACATATAAAGAAGTTTAAATGAGTAAATATGAGTTCAAATGAAAATTGAATAAAAAATAAAAATTTGTATAAGGTGATTTGAACGATGAATAAAATTATATTTTTATATTATTCAAATAAGATGAGGCGTCTGATGGTCCTCAGATTTTACCTTCGAGGGAAATCGAATCCAAGTGAAGCCAGCTCATCGCGGTGACCACTTTCGAGTACTATGACGTCATCATGTCGGCATGCAATGACGTTACGGAATTTATCCGGATTTAGGATATGGCCGCGCGCTAGAATTATCATCTGCATGTGGAGGCTTCGACAGATGCACTGCTGATGACACTGAAATCAGCTACAGCCGTGAACACTCCGTCCCTTCCAGTACTCTCACATTTAAGCGCGTGGGAAAGCAATCAAATCTTATAATACCCTTTCATCTCTCTTGCTCACGCGCTTAAATGCGAGAGTACTAAATGAACGTGTCGGTTCACGCGCTGTCGTGGTCGCCTCTCTCATGTCTAGTCCAACCACTTTCAAATTTCTCTACCCTTTCATTAATTTCCCATCAATTCTCACCATTTTCTTTCTCCGAAACCTGCTTTATCCTCTGAGAGAGAGAGAGAGAGAGTGAGTGAGTAGAGCTTCCTAGCTAGCTCACAAATTAATTATACCCAGTTGTTTCATGCAAACACAATATATTATATTATCCTTTTGAGCCTCGAGCGCTAGTGTTTTGTTATTTTAATCTCCACCTGCAATCAACAATGGACAACAATCTACCAATCAGCGTTCACCAGAGAAAAACTGCCAAAAAGACCAAATCGAAGAAGAATGTTAAGCCTATCAAGGTGGTGTACATCTCAAATCCCATGAAGGTCAAGACCAGTGCCTCCCAATTTAGGGCCTTGGTCCAAGAGCTAACCGGCCAGGACGCCGAGTTTCCGGTTCCGGCCAAGTTTTTACTCAACGATAACGATGTCGGCGGTCATCAAACAGTTCCTAATCCGCTACTCATGAAGGCCGGCAGCGATGATTATTCGCCGGAGGTTCCAGTAGTTGACCTCGGTCAAGAGCAGACGGAGAGTACTTCAGGTTACCAGTTCGACCCGTACGATGATGATGATGTTTTCACGCCCCTGCAGATGATAGAGAATCTGCCGGCCGCCGGGACGTCGTTCTTACCCTCAAGTGTGTTCTGTGAATCCCCTCAAGTTGATGTGGTTTGAAGGTTAGTGGATCGATCCAGAACATGTGTGAATCGAGTAAGCTCCCTGTGACCTAGCTACAATAATAATTATATGGTCATGTATATGTCATGTTCTCTTGTATGCTGTACGTACGTAATTTGGAGGCCGTATGTGTTGTGAATCTTTGAATTTAAACTTGTTTGGGTTAAAATAGCTGTAAGTGCCCAGGGCGCTCTAAGTACTGATCTTGGCCATCGCCGGTGTGCTTCGGTAGCTTAATTCTGTCTTCCTAATTCAAGGGTAAGGGTTTAAACCTTCATAAAGGAATTAAAAGGTTAATTAATTTATGATGACGAAGTTAAACTTTGTATAACTTTTAATTAGCAGCTCATGAAAATGGAAGTAGGGTCGCTTCATAGGATAAAGATGATTAAACACAAGTACACAACAGTCATTCCTTCAAATGGAACTATATATCGCAGAAAACTAATCCCATATTCCCATGACGATCACGTGGAAAGAAATTGATTAGATATACCAAAACTATTCCTTTTTTACACGCGTATGTTGGAATTAGGAGTCGGAGGTCTCAAATGCTCATGTTAGAAGGCAGCAAGCAGCTGGAAGTGTGTCACATTGTCTCATGTGAAGCACGCACAGGATCAGGATTAACTGCATGGCTCATGTTCAATTAAAAGCTCGAATGTGACAATACCAGATGTTGAAATACATGTTTTTTAGTCCCCAATTGATACCCCTATATATAATATAGCCGTATGACGACGAGGCTAGCTAGGGAAGCAGTGCGCGTATGCATGCATCATGTATGTATATATAAATTAGTGTCTGCTTCCGCCTTCCCGTGTCAGCTAGCACGTACTATATATATAGGCCTGATTTGCAGGTTTGCGGTACATATTATAGGATAAAAAGACGTTCAGATTTTTGTATTTATAAGGTTTTGTGGCTGGTTTGAATAGTTTCTAGGGTTCATTTTCCAAACTTTGTTTTGGCTTCTTGTGATGATAATAGTGATTGTTTGAAAAAGATGCTTTCTTTCCTTCACAGGGAGGGAGAGAAAGATGCTTTCCTTCACAGGGAGGGAGATGAACATATATACCTAAAGAAATGATACACACATTAGTACATGATTCACAATATTTTATCCAATGCATGTTATCAAATAGGAATATTTTTATAAAATAATGTTAATTCTATTAGATAGTTTACACAAATCTCTCTCCTTTTACAATATTATTGTACTGTAAATAATTGTAAAATATGTTAGGTGTTATCGTTTTTCAAATAATTAACCTGTCAGGCCACCGCTGTTAATTAGATATATAACTATAGTGGGGTACTCGCGCGCGAAGATCGCTCGTATATATTAGCTAGCTAACAAGTAACCTGCATGTACTATTCGTCTTCCTTCTGAGAGAGCTCATTTGCGGCTTTATCTGATCGATGGACCGTCTCTAGCTAGCTAATATATTAAAAAATTTCTATGCATGCACCACATCAGCATTTTATAAAATGTGACACATTTGTTATTATTTGATGATTCTTTATCATCTAATAAAGATTCGAGCAGGCCTTATATGTCATATAATATTAGAGGGAGTAATATTGCTAGCTATACATGATCACATTATTATTAATTCTATTTTTATCCTATTAAATAAGATATGGTACATTCATTACCATTGAATTGTATAAATGTATCTAATAATTAAATGACCATATAAATATTCTATATCTTATTCTGATGAAAGTGCGATAGTACTGTGATGCATAGAATTTTCTATGAGAGCTGGCCGGGAGAGATATATTATAAGTCGTTTGACCCAAATGCATTCATATATATTTTGTGTATATAATGTGTGTGTATATATATATATATATATGCATATGGCGGAGAGATTAATTTGATGGATGGACGATTCCCGCCCGGCCCACTCATCTAAACGTCTTGGATTGGTAAACTCTCATGTTGCATGGGGTGAATTATGATTCAGGTGAGTGGATATAAGGAGTTTTGATTTTCTAGTCTCAACATATAATTTTATAGAATAATTAGTCATGTAGATCATATGTGCAAGCATTTTCCTAAAATTTAAATTTCGAGAAAAGCCATTTACAACTTATATAATATCATTAATTAGAAGATAAAAATTATGGTCAATGTAAGTACAATTGCATGCTTTGTATTCAAAAACTACATATTTTTTATGGCAGCGGATCATGATTTAACGCAATCATTTGGGGAAACCGGTCTAGTCCATGTAACACTTTTCTTACACTAGGATTTTTGTGATATCACTAACAATTTAAGTAATATCCCATGCATGCATGCATCGATCTGTGAATTTGATAAAGATAACTGTGATGGAAAATATTATATATATATATATATATATTTCAATCTAATAATTTTCCCGGCAGATATATATATATATATATTATATATATAAAATGGCTATCTAATGAAAAATCTTATTTTAACAAAAAATTTTATTTTTCTGTTAAAGTTAACACTTTTTATCCATTTTTGTTAAAATAAATACTGCATTTAATGAGAAATATTATTTTAAATACAATCCATTAATTCCATTAATCACCGAAATAATATTCTTGACATTAAATTTAAATACACCACTTCAATTTTTTATAACCATAAACTTTTCATTTAAAACTTTTTTTTATGTAAAATAAATATAGAATAATAATAATAGTATAGAATGACATAATAATAGTATAGAATATATAACAATATATATAAATAAACCATTTATAACAATATAACAATGCAATCCTCACTTACAGATGCTAATTTATACGTTAGAGAATTTAATTTTATTCATGAAAATTTATTCATATTATATGATTACTAATTTCATTCTTTAAAAATTATTTTATAATTTTAAAATGAATGTATTATTTATTTATTTTTTGAGATGATAAATATACGGTATATACAATTAACTATAATTATATTAATTTGGTAATAATAGACAATAAATATAATTAATATATTATATATGTTTGATATTTAATTGAAATATATATGAACTAATAAATTTATATCTTTAAGATTAAAATTTCATGTTATAAATTACAATATATCATTCTTTTATATAAATTATAAACTACATAATTTATTTTTTTTATAAAAATTATATTGTTTCTTAAAAATAATCACATAACTAAAAAAACTGTGGATGATTCAAGTTTATGTAGGTCTAGAAAAACTCAAAAACTAAAAACGTAGGTATTTTAATGTCCTCTCTTTTGAGACTGTGCAAAATGACGCAAATATTAGATCATCGTTTTAGAATTATAAAAATATAATATTTTGGACGAATCTTTTATTAAAATTTCAATCAAAATTATCTCAAACGAATTTGATAAAACTATAGGTTATGTTTATTTATGATACTATCTTATTGTTTTTATCAATACTTTTTTTATAATATATGAAAATGTGTAATTATTTATCATCTATTTAATTATGAATAATTTTTTAATTTTTGTTAAAAATTAAACTAGATAAACGTATTTTGCACGTTACTTTTATCTAGTATATATATATATATATTACAATGAGAGTTTTTTAAAACTTTGGATAATATGGCAAGGAAAATTAAGTAATTACCTGTAGCGCAAAGATAGAGGGAGGATTACCATATGAACATCGAATTCAATTCAATGTACATCGAAAATTTAGTACTTTTGTGTGATCTTGATCCAATTCAATTCCAAGTAGAGATTTGTTTTGATGTGAGTTTAATATACGAGAAGTGTTACAGCTATAAAGAGACTTTACAAATTAATAATCCCACGAATTTGTAAAATCACCGGCCACTTTTTTGGAATAAGTGATGATTTCACATGCATGGTATCGATAGAAGTCCTGAATTTGAACCCAGACTCTACATTTTATTCTATTAAATTAAATATTTCACGTATTAGGTCCACTCATTGAGAGAGAGTTTGGCCCACAAGTAATCAAAGGGTTAAGTAAGAATATAATACAAATAATTAAATTTATCCAATATTTCTATCAACTTAAACTTTTGGGACGATTAGTAATTTCACAAAATTGACAAGATTTCATATGATATATTAGATTTGCTTTACAATAAAAATAATTTTTTTTATAATATTTTACAATCTTATATGCTACATTAAATCATGTTATATATATATATATTTATTTATATTGTATAATTGCGAGCATGCAGTGCATGATAGTTATGAAAACTCTAAATGCAAGTAATATTGTGGAACCATAAGCACACCAATGTTGTGATAAAAATATAAGTTTTAATAAAATATTTATATTTAAAATAAAAAATGTAAAGACAACTAATAAGCATGTACGGGTGCCTATATGAGTGCGCAATATTATTGCTTGTATGTAGTGTTACTCAATAATTATACCTCCTATGTGTACTCGGTCAAGACGTGGGCCGGGGTTAGAATTAAACCTCTTGAAATTCAATGATAATCAAGATAAGCCAAGACTTTCTTGTGGTTTTGGGCGGTTTGTCGTGGCAACAAATCAAAGCAATTAAAGACAAAGTTCTCTTTTCTTGTAAGTTTGTGTTTGGAGAAAGCATCTCGAGGAAATTTTACGTTATCAAGTTCTACTTAATTAATTGATCATAAGTGAAAGTGAAATTATGAGGGCGAAGAGTGATAACAGAATTTCATGATCTGCCACTACGAACCCTAGAGGTAGCTATCTATGCATATAATATATATATATATATATATCGAGTTTTCTTGCTAATTTTTCCGGGCTGTCGTATTCAATGATGACTATTTTGCAAACAGTTTTTCCAACTCGTGGGCAGGATATTTGGACAGATATGCATGTTTGGATCAGTGGCAACTTGCATTCTGCAGGATGCTTTCGCAAGACTTCCTTTGGATATGTTTTTTCCCTATTCTTTTTACTTGGCCATCAATGATTGAGCGAAGCTAGCGACCAATCTAGCTAGCTACTGCATTAGATATTGGAAAGTTTAATCGATCAGGCTCAGGAATGGGCTCCATCAAGATCAAGACCAGCTGTTTCAACTCTCTCTCTCTCTCTCTCTCTCTCTCTCTCTCTCTCTCTCTCTCTAAATTATAAGAATAAAGATAAATGACAAGATAGCTAGCTCAGATGAGTTTGGTAACCATCTTTTCATTTTAAGAAATCGTGGGAAGTGGAACCCATTGTACCAGAACGCGCGCATGTTGCATTCATCGTTCTGCTTCCCCAATTGATCAGGAAACTGGCATCTCTCTTGTTCATAAAATAAACGAATGATTTTTCGGAATAGGTCATGCGGGATGCAAAATACTAGAGGTCCGAATTTACTCTGGTTTCTCTCAATTAATTAAATTGTTAGGAGGATCAGGATTAAGGTTGAAGTAAATTGATATCTAGCAGTTTTAAGGATTTTGGATCAATAATTGAGTGTTGAACAATTAGTATTAGACTAGAGACCAGATCATGAGTTCAAATTACAGAAGAGGCTAGCTAGCTAGGCGCAATAGGCTATATTAAAATGTATTAATACTATGTATGAGTATGGGGTTAAAGTCATTGAACATTACTTACAGATGAGCGAATTCTCAATTCCAAAAGTTGAGAAGGCTACCACCGGTTAGTGTCCTTAGAATGAGTATTCACAATAGATTAGCTATTATTTGACTAGAAATTTCATTTTTATAAATTTTAGTTATTCACTTTTTACTATACTAAATAATAAAATCAACAAATCAATAGTTATTCTATTAAAATATTAATTTATATCATTTTATTTATTTTAATTCTAATTATAATTTGAATATTTATTCATTATTAAAAAATACACATTAATTTTCTAACGTTCATATTATTTTTAACGGTTGATAGTTGTAAAAATGAAGATATTAATTTTTTTTTAAAAAAAGTAAAATTATTAATTTTCACATTGAATATTTATGAAGAGAGGACTCATGAGCTTTACGAGGACAAAAATTGAAAATGTTTCTTATTTCTTTTTATGTGCAGGAGAGCAAATTAATGGGAGGAGTGAATATTTTAATCCCAAAAAATTATTTGACTAGTCTAAGGCGATAGCTACATTTGTTGATCCAAACTATTGAAAGTTATTTTAACTATACATTTGTTAAGACTATTGCAACTCTATATTTATGCTCGCTAATTATTATTTGGCGAAACATTAGATTTGAACCTTTGTATTTGATTGTATCGAAAGGTTTTGTTGCGTCTATTGTGAGTGTTAAATTAGTTGAGGTGGACGTCAGATTTAAAAGTGTAATGGAATGTTATAATCTTGAGGGTTAAACATTTAGGTAAATCAGTATCTAACGGTACTCATAAACTTTTAGATCATCAATGTTTGGATCTTTAACAAAAATATCATTATATTGTATTTGTTTCAGCCTGTCCCTGTAGAGATTCAAATGCAAAATTAAATGGAGCAAACGAGATTATTAATTAGGGTAATTTGGCACACTACTCTTTCAAGAAATTTTTACCAACTTTGTCTACTTAGGATATACGACAAGAAAAATTCATACCGACTGTAGATAGGAATATCACAAGCATTGGCTATTTTGTATGCACATCACGTACCCTCACACCTCTTTATCCCACGCACTGCGAATTGTAGCTGACTTTGGAATGACGTGGTCAAAATGTAAAACTGATTCCAAAGGGCTATTCCATAGTACTTTTATATAGCAAATTGTCAAAGCAAATGAGTTATTTAGAAAAAATCATATAACATTAATTAATAATTTGTGTCCGGCCAGATCATGCGTATAATAATGATTTTGCAGATAATATTTTGATAGCTTTCTTAACCAAATATAAGATGAAACTGAAAAAATTTAAGTATTTTCTTTAAGTCAAAGTACAAATATTTACCAAAAAAGGGAAGAAGATAAAAAGGCTGCACAACCCGAAGAAGCGTTAACAAGCGCTAGCTGTTTTTAGAAGAACGAAACACCACACACTATTTGAAACTCTGTACTCCTTGCCAAAGGGTTCATCAACAGAGAATATTAATATTTGTTCAATGTTAAGGAATCAAATTTAGCCAAAAGAAAAAAAAAAGGCAGAGAAACTAAAGAAATACACCTTTGATTTCAATCAAAGGATAGTATTTGTGAACAGGGTTAATTAATAACCTGCCAGAATGCGAGAAATCTAAGTTTAGAAACCACATTAATGTCCACCAACCCATGTACATTGAATGCCACTCCAGTTCATGACTCGAGCAGTTTGATGGAACCCAATACCATCGATCTATTGTACCAACTACCAAGGAAACATACACATATATAGCCCATAGGGCTATCAAAACTGTGGTAAAGACCTCACCAACCGTAAAATAGATCACAATAAATATACACACAATCTTACAATCTCAATAACCCAATGGAGGCCGTACAGACAAAGTTTACAACACCTCATGAAAGGTGTGAGATCATGTGGAGATCCCTCGTCCAAACAGTTGGCAGAACGATCAGGGGATCGAATTCAAACCAATGCAGACTGCATAGAGTCCAGGTTAACGCCAGCCCAGTCCAATGAGGTTCCTGGAAAATAGTCTGGGACTTCACACATGGGAAAAAATCTTATTAAAATCTGACAAAGCACTAAGTACGTACCGGTTCAAGCAATCGGGATAAGAGTGCAACTTACATATAATTTAGTATACAGAAGAATCTGCACAAAGATCCATAGATACACTAATATCAGAGATTTTGGAAATGAGAAAACCGAGATGTATCCATATCCTAATATTACCAATTTAAAGTTTTTAAAGAAAATAGAGCTCAACCATATAATTCAGAACGACTTTAATGTAGTCAAATCATCGTGTCTGAATATGAGCTATGAACCGACCAAATATGATCAACTATACTGTGTTAATATGACAGTAGAGCAGCAAACCTTTGCCATTAATAACTCTAAAGAACTATCCTGAGCAACTTATAAACAAGATATCGTGCTTCTGTTTAAAGTTATGAGCAACTCAGACAAGACGTCCAATCGGGATCTGTGAAGATTAAATATTTCAATAGAGTACAGGCTTATTATATAGTATACTAGAGGACAAATGAGGGCTAGCAGGTGCATAGAAAAATGTGCCAACACAATGAAGTGAATGGTAGAGAATAGAAATAAACTAACATACGCAAAGAAGAAAATTCAACTACTGTAGACTAAATGGTCTATAAAAAGACAACCATCAGAATATTAAAGAGGCTGGATGAATGACTCTCTGGCTAGACGACAATTCCTTCATTTTCTCAGATCATCTGCTTCGTCTTTTCAGATGAATCTAATAACTCATACCAGTAGAATTATTTATGTTATTCATGTATAGTGAGAGCCCTGAGAGACTGTAAAAATATTCATTATAGTGAATTTCCTTCTCTAAACTCTCGTGGATGTAGGCCTTACGCCGAACCACGTAAATACTGTGTTTATCTATTTATTTATCTACTATCTGTGTATGTATGGCCGCACCGGTATCTCACTGGGGGTCCCAAACGACATCCAACTCGCTCCAGTGGGCCAAGAATGACTCATTTTCCTATATTAGCCTGTTGACTGATTTTTATGGTATTAACACTTCCAAAGGCAGCTTCTCCTAAATCTAGATAGGTTATCATGAGAGGCCTGTGAGGGAAAGATCAGTCGAGCATAATAAACCTCAATCCCGTCCAAGATATTAGTGTCTAGCACCCGCCTAGAGTTTAGAGGAGGGCCCAAGGCATCCTAGTATTCAATATATTACCTTGGCTTGTGCTAAATGGAGAAGCCCGAGGTCCAAGGTGAAAGGGTGCTCGCCAGTGAGAAGGATGAGAGTTTTACTTCTTTCTCAGTCTGGCTTATCCTCCATCCCACCGAGATCATAAAAGACAAACACAGGAGATGCATTAAATAACAATCTGTCCCTAATCATGTTACATCAATAGTAGAATGATCAAGGAAGCTTAGCGCATTTAATGACTGGCAATGTCCCATCTCATGTTCAATACGACCAAGACGTCAAGTGCTCAATCATATGACACAAGTCACCCTGGACCAGAAGTAGCTTGTTTGGGTATAGCTAAAATAGCGGAGATCTTATTCGGAAGCTACAATAGTAAAAAATGGCTAAAGACAAAAATAATAAATGATTTGACAAACTGTCGTTCTCACAAATTACGTCAATCATTAGATATAAATTTGCACGGCATCTTCGCCCCTATAAACAGCAAGATATCCCATGGGTTACATGTAATGAATATTCTAACTCTTTCATCTCCTCCTATTGATTCACCACTTCTTCCTCTAACTAGAACGTTAGAGTGTTTATAGGGCTACAAAGCCCCACTTTTTTTTTTGAATATTTGCAGGTTTGATCAATTGGAATTATTGAATAGTTCATGTTGCAGAACACACATCAACAGGGTCCGTCCGAGATAGACCAGGCCCTGGATTCAATGCAAAACTAAAGTAAGTCCAACCTCAAAGTCAGCCCAACTCCTTGTTGAGCGACTCGAGACTCGGGAAGGAGGCGACTCCAAGAATATACAGAAGGTAATAGCGCTTGCAGAATGAATCATACATTAAGGAAAGCCAAGTTAGGAAGCGTCAAACACGCCCCTCACCACATTAAATGCAAGATCAATTTGCCATGATCACGCAGCATTATCATGGGGCTGCCAAAAAAATACACATTGAACTAGGGATATAAGCGGCAACCGTCTTTTTCAAAATTCTCATCAAGCTAGATAGTGACATGAGTGACTTCTCAAATCCCATCATCCAAACAAATTTGATATTGATAGGGGAAAGGGTCCCTAAACTGGCACAGGAAAATTGATTTAATATAATTATCACCCTCTCGGTCAAATCATGATAAAATAACTATAAGACACTGTGTATATATAGCCGGTCTCCTCCCACACGCTTCAAGGATGTCGGAATTTGTTGTTTTTTAAGAGATTGAATTTGTTCATTTCGAAGTTAACATGAACAAAAATAACAAAACTAGTTAATATCTTGGATTTGTAAGTTCAGTTCACTTTTACTGATATTGGATTTGGAGAGAAAATGATATAGGCATATGCCTCACTTAACACGTAAAACTTATCATGCGTCAGTACCCGAAATGCAAAGCCACCAAATAGGGAAAACATGAGCTACAAGAAACCGTGAACTTCTCAGACTGTTTGGTCCAGCGATTTTATTTTATTTTTTATTTTTAAATTTTATTGTCTGGTCGATCCAAATGAAGCCTAACTAAAAAGGGTGTCACTTGAGGTCGGATGGGTGGAAAACACTACCAGCTAATAATCTAATGCCAAGTAAGCATTCCAATAAGAGTTAAAATGTACCTGCATGCATCCAAAATTCTCTCAATTTTCTTCTTTCTTTCTACCCCCTCGCCTTCCTCTCCCGATTGAAAGTATCGAAAAAAAAATCCTAGCAATAAATCTTGGGTGACAAGGAAATTTGCAGCAAAATGTCTGTGATTTATAATTATTTTATGCTTGTTCAATATGGTGTTTTGCAGTGGACGCGAAAAATATTATTTTTTCTCTGAATTTTTTGTCAAGTTTTGGAGAACATGAAGCATTTGAGTTTTATCTTTTTATCTTCTAACTTTCTTGGTAACCAAACAGAAAAACTGAATTTTATCTTCTTTTTTTTTCTTCTAATGGGTATGAAGCAACAAATGGGTTGTGAGAAATCAATGAACCAAAATGCTGGGGCAAACGCAGTTCTGATCCAAAAACTAATTTCAACATGAATTACTTTATATGCCCATAACCAAATTCCAGGGAAATCAATGAACCACCAGGTAATTCAATGATACCAAGTCAACTTGTCACAATTCTAATTCATTTCGAATCAACAAGTGGCACTGACAAGGTACAAGATGATGACGGCCTGCACAAGAATATGAAAGCAGACGGGGGAGGGATTAGGGAGAGGAAGAGAAAGAAGCAAAGGGAGAGAGTTTGGAGTGAATGCAGGCGTATTATAACTCGTCAATGCCTACGTGGCATTGGACAATTGGCTGGTGTGAAAAAGTGTTTTTCACTCATCCGGTTTGAAGTATTTCTCAACTTGAAATCCTCAAATGAAAAAAAAAAAAATTGTCCGTAGAAAAATTCTGTTCCCAAGAGGTAGTATTTCAAATGAATCTGAAAAGCTTTTCATGATACTGTTATGTTCTAGGAAAATATTTTCCAGAATAAGTTTTTTGAAAATCCAAACAGAGAAAAAAACGAAGGAAAGGAACACCAACCTATAACTTGTTAGAAATCAACACACACACGTAAATGAAGCTGGAGGCTTTTGGAAGACGGCACCGTCAGTAGCAGCTGGAAGGTAGGCGCCGCCGGAAAATTCAAGAAAGTCGGCCGCCGGAGTTCCACCGTTTTTTTACACGTTCACACTATTTCTTCCTCCTATAAATACATGTAAGATTGTAATGAGGAGGAGAGTCGGAGGTGAGGTCCGTTGGAGAGATTAGAAGAGAGAAACCATTGTAAATAATTGGTTTATTGTTTAATACAAAATTCTCCTCTTTGTGTGTGTGGATGTAGGCTAAATTGGCCGAACCACGTTATATTCTGGTCTCCATATTATTTGTGAGCTTCCGCCGATCCCAACAAGTGGTATCAGAGCCGGTAGGAGGCCGGATTTGTGAATTTTCGTGAGAGGCCCATTTTTTAACTTGATCGAAATCAAGTTTGGAGGATACCATCAGATTCCTCAGGTCAAGACGAAAATTTTGGTGAAAATTTCGTCTCAAACGGACACCGGACGAAGCTACACGCTCCACACACGTCTTCTCGACGACGGCCACGCGCCGGCAATGGGACCCACGCGCCACACGCGCGCGCAGTGAAGAAGACAACCTCCGACCCGTAAAATCCGGGTGATCCGACCCGAACCGGTTTGACCCGGTTTCCGACCCGCTACAGTAACCAAACGGAAAAAGAATATTCCGTCGGTATATTCCGTCGTCGGAAGAATATTCCGGTGATCGTAGGGAATATTCCGGTGGCCGGAGAGAATATTCCGGTGAATAGTAAGGAATATTCCATTTTTCTTATTTTTCAGGTTTTCGGCCCAATTTTGATCGGTTTGGAACGAGACAAGAGTCGTTTCCAAGGTTTTCCACCGTTCTGGACGCAACGGTGAGCTCCGTTTGTTGAGATTCAACTCCAAACGTTGAGAAACGGTCACTCAAATCAAAGATTAAAGCCGAACTGATGGAGGACTCGGGAGCAAGTGCGATGATCAAGCTAACATCTACAAATTACGCACTATGGAGACCTCGAATGGAAGATCTCTTGAATTGTAAAGATCTCTTTGATCCAATTGAAGAGAAAAGCGTAAAACCAGATGATGTAGCGGAAAAAGACTGGCATAAGTTGAATAAGAAAACTATTGGTCAGATCCGGCAGTGGATTGACCATAGTGTTTTTCATCATGTTGCACAGGAAACGGATGCCTATCAGCTATGGAAAAAGCTGGAAAACATGTACCAGGCAAAAACTGCTTGGAACAAGGCATTACTAATGAGACGCCTTGTCAACTTGAAACTCAAAAGCGGCATCTCAATGGCCGCACACACCAACGAGTTTCAGAATCTTGTAAATCAACTTGCATCCGTAGATTTTAAGCTCGGAGATGAAGAGCAGTCTCTACTACTTTTCAGTTCCCTACCAGATAGCTGGGAAACGCTAGTGGTCTCACTTAGTAATTCAGCTCCAGATGGAAAGCTCGCCATGTCAATGGTGATAGACGCCTTATTTAATGAAGAGGCTAGACGAAAGGAGATTGGAGGAGACGAGACAGATGCCTTTGTAACAGAAGGAAGGCATCAGAGAAATAGTAGAGGTAGAAGTCGAGAAAGAAACAGAATTCAAAGCAAAGGGAGATCCCAACGTCGCGGTAAACAGCGAAAGAAGGGAAAATGCTTTTATTGTGGTATTGAAGGCCACTTTAAAAGAGAATGCCGAAAGTTGCAGAAGGAGAAAAATCAGCCAAGCAATCAGTCAAAGCACGAAGAAGGCGAAGCTGCAGTGACGCTTTCTGGAGATTGTGTACTCCTTTCCGCTGGTGAAGAATCTTGCTTGCACGTTTCAAGCGAGGAAACCGAGTGGGTAATAAATACAGCAGCATCCTATCATGCCACTCCTTGTAAGGATTTCTTCAGTACTTACAAGGCAGGAGACTTCGGTACAGTCAAGATGGGAAATTCGAGTTTCTCAAAGATTGTGGACATTGGAGATGTCAGGATAAAAACTAGTGTTGGCTGTACTATGGTGCTAAATGACGTTCGGCACGTACTCGATCTTCGACTCAACCTAATTTCTATAAGAACCCTTGATCAACAGGGTTACGAGAGCATCTTCAGCAACAATGCTTGGAAATTGAAGAAAGGAGCAATGGTCGTTGCACGGGGACATGTCTGTGGCACTTTGTATAAATCAAGTGCTAAGATATGTGCAAGCAGTCTCAATGTAGCTGAAGATGATACATCACCAAACTTGTGGCATCGGAGACTTGGCCACATGGGAGAAAAAGGGGTGTTTATGCTTGCAAAGAAAGCATTGATTACAGTAAACAAAGGTATTGCTCTCAATCCTTGTGAATACTGTTTATTTGGTAAACAGCATAGAGTTTCATTCCAGACATCTGCTGGAAAAAGATCAGAGTTATTGAGCTTGGTACACTCTGATGTTTGCGGTCCTTTTGAAGTTGAATCACTTGGAGGTAACAAATATTTTGTTACTTTTATTGATGATGCTTCACGAAAAGTGTGGGTGTATTTCCTAAAAAAGGAAAGATCAAGTTTTTGAGCAATTCAAAAACTTTCATGCCATGGTAGAAAGAGAAACTGGCAAGAAGCTGAAATGCCTCCGGACAGACAATGGAGGTGAATATACTTCTCAAGAGTTCAGAGAATATTGCTCCAGACATGGCATCAGACACGAGAAGAGTGTCCCCTACACCCCACAACACAATGGTGTAGCAGAACGGATGAACCGGACCATTGTGGAACGAACCAGATGCATGCTGAGTATGGCAAAGTTGCCTAAGCCATTCTGGGGTGAAGCAGTAAAAGTAGCCTGTTACGTGATCAACAGAACACCGTCAGTTTCACTGCAGTTTGAAGTCCCAGAGATGGTGTGGTCAGGCCGCAAGATTTCATACTCTCATCTAAGAGTATTTGGGTGCAAAGCATTTGCACATGTATCCAAGGAGAAAAGACAGAAACTTGATGAAAAGTCTACTCCATGTTTTTTCATCGGCTATGGAGATGAAGAGTTTGGATACAGATTATGGGATCCAAAAGCGAAGAAGGTCATCAGAAGTAGGGACGTAGTGTTCCATGAAGACCAGATGTTTGGATCAGAACAAACAACTCCAAGTGCTCCAGAACCAGCTCCGAGTTCACTACCACTTCAGTCTGTTTCAAACACTGAAGATAGACAGGAAGTTTTCCCAGAAGAAGAAGAGGATATTGACAACGGAGAAACCACCACTGAGCAGGGGGAGCAGTTGACTTCTCCATCAAAAACTGCAGAGTTTCCACAGTTGTCAGGTGATCAACCTCAGCAGGACAGATCCTCTAGAGGGCGATTGTTGATTCCGTCACGAAGATATCCGGAATCAGATTATATTCTTCTTACAGATCAGGGGGAGCCAGAAAACTTCCAGGAGGCAATATCTCATCCAGATAGCAACAAATGGATGCAGGCTATGCAGGATGAGATGAACTCGTTACAGAAGAATCAGACTTATGAGCTGATGGAACTTCCAAACGATAAGAGAGCACTGAGAAACAAATGGGTGTTCAAGCTGAAAAATGATGGCAAGCAGGTGAAGCACAAAGCTCGCTTGGTCGTCAAAGGATTCCAGCAGAAGAAAGGAATCGACTTTGATGAGGTATTTTCACCTGTTGTGAAGATGACTTCAATTCGAGTGGTACTCGGATTGGTGGCAAGTCTTGACTTGGAGCTTGAACAGATGGATGTGAAGACAGCATTTCTTCATGGCAACCTTGATGAAGAAATTTACATGGAGCAGCCAGAAGGCTTCCAAGTTCCTGGAAAGGAACATTTGGTCTGCAAGTTGGAAAAGAGCCTTTACGGTTTGAAGCAGGCTCCCAGACAGTGGTATAAGAAGTTTGACTCATTCATGATGAGTCATGACTACAAGAAAACTGCTGCAGATCAGTGCGTTTACATCCGAAGATTTTCAGAAGGTGACTTCGTGATGTTACTGCTCTATGTTGACGACATGCTGATTATTGGAAAAGATCCATCCATTATCAGGAAGCTAAAGAAGGATCTCTCCAAAGTCTTTGAGATGAAAGACTTAGGACCTGCCCAGCAGATTTTGGGCATGAGGATCACTCGTGACAGGAAGAAAAAGAAGCTATGGCTGTCACAGGAAAAGTATGTTGAACAAATACTAAGAAGGTTCAACATGGAGAAAGCAAAGCCAGTCAGTACTCCACTGGCTAATCACTTCAAATTGAGCAAAATCTCATGTCCCTCATCACCAGAAAAGGTTCAAGAAATGGCTACAGTACCGTACTCTTCAGCAGTAGGAAGTTTAATGTACACTATGGTTTGTACCAGACCTGACATCGCTCACGCTGTTGGAGTTGTGAGCCGTTTTCTTTCAAATCCAGGGAAAGAACATTGGAAAGCAGTACAGTGGATTCTCAGGTACCTTAAAGGTACATCAAAGTTGTGCTTGTGCTACGGGGGAGCTAACTCAGTCTTGGATGGCTATACAGATGCTGATATGGCAGGTGATCTTGATGGTAGAAAATCTACATCAGGATATATTTACACATTTGCAGGTGGAGCTGTATCATGGCAGTCCAAACTGCAGAAATGTGTGGCTTTATCTACAACAGAAGCAGAGTACATTGCTATAGCAGAAGCAGGAAAGGAAATGTTGTGGCTAAAGCGGTTCCTCCAAGAAATGGGAGTCAGTCAAAAAGAGTACAGAATCTATTGTGATAGTCAAAGTGCTCTTGATCTGAGTAAAAACTCGATGTACCACTCCCGAACAAAGCACATCGATATTCGGTATCATTGGATACGTGAAGTAATGGAGCAACAGCTATTGAAGCTTGTAAAGATCCATACAAAGGAGAATCCAGCGGACATGCTAACGAAGGTAGTCACATACGAAAAACTTGAGTTATGTAGAAACATAACCAGGTTAAGTACCTTGAATTAAAATGTGTCAGGATATCCTCCATTTGATGTTGAGGGGGAGATTGTTAGAAATCAACACACACACGTAAATGAAGCTGGAGGCTTCTGAAAGACGGCACCGTCAGTAGCAGCTGGAAGGTAGGCGCCGCCGGAAAATTCAAGAAAGTCGGCCGCTGGAGTTCCACCGTTTTTTTACACGTTCACACTATTTCTTCCTCCTATAAATACATGTAAGATTGTAATGAGGAGGAGAGTCGGAGGTGAGGTCTGTTGGAGAGATTAGAAGAGAGAAACCATTGTAAATAATTAGTTTATTGTTTAATACAAATTTTCTTCTTTGTGTGTGTGGATGTAGGCTAAATTGGCCGAACCACGTTATATTCTGGTCTCCATATTATTTGTGAGATTCCGCCGATCCCAATATAACTCTGTATAAGCTGAGGATAATGAACCAGTGGCAGAACTAGACACGATTCAGGAATTTAATAGCGGATACGTACAGTACAATATGATTCCCAATCAAAGTGTGCACGTGATCATTTTACTCCTTTTTAAGGAATAAAAGTTAATTTTTTTATGCACTTGATTAATTAATTATATGATTAGATAAATCATTTTTATTTTATTTTATATAAAACCATTATTTTAATCAATCATATTAATAAAATATATAAAAACAATATACAAAAATGACAATATGTGACAAAATCCTTTCCAAAAACTTACGACTTTTCCTGTCTCCTTTAATTATATATGGGCTGTATTGGTGGTTTTTCTTACTGATCCGTATCCATGTAATTTACACATTTTGAGTATTTCATAACGACATGAATATTGGTAAAATAGCTCATAAATAATAAGAAAATATTTTTATTTAGATATTTTATCCGTTTTTGAAAAATGAGATCATGGGACAAGTTATATAAGATTATTATAAAATTAAAAAAATATTTGAATATAATTTTTTAATATAATCTTTATTTTGAACTTTGAAAAAGTTTGATTGATTTTATGTTTTGTTTTGAAATTTATAAAAATCAAATAATGATTAGATAAAATATAAAAATTTTAATTAAATTAAAAAATATTTTGTATTTAAGAAATGCTTGTGAAATAAAATGTAAGAGGAGTTTTGAGAATTTCACGATCTATTCATTTTGTTATTGTGATTTCGACGTTATTTGAATTGAGAAATACTAGTTTCAATTTATGTCATTTTATCTTATTTCATTTCATTGTTATGATTTTCAAAATTTTCATATAAACTACAATAAACAATTCAACTTTTTCAAATATCAAAATAATAATAATATTTAAAAATATTTTAATCATATTTTATTCAAAATTTATTTTTTCTCTAAAATCATCTCATCTCACCTTATTATCCAAACAACCTCTAATTATGATGTTTTTGACGTTTTCATCGTTGATCTAGTATATCTACTACCCGTAACCCATTTGTGCGTGGAGATACCAATAATATACGGCCATGAAAAGGATTAATTCCTACAATTTATGCCTAAATTGAGGGGTTGGCCAACTTGCGTAAAGGGAGCTAGCTTTCATGTTGAGTCTGCTGGACCACGTAAACTGACTCGTTTTTCAAGAGATAGATTGACTCGTTATTAGTATGTTGGTTGTTATAGCTAGGTAAAAAAAAAAAAACTTTTATTGGAATTAAGAACAAAGTGATCATTACATTGATCTATTGAATCATTTTCATGGCATGACTTGGCCAATTACCATTTAATAAAGAGTATTAAATCATATTCTTGTAATTTGTTATACTACGTTTGATCTATCTAACACTGATATCTATATAGTAAATTATGCTATTTAATTTATGAGCTTTATTTAATTTGTAAGATTTCTTTAAGAAATAACAACTTTTTAACTAATGCGAAACGTTATATTTTGCTGTCGGCCATTATCACAAATGGTGCTGTGTTACCATCATGATATATTCAGGCCCACTAACATAGAAGATTTGTCTAGTTTATTTGTATAGATAAGATGGAATGAAATAAGATAAATTAAGATAAAAATTAAAATATTTTTATTTTAAAATTTAAAATAATTGAATTATCTATTATTTTGTAAAAAAAATTTAAATAAATTATAATGATTAAATAAGTTTATAAGATGATGCGAAAACAGACAAGGTGGAGTTGGGAATGTGATTCCTTAAGCATGCATCAAGTTGAATGGATTCTCCAAGTTGTCTCCTAGCCAGCATGATAAGGCCGCTTCCCTAAGAGTCTGCTTCTTGCCTAAGAAATGAACATATATATTCTTTCCGGCCACCTGCAGGCAAGTCTTCCTGTTTCTTGGCCTCAGATCAAACATACATATATATATATATGTATGAAGTTCATTTCTTGTCGATCCCTAGGACTCGACGTATTACTAATTGTCACAACCGGCCTTCCAAAGGATCGTGATCAGAAGAGAAAGATGGGCTCAGCTCCGACGAAATCTTCTTCCGGTGTGTATATATCGTTACCATGCATAGATATTTGAATTTGATCTCTTTCTCTCTCTTGCCATTTCTGACCCGTCCTTAAAATTCTTCTGAAAGTAAGATATATCTGTTGTATATAGCTGGTGAATGGGTAGATATAATGTGGCATGCAGGGATGCTACCGATCATTCATCCACACACACGCACACATATATAGTTTATTTTCAAAATGAACGCTATTTTGGGATGTCGTTCGTTACGATTCATGGTGGTCGATCTCATTTGAAGTTTGAATCATCCTCCCTCATGATTGTTCTATCCATTCTCTATAGCATTTTCTTACTTATCTTATTTCTTTTATTATTTTATTGCAGGCTCCATAATTTTATTCTTATCCTAATTACAACACTTAAAGTTCCAATACTATTAATTCACCCATGTTAATGATCATAATCTGAGATAAAAAAAAAAATTGGTGAACTGATAAATCAAACCGGACCAAATCGATTCAGTGGGTTCGGCTTGGTATCAAGTTTGTTTTAGTCTGATACCGTTTTATTTTTTTTAAAATTCAGTTCTGATTTTTCTTTTTTAAAATTGGACCGGTCTGTATATATTAATTTTTTTTATACTGTATATTTTTTTTTATATATAATACACAATTATTTATAAAATAGTTTGTGTTATATGATAAATTACTAATTAATATAATATTAAATTTTAAAATCTTATATCATTGTAATCTACTGTATCAATAGTTATATTAATACTATATCACTATATGTTATAAAAGACCATAATATATCATTATACTAAACAATATATTATCACCATAATATTATATATTATAGTATTCTATATTATATAATATACAATATAATATATTAAAACTGAAAAAAGTTGGACTGAATTGGATTGGAACAGTAAAATTGAAAGTATCGATCTTGGAGAAATTGCCGACACAGTATTGATTTTTCAAATCTCAAAATCAGTATATACCAATTCAGCTATTTTAAAATATGTCCAACGTCGGATCAAACCACACTCATTACACCATTTTATTTTTCATTCAGTTGCCCATCTAATATTGCATATATGCACCTCTCTTCTATTTAAATAATATTGACCATATGATTCTTTGAGTGTAAGATGCTTCGATTTTCACTTCCAAGAAATCTTTTGCAGGAATGTTCCACTTAATTCGATCGTAGTTGCAGTATAAGTTAAAATAAAGACTTTTTAACGTTGCCCTTTTCCTAATAGAATAAGTAACCCTTTTAAGTGCCATATATTATACAGGAAATGAAGAAAAGAAGGGCAAAGAAATCGGTCCGTCGATATTAAAAAGTTGCTACGATGTTCAGCATTTACTTCTTTTTTCCCCCCTTCTTTTCCTATTAGAATGAGTAACCCTTTTTAAGTCTTATATATACAGAAAATGAAGGAAAGAAGGCCGGCAATGTTCAAATCCGTACGATAGTAGAACGTTGCTACGATAAGCATTTTGCAGATCCCTCCAAGGAGAAGGAGTGCACGTTCGCTAAATTCTACAGGGTAGTATGTGAAACAGTCGAGTAATGATCAACCTTTAATTAATTGCTTCCATATCAGATATATAATATTTGTTCAGCTATAAACACATTTAGTTAATTCGTGTACAATATTTTGATCATTTTCTAACAAGTTTTCGATCTGTGACTACATGCATCGTCTTATTCTGACAGGAATATCAATCGAGATTTTGGTTACACACAAATTCGTGCACCAGATGCTAAGGAACTCCGAGACGCCTATAATGTAAGTATTGATTCCCAATTCATATGCATGCATGTTTTTTACAAGGTTATATCCAGTACTTGGGCCGGTATAGTCCTTGCAATAAATTACATAAGAATAATATCATAAATTGATGTAATTTTATCTAATTTCTTATATTTATTTTATAATAAAAAATATTTTATATTTTAACGAATCACGTCAACCTACGATATTAATTTGTGAAATTACTTTTATGTAAATACATAATTATTGTGTAGCTAGAGTACTACTTCCTAATTATTAAAACTAAAACTAAAACTAAAACTAAAACTAGCCTATCGTAATAAATGCTATAAGGATCCATATATAAAAATTTTAACGACCCCTAACAAAATATTACATGCGTACGTGTATGCATGCATGCATTTTTAATTAAAAAGTATGCATTATATATATATATATATGGTTAATGCTGCCTGCAGAAGCACCACAAAGCTGGTGAAGGCCAAGAATTGACGAAGGAGGAGTTTCAAAACATCTTCCAAGAAGTGGTACTTACGGGCACAGGGTTTTCTGGCGGCATTGGAATATTAAAGGATTCAGTCTACGTCTTTGGTGTCCCAATAACTGCATTGGTGGTGAAGCAAGGAGTACTGCCACGAGCAATTCCTAACGAGATTTTCATCCCACTCATCACTTCTGCCACTGTCTTTATTATGGCAAAACTTAATAAGTTATCATGAAATTATTCGCGCGCCATATTGAATGGTAATTGAAATATATATATATATATATATATATATGTAACGCCTCGCTGAGCAGCATGAGCGTCGAGCGAGGATCATATAATTATTATATTAATTAGTCGACTGTGATACATGATAATCTCTGCTAAGAAGTGCTTGCTTGTAATATTTGTGATCTCATGGATTGGATATATATATATATATATATATTTTCTTATAATCAAGCTTGCTGATATTATAAAATATAATAAATGATCAGTACCTATTACAAACTAAGGGAGATCATTTCTATTGTCCAAAAAAATAATGCATCTAGAGAGATAGAAAGGATATGATATCAAACACAATATTGGTTGCTGTCTATTGCACAATTGAGTGCGCAAACCGATTTACAGATCGGTAAACTTTTTCTAACCTCCAACGTTGATGAGAGAAGATCTGTTGAATAACATCGATAATATGAGATATTTGCCAAAAGGAGTCCTTGTGCTAGATTGCGTCTATAACCATCTGGGAGTCGCGTTCAAAGAGAGCTTGTTCTTCCATTCTTTGAGATGCCACTCACCACTAACAAAACCGTCATAGATTCAGCGATTAGAGGGGATCCATCAGGACATGTTGAGCTTTTTGGTAACACTACAAGATTTTCAAATTTTTGCCACGATATTTTTTCCCACCATATACGATTGTAACAAATAGTATATTAATGACACGAAAAGCATTCGTGGAAAAAAAATAAGTTTTTTACCACGAGAGAATGTTGCAAGTAAAATTTTGTAGAAAAAAATATTTTACCACAACAAACAACAATTTTCGGTGCAAAATTGTGTCATGGCAAAAATAGATAGCTTTTGTTTATTTTAATTTTTGTTATAAGAAAAAAATTTGTGGAAAATAGCATTCGTTCATAATATATTTATCCTCTTTCTCGCGCACTATAAGAAATTGAGCATATAGCCATGAGAGCCCAGGTTTATGAACTTTATCTACCATTTTTATAATTATTAATTGTCTATTAATTTATTTTATTATTAAAGGTTATGTTATTTCACTTTTTTTGTTATTGATTCTTTATTATTGGGTATCAATTATTTATTTTGTTATGACAATTTGATGTGTGGCCTACTTTAAGGTGCTTTTAAATTATTCTAGTATTTTCTTTTAACGTGGTTCCTGTTGTGTGGTGTAATTGTTTTATTTGTTTAAAAATTAATATTAGAACTATTAATTTGTTATTATTGTCTTTTCATTATTTCTATCTTTAAATAGTGAATAAGTTTATTTATTTTTAAGTAAAATATTCTTTTATAGATTTGATAATAGAGATTTTCATTATTTTTATTTATGTATGTTTATTTTATAATAAGATTTTATTAAATAAGTCAATAGAAATAAATATAGTTTTATTTTTTTTTTAAATTTCTCTTAAGTCCTCTAACTCTTATTATTCAAAAAGTAGCCCCAACAATCCCCCACCATTAAAATAAGTAAAAAAATATCTTATCTAGAATGATCTCCACCATTGATTTTAATTTATGGAAATGAGAAAAGACTTATTTACTAAAACGTGATCCCTTCCTTCTCTATACATCCGGTCAAAGGCATAAAAACAAAAATAGACTGAAGTTTTATACCCCTCAAGCCCGTCGCCCACTGGAAGAGAAAGAAAACCCTAGCTTTCTTCAACTTCGTGACCCGATTTCACCACCATTTTCTCTTCTCTTCTCATTTCCTCTTCAAGAAATCAAGAGCTCATATTCACCTCTCTAACCCATGTGAAAATCTTAAAAAAGGAAACTGATTTCACCTCTCAAGCACACGGGTTCACTACATTTGGAATCCATTTCGAGATTTCACTCAAAACTTTGAGAGTAAACTTGAATCTTCTTTCAAAGAGGTTAAAATCGAAGGTAATGAAATATAGATTTTATTTCTACCTCCCTTGCTTATGGATTTCGGTTCCTAGTTGTGTCCTCATTTGTGCATATTTCGGTTTTAGCTTAATTAAACAGTGGACTGTTCATGTGATTCTCGGCCATAACTCTCTTTGTGTCATCTACCTCTCGTTCATCGCTCTAGGGTTTTTCTATCAATTCCTGTATCTCTCTATTACTTATCCTTTTAACTTTATTTTCATAAATTTGTGTGTTTATTGGTATTTTAGCATGATTAGGAGATTTTTTGGGTTAGATTTTCATAAAAATAGAGGATTAGGGTTTGTACCAGTGGATTGTAGTGTTTAATTAAAATTTATAGTGCTTTTTTTACCCTATGTTATCTTTTTTTTCCCCTAGTTAGATTCCTCTATTTTCTCCTATAGCAAAATGTTGATCTAGGTGGGTTTCCATCGATGATGTTAGAGAAAAAAATTAATTTTTTTTCATGCTTTGATGGCTTCTCGGTCTGTTTGTTTTTTTTTTCTAAATATGTCAAAACTAATTCCTTGTTTCAGGGTATGATCAAGGAGGCCGATACGGATGGAGATGGGTTGGTAAGTAAATTTATTTTCCTCTTATGCCTAGATCTTGACTCTCTCTCTCTCTCTCTCTCTAACCCATGTGTATGGTGTATTAGTTGCCTAATATCTAGTGTGTAAAGCTGTATTCTGGAATCTCCAAGTTAGGACTGTTTGGTGAATAGATTTTTTTCAGTTGAACTTGCAAAGTATCTTTAGTTGTGAAATGTACTCCTGTTTGTCCAAGTGGAGTTATGTATTCTAAGTTTTTTTTTTACTATTTTAGTTGTGAATTGCATTTTGGAACCTAGCTAGCAATTAAGCAATTAATAACATCCTAAATTGTTTTTGGTTTGTAGAGTGACTTATTTTTATTCCAAATCCATTCACGTCATCTCATGGTGGTGGTTTTCCTAGTGGACATGTTTTATCACAATTTTATTTGGGTTTCAGCCTTTTTTCCTTTTGTGGAAGGAAATCTTACATCTCCAAATGTTTCTTAGTTCTGGAATCTAGAACCAGTAAATCAATATGTAACTGCTACTAAATTTAAAATGTTACTTTTTCTATTGCTAGTTAGATATCTATATGTTATTGATCCAAAAATAAAAGTTAGATATATGTTACTGATAAAAAAATAGAAGTTAGATATCCATATGTTGCACTTGTTTGAGGCATCATTGCTCCGATTTCGTTAGTAACTTTAGAAGTTGCTTGTTACTAAAATGTTTTGGGAACTTTCTCCTTGTTATTAGGATGTAACATTTGTTTCTGTTATTGACTTGGAACAGGGTGTTTGCAAGGAGTTTATTATATAAAGTAGAATTTTTTTGGACATTTAAATGGTAACTATCTGTGATATAGGAGTAAATGACACAATTCACTAATTGGTAAGGCCTATGTGTACCTATTATAATCAGCAGTTTAAACTGCTAATAAAAAATTCTGTTCCATACATATATACTTGTAGCTAAATATGTATGTTCTCTACTTAGGTTAATGTTAAGTTAATTTGTGTAAGTGGCTGATAGGATGTATATTATTCACGGTGTAAGGATTGCTTCCTTACGTAATATTGCATTACATCGATGAGAAAGCCTCAAGTTAATTTTATCTGTTGAATCCAAGGTTTCAACCTTCGTATCTACGTGTAAATTTTGATGATAACAAATAAATTCAAATCTCAAACTCAAATTATTTACGCAATGGAGCGAAGTGCACATCAAGTATAAAAGAACAAGTTTACAAATGAAACTCATAAATTATTTTTGTACATCTCTTGATAAAATTTAAAATTGGATTAAGACTCCAAATTACTTTGTTTTCTCATAAAACATCAAATTACTTTTTTCACGTATGCAAGACATCTTTATATGTCTTAGTTTTGAAAATTATGTTTTTCACATGTGCATAACATCATCAAATAATATAATTTCAAAAATTATATATATTTTTTTATATAAAAATTTGAATTTATAAGATGATTGATTGTCATCTTTAACATGTGCATGTATTGTTTGAAAATCTTGAAGGGTGGTTGTGTATTTTTTTGACAAATGCAAAAAGTAAATGATTTTGTTTGAAAATCTTAAAGGGTGGTTGTGTGTTTTTTTAACACATGCAAAAAGAAGATTATTTGGTTTGAAAAATAAATCATATTCATTTTGTCATGTATGAAAAGTAAAAAATTAGGTTTAATTTTTTTGAAAAATGAATGAAATTGTCTTTGACAAATGCAAAAATGAAATGCTTTTATTTGAATTTTTTTAAAAGTGAATAATGCTCTTATTTGACATGGAAATCTTTTCAAATTTGAAATTGAAGACTCATTTGCCTATAAATAGCTCACTTAAGTTTTGCAAAAATCATAATAAGAGCTTACACATCTATTGTTAAGTTTTGCATCATTCTTTCAAAACTCTTATTCTCTCTTTTCTAAAATTTTGAACTTTAATTCTTGTTCTTTTTTAGAGAGATATAGGTTGAGCTGTATTGTTTCTATCTCACTCATTGAGGAGTGTACTTTGATATTCTACCCACTATCAACTCTTGTATTTGTAAGAGGGTGCGTATAACTCTTGTGTGTGTAGAAAATGTTCTACACGGAAAATAGTTAAATCACCAAGTGTGAGGTGGTTGGAAGTGTAGAGGGTGTTCTACACGGATTCTTTGGAGTAGTAATAGGTTTCTATCTCCACCTAAAAGAGATTGACTAGTAAATTTGGGATCCTAAAGGGGTAGCTTGAGGCGAGGACGTAGGTAATGAGGCTGAACCTCGTAAAAATACTGATTTTGGTTTCTCTTACCCTACTCTTTACATTTATTACTGCTTCATATTCTGTTTATATTTTATATTGTGTATTTGATTAATAAGTGTTAATTTTTATAATATAACCCAATTCACCCCCCCTCTTGTGTTAGTCATATGGGCAACAATTGGTATCAGAGTAAGGGCTCTATTATAAGATTAATTATCTATTGTGTTAAGATTATATGGCTAACGTTGCAGCTACATTCGCTGAAAGTCAATCCAGCTGTCGGCCTTCGCTATTTTGTGGAGAAAATTATATTTTCTGGAAAGATAAAATGAGAATATTCCTTCAGTTTCAAGGTCGTGAAATATGGAAATGTATTGTAAATGGGCCTTATATTCCAACAAAAACTGTTGATGGAGTAAAAGTCAAAAAAGAAGAGAAAGAGTTTGATCGCGAAAACGATAGATTTTATACTGTGAATGTAATGTCTATGAATTTTATATATAATGCTCTCAATAGTAATAAATTTAACTGAATAATGACTTGTAGGACAGCAAAGGAAATTTGGAACAACTTGTAAATAACCTATGAAGGAATTTCGCAAGTCAAAAAATCAAAAATTTATGTTCTTACGCATGAATATGAAATGTTCAAAATGAATGATGATGAATCTATCTCTTCTATGTATACTCGTTTTACTAATATTATAAATAGTTTGACATTTTTTGATAAAATTTATTCCAGCTTGGAGATAGTAAAAAAAATTCTCAACTCCTTACCAAAACGTTAGGAATCAAAAGTAACAGGGATTATTGAAATTAAGGATCTTAAAAAACTCGAAGTAAATGAACTCATTAAATCACTTATCACCCATGAGTACACATTGAAAAGAGGAGAAGAAGAAGAAAAGCAAAAAAAAAACTTGGCACTCAAAGTCGTTCCTCATAAAAGTGAAAGCGATGAAAATGAAGAAATCGATGACGAAGAGATTGCAATGATCATAAGAAGATTTAAGAGATTCTAGAAAAATAAAACTTCTCCAAAAAAACCTTTCAAAAAATCTTCCAATAAAGATACAGGTAAAAATGATTCATTAATTTGTTATAAATGTAAAAAGTCAGGAAATATCAAGGTAGATTGTCCCCTGCTAAAAAAAGATCGATACAAAGGCAAGAAAGCAATGAAAACAACATACGCTAATAATTCAAGTAGTTCAGACAGCGACGCAAGTATTGAAGAATCCGCAAATTTTTGTCTTATACCTAAAGATGATCTTGAGATAACAAATCTTGAAAATCCCTCTTATGAAGAATTGCAATATGTTTTGGAAGAGGTATCTGAGGAATTTGAAAAATTTGGTATTAAATATACCGTTTTGAAAAAGAAAAATTCTTCTTTAATAAATGAAATTGATATTTTATAAAAAGAAAATATAATTTCAAAAGATGACAATGATGAACTGAAAAAAAAAAGTAGCTGATTTAGAAAAATTGTTGAAAATTTCACAAATAGAAAAAGAAATTTCGAAAAACTTTTTGGTAATCAAAGATGTGTTTTTGATAAGGTGGGCATGGGATACATGTCAAAAAAAAAACTCAAACTCTATAAAAATTTCTTTGATAAACCCATTAAATCAAAACCAAACTTTCAAAATTATTTTCCTAAAAATAGATTTGTGAAAGAAAGACATTATTACAATCACTCAAGTTTTTCAAGTATGTTACATGTTATTTGTAATTTTTGTAATAGAAATTGTCATAACTATCATACTTGTCCTATTAGAAAAAAATATACAATAATTATTAGGGTCATATGGGTACCAAAAAATCTTATTTCTTCTAATACTAATAAATAAAGGACTCAAAGAATATGTATACCAAGAAAAATTATTTTAATTATTTTTGTAAGTATGCATGAAGTTTTCTGTAAGTAAAACAAGATGGTTTTTAAATAGCGGATGCTTAAGACACATGATAAGAAATAAAATTAAGTTCATTGATCTCACTCTTAAAGAAGAAGGACACGTGACATTTGGAGACAATTCAAAAGGGAAGATCGTGGGAATATATAAAGTTGGTAATAAGTCTTCTCTCATAATTGAAGATGTTCTACTTGTTGAAGGTCTAAAATATAATATTTTAAGTATAAGTCAATTATGTGATAAAAGATTTACAGTTACCTTCAAAAAGGATAAGTGCATTATTTTGAATAATCATGATTGCAATATTTGTTTTATTACTCTTAGAAACAATAATGTTTATACAATTGAATTTGAAGAAATTACCTCACAAGATACTATTTGTTTATCAGCTCAACATGAAAATAGTTGGTTATGGTATAGAAGGTTAGGTCATGCAAACATGGAACTTATTTCCAAAATTTCAAAAAATTATCTTGTGAGAGGTTTGCCAAAGGCAAACTTTTTTAAAGATAAAATCTGTGATGCATGTCAATTTGGTAAATAAACAAAAATTTCTTTCAAAATCAAGAAACATATTTTCACTACTAGACCTTTGTAACTAATACACATGGATCTTTTTGGACCAAACAGAGCTGCGAGTCTAAGAGGAAAATATTATGCATTTGTTATTATTGATGATTTCTTTAAATATACTTGGGTTATTTTTCTCGCTCATAAAGATGAGGTGCATAATGCCTTTACCAAGTCATGCAAGAGAATTTAAAATGAAAATGGCAATACTATTTCAAACATTCGAAGTGATAGGGGGAAATAATTTGTTAATAAAGATATTGAGTCTTTTTGTAATGAAAATGGTTTTCTACATAATTTCTCTTCTCCTCAAACTTCTCAACAAAATGGGGTAGTAGAGAGGAAGAATAGATCTTCTCAAGAAATGGCAAGAACAATACTTAATGAAAGTAGTTTACCTAGTTATTTTTTAGCCGAACCGGTAAGCACTGCATGTTATGTTATAAATAGAGTTATATTAAGGTCTAAATTAGATAAAACCCCTTATGAGCTTTGGAATGAGAAAAAGTCCAACATTGGTTACTTTCATGTATTTAGATGCAAATATTTTGTACTCAATGACAGAGATAATTTAGGAAAATTTGATGCAAAATCTGATGAAGATATCTTTCTTGGGTATTCAACAAATAGTAAAATTTATAGAGTATTCAACACAAAAACTTTGACTGTACAAGAATCTATGCATGTAGTATTTGATGAATCTAACCTTCTACTCTCCAAAAAATCTATTGATGAAGAATCAGAAGGTACAAATAACACAAATAGTCTCAATCTCGACAAAAAGAATATTATGGAAGAAGTCCAATATGAAGATATTAGGAAAGATCATCAAGATTTAGTACAAGATGCAACCAAACAGTGGAAGTATGTAAAAGATCATCCAGTGGAACAAATTCTAAGAGAACTTTCACGAGATGTAAGTACTTGATCATCTCTTAGAAATATTTGTAATCACACTGCTTTTTTATCTCAAATTGAACCCAAAAATATTGATGAAGCACTTATTGATGGACATCTGTTCATAGACCCAAAAATCATGCTGTTATTGGAACAAAATGGGTTTCTAAAAATAAGAAAGATGAGTCTGGAATCATCACTAGAAATAAGGCTCGACTTGTAGCCCAAAGTTTTAATCAAGAGGAAGGAATTGATTATGATAAAACGTATGCACCTGTCGCAAGATTAGAAACTATTTGAATGTTACTTGCATATGCATGTTATAAAGATTTCAAACTTTTTCAAATGGATATTAAAAGTGCTTTCTTAAATGGTTTTATAAATGAAGAGATATATATTGAGTAACCTTCAGATTTTGAAAATCATATTTCTTCTAATCATGTTTTTAAGCTCGCAAAAATATTATATGGACTCAAACAAGCACCTAGAGTTTGGTATGAGAGGCTTAGTAGTTTCTTGATTGAAAGATGTTTTTCAAGAGTAAAGATCGAGACAACTCTTTTATCAAATATGAACAGGATGATATTTTTCTAGTTCAAATTTATGTTGATGATATAATATTTGGTACTACTAATGAAAATATGTGTCAAGATTTTGCTAAGAGCATGCAAGAAGAATTTGAAATGAACATGATGGGAGAACTTAATTTCTTTCTTGGATTGCAAATCAAGTAAGCAAAAAGTGGAACATTCATCAATCAATCAAAATATATTAAAGAGTTACTCAAAAAGTTTGAGGTGGAATGTGCGAAAGTAATTGGAACACTAATGAGTCCAACTACCAAATTTGATAAAAATGAAAGCAGTAAGCCAGTTGACTCAAAGGTATATCGATGTATGATTGGTAGTTTATTATATTTAACAGCTAGTAGACCTGATATTATGTTCAGTGTATGTTTATGTGCATGTTTTCAATCATCTCCAAAGTAATCTCATTTGATTGCAGTTAAGCGTATTTTTAGATATCTTGCTGGTACCATCGACCTAAAATTATGGTATTCTAAGCACACTTCGTTCAATCCTATTAGTTATTCAAATGCAGATTATGCTGGTTGCAAAGTTGATCTAAAAAGTACTAGTAGAACATGTCATTTTTTAGGTCATGCACTTGTTTCATGGTTTAGTAAAAAAATAAAATTCTGTTGCATTATCTACTGGGGAGGCAGAATGTGCTGCTGCAGGCAATTGTTGTACTCAAGTTTTTTACATGAAACAACAACTTGAGAATTTTAAACTTATGTATAATCACATTCCAATCAAATGTGATAATACAAGTGCTATAAATCTTTCAAAGAATCTAATACAGCATTCTCGGACCAAACATATTGAAATTAGATATCATTTTCTTAGAGATCATGTGCAGAAGGGCGATATTGTATTAAAATTCACTAGTAAACATGATCAATTGGCAAACATTTTCACAAAACCTCTGCCAGAAGATAGACTATGCATGATTAGAAAAGAAATATGAATGATACATGCTATGAATATCCGCTAGATATTTTTATTTCATTATCTTAAATGACCTACAAAAACTTGAGACGTTTAGCCTCATCATTCAAATGCATTTGTTCCTCATAAATCATCATGTCATCCTTATCTAAAGAATTAGGCAATCGAAATGAAGAGGCAAGCAAGGATTTCAAATCCTTATTCTGTTGCTTTAACTCTTCTATTTTTTTGTTTGACTCATAAACAAGTCGTTAAAGTACAGAAACAGTCTCGTTAAGCTTCTCGATTTCGCGAGTTTTGGACTGCAGCCTGCAACCGAGTAGAAAACGCGACGATTGATGATGAGTATCGAGTTTCGAGACCCACAAGCTCGTAAATGGCGTCATGATCTGATTTATTAGCTAAATCAGTCTCTTATTGCTTCATGGCACCCACGATAGATGCAGAAATAGATTGAGACTAAGGTGAAGAATACCTCAAATCTTGATCAGGAGAAGTGCTGAAGGGAAATCAACGAGTCATTGAAAATTTGTAGAATGAGAATGCAAGCAAATTGCAAATATGACAAGAAAATTTGATGCGAAATAGATAAAACTAATTATTACTCTTATAAAAACGGAAATAAGAACAAGACAAGTTTACAAATCTTGATAATATCTCATTTTTCAGCAACATCAAGCGGATCAAATCTCTGCACCAAATTGCCAGAGTTAGACCTCCAGCCTTTGCAGGTTTTGTCGGGCACGGGTGGTTTCCATTATTCAACTCTTTACAAAATCTCCTTCCGCACCGATTTTCCAGAATTAGACCTCCAATTTTTACAGGTTTTGTCGGGTACGGCTGGTTCCAATTATTCAATTCTCTACAGCTTCGACTAACGCACTGAAACCATTTGGTTATTACTTATTGTGGGAAAAAATCTTACTGAAGCCAATTACGGTTCCTTTTTAATGATGCCAAAAGGGGGAGAAGTCTTATATTAGTATTATACTACCCTATTATATATGCTAGAATCATATTTATATTTTTCTTGAAATACTAACGCATATTTTCAGGGGGAGCTTAAGCATTACTGCAAATCTCAAAATTCTACTAGGTATTTGTCATCATCAAAAAGGGGAAGATTGTTGAATTCAAGATTTCAACTTTCGTATCTACGTGTAGATTTTGATGATAACAAATAAATTCAAATCTCAAACTCAAATTATTTACGCAATGTAGTGAAGCGTACATCAAGTATAAAATAACAAATTTACAAATGAAACTTATAAATTATTTTTGTACACCTCTTGATAAAATTCGAAATTGGATTAAGGTTCCAAATTACTTTTTTTTTCTCATAAAATATCAAATTATTTTTTTTACATATGCAAGACATCTTTAAATGTCTTAATTTTGAAAATTATGTTTTTCACATATGCATAACATCATCAAATAATACAATTTCAAAAATTATATTTTTTTTATATAAAAATTTGAATTTGTAAGATGATTGATTGTCATTTTTAACATGTGCATGTGTTATTTGAAAATCTTGAAGGGTGGTTGTGTATTTTTTTGACAAATGCAAAAGGTAGATGATTTTGTTTGAAAATCTTAAAGAGTGGTTGTGTGTTTTTTTGATATATGCAAAAAGAAAATTATTTAGTTTGAAAAATAAATTATGCTCATTTTGTCATATATGAATAGTAAAAGATTAGGTTTAATTTCTTTGAAAAATGAATGGAGTTGTTTTTGACAAATACAAAAATGAAATGTTTTTATTTGAATTTTTTTAAAAGTGAATAGTGCTCTTATTTGACATGGGAATCTTTTCAAGTTTAAAATTGAAAACTCATTTGCCTATAAATAGTTCACTTGAGTTTTGCAAAAATCATAACAAGAGTTTACACATTTATTGTTAAGTTTTGCATCATTCTTTCAAAACTGTTATTCTCTCTTTTCTAAATTTTTGAACCTTAATTCTTGTTCTTTTTTATAGAGATTTAGGTTGAGCTGTATTGTTTCTATCTCACTTATTGAGGAGTGTACTTTGATAGTCTACCCACTATCAACTCTTGTATTTGTAAGAGGGTGTGTATAACTCTTGTGTGTGTAGAAGGTGTTCTACACGAAGAATAGTTAAATCACCAAGTGTGAGGTGATTGGAAGTGTAGAGGGTGTTCTACACGGATTCTTTGGAGCGGTGATACTCAAAAGTGTAATAGGTTTCTATCTCTACTTAAAGGAGATTGACTAGTGAATTCGGGATTTTCAAGGGGTAGCTTGAGACGAGGGTGTAGGCAATGTGCTGAACCTCGTAAAAATACTGAGTTTGTTTTCTCTTACTCTACTCTTTACATTTCTTACTGTTTTATATTCTGTTTATATTTTATATTTTCTGTATTTAATTAATAAGTGTTAATTTTTATAATATAACCTAATTCACCCTCCCCCTCTTGTGTTAGTCATCTGGACAACATTATCCATCTTGCAGCAATCTATACCTAAGCTCTCCATGCATTTAGTTCCTAGCTTGGTGATCACAGTATATCCAACTTCGCTTCTGTTGTGGAAAATCTCTTTCCAAAGCTAGGGCATGCATGGTCCCTAGGTAGCTAGATACATGGAGAATTATTGACCAATGAAATGGTGGAGGCTATACTACCTACCCAGAGAATCTTGCCCAACAAGCAAGTCTGAATAAGGTAGAATGATGTAAATGCTATAGTTGATATGTGTCCCATTAGTTATGAGCATTCACAAGACATCTGTTCATGTCTAAGCAATATCATTTCAAGATCCATATTTTTAAATGGGATGTCAATGTAATCTGAATATTTAACTTGATGAACGACAACTGTTGCAATATAATGTTGGATATTTTTTTCTTGTGAGTTTAAGAACATACTATTCTGTTTGCTAGGAAATTGTTAATGAGGATTCATACTATTCTATTTTGTCATTATTCATGTGTCAAAAACATGTAGATACGCAATGTGCTATTTATTATACACGGCAACATTTTCCTACAACTTTGTTGCAAACATTTTTTTACCATCACTGAAAAATAATGTCAATTAGATTTTGTTACAAAATAGACCTCATTAGGGACGGTTATGTTAGCAAGAAATCAAAAATCCCAACAAAATACGGTAATGAAAAAATAATAATAGCCTCAATTATAAGAACTAAAGCTAGTAAAAAAAAAACCATTTATCGACAATCTTTGTAGTGGGAATTGTATATTTTCCACGGCAGGACCTTGTGGTGACTGGGCAATGACCACAAAACTAGATGTATTTTCCACAACAATATATCATGGTGATCAGGCAATGACCACAAAATCAAAGGCATTGTCTAGGCTTTTTGAGACAGATAAAGAAGTCTTTTACCATGGATCTTCTCATGGTAATAGGTTATTATTACCCACAAAAAATTAAAGTCGTGGCAAATGAAAGTATTTACTGCGAGTTTTATGCCACGAACCTCCTACGGAAGAAATGGGTGGCAAATAATCTATACTCGCGAAAAACACACTTTTAGCTACAATAGGCCTCTTTGGCAAAAGCTGGAAAATCTTGTAGTATATGGATCTCTATTAGCTTGTCTATATGGTCTCTACAAACCATCGAAGCTACTGAAAAATTTGCCCTTACAACAACATCAAAGGAGAAGCTCTTGAGATTAAGTGGTGGTGCCTTCCAGATTTCCATGTGAGTCTTCTTGGAGTTCCATGCTTCAGTGTAGCTCTGATAAATCTTTCCCAATTATGTTTTTGCATTCTCAACAAAAAAATGGAGTTGATTATGAACTATAACATTTTTGGTCTTCCGTATGAAATTCATGGATTGGATATATGTAGCAATAATATGTGTGTGCTAATTCTCTTATACATGGCTAAATGATTAATATGGAAAAAGCTAGATGCAGGTGAGTTTACGCACACCTTTAAGCACACTCTTACATGCGAAATGCATTTATTTTAATAAGTGTTAATGTGGAGCATATTGGTAAATTAATATTAAAATCACTCTATGTACATATGAAGAAATAAACCAAAAAAATCTCCACACTAACTTCTTGCACAAATTCCTCACTACAAGAAAAATCTCCTATGGACCCATTTTTGGGTTTAAGACTGTCGGGGACACATTGGAGGTCGCCGGGACTCGCCGTCGCAGGAGTGAACTCGCCGGCTCCCTCCAGTCCCGATAGACTGGACGGTGTCGCCCACGTGGCGGGAGCTGCAACGGGGGAGTTCGGTCAGACTGAACCCCATGATTCCTCAAAAATAATATGCCACAAAGAAATTTATTTCTCACAACAAAAATTCACAGCAAATAATGTTTTCGCACAAAGTTTTTCATCTTGGCATGAATTAAATAACATATGACAATATTTCTATTTCTATAGTTTATTTGCCACGACAAGAAGTTGCAAAAAAAAAACCTATTTTTTCGTCGAAAAAAACTTAGTTCTCACAAGATTTTTCTTTCCGACATGTTTTCGTGGTAAAAGGCTTGTTTTTTTTCCATAAACAATTTTTGTGTTAACAAGACACTATTTGCCATGAACTTATGTGATGAAAAATGAATTTATGGGAAAAGCCCACATTTAATGTAGTGCTTGCAATTTTAGAGGGTATAAATTTTACCTGCTTATTTTGAAAAAAAAAATATAGATAAATCAGAAACTTGAGTAAAAAAATTATTTTTTAATTAGTGAAATCTTTTTTTTTCAAATAGTGTGTGAGATTTACACATTTTAAAACTGTATCTAACATTACTTCTAATAATTACATGATAGAAATGCATGTTTATATCGAAACTTCGGTTTGGCTGAATGATTTATTCACTAACAATAGTTTAACTGGCCGTACAGAAATCAATTGAGGGGGAAAAAGAATATAAAGAACAACCCAACTCACTCTTCATTGCAAATATTGGCACTCTTGTTATATATTTATTGGAGGTAAGCTAGACTTGATCGATTTGTGTTAATGCTCACATTTATCTATCTCCTGATCTATATCATGAGTTTCTTGAGACAGTTAATTCGATCTGGCCCCATTTTATTATTGGTCTGTATCTATCTTAGAGCCCGTTATCCATAGGAATATTCTGATGAGTGTGAAGGGCTGATTTTTTCTTTGAAAAATAAAAAGAAAGAAAATAAGATTTTTTGGTTTGGTTTTAACTTCTCTTATCCTAATATGGCACATCAAAGTTCCCCTATTTTTGTAAGGGAACGAACCCCAAGAACAGTAAACATCAGCTGGCTTTTCGCGCTTCTCTCCAACTGTCACGGCTTGTAGAGGTTGTAGGAGATGAACGAGTCTGTCTCTCTGAATCACAAAGACAGGGGGGGACGTTTCGTGGGTAGTCAAAAGTCATCATAGAGAAACTTTTAAGGAAAGTTTTAAATGTAAATAATATTGAGTATTTATATGTGTATTAATATTAAGATAAAAAATAATAATAATAATTTATTTTTAATTTATTTTTAAAGATAAAATAAAATGAGATGGGATAAAAGTTAAAAAAAAAGAATAATATATTATTATAATATATTTTTTTAATATTAATATTATTTTAAGATTTGAAAAAATAATTTTAGAATTTGAAAAAATTAAAACTTTTTATATTTTATATAGGAATTTAAAAAAATGTAATGATGAATTTAAAATTTTTAATTTTATCTTTTAAAATAAAATTGATTTTAATAAAATATTTAAATTTAAATATAAAGTATAAAAATAATTAATTAAAATATATAGATGTCCAATATTAATTATAAATAACAGTACTCAACTACTAAAGAAGTAGTGCACGCGAATCATGAATAAGTTCAATCCGACACAGCTTTGGAAAGTAAAACAAAGAATTATATCCAACACAGCAACCTCGATCTTGCCCACTTCATTAGTGACAAGTGTCCACATCTAGACATTACATTGTACGAATACTAGGTGTACAAAATGTGACAATATCGTAACCCCAACCAATTGAAAATTTTGGAGACCAAAAATTAACGCCGCCATGACCGGTTGTTCTGGTTCAGAAAGAAAAGGCACTCTTTGGTTCGATCGCTCTTTTCGCTAATTTCTTCAGAACAACAAAGAAACATAGATAAAGAGATAAGATTGAAAGATTCAACATTTTCTGATCCTTCTCTGTCGATGCATTGTTTTTTACATATATTTTTTTAATTTTTCATCTGGGTCTTCATGATTTCGCTCGAACAAGTGATCATCCAATACCATTTTGTGTTCGCGTCGAAAAATGGCTCTCTAAGGAGAGTGGGAATATGAATACAAACAAATAGAAGAAGAGCATTGCAAAATGAGCAAAGAAAGTGGTGTTCTAAAGGCATGGGAGGCCACGCTGCGCAAGACACAAGCTGCAAAAAAACGTGCCAACAGCCTCTTCGGCACGACATCAGTTGCCCATGCAGACGACGACGACGACGAAGACGACAACAACGATGATGATAACGACAACGGTGGAAGTGGCACTGGCGAAATATATCATGCAGAGAAGGTTCTCCCCAATGGTGACTACTATACAGGCCAATGGTCCGACAGCTTTCCTCATGGACAGGGGAAGTACCTTTGGACCGACGGCTGCATGTATGTCGGAGAGTGGTGCAGAGGCAAAACCATGGGGAAAGGTAGGTTTAGCTGGCCGTCCGGCGCTACCTATGAGGGCGAGTTCAAGAGCTGTTATATGGACGGGACCGGTACTTATACGGGTTCCAACGGGGATACCTATAAAGGACAATGGATCATGAATTTAAAGCACGGCCATGGCGTGAAGAACTGTGTCAATGGTGATTGTTACGAAGGAGAATGGCGGCGAGGTTTGCAGCAAGGTATAGGGAGATATCAATGGAAGAGTGGGAACCATTACGTTGGAGAATGGAAGAACGGAGAGATTTGTGGTAAAGGTACGTTTGTTTGGACAAATGGGAACAGATATGATGGGCACTGGGAAGATGGGTTGCCTAAAGGTAATGGAACTTTCAAATGGCCAGATGGGAGTTTTTATGTGGGGAATTGGAGTAAGGACCCAAGTGAGCGAAATGGGACTTATTATCCATCTGGGTCATCCCCAGAAGCGAATCTTGAATGGGATCCTCAAGATGTGTACAATTTTGATTTGAGTGAATGCAGGATTTGTCCTGGAGAAAAGGTTTCAATCTTGCCATCACAAAAGAAGCTTGCAGTTTGGAGGTCATCGAAGTCCGGCGATGGTTTTAGGCCGAGGAGAATGTCAGTTGATGGAAGGGTAAGCGTAGGCGTGGAGAGCAGAACGAAAATGTGGGATGGTGATGGGGATGAATCTAGTGGTTTTGGTCGTAGGAATTCATTGGTGAGCAGAGATTTGGAGGATGATGCAAGGGGAAACCTTGGATTACCCATGAAAGTACCTAGGAAAGCAAAGCGACAAGGAGAGACAATAAGCAAAGGGCACAAGAATTATGAGCTCATGCTCAATTTGCAGTTGGGAATCAGGTATTTTAGTCTAATGTTTTCATTTGATCTTCTCATTCAAATTCTAGAATTATGAGAAGAAGTTCAATCCATTATAATTTTGCTTGCTGCAATGCTATATCATATATGCATGTTTTCTTATGTTAAAGAAACTTTATTCTTATTCACTTGTTAATGAAGAAAAGTGATTGCTCTAAAGATACACAATTTATGAACTGGAAAAAAATAGGCTCGTACCTTTCTTTCTTTTTTTCCCTTTTCCTACTTCAGTTTCACAGGTAAAAGTTTAAAATTTTCACTCACTATGGGATTAATGGACAGGCATTCTGTTGGAAGACCCGCTCCAGCTGCATCCCTTGATTTGAAGCCTTCAGCTTTTGACCCCAAGGAAAAAGTATGGACGAGATTTCCTCCTGAAGGATCCAAGTACACCCCCCCACATCAGTCCTGTGAATTTAGATGGAAGGATTACTGCCCACTAGTGTTCAGGTATAACATATTGTTTCTGCTCTCTGTTTTCTAGTGCACGTGCAATTAATTTTTCTTTACCACCATCAAAAGAGAAATACTTGAGTTACAAATGGATTACATAAAATAAAATTCAAGAGTAATTTCACAAAGATATAATTTTATATAATTCATCAGAGTTTATAAAATTATTTTTATTATAAAATAAATATAACGGATCACATCATGAAACTATGTCAAAGATGAAGGAAGAGGAGGGGGAGCCAATAAAGGTCTTCGATAGGATGATGATTGGATCATATCAGCCTTTAGTCTACAAGATAAAGACTATAAAAAGGCAGATGAAGCAGATGATTTTGTTTTTTGTTATTCTAATCTTTAATGTTTATCACTTCTCGTCTTCAGGACTTTGAGGAAGTTGTTCAATGTGGACCCTGCTGATTACATGATATCCATCTGTGGAAATGATGCTCTTCGGGAACTCTCCTCTCCTGGTAAAAGTGGTAGCTTCTTTTACTTGACCAACGATGACCGCTACATGATAAAGACCATAAAAAAGGCAGAAGCAAAAGTGAGTCGTACAGAGTTAACTTTTACCCTCATATTTGTCGGTTGAAGCACTGTTTTCCAGTTTTAATCCACTGATTAATATGCAGGTGCTTTTAAGGATGCTTCCAGCTTATTATAACCATTTCCGGGCCTTTGAAAACACTCTAGTTACCAAATTTTATGGTCTGCATTGTGTAAAGTTAACCGGTCCTATTCAGAAGAAGGTAAAACTGCTACTAGCAGTCTAGTTCCCATAGCAACCTGTGCAATAAATTTGCATGAATGTGACAAAGCCATTAATTCACATTTTATGAGTATATGAACATTATCATACTTTTGATTATATAGGTACGGTTCATCATCATGGGGAATCTCATGTGTACTGAATATTCAATCCATAGACGCTACGACTTGAAGGGATCTTCCCTTGGCCGCACAACAGATAAGTCCGAGACAGAGATTGATGACACCACTATCCTTAAAGACCTTGATCTAAACTTCATATTCCGACTGCAGAAGTCATGGTTTCAGGAGTTTTGCAGGTGAATGTAGTTTAAGGCCCTTAGAGAATTTTGCTTTGAGTCAGTGTATATACAGTTTTTATTCCTGTTCATGCAAATTCATACAATTATCTTTCATTTTTTTTAAAATTACATATCCTTCTCAAAATAATATTTTTTCTCTTTGCCTTCAAGAGAAATATTATTTATATATGGCTTGAATATTTTTACATACATATCGTATACAAATATTATTTTTATGCATCATTTAATTTAATTAATCAAATTTTTTATTTTTTATTTTATTTTTCATTATGTTTTTATTTTTTTAATATATATTTTTAATATTTTAATTGACATGACATTTTTGTCACGTCCCCAATTTCATAAAAGATATATGAAACTGTGTACATTTAACATTATTATTGCCCTCATACATTAATAGATCTGCACACGCAATTTTTCACTCATTATTGCAAATAAAATTTCTCTTTTACTTTATTCATTTCCCATCATGTCAACATCAGCAATTGCCATCACATGGGGACAATTTCTTTTCTTTTTCCTTTTTTTTCATTTTCTTTGTTGGCCTTCATAAATGTACATTTGTTCTTGTAGGCAAATTGATAGGGATTGTGAATTTCTGGAGCAGGAGAGAATTATGGACTATAGTCTTTTGGTGGGTCTTCACTTCAGAGAAATAACACCCGCTGGTGACCTAATTCCTTCCCAATCCCGGACTCCAACTATTGGTCATTTTTCACTCTTTCATATGAATATCCACTTTATATTCATAATCTCACACATATGCTTTTCTCTTACTACAATGGAATGTTGTCTTCTTGCAGGTGACTCCCAGGAGGAAGGAGCTCCAGCTCGTCTTTCACGAGCAGACATGGACCAGATTCTTCTTGATCCATCCAGGTGAAATTTCTATGCAGTAATAGTCAATGTGTGAGATCTTCCCGATGTAAAAGTATATTTTTACATGTTCATGATCTACTTTCAATCAGAAAACATATAAATACGGATCTATCACAGACTGTAACAGGAGTCAGGAGTACAAAATGAGAACAAAAGGAGAATAAAATGAACTAGTTTTTGAAGGATAGGCCTTCTATGTATGTATCAACAATGATGACTTTAATACAACTAGGTTTTGCGGATGTTGAGCTAAGTTTTTTATGAATAATAGTATTTAGTAAGTTTTATGAAATCCATTTAAAATGACTTTAAACGTGTTTGAATGTTAAAATGAATTAAGATATATTTATGAGAAAAAAAAAAGAGTTTATCAGTCTCACGTATAAATAAGTATTGAGTTAAAAAATATTGAAAGTCCCATATATAAAAAAAAATTTAAGTTGAAATAAATTTAATAATTTGAGAATTAAATATTTAAATATTGTATTTAATTTAAAATTAGACTGAATTAAGTAGAATTTAAAATTCAAATGAGGCCTAAAAGACATGAAAACAGCACTAGATCGTTGTCCTTGAAACTTGAGAAAGATGTTTTGATATAATGGTGTATCTGAGAATTGCAGATGGGCTAGTATTAAGCTTGGGTTGAACATGCCTGCACGGGTGGAAAAGACTGTGAGACAAAGTGGTTATGAATATCAGATCCTGGGAGAACCAACCGGGGAGTATTACGAGGTTGTAATGTTTTTTGGAATAATAGACATACTTCAAGACTACGACATCAGCAAGAAGATCGAGCATGCTTACAAATCCATCCAATACGACCCCACCTCCATATCTGCTGTTGATCCAAGGCAATATTCAAGGCGCTTCCGGGATTTCATATTTCACATATTTGCCCAAGACACTTGAAACAAATTTCAAGTAGTTTTGATTAATTGATTGTTTTTGTCCATTATAATTTATATGCTTCACTTCGATTTATATACATCTACAGATACATAATTATATGTTTCGACTAATTACAGATCATATGTTATAACAGGAGCTCTCCACAAGTGCATAATCTAATTGTAAAACTGCAACAGAATTATTATCTTGATCAATTCTTTGGTCTAATGAGATAAACACACGTGTATGTGATTTGAATTTTCTGCTTTCAATTGAGAATTAATTGTATATGGGGAAGATGAACTTATTAATTATTTGTTCCATTGACATTGGTACTCTCCTTTTTTATTTTTATTTTTATTTTTATTTTTATTTTTTTCTCCCTTTTTTGGTGATAAAAGATGAGCATAATAGAAAATAAAACTGCAGACACAGCCGTAAACATGAAGATAGAACTTACTAGGAAATTGACTTTAAAAAAAAAAAGATTCAAGAAAAGGTCCTCTCTCTCTCTCTCTCTCTCTCTCTCTCTCTCTCTCAAAAAACATCTTCTTATATTGGGCAAACATGCTTGGGTAAGAAATGGATAGCATGTTTTTTGCCTTCCTCGAATATTTTGCCCAAACGAGAGCATTCTAACTGCTATGACATTGCTGAATTTGAACTAAGATTCGTTTTCGTGTTATATTTTTTGAAATCAGATGGAAGAATTTTCCTGCAAGTTGGTTTAGGACACAGATTTTGAGATTACGAGGATCTTGCTTCAGCAAGACCTGCAAATGTTTACTATTGTCAAGTTCCTAGAAACGGGGTAATTAGGAAAATTTAAAATTACGTATCCTGTGCGATCGTAATTTGTAAGGATTTTATATGGTTGATGAAAATCCAAGACAAGGCAGTAAGTAATTGAAGAGTGAAACCTAGGCATCGACAGAAATACCAAAAACCACGTATTACTCCGATTGATCAACACAAAAAATAGTTCCAATACCAAAATAGCTAAAAACCCCCAAAAAGCGTCTCTGCTCGCATAACATACTTTATTTATCACCTAAAACATCCCAAATCCGACTACATATTTAGACAAACCTTTTTGAATCTGATAGCTGGAAGCTTTCAAGTAGCTCATGCAAAATTGCCGCAAATAGCTTTCAATCAATCGGTTGCCTGCTACAGCAATGATGCACTTGACTAGTAGCATTCCTCCTCAACTAACTTTTTCCTCGAGTCTCGACAAAGTACACGGGATAAACTCATGCTTTCTCATTTTATGTCAATCCAAACATTGGGAGGTCGGTCCCACCCAGTGCCGGGGTACAAATTTTTGTGACCAACATCCAACCATCAGTTTTCTTCTGTAAATTTTTCCATTTTTCCCAACTTGCTTCCTTTTTTTTCATCACTGCCTATCCAGTCAGGGAGCTCAGCACAGGCTGATCAAAAAAGACAAAATTGACAAAATTCATTTAGGACATGGATTAAAATCATTAGCAAAGTAATCTACTGCAATTCTCCAATAACTGTATAATATGGGGATTGGGTTGGTCTGTGGCACAAAAATATCAGACCTCGATTGCATCATAAAATGCTTGGATGGCCACCAGTCTGCATTTCAGACAAAATAACCATTTTTCGTCGGGGGGCGGGGGGAGAGAGGAATCATACATTCTAACCAAAATTTCACCTTAGTTTCAATTGCCACTATACCTGCATCCCATGACATATATGTACATCGTGGGCACAGCAGGTAAATTACTACCTCATACAGAACATGTAAGTATATGTAATGCACCTGCAATGGAAAAAACAAAAAATAAACTATGCAATGCACATGGTAGAGAGGGAGAAGGAAAGATGAAGAGAGGAACTGATTGTGTTACTTTTTAGAACTCTGTGTACATGGTCCATCACCGTAGACTTTAATGGTGCAGACCTTCATGATTTTCTTGTTTCCAATGTGCCTATTTAATAGGCCTTGTGTACTTTGTACTTGGCTGTTGCCCATTCTTTGATTATTAATACACTTTTACTTATCAAAAAAAAAAGAGAGAGGGAGAACGAGACCTGTTCAAAAGCAGGCACTTGCAAAACTCCACGACATGCTCTCCAACAAAGCTTAATAAAAATGGCAGCAGGACTGCAAAAAGGTGATGCTGAATTAGTGTTGTGCCAGCCCACAGGATTGATCACAACAGTAGATTCTTCAAAACCTGAAAAAAGGAAATGAATAAGCAAATTCTGTCCCGTAATAAATTTACAAATGTAATAGTGACAGTGATTTTTTTAAGAGTATAGAAACTTGGAAGCTAAAAAAATACACATTGCTGATTAACAATTTACCATATATGTTTTCATAATGACCTCACACAAATAAATGGCCATCCCACAAAGTTTGTCCTTCATTCTGCTTTTGCATGGGAATGGAGTCCTGATTTATTTTACCAAGTTGCTGCTATTGCTGCCACATCTGGTATACTTTTAGCTGATCAGGAGCCTGGTATCCCTGCCAGTTTTTCTGGTTTTCCATTTGGACTTGCAAAGTTGGGACTTGTTTTCCAGGAAATGGAAAACATATTGTACCTGTATTGCCCCTGCTTGCTTGATGATACGATAGTGCAGTGTGAGTGACGGGCTTGTCAAACACAGTGTCCTTAGTTGGCAATGGCAACCGATATCCATCTAGCCAGCTATAATCATCCAGCATCAAAGTGTCTTTTTCCGAAGTAGTCCCAGACAAGGACTCGCCCACAAGTTTTGGAGGAACAGGGCCAAATCCAGGTGGAGGACCAAAGTGCCTCAGCGGCCTGCTCGTTTGATTCTTTCTTAAACTTGTTGGCAAGGCCATTGATGAGTTCAGAGAGAGACTATCAAAACTGACTCCAGCAGACATAGTTGAATCAAACTTGGATGGTATTCTGGAGTCAGAAACCTGAGATAAAAGCTCATTGCCGATATCCAGAGTCTGTGGGAGAGCAACTGAGAGTGCAGCAGGCTGCAAAATTTCAAAATGTTCTTGCAAACTAGGTTTCCTGACAAGCCTATTCTCTGTTAAGTTCAAACTGTTCAATCCATTGGCAAGACAAACTTGTTGCTCCAGCAGCCACTTTGAATTACATGGTTGTATTGATTGCAGATGCTGGGGCAGAATGGTACTAAGAGATATTGGAGCATTTGGGGTAATTGAATCAGTATCTAAAGTGCTCTCTGATATTTTACCATCAAGTGGGGCTGAGACAGATTCAATACAACATCCCTTGTCACCCAGGGAATCATTGCCACCAGGGGCATGAAAATTATAAGAAAACTTGGGATCAGTGACGTCCGCATGATTATCAGTCACAGATGGTTGGAAAACAATAATCTCATCCTCTTCTTCTCCTTCTAAATATGGCTGTGCCTCTGGCTGCAAATTTCCCACATTCATTTTCTTCCCCAGTGGATGTGCCATGCCATTCGAAAGAGGCATCTCCAAAGAACTTGTAAGCACAAAATCATCACATATGCGAGATTCAATGCCAATCACAAACTTCTTCAGCAGTGGATCAAAAGATACATATTCTTGCCCAACCCGAACTATGCTAAACAGAGACTTTCCAGCTGCTATAATCCTTTCAAAGCGAGCTTTTCTCTCCTTATCACCATTATCACTTCCCAAAGATTGCTTCCTTGAAAAATCAAGAATCATATGTGCAGGAACGAGAGGGAGAAAACCTCTCAATTCGTAGTCCTCCCACAGTGCAAGCCGATTGGCAGTTTCACCTTCATCATACCTTGTCATATTAACAAAACAAGTTTCATCTTCATCCTCAATAACAGAAATTAATCCACTCGACAAGAGCTTGTTCAAGAATGAAACGCAATTATTCCAGAAAAATGACCTAGAAGCAGCTTCTTTCTCCTCAACTTCACTGCCAGCTGCAATTTCAGGATGACAGGCTAACCACTCCATAAAAATCAGCACTCCAGGCAGTAAATAGCTTTTCGATGGATCAAACAGTTGCATGCATCTCTCAAGTATGAGCCCCATAAACTCAAAGATGGCAGTATATGCATTCTGAAGCAAAACCGAACGTTGTAACATTTTAGCACATGACTGATTCTCATTTTCCCTACTAACATTGTGAGCTGTGGCTATAAGAATGGCTATAAGCCTAACAATCATCATTCCACTGTCTACAGCATTTGAACCAAAATTGTATGCATCTTCCGGACCAGAAGAAAGAAGCTCAAGAAAATCAACTCTAACCATAGACAAAACATCTTCAAATGTTTCCAGACTGTAGAATATATTATATATCAGAAAGTATTCATTTCATATGTACATCTTAAATACACCAGAAATATAAATGTTGATAGTAAATACCTTGTACGAGTGAAAAGAATACCATTAAGTCGAACAAACTTAATGCTGAAAGCTTTAGAAATATCAGTTATACAAGATGCACTCTCCTTAACAGAACTCACATCTGTTTTATCATGTTTCAAGAGAGGCATTGCTCCACTTCTTCCTCTTCTTTTCCCATGTATTCGTACACGTGCAGTCCTGATTGAGGAAGCTTTTCCATCACCAAGCAGCTGGGAAAAGCTTTGCCGATTCTGAGGAAAAAAGCAATGTATGATGTAATTTGGCACCAATAAATATAAAAAAGTCATACATCTGACCCCCACCCTTTTTCTCCATTTTTATTAAATGTTCTCCCGCCATAAAATAATTTTAGGTCTGTATCAGTTTGTATAATGAGAACAGGTATTGTAACCCTAGAATAACAAAATAAACACATATTTTCTGCCGTACTTCATGCATGAGAGAAAACCTCATTTTAGGCCAAAGAAACAATACCTTCTCAAATGCAATAATCAAGTTATCTCTTGCAGTAGAAAATGGGTTATCAACTGCCAGACTCCGGAAATAGCGAAAGATTGTCACCAATTCATCCCCAGAATATGAAGCCAATAATGCAAGCTGAAATAAGCAGAGTACAAAATTAGCATGATAAGCAAATCAATTATGAAAAATAGGGGACAGGTGAGATAAAATCATGATAACAATGGATTAGAAGCAAGACCTGATGATGAGGGTTGCCACTTGAAGGCCAGATTGAAGAAGCTTGCATATAATAACTTGATGCCGCTGTGTAATCTCTACTTTTGGAGTCGGCATCCCCATATAAACCTTTATAACGCGATAGGTCACCCAGATAAATCAGACAACGATGACAGGAAATCAAGCCTTTCTTCATCTCAGCAGATCTATTTCCATCTTTAGACACTACGAACTGATTTTCTGGATCACCTGGAAAATAATTTAGGGGTAGACCATACTTTGCTCTGATTTTCAACGTCAGATCATGATAAAATCCAGTTGCTTCAGTAAGGAATGTTTTAAACTGAGAGCGTATTTTTGAGATTCGATCAGGTCTTGAAGAAGATTTCACATCCTGGATTGTGGCCAAACCATTTGAATCCAGAGAATCATTAAGGTGTGAACGAAGCTCCTCAATTCGCCTGTAATGCAACTGCCACAGACCAAACTCTATATCATGTTGTTCAGAGAAAGTATGATCCTCAAGTATAATTCCTTCAAAATTGTCTCGCATCCGCTGCCAAGCAGTGGGATCTGAGGGAATTCTCGCCCGGGCCAGTCTCCTGGGTTTATTCTCCAAGTCGACATTCTACAGCACAATACATGTCAGTAAAAAGATGATCATAATTCTTACTCAAAAAGGGAAAATAATCTATGGTAAAGGATAAATAGCATTTTGTCCATGAAAAGGTGGCTAGATTGTCAAATGACAAACAATGATATGTTGGATTACAAAAGAATAAAAAATAAGAGGAATGCATATATATATATATATATAGAGAGAGAGAGAGAGAGAGAGTCAGACAGAGCGTGATGAAGCAAAAACATATGGACTAGAATATATCTACGAATGGCTACGTAGACACTGTCATAAAATATGAAAAGAAAGAGTCCAAAATTTAACAATTATAAAAAATAAAAATAAAATTGAATAATACATTATCAACAAAGAAATGGCATACCAATTTGTAAAGACGTTGAGCACGCTCCCTTGATGAAAGATCCAAAGAATTATCCATCAGAATTGCCATAGTACATTAGAAAAGTTTCACGAAATTCAACTCGGAAAAATGCAGTTTTAATAGCAATATACAACATCTAACCTGCAAAGAAGCTAAAAAACACTCAGAAAAAAATCTCGAAATGAACCAAAAGGGGACTCAAACTTAATGAATAAACAACCAGACCGCAACTATAATCGTTAATATATGACATGCCATATCACATGTACAGCTTCAGACATGATATTTCAGAAAACAAAATATACAAATGGGAAACATGTCAATTCTTTTGAGCAATATCCAATTACTTTCATATTATATGTTGACTCTTTATACAAGTATTACCAGTCCTCGATTTGCAATTGCTAGTTTTAGTTGCCTAATAATAATGTGAATGAAGTTACATCCAAAGGAAAGTGAATAAACATCTAGCAGGTCATTCGAATGTGGTATTTCAGCACAAGAAAGTCCTCCCAGTCGCACAATTACAATTGATTCACCAAAGCTTTTACCTTTAAATCTTATTTTGGGATCGGTAAAAGAAAATTTTATTGATAAAAATGAAAGGCACAACCCAAGCACACGGGACGCTTTTACATCAAAATTCTTATCATTTGCACATATACCTTTTGGTTCTTCCATCCTTAATATAATTTTATCCGAATCATATAAAGAAATCCTTTTTTTTCGATAAGTGAATCATATACAGAAATCTAGTAACAGACTCCCTTTATTTGATAACTTCCCCACTACTTAGAGAGAGAGAGAGAGAGATTATTTCTTTTCCACGAGGACCACAAAGGACCTCAAAATCAGATAAAATTCCCCCCTCTAATAAATAAAACGCATCATATGCAATGTCTAAGAAGCAACTTTAAGTTTTAGGCTGTAAGGAACATCAGTTCTGATGTCTACAAGACGAAATGTTCCGGTCTAGGGTTTAGAACGTCGAGGAAGAGATCATGTACAATTTTCTCTCAACAGGGAAACGGGAATGTTCCCTTAAAATAAAAAGCAAAATTGGTTAATCAGCACACTCCATCTCAGCCTACAAAACACCGTAAAACAGCATCCAATCTTTTTACAAAACAATAAAAATTGTCCAGAAACAATTGCTCACCAACTTTGCATTTAATGTTCCAATTGCCCAAAATTATGAACGTGATATTTAAGTTCTAATACATCCGTTGATACGCAGGAATACATACATAATGTATATAACCACCATCAAAGTTTCAAAATAAACAATTAAAAAAATCTGGAAGTCCTTAAACATAAAATCGACACAGAAAACATTTCGAACCCTAACCCATCAAAATTGGGAAAACGGCCTAATGATCGCATCCAACAGATGGAAACAAATCCCTGTAAATCAAACAATTCCACCAAGCATGCATTCAATTAAACGACTTAATTGGATAGAAATATATAGACCAACAAGAAATCAGAGTTTAACGTTAACCTCTTTCTTGAAATCAGATCTGCAGAGATATCCTCTTCCGAACAAGAATCGCCGTCAATGATTTCAATTCAGCGACCGTGAGGGACGCATACGTAAATTTGAGAAAGAACAATCTCGGTTTCCGTTGTTTAATGGGATTCTGAAACGTTACAATTTTTTTTTTTTTCTTTTCTTTCAAGCTTCTGTTGCTGTTTGCTTGGCGCCGCACCGAGTATTAATAGGTTTACAGGTCGGCGGAGAGTTTTTTTTTTAAGTTGTTTCCACGAGGTTGTTTAGATTTAAAAGTGAGTTCTCATTTTTATAATTTTATAATTTTTTATATGAAATATTAATTTTTATATTTTTTTTTTAAATTTTAATATATTTTTTTTTAAATTCTCATACATCTTTTTTAAATTTCAAAATAATAATAATATTAAAAATAAATTAAATTTATCTCAAATCATCTTAATTCTAAATTCAAACGAGGCGTAATTGATTTTGTTATTATCTCATTTTCTTAGCCAGTTTTCATTCGGTATTTTATTTTTAAAAATATTTCTCTGATCAAATATCATTCATTTAAGTGCATTCTTATTACATTTAGGGCTGTAAAAAGACCGAACTGGACCGGCGGACTGGACCGGACCGATTGTCCCGGACCGGGACCGGACCGGACCGGTTGGAGTCCGGTCCGGTCCAAAAAATATATGGACCGAAAATTCCGGTCCGGTCCCGGTCCAAGGAGTTCATCCCCCTGGACCGGACCGAACCCCTAGAATTTTTTTTTAATTTAATTTTTAAATATATGTATTTATAAATAATAATATATAAATTTTAATATATATTAATATATAATATATACTCTTATAATATTAACATATAAATAATAAGTGTATTATTATTATTTAATATATTATTACTAATTTATCACTATTTAATAACATATAAATATATAATTACTAATATAAATTATAATAGTATTATTACTTATTAGTTATAATTTATTAACATATACTAATGTAATAGTATTATTAGACTATTAGATTATTAGTTATAGTTTACTAACATACTTAATATTTAATATTAACTAACATATTAGTATATAATATATACTCTTATATATTAACATATAAATAATAAGTGTATTATTATTGTTATTTAATATATTATTACTAATTTATCACTATTTACTAACATATAAATATATAATATACTAATGTAAATTGTAATAGTGTTATTACTTATTAGTTATAGTTTATTAACATGTACTAATGTGAAAGTGTTATTAGACTACTAGACTATTAGTTATAATTTACTAACATACTTAATATATAATATATACTAACATATTAATATATAATATATACTTTTATAATATTAACATATTATAATTTATAGTAGTTAAATTTGGACAAAAAAATATTTGATCATTGTAGAATTTTATATTAAATTTAGCCCATTAAATCATATGGGGCACCCCTGGACCGGACCGGACCGCCCCTGGACCGAATTGGACCGGACCGGTATGGACCGAACTCCTGTTCGGTCCGGTCCAGGGTGAGAGAATTCTTGGACCGAATGAAATCGGTCCACAAATTTCTCGGACCGGACCGAACCGGACCGGACCATTTACATTCCTAATTACATTGACTAAAATTTAAAGTTAAAAAATATAAATTTATATATCTATAAAAAAAAAACTTGTTATTTTTAATCAAAAATAAGAAGAAAAAAATATTAAAAAATAAAAATATTTTTTATCTTTAAAAGTTTGATCGATCCTTTTAAAAATATCAAATTTGAACAATTTTTTCTTTATTTTTTTGTTATTTTTGATCAAAAATATTAAAAAAATATTAATATTGTACAAATTTATACTTTCTAACTTTAAATTTTAACCAATTCAATGAGAATATTATAAAATCTTGAATCCTATGTTTAAAAAAATTCACGAAGAAAACATACCATTTGCATACTAATAAAAAATGTTTTATATATTTACCAAATTTGTTATAAAAATAGTCATGTTATTTTATTAAAAATAGCCATGGTCGGCATGCATGCTAGAAAAGGGAATCCTGACTGGGTTTCACTGCCAATTCCAGACCGGAGAGCCGTTGGCGCTATTCGAGTGTCCAGAGTCCAGAGTCCAGACTTCAGGCTTCAGAAGGGGTCATTTATCTAAAGTCAAAACCACCTTTATTTTTGTTGGTAAATTCTTTCTTTCTTCCGGTCGTTAAGACCTTGATTTATTTTTGTCCAGACTCCACTAGTCGAGCACTGAATCTGCAATTAATCTCTGTTGTTAAGATCTCCAAAAGAGACCGAATCCTAAACTATTTTTCAGCTAATTCATTTAACGATATAATAGTTTTTATTAAGCATAATATATATTTTCTTTTTTACATTTAAAAGAAGTTAAAAAAGAATTATAAATATTTATTTTCCTCTTATTCAAGATTTTTTTCCAATTAGTAATTTGGATTGCGTTTGCGTTTGGATTTCGAGTTAAATTAATCATGAGCTCTTTATAAATAATAATAGTTGAAATAATTAAATGAGTTTTGTAAAACGCATTTAAATGAATTTAAAATATATTTAAATGTTAAGATAAATTTAAATATATTTTTAGGAGAATTTATAAAATTATGAGATCTTACTATTTACTGATCGGTTTTGATATTATTGTCGCCTAACGCACCGACATAAAAAAATAATAATAATAGAATGTGCAAAAAGATGATACAGCAGAGAGAGATTGAGGCCCCACTTGGATTCGAAGATGAAATGAGTTTAGATAAGTTTAATTTATTTTTTAATAATATTATTATTTTGATATTTGAAAAAAGTGTGTTGAAATTTGAAAAAAGTATATTGAGATTTGAAAAATGTGTATGAGAATTTGTGTTTTATATAAAAAATTATAAAAATATAATAATGAAATAAAAATAAATTGAGATGAGTTGAGTTCATTTTCAAATATAAAAAAGGAGAAAGTTGACTGGTCCATCAACTTATTAGAAAAGTTAAACATGTGGATCGGTTTATATGCGTGTGGAAGCCACTTTGGGTTTAAATTAGAATTCTGCTGAAATGGCTCTTTATACGTGTTTGAATGTCTAATTAATTCTAAATTAAGATAAATTCAGTGCAGGTTGATTTTCAAAACAGGCCTTAAACAACGCGTTATAAAGAAATTATATTTGTAAATAATGTGTTTTAATTTTTTAAAATTAGAACGAGTCTCGTCATAACTTGTATGGCAAACCGATTTATCTAGCAAAGCTCTTTATGATTAATCAGACTCCTTCCCATTCCAAGCGTTGCTTCGCGCCATCTCATCCAACCCTTCACAAACTTTCAACTTTGCAAATTTTCCAATGACAGAACCATGCAAATCTTCAACCAATGACAGGAAAAAAAATAGAGAAAGAAGAATCAATGAAAAAACCAAGCAACAAATCTCTAATCTTCAACCAATGATTGGAAAGAAAATGGAGGAAGGAGAAGAAACAGTGGTAGAACCAAACAAATCTTCAACCGATGACAGAAGAAATAAAACAGAGGAAGAAGAAGAACCAAGCATTTTAGATGGAGTCATTGAAATTCACCGACATCTGGGTTCTCAAATCTCTTCTTCTCTCAGATTCCTCTATCAAATCTGGTTATTTCTCTCTTCTCTCTCCCTTAGATCCCGCTACGCACCCACTCGTCGGCATCAATCCAGGGTCTATCCACGTTAGGATTACAGTTGGAGAGAAAGCCACTAGAAGGAAGAGAAGTGTGAGGCGTAATGGAGAAATCACAAGCTGGGGCGGGCGGCTCAATATAAATTGAGACGCAAAATTTAATTGAGCAAATTTTAATTATAATATAATAAAATATAAATTAGTATATTAAATATATAAAATAATAATAATTTTTTTTGTAAATGAGACTTTATTTAAAATATTTAAATAAAACTTTTTGAATTTATATTTAATACAAAAAAAAATTTCTATAAATAAAAACTTTTATTAAAGAGAATAGATATAGTCCAAAGACATAAGGGATATACATGAGTTCAAACTTAGTTAAGAAAAAAATATAGAAACAAGAAAATCATAAAAATCTAAACTATTGCAACACATTGAAAAATTAAAAAAAAAAATTACTTAATGAAATGATTTTTAAATACCTTTAAAAAATATTAAAAAATTATTTTTAATCTTGATTTTGAAAGCCTTAAGTAAGATGGAGCCTTAGTCAATCACCTAATTGGCCGCTTAAGCCGACCTTGATCACAAGGAAGACGAAGCCTCTCAAAAAACGTGTTGTTTTTTATTTTTTGATAAGAAGGGCGTGTTGTTATTTAAAAGGAAATTTGATATTTTCATAAGTTTATATTAAATACTGAATATTTTTTATAAAATACTGAATATTTTTTTTAAAGAAACACTATACCCATCAATAATATTATTAAACACCAAATGGCGTACTGCACCCTTAAACACTGAATATTTTTTTAAATATTAATAATATTATCATTAATAGTTGGAGTTTTTTTTTTATGATGAAGATATTAAAGATGGGAAGGTGTTGTAAATATTAAAAGATATGAGAAAATTGTGAAAATATTTAGAAAAAATAAAATAAAAATATTTAAATGATATAGAGAAAAAATAAATTAATTGATAGATAATAAAATAAAAAAATAAAAAAATAAAATAAAAAAGTGAGTTTTTAATAATATATTTTTAAATATATATATCTCTATTGGGAGTTCTCTTAAGTTTTCAAATAATATGTATTTGTTATAGAACTAAAGAAAGAAACTATTATTGTAATAGAGAAATATATAAGAAACTCTTTTGAAATTTTTAAGAACTGAAACTCTATTCTCTCTTTATATTTTCTTATGAATTTTATTACAACTGAATTCTCTATTTATATGTATTGAAATTACTATGCAAGTTACTATGCAATATTTAAAATAATAGTTGTGGGGTCATTCACATAATTTTAGTGGTGGGATAGGGAGCGGCAGCCGTCCCTCCACTCTTCGTTCTCATTTCATTACACTCTTCCTTAAATGACCACCCATAAAAAATCTGTCTTATTAAAACCTTGCCAAGGAAAAATTCAGTGAAAAGAAAAACCAATGACAAAATAAAAAGCGTACAGTTTTCTTATGTATCCATAAGTACTTTAAAATTGCCTCATTAAAACCTTGTAAAGGAAAACCCAGTAGGACAAAACCTTAGCGAAGGAAAAAGAGTACAATCAACACAAGTCTTTTACTCCCTCTGAAAAGTGCATGACAATAGATTTTTGAGTTTTTACGTTCCAATGTTATGCACAATCTTCTTGAATGTCAAAATTAGTAACGCCTTTATGAATAAATCTGCCAGATTATCACTAAATTGTATCTGTTTAACATCAATTTCACCTTTATATTGAAGTTTATGAGTATAAAAAAATTTAGGTGAAATATGTTTGGTTCTGTCACCTTTGATATATCCTTCTCTGATTTGAGTGATACAAGCAGTATTATCTTCATATAAAATTATTGGGCTATTATTGATCATGGGAAGTCCACACTTTTCCTGGATATGTTGAATTACTGATTTCAGCCAAATATACTCTCGACTTGCTTCATGAATAGTAATAATATCTAAGTGATTTAAAGAAGTAGAAGATAGTGTCTGCTTAACAGATCTCTATGATATGGCAGTATCTCCATAAGTAAATAAATATCCAGTTTGAGATCTATCTCTCTGTGAGTCTGAAAAATAACATGCATCTGCATACCCAATCAATTGTGAACTTGATTCACGTTGATAAAATAATCTCATGTCAACCGTACCATGAAGGTAACGAATGACATGTTTAATACCATTCTAATGTCTTCGAGTTGGTGCAGAACTATATTTTGCAAGCAGATTAACTGAGAATGTAATATCTGTTTGAGTGCAATTTGTAAGGTACATCAAAGCTTCAATTGCACTGAAATATGGTACTTCAGGATCAATAATTTTTTCATCATCATCACAATGACATAATAGATCATTCTTTACATAAAGTGTTCGAACAATCATTGGAGTACTCAGGGGATGAGATTTGTCCATATAAAAATGTTTGAAGACTTTCTCAGTATATATGGACTGATAAATAAAAATTCTATTTGGCAAGTGCTCGAGCTGCAGGACGAGACAAAGTTTTATTTTGTCAATATCTTTTATTTCAAATTCATTCTTTAAATATATAGCGGTTTTTGATATCTTTTCAGGAGTTCCCACAATATTTAAATTATCAACATAAACTGCAATAATGACAAATCCAGATTCTAATTTCCTAATAAAAATACATGGGCGTATGGGATTATTTTCAAATCTTTCTTTCAATAGATATTCACTTAAGCGATTATACCACATGCGTCCGGATTGTTTCAACCCATATAAAAATATTTGTAGTCTGATAGAGCACATATTTCTAAATGTACTTGTAGATACTTCAGGCATTTTATATCTTTCAAGGATTTTCATATATATGTTATGGTTTAAGGATCCATATAAATATGCAGTGACCACATCCATCAACCGCATTTCTAATCCTTTTGTAATAACCAGACTAATCAAAAATCTAAATGTGATTGCATTCATAACGAGAGAATATGTTTCTTCATAATCAATCACAGGTTTCTGCAAGAAACCTTGTACGACAAGCCGTGCTTTGTACCGCACAATTTCATTTTTCTCATTACGTTTTTGTACAAATACCCACTTATATCCAATAGGCATTACACCATTTGGTGTTTGGACAACAGGTCCAAATATTTCTCACTTTGCTAGCGAATTTAATTCAGTTTCAATAGTTGATTTCCATTTTGGTCAATCATTTCTATGTCGACATTTTTCGACGGTTTTTTGTTTACTTTCTTCATTATTTCTGGTAATATCAATGGCCATTTTATATGAAAATATATTGTCAACAACAGTTTTATTTCTATCCAGAATTTCTCTATTATTCATAAAATGTATTGAGATCTCATTATTTTCAGGTACTTGTTCCTCTTCAGGGGAAAATATTTCATGAAACACATCTTTAGGAGGTCCATTTTCAGGAGATTTATACTCTTCAGGAGTTTCCTCTTCAGGAGATTCTGGAATAAAAGATTTGAACTCTTTAGGAGCACCAATTATATTTGTAACCTATATTGTGGATACGTGTTCTTTAGAAATATCAAATTCATTTCATATTCTTTTTCTTCTGAGAATTTTGTCTTTTACACCAATAGGTCTTCCACGCTTCAGGCGTGCTTTAAACTCACCTATTACTGTTTTGACAATTTATTCTTAAGGGACTTCAATCCTTACTGGAGCATTAACAGAAGGCATATAAGATTATATTATATCTTTAGTATCAGTAAATACATATGATAATTGATTTGCAACATTTTGTAAATGAATAATCCTCTGAATTTCCAGTTTACATTCATTTGTAGAAGGATCAAATTGAGGCAGGGTCTTATCATCTCAAGTAATATTTTGTTGTGCTTCAAGCACTGACTTTTCTTTACCCATTAATGAAAAAGTGGATTCGTCAAAGTGACAATTCTCAAAACATGTTTTAAACATATCCCCTGTAAGGGATTAAAGGTATCTAATAATAGATGGAGAATCAAAACCAATATATATCCTAAGTCTACGTTGATGGCCCATTTTTGTACATTGTAGAGATGCAATTAGAATATATACAACACATTCAAAAGTACAAAAATGATAAATATTTTGTTGTTAACCAAATGCAAGTTGTAATGGAAAATATTTATAATACGTAGATGGTCTAATGTGAATTAAAGATGCTGCATGAAGTATAGCATGTCCCCAAACAGAAACAGGTAGTCTTGATTTCATAAGTAAATGTCTAGCGATTAGTTGAAGTCTTTTGATCAAACATTCAGTTAAACCGTTTTGTGTGTACGTATAGGCAACAGGATGTTCAACATCTATTCCCATTTACATGCAATAATCATCAAAAACTTGAAATGAAAATTCACTTGCATTATCCAATCGAATGGTTTTAATTGGATACTCAGGAAATTATGCTCGTAGTTAGATTATTTGAGCAAGAAGTCTGGCAAATGCAACATTTTTAGTGGAAAACAGACAAATATGTGACTATCGACTAGATGCATCAATTAAAATTATAAAGTATCTAAATGGTCAACTTGATGGATGAATAGGCTCATATATATTTCCGTAAATCCTTTGTAAAAACGATGGAGATTCAACATTGACTTTTGAAGGAGATAGTCTGATAATCAACTTACCTTGAGAACATGCAGAGTACGAAAATTTATTGGGTAAAAATATCTTTTGATTCTTTAAGGGATGTCCATGCGAATTTTTAATAATTCGTCTCATCATTATAGATCCTGGGTGTCCAAGGCGATCATGTCAAGTCATAAATATTTTTGAGTCAATGCACTTTTGGTGCATTACCACATATGATTCAATTGTTCTCATTTTTGTATAATATAATATAGAATATAGAGCAGACAGTTTTTCTAATACGAGCTTCTGGCCCGATATTGTTTTAGTAATAAGAATATGCTCTTTACTGCCTTCATTGGTTGTTTCAATATGGTAATCATTATGACGTATATCTTTGAAACTTAATAAATTTTTTCTTGATTGTAAAGAGAATAGAACATCATCAATATAAAATTTGGTGCCATTAGGCAATAAAATATAAGTTTTTCTGGAGCCCTCAATTAAATCTGATGAACCTGATATGGTATGGACATAGGCTTTACTTAGTGTTAGATTTTGAAAATATTTTTTTTCTAACACTGTCAGCCAGACATATATTTTTATTATTCAGATCAGAGATAAAAAGTTCATCAATGTGATCCATGATTCTACAAAATATACAAAACTTTTATTATAGATAATAGAAAGAAAATACATTAATTGAGTGGAACACTTCCATCTCCAATTAAGTGGTCAATTATACTTTCAGGATGATTAAAAAAATCAGAGACATCAAGATGAGTAACATCTACATCTACTGAATCTAATAAATCATCTGATGGTTTTACTAAATTTATTTCATGCATTTTATTCTTTTTTTTAATAAATGCTTGATATAAATCAGTTAAGTGCATGGCCGTACGACAGGTACGTGACCAAATATCCAGTCATTTCACATCTATGGCACACATCTTCAATTTTCTTTGAAGAATTATTCTAAAGATTTTTACCCATTTTTGAATTGTACCACTTATGGTGATACGGTATATTATTATCCCTTTTAATATTTTCACTTCTGAGACTAATATTTATATAATTTATTTTACCACGTCCACGCCATCGATTTCTTCTAAAAGATACACCATTTCTTATAGGAATAATGCAAACCTATTACCATTCACTTCAGGGAATGATATTGAAGCAGTAGGGCGTAACTGGTAGTTTGCTAATAAAAACTCATTATTCTGCTACTAGAAGACATAATATAAGTTCAGAATATTTTTTGAACTTTCTCTCTCGGTACTGCTGCTGTAGGAGCACATTCGAGGCATGAAATGTAGTATAAGTTTTCTCTACCATATCATAATCGGTGATTTTCTCACTGCATAATTTTAGTAATGAGCTTATTTTAAAAAGTGTGGAATTATACTCACTAATACTTTTATAATTTTACAACTTTAGATGCAACCAATTAAAACGAGTTATTGGGAGGATGATAGTCTTTTGGTATTCATACGTCTCTCTTAAACTGTTCCACAAAATATGAAATATTTTATTGTAAGATATTCAGTTTTTAATTCTTCATGAAGATGGTGGCGAAGGAAAATCATTATTTTAGCACAGTCTTGCAGGAACATTTGATTTCCTTCTTTAATTGTTTTACCCAGGTTCATCGCATCAATATGAATTTCAACATCAAGTATCCAAGATCAATAATTTTTCTCAAATATGTCAAGAGCAATAAATTTCAATTTTGTAAAATTTTCCATTTTCTACACGTATAAATAATGAAATAAATATGTGTATTTCAGAAAATATATTTATAAATTTACATAGATAATCATCAATAAAATATATTAAAAACTGCAAATAATATATTGAAAAACTTACAGAGGAATAAGACCACTAGTTTCAGAATTGGTAGAACCGTCGTACTGATATCGTGTTATAAAATTAAAAAAAGAAATTACTATTGCAATAGAGAAATATATAAGAAACTATTTTGAAACTTTTAAGAACTGAAACTTTATTCTCTCTTTATATTTTCTTATGAATTTCATTACAACTAAACCTCCTATTTATAGGCTTTGAAATTACTATGTAAGTTACTATACAAAGTCACTATGCAAGATTTAAAATAATAGTGGTAGGGTCATTCACATAATTTTAGTGGTGGGATAGGGGGCGATAGCCGTTCCTCCACTCTTCGTTCTCGTTTCATTACAATATTAATTTTCTGATTTATTTTTCTTATTGAAATAGCTTTGGCGGTGTCGTCCGTTCTGCGTCACACGAAGTCCAAAGCCAAACCCACGGGTCAAAGATGAGTTTACCATAACACTCTTATTAGATTAGACATTATTAAAGTGCAATTTTAATTAATATAGTTTTTTTTAACTTTTAATTATCTATCTATATAAATTTTTATATTGAAGTAGTTATTTTTTAAAAATATAATAATAAAATAATATAATTATTTTTTCGCTTTAGTTATTCATATTAAATCTCCACGTTGAATTATCTATTTATGAAGATACATAATAATAATTAATTAAAATTTAATTTTTTTTAATTATTTACAATTATTAAATTAATTAAGTTTATCATATTTGATTATTTTATCTATTATATGTTAATTAATAATCATATTTTAATTAAATTTTGATTTAAAAAAAATAATTAGTAATCATATTATATTTAAATTAAATTACTAATTAACATTTTAAATAAAATTATTTATATTTATATTTATTCCTCGTCCAACTATATTTCTTTTGAGGTGGCTATAGCCCCCATTCCTTGGGTTTTGATTTGGGACTTACCAGATTTTTTTTAATATCATTTTCTAATACTTTTAAACATTTTTTAAAAAAGAAAAAAAATTATAATATTATTAAACAATATTTCCTTAATCGTTAAGTCAAAAGAAAAATAAAAAATAAAAAGGGGGAGCAGGACTTAAATAATTGTATCTTTATCATTTTCTTATTTTTTTACCAACTTAATTTTCTCTACCCAAAAATTATAGAAAGAGAGAGTAAAGTAAAAAGTAAAAAATAAAATAAAATATAGATTTAGCTATTGTATTTGATTGGTTATATTTAATTTTTCTTTTGGCTTTACTGTTCATTTCATCCAAAATATTTAACTTTTAACCAATTTAATATGGGCTGAAAATAAAGTTTATTGTTGATTCTCTTTGAATTTAGCTTTTAACCAATGCAATGAAAATACTCTGAGTCTAATATCTTACCACCTACACAACTACACATTGTTTGGATATAACAGGGTCATGCTAGCATGCTCTGCAGCAGATCTACTATAAAAAAAATAGATATTTATAATATTTTAATTGCAATTAAAATTACTATTTTCGTTCTAAATAATTATTCTAGTTATAATTATAGTGTCATAAATACTTTTTTTTTATAGTGATTGCTAGTTTTAATTTTTTTTTCATATTTTTTAATATATTTAAATATGTAAAAAAATACATCAATATACTTAAAATTACTTCTTTAATCGTTACGTAAAAATAAAAAAATAAAAAAATTAATTTGAAAGACAATCATTTGAAGAGGGCATTTATATAATTTTTCTATAATAAATGAGAAATGTTGGGATCCTACTTTGGGATCTCAATACTACTTTTCGTTCAACGTGGACTTTGCATATTTTTTTAAGCTTTTATGTTTTTTCAAATCATCTATTGCTTCCTCTCTCACGTTATGACCCAATTTCTTTAGTTTCCTCCAAAATAACACCCCCTCCATCATTCGTTACTACCCCCGAACTTGCCCCCATCATAGAACCTCCACCTGAGAATGCCTTCATCCATCTTCCGACATCACCTCCAACATGATCTCGATAGAGACACTGATCTCTTCTATCTAGTGAAACCTTCAAATGCCCAAACCCATTGGACTCGCGAAACTTGGGAACGCCTCCTTTTATTGCCTGACATTGTCCCCGACACGTGCCCCATTTATAGGTGTGAACCACCATGAGTATGTTTGCAGTGAGGGGTGTATTCTCGTAAATACTAAATCGGGCAAGAATAATTTGAAGATAAGTCTTAATTAAGTCATGTTTGAAATTTAAACTCAATTCAGTATACTTTAAATATAATTTAATATCCAAACATCTAAATTTTAATTAAATTATTAAATTTATCTCAACTCAAAATCTATTTATACGTGGATTCACAATATTTTTCAACTCAATATCTCTTTACACATGGGAGACGAACAAAACCAAACAACATTTTTAACTTCTTACAAGTATATCTAAATCTATATCAACGCTCGAATAAATTTAAACTCATTTTAAGTGAGTCCGACAAAATTTAGTCTACTATCTCAATTTATTATTAGTTATAAAGAATTCAACTCATCTTGACTTAACGCAACATTCAAATAAATGCTGAGTTGACACATTATGGATTTTGAAATATGTTTTGCTATTTTTTAATCAAATTATTAGGTTGATCCATTTCAAGAGTGATAAGCAATTTCTAATATATTTGTGAAGAAACAAATATTATTTTGTTTTGTTTTTAAATTATCATATTTATTTTTGTCGTGATCAGGGGCGAAACTAGGATTTAGTATTTGGGGGGCGATCGATAAAATATGTAGTACGTGTGAGTATAAATAATGTGTATTTTTTTTTTTGCATGTGACTATATATAAAAATAATAATCATATGTCATAAAATTATATGTAAAAAATACATGCCCATAAATCATCTTATAAAATAATTTTTTGTAGTTGGTTAGAGAGTCGAGACCATTACAAAAAAAAAAGAAAATGAAATATCAACTGAAAAATACCAAATAAGTAATGATATAAAATTGTTAGATTTTTTTGTATAGTTTATCTATTAAAGAAAATTCTAATTAATCTGCAAACTACGATATCCAATCAATAATCCAATCCAAATTTAAATTTGTTGATGATACAATATAAATAAAATCATACATACATACATATATATATATATATATGAAAAATGTGTCTTTTTTATATATCTTATACAAAATTAATATTTTTTTATTAATAATCCATGCACTAGTTAAATGTATCTTAATTTAATGAGAGAAACTGAATACTATTATATGTGAATTATCTTAAAGAAGATTAACTAAATTCAACATTATTGCAAAATAAGTAATAATTAGAAGGAACAAGAAAAATGAATAATTTTTTTTATGAATAATGGAAAATAGCACAATAGATAATATGAGTACCTGGAAGTAATTTCAATTATCTTTAAATTTTATTAGAGCAATTCATATTTTGTAGGGGCTAATTTTAGTGTGGGAAAATTAAATTTAGTAAAAAATTAATAGATAGGAGAAAAATATACTAATCTATATATATTATATTAAATTTTTGAAAAAGTTTGAGAGACGGTAGCCCCTAAGACACACGCGGTTCCGCCTCCGGTCGTGGTATTGTACACGACAAAAATAAGAATTGCAAATTATGATAAACAGATGGCCGTGATTGATATAAAGTAATAATTTTTTTTTTCCTAAAACCGATATTTAACAACCATAATTTTACAAAACAGAAGTGTTATAGCCACGTACGGTGAATTCCGCCTGTGGCTTTTGATTTTTGATTGATTTATTTCTTAATTTAATGATTAAATATATGATTTATAATAATGTTATAATTTTTTTGAAATTTTTTAAAATCTAAAAATGTTAAAAAAATAGATGAAATTAAAAGATAAAAAAAATGTTTAACATAGGCGGGATTCTCACTCAAGAATTCCCGTATGTGGTTCTAGAAATACTCTTTACAGAAAAATATCACATCATCGTTGTTCAACAATTAACTTGAGTAACGATATTTGTAAGTTGAGTTTTACATGTTTTTTACAACTTGCTGATATGACAAGTACTATCACTTGCAATGTCATTTTATTTTATTTATTAAAAAAAACTAGAAATAATTTTTCTATTTAAATTGAAAGATAAAATAAGATAAATTAATATGAATTTTGAAAATTAAATAAAATATTATTTTTTAATATTATTATTATTTTAAAATTTGAAAAAAATAAATTAAAAATTAAAAAAATTGAATTATTTATTATATTTTATATTAAAATTTTAAAAAATATAATGATGAGATAAAAATAAAATAAATTGAGATATCTCAATTCTTAATCCACAGCCTTACAAAGACCCAGTTAACCATTTTAAAATCCCTAAAATCTAGCATCACCTTCATCCTTTGTTGGTGCATTTTCTCCATTGTCACTGCCATCAATTATGACAGATCATCAACACCACCACATTGATATCTTTTTTTATTTTAATTTTTTTAATTTTTTTAATTTTAATTTTAATTTTAATTTTAATTTTTTTTTATGTATTCTCCTTTTTATCTCTCAACAACAATTGTTGTTGTTGTTCTATATAAATTCTACTGTTGCTGTAGTCATTGATCCGGTCAATAGCAGCCACTTGATTGCTCTAGAAAAAAAGAACCTGCATCATGCTTCTAAGAGTTCTGCAGTTAATTTACTGCATGTAAAACTAATTTAAAGAAAATAATCTCTGTGGCATTTGGTAATATTGACAAGAACCCATATGATATAATCATATATTAGTCCTTAGTTATAATGAATAGTTTGTTTAATTTACTGCATATAAAACTAGGGGCAAATTCGATCACCTTGTTTGCCACCAATGGCACGAAAAAGTTCGACTTCATTTTGCAAAACGACAATGAAGAAGTAACTTTGAAAACGAAGATCGATGCAACGAGAATTATTATCACGCTTCTCAATGAGCAACCCGTGTAGATCGACAAGGTCTTGATATCGAAAGAGGCGGCCAACGCTCCCAAGGCTTGCAAGAAGAAGAATAAGGCAGCGACGGCTCCTAAGGCTAGCAAGAAGAAGAAGAAGGCAACGATGCAGAAATTAGAGATTTAGGCATTTAGGGGCTCAAGATAGACATACAAACGTGGAAATGAATTTACAAATTAATGATGTGGAATTTGACACATAAACAGGTGGTATGAAAGTTGTAAAATTCGTAATAAGTGTATCATTTTTGTTATTTTAACTCTTTATTTTCATGAGAAAATACTGATAAACAAGCATAAATAAAAAAAACAAATGGAAGAATTTGAGGTTTAAAATCTAAATGGGAGAGGTGGCTAGTATGGCTTTTCCTTTTAGGCCTCCTTATAAGGGTTGGTAATAGGGGTGTAAATGATCCGGTCCGGTCTGGTTCGGTCCGGTCCGGAAAATTTGTGGACCGATTTCATTCGGTCCAAGAATTCTCTCACCCTGGACCGGATCGAACAGGAGTTCGGTCCATACCGGTCCGGTCCAATTCGGTCCAGGGGCGGTCCGGTCCGGTCCAGGAGTGCCCCATATGATTTAATGGGCTAAATTTAATATATAATTCTATAATAATCAAATATTTTTTTGGTCCAAATTTAATTACTATAAATTATAATATGTTAATATTATAAAAGTATATATTATATATTAATATGTTAGTATATATTATATATTTAGTATGTTAGTAAATTATAACTAATAGTTTAATAGTCTAATAACACTTTCACATTAGTATATGTTAATAAACTATAATTAATAAGTAATAACATTATTACAATTTACATTAGTGTATTATATATTTATATGTTAGTAAATAGTGATAAATTATTAATAATATATTAAATAATAATAATACACTTATTATTTATATATTAATATATAAGAGTATATATTATCTATTAATATATTAGTTAATATTAAATATTAAGTATATTAGTAAACTATAACTAATAAGTAATAACATTATTACAATTTACATTAGTATATTATATATTTATATATTAGTAAATAGTAATAAATTAGTAATAATATATTAAATAATAATAATACACTTATTATTTATATGTTAATATTATAAGAGTATATATTATTATTTATATATACATATATTTAAAAAAAAAAAAAGGGATTCGGTCCGGTCCGGTCCAGGGGGATGAACTCCCTGGACCGGGACCGGACCGGAATTTTCCGGTCCATATATTTTTTGGACCGGATCGGACCGAACTCCAACCGGTCCGGTCCGGTCCCGGTTCGGGACAACCGGTCCGGTCCGGTCCGTCGGTCCGGTTCGGTCTTTTTACACCCCTAGTTGGTAATGATAGACTTATAATTTTTTATTAATATTTATTATTTATATATTTTTAAAAGTATTTTATTAACATTTTTAATTATTAAGAAAAAATTTTAAAAATACACAATTTCATTAATAGTCACTTTTTAAGTATTAAAGTAAAAATAAATTCTAAAAATTAAAAAAGCGGTAGAAGGATGGTAAAAGAGTAGTAAGACTATCATTATTCTGTGAGAATTATTATAATCACAAAAAAATAAATACAAAAGTAATCTCACAAATTTATGTAATACCGATCCAATATATTTAATGTATAATATATTTTCTAATATATATTTTAAAGTTAATGTATTTGTAAATTGATGCTTTTTGTATAAATTATTTTATAAAGACATCTATTATTTTAAAATATAATTGTGTAAAGAGTGATATTACATCCAAATCCTCACCCAACAGCAAATTAAATATTTGTTAAACACTTTAAATGTTTTTAAAACATAATAAATTATAAATTTATTTAAAATATTTTGTTAATCATTTAATGGAAAAACCAATATAAAAAAAGGTGATATTATTTGGTGCGATTTTCATGTGTAAAATATTATAGAAAGTGAGGTGTTTATTAATTTTCACAATGTTACATCAATTAGCATTTTCAATAATTTCCTATCGGCATAAAGACGATCATAGCAATGGTGTCGACATTATTATGGGTATCATACAACATCATTACGAATCTTCATATTTTTCAATCCAAAAATCTGGCTTTCCCATCAGAAACTGAAAGGACACCCCGGGATCAAGGCCACGCAATGCTAGTATCAGCACTTGTAATATATTAATAATAATAACAATGATATTTGAAGATAGAGAAAGCAAGTACACTTAAAAAAATAAAAAAATAAAATATTTATATCCAAGTAAATAATCTGTTAATAATAAACTCTAATTTTATAAAAGGATTTTTATTTATAATTCTGAGTGAAAGATTGCATGTATAATTTCATTAATAAACAAGAGTAGAAAAAATATTTTTAAAAGAATATTATTATACTTTTATTATTTTAAACATAATTATTATGAACTTTTATGCACAAAATCTATTTAAAATTTTTATATAGATTAATTCTTTTTGAAAAATAATATATTATATTTTGAATTTTATAACCATATTTAATATTATTCTAAAAATTAAAGATTCAGTTAGATATGCAAACTTTAAACCCACAAAGCCAAGTTTATCCTATGAGTAATGCTAAGAGAACAAATGTTATAACAAACATCAATTGATATGACATAAAAAATAAAATGTTTCAAATTCATTTGATATAATTTTTGATTTATTTCTTTATTTTTTTAGTTCATAAATAATATATAATAGGTAATAAATATCAAATATCATAAATTATCAATTAACATTTATCCACTAAGTTTATTTCTAACATTTTTGTAACAGTAAACAATTTCAAAGTGTTTTTCTTCCTCAAGTATCCACGCCTGTCAACTATCTAGCATTTACTAGATTCTACTATTTTAGGTAGGCAATACCGACATCCCACTCACTTGACAAAGGATTAGGAGTATAAATAGTCCAGTTTGAAAAAAATATAGATCGATTCTATTCGATCTAAAAATTTTTCTATTTTAGACCGGACCGAATATGATTCAATCTATAGCGGTCAGGTCTAATTCGGTTTAGGGACGGTTCAGTCTGATCTAGGGATACCTCATATGATTTAATGAGTTAAATTTGATCCAAAATTTTACAATAATTAAATATAATTTTTTGACCCAAGTTTATAAATTATTAAATATATACTAGTACTATCTTCATAAACAAAAATCATTTTTGCCAATTCTCAATTTCTAATCTCATCTAAATATTAAATAAAATATATAGTTATAATTTACAATCTATAGATCTAATACTTATATTATAAGTTATAACTAATATTTTATATTATATATAACCCATAAGTTGATTAGTTAATTTAATCCTCGTAAGTCATATAAATTAATCAATAATATTAATAATAATTAATCATATTTCATATATAGTTAAAAAAATATTAGTAATTAATATTTATAATTGCTATATGTAATTATAAGAAGAGTAATTATTAATTAGTTAATTGTAATTTAGTGATACATTATAATATAGTTAACTATAACTAATAACATTATTACATAATTTATATTAGTATATTATAAATTTATATGTTAATGAATAGTAATAAATTAGTAATAATGTATTAAATAATAATAATACACTTATTACTTACAAGTTATTACTAATATTCTATATAGATATAATCATATACTATAATTATATTTTTATATTACAACTATTATAAATTATAATATGTTAAGATTATAAGAGTATTTATTATATGTTAATGTATTATAATATCACTCTTAATTTATATTAATATTAGTATTAAACTTTATATATTATTATATATATATATATATAAATATATGTATATCTAATCCAGTCCACTCCAGAAAGAGAAATATTTTTTCTGGGACTGGACTGAAAATTTTCAGTCTATAAAAAAAAATTAAATCAAATCAAATAGAATGTCATCCTATCTTGATTTGATCCAATCTCGATCGATCCGATCCAATCCAGTTCCATTTTTTACAGCCATAGAAAGGACATTCCTCGTAGTAGCCGACAGATGCCCAGAAAACACCGGTCATTGTCCTGCTAAAGAACACAACGTCCTGAAAACGACTCGATGCCTAGCTGTGTTTAATTCAAGGCACAACTGAGTTGAAACGTATCTTGCGAAAATGCTAACGACGACTTTTCGTTACAATTTTCCCAAGCAGCAGTTCTCCAGCTTGATTCTCCTGCAGCCCAACTTGCGCAGTTCACTTCCAAGTTCCAACTAATCATTATTAGAATATTGCATTATTAAACTCTACAAAAATAGTCTCAACTCTCAACTTAAAAATTCGACCCTTAATATTATAATGCTATTAACATCGTAAGCTTACATGCCTATTGTCTAAACTAGTAAAAAAATAATAATGGTGCTATTTAATAAAAAGTGGCAATTTAAGAGTGTAATATCAAAATAAGTGACCGGATATAAAATGAACAATATTTTCAAGAAGTGCATAATATATTATGTTTTATCGGATTTTTGGAAAAAAAATTATCATTTTCCTATTTTGTCTAATAATTTTGTTCTATTTTAGAAGTGACACATGAGATTGGTATGAGGTTGACCATCTTAATGGTAGAGAATATAAATTAATTACATAATATACTTTTCACAAATAAGGATAATTATACACATAAAAAATATTGAGAGTGACCATTATTTTGCAGTATTTATTATACACATGAGGTCACTTTTAAAAATTGACAAATTTCTCATCAAACAGACAAATTTATTTAAAGATAAATTGATTAATTTATTTAAATCATTTCATATATATATAATAATTTTTGTCAAATAATAGATGTTTTGTAGCAAAACTCCTATACACATATCTAATATACGGTATGAATTAGTAATAACCAAAATGAGAGTATATTAAAATTAAAAATGATAATATGAATCAGCATAATTATTATTTGACTGTAAACTGAGTTGTAAAATAAGTGTAAAAGAGTTGTAAGCATGTCGAAAAGTAATAAACCATCAGTCACATGGTAGAAGCGTGGGCCGCGACGCAGTTGAGAGAAACTCTGAACTGAGAGGCAACATCAAGGAAAAGAAAAGGGAAGAGAGACGAGAGGAGTAGACGCCAGAGGAGCGTGTGAGGCTGGTAGCTCCGGACCTCTCTCCCCCTTTATCTTCTACCACATCCCCACATTCCCTTCGCCACACGACCACACCCCGTTCCTCTCTCTCTCTCTCTCTCTCTCTCTCTCCACCCTCTCTATGGCTCTGCGGTCAGTCCCTCCTGTTGCTCAGCTTTTTCACTCCAATGGTCGCTCCTTCTCTCAGCCGCCTTCCATTCTCCGGTCAAATGATGGACGCTTGTTCGTTGATTTCGTCGGATTGTATTGCAAATCAAAGCGGACGAGGCGGAAATCCGTAGCGTCTTCGGGCGCCAGGAGCTTCCCGCATTTTGTGGCGTCGAGGTCGTCGACTGCCAAAGCCGTCCTCGATCTTGAACGTGCAAGTACCGCCTTACATGATCAACCGGATACTGCTTCTGATGTAAAACCGAAGGTGCGGTTTTGAATGAGACTGAGTTCTGAACGTTTGCTTTGATTGCTGCTATTAGTTAAGCGCTTGGATTGTTGCATGTATGAGGGCTGTTGCATGTATGAGGGCATCTCATCAAAAGATTCATTAAATACAAATTTAATAATTTATATTAAAAATTACCATACATTATTCTCATTAAAATGTATTTTTTAAACTTTAAATTATAATAATGTTTGAAAAATTTTCAAATTTAAAATATTACTATTTATCATTCGTTTTATTATTTTAATATATTTTATTTTTCTTATGCCTTTCTCTATTTTTTTAGTTTTTTCTATAAAATAATTGTGTTTATTATATATATTTTTAATTCTAGTTTTATTAAAAATTGTTGAAATAATAATTTAAGTATTAAATTAAATTATTAACATACATAGTATAATTATAAAATAGTGGAGAAATTTTAAAAATATTTAAAAAAAATATTATTATATTATTATTTTGACGAGTCTAATGATAAATCTAATGTAGAGTTATGATAAGTATGATATATTCATCTAATCAAATTTGTACTTCTTATCAAATTTTGACGATTTCTTTGATGAGACGAATGAGGATGCTTTGAGTATTGCAACTTGCAAGTGATGACTCGGAGAATGTGTTTGGGCTTCATTTCCAATAAATGAATCTTTTCAATGCTAAAAAAACTGAGATTCTATTTTAGTTTTTTGGTGAAATGGAATGATGGAATCAAGATTCACATGTCAATTATAAATCACTTGAAGAACTTTTTTTCCCCCTAATTGATGTGTCCGCAAAACATGTCGCTTTGAAGTGAATTTTAGAGAGAAATTCCACGTTGTTCACTTGTTAGTTCGTGGAACTAAAAACTGTACTGCAGTATAAATCACAATTTCTTTCGTATAGGTTATAGATTGTCTCTTGAGATGCACTTAACCGCTGCAAACTTTTTTTTTTTTGATAAGTAAAAGTGTATTAATAATTAAAGAATGGGCAAATGCCAATTACAAAAGATCCGATCCCTGTCAAGATGGCACATTAGAAACAAGAAAATAATGAAAGTCTATGCTATTAAAATCAACGGCAATGGACCAGGTACAAAAAGTTCTAAAAAAGAAAGCGACTAGTTGCTCTGGTGATCTCTTACTGTCTTCAAAAGTCTTCTCGTTACGCTCGTGCCATAGACACCACATAATACAAAGGGGTGATCTTCCAAACAGTTTTGATCTGTCTTGAACCTCGAAGAGACGTCCAACACGCCACGGCTGCCACTACTGTTTCCGGCATGACCCATGCAAGATTCAATCTGCTAAAAATTTCGTTCCATAGAATCCTGGCTGTTTCACAATGTAAGAGTAGATGATTCACCGTTTCACCCCCGCTGCGACACATGCAACACCAGTCTGCTATAATGATCATTATTTTCCTCAAATTGTCCGTTGTGAGAATTTTACCTAACGCAACTATCCACGCAAAGAAAGTCACATTTGGTGGTGCTTGGTGGCGTCAAAGCTTTCTTTAAAGGAATTGGGCCCAGGAGCTTGTGTAAGACTCTTGTAAATGGAGCGGACGGTGAAGAGCTCTCTCCCCGCAAGAGTTCACCACAGGCTGTCTACATTTTGAAAGTTTAATCTTTGAGCATAAATGAGATTGTAGAAGTCCACGAAATTATTCAACTCCCAGTTCTGCGCCGCTCTATTAAAAGTAATATTTCAGTGAATCCGCCCCCCTTGTAGCCCCACAGCTTCTTCCACAGTGAGATTTTGATCACTCGCAATTTAATATAAAGAGGGAAACAAATCGTTAAGAGCCCTGCCGCCACACCAAGCATTGTTCCACAATCTGATTCTAGTGCTGTTGGCTAGATGGAGTCTTGTATATCGCTGGAAAACCCCCCCACCCACTTTTAATGTTTTTCCATACCCCTACCCCACACGCCCCCTTAACTTCTTAGTGTTGTCCCCCACCCCCCACGAAATTAGAGCATAAATGAGATTGTAGAAGTCCACAAAATTATTCAACTCCCAGTTCTGCCCTGCTCTATTAAAAGTAATATTAAAAGTAATATTGTAGCCCCATAGCTTCCCCCACAGTGAGATTCTGATCACTCGCAATCTAATATAAAGAGGGAAACAAATCGTTAAGAGTCTTGCTGCCACACCAAGCATCGTTCCACAATCTGATTCTAGTGCCGTTGTCCAGATGGAGTCTTGTTTATCGCTGGAAAACCCCCCCACCCACTTCTAATATTTTTCCATACCCCTACCCCACATGCCCCCTTAACTTCTTAGTGCTGCCCCCCAAAAAAAAAATGCCCCCATATTTGTGTTCAATCATCTCTTTTCACAAGGCCTTAGGTTCCTGATGATAACACTACAACCATTTGTCAAGTAATACTCGGTTGAACATTGTCAAGTTACGAATGCCTAGTCCGCCACTGGAGATAGGGCGGCAAACTGTCTCCACTTGACTAGATGATACTTGAAATCCTCTCCCAAGACATCCCACAAGAAGTCTCGTTGTAGCTTCTCTAGTCCACTCGCCACTTTAGCTGGTATATAAAAAAAAGAGATAAGTAATAAGTGGGTAAATTGAAAATGGTGCTCTTGATCAAAGTGACACGCCCCCCTTTGGATAGATACATCATTTTCCACACTGCAAGTTTCCTCTCCACTTTTTCTATTACTGAGTCCTAAATTGCGACTGCCCTTGAAGCTGATCCCAATGGAAGCCCTAGGTAAGTCATAGGTAGTGAGGTAATCTTGCATCTGAGCATTTTGGCTAGCTCTCGCATGTTAGGAATGTTTCCAATCGGCACCATCTCAGATTTGTCATAGTTTACTTTCAGGCCTGAAACTGCTTCAAAACAGAGAAGTAAAGCCTTCAGAGCTCGCACTTGATCTCGGTTTGCTTCACAAAGGATGAGCGTGTCATATGCAAACAACAAGTGAGATATGTTAGTAAAGCCCCTAGCGGGGGTTCCAATTGGAAACTCTCTTAAAACACCGTTGTCCACCAAGACCGAAAGCATCCTGCTTATAGCTTCCATGACGATAACGAAGAACGAAAGAGATAATGAGTTGCCTTGTCTTAAACCACGGGTGCTCGAAAAGAATTTTTCAGGACAATCATATATCAGCACTGAGAATCTTGCATTAGCTATAAACCACCCAATTCAAGACTTTCGCCTTTCTTCAAAACCACACTTGCCATGGGGATACAGAAAGAAATCCCAGTTAACATGATTGTATGCTTTTTCCATACCTAATTTGCACAAAATTCCTATACTTCCTACTTTCATTTTGTTATCAATACATTCATTGACTATTAGAACCGCATCCAGGATTTGTCTACCTTTAACAAAAGCATTCTGAAGTTTAGTAATAATCTTTCCAATAACCTCATTTAGGTGATTAGCTAGCATTTTCGAAATAATCTTATACACCTCTTACTAAGTTAATAGGTCAGAAGTTCTTGATTTCTATAGCCCCAACCTTTTTGGGAATTAGAGCAAGGAATGTGGTATTGAGGCTTTTTCCAAATTTCCCCGAACGTGAACAGTTCTTGAAACACCCTCATGATATTTTCTTTAATCACCTCCCAACATTCTTGGAAGAAGGCCATAGAGAAACAGTCTGGACCAGGCGCTTTATCTTTTACCATGTTCTGTATTACATTGACCACTTCTTCTTCCTCGAATGCCCGCTCCAGACGAGCAACATTAGTTGGGTCTAAGGTATCAAAGGACAAACCATCGAGGTTAGGTCTCTGGTCCTCCTACTCCGAGAGTAGATTTTCATAAAAATTGACTATTATTTTGAATAACCCTTTCGTCTGTGCATTCAATTCCCTCAATCTTGAACATCTCAATGTTATTATTCCTTTGATGAGAGTTTGCTACTCGATGAAAAAAATTTGTATTACGGTCTCCTTCTCTTAGCCATAAAGCTTTTGATTTTTGTCGCCAAGATACTTCCTTCTCCAATAATACCCGCTCAAGGTCCACTGCCAGTGAAGCTTTCTGCACCAGTTCCTCCTAATCGAGTAACCCTTTCTAGCATTTGGATATCCCGCAAAATAACATTCTTGTTCTTCCCTAGAGTGCCGAAAGACTGTGAGTTCCATAACCTCAGGTCGCACTTTAAAGCTTTCAGCTTGTTTGCTAAAATGAAGCTAGGGGAACCATCGAACTGATAGGAAGCCACCACTGTTTAACCCTATCCATGAAACCTTCTTACTTCAACCAAATATTCTTAAATTTAAAGTAACATTGCCTACTTCAGAGTCCTCCACAATCGAGCAAGATAGGCTAATGATCCGAGGATATTCGATCCAATCATTTTTGCCACAAATCTGGGAAAAGAACTTTCAAATAGTATCATGGGATGTTAATCACGATCCTGGGACACACACCGAGAAAATAGATTATAACTTATAAGACACTTAGAAACTTCTATACTTACCAAAACACCCTTAATTTGAAGGAGATGTAAAAATTATAGCTTTATTTGTGATACTCTGATTGAGTATAGGAAGTTAGTGAATGAAATCCCAACCTGATAAGGAGGAAGAAGTTCTTGCCCTTCATAACGATTCCAAAAGACTAATTATTTTTTTGACTAGTCCTTTTGGAGTGGTCCATATGTGGCTTGGACCTTCCTTGAGCTGTTACACTACTAATTAAAACATTAATCATCACTCATAAAAAGAAAAACCAAATGGAAAAGTTATTTAGCTCCACAATCCTAGTGACTTCAAAATCACGTAATACACGTCTAAATCCAATGTTACACACGGAAAGCTTCAAGTCAAAACTGAAAACTACTTAAATATAGCAACTTGATCTCTTTCATCGTTGCTTCAAGAGGTAAAACAAGACAAGCACCCTTTAATTACCCTATCATTTTTTTCTTCATGTGTTTGAGGACCTCATAATAGATAAAGACGAATGATCTTGTTATGCTAGAGGTTTTACACAGATTTTGTGTTATCTGTCAATTGTTTCAATCAAACTTGGAGTTGGCATTGCATTTTGATGTGCTGTGATAATACTTTGTTTTTATTGTGAGATGAGCTGCTGCATGTGGTTATATCTGTCTACATGACCTAGTTTCATGCTCGGCAGGTTGCAAAGTTGGATGATATAATATCAGAAAGAGGAGCTTGTGGAGTTGGGTTCATTGCCAATTTGTGCAACAAAGGATCCCATGGGATAATTAAGGATGCTCTCACAGCTCTTAGCTGCATGGAGCATCGTGGGGGATGTGGAGCAGATAACGACTCTGGTGATGGTTCAGGATTGATGACTTCTATTCCCTGGGATCTCTTTAACAACTGGGCTAACGAGCAAGGGATTGCTTCCTTTGATAAGTTGCATACTGGTGTTGGAATGGTTTTCCTTCCCAAAGATGATGACCTATTGAAAGAAGCCAAAAAAGGTGCGTTTAAATAGTTTGATCCAAGTGTTTTTTTTGTTTTGTTTTGTTTTTGTAGTTTGGATCAAGTGTGTTTGACTTATTTCATTTTGTTTTCTGATACAAGCATGTGTGTCTCTTCACAAATGTTGTTTATGGCTCTCTTTGCCTTTATGTTCTCTATATACAAATAATAATAATAATAAACTTATAAAAAAAAAAATACAAATAATAAGATAATATAATTGGAAATTGGTTGATTGATAAGGATTACATATATATTAGTCAATGGTTCTTGAGACTCCAACATGCCATGCAAGGATTGGTATGGGTCAAGTGTCACTTTACTTGAAACAAGAAGGGTGAGGATTAAAAGGATCATGTTCTGCAACTCAGGAGTGGTTATTCTGAGTACACCACATAGTTAAGAGTCTTGCAATATAGCCTCTGCAGGATAGGCAGTTTCCAGATGCTTTATTTGAGTCAAAGAAAGCAATTTGTTTACTTATACAGTTTTTTTATTTTTATTTTTATTTTGATTTATTTTGATTTTTTATTTTATAAGGCAAATTTTATTAAGAGTGCAGAGGGGCACAACACAATTATACAAAAGGATATACTCAACCATATCCAAAAGATCATAATTCAAGTCTCTAATGTGCCTAATTAAAAGGGGCATGAGTGTATTTTTGTAATTGGCATTTATGCCTTTTCATTAATTAATCATATCTTTTACTTATTAAAAAAAAGATCATAATTCAATTTTCATATATGCCATTTTTTCAATTTTACACAATGTGTCTTTTAATTCATTCATTCCTTAGTTTTCTGTGAAATATTTGTTGCTCGTTTCCATTTATTTAATACCTACTTATATAACATCATCTGTTTACCTATCTATTATATATGTGCCATTACACAAATGAAAAAATGTGTATTTTTGTTGTTGTTGTTGTTGTTAAATGTACATGTAATCTGTTCATTGATGGTTAATCCTTATTGCTTCTGTAGTTATTGTAAATACTTTTAGACAAGAGGGTCTTGAGGTGCTTGGATGGAGGCCTGTCCCTGTGAATACTTCTGTAGTTGGTTACTATGCAAAAGAAACCATGCCCAACATACAGCAGGTATTTGTTAAAGTTGTGAAAGAAGAGAATGTTGATGACATTGAACGTGAACTGTACATCTGCCGAAAATTGATTGAAAGAGCAGTGGGCTCAGAAAGTTGGGGAAATGAGCTTTATTTTTGTTCTTTGTCCAATCAGACAATAGTTTACAAGGGAATGCTTCGCTCAGAAGTTCTTGGGTCATTTTATTATGACCTTCGAAATGATCTTTATACATCCCCTTTTGCTATTTATCATCGAAGGTACAGCACAAATACTAGTCCCAGATGGCCGCTTGCACAACCAATGAGATTACTTGGACATAATGGAGAAATCAATACCATACAGGTTGAAATTTCTTATATGTGGGAGTTTTCTTTCTGTAATATTACTCTGCAAATGCCATATATGAGTTAGAATCAAGTATCTTTATTTTGATACTGGGATTTTTGTTTAGGGTAACTTGAACTGGATGCAATCTCGAGAATCCTCATTGAAGTCACCTGTATGGCGTGGACGTGAAAATGAAATTTGTCCATATGGAAACTCAAAGGCATCAGACTCTGCAAATCTTGATAGTACAGCAGAAGTACGAGCCATCTCATTTATCATCATTGTAATAATATGTCATAGGAGCCCCTGTTGATTGTGACTAATTTAAAATTAAATTATTTAAAAGACAAAAGTATGAGAAGTTGAATTTTGTTTCAGAGGATATTTTCTCTTGGTGGAGTTTATTTCTGAAACCTTGAAGTTTGTAACTTATAATGACAGGCTGTCATCCTAGCAAGTAAGCATATATAGTAAAAACTTTACCTATTTGTAGGCATTTAATAGTGAACGCTGTTACTTTGGGCTGTTAATTTAATACAGTGGAAGATGTTTTGACAATGGTGAATGCTCATTTGGGGAGAAGAGGGGGGGGGGGGGGGGATAGATTAGAGACTCATTTTTCCATTACTTTGGGCTAAGACTATTGTATTAGATGGAGATAATTTTAGTGACCTGCATTTAATGTTTTACCTATCAAAACAATTTAAGTGACTTGCACGCGTCTTTTTTTGTTTGTAGGCTGTAATTAGGTATCTCTCTTGTATACCACTTGTGTACTTGGGCTATGCCTAATTTTGAAGATCAAGAAACTTTATTAATTAAAAAAAAAATAGTAGGCAAAATTATGACCCCCCCCCCCCCCAAAAAAAAAGAACTTTGCAAAATTGAAAGTTGCTTGAAATTTTGAAAGATTTCTATGCTTTTATACTGATTGCTAGCTTTTATCGGTGCCTGAAAGAGTGTGTTTTATTGATGATCCATGTTGAAGTGAATCTTTGATCTAAATATGTTTTTAATGATATTCTGGGACATTCTGGGGCTGCTGGAGGAGTTTCTCCCTATCTAATGTATTTTCTTCTTTGAAACATATTAACTTTATGGCCAACCTGATTATCTGTCAATGTCTGTCCTTCTGACATTTTTTTTTGATAAGTAAAAATATTATATATATATCATTAGGTGTAACCAAGTACACAGGACGTATACAAGAGTTTGACCAGTTTGATCTATATATTTGTCCTTTCTTATCTATATCTGTTAAGTTTGACCAGTTTATTATTCTTTGCCTGACAATAGTTCCTTCATTATACTCTGTGCAGTTATTAATAAAGAGTGGCCGTACTCCTGAGGAAGCTCTAATGATTCTTGTTCCCGAGGCATACAAGAATCATCCAACGCTTGCGATCAAGTATCCTGAGGTATTTGTGCCCACAATTTACATACCCTTGAGAGTGTGAACACATAAAAATCTTGTACTGCGATATCTATTTCTTTCCACTTTATACCACGATACAATGTCCCAATGAGCAGCAATCTTATGGTGGTTGTGAAGTCTGTTGAAAAATATCCTTCAATCTAAATTTAGTCAAATCACACGAATCTAGTCTCCAAATTGTTTTGACCAACATGTTACCTATCAAAAATTGAGTTTTTTTACCGACATGTTTTATGTAATTTTCCACTTCTTGATCACACTGAACTTTCTGTAATTTTAAATTGATATCACTCATGGAAAGTCGTGAAACTTTTATGTTTCTTTAGGTGGTTGATTTTTATGACTTCTACAAGGGTCAGATGGAGGCATGGGATGGACCTGCTTTACTCTTATTCAGGTAACACTTTCAAAGGCAATTTAAAGGACCGCAATTCTCTTGTTAGTGACTCTTCTGGTTCATGGTTTTGGGAAGTTTTCAAGTTATAAATGCCAGTAATTTAAATAAGGACTCGTGCCACTGATATTGTTTAGTAAAAGGCCATTACATATAAATTGAAGAATAAGGAAATATCTTACATGCTCTAGTCTGTGTGAGGAGCCTTGGATCATTTGGTACGTACCCTTTGGTAGTTATCCCTCATAAGTTGTTAAAATAGAATGTCTTTTCATTCTCTCTCTCTTTTTTCTCTCCGTACACTGTGAAAATAGAAAATTATGTGTTTCTTCTTCCTGGAAATGCTTGCTGAGTTCAGTGGGGTTTAGATTCAGTTTGTTTATTTAGTTTATTCTAGTTGTTGGGTGGTGATGGGGTTGATTACAAGAAATGTTATTATTGATTACAAGTGTTTTGAGTTTAAAAAAGAAAATGGTAGGCAGTGGAGGATCATTGAGAGTAGTCCCCCCGTCTTGTGAAATACATCATTATCGACCATGAGGATAAGAAATGGTTGGCTGCTATGGTGAAGGAAGGTGTTGCACATGGGGGTGCCTCTGAGTTCATTAGATCACATAGAAAAGGGGCAAAGGTTCTGGTGGTTCAGAGGCAACGTAATGTCCATGAGAGATTTTTCTCCATCTCTGATGTCGGTTCTGAGAAGCGGTGTGGCTTGATAGTTGTCCCAGAAGGAAGGATGGGGGTGGGTTGGAGAAACTTTGGAGAATCGGTAATGGAGGTTTCTGCAACCATGACTGTCTCCTCTATTTCGGGGGGAAATGACAGAAGCCAAAACCATTGGCTACCTCCTGCTCCGTCGTAGGGTCACTTTGATAGTACCCCATTTAAAACCGCCCTAGATCATGCATTGACACCGCTAGTGGAAGGTTAGGATAGTCACTTGGCTAGCCTGCATGCATGCCTTGGCTCAGGCCTTGACATGCAGCAAGCAACCATAGAGGCTACTGGCCACGCGCAGCTCATGCGCCCAGACCGCCAGCTTGGGCCATTCATGACCATCACCCCGGCACTCAGCCCGAGCCATGCAAAACCACAGCCCATGCCACCTGACTGGGCCACACTACCACAGCACGGCATCACCCGGGACACATCATCAAGTTTAGGCATGTCAACATGTCATGCACACTATCAGATGCCATGCAGCCAGGCGCCATGCAGACAACCATCCGTGGGCCATGCCATGCCACAGGCCACAACATGCCACGGCCCATCATCATTGGCGCCACATTTGCTTATTTATGTATTTATTCTATTTATTTATGCATTTGGTTATTTTAGTAATTATCTTATTTTGTTAGGGGCCTTTTGGGAGTTTCCAATTTGTTAAACTATATAAATAGGACCTCTAGATTTTCATTTCACATCTTTTGGAGAATTGAGAATTGGAGTGGCTTCCTTAGGAGCTTAGGCCGGCCACCATTGTGGTTTGGATTTTCGGTGCTTAGGCACTTGGGCTTCAAAGGGTGCAATTCGTGAATCCCTTTGGAAGAAACACATCGTGCAATTCGTGAATCGATGTGTTTCACATCTATCCTTTATTTATCAAAGTGTTTAAGTATTTCTTTCATTTTGGTGTTCTTGTTTATTTAGTGTTGTTCTTGAGTCTTTGGAGTATATTAGTTTGTTCTCTTGTTCTTGTAGTTATTTGGAGTCCCTTTTATTTGTTTAGTTATTGAAAAAAAAAATTACAAAAAGAGTGTTTGAGTATCTTGTGAGAGTACCAAACTCACACCACTTGTGAATTTGAGAATTGTTGTGTGAGTGTTTGTTTGATTGTTGAGTGAGTTTGTGTTGGTGAGGCCGAATTCACACCACTTGTGAATTTGAGAATATTGTGTGATTCCCCTAGAGGATTTCGAAACCCACATCCATTGTGAGTTTTGGATTCTTCAAGAGTGTTGAGTGTGAGTGTTGAAGTATTGGAGGAAAAGTGTTCTAGCCAAACCCTTGGAGTGCTTGGAGGGTTGGCGTGTTCTTGCCATTATTTGAGTGATCAATCTTCTTTTGATTGTTCATTCAATTAAATTGTGTTTTCTCTTACCTCATACACCAAAAAGGCAGCCCCATCAAAACCCTAGCAGCCCATGGCATAAGCCATAAAGCCCTAGCCCCATCCTTTGCCCAAAACGCCCCTCTTGATAAAACCCTAGACCAACCACTTAACCTTAGCCTTTCCCACCTTGTTTGCCTTATAAAATCATACATAAACATCCCAAAAATACCCCTGGTCGTGGCCTAGAAAGTCCCCATACAACTAGCCACATTAACCCCCTCCAATCACCAAGCTATCCAAAACCGATCAAAACCAACTTGACCATTTCGCCCATCACCCTTCCAAACCCTAGCCGGCCATCAACTTTCATCCTTTCCTAAATTTTCTCAATTAAAACAAGTCTTCCCTCATCCAAATCAAGCCAAATTCGTGCCCCCCTAGACCTTGCATGACCGGCCACCCAAAATGAATTTGAATTCAAATTGATTCAAATTCAAATCAAATCAACAATCCCTATTTTTTCTCATATTCGGCCATCATCCATTTGCTCTAACCGAACCCCTCACTTGCCAACTTATCCATCATAACTTCCCATATTTCTCTCAACCAAGTCAATTCAAATTCAAAACCTATTCTACCGACCAAATCCATTTCATAACCGACCACTACAATAATCCCTATATCCGGCCACATACATTTCTCCATTTCAAATCATTTCAAAATTTAAATCAAAATTCCAACCAAATCTCCAATAACAATAACCGGCCATCATTCCCTTATCTTCTCCTAAATTTATCCAATTAAATCAAATCTTCTCTTATCCAAAAACAACCCAAATCTCGGCCCCAACAAGCCTCCATTCAACTCTATCCCAAACTCAAATCAATTCAAAATCCAATCTTTCCACTTTCCATAAATATCTCACTCGGCCATTCCATCCCTAGCTATTGCCGAATTCTCCACTTGCCACATCACCAAATTAACCTTAATTCTCTCAAATGATTAATCAATTATCCAATTGATTGAATCAATCAAATCTTATCCCAAAATAGAAGTAATACTCGGCCAACAATCCTACCTCATTGCCGCTCATTTATCTTGCTAAAATCCTAATTCCTACATTTTAGGAATTATCCAAAACATCTCAAAACCATATCCTACCTAATTCTAACCACCTTAGCTGAAACCCATCTTCCCAAACCTTAGCCAATTGACTTCCAAACCCTAACCTAATCTCAATCTTGAAATTCCCCTTAACCTCCACTAAAACTCTAACCCTACTACACTATATGACCCATATTCCTTACCAAAGAGACCCTAATACATAGGCCTACTCAAAGGACATTCGCCTAAACCTTTTCTACCCTAATCTACCACTCAGCCCACCACATCTCCCTTCCCATTACTATAACCAAGACTACCATGGCCTAAATACCACCTTATTGCTCCATACACTTAGCCATCCAATCCCATTGCCGTACACCACTCTACCCTACTTAGCCAAGATGAACTCAATCAGATTCTCTTAACCATCTCAACCTCATATAACCCTTTCATCCATTGTTGGTGCACGTGAACCATCACAAGCAAAAGGAGCCTTACTCTGTCATTGAGGAGCAACAAGGCGAATAGGACCAACTTAGTTGAGTAGGGACACGACCGAGGTCCCTATCACACTTGCTCCCTTCCCGGTCATACAGGTCGTACATAGAGGCTCTACAGCACTCGAGGGATATGCCTGCAGCAAATGTATAGTGGCGTGGTTGCAGGGGCTTGTGGCAGGGATGTTGTTGGCCTTAATAAGGAAGATTTGCTACAGGCTTTGAGTGAGATGGAAAAGCAATTGTCGGTTTTGCATCAAAATGTTGGGTGGTTAAAATTTTGTGTTTTGGATAGTAATAAGGCAAAGGGCTTGGACCTAAGGCAGGAGAACTTCGGGCCCGAGATAATCCCAGTTCCTTCAATGGGCCGAGAGAAGCCCAGGGTATGCATGCCTTCGGGAAGCAAGACTTCGGACCCGAATGATTGTGGGTTCGAACCCAGTACCATTTCACCTTCGCAGGAGGCTTGGAGGGTATACAGTCGATCCTCAATGTCGGCGGTAATCCAGCAATTGGAAATTGTACTGGCGACGGACCTCCCTGGTGGTCAGATAATGCCGGCAATGCCGGCGATGCCGGAGATAACGCTGGCGCCGTTGAAAGGCAAGGAAATGTGGGAGATCTCCCCCTTGCTAGGGCCATTAAACTTCTCAGGCGACCAGAATTGTTCGCAGGACCACCCCAATCCACAGAGAATGCCGATGGACTCTTTAGGTGACCAGAGCTCGTTGCCGGACCTTTCCTTTGGATCTCTGGTAGAGGCGCCTCATGAATATGTCGGAAACTACCAGAAATTGTCGAGTAGTTGCTGAGTTAACTCTGGCAGAGCACAATTAACTTCGACTGATGTTGTTGAAGGTTCTGGTGTCATTAACTTGCTGCCAGTAACGCCGGAAAATGTTTGTGTACAGGTTGAAGTGCCGACAGTTTTGGTTCAGTGCTCTGGGTCTTTGATGGAAAAGCAGGGGAAACTTGAGATCAGTGGAGAGTTAGTTGGTCAGTGCTCAGGCTGAGAATCAAGATTGGCAGTTGGCTATTTGTGATCCATTACAGTCCAGGGGAGAGGGGATCATTCTAACCCCCTTATGTACACTTCTTCCCAGCCCCATTAGGAAGAGAAGTTCCTTAGTTTGGGTCTTCGAACAGGTAGAGGCTATGAAAAGTGTTATAGAGATCACTTTTGGAGGCTACGAAGAGCAATTTCGTGCTCTTCTTATTGCTATGGAAAATGGGCGTTCGAAGCCATCCTCTAAGCGTGAGAGGGAATTAAAAAGATTAACTTGCTCCATTAATTACGATGTGAAGGAAGGGAGTAGTGGTAGAGACAGATCAAAAGGGAGGGGCTCCTTATTGTTTCCATAAAGCCTAAGATTCTTTCTTGGAATGTGCGGGACCTTAATAATCGCAATAAATGCCTCTGCATCAAATTGTTATTGCGAATGTGGAAGGTTGATGTAGTGTGCTTGCAAAAAAGACAAAGTTTCGGGTCATTGATAAACGAATTGTTCAGAGTCTATGAGGATGTTCGTATGTAGGATGGTCATACTTGGCCTCCTTGGGAGCCTCGGGGGCCGTGTTATTAATGTGGGATAAAAGATTTGTGGAGGCAGTGGAAGAATGTATTGGTGAGTTCTCGGTAGCTTCCTTTTTTAAAAATGTTGCAGATGGGTGGGAGTGGGTTTTTGTAGACATTTATGGGCCAAATGTCGACAGGGAAATGAGAGGGTTATGAGAGGAATTGACGGGTATTTACTCCATTTGGAATGTGCCTTGGTGCATGGGTGATGATTTTAATATCACTCGTTTTGCTAGCAAGGGTTCGGGAATTTTTTGGAATTCTGTGGCTATGGAAGAATTCTCCGAGTTCATTTTTGACATGGACCTCATGGATATTTTCCTAAATGGGGGAGAGTTCACCTGGTCGAATGGACGTGTCTGGTTGAAGCTTGATAGATTCATAGTTTCCCCGGCATGGGAAGCACACTATCCTGAGTTATGCCAGAAGCGGTTGGCCCGTGTCATCTCAGATCATTTTCCTATTTTGCTAGACTCTGGAGGCATCCATAGGGGTTGATGTTACTTCAAGTTTGAGAATATGTGGCTCAAAACGGATGGGTTTGAGTAGGGGTGGCAATATATGACACGACACGTTAACACGAAACGAACACGACACGATAAAAGCGGGTTAGTGTTTAGCCTTAACGGGTTTTGGGTCAAATCGTGTTGACCCGTTAAGACACGATTTAATAACGGGTCATAACGGGTCAAAATCTGTTATGATCCGTTAAGACCCGTTAAGACACGTTAAGAAATTTGAATTTACTTTTATATCCTTGAGCTAAACTTTAAAAACTCATAATTTAAAATTAGCTTATACTCTTAAACACTTAATTATTCCATTTAAGTACTTATTAAAAAGTCATTAACGAATTAACCCATTTATTTAATACGTTTGGATTATAATTTTAATATTTTATAATATATGGATCATATTTATGTGTTTATTATATTTATAGTGTACTATTTATTGAATTGTAATTTTAATATTATAATTTGTAATTAATTTTGTATGTTTTATAACTATTATTTAAGTTTTAATGTTTGTATAAAATCAATTAGGTTAAACTCAAACGGGTCACTAACGGATTTGCGGGTTGAAACGGGTTAGATTGTGTTGTATCGTGTCGTGTCATATAGTGTCAAAGATCTTAACGGGTCTTAACGGATTGTGTCGTGTTAACCCGTTATCTTAACGGGTCGTGTTAGAGTTGAAGTTTTTGACACGAAATCCTTAACGGGTTGTGTTCGTGTTGACCCTTTAAGCATTATGTACACGCCTTGACACGACACGAATACGACCCGTTAACACGTTTTGACACCCCTAGGTTTGAGGAATTGGTACGTGCTTGGTGGACATCGTATCATTTTGATAGCACTCCTAGTTTCATTCTTGCAGGTAAGCTGAAGGCATTGAAACAGGACCTGAAGAAGTGGAATTTGGAAATCTTTGGTCACACTGACAATCAAAAAACAACTCTTTTGGAGGAATTGCAAGAGATAGAGGAAAATATATTGTTGGGGGACAACTCAATAGAAGTGTTAGCGAGAAAAAGTATAGTTGTGGCTAACTTAGAAAGAGTATTGTTGGCAGAGGAGATCTCCTGGCATAAAAAATATAGGCCCATTTGGCTGAAAGAAGGGGACAAATGCATAAAATTCTTTCACAAAGTGGCCAATTCTCACAGACGAAACAATGCTATTGAGGTACTTCGTTTCGATAATCAAGTTTTTACTTTTCCATCAGACATTGAAGATCACATTGTGTATTATTATGAGGAGCTTCTCTCAGAGTTAGTTGGTTGGAGACCAAAGTTTGATAATTTGCCAGTTGAAGTGATCAACTCTCATAGTATGAGTTGGTTAGAGAGACCTTTTGAGGAAGATGAGATTTATAAGGTCATAACAACTATGGCTAAAGACAAAGCGCGGGGCCCGAACAACTTCTCAATGGGTTTCTTCAAACTTGTTGGGACATTGTGAAATGTGATCTTTTGCAAGTTTTTAGTGAATTTCATTCTTTCCAAAAGTTTGAAAAATCCCTTAATGCGACTTTTATTGCTTTCATCCCTAAGAAAAGTGGGGCATCGACTATTGAGGAGTTTCGCCCTATAAGTTTGGTTAGTAGTGTGTACAAGATTATCTCGAAGGTTCTTGCTAACCGTCAAAGCAGGTTCTGGAACAAATTATTTCCAAGCCTCAAAATGCTTTCATTCGTAGGAGACAAATTCTTGATTCAGTTCTTCTTGCAAATGAATGTCTGGATCATAAATTGCGAGAGAGGAGTACAGGTATCCTTTGTAAACTTGATATGGAAAAAGGTTTATGATCATGTAAATTTGGACTTTCTCTTATACTTATTTGGAAGGTGTGGATTTGGGGGTAGGTGGATCTCCTGGATACGTCAGTGTATTTCTACCGTACGGTTTTCAGTACTTGTCAACGGCTCACCTGTGGGTTTTTTTTGAGAGCTCCCGGGGCTTGCGGCAAGGAGATCCTATTTCTCCTCTCCTATTCGTTATTGTTATGGAGGCACTTAGTCGGATGGTAACAGCGACAGTGGGGGGTGGCTTCATATTTGGCTTCTAGGTTGGTAACGGCGGCAGTGGGTGTGTTAACTTCTCTCATCTATTATTTGCTGATGATACACTACTCTTCTGTGATATGGATGCTATTCAAATTCAAAGTTTATGTGCACTGTTATTTTGTTTTGAAGCAATATCAGGGTTGAAGGTGAACCTTGACAAATCTGAGATAGTGGCAGTGGGTGCAGTTCCACACATTACTAGTCTAGCAAACCTCTTGGAGTGTAAGGTATCCTCTTTGCCAATGAAGTACCTGAGCCTTTGGCTAGGGGCAACTTTTAAGGCTAGAACCATTTGGGATGGGGTTGTGGAGAAGATTGAAAGAAGACGTGCAGGGTGGAAATGGGTGTACTTATCGAAAGGGGGTCAACTCACCCTTATTAAAAACACTCTTACTAATCTCCTTACATATTTCCTCTCTTTATTTCCTTTGTCTGCAGGAGTCGTGACTAGAATTGAGAAACTTTTTAGGGCCTTCTTATCGGGGGGTATGGGGGAGGAGAAAAAGTTTCACCTGGTTAACTTGTAGACAGGTTATTCTCCAATATCATATGGTGGCCTGGGGGTGTGCAATTTGAGAACTTTTTACAAAACATTATTGGGAAAATGGTTATGGAGATATCATCAAGAGATGTGGTCTTTGTGGAAGGAGATTATCGACTCTAATATGGAGGGGCTAGGGGGGGTTGGTGTTCTAAAGATGTCAGGGGGGGTTATGGTGTGGGTTTGTGGAAGTTCATTAGGAAGGACTGACCATATTTTAAAAGTCACATTCGTTATGTGGCTGGAGAGGGCACTAGAATCAATTTTTGGAGAGACGTTTGGTGCAGTGAGGTTGCGTTGGATAGAGCATTTCCAGTTTTATATCGCATTGTTGCTAATAGAGAGGCCTCAGTTGCTGACATGCGTTCACTTTCCCATGGTTTTCATCAATGAAATATCCTCTTCAATAAGGATTTTCATGATTGATAATTATCCATGGTTGCAGATTTTTTTAGTATACTACATCCTTTGAGGACTCCATTGGCAAGGGTAGATAGAGTGAAATGGAAGCACAATGACCACAAGCAGTGTATAGTTAAGGCCTACTACAAAATCTTCGAAACACATGGGCATGCTCCTTTTCCCTGGAAAAATATTTGGAGATCTCATGTGCCTTCTAAAGTTGCCTTTTTTTGTATGGACCACAGCCCTTGGGAAGATTTTGACTACGGATAATTTGAGGAAGAGGGGATGTATAATGCTATATTGATGTTATATGTGCAAAAAATATGGAGAATTGGTGGACCATCTCTTATTGGATTGTGAGGTTATAAGGGTGTTATGGGATGAGGTTTTTTGGAGGGTAGCCATTGCTTGGGTTATGTCAAGGAGGGTGGTGGATTTGTTGGGTTGTTGGAGGAAAATGCCAGGCTGTCTGTAAGTGGTAACAGTATGGAAGATGGTTCCGTTATGCATAATGTGGTGTCTTTGGACGGAAAGAAACGAACGTTGCTTTGAAAACAAGGAGCGTAATTTGCGGAGTTACATAATTTTTTCATGCATACTTTATTGCTGTGGTTTTCAGTTATTGTATTAAATGGGAACAATGTTCATGATTTCTTTTCTTTAACTTCCAACTCTTAGTTTGTATTTAGGTGTTCTTTTGTATACTCCCTATATACTTGGGCATTGCCTTTTTCACTCTCATTAATGAAATTTACCTCTTACTTATCCAAAAAAAAAAAAAAGTTATCCCTTATGACTACCTAGTGCATAAGATTGGTATGGTCCTTTTCTTTAATGAAATGATAGATCATCAGTAAGACTTCCAGATCAACAAGCGTTTGAAGTGGACCTAAGTCTACTTTGATTGGCCATTTTTTTTTTCTGACAGGTAGAAGAGATTTTATTAATACCAACAGAGGAATAGCTGTATCCCAAGTACACAGGACATGTACAAGAGCAAATGCCTAGTTAGATCTAGAAATAAACTCAAGGAAATCATGAATCGAGCCCACTGAAACAGATAGAAGGAAATCAATTGTAATTGATTGGCCAAAATGAGATATGAGGATTTGGAGATTAAATAATATGATGCAGGTGGGAGATTGGCTAATATAATCAAAACTTGAATTGCTTCTAACTGTTTAATTTATGTTTAAGGAGCTTGCTGGAAATCTTAATCATGATTCTTAGGGATAGGGTTCAGATCTATGGTAGTCAATGAGTTTGGATGGCCTGAATAATTATAGGTAGCAGATCATGTTTATATTGCTGATGTTGTTTTCCTATTTCATACTGCACAGCGATGGAAAAACGGTCGGGGCATGTCTTGATCGGAATGGACTTCGCCCAGCTAGGTATTGGCGGACTTCAGACAATATTGTCTATGTTGCATCTGAGGTGTGTTCTGTGTTTTATTTGATTTGATTGTTTTTTTTTTTGTATTGTTTGGACGGTAAAAGGGAAATCCAGTCGATGTTTTGGTGTTCAGGCATAGGCATGACTTGGGCCTGGGAGCAACTAAAAAAGCTTGGTTTCTCTGTTTATAACTAAAAGTTGATCTGCTGTCAAAGCGGTTAGGGACAATTGGAACATAGCCCTGGCATGTATTTTGATGGGGTCAGCATTTAGTTTGGAGCTTAGAATTTTTTGGCTTCCTAGACACCAATATACTGAGATTTGTCTCTTTTTAGGGGTCATCTGTCAGCCATGGACATCAAGGGATTGTCTTATAAACTAGAGTGTTATAAGTCACACAGCAAGCCATGTTGTTCACTGTTGCTTTTATTGTTGATGGTAGTATGCCTCAATTTCTCTGAAAAAAGGTCAGTATGTTTCATAAATGTTTTTTCTGAAAAATATTAACCTTTTTTTTTTTTTTGGTTCTTATTCAGGTTGGTGTCCTACCGATGGATGAGTCAAAAGTTACAATGAAAGGCCGTCTAGGTCCAGGGATGATGATAACTGTTGATTTACCCAACGGCCAGGTTTGTTCATAACTATATTTTGAATTTTCTTAGTGCCTTAAGGCTTATCATACATCTTAAACATTTTTAATTGCAGGTTTATGAGAATACAGAGGTGAAAAGCCGAGTAGCCTTGTCAAATCCATATGGAAAGTGGGTTAAGGAAAACTTGCGATCCTTGAATCATGTGAACTTCTTGTCAACAACAGGAATGGAGAATGATGCAATATTAAGGCACCAACAGTGAGTATTCAATTCCATTAATGGTTAGGAGATGCCTCTGATATTCTAGCATTGTGGTGTAATAGATGTTGGACATGTTTCGTTCTTAAATGCTATTAAACATATTCTGCTATGCCTATATATAACATTTCTGAAATCTAATCAGAGCTCTTTGATTCATGATCAATGCATCTAAAAAAACTTCGTTTTGGTTCCAATTATACTAATGGTGTTCTGCTGATGAATGCTCATCTATTCTTCCTTTGAAGGAAGGCATTTATCTTAAATCTAAAATTGTGGAAGCTGAATACATTGCATAATTGCATTCAGGACACTGGATGGACTGATTTTCCATGTAAAGTATAATGTTGCTGTTGTATATATCGATGTTGCTTGTGTTACTGAATTAATTAATCACAACGGGAGTACCTAAGGGTTTTTTTTTTTTTTTTTAAATTTTATATTGGTAAAAGTAAACTTTATTGATAGGGTACCTAAGGTTTTTTTATTAAATTATTGGTCAAAGCTTTTGATTGGTAAACAAAATTTTATTGATCATAAGAATAGGCAAAAGTTCAAGTATAGGCGACATATACAAGAGCATCACCTGTGCCTGCGGGTCAAAGTAACATTTATCCTTAGTAATTTGGTGGTGCCTAAGTTACATTTATCTTTATTTTTCAATACTTTATTTCATTGGTTGGTTATAATTGATTTTAATGGCATGTCTTTTTATGACTTCCTTGTATTGCTAAACTAGCATGCATAGGCGATGCTCTTTTATATTCCCCGTATATTCGGGGGCCTTTGTCTATTGCATGCTCAATAAATTTAGTTTACCGATAAAGAAAATGGTGGTGGCCAAGAATTTATTTTGAATATATTCTGTCAACAGTCACCATCTTGAATGGTGCTTATTATCCTGTATTTGATGGTACCAGGGCATTTGGCTACTCAAGCGAAGATGTTCAAATGGTTATTGAAACTATGGCTGCACAAGGGAAGGAGCCTACGTTTTGCATGGGTGATGATATTCCATTGGCAATATTGTCTCAGAAGCCACACATGCTTTATGATTATTTCAAGCAACGGTTTGCACAGGTTTGCTGTAATTTATCCGAGTCTGGATGAACTTGTACTTTATTATTGGAGTTTACTATGTGTGCACACAGGTGCGCGCATGTGAGTGCTACTTTGCTTTTTCTTTTTTAAACCTCTTTCCTTAAGCATTTGATAAAACGTTAAATTGAAGTTTGAGTCAGTCCCCTTCAAATTTTCCTGCCAGTGCACATGAAAATCTGTCTGAAACTTCCTTTAACATGCGTATGCTCATGTTCAATTTACCAACACTCTAGAGTTGTGCTCATATAATGCTTGACCAATGTTAGGGCATTATGGCCTGGAAAGATCATAGAGCCCAGCATTTGAATGATTTATGATGGGCATTGTGTGTGCACGTTGTGCCCTTCATTCTACAGCTGGTGTGACTCCATTGGATGTGGTGATTGTTTAAGATATATGCAGTTCTGCAACTTGAACTTCTTTGCTAGTGAACTGTTCTTATGGACACAAGTGTAACATATGTGGGATCATATGATAAAAAAACCTTTCTAAACATTATGGTGTTTCTTTGCTATCAAAGTATTTTAGTTTGAAATTAGCCTTTTGACAAAATTTGATATTTTAGTTTGGAGGAGATTAGATTGTTTTTTGTGAAAACTTGATTCCATTGGGCAAATGCTGTAGATTCCAATGGCCTAGATTTTCATGATTTTCTTTCATCTATTTCTTCCTCTTAACTTGGTGTAAACTCTTGTATTCCCTCCTATATACTTGCGACATACCTATTCTTATTAATATAATCGGTTATATTAAAAAAAATCATATTCATTTTTTCTCAGTAACTCATTTGTGTACTTTTCAGGTTACGAATCCAGCTATTGACCCTCTTAGGGAAGGATTAGTCATGTCTCTTGAAGTCAATATTGGGAAGCGAGGAAATATATTGGAGGTTGGACCTGAAAATGCTAAGCAGGTCTGATAGCTTCTCTCTTTCTTCATCACTGCCATTTTAATGATATTTGGAATAGCTTCTCTCTTTTATTTAGTATTTTTTAATAGATTCTTTGCAATACTTTTTGTATTTTCGACTGTGCTCAGTTAATTGCCTTGGGGCAGGTAATTTTGTCTAGTCCTGTATTGAATGAAGGGGAGCTTGAATTGTTGCTGAAGGATCCCTATTTAAAATGCCAAGTGCTGCCAACATTTTTTGATATCCATAAAGGGGTTGATGGTTCCTTGGAAAAGATGCTATATAAACTTTGCGAAGCTGCTGATGAAGCTGTTCGCAATGGTTCCCAACTGCTTGTTCTCTCCGACCGTGCTGACGTGCTTGTAAGTAGCACTGCATCTTCCCTCTACAATATCATTCCCATATAAACACACTTTATACCTAGTTGTTAGAAAAAATTCAAAATATATTTAATCAAGCGATCATTGAATATCAACTTTCTGGGTTCACTGCTTGTGTTATTGATAATCAATCCTTTTACTTCTTGATTGTTATTGATTAAGTTTATGTGGCTTTATAATCAGCAGTGGAAGTTGTATAAGCAATTGCCATCTTGACATACATAGGGGCTCATTAATCTCACTCTCATTGGTGCTTGTGATTAAATATCTGTCCCGATGATGGGTGTGCTTATTTAGGTAGCTTGTGATTGCAATGTTATTGTTTCTTCTTGGGGATGTTTGTGCTTTGTTCATCTTCTCCTTCTTTAGGCATCCAAGACAACCGTTTTGAAGATTTGATTTGGTTATTCTGAGTAACATGCTCTTTGCCTTTTCTTCCAGGAAGCAACTCGTCCTGCAGTTCCAATACTTCTTGCTGTTGGTGCTGTTCATCAGCATCTTATTCAGAATGGCTTGAGAATGTCAGCATCTATTATAGTGGACACTGCTCAGTGCTTCAGCACCCATCAGTTTGCCTGTTTAATTGGATATGGTGCAAGGTCATTTTTCCTTTGATATTTTTCTATATAGTGGCTTTTTTGCATTTTATAATGTTTCCAAGGGAATAAAATAAGATATTAACTGAAGGGAATAAAATAAGATATTAACTGAAGGTTCATCACTTTCTATTTTGTTTCAATTAGATAAATGACATTACGTAGGAAGCAAAAGAAGTCCTTTTGTATTATATATCAATTTTTGGAAATTTGAACCGGGTCTATAAAAATGAAATGGCGTATTTTCAACAAATGTAGGAACAGTTCCTTGAAAGTAAATCGATGTGATAAAGGGACAAGATTAGATTTTAGCATGTCTAGTAACTAATTTGATTCCCCATTATCATAGAATATTGTACTTTTAAAAGGCTTCAAAATAGACTGTTGTATCATCAACTGTTGCCGTTTTACATGCATACCAGTAAGAATGCGTTGATGCTTGCCAAGAATTCTCATATTCCATCCCCTAAAAACTTGACAATAGCTGTTTCATTAAGGGACCTTGGAGGGTTCTGCGTTCATCTGTATCAGAATTCTTATGTTGCTTATGCTCTTGAATGACTTGTTGCTTGTGCTGAACTTATACTGAAAATGCTCAACTCTGCCCTGAAATTAATTTTTCAGTGCCATATGTCCGTATTTGGCGTTGGAGACTTGCCGGCAGTGGCGTCTGAGTAATAAAACAGTAAACTTGATGAGGAATGGGAAGATGCCTACTGTAACGATTGAGCAGGCTCAAAAGAACTATTGCAAGGTCAGTATGTCAATATATGAAGTAATATTTTTGGTCTACACCATCACGAGCAATGGCAAGATGCCTATTGTAACAATTAGAAGGAATGCTTGGGGTATCATACATCTAGATTGTGTTTGTGGCCAAGTTTAATTCAGGCACTCATGCTAAGTGTTTACAAAAAACGTGAGAAGAAATATTTAGTTAATTCTTGTAAAACCCATCACAGAATTGGTTCTTATGCTGTTTATATTGGGTTTTTAAATATATTTTGGTGCTAATCTAATATGATGAGAGAAACCTTCTAAATAAAATTACCTGGGTTTTGCAAGAAGAACTAGGTAATCGCTGTGTCTTTCCTATGTATGTGGGTTGCACCCCAACACTCTTTTAGTAATACTTCGTTGTCTTCATGTATCAAAAAGTGAAGAACAAGAAGGTAAAATACTTTGGTGAATCAAGAAAAAAATTTAGATAGCTGAAAGGATAATGCACTATGTGTTTGAAATGAGTTATGATTGTGTAGAAAAACCTGGTTGTTTGGCATCGGCTGGGAATTGGTTTCACATAACAATGAAAGTTTAGATCTAACATTAAAATTTCTCCGAAAGATTAACGGATGTGGAATGCTATTGTCAAAATTGAGGGTTTTTCAGAGGAGGATATACAAGTTATTGAATGCACACAATTACTAAAGCAATCTGGAACATAAGGAACTTGTTTATTGTCCAGCATATTAATACATAAGATGAAGATTACAGATGTTATGGTGCACTTTAAAGTTCTACAATTATCTAACAATATCCGGACTGAGAAGATGGTAGTCACTTACATGCATACCGATGCTGTGCGCACACACCCTCAATATTACGTTGGACACGGTTAAAAAATGTAAAGAAGACTCCATCTATCGTGGGTTTTGACAGAAAATGTAATCAACAACCCTTCTTTTGACTTTTCTATAACGTTTCTAGGAATAGGGAAGTTTGACAGTTCCTTTTATTTTAGGACCATTATGTAATGACTTATCTTAACACTTATCCACTTGTTTATCCATGGTTACAAGGGGAAACATTAAATTCTTGGTCTATCCTATTCATTAGTAATTTCTATTGACGGCTTCATACCATTTTAGGCTGTTAAATCCGGTCTTCTCAAAATTCTTTCCAAAATGGGCATCTCATTGCTCTCAAGGTATGAACCGCTTCTTCATTACTGTTTTTTTAGAATAAGTTTTATTGTTTCTGTATTAATTATGAGATGGTTACATTGTTGTCCACATCCTTTTTTTAATAGGCCCCTTTATGTTTTATTTATCTTTTCTTATCATGGTGACAATCTAATTACCTTTCCGGTATCTAGTTATTGTGGTGCACAGATATTTGAGATTTATGGACTGGGGAAGGAGATTGTTGATCTTGCGTTTTGTGGGAGTGTTTCCAGTATTGGTGGATTAACTTTTGATGAGGTAAGAAACCCAGCTTAAATGAAGCACTTGGCCTTGAAATTCAACATTTTTTTTGGGGGGGGTGGGGGATCAGTAACTTAAACAGTAGACAAAATTCAATATATATACCTGTACAGATAGGGGCATATAGTACAAGTGTCCAGGAAATTTATTTTTAAATCATTTTTCTAGAACCCATTTAGATCATGAAAAGGTATTCTTTTTGTATACTTCTCGTGTACTCAGGCTATGCTTTCTTATATTCTCATTAATAAAAAGAGGTTTATTCCTTATCAAAAAAAAAAAAAGATCATGAAAAGGTATTCTCTTCAGCAAAAACAAATGAATTCACTGCAGATTAGATGAGTTTCACCGCAGTGAGATAAAATTGTATTGCTGTGGGTTTGGACTTGAGCAAAGACTGCAATGCGAGCATGTCTAATTCTCTTTGAAACCAGTGAATAGGGAAACTGGATTGTTGAGGAGGTGATCAACTAGTACAACTACTGTTAGAGCGTAGGGTAGCTATAAATTTCACGAAATTGTAATATACAACTACCGTGAGTTTGCATGTGAGCATAAAGACTGAACTTAAAGCTATGTTTCTGGGAACTCACTTTCTTTAGAGTTGGAGAACTGTAATAACTTATTATTACTGCTATCAATTTGTTTTTATTGTGTTAATTTGGGGCTTTATTTCTTATGGCTACATGTCATTGTCACCAATAGTTTCTCTGTTGGTTCGCTTAAGTGTCACAGACAGTGGTAGGTTTGTACAGTACAATTTCCCGAACTAATTATTATAATCTTTGAACTTATACATGATGGTGCATTATACTGATGGTGTCTATTTCAATTAAATTCCATTTTTTGAAAATCCTCCTTTTTTGCAGCTAGCAAGGGAGACTTTATCTTTTTGGGTGAAGGCTTTCTCTGAGGATACGGCTAAAAGACTAGAAAATTTTGGATTTATACAATTCAGACCAGGAGGTATACCTTATTTTCCATTTAATTGAACATGTTATACCATTCCAGAACTGATTCTAACCATGTTATAATTAATACATAACCAAGTAAATGAGAAGTAATACATAACCAAGAAAATTTTGGGTTTTTTTGTTCTGTTCTTTTTATTGATAATCAAGAAGTTTTATTCATTTTTTTTATAAGTAAACAATTATATTGATAGAATAGGCAAAGTCCAAGTACACAAGATGGTATACAAGAGACAAGACCTATCTAGGTTGTAGATAAATTGTGAGAAACAAGAGACTCATGAAAATGGAGACCATTGAAATTTATAGCTATGACCCATAATAATAAAGTACGAAAAAAGAAGAAACGAAGCTCCTCCAGTGTTCTTTCCGTGTCTTCAAAGGTTCTATTGTTTTGTTTTCGCCAAATGTCCCGCATGATGCAGATAGAAACTATCTTCCATACTGATTTGATAGGAGTGTTGCCTCCGAGAGCAGTCCAACTAGCCAACAAATTAGCCACTGTGGCTGGCATTACCCGGTTCAAGTCAACTCGACTAAAGACCTCAATCCAAAGGTGTCTAGCTATCTCACAATATAGTAAAAGGTGATCCACAAACTCTTCAGACTTCTTGCATATGCAACACTAGTCTGTGATAAAAGAGCTTTGGGGGGTGTCTTATTCCTCCAAATTTTCCTCCAAGGAAAGTGAGTATTTGGTAAAGGCATTAAGGTTTTGTAGAAGGATCGAACTGAGAAAGAGCCCTTACCCACTGATATCCACCAAAGTTTGTCAACGCTCATTCCATTTGTCCTGATGGAGTATGTAAGAGTAAAAAACTTCTCAATGCTGTCAACTTCCTAGTCTTGAGCTGCTTAGCAAAATGTAACATTCCATTAAACTTGATCAACCGAGTGAATCAAGAGGTCTGCCATTGAAGCTTCTTGGTCACATGCTAGCCGGTAAACCGAAAGAAAAGAGTCCTTAAGAGCTTCCTCTCCATACCACAAATCCTGCCAAAATTTTACTCTTGAGCCCACCCCTCGTCACAAGTCTAGTGTGGTGAGAGAAGACCCCCCAACCTTGTCAGATATGTTTCCACAACCCAACACCGTGCGCCCCAAACACTTCTCTAGTACACATTCCCCCCCCCCCCCCCCCCAAAAAAAAACACAAAAGCTTCCATATTTGCAATCAAACACCAATCTCTATAGAGCATCAGGTTTCAAATGACACCTCTATAACCATTTTCCAAGAAGGGCCTAGTTGAAAAGTCTTATATTTTTTAAACCCAAACCCCCTGATGCTAGTGGATTGCACACCTTGTCTCACTTGATAAGGTGGTACATGTTTTCATCCTCCATTCGGCTCCATAGAAAGTCCCGATAGAGTATTTCAATAATTTTCGCCACAGATGTAGGAATAGGAAACAAAGATAATATGTAGGTAAATTGGATAGGGTATTCTTGGTCAGAGTCACCCGACCTCCTTTAGAAAAATATAATCTCTTTCGTCCTGCTAGTTTTCTTTCTATCTTCTCAATCACCGTATCCCAGATAGATAAAGCACGCGAAGCTACCCCCAAAGGTAAACCCAAATACTTCATCAGGAGAGAGGCAACTTTACACCCAAGAGTATTAGCCAATAAATGGGGGTTGGTGACACTCCTGATTGGCACTAGTTCAGATTTATCAAAGTCAAATTTTAGACCTGAAGCAGCCTTGGAGCACAATAATAGGGCCTTCATCACCTTGAATTGATTGGTCAGCCTCATAAAAAATTAAAGTATCATATGCAAATAATAAGTGAGAGATAGATATAGAGCCTCTAATGGGATCGCCAATGGAAAATCCTACCATAGAACCGTTACGAACCACAGCCTTGAGCATCCTACTAAAAGTCTCCATGATAATAACAAACATAAGGGGAGATAGATGATCTTCTTGCCTTAGACCACGAGAACTATTGAAAAAACCAGCAGCACTACCATTAATCAAAACTGAGAATTTTACTGTTGTGATGCACTATCTAATCCACCCACACCATCTTGTCCCAAAACCACATGTCTTCAATAGAAAAATGAGGAAATCCCAATTTACGTGGTCGTAAGCTTTCTTCATGTCTAGCTTACAAATGATCCCTATTACCTTTGCCTTCAGTTTGCTATCCAGGCATTCATTAGCAATTAGGATAGAATCCAAAATCTGACGACTCTTTACAAAGGCATTGTGCGGCTTTATAATGATTTTACCTAAAGCTTCCCCAAGTCGGTTTGCAAGCACCTTAGAAATAATTTTGTATACTTCAATTATCAGGCTAATGGGTTTAAAGTCTTGTACCTCGGAAGCACCACTTTTCTTAGGTATCAAAGCAATGAAAGTAGCGTTAAGGCTTTTTCTCAAACTTGCCTGCCAAGAACAATTCCTAGAAAACCTTCATTATATCTTCTTTCACAATTTCCTAACAAGTTTGGAAAAAATCCATCGAAAAACCATCAAGTCCTGGTATTTTATCACTTCCATTTTCATTATAACCTCAAAGACCTCAGTCTCCTCAAAAGGTCTCTCCAACCAAGATGCCGTATGTGGTTCCATGGAGTCAAATACAAGATCATCCGGCTTTGGCTTCCATCCCTTCTGTTCTGTAAACAGTTGTTCATTGAAATCCACTACATGATCTTTTATAATGGGAGCCTCTATGCACTCTACACCATTGATGCTTAGTATCTCAATAGTATTATACCTTCTGTGAGAGTTAGCCACTCTGTGAAAGAATTTTGTACATCGGTCTCCTTCCTTGAGCTATAAAGCTCTTGACTTCTGACACCAAGATATCTCCTCTAGAGAAAGTACTCTCTCCAACTCTAAGACCACCTCTGACTTATGATTGGCTTCCACTTGGGAAAGGGCTCTAGCCTCAAGAATCCTCTCAATACCTTGAAGCTCAACCGCCAAGCTTTTCTTGTGATCCCCTAAGTTGCCAAAAGATTGAGAATTCCACAACTTCAAGTCATTCTTAAGCGCTTTTAATTTTCCTGCAAGAATAAAAGATGATGTACCTTGAAAAAGATAAGAAGACCACAAATTTCTTACCAAGTCCATAAAGCCATCTGTCTTAAGCCACATGTTTTTGAATTTGAAGTAGCATCGCTCACTTTGAATGCCACCGCCATCCAACGATATGGGAAAGTGATCCGAGCAAAGACGAGACAATCTCCTTTGACACACCTCAGGGTAATGAGATTCCTACTTCGGGGAGATAAGGAATTTGTCCAATCTAGACCAAGTCTGATTGTTGGACCACGTGAAAGAGCCCCCTATTAAGGAAAGATCCACCAAGTTCAGCTCAAAGATACATGCTGAGAAATCAACCATAGTAGGGCGCAAACGACCATCCCCAGCTCTCTCACTAGGGAACTTGATTATGTTAAAATCACCACCTATGCATCAAGGAAGGTCCCACCAAATATGTAAGGCAGCAAGTTCATCCCATAAAAGACTTCGGTTATTATCAATGTTGGGCCCATTGACACCTGCAAAGGCCCACAGGAAGTTATTCTCCACAGATTTGAAAGAAACGGCCACCGAGTGTTCCCTGACAAAATCATAAACTTTCTCCACCTTTTTCTTATTCCACATCAAAAGAATACCACCCGAGGTCCCGTACGATGCCAAATACACCCCATCAACATATGCACAACTCCAAACATTTCTCACTAAGTTTCTAGTAGGGATGTGTAAAATTTTCGACCTTCGACTTTGGCCGACTTCCGTTCTGATTCTGACTCCAATCAGGGTCGAAAGTCGGAATCAGAGTCGGAATTGTTCCGAATTCGAAGTCGGAGTTCGGAATTGGAATCGGAGCCCGTGAGGGTTTCAAGTTCCGACTCCGAACTCCAACTATATAAAGATTATATATTATATATTGTAAACTAAGTAAGAGGCACCCAAGTAGCCTAATGGTTAGGCGCGTTTTGGTCCAACATTTGATCCTAAGTTCGAGTAGCGGCATGACCCCCCGTTTCTCTTTCCATCTTTTTTTTTTTTTTTTTTTTACAAAACATCAAACAACGCCATTTGAGACGGTATATATGCAAAATGACGGAAACCTTAATCCTACACATTTCAATTTCTCTCTTCAGTCTTCCCTTCTCCATCATGCCTCCACCGAATGCCCATATATCAAAAACCCTAACTCTAAGACTATAAGCCTGCAACTGTGCAACAGATCAAATCATCAACGTATCAGGGTTTCTGACAGATATGGCTTTGGACGAAGCAAGTTTTGCTTTGGACGATGTCGACTCTGACAGATATGGCTTTCGTCATTGGTGACTTCATCGATGACATATTAACCAGAGTAAGGGTTAGGGCGTTGGCGACAATTACATTCGAACTGAAATGAAGGCTTTCTTCGCCAAGTGTATTTCTTTCTTCGTGAAATGGAGGTTTTCTTCGCCGGCAAAATTGAATGATCGAAGCCTTCAAATTGAACGCCGCATAGAGGAAAATTCTGATTGGAGTTTGGAGTTCCGAACTCTAATCGGAGTCGACCTTAGTTGGAGTTGGAATTGTATTTTGACTTCGACGGTTGTCGGAAACTCCGAACTTCGACACCGTCGGAGTCAGAGCACACCCCTAGTTTCTAGAGATCTTTTTCAACTTTGTTTCTTAAAGACAAATAATATCCGCCTTCTACATCCTGAGCAAGTTATTAACGCGCCTACGCTTATTAGCTTCATTCAACCCCCACACATTCCAAAAAATAATTTTTTGGCTTCATAAAGACAAGATACTACCCTTCCCTTTTAAGCGGCTTCTACTTGTACTACCCTCATTCAAAGACCAGGTTAGTCGCTTTAACTCTCTGTGTACCTTGGGCTCCGATTTCTTAGACTTTGTGTGCCCAGTGTCAATGGCAGCGAAAAGAGCCATAAACTAGTCCTCATACCCAACACACTTCATGCCAATACAATGCTGAATTATCTTAACACTGCTAAGTACCCAATCGGAAACATTAAACTCAAGGGTACCTCACAATTAAGAGGGAGGGGTTCTCTGGTTCCATAAACCCCCAAAGAAGTAGAAGAATTCTCCCTTTCCTCTTCCCCAAACAGATTGGAGCTGCCCCATTCAATCATGGTACCCACATGACAAACCACCTCGTAGCAAGGAGAGGTGTTAAAGAGTCATCCCTACCAACAAGTTGGAACAGTTGTTGAGACTCTTCTCCCTTTGGGCCACTACTCAGCAACTCATCTCCCTCCGAAAAAGCCTCTAAATGCTTGTCAGCTGCAGAGGACAACTCCGAAAAGACCTCCAGATGTTCGTCAACCTCTAATAAGGCTTTCATGGAGTTTGTCGACATTGTTTGTCCAGAAAGGTGTAGCACCGGCGCTTTCTGAGTGTTAGAACTAGGAGAGTTCTGTGACGACGCTATTGAGGTTGATAATGTCTCAATTTTCTTGCTCTGCGATGATGCGGGGACTTCCTCCGATGTCTCCAGCAGTTTCTAGCCCACTGGCGAGAAGCCCAGCTCTGTCGGGAGAGGTTTTGGCCCTATTGAAGTGGGTCACAGCTCGAACTCAATCTCCCTGGGTGCAGACTAAAACTAGGCTTCGGGCCTCCACGCGTGAACCTCGGGCCCAACAAGAAAAGTAGGTCCAGTTGAGTCAGGCCTCCCCTATTGCACAAGCTTCACTGACTCTCCCAGGCCCAAGCCCAACTCCCTTACATTACCGGTCTGAACGCAACGTTTTAGTAAACTAATGTTACGTTGCAAATCAAACATTTGTTGTTTCATCTCAACTATCTTCCCCAACAAAATTTCCATATTGAGGCTGGCAAGACTGTCATCCTCCCCTTTCTTCTGATTTTCGATGTCGCAAAGACCTTCAATGGGAGCAGGCGAGTCTCGAGCTCCACGCACGACATTTGACTGCTGCAAAACTTCACGGTATGATCTGAAGGAGTGAGATGGAAGTTCCTGTCCCAGCATCGGATTGAGAGGCCGCCATGGACCGTTGCCTATCCCAGCTTTCCCCCTCGACCCAGCAAGCTCCATTATCGTTTCTTCGATGTTTTTCCAACCAACAAGTTTGTGATAACCTCTAATTCCCAGTCTTGGTCTGTCTTAGTGAAATCAATATTCTAGTGAAGGGAGCCGCTAGAAAAAGCTAAGAGATCTGCTATTGATACCTCCTTTGCTCGTGCGAGTGCAAACATGCTGAGGAAAGTGTCTTGTAGACTTCGTTCACCGCACCATTTATAATGCCAAAATTTGACACTAGAGTCATCACCCACTACGATATGTGTATGTCTCTTGACGATCTCCCAACCCTTCCTAATGTATTTCCAGAAATCCACCCTATGTGGACCTCGTACCTCATTTAAGCACCAACCACCCCATGCTTTGCCAACCTACGCTTCAATGATGGACTTCCACAAGGCCCCCTTTCGTGTTGGTACTGCCACAACCATTTATCTAATAGAGTTTGGTTGAACTTCATTAAGTTTCGATTCCCCAACCACCCCTAGAAAATGGAGTGCAAACCATGGACCAATTGACCAGATGGAACTTGAACTCGTCCCCCAAACCACTCCACAAAAAATCCTGTTGTAACTTCTCAATACAGTTGGAAATCTTAACTGGGAGCGGGAAAAATGACAAAAAATAGGTGGTGAGGTGAGAGAGTACTTTTAATCAACATGAGGCTACCACCTTTCGAAGATACAACCTCTTCCAAGATGCCAAATTGTGCTCCACTTTTTCAACCATATTCCAAATCTATTTTGAAGCACCCAATGGTAAGCCAAGATATTGAAATAGATAGAGAAGATACCTCACATCCCAAGAGAGAGGCTAGAATGCTGCAGGAACATTCCCGATGGGTACCAATACAAACTTTGAGAAATTAACTCTCAAACCCAAAATATCTCTAAAATGAAGAAGAAGAGCCTTAAAAGATTGGATATACCTGAGGTTTACTCCACAAAATATTAGTGTTATCAGCAAACAATAGGTGAGAAAGATTAAAAGAAGTTACCATTCCCATTGAGGAACCTTAGAGAAAAACACATTCCACAAGGCCCCCCATTTTACTTAGAGCTTCCATGGCAAATAGAAAGAGTAGGGGTCAAAGAAACTCACCAGTGAACTGTTGAGGAATAAATTCCACATTACTTATGGACAATGTCTTGGGCATATTTACAAGGAATGAGCAATCATTTCTTGTTGAACCGGTTTTATGAGATGAGATATGCCCATGAATCTCTTCATGGTATCTGAGCCTGCCATAAGACGAATGTTGACCCACACTACTTATCCCGTGATAAGTGACAATTTTGGTCTGAATGCCTTTCCTTGTATTTCCATTCAATTATATAAAAAATCTATACATTACATTAGTCAAATATTTCCAGCTCCTTAAATCAAGTTTGTTTTCGGTACTTCAGTGTCTTAATTGCATCCCTATAATTGCCGTAATTATCTACTTAGTTTAATAAACTATTTACACCTAATTTACAGCTATCCTTTAATTATCATAATAATAAGAATTAGGAAAAATACTGACCTACATATGAAGGAAGGTGTTGAGAAATAAATCTTACATTGCATGTAGACAAGGTCTTGGGCATGTTTATAAGGAATGAACAATTCACTCTTATTGAACCAGTTACGAGATGAGTTAGGCTCATGAATTTTTTCACGAACCATTCACTAGGATAGAGAAACATAATATTGAGATGCAAAACTTTACCCATTTAAGCCACTTCTCTCCAAAACTGCATCTTGTAAGTAAATACAACAAGAATTTCCAATTAATATGATCATAGGCTTTTTTCATTGTAAAGTAGCCCAGTTTCTCTAGATTTGAGTTGTCTGTCCAGCACTTCCTTTGCATTTAGAACCAATCTAGAATTTCTTTGCCTTTGACAAATGCTTTTTGTGGCTTTGAGATTAACTTCTCCATCAGTGTACTCATTCGATTTGTTAGCACTTTTGAAAAAATCTTGTAGACCACATTTACAAGGCTAATGAGACGATAGTCTCGAACATCCATTGACCCCAACTTTTTGGGAATGAGTGCTTGAAAGGTAGCACTGGAACTTTTCTCAAACTTAGCATATGTTTGAAACTCTTGAAATACCTGCATAAGGTCACCTTTGATCACTTTTCAACAGGTTTGGAAAAAAACTCATGGTAAAACCATCAGGGCTTGATGCCTTGTCACTAGCCATGCCTCGAACAACTTTGCATACCTCTTCTTCTTCTTCAAAGGGCCTCTCGAGCCCCCTGCACACTGTTGATGCAAATTAGCCATCCTATGAAAGAACTTCATGCACTTGTCTCCCTCCTTAAGCCATAGTGCCCTTAATTTCTGTCTCTAAGAGATCTCTTCCATCAATAATACTCGTTCATGTTCAGTGATTTCCTGACTCTTGCGAGTTTTTTTTCAGATTTAGAGAGTTTTTGCCTCCTGCTCGCCCTCCAAACCCTGTAACTCCTCCAGAAGGGAGCGTTGATGTAGTAGCACATTGCCAAATACTTGTTCATTCCACTGTTTCTTATCGTGTTTTAGTGCCTAATATGAAGCTTGGAGAGCCTTGGAAATCATAAGAACACTATAGCCCGATCTTGTCTTCAAAACTGTCATATTTAAGCCACATATTTTCGAATTTAAAATACATTTTGCCTCATTAGGTGCCTCCACAATCCATGAGGATAAGGAAATGATCAGAGCATACTCTAGGAAGTCGTCTTTGAGTTACATCAGCAAAATGCAATTCCTATTCTGGAGGTAGCAAAAGTCTATCAATTCTCGACCAAGATGGGAGTTCTTTAGTGTTGAACTGAGTAAACATGCCTCCCATTAGTGGGATAACCATAAGCGCATGTTTTGAAATGAAATTAAAAAATTTCCTCATAGCGGGTGTGATGTGGGACATACCAGACCTTTCACCCGAGAAACGAGATACGTTAAATTCACCCCTATACAACTTGGTAACTTCCACCATTTAAGAATTCCCGCCAATTTTTCCCACAATGAGCTTCTTTTTGTGTCATTATTAGGGCTGTAAACTCTTGCAAATGCCCATTGGAGCACACCTTCAATATTAACAAAGGAGCAAGCCACAATGAAATCACCCACACATTCCTCTAATCTTTCCATCATCCTTTTAACGAACATGATAAGGACACCACCTAATGCTCCTTTAGAAGGTAGATACGACCACCCGACATGATGCCCTCTCCACAACTTCGAACCATTTGCCTTAATTAATTCTAACTTGGTCTCCTGTAAACATAAGATATCACCCTGCCACTGTCAAAGTAAGTTCTTGACTTGGAGCCGTTTGGCCTGCTTGTTCAACCCCCTTACGTTCCAAGACATAATTTTTGGCTTCATGTCAAAACTGTTGTTGCCCTTCCCTTAAGATGCCCTGCCCCTCACTGCATCCTCTCCATTTGTAGACTCAAATACTACCGGAGCCCCTTCAATAGCAACCTCCTCTGGGTTACTCAGGCTTCCTGTACTGTTAGGGTCAACGGATCAGGATTTTTGGGCAACTAAAGAGGATTCTGGCACCTTTATCGGTTTCTGAGCAGCCAAGGAAATTTCTGTCAGCCCAGAGGTTGCACCCCTCCCAGCAAAGCTCCCAGCCTCTCCTCTGCAGAATCCTGTGATAACTCAACAGTCGCTGGAGCCGGTGACATTGTTTTCATGGCTGTTATGGCGGGAGGCAACCCAGACAGGTCTGTCGCACCCTTCTGTGCCTCTCCACTGACCATTGGCCCTCCTGATGACACGAGATCTAGCTCCGTAGCCTCCTCAGGTCGCAAAATCACTTCCAAGGCAAGATTTCTGGTGCAAGGGTTATCGGCGTTAGCCCTGAAGCCGCTGGTGACAAGCCGTTGGTGTTGGGTCATTGCAAGCGATGTAATAGTCCTCATTGGCCATTGTTGGCCTGCTGCCATTGTTGGGCCGACGTCTCACTGGGCCCAGCTGAGCATGTGGAGCCCTTCTCAAATGAAGGCCCAGTCCTTTTAAGACACCGGCTCATTTTGGGTGTCAGCCCAAGCCCATGCCCATCTTCGTTTTACCTTTATCCAACCTTATTTTCGGCCTTGACCCAGACCTAGATTGGCCCAGGCCCCCAACCTAGGAATTAAATCCCACTCCCCACTGCCTATAAGTGCTTCGACAACCTTCTTCAAACAATAGAACTCCTCCTTCGTGCCAGCCATCTCCTCCTTCAGCGCAAAGAGTACCTTCTGCCTCTCACTTTCTCCTGCACAAGCATTGCACAGACCACCTCCAACTAATTCAAGTAGAGAGTTTCGACCAACCCTCCCTGCCAGAGAACACTCCCCTGATACCCATTTCTTTTGTCCTTTTCTCCATTTTGTGACACCATAGCCTGTCCCGTACCACCATGCACCATCCCTTATTTCCTACTCTACCACCCAATGCAGCCTCAGCGTATGTCCTAGTTTGACTGCCCACCTCTTTCCCCTTCCCACCACCCTGAAAGTCTTGAAAAAAATCCTTCCCTCCATCTGAAAGGGAGCATTCTTCCACCGTGTTTGCCAGCCAATGAGCTCTAGAATGGCTGAATACCAATTCTTTGGTAACCTTCCTGCCTCTTTCAGTAATACAGAAGAAATTTCCCCCCTCTAATGATAATACAAAAACCTTGGTTTCTATTAATTGCTTTAAATAGCCCATATTAAATTAGAATATTGCAAACTTGGTAAAAGCTTAATGGGATAATGATTCCAGTGTAGATCACCAGAAGGGTTCACCCATGGCAGAACTGTATGGAGAGAGAATAAAAAATGAACAGAGAGAGAGAACAAAAAAGTTCTGGAGCCTATTTGCTCTTACTTCATTTTCTTTTATTTTTTTTAAATTTTTGTTAGGGGAGTATCATGGAAACAACCCTGAGATGTCAAAGTTACTCCACAAAGCTGTTCGCCAAAAGAGTGAAAGTTCCTTTTCAGTTTATCAGCAACATTTGGCCAACCGACCTGTCAATGTAAGTTCTGCCTATTCATATATTGTTTTCTCATCTTTTGATATTTTTGATATTATTTTTTAATCAATTCTGTTATCATATAAAGTCTACTGGTCTTATTGTTTGGCATAGGTTCTTCGTGATCTTCTCGAGTTCAAAAGCGATCGCACCCCTATTCCTGTGGGAAAGGTTGAACCTGCTGTATCTATCGTTCAGCGGTTTTGCACTGGCGGGATGTCACTTGGAGCAATTTCAAGAGAAACCCATGAAGCAATTGCCATTGCAATGAATAGATTAGGCGGAAGATCAAACTCTGGAGAAGGTGGTGAGGTAGGTTGCTCTTTCTATAGGTTGGTTGTTGTAATGCACAACCATTTTCAAACATTTAATTTTTTTATATCCCCTCTTAATTCCATCTTTCAAGTTGAGACATAATTTGGAGGTTGTGATATGCTTGGTATATTTGACGTCTAGGACCCTATACGCTGGAGACCACTTACAGATGTTGTTGATGGGTATTCACCAACACTGCCTCATCTCAAGGGTCTTCAAAATGGGGATACAGCTACAAGTGCTATCAAGCAGGTTACTTCATTAAACTTCTGCTTCAGAAAAAGTTCATAACTTCCTGTTTTTCCATAATCTCTAACTATATTGTTCAAGGTTTAGCACTGTGATCCAACATCTGCGTAATTGTGTTTATTCGATGATTAGAGATGGAAGTGATGATCTTTTAATCATAATCATAAGGCTGTTCTTTCTTGATGAATTTGTTAGGAGTTTAAGCTTCCAACTAAGCGTTTAAATATTGTATCTTCAGGTTGCTTCAGGACGTTTTGGCGTCACTCCAACATTCTTGGTCAATGCTGATCAATTAGAAATCAAAATTGCACAAGGTGCGAAGCCTGGTGAAGGTGGTCAACTGCCGGGGAAGAAAGTTAGTGCATATATTGCAAGGTTGAGAAATTCTAAACCTGGGGTACCCCTGATTTCTCCACCACCACACCATGACATTTATTCTATTGAGGATCTTGCACAATTGATCTTTGACCTTCATCAGGTGATTATCAGTTGCATAAATCTGAAGATTTTGTAAGAATGAGATACTTAGCACTCCGATTAAAATGATAACTAATCTTTGCTGAATATAGGTTAATCCTAAGGCTAAGGTTTCAGTAAAGCTAGTGGCAGAAGCTGGAATTGGCACTGTTGCTTCTGGGGTTTCAAAGGGTAATGCTGATGTTATACAGGTATATAGCTAGTCGTCTTTGCATTTTAAGCAGTGAGCTATCTTACATTTCTGCAGCATAGTTTCTCCATTCTATATCTCATTATGGAGATGTCAGAAACTTGTGTGTTCCATCAAACTATGTAACAGACAGTATGCTAGTAAGCATAGTAACCCAGTAGCATATGAGAGCTGAGTTTGTGAAGGGCGTTCTATATTGATCTTTAATTATTTTTTAAACTAAATGCTATATATTGGTCTATGGCTTCTTATTTTGTTAACTAAGAAAACCATGCTCTAGTATTCTTTTGCTTGTTTCCTTTGGTTCGCCACCCCTCCCTCAAATGCTTGAAAGCTAATTGGTAACTGCCCATTCTAACTCTAATGTATGTAAAGAACTGATAAAAAAAAATGTATGTATAGAATCCTCAAAGGAAAATAATAACGAGAAGAAAAAGAGAAACAATATTACATCATAACGAGACATCTTGCGATAGTGTCTAGCCACATCAAAATGAAGTAAGAGATGATCTCTTTGCTAAAGATTATAATGGGATTTAATTAGTCTTGCAACTTATGTTTGAATTTAAGCATCTTAGGGTATGTTTGGATTATGAGATGTGATGATAAATTCTCAAGCTTCTTACAATTTCCTTTCCAAACATCACTTAAACACAAGCACTTTTCAATTTCAAATCTTTGACTTTCTCATCTAATCATTACCCAATCATTATAACTTCTGCATACATAAAAATAAAACACAGAAATCAATACAACTTTTTCAAATTTCAAAATAAAAATAATATGAAAAAATTATATTCAATCAATTTTTTAAATTTATAATATTTTTGTTCCAAAATTTCTCTCTCCTTTCCCAAAAACTAATAAAACATCTTAACTCAAATCATTTCACTACCATTTACCAGAATTATGAGATACTCAAGTGTCCAAATGAGCCCTTAGGCTTTTACCACGAGTAACTAGAAATCCTTTAGTTTGGAATACGCCTTCTAACTAAATGCACATATTTGTTTGCATATGAAACCATTTCTTTATTATGCTGGATAACATCTTGTATGTTTTTGTTACATTTTCTGGAAGTGTGTTACTGGAGGTGTTGAAAGAAGTTTAATTTTACTTTCTAGTCTGAAAATCCTATCTTCTTTGCCCAGTGAAAATTCAAAGGTCGCGGTTAATATTTCTTACCTTTTCTTTCCCAATTTTGGTATTTTACCAACAACTCTCATTTGCCTTGCAGATATCAGGGCATGATGGTGGAACTGGAGCCAGCCCCATAAGTTCCATCAAGCATGCTGGTGGTCCTTGGGAACTTGGACTTACAGAATCTCACCAGGTTACTATATGACATGCATGAGATAAGCAAGAGGCAGTTACTTATTTTGATTTTCTTTTTAGAGACTGTATATGTTATTTAATTATTGATGTCCTCTCCAGACACTCATCCAAAATGGGCTCAGGGAAAGGGTTATTCTCAGAGTTGATGGTGGCTTTAAAAGTGGAGTTGATGTTCTACTGGCTGCAGCTATGGGTGCTGATGAGTATGGGTTTGGTTCTGTGGCAATGATTGCTACTGGATGCGTGATGGCTCGCATTTGCCACACAAATAACTGCCCAGTTGGTGTTGCTAGTCAGGTAAGGCTGATTTGTTAATTTCATTTCATTTCATTGTTTCCTGTGATCTTTCCAAATATAGTTTAGTTTGCATTTGTTTTGTCCATTCTTTTAACAAACGTTTTACTTCAGAGAGAAGAATTACGTGCTAGATTCCCTGGTGTGCCTGGTGATCTTGTCAACTTCTTTTTATATGTTGCTGAAGAGGTAATCCACTTGCCTTTTCATTTTTCCCCTGATGGGATTTGTCTTCCATCTTTATGGTCCTTGTGGATCCATTCTTTATCACTGTAGATCTTCTCTCTATTGTGACAACCACTATATTTGTTAAATCCATCAAGGTCCATTTTCTTCTAGCTTTTTTCATGTAATTTTTACTTTTAAAAAATGGCCAGGTAAGAGGCATGTTGGCACAGTTGGGATATGAGAAGTTGGACGATATCATTGGTCGGACAGATTTATTAAGACCACGAGATATCTCTCTGATGAAAACTCAGCATTTGGATCTCAGTGTTATTCTCTCTGTATGTATATATTTAATGACTTGTATTCTTAACATGTGTGGTTTTATCATTTGAAAATAAGAGTACTTTATTGTCTTCAGAATGTTGGGTTACCAAAATGGAGCAGTACTGAAATCAGGAATCAGGGTGTCCATAGTAATGGTTCTGTTCTGGATGATACTTTACTGGCAGATCCAGAGGTAACGATTATTGATGTTAATGGTACTTTCAATGCAACACATTTAGTGTTTGTTTATTGTTATTGCTACTTAGTTTTTAAATTGAACTTCTATTAGGAAAAAATGGCAAGTAGGAATCTAGAAAAATTTCTTGAAATATATTTTTTTCTATAACTTAGGAGTCAAATCGAGGGATTGGACATTAAAGCACGGGAGATTCACAATGGACCATCAGTTGATATACTATGGAGGTTGTATATCAACTGTCCTACTTCTATGAAAAAACGTAGATAAAATCATTGCTAAAATTAAATTTACCTATTCGAGACCTTATTTTTCTAAAATAAGAAATTAAAGCTGCAAACATACAAAAGATAAATATTAGTATAGGCTTAATCATAGTCATTTTCCTACATATGAAATTAAAGCCGCACACTTATTAGAGAAAATTTGTAATTTAGACCCAAAATCATCAGAAGCCTGATCCTTCAAACATGATTTGTTGAAGTTGATAGTTGATTCAGATTTTGTTACATTTGATTCTTTTGAGGCGAAGGAGCTCGCTACCTGTTGATCCTTAATAATATGAAACAAAAATGACATGTTAATGCCAATTCAGCAAAAAACATCAATTCTGTGTTTTGCTACCTATGGCCACAAAAATAAGTTTTTTTGTTTTTAATGTGCAGATATCAGATGCAATTAAGAATGAAAAAGTGGTAAATAAGACCATAAAGATATACAATGTTGATCGTGCTGTTTGTGGGCGCATAGCAGGAGTTATTGCAAAGAAGTATGGTGACACTGGCTTTGCTGGGCAATTGAACATTACGTAAGTTTTTTTTCTTTTAATAGTTAATTGAACATTACGTAAGTTTTTATAGTGAATTGAACATAATGTAAGTTGTGGGTTTGACATAGCAAGTATTAATAACTGAAAGGGTGCATATGGCAATCTCTTTTGTTAAAAGGCTAATCAGTTTTCTTCTATATTTGCAGATTTACAGGGAGTGCGGGACAGTCATTTGCATGCTTTTTGACTCCTGGAATGAATATTCGGCTCGTGGGAGAGGCTAATGATTATGTGGGAAAGGTTGGTCGACCAAATCTTTGCCTCCGTTACTGTTTGAGGAGTTGAAGGTTTTACTTGAAACCCAATCAAGTGACATGGTTGTGTTATTATTTTTTGAGACTTTTAGTTCATGACTTGAGTAATATTATAATCCAATTACTTATAAGAAGTAAATATTGTAATCCAATTGAGTTTGGGTTACGTTTTGCTTGCCAAAAAAATGTTAACTGGGCTATCGACTTGGCAGTTAGTTTGCTATTCTTGAGGTAACACGGTTCATTAGACAGCCACAAATTGTTTTTCACCCAAAAAGTTGTGCTTGCTTACCTTCTCTTTCTTCTACTTAAAAGTTTTGGATAATATTAGAGCTAAGCATGATACCGAGTTGAGCTATTTTAAATTTGGCTGATTTTCTGTACTAACCTGGTTGGCCCAATGAGTCACAATATCGGACACTCCTAATATATATGTTATATATGTTACTAGGGTATTGCTGGAGGTGAGTTGGTTGTATCTCCTGTCGATAATACTGGGTTCTGCCCTGAAGATGCGACCATTGTAGGGAATACTTGTTTGTATGGGGCAACTGGTGGTCAGATCTTTGTTAGAGGGAAGGCTGGAGAGCGATTTGCTGTTAGAAACTCTCTTGCTGAAGCAGTAGTGGAGGGCACTGGAGACCATTGTTGTGAGTACATGACGGGTGGTTGTGTGGTTGTTCTTGGAAAGTGAGTAACTCCTCTATAGCTGGCATATTTTTCCTTATACCAAAGTAAATTGAAGAGAATGGGATTTGAATCTTAATTTAACTTGTGACAGAGTGGGTAGAAATGTAGCTGCTGGAATGACGGGGGGTTTGGCATACATTCTTGATGAGGACAACACTCTCCTCCCCAAGGTTTGTGTTTTTTTATTGCAGCGCTTCATGGGAATCACTTTGCAGTTAAAAACATTGTTGAGTTGCCTTTTTAATTTTGATTTTTTTTTTCTCTTGCTCGTAGCAGTTCAATTTTCATCTTAATTTATTATGCATGCTGAGACAATTATTTAATAATGGTGACTTGACTATTTGGGACTTGGCCCCTGGAAAAATAAAATGATTTCTCGAGGATTTGCATATCTATTAGAAGGTCATACTTCAATTAGGCATGAGATTCCCACTTGTAATTTGCATCTTGTTGGTGCCTAGAGAAGTCGAATATGCATTGCGTGGCATTAATCAACACCTAAAAATGACATGGAATTACATGGCATTTTGAATTAATTATTGTACTGGGTTTTCTTAACTCATAATGACATGGCATGCATATGAAAGGTGATCAGTTTACTAATTTAATTCTTACTCTCAAATTTTTCCGGGGTGTTTGTTTCATCCTTCATTAGTTATCAAGAAAATATGATAAATTTCCGAGCTTGTGTGAGGGTGCTACACCTCATAATTACTTTGAGGCTGTTATATGTGGAACCGGTAGGTGGCTATTGTTAGTAAAAATCCTTTTTCTTTCCCTTCGTCTATTAAACAAGGTGCTTTTGCGTACCCTTTTTTGTCTAAAAAGAAAAGAATAATAATTATATCTGTTTGCCCCCGTTTTCCCGCTTAGACCATTATGATTATTTCACTGACATTTATTGTACTTATAAAAAAAATGATTATTTCACTGACAGGTGAATAAAGAAATTGTGAAGATCCAAAGATTGACTGCCCCCGTAGGACAAATGCAGCTGAAGAGCCTCATTGAGGCCCATGTTGTAAGTGCACTTAATGAACTCCAAGCTAGCATGCATCCACACAACACACGTAATGAAAAAGTTAAAATAGTTTCATATCTTTGCATTTATACGAGTCTCCTTTAAATCCAAAAGGACTTGGAATGGAGTGATTGAAAAGATAGAGTGGAAATTGGCCACTTGGAAGAGGTTATACTTATCTAAAGGGGGAAAGTTGACTTTGATTAAGAGCACCCTTTCAAACCTTCTCACTTACTATTTGTCTTTATTCTCGCTTCTCATAAAGGTAGCTAATTGTATTGAAAAGTTACAAAGAGACTTCTTGTGGAGTGGAATGTGGGAGAAACTCAAATTTCATTTGGTCAATTGGCCAATAGCGTGCACTCCAATATCAGGGGGAGGCTTGTGGATTCGTTAATTGGTGAAATTTAATCAAACTCTATTGGGCAAATGGTTGTGAAGGTACCAAAACGAAAGTGAGGCGCTTTGGAAGTTGGTTATAAATTTAAAATATGGAGTGTCCCGAGGTGGCTGGTGTTCAAATGAGGTTCAAGGCATACATGGGGTGGGTTTGTAGAAGTTCGTAAGGAAATATTGTGAGTCTTTCAGAGGCCAGGAATATATAATAGCCAGACTCATTCCCCACTGTTTTTGTATGATAACTAGAATGGAGGCACCACTAGCCAGACTCATTCCCCACTGTTTTTGATCTCGCAAGAGAAAATGATGCATTGATTGCAGATCTTGTGGTCATTTCACACGACACCCCATTGAGTTTGTGAGGGACGTCTAAGACTGAGAGATGGAGATTATTCTAGAATTTTTTGCATCATTATACTCTTTCAACTTTTCCGGCGGCAAGATGGATAAGTTGCAATAGATACACTCTAAGAAAGGTATCTTCTCAGTTAGCTCATTCTACCAAGTCCTTTCTAGTCCCGGATTACCCAGATTTTTATGGAAGAGTATTTGGCAGATGAAGCTCCTTCGAGAGCAATTTTTTTTTTTTTGTGTGGACAGCTACTCTGAACAAGATTCTTACAATAGAAAACATGAGGAAACGCCATATAGTTATGATAGACTGGTGCTGTATGTGCAAAAAACACGGGGAATCAGTAGATCATTTACTCATCCACTGTGAGGTGGCCAAGAAGATGTGAGATGAGTTTTTCACAAGGCTTGACTTATCATGGGTCATGCCTTTTCACTTGATAGATTTTCTAGCAAGTTGGAGAGGTCTCCAGGGTAACTCATAGGTGGCGACTATATGACGTATGGTTCTTATATGTATGTGTTGGTGTATATGGAGAGAGAGAAATGCAAGGAACTTTATTGATTGTGAGAGGCATTGGTGGAATTGAATATCTTCTTCTATAAGACTTTGCTTTCATGGGCGGGATCTATTTCTTGTAATGGACATAGTGTCCATCATCTTCTTTTTTCTTTGTAACTACTAGCTAAGTTTTCTCAAGTATACCTCCGGTATACCTAGGCTTAGTCTTTTATATTAATGAAATTCCTTTGATTACCGATAAAAAAAAAAAAATATTATGCCTGAGACTATTTTTCAAGGTTCTGTTGGCACACTAACTGGGAGATCTTCATGATATCTTGGGTTGATTACAAAATTAGTTCATGGTTTTTATCTTGTTTGTAAATCACTCATCAATTTCAATGGGAGATGGGCAGAAGGTTTGGTTGCCATGTGGCATTATAGAGCCATGTGTCGAATCTAATTGGTTGTCACGTAGTATCTCCGCTGTTAGATGACTTAATGGGGAGATGGGCGGAAGGATTTAATTGCAAAGTTTGCATACCTAGGGGGTAAATTGTAGAAATTGAAATTGAGTTAATGATTTGCAAGCGGGTGAAACCCAGGAACTAATTTTGTAATTAGTCCTAATCTCTTTTTATAAAGGTGCACATCGAATTACTTATTTTTTCCTTTTAAGATCTTGTGAGGAGCTCTCACTAGATGCATTTTATATTTTATTACTGAAACTCAAATCTTTTAAACTAACTAATCTCTGAAGGAAAAAACCGGGAGCAGTAAAGGTTCTGCTATTCTGAAGGAGTGGGACACATATCTGCCACTCTTTTGGCAGCTGGTTCCACCTAGTGAAGAAGACAGCCCAGAGGCTTCTGCCGACTACGACGAGAAAACAACTCCGGGGCAAGTGAGTTTGCAATCTGCATAGGATAATGATTCAGCAGTACAATGAAGCACTTTAATCTATATGGAAATAAGATGGAAACTGCTCCTAGCCTGTACAGCTCTCAAACAGGAGATGGATGGTTTAGTTGGAAAGAAAACGGTAGTACTTACTGGGGTAGGGGAAAGGTGGAATTTCTTTCTGTAAAAATAAAAAATAAAAAATCGCAGATTAGTATTTCCTCAAGTTGGAGACCCTCATCACATTGAGAAGTATATTCACCTTCGATCAATGTATAAGTTGTATAGCGATTATGAAAAATGTCATATATTCAAAGCATGATCGTCATGGGTTGGAATTGCCGATCATATCTATTTGTTTAATTAAATTTAGGTCAAGCATTTCTTCAGACTAATTTCATTTTATGCATGGTATATATAAAATTTGAATGTGATCTGATTTATGGTTTCATGAGTACAATATTTTGACACAAGGAAATTTAAAAACAAGTAGAATCCATATAAAAGAAAATTATAACTTTTTATGATTGGTTTCATGTTGATGGTTATATGTGATGTAGAGGTCTTAGAATAGAGTTATTTATTTATTTATTTGAAGAGTGTGAACAAGACTTTGTACACCCTAAACTGATATATAATGGTATTGATCTTAATTTCAACTCTTCCCTAAGGTGTAGGATAATGTCATGCTTCCTGGTGTCTAATGGTCAATAAAAACGCCCCAAATATTCAGAATATCTGGTTTAGTCGTATGTTCCTATCTTAAACTACTACTAATCGTCTAGGTGGCGGCTATGAAGTGGTTGTATTTCTTGGTTTAACCAAACTCCCTAGTAGTTCTTCATTTGGACTAGTCCAATTTCGTTAAATTGCAGGCCGGAAAATTCCCCTCCTCTTCCAAGAATCACCCTTGAACTTTAAAAAATATGGATGAATTATGAACGCAAAGAATAAAAATACCAATTGCGCTTCATCCCACGTTTAAAAGACTTGTATTATTGAAGAATTCAAGCGGTAAAAATTGATACACTAAAATTGACATTTCTTCACAAAGTCAATTTTAAAACGAGATTATTCTCAATTTATTAGGATGGAACTTGGAAGAAAATAAAAAAACTCTATAAAATAAAATTAATTTCATCTTTCCAGAGGACCCGCCCGACCACAAATTCCAATACCACTAGTACTAGTGTGACAAGTTCCGTGAGGGAAGGACAATGCTACAACGCCGCCTGCACCTTACCCGCTTTAGTTGACTGCTAGGCTAATTTTTTATTTTTATTTTATTTTTAAATATTAAAAAAATATATCAATAAATTAATAATCATTTTTTTAATTATTAAATAAAAAAATAAAAATTCATAAAATACCAAATTAAAATATCAAAATTAATGAACAAAATATCATTCTCCACGAGGAAAAATGTGTAAAACGCAGTAATGATCGATCAAGGACGTCGAATAGGCTGCACTTCACCCATACACGAAACGTCTCTTTCAACTTTAGCATTAAGGAGATCATCGATGAAAGGCTTCCCACCCACGACTACGAGAATATATATATTTTATTATATAGATAGACAATATAACTTGCTTCTCGCGCTGTAGGTTCAACGAGCTGCCCCCACCAAGCAATTTAATTGTCCATTGCACTTGGTCTTGTCACTTGTTGGTAACAAATTTCTCATTGTTTGTCGGGGGAAAATATCATCTTTTACATAAGAGTGGTGCTCCTCCTTAATTTGTCTACTTGATATTCCTCACATTGTAATTTATACTTTTTAATTTTTTATTTCAAACATTTTTTTAACATATTTAAATATTTTAAAAAATATATGTATACAATATACTGATTCACTAATAATCACTTTCTAAACTATTAAACAAAAAAATATTTAAAAAATAAATACTTGAATGGACGTTAATATATATAATAACATTTTCTTTTATATATATATATATATTCGACGTTAATGGGATTTATGATATACACTAACGCTACAGATCTTTGAGATCATGAGCTGGATGCACGCATGGTGAATGATTATTAATTCAGTAAATAATCGAGACCCCACATCATGATCCGTCGATGAAGGAGATAATTAATTTTTATATTTATAATGGATTTAAACGACTAATCAATTACTTGCTTGAATCCTTATATATATAGTATAATATAATATACCGCACATAATGGGAAGATTGCTACCATTTCATGCACGAATTGTTTATAGAAAGAGAGGGAATTAATTGAGTTCAGTCTTATTAACTACTTCAATTATCACTTTTGGTCTCTTTTCCAAGATTAATATATATTAAGTCCAGTCCACTACTTCAGAATTGTATGTTTTTTTTTTTTTTTTTAACATATTGTACTTTGCATATATGGATCTACGGTGTACGTTTGAGAATTTAAAGAAAGGGATCAATATTATTTAGTCAGTTCCATTCTAAACAACTTTTTTAATCTGTTGCTTTACTTTCATTTACGTTAATAATGATATCTCTTTATGGACGTTAATTGTGACCAACACATTCAAACGATTTGACTTTTCGACCCAAAAATCCAAGTCCGCTCGTAATTCTTACGTATCGTGCGCCTCACATCCAAATGCAACATTATTTTTAAAGGGTTGTACTTTTATTGGCATAATCTCCCATCTTTAAAATAGAAATTTAAAGCTTGAAATCCTTCTTGTAAATATAATTTTTGTAATTGACTAAAATTAGATGGCTAAGATTTGAATTAAATATTGTATGAATGTAATTTAAATAGGATTTTAAATATTTATCGAGTAAGGATAAGATTTTGAATCAGTTTTGAATTTGAATTATTGATTAATATAATTTTTAAATATGACTTTAAGATTTTATCTAATAAGAATGAAGTGTTTGGATTTAAGTTATCTGAAAATGATAGTATTTTAAATTGCAACTCTTATATAATCTTGTTAAATTATAAAATACTAGCTTATAAGAGTCTTATATATATTACGAATTAGAGAGTCAATTGAAAGGATAAAGATTCAAGTTTAAAATAAAGAAATCGAGACTGATCAGAACTCGAAATTATCCAATTGAAATAATCCAATCCAGGTTGTTAGCAAACTGTTAGTAAGACTCTGGATAAGCTCAACGGTAGACTTTTTTTTTTCTAACATAAGCACTTGACCAGTGGATTGCCTGTAAATAGAGGATTCGGTTGAAGGGTTTGATGAACACTTCAAAATACTTTTATAAGTATTCTAACGATTTTGAAATCGATAGGGTGTTCAAGTATTTTTGTGAGAAAAAATTTTCAAGCGGAAGATTTTCTAGTGTTCAATCTATGTGATTGAGTGAGAGTATACTCCAAGAGGGAGTAAAATTGTTCGTATTTAATTATTAGAGGTTCTAGTTGGAAAGTCAAGAATTGGAGAGTGTCAGAGGTTTTAGTTACCTACTACAGTAGAAGATAAGAAAGTCGCGTGTCTTGAAAAAACGTGTTGGGTTATAAAGATTTTGTAAACAGTTTACGTGTAAATCTCTCAATCAATAAAATTAATTTTCCTGAATTTAGTTATCTCGTAGGATTTACCTTTGAGGAGTTTTTTAAAGGATTTTCTTTCAAATATTGTATTTATTTTATTTAAATATTTTATGTTGATTACCAATCCGTAATCCATACTAATAATATTGATTTAGCTTCATTTCACATGTGAATCCAGGAATATTTGAATAATTTCACTCCTCTTTCAAATATCTTAAAAAAAAAAAATACAACACTATTAAGTTATATTTTGAATAGTAAGATGAGATAAAATAATTTTAAAATATTATTTTTTATTATAATTTTAAAATTTGAGAACATTAAATTATTTTTTTATATTTTATGCGAGAATTTTAAAAAATTATAAAAATAAGATGAAATATGCTTAAATATATTTTTTCTTGCCACCGCATTGCCATTATCACCACCAACAGTCCACCGCCAATCTTGCACAATAGTTAAATGACATGATAACTAGCAAAAGCTTGGCTAGAGGTGATTAATTTAAAAAGGATTAAAAAAAAGCCATAAAAAAAACATGAAAAAGAATGGCTAGTTATTATATGCAAATTAATTAGCAATGCCTAAAAGAGAGAAAAAAAAAGGAGTAATCAGAGTTCCTTGACCAAAGTCGAAACCGCTGGCATATTAATTAGGGGGATGTAATAGTAAAACAGGCAGCCGGAAAACCGCCGAAAGCAAGCCATAACTATTGCTGTCTGTTAATCCAGGTACATCTGTATCTATAGCCCATAGTTATTACCTTTTACTCTCTTCTTGAAAACCAAACCACTTAAGCCATAAAGCACCTGTTGCCAGCATGCATGACCCTCACGAGCACCACGTGTTACCATGTCGGACTCAGGAACATACCAGCAAAAAACAAACATCTGTTTTCTCGCGTCATCAGTCGTTCGACTTCCATCCTTCTCTTCGTTTTACAGCTCTTTTTTTTTTTTTTTTTTGGGGTTTTTATGATTGTTCCTCCTCACTAATTTCCATTGTTTACTCCAAGTTTCAACATCGGACGCGTTTGTCGTTTGGTTGATGGACCAGTGCTCTAGATTCGCGCTAGTTGCATGGCGAAGCTACCAAATTAATATATATATATATATATATATAAAGCGTACATATTTCTAATGATCACTTGTTAATTACACCATTAATTCCACAATTAATAATTAATAAACGATTTATGATCACCAATATTAATATATTTTATACACTCACGTATTGGATCGACAGGATTTGAAAAATGAGTTTCGTGAATCATGATCACCAGGCCAGATAGTTAGCTTGGCAATGTCATGTAATATATAGTAGGTGATCAGGAGTACAAATACACCACGCGTACGAGTAAAATATACGACCGTTTCTAATGGGTTTCTGGTCACTGCATTTCTCTTAATCCTGGACTCCTCATATGCATATTATACGGTCCCTCGATCGATCGATTACCTTCTTGAAAGTCGTATGTAGCACTCAGACCTAAAAACGGTGGATCCTTTCCTAGCTACTTTCCATCCTCTAAAAAAAAAAACAAGAAATCTCGATTTCCCCGTACAAGAAAATAGAAAACAGTGCCAAGCCAAGCTTTTCATGAAACCTGAATATCCAAGGGGTAACAAGATGACAGAATAGATCAAGTTCGCTTCACATAGCTAGGCGTTGATCATCTTGGAGCAGATCGGCAGAGGGAATTAGCAAGTCTTTGCACATATAGAGAGAGATACATGAAGTTCCATCACCTCATGATCAGGCGCTTTTAATTCCCAACATACTGACCTGCTGACCGGCAAACCAAAATTAAAGTGGTCAAATCAAACAAAAGGCCGGTCGCTGATATCAGGAGGCGTTTGGGAAGGAGATAAGGCCAAGACAACGAGGAGGGACATGATCAAGACCGGCACGAACAAAAGCAACATCGGCGGCGGTGGCAGAGGTGGCACTACCAGCGGCAGAACCATAAGAGAAACAGTCAGAACTACCATGACCACGATCGACTTCACGCTGAAATACCCGAACATATATCGTACGTACGTGCCTAGCTAGACTATAACATGATATGCTGATGATGATCTCGGCCGGGTACAAATACGGAGCTCATGCATCGTAGAACTCGTCCACTTCCATTGGCGCAACGGCATTAGAAAGAGAAGAAGATCAGAAAGTCCCCAATTGCCTTGACCATCTTCTCACGATCATATATATATATATATATGGGAAGCGGTGGCCGGCCGGCAGGAGATTAAAAAAGAGATGAAGAATTTAAAAAAGGTGGGATATATATATATATATAGGCGTAGCGCTAGGAAAGAGGGAGATGATCGATCTACATGATATTGATGAAGAGGGGCTTCGAAAAGGACTCGTGGGGATAGGCAGATCAGAGTTGATGAGGGACAGGTATTAAAGAAAAGAGACTCAGATAGCGAGGGCACCGAACGAGTGTGACTGAGTGGGGACGGGAGAAGTATTTATTTAGGAAGAGGAAGTGCTTCGGCCATCTCGTCAAACAAAAGCTCACTCTTCCCTTTTTTTTTTTATATAAAAAAAAAAACTCACCCTTCTAGGAGTAAACTATGAAGGTGTCTTTCCCTCTCCCTCCCACTCATTTTTCCAGTACTTCCGTCGCCATTTCCTCGCTGGGCAGGGGAGGTTTGATGCTCTGGCACCAACCTCCTCCTCCCTCCATCTATAAAATAATCTATTCTTTTACTAAATTTTTCATTTTAGCCTATTTTCGATTAATTTTTGTGTATTTTTCTATCGCTGCTTTAGACATCGTCGATCTGCTGCTTTTCGACATTCCCTAATTGAAATGCGCCACTTCCTCAAACTCCTCTTACGTTGATCTTCGCGCTTGGGAGGGTTTTTGCTTTTTAGTGGCATGTGACTTGCATTTCGTTGCATTTTGAGGCAGTTGTGAAGGCCATGCGCGGCGTCCTTAGTCTCAACGGGCACCAAATCTGTCTGATCTAGTGTTTTGTGCTTCATTACTGGCGGCGCGTGAGCTGCACGCGCCTGATAATAATCTCAGTCAAGTCCCGATCATCTAAGGGGTCTTCTTTGCGTTGTTGTTCCCTCCAATGATCGAGATGGATTTCAATACTTGATGATGATCACGTGGGTGATGAAAAATTGTCAAGTAAGATTAAGATATGTGGAGCTAAAGGTGAGTATTTGGGCTATGGGATTCGGCTATGGGAAATTATGATACATGGCAAGGGCTTAATTGGCTTGGGCGAGATGTGTGTTTGCTAGGGTTTAGGAATGACCAAATGATGTTAGGACAAGGTGAGGGTTTTGACCAAGAGTAATTTAGGTCATTTGGGTTAGGATTTGAGATGATATGATAATTCCTAAAATTTAGGAATTATGATGTAGGGAGATTTGATGATGGCTAGCTATGGGTAATGGCCAATGAGGTGGGTAGCTTGACTTTGGAGGGCTAGGATTTGATTTGTTCAATCAATGGTTTATTAATAAATCAAATGAGTGATGAGAAATCAAATCATATGAGGTGGCAAGAGGAATTTCGGCAATGACAATATTGCCTTGGCCGAATATGGGTTGGTTATGGAAAGTGGATATTGTTTTGATTTGAAATATTTTGAATTGGAGGGAAGTGGATGACCGACTATATGAAGGCTTGTGAGGGTCAAATTTGGCTATTTATAAAAAATGAAATATTTGATTTAAGTGAGAAAAATATAGGATAGTTAAGTGGTCGGCTAGGGTTAGGAGTGGTGGGGGCAAAATTGGCAATGTGCCAACGAGGGTTTTGGTGTGTTGCCGTGGGGGCTATGGGAAATGGTTAGGTAGTCGTGTATGAGGGTTTAGGGATAAGGGAACTTCTGAAAACATGAATGAACAATCAAGAAAATGATTGAACACTCTAGGAGAGCAAGATCACGCCAATAACAAATCACCAATGAGTGGTTCGACTAGTACCTTTCACCAACACTCCAACAATTCTTCAATGGATCAAACAACACAACTCACTTGAGAAACCCGAAATTCATAAGGAATGTGAATTTCAAAATCCTCTATGGTACTCATTCAACAATTATCAAATCCACCAGTGGGGTAAATTCGGCCTCACCAATACACTCACATTCAAGAATCAATCAACAAACTCCAAAACTCAATAACACTAACAAAACCTGAAAACACAAGATTGAATAACATCAAAATATCATTAATAAACTAAAATGATAACGATAGATGTGGAACACACCGATTCACGAATTGCACGATATATTCCTCTCCAAAGGGATTCCAAATTGCACCATTTAAAATCCAAGTGCCTAAGTACTGAATAATCCAAACCACTAGGTGAGTGACCGGCCTAACTCTTCTCAAGAGCAAACTCAAATGTTCAAAATTCCAAAAGATCTGAAATGAAAACCTAAAAATCTTATTTATATGGTCTTACAACTTAGAAACCTCCAATAGGTCTATAACTAAAAAGAAATAATTATTAAATTAACCAAATATAATTAAATAAAATAATAAGTAAATGAAGATAAGGTGACGCCACATGCATGGTGATGAGGCCGTGGCTTGCATGGTTCCATGGTAGGCTAAGGTGATGCAAGGTCCATGGTTAGACTGATCTTCATGCTGTCTGTCTGAGTGACGTTAGGTGGTGCGCGTGGCATTGTGTTGTGTAGGATCAACTGATAGTAGTCATGGTAGGGTGCCATGCATGGTCATTGTGGTAAGCATAGGGTCAAGCCGTGCTTCCCTGGTGTGGCCCAATCAAGTTGCTCAGGCGGTGGTCCTACATGGTCTGAACTCGGTGTTAGGATAATAAACATGCATGGTCTAAGTTGGCAGGCTGGGTGCTAGGTGCTGCATGGCGCGGGCTAGGGCTATGTGTTAGATGGTATGCATGCCATTGATCTGCTTTGCAAGGCATGAGCTGGAGCCATGTGATGGATGACATGCTTTGAGGGTATGCCACTAGCCTGCTTTGCAAGGCGCGGGCTGGTGTTGTGCGCTGGATGGCGCGCCTGTGAAGACATGCCACTAACCTCGATAAGTGGTGTTGGGGCGCGCAGGGATGCTTGCATTATAGGACACAAGTGCACACGCACGCATGCGCGTAGGTGAATACATTGTGGAGTGCGCCTATGCGCACGCAGGGCTGTGCGCATGCACTATGCGTGGCCAGTAGCCTCCATGGCCACCTGCTGCGTGTGAGGGCCTGAATTAAGACATGCCTGCAGACTAGCCAAGTGACTGTCGTTGGCCTTCCAAGGGCTGTGTCGAGGCATGATCCAGGGTAATTCTCCTAGGGTTCTGACAGTGCAGTCATCGCCTGTGTTGATAGGTTGCTAGCGATTCGGTCTCGCTTTTGATTGCATCGCTTTGTTCTCGCTTTTAATAAACCATGATCTTGTTCGAGAGGTCGTGAACCCACCCAACAATCGTCTCCAAACATTAACTGACAGTGCTTTTGCCAACTTCATTACTCCTAACAGTGCCACCACCGCCTCCAACAGTGGTCCTTATGTTCGCCTTCTGCAAGTACTTTAATTCCTTATTTTTTAAGGTGGTGTCGTTTTAGGAGATAAGAGGGGATTAAGAAATTAGTTTTAAATAAATCAGCTTTTTTTTTCTTTTTCACCTATTTGCACTGTTATTTTTGTTTTGGGGCGGTTGTTGAGAACCCCGTCCCCTCCATTTGTATCATTTGCCTAATTTTAATGCTTTCTTACTTGCTTTAAAAAAAAAAAAAAACTATGAATGAATATATGTGTCTGGTCTAACTAACCCAAACCAACGTACACATCAGAAGTTTAGCAAAATTATATAAAAGTAAAGTTTAATGCAATGGAGTTAGTCTATATACAATTTTTTCATGCAAACTGTTTAAAAATTATAATTACAATAATATTTCATTTAAAATAATACTTTTTTTAATTTTATTTATTAATGAGATTGCACACATGATCTCTTAATCAGGACTGTAAAAAATTCTTTAATGCAATATATTAGATTATAAAATTATTTTTATAAAATTATTTATGTTTATGTTTATGTTTTTATGCAATTTAGCAATTCTCTACTTAAAAATACAAGAACAGAGTAATAGCGTCTTCCTACTATGTACCGTAATATTGCTGATTAATGCTACCAATGAATCTGGGCTTCTTCGTCGCTGCAATATTGGCGGAGCCATGCAGGGCCCATGAGTCAGCATTTTGCTTACCTGGGTTCAATTTTAGAGTCTAACAATTAAATATATATTTATATATATATTAAGCCTTTTTTAAATTTATAATTTATTTAATCTCATTTAATTTTATTATTATAATTTTTATACAAAATATAATAAACAAATCACTTTTTTTAAAATCTCAAAATAATAATATTATATATAATTTTAACATTAATATTTTATATAACTTTTATTTTTCATCTAAAATCATTTTATCTCATTTTTAAATTCAAACTGAATTATATATGTATACCCTGAATCATATATATTTAGCTTTGTATTTTGTAGAGAATTTTTATACAAATTTTTATTTTTAATTAAAATAATACGTGAATTGTTAAAAAGTATACATATATATTTATTATTTTCTAAAAGGCACGTTATAGGCTTATTCTTGCACAAACAAAGTATTTTTTTACTATATTAACAAAGTATTTTTTTAACGGTTAAAAGAATAAAAATGGGCTTTTAGGTAGTTTTTTTTAAGAAGAATTTTTGTATAGTTAACCTCATTAATATTGTTATCTAATCTCTATGACTGCAGTCTGCAACTATATATATATATATATATATATATAGAAAGATCATCGTGTAGAAAGATCATCGTGCTTTTTAAATACTTAACGTAAAAATAAGGTCGAATTTCTCAGCCCCCATGGTGGCAAACACCGGCTCCTCCACTGAAGCTTGTCATGTGGTGATTCATGTGTAGGGCAATTTCTAATTTTGCGTCTCTCTCTCTTGTTCCAGGAAACAAGGAGATCAAAAAGATCAAATCTGTCGAAGATTTCAACTCAACTAACGCGAGTCACATTGCTTATTGATAATGATGAGTTGGCCCAAGCACTACTGCATGGGTTCAAACGGATCATCTCTTATTTTTGAGAGTTTTTGAAGATTTTTAATTTACAAATTGACGAAAACGAGGAGACACTGGCCGTGAATTTTATTTCTCCTTTTGTTTTTATAAATTATACGTAATTTTCAAAATTTCCGAGATTAGGCCGGATGGCTTTTAACTTATGGCCTCATTAATTTTTATTTATTTATTATTATTTCCGGGAGTTTCTAATATTGATAATTTACTTCTTAAAAAAATCTGTAAGGACGAAGAAAGTGAGTACTGTAGTGGGACGAAAAAACTAGGAATAAGAAGTATCTCTATTTTGTTTTTTGTTTTTTTGTTGTTTTTTTGTTTTTTTTTTACATGATTTTTATATAAGTATTTTTAAATAATTTTGTGATTATGTAATATTTTTAAAAAATATTTTAAGATATTAAAAAAAATCATAGAAATAAAATATAATACAACATCCATCAATAAAGTAATTGGAAGAGACCAGGCCATTTTATTACAACGTGTGTAGTTGATTTTGTTCAAAGGTTACATTCTGTACATGAGGAGTTGAGGTGGACTTTTCTGGTCTCAAAACTAGAAATATTGATTACTCGAATTTTGTCAATCTAGTTATAATATCAATATTGGTACTAGTACTGGACCATATTTTATATATATTTTTTATTTATTAAAAACTGATTTATAAAATTAATTAATTAAGCGGACTGCATGAGATCGATATAATTTATTAACTAGGTTGATAAAATCAACAATAAAGATTAGCCCCGCTTGGATTCGGAGATGAGATGAGTTGAGATGAGTTTGATTTATTTTTTAATATTATTATTATTTTGAAATTTGAAAAATGTGTGTTGGAATTTGAAAAATGTGTATTGGGATTTGAAAAAGGTGTATAGAAATTTGTGTTTTGTATAAAAAATTATAAAAATATAATGATGAAATGGACAACTCACTTCCCAATACAAGCGGGGCCTAATAGAAATTATAAAAATATGTTTTTAATATATATAATAAAAAGCGATGCTATCCTGAATATATAGCACCACTCAAGTATACACTTAGTTATTTATTTATTTATCATCTTAAAATATTTTTAAAAAAATACACTAATAATTTTTTTTAATCATTAAATAAATAATATTAAAATATATAAAATATTAAAACAAGTGAGCGTATTAACATTTTTATATAATAAATACATTAGATAAGTTATGTGATTAGCTTATTTTTCTCTATTCCCAAGATGATTTAAGTAAAGGCAGTGCTGATTAAGTCACATCCCTAACGAGATTAATAATGAGTTTTTGTCATCCTATACTGTTATTCGCGATCAATTATTATTCGAGTTTGTAGTTTGACGCAAAAAGATAAAATATCATGAATTGGCAACCATTCTATTGACCGGCCTAAATGCCAATTTGTCACTATCTGCACCCCCACAAGATTGTCTCTTGGTAGATATGCTTTTACGGCCTGGGAATGAGGCCGGCTGGCGTATTATTTTATTTATTTATTTTTATCTAAACGAGAATATATATATATATACTTGCATTTTTAATAAATTTTTAATAAAAAGGTTATTCATGAAGTTCATATAAATATTAATATATTATACACAGTTCCAAATTCGTAATTTCCAAATCATGGGACATATATATACAGTACATATTTTGGTAATTAACAAAAGGGAGTTCATGTACTCTATTTCCTCACTAATTTTTATTTTTTATTTTTTTTCCTTTTCACAACATTGAATTAAGATCCAAGTTGATAATTAATGATGCTTCTTTGGTTGTAGTTAAGTTGTTGGTTTGAAACAGATTAATGAGATTCTCTCCAGTTCTTTATTTCCGAGGGCTCTGATCGAGGGTGACAAGAATTTGATGTTAATTTTTGCGATGCCTTATAATTTATTGCACTTTCAAGTATTTTTTTTCCTGCACGCTGCATATATTTAGATGATTCTTTTATTCAGTGGAGTGAAATGACATGACATAAATGGAATACGTAGGACCACTGCCAAGAAAGATGTTGAGAAACAAATGGAGTTCCATTAACTTTTAGTTGGCTTTGTCTTTGTGCCCCCTCATCTGGCAATAATCTGAAAAAACAACATAAGCTGATTAATCGTCCAAATTCAATCACAATGAATTTGGACATCCTATTTGAGTCAAAACTCACGTAGTTGCAACTTTTTGCCGGAAATCATTGTCAGAATACTATTTATGAGAGATGCTTAGCAATATATTAGCCATCGGTTTCATTTCTTCCTTTCTCTTTTTCTTCATCATGAATTATTTCACTACATCGAGATCAGGATATTGGCCTTTATACAATGACATAACCATTCCGAGTTTCAAGAATCTATAATCTAAAATATTGAGAAATAATCTTATATTATTTGTGGATAAAATTTTAAATATATTTATAAAAAATAAATAATTTTCGATTATTGAATCAATTTTATAAGATGAATTTGACTCATAAATTTTTTTATTATATTAGAGTCTGCCACAAGATAAATAAAAGCGTATGACACTACTTATTTCGTAACAAGAACAAAAAAAAAATACTAACCTACATGTAATAGATGGTGTTGAAAAATAATCTTACATTATCTATATTGGACAAGATTTTAAATATGTTTATAAATTAGAATGAGTAATTTTCTTTTATTAAACAGATTTTATGAAATGAATTAAGTCTATAATTTTTTTACAAAATGTATAGATATAATGTCAAAAGGATGAAAGGATGCCACTTGGGGCAAAGATACCGATCATGTTCATGCATGTCATCGACTCCTGACTGCATCATCGGCACCACTAAAAAGGGTCCAAAACTTTAATCAAGTGCCCCATTTTAAAACATTGCTTGGAAAACTAAAAACAACCCCACCACACACACATGCACACTCTTCTCCTACCCTTTAATCGCAGAGACAGGCAACTTGGACAGGATGTAGGGAGCAGATTGTGGTGTTTGCTAAGAATAATAATTAAAGTTACTAAAGTTGGTGACCATAATCTATGTACACAATAGTGATGATGTACCACGATCGATGGTTGTGGCGGGACAGACCATGCAGCATGCCCAACCTTGATTTTTATTTTTGTCTTTTTTATGGTTCTTGGTTCATGAGCTATATAATCTACAATCTTAATGATGTTGAATGTTAATGATAGTGATGGTCATGACAGTTTTTGTTTTTGGATGCATGGCGTGCCAAATATGATTACAAACTGATCATCATGTGTGTTTGTTTGTTTTCATGAAACATGCAGTTTATCACACAAATTGGGAATATAATATATAGAAAATTACTATTATACTTAAATAATAATTACGTACGTCACCCTAGCTAGATACATTATCTTGAGAGAATATCTTAGACTATAAATTAATAATAATATAATTAGTATAGATCTTGGCCAATCGTACTCAAAATATATATTAATCCAACTAATTATATATATTTTTAAAGTGGCATACGCGTGTAACTTCATAAAATATCCTGATGTTGCTCTGATATACATGATCATGAGGACCATGAACTCACAATAAGGTTTTTCCCCCAAGACATATAATTAGCTTATTATTGCTAAAAACCTCTCTTCACCGCTTAAAAAAAAAACCCTCTTCACCACTCAGGGTTTTTCTCTGTTCACTTAGAGCATGTTTGAGATTGAACTTCCAAATTTTAAAAGTACTTTTAAGCAGTTAAAAATATTTTTAAAGAAAAATGACATGTTTGGATAATTTTATTAAAAGTACTTTAGTCGGTTAAAAAAATTAAAAATCAACTTTTTCAATAAGCACAAAATTGAAGTTTTTATCAAAAAGTTCATGCAGATAACTATATATTTTTAAAAAATTATCGTAACTAACTCTAAAAGTACTTTAGACATATGGATCCCAAACAGTAAATGACTTTTTAATAGTAGAGCTTATTACATTAAGTTATAAGCTTTAAGTTAAAAACAATATTTCTCATTGCAATCCCAAACATGCACTTAGTATAAGGGAGTTAGAGCTTCACTCAACCCACCCTCCCCCTTTGTCGGGCCTATTTTTCATTTATGATTGCTTTTTTTTCCCTCCTTTAATTTTCCATCTATAGTATTGAAATATGCCAATCTATTGTCTTCTAACATCTTTAGACCAACATGCACTTCCACCAGCTTCTTTAACTGCCAATCTACCAATAGGTAGGTCAAGAAAACAATTCAAAAGAACAGCGCATATATGCTTCACGCATTGTCGTGCCTTAAAGAGCCAGATGTCACTACACAACTTTAGAACCAACGATAATGGATCTTTCAGACCCAAACTACACTTTCACTCCTAATGCGGCGCATGAACTAATTTTCCTAACTAAGAATCAAATTAAAGTAGTCATGAAAGTCTCTTTCACTTGGTCCAAATTAACAAAATATAGCACACAACTCTTCACTGCAGCTTATAGTCGTAGTACTATATATAGTATTTGTTTATTAGACTATGTAATCGTTTCAAGTAATTTTTCCTTGCAAAATATGGGTGGGTTTCAAATTTTAGGTTTCAGATTTTTCATTTTTATTTCTCGTATTGTATCTGTTAACTTTAAAAAGACTAATATAAAGGGCATTAACTCTCTCGTACCTTGTATTATGTAATCTTTTAATTCATATATGATATGCTTATTTGCTTAGAAAAAAAAAATACAAAAGGTAATAGTGGGAAGCTCAATGAGATTGGAGAATCCTCGCATGTCCTATTTTCAAGATCATTTATGAAGGATGTGCCTACGAATAGGTTTTCTTAATTGTAGATGGGTAATTAAAAGACGATGCCATAGAATGGCACACTGTGACACTAATAACTGGCAGCTCTCGGCCGGTGAATTGGAGGCAGGCAGTAGTGTCGGACCCACCGACGGATGAGGGATATTACGTGTACACGTAATATAGAAGAGAGAGACGGGGCTATAAAAAACAGAGAGAAAAGGATCAGATCAAAGAAAGAGGAGCTAGCTAGGGGGAAGGGATCATGGCTAGACAGACAATTGGAAAAGGAAAAATATTTTAAAATATTTTGACACCCAAATCATGTATCCATCCTATATTTTATTGTAAATAGAGTTTCAAATCAAGGTATATATCTATATGGTAGTTTGATAATAATCAGAATTATGTTACGTAGAGTAATATTTTTGCATACTCCTCCTAATTGCTTGCTTCGGTAACTTTTGTCTTCATTATTGGTTAGTTTGTCTGCGTATGGTAGTGGTCGCTAACGTGCGCCCAGATTTGTACAATCTTGTCACTTTGTATTATCTGTCTTTGATGTGTGTATAAAAAGAAATGATATTTACATAAGTAGAGTATGTAAGTATTATATAATTATTTTTAAAAAGTGAATAAATATAATATTTATATACATAAAAAAACAATTTAATAGCGGACCATATTATTTTTTAAATTTCAAAGTAATTGTGCGGACTTATACAATACTCTACAATTGCATGAGGTAGCATTACTCATGTATATATAAAAGGCAAGAAAAAGATGATTTATTCATAAAAGTAAAATCACATAATTTAATGTGATATATTATATAACAGGAATCTTGAGGTTCGGTCTGACTGAGTCCCCCCTTTACAGCCACTACCATCTCTGACGATGGTGGGTGACACCGCCTAACCTATCGGGATTAGAGGGAGTCGGCGATTCCACCCCTGCGACGGTGAATTCCAACGACCTCTGGTGTGCTCCTGGCGGCCTTAAACTCGAAAATAGGTCTGTATCCCTCCGATCTTAATGGGTGACACCGCATTCCCTTAAAAATTCATCTTTATTTTATTTTTTATTATATTTTTATTATATTTTTTTCATTTTATCATTTTATTGTATTTTTTTATTGTGTTTTCTAAATTTATTTTTTATTATATTTTTATACAAATTATAAAAATTTAAGAAAGTTTAGAGAGTGGACTGTAAAGATGTTGGAGTGCTACGTGCAGCGTCACCTATTATATAAATTATATTATAAAAACTATTTTTATTGAAAGTAGTTCTGACTTATTATATAAACTCATATTTATTAATTTATAGATTTATTTTTTTAAGATAGCTGTACCACTTTAAAAACTAAATTATGAGAAATGTTATTTTGTCTGTAACATGTTGACACTTTATTTTTATGACATTTCATGTATTTTAATTTTTTTATTTAATAATTAAAAAAGTGATTATTAATATATTAATATATTTTATATTTTTTAAAAATATTTTAAAATAATAAAAAATTTAAATAAATAAAAAATAAAAAAATAACTCAAACAAGCAGAAGTAGCACTACTCAAAAATTATAGTCATATATAAGCCAGGTAGATACATGCACCTCCTCCTGCCTATAATCCAAGGTCCACAATTTACCTGAAAGCAAAGACAAAGAAAAAAATAATATTCAGATGCCAACAGACAGCGACGCTGAAAGCTATATATGGGAGATTAATCTGACCACCTTTTATTTCTCAAGGGAAACGCTCCAGCGAACTTTCATCCAAGACTTCTACCCTTCCCTGTTTTATGTGGGCCCTTTTCGTTTTAATAAACAGTATTAATGGTTTTAGAGGAGACTGTCTTCATATTATAATATAAAGCCTAACAAAATTAGAGATTTTTGACGATCGATCTTTCACTATTTTAAAATGTAAAACTTGTTGGAGAATACAATATCTAATAAAATATTTATGTAACATAATTTAATTTAAAAGATAAATTTTCAAATTTTAGAAATTAAAATTTATGATTTAAATCATGATATGCCATTAGGATATGCTTTACATACAGATTTGAGAATATAATAATTGTATATATATATAGTTACGATTTTAAAATCGTTATCTTTAAATATATAAGAAGATCTTCTTTTTTTTTCAGAATTAACTACATCAAATATCTCAAGTTCATGAATAAACAAAGGATGAAAGGCATATCCTCAAAAACTAATATTTTCAAATGTTTGGAGAAAACTTTCTTGTTTAAGCCGGTTCTAGGTTTTTACGGATATTTCGGGGGATCCAAAGTGATCCTTTTTTCGGCATGGAGGCCGGGGAGTCACATGACTCTCGTCCTGATCCGTACCTAGTTAATGATCATAGTCATACTCATTAAGCTGAGGGTTTTCAGATTGATTGTACGATCGAGGTGGTTGATATATATTCTCTGACTCTATATCTTCATGAGATTCCGAATGATGGACAAGATATTTAACCATGATTAATGCCTTTAGTTTTTATTAGTTTATAATAACACTCTTGTCACTGACAAGTTGTCAGGCTTACATTTTGGGATCATTTGTCAACTAGCAAATTTTAGGATAATATTCGTATAGTCTTCAGCATTTTCAATTTAGAAGTGACGAGATTATATTTTCTCTATATATATCCTAATTGACGACTCATTATCGGTTACTTATTTTTTTAGTATGAAAAATTATACCGATCATCATTTTTCATTATAAGAAAATTAATTTTTTATGACATTAAATTTTATTGTAAAAAATAAAAAAATATTATATAAAAATATTTACAACAAAAATAATCATTTTGACTCAATTAAAATATCACAAATAACTTTTTTTTTTTTTTAGTACTTATACTATACATGCACTTATTTTTATTTTATTTTTTCCTTAGTAAGTGTGTGGTAAAGGGATTTAGTATATCAAATTGCTTTGAATGCAGTTTTTTCCTTCTTTTTTTTTTTTTTTTTAGTTTTTCTATCACTATAAATGCTTTCATAGACCTGTTCTATTTCTAATATATGAGTCATATATAATAGGTCTATATATGACACCTTTAAATTAACACTATTTTTAATTATTTCATGATTTGTAATATTAGCTTAGTACATGTAACACAACTAATCTTGATAGTAATAGATATACTGATCTGGGTATATATAAACAAAAAACATGGTAGGACGTACTTTATTCGTGCAAAACTTGCTTTTCCCTTTTCTATAAATTCTTTTTAACCTCTTTTTCAGTCGACAACAGCGAGCAAGAAATACAGGTAACAGGATCGATGTCTTGAACACAAGCTGGGACTCATGATAATTAGCACAAAGTACCCTAAGAAAGAACACATGAACGTAATCTCGGCCTTTTCATTAATGTTATCGGTTTTGCGGCATTCTTACAGCAGCCTCCAAATTCATCATATATTGTACCTTTAAAAACAAGCAAAGCCAAAGTCGACCCAAAATCCAGCAGCGCGTGGTTGCTCTTTTGCTGCTAAAGTTCTAGCTTGCCACAGTAGTTGTGTGGGGGAAAATCCGAGGATATATATTGACATATATATTTCTCAAGCTCTTGAACAACATATATAATATACATAGAAGATAATAGAGACCGCATACATATTATATATATATAGTTGGTATGATCAAACATATAATGTACAGATCAAGGTGATATTGGGAGGAAGTTGGGGTTGAGATAGAGCCAAGAAAACAAGAAGGAAAATAATCAAAACAGGAACAAATAAAAGCATGAGTGGTGGCGGAGATAGCGGTGCTGGCAACACAAGTGGGAGCACCAGAAGGAAGAGTGTCACACCCACCATAATCATCACCGACTTGATGCTGAAAAACCTCATCATATATATTAATTCAAGTTTCGATCAAACTTAATTTGCACCAGCTAGCTCATCATGCATGCACCTTGATTCTTCATGGATGATCTCTGGATCCAGATCATGCATCTTCATCGTCCACGCTCGTCGTCGTAGCTTGATCATCCATCGCTGGCTTTGAGGGTTCGAGAAATGTGTGGGTAAGAGGCTTGTAATATACTGTGCAGGGTAGGGGAATTAGCTAACTAGCTAGGAAGAAAATGGGTTTCTAAAGCTGGAAGTAATATATGGTTAAGATAATATTCATTGAGGGTAGGCGCGCTCGGCTTGACCTCTCCCAATCTGGCCTTAGTGCTGCTCCTTTAACTGTTTATTCACTGACAAATTAATTAAACTTATCTATGTCCGGATTCCACCATTAATCAATGCGCGCGTCTTTTATATCTAAGTGGGAGTGATTTATTTCAATCCGGACTACTTTCTCACTCACTAATTACGTCGTTAAGTCATCATAACTTGGTCAAATAATGTAGGGACGTCGGTAGGATAACATCAATTTATATAATACCTATTAATCAATTTTATAATAAAAATTATAATTTTATAATTTAATTAATATATTAAATTAAATTACATTAATTTGTGATTTTATTTTTTATGAAATTTTTTAATGATTAATTAAAGTTTTTTTAAGTTTTTTTTTTTATAGAAATCATGCCATATTGATTATAATAATTTATAAGTTGTATTAAATAAATAATATCTAATATTATTTAGTTTCTACTGTAATGAAGATGATCATATATATTTCAACACCTTTTAAGACAAATAAAGAAATCAATTATATATCCTCATTAATTTCTACTGTAATGAAGATCAAGAAGATACTTTTATATATGTACTTGCATACAAAAACGGGTTTATCTCCCAATTAAAGGACGTGACAGCTAGATATATAGACATTCATTGACGCAGACGTACACATAAATGAAATACATGAATATTAATGATTTGTAAATTTCTGGTGCCAAAATGACTTGTAGTTTTCTGTACTTGCCACTTAATTTGAAATTATTTGTAGCTTATTTCTATCCATAAAATTCATGATGGACTCTCTGATAATGAGTTCATGATCTGGACTTCAAAACTTTTAAGTTTAAAAAGATCATTATATGGTATATATTTGGCATTACGTACACTTCAGAAAGATTATCATGATGATGATCATGAGCCTCCTATGCTACGTACCCTCCCCTGTACAATGAATCCAGACGGCCTTTATCTTTTGGCCACGATATCGATAGCATATATAATCACTCAACGGTACGAAATTGTTCGAATTTGTCGCGTATTGGGGCCAGGGTCTGTTTTCTTGATTAATTACTCCATGGAAGTCAAAAAAACATGTAGATATTTTCTAAGAATTAAATGTAAACAAAAAAAATGTTTTCTTTGTGCTGTACGGGGGTTGAACCATGCCTCCAGTTGGGGAACCAAGTCCCAGCCACGTCATGGGCCGGGACTAGAGACCTAAAAAAGATAAAAATGAAGGTTTTCTTGCCTTAAAGATCCTAATTAATGAAATTATTGGTCAAGCCAAATATATTGCAAATATATAGCTAGCTGCTATATTTTAATTCGTTATGACAAATATATCATAATCATTAATATATATTGGTAATTGTTAGAAGCAATATAGTTGTGGCTTTGGTCATGCATGCGTCCTTCAGATTTGATCATAAGATCATACTTTCCCATTCGAATCCAATGCGTTGCCATTCCACGTGGCAGGCAATTAAAACTAATGAACAGAACGCTGGACCCCTAAAAAGTCGATCTTCATTTCATACATTCCCCCTTCCATATAAAGCAAAACATCTTCTTCCAGAGAAAGAGGCAAAAGAGATTCCCATCCAAATTATAAATCCGGCCTATTATTATTACTATTATATATATATGTCAGAATCATGCACCTCGAATACTTCCAAAATCCAAAGTGATCATCATATATCTGAATTTTTACCATATATGCAACTACAAGTTGCTAGCTGCTTCGAGCCCTCGACGTCTCTTCAACGGTGTCAGTACCGTTCTATTTTATTACTGCTCTCTATATCTTCGTCTTTGAAATTCATTGGAGTACGTCGCAGTTGGATATTTAATTTGGCACCAATATTCTATATACAAGGTGATGGACCTGCAGACAATTAGCTAGAGAATTTTAGTATTGCATTGACTGCAACAAATTTGAAAGCCGTACTACTTAATTATTTGTAAGTGGGTTTGTTGTGGTTTTTCTTAGGTGTTCGTCTGTCATAAATAAGGATTAATAAAGTATTCAAAGTGCCGTCGTCCTTTTGGCAAAAAAAAAAAAACTAACATTGCTGATGTATAAATTACCTTCATATATATCATTTTGTACGTACAAAAAAATATTGATGTTTAACTTTCTTTTATTTTATAATAATAATATTATTTATAATTATAAAATGTATAAATATCGTATAACTTTTTAAAATTAGAATAGGGTGTACTATTAAAAAATTAATTTTTTATATAAAATTCGTATTCGCTCTTTTTAAAAAAAATTATTATGTGATGTTTATATGATTACAAATAAATTTTTTTTTTTTTGAGCCAACAACAATTCTCATGAGTCATGTGTTTTCAAGCTAATTTTGTAATCATGAGCTTAACTCTACATATTTGAAGAGAGAGAAATGGGGGTTGGTGATCAATAGCATCGCCATGGAAGAAACGGCAACTAATTAATAAAGTACTGGTCAAGCCCCCGGACGATATACGCTAATGAAAATCAGGAAAGAAAATATGTATATGAAGAAACTATATAGGGGAAAATGTGAAACTTCGAAGATTTGGCGTGGCTACAATATCAAAACCTAGGAGTCTGACTCCGACAATTTTTAATCTTCTCCTTATAAACGTCCTAATTGTGATGTAAGGTGATGTATGACCGGTTTTCTGCAACATACACTGCATCTCTGTCTTTGTCATTACTCTCTCATTCAATAACCATTGACATTGAAGTGATCTGAGGAAGGCTAAAAAACCCATTTAGTTTGATTGTGACAGATTTCAGTAGGTTCCAATTAATGCATTTAATTTTGTACAATTAGTAATATACGTCTTGTTCAAGTATTTCAAGCTCAGTATGCTTCACGCGGTATCTCATCTTTTAGTTTAATTCGTTTCTTTTACTTTAGATTATTCGGCCACAGTTGGTATCCGGCGTTGATCAGAATTCAGAAGTATATATAATGAGAAATCCTAAACATAAACTAACACATAATAAATTATACTCTTTTTTTAATCTTCTTAATTTTTTTTATAAAATATTTAGCATATAAATAATAAGTAAAAGAATTCAACTATTTAAGAAGAATAAACTAAAATAAAAAAAATAAAAATACAAAATAAAAAAATGTGATGTGTGCATGGGTGTGTAAGCTTATGTATAAAAGTGCTCATATACGACATTGTTTTTCTGCAATATTCTTTCTAATTCGCCATGTGTTCCTTAAATCTTTTTTGATCGAGGTGATTGCTATAAATCTTCGATTCGATCGTAATGGAGTGTGTATATATATATATACGTATTTTATTTAATTAAGCTGATTGCTCTTTATCAAATATCAATATTGACAGTAAAAAAAAAAAAATATTTATTTGTGATCAAAGATTTTCTAATATAATAATTATTTTCTAGTAAAATAAATTTATTTTCACGATAAATAATATTTTTATTATAAATAATTCATCATTAGTGTGATGATAATGGCCGATTGGACAAATTAAATACGCAATGCATCTCTCTTGGTCTCTCTCCAACCGAAGCTGGCCTTGCAAGTAAGAATAATATTGGCCCAGATGATGGATCGGATGGACGTTCTTAATTAACCCATCATGACTTGGTTTTGAAGAATTAGTTAGCCTAATCCCACTTTAAAGTTAAAAACCATTAACTGCTTATTCTTTGCTAACTTTATGTCTGTACGTTCCCTTGTGTAGTGACTATTTTCCGATTTCAGATAAGTCTTATTTCTTAATTCATCAAATTTTTTTCTTCAAAGTAAAGCAAAATAAATATTATTTAAGCATGCAGAAAGAAGTGCACGCACCATTTGTGCGCTTATTTATATAAATAACAAATTAATATTGTTTTAAAAAACACGCTTAATCAGAAAGCAACGGTTGAGGTAGCAACCGAAGGATTATAAGGATAGATTAAGATATAGAAAGGTAGAAATTTAATATCAATCTAACATCGATCCTTGATTAATCTTTCCGTTGATCAATCAAGCTGTTATCGGGTCCACTTGCCACATACGTCTTGGACATAGTGCATCATGTTTGGTTGTGGGGGCCATTATTGCACCTGTCCTTATGGGATTGGCGAATAGGAATAATATTCGGGTCAATAATATATGTCAAGCAAAATGTTGAAGGGATTAATCGATGTAGGGTGTTCCGAGAAAAGGGGATGGTGGATTTTGTGTCCTCGTGTTTTTATGTTCCTACTTTTGTATAGACAATGCAGGTGGCCCGGTGGGTGACAACCTAGGAAGGGGATGGCACCCGTGACGTCGTTGTTTGGAGTCCGGCCTAATGCATGCATGGTTTGGCATCAAGGGTTGGTGGCTAGAGGCCGGTGCCACTTTTGAGAGAGAGAGAGGCAATATACCTTCGATCGATCGTGGACTAGGTTTTCTAGATCTCCTTCATCAGCATTGCTTGTGTTGGCGCGCGTTTCTGTCTCACTTTCTATGTTTGATCATCACGTATGCACACATATGTAGTTGTTCTTCGATCTTTTTATTATATATGAAACAACTTTTATAATATAAGAGGTGCGGCATGATCATGGAGGTCTCTTGATCACCAAAATCCCGTTCCAATCAATTTGGATGGTGAATCGCCTACATTTGAGCTATCCCGAGTATATATCTTGGTAAAACATAGGACAATTTTTGAAGAGCTCTCTATGGTTGGTAACAGAATCAATGATCTACAATCAAGTACTGTGGCATGCATTATAAGAAAATTATTTATTCATAATCAATTATTTTTTATTAAAATAATAATTTTTTTGATAAAATAAATTTATTTTCCATAATTATTTTTATCATAAATAATCAGTCAAAAATAATTATGTTTTTTTTATAGTGATATGTTAGATTGAAATGATCTTGTTATGCATCACTTAGACCGATCCTTGGTTAGGTTGGGGCCGATACTAAACATGAATATAAAAGTGATAGCTAAAGATTGAAAAGTTGGGGTTGGGATTAGCCACAGCGTCCGATACTTTAAAATCAACTATCAGACCGTGTAACCTTTTTAGGCGGTTAGGAAGAAAAGGTATCATGTTAGGGATATATATATATATATATTTTAGAGAGAAGTTTGAGGAAGTGGGACCGAAGTGCCAAACTTGATTTTGGCCAACTTCAACTTTGATCAGCAATCTTTCCCAGATTTCTAATTTATCTGATCACATCTTGACGACTCCGTTGATTGAGCTTTGTGTGTGTGTGTGTGTGGGGGGGGGGGGGGGGGGCAAATAAAGCCATAAACCAGCGACATAAAACTTCAGATTTTAGCTATATATCTCCATGAAAAATTAGATGATCTCAATTCGTGTATAAATTTCTTTATCCATCTAGCCAAAACAAAAAAAAGAAAGAAAGAAATGATCTTCATTCTATCTTAACTTTTTACAACTAATTTGCAGCTCTCAAATGATCTCTCTGGCCTTCAACGCAAAGATATAACCTGTTCACAACTTTCACGTTTTCTTTAACCGACGAGCTCATGCAATCCTGTTCATCCCTATATTAAGAGCTCCTTCCTAACACAATCACAAACTTAGACATCCCGATAGGCCGACGCATTCCATTAATCTTGATCCATCTTTTCACAAAATAATAATAATAATAATAATGCTCGAGATCAAAAGGAAGCCCTCGCGTCGGCGACATTAGGCACTTCGGAAGGCAATAAGGCCAAGAAAATCAGGGCAATCATCAGCAAAACCGGAACGGATAGAAGCATCAGCGGCGGTGGCGGCAGTGGTGGCAGCACCAATGGAAGCACCAAAATGGATACAGTCAACAGAACGAGAACCATGATGGACGTCGGGCTAAAATACCATAACATGATAATTAAGCCCTGCATCGGACGATGGATATTACCTCTCTTTTCCGATCATAAGCCCGATCGAGTTCATGCGTCTTCGTCGTCATCGATCCTCCATTGCCGACATGAACTTATACGTACGGCAGAGGCCAGAGAGAACTTATTAGGAAAGACGAGAGGGCCGGTCGAGGAAAGGGTGCAACTAAAAAGAGAGTTTTCGAGGAAATTATAAGCAAAAGCAGGTTATTGAGAAATTTTAAAGAGCATTAATCCTTACCGGTTCAAGTCGTTACCAGTCATGATCGTCAGACCCCACTCGTTTTATGTCTTGGTTCAGCCAACCCATCGGAACGTACGTACATTTTTCATTGCAAAAATTAATGACTTTGTGGTTATTCAAATCCCAGGGCCCATTCTAAAAAGAAGGAAAGAAACTGGTAGCTGCCTTTTGGTGGATGTCAGAGGTTGTTCTACTGAGAAAACGAGGGCGAGACTTGATGACAGGAAAAGGATCAGAAAATGATCGAATTTATAAAGATAATGAGGTTGGTATAGAAGCGTAGATGCATGATAATTATTTTAGGAAATATTAGACGCGCTTAGTACTCTTTTTTATTTATTTTTTTCATTCATGCTCATGCATAGTAGTACGAAAGGATAAATATTCGTTCTTTGGAATTAGCTTTCTTATTAAAGTCTATTATCTGAAACGATTAAAGTCTAATTAATGTCTTCCTCCCCGTATACAGGATCAATTTTCCCTTCTTTTGTTGTTTTGTTTTTTTAATATTATCTTTTTAACCATAACAATTTTTAAAAATGATAATTTAATAAGAAAAAACTCAAGATTTTTTTTAAGAATAATATTAGGGATATACGTTTCTGCGGACTTCTTTACAAAATCAAATGATGTGATATTATTATCACGTTAGACAAAATATTAAAAATTATATAAAAAAAAAAGATAAAAAGATTATGAGAAAAAAACAAATATAAAAATCACAAATAGTTAAATTAGAGGATATATAAAAATATTATTTTTATACAAACTATATACAAAAATATAAATCGTGTATAAATAATATTTTTATTTTTTTAATTGTCAGTCGTGACACCCTAAATGAGGCATACATGTATAGATTACACAGTTTGAGATAACAGTCAGCTTTCATCTCTCCAAACATATGTTATTATTATATATTGTAGATGTGGTTGGAATTAGCTAGTTGTCTCCCTAATTATAAAAATAAGATGTTTCCAGCTTATTTAAAACTGAACTAAAATGAAATCTGGATTCGTATTCCCTAATTGAAGATGGTTCAAATTATATATACAACAATAATATCTTTAAAGAAAAGACTTATACGATTAGATTTGGGAAATTAATTATAATGGCATTTTGAATCTTTGATACATATTGACAACCCAAAAGAGAACTCATAATTCCAAAAGACAAAAAGGCGAGTTTCCTCGAAAATTTCAGGATTTTTTATTTTTTACTGATCAAAGTTATCAGTGTGGAATGTGAATTTCAATCAAATCTATGAAGGAAAAACCTTTAAGTCGGTTGGGTGTAAATTTCTTTTTTATATCCACACTACAAGATAAATCACCTATTTCGTCGACTATTTTTCTGCTGCAATGGAAAACGCTGCCAAAGGTAATTTGTTTCAGCGCTTTTTATTTCGCTGGGCCTGTATAAAGCAGTTACAAGCGGGCCTTCTTTGTTTACTCAATAGGTGAGCCGGTTTATTTTTTTCATCAAGTTTATAAATTATGTCGGCGATAATTTCTGCAGCAACAAAAATTAATATTGTTGCGTCGCTTTTCGTTATCGATAAAACGAAATATTTAATGGCATTAAATATTTAATGGCATTAAATATTTTGGGCACCGCCAATATGTGCCAAACCCAGAGGAATTTTAGCCCTCGCAAGCGTAGTTTTGCACAAATCAACATCTGCACTCTCTTGTTCGCATGCTCAGCTTCACAGATTCCAATCCCTGGTCTCCAAACCCTCGGGCTCACAGAAAACTCCCATATCTTGAAGAACTAGTTCGTGATTCAGCCGATCAGTGGATTCAGCTTAACTTCACCAATATACTGGTTTCGATTTCACAGGCCAATCCCCCTTTGATTCCGCGCCAAACAACCATCGATCGCATGGGGTTGCAACCTTGGATGAGAAGTCTGACAGAAAACCCATACATGCTTCCGTCTCTTTCTTGAACATCTTTACAAAAAGGCCCGACTTTGTTAGATAAGAAAGGTAACTCTGTTTTTTCGTTTGATTTCTGCAAGAGCTTCACCCGCATGTATTGCATCCAGATTTTTGTTTAAAAAATTTCCCTATATACGGGCACTGCATAATAAATTCAACTTTGGTCAAAAAATATTTTGTACTAATTTCACAGAATTTTAATTTTACTTTGTTTCTAGGTTTAATTTCTTATTTTGGTCTAGTGAGACTTTGACACTTTTTGCTTATATTTTTCCTGGCTAACTTAATCTTAAACATTTTCATATCCGTTACTCATCTTATTATAACAAATTAATTATTCAACTATCTTTAAATAAAATATTTTCATAAAAAATTAAGGAAGTAAATAATTAGACACGTTGATGAAAGGTCAAGGTGTTATAACTTCTGGGCTGTCTGAATAGCTAATTCTTGATGAACTCTCATATTATTAAAGCAAAGGTTATTGTCTTTTCTCTATATTTCGACGAAAAAGGTAAAGGGCAAATTAGTTTAGAATCCTCTTCAAGTCCTCAATTTGACCAGAGAGAGAGCATTGTATGCATGTGCAGCAAACTATATATGAGACTTAATCTAAAAAATGAACTTTTAGGACCGACCATTACAAGTACTGATCATGTATGCTTGCCAAAAGTTAATGCATGGGCTTTAATTAATTAAATAGAATTCACAAAAATTAATTAAATTATTTTAATTAATCTCCAAGTTCGTCGTTTCAGAACTCAAGTTAAGTATAAATTGCATGTGTTCTACTTTTTAAGGAACATTTATTAGCTAGCTGGGGTCACAATCTGTAACCCCATATATGGCTCATACTTATAAAAGTTAAGCAATTTAATTTTAAAAGGCTTTTTCATACCTTCAAATCCTCAGTTGGAATCTATTGAATCTAATGCATTAATGACTGTATTTTTTTTTCTAGGTTAGTTTAGTATTTTATTAGATAAATTAACGGGTTATAGGGGACAACTTTTAGTGGGGTGGGAGTCCCCTACATTCTTTCCAAAACTCAACACAATACAACACATCAGATTATTTTTTACACAGCAAACTAATTAAACTCGTGAGCATAAACTATATAACACAAAAATTGCAGCAACTAAGTCTACCATTGTCCGATGTGCTGGAACAATGTTGAAAATAAAACCAAGTAGGTTTTGTTAGATACAAAGGGGTAACTAATCATTTGGTAATATCTATCAACTGCATTGCAATTGCCAATGCCTGGATAGTAGCTCTACAAATATGTTTTTAATACTTCAAAGTCAAGATTTTACACGAAAATTAAATACTAATCATTGAACCTATTTGGTCACAATAAAAACAATAATTAGTTATTGCTAGAAACCACTATGCTTCAGAACAAACACTATTAATGGTTGCACATTTCATGTCCTATTTTTTTAAGAACCAATGATATTTCTTATTGGTCCCCCTCAAATTCAAGAACTTAAACAGCCATATACCAGCCATAAAGGAAATAAATAATTTCAAGGTCAATCCAAACTGTTGTAAAAAACATCCAAAAACCTAAACCACTGTTTTCCATTTTCTGACTGCTTACCTATCTCCCTGCACCTTTTCAATATGGAACAAATTTACATCAACAACTTTTATACCTTTTCTTTCAAACGGTAAACAAAAATTGATAAGGAATGAACAATCTAGATTTCCAGCAATATTGCATATGTAAATCCAGCTACACATATATTTCGATTGCAAACTCCTAACGTAGTTGTAAAAGCAAGTATGTAAAATATAAGGTGAGTGTCTCATCTTGAAGTCAGTTGTTGTTAAGATGCATTAGTTAGTCATATTGGCCTTGCGATCACTAATTTTGTAAATATTAATTGTGCTTCAATGTATATGCAATGAAAACACTTGTTAGCGTAGACCTCTGTCTAGACTTTTCATGCTATTAGCTTCCATCCACTTTTTTTTGCTAACAGGGACTTAATATATTTCAGCGAGTAACTAGTTTGTTTATATTCTCGTTTACATTGGTTTCCTTACAATGATGTGATTCATACAGTTAATTCATACTATCTCATCATTAATCTTTAGATGGACAAAAGCTGGATGATTGAACGCAATAGGCTCCATTCACCTGCTTATGCAGAGGGTGTTAAACAGTTTTTAGAGATGGCTAGAAACCATGCCAGGGGAAGTGATCGGATTCGGTGTCCATGCCGTATTTGTAGTAACAATCTTTTCTTGCCTATGTTTACAGTAGAGAGTCACTTGTTCCTAAATGGGATTACGACAACCTACACACAATGGATTTTTCATGGTGAAGATGAGACCCAGAATTTCCACATTGATGATGAAGATTTGGATGAGCTTGGTGATGCTGACGATTTCGTTGATGATATGGACCATATGTTAGACGACATCTGGGCTGGGACAAATATTGATATTCCTCAAAGTAGCACTCCATTCACAAATCAGAATCGCAGTCCTCCATCTGTTTCGAGTTCATCATTTGACCGTCTCTTGGAGGATGCCCAGCGTCCACTGTTTGAGGGTTGTGAAAAATTCTCAAAGTTGTCGTTCATTGTCAAGCTTTTACACATAAAAACCATCGGTGGTTGGTCAATTAAGTCATTTGATATGCTTTTGACCTTGTTGAAGTCTGCCTTTCCAGAGGCTGAACTGCCTAACTCCTATGAAGCTGCTCGTTCATTGGAACGAGGCCTAGGGTTCACTTACAATAAAATTCATGCATGCCCCAACGATTGCATTTTATTCAGGAAGGAATATGCATCACTGGATTCATGCCCTGTATGCAAGGCCTCGAGATGGATGCCATCTACACGTGGATCACGGATCATCCCTCAAAAGGTGTTGCGCCATTTTCCTTTAAAGCCACGACTACAACGGCTTTTTCTATCTACAAAGATAGCGGGTCAAATGAGATGGCATAGTGATCAACGGGTGGTAGAGGAGAATACTATGCGTCATCCCGCTGACTCTGCATGTTGGAAGTCGTTTGATGAAGAGCATCCTTGGTTTGCTAGCGATGCCCGCAATGTTAGGCTTGGTTTGGCGAGTGACGGATTCAATCCCTTCAACAACATGGCTAGGCCTTACAGCATATGGCCAGTGATCCTTGTCCCATATAACTTGCCTCCGTGGCTGTGCATGAAAGACCGGTTCTTTATTACATCTTTGATTATTCCTGGCCCAAAATCACCAGGAAATGACATTGATGTTTATCTACAGCCGATGGTAGATGAATTGCTTGAACTTTGGGAACATGGGGTGCCGACATATGATGCCAGTACCAAGTCAACGTTCCAGATGCATGCCGCTTTACTGTGGACAATCAATGACTTCCCTGCCTATGGGAATCTTTCTGGCTGGTCAACGAAAGGAAAACTAGCATGTCCATGTTGCAATGCCAATACAGATTCTGATTGGTTGAAGTTTGGCCGGAAACATTGTTACATGGGTCACCGGCGTTTTCTCCCGCAAAACCACATTTGGAGGAAGAAAAAATCTTTCTTCAATGGTAAAGAAGATCATCGCATGCCACCAAATCTGTTAGACGGAACAACTGTTTTATGTCAGTTACAAATGCTTGGGGATGTATCGTTTGGAAAATCTATTAGGAAGAGGAAAAGAACTAGTGAAGAGTTGAATTGGACCAAGCATAGCATATTGTTCATGTTACCTTACTGGTCAACGTTGAGTATCCGACATAATTTAGACGTGATGCATATTGAAAAGAATATATGCGATAACATTTTCGGCACCTTGATGAACCTTCCTGGGAAAACAAAGGATAATACAAACTCTAGACGTGATCTAGAGCTATTGGGGTTCAGAAAGGAATTGCATTTGCAGCGGGACAGTGGGAAATTACGAATGCCCCCTGCACTGTACACGTTACATGGTGATGAACGAAATAGACTTTGTACTTGGCTGGCCGATTTGAAATTTCCGGATGGGTTTGCAACAAATATCTCTCGTTGTGTTTCAGTACGTGATTGCAAAATCGCAGGGTTGAAAAGCCATGACTGCCATGTATTATTACAACACTTACTACCTACTGTTGTGAGCGGTTACTTAAGGAGTGATATTGCCTTAGCGTTGACAGAACTGAGCACTTTCTTTAAAGAGTTATGTAGTAGAACACTGGATATCCCTCGTCTACAGCAGCTTCAAACTGATATTATAATCATTCTATGCAAATTTGAGATGATATTTCCTCCATCGTTTTTTGATGTGATGGTGCATCTATCTGTCCATTTACCTCGTGAAGCTATACTTGGAGGTCCAGTACAATACAGATGGATGTACCCATTTGAGAGGTATTTGGGTAAATTCAAGCGGTATGTAAAAAACAAGGCACGCCCAGAGGGGTCAATTGCGGAAGCATACATACACATTGAATGTCTGACATTCTGCTCAATGTATCTCAATGATATTGAGACAAAAATTAATCGACCAGACCGTAATGTTGATGTACAAGACGAGCTGACATCTGATGGATATTCGGTTTTCAACCAAAACCTCCGACCGTTGGGTATAGCTTCCCATGTGCAATTAGAAGATAAACTTTTTATCATTGCCCGTTGGTACGTGCTTAACAACTGCACTGAGATTGGACCCTACCTGTCGTAAGTATACTTCATACATTTGTCTTCGTGTAAAACATAGCCATTGTCATACATGTATTTTCCTAATATGGTATCTTGTCATATCTCTCTTGTGGGCAGGGAGCATTACGAGAAATGTCAGGCGACTACGAACCAAACTTCTGTTCATCAAACACATCAGCAAGAGTTTCCCGCGTGGTTCAAAGAACGTGTAAGTCGGAATGATTATAGTATAAATTCTTTTATATGCATTACCATTGCATACCAGGGTCAATTGGCAGTAGAGCACAATTACATCGTACCGTTACGTCTGTAGGTGCAAGAGCAACGAGCCACCAACCCACTTGATGTCTCTCCCGATCTTTATGCGTTAGCGTGCGGTCCTGAAAATTGGGTCGCATCATATGCTGCCTGCATTATAAATGGGAAGCGGTTCCATACAAAGCAACGGGAAGTCCGACGACGGACACAAAATTCGGGTGTGGTGGTCATTGGAGAGCCCCAGTCTAGTAATGTCGACTTCTATGGCGTTATCAATGATGTTATAGAAGTACACTACATGGGAGGTCGTCGAGTCTACTTATTCAGTTGTGATTGGTTTGATGTTGGTGATAAGAAACGGGGGGTACGAGTAGACGACCATATGACTAGCATCAACATCGATAGAACTTGGTATAAGGACGATCCATTTGTCTTAGCATGCCAGGGTTCGCAATGTTTCTACATTAGAGATCTAAGATACAAGGGAAATTGGTATGTTGTACAAAAATTTGCAAATAGGAATATATATGATGTTCCATCAGGCAGGAGGGGATCAGAAACCAGTGATGGTCAAGACAGTGATGATGAGGCATATCAAGAATATGAACAATCAGCGCATTACGTACCCATGCATTGTGAGGATGATCCTGTGGCAAGTCCACTAAATAGGGTTGATCTAGAACCTATGGAAATTGATGCACAAGAAGGGGCCATGCACATGTCTACAAGCATTCATTGCTCCGAGGCAGTATTGGGTGAATCCCTTGCTTTCTCTAGTTCAGCCGATGCATATGGGGATGAGGAATATTCCGAAGAGGAAGACCTATCCACAAGTGAGGAGTCCGAGTAGGAATAGACTCCACATTAACTAGATTAACAATGTGGGTTATGAACACCCCACTCGAAGACACTTCTGAGTAGGTATGTATTTTATCAACAAGTCAATACTTTATGTTCACAACTAGAGCCCACTCAATGTTTTGGAATTTGTTTAGTTCGATTTCACAAACAAAATTTGCCATCTCCATGCTAACCAAATGCAAACATTGGTTTTATCCACAGGACTATGATCCAAGAGAGGATGGATGTCTGGCATATTTCATTGGATGACATATAGTTCACTTCTACAATTGTTCAGTTTGATTTTCTTTCTTCACAAGTTGTTCACACATTATTCTAACTACTAATCACATACATTCACGAACTTCCTAATTGTACAACAGTGATGTTAATGCAGGTTAGAGGTTGGTGTACATGTTCCAAAGATGGGCTGGTTGAAGTCACCAAAGGAATATCAAAAATTGTGTTAATTGGGTCCATCCACGTACAATCCAAATCGAGGTGCTGAAAATCAACCTAACACCCCCAAACCAGCAATAATTCTGCACAAACGTGATAATAGATACAATTTTTGCATAAATGGGGCCATTAAGTTGATCTAGTAATTTTCACAACATGGTTCAAATTTGAAAGCTCCATTCAGTTGCTTTTCAAGAGATATTATACCAGTCTAAATATTATTTTCAAGCATTATCACATATACTTTAATATTTTGGAAACAAGTTGCTTTTTAACTATTTATGCAAATTGGTATAAAATGGACATCAAAGCTGTCTATCTTCATATTGTGGACTAAATAAGTACAAAAATATCAGCATAGTTAAGTGCAACATTTGCATAAATGGTGAACCAAGTAATAAGATATGACTATTGGGTTTCCAACTACTGCAAAAGAACATGTTGATAAGTGCACGAAGTGATTTTTAATTTACAGTGTTATGTAGCATTTGGCAGCCTATGACAGTAATGATTAACCAAATGTAATATTGAGATTAGCAATGAAAAATAGTTGGACTCTTCAGTTCACAATCAGCAATAATGATGTTTTACGTGATGATGCTTGTTGCAGAATTCTCATTTCCAGAAAGCAGGTTGATAAACAACTTATGATGAATGTATGAGGGGGCTTTTTCTCAAGGCAGGTTAGAAGTGCTACATGAGGGATGAGTTTATTTCCACTTGACTATTAAAACAGGACCTATCTCTTAATGTGTGAACCAGTAGTGATTATTTGATGAAATAAATATGATGCTAGATAGATGGATATTTTCCTAACAACTAAGTCATTTAAAATATAATGTCTGGATAATAAACTACAGTGAGAAAGCACTATTTTTTAAAATTTTTAACATGGTTTAGACTTTGATAGGATAATAGGGTACCAAATGTTCATAAATATATACTCCAATCAATTATATAGAAAATACCGTAACTTGCTAACTTTAATTTTTCTATACCCACTACTTAAAGAGCCACAATTTGGAAAATCTAAGGCCATCCCTTCTTTTTTGCAAATTTGGCGCTGGCAGCATCAGCTTTGTGGGCGGGAGAATACAAAAAAGTGAAAAACAGTAATGATCATTGTTGGAGGGCAAAAATGTAATTTATCAAGCTTAGTTTATCTGCTATCACCGAGAATGAGGGAGGGCACATGGATCCATAGTACGTTTTCCAAAGTTTTGGCACAGCAGAAAGAAAGCAGTTGGCGATTTTTCTCCCTTCAAGTGCTCAAAGGAAAACTTCTTGCTAGTGTTCTCTGGAGTGTGTTCTTTGGTGCTGTGTCCAGTCAAGTTGCTCAACCTTCTCATCCAAAGCAGGCTTGAATAAAGGTTTACCAAAAGCTAGTTCGGCTAAAAGGAGTAGCTACCAAGGATACAAGGAAAACACTTCTGAGTGGTAGGCTTCACTCAACGTTCCAGAGGTATGTTTTTTTTAAATTGGAATTCCTCAATACAACCACCTTTGTGTGGGCTTTTCTCTCTCTCTCTCTCTCTCTAAACTGGGGGTGCATGCTGGAAAATCTGTCCAGCATCCAGCATTTACCATTGCACTTATTTTAATAGGGCAACTGGTGTGGAATTGTTTAAAAAAATAAGGTTTCCTTGCTAGGATTTACAGAGGGTTGCTGTAAATTTAGGGAAAAGACTTTGAAATGAAAACACATCCCACGTTTATAAACCCAAAACATGACACTATTTTTCCCTTCACAACAGTGTGTAAACTAAGAAATTGTCGACGTGGTAGCCAACTGAACATGTAAGTTGCTGTCCCAGTTTTTTGAAATTCAGTGTAAGTCATTTTCAAGAGCTGGAGTTAAATGCACTTATTTTAATTAACTACCTATTATGCGTAATGGATAAACTTGTTAATATCTAAAGGTGACAGGATGGAAAGACTTGGCCGGGGGAGAGGGAGGATCACTATGCTAAACACTAGACGAGATCACTCATTCTTATCCGGATATCGCCGACCACGCGGGGCACGCATTGCTGATGTTGAGACCAGCTCGGATGATCAATCTATACCTAATTCCAGCCAAGTTTGGATGACTTCACCCGTGCATCCAACCCCATACACGTAGAAAGTCCAGCCAGTGAATCCAATCCAATGCTCGCCACCTGGATTTTTGAATCCAATCCCACAGACACAGACAAATGTTCCTGTGGATCCAGCCCCACGAACACAAGCTGCAGTTGTGAATCAAATTCCTCCCCCCTTACACACTGGCGGGGAAATCGGTAAGGATAATTATCTAATTTAAGTATCTAATAATATTTTGAGTGTTAGCATGAGCTTGGTAATTGTTGTACTGAGTTATGAGCTTGCCAAGAAAGTCTTTTATGTCTCATCTATTTTTGGTAGCCGAGTTATAAAATCTGAGTTTGTGAATGGATTGACAATTATTTACATATCTACATTGTTTATTAAAGCTTTTTCTTGCACCCAATTGTTAGCAATCACATAGGTATGAATTTATGGCTTATGTTATAGACATTATTGACTCAGCAGCACACACTTCATAAATTACCATTACATGTTATTATTTGCTGCAACTTTGCAACCAATTCACAATAAAGCTACACGTATATGGAGCTTGGTTTGTATACGATGGACGTATGATTTCAAGCACTTGACATGTATAATTTTAGCACACATATTGATAAGTCCTAAGTGGTAAATGAGCTAGAACATGTGCTTGTAGTAAAATAAATTTGTAAATTGACACCATTAGATTATCACGAACAATTAATGTTTAAATGTGTAAAACTATATCGAATTATACATGTTCATTTAGGTCAGCCTCTAAGAAATAGATGCCTAACATGGTTTCTTATTTGTGACTTCCACCACCCATGAATGCAAACATGAAGAGATGAAAAAATGTAAGTTGTTGTCCCAATTTTTCAAAATTCAGTGTAAGACATTTTGTTACCCAAACATCAAGAGTAGCAACGTAGGCAAATACTTTCATTAGTTGCCTATTATGCCTAATGGATTTTGATGCTTAATATTTGTAGGTGATGGGATGGAACGACGTGGTCGGGGGAAAGGGAATATCACTGTGTTCAACATTAGACGAGATAAGTCATCCTTATCCAGACACCGTCGAAAACGCGGGCCACGCATTGACACATACAACGATATGCTCGATGAATTTTTTAGTTCCAGCTCAGAGGATGCAACACAACCTCCTAGTCAAGATTGGATGACTTCACCTGTGCATCGAACCCCAAGAACGCAAACAGTCTCGGTGGATCCAATCCAAGGCCCGCCACCTGGAATTCTGAATCCAATCCATGGCCTGCCACCTGGATTTCTGAATCCAATCACACGCACAGAGACAACATATGTGGATCCAGCCCAACGAGCACAGGCTGCACCTGTGAATCCAATTCCTCCTCCCATAAGTACTGGTGAAATCGGTAAGGATAGTTATCAAATATGTAGTTTAGTATCGAATAAACTACAGTGTTAGCATGACTCCTAATTCATGTAGGATATGAGCTTGTTAATATCTTCTTTCATGTCTCATACAGAATTGGAGGAGGCTAGCCATATGCCGGTTTTACCCCAAGTTCTTACTAAACGTGGCCGTGGGCCTGCCAAGTCAATCGAGTTTGAAAAAATGCGGAAGTTTGGGAAAATCCAATTGAGGATTAATGATGGGGAAACTGCACCTTGTTGTGGGAATGCGTCAATGTTTACTAATCGATGCACGTGGATATTAAAACATCATCTGGACATGAGCTACGCTAGATGGACGGATGTTCCCAAGACGGCGAAGGACGAGCTCACTGAACGAGTGAAGGTAAGTCTTCCTTTTCATTCTTTATCAACCTACACATAAAGAGGAACTAGTGTGAAGGGTAAAATTGGTATAACACTTTATCTTATATGCAATGTAGGACGACTTTGAATTAGATTGGGAGTTGGATAATCATCGATTGGCAGTATCAAAACAATTGCGAAAGCGATTCAACGCCTTCCACCACGAGTTGCATAAGAAGTACCTCGCTTACGAAAGCCATGAAGAAGCGTTGGCCAACGGGAGCGGCTTGGTTGACAATCTTGTGTGGGTAAAGTTATGTGGTCGGTGGGGATCCGAGGCCTTCAAGGTATGGGTTTTCACAAGACGATTTTGCTTTCTACATTAGTGAATATGTTTTAAAACTTCTATTTTTTCGATTGTGGTTTCATTTGAGTGGATGTACGTGACCAACGGTTGTTTTTGGCAGAAATTATCAAGCCAAAATCGGGAGAATCGGAAAAGGCTAACTACTAATCACACCGCAGGACGTAAATCATTTGTTCGCATGCTACAGGAGAGGGTAATATTTAGGAATTTATCTCTCACCAGATCTAACTTCTACTGGTCAATCTATAAATTCTAATGGTTGCACACAATGCCACTTGGTGATAAGTATTTTTTTTACTCACTTTTAGAGGGCTGAATTCGGGAAGAACTTGGTACACTTCTACAAGGCTACCCGATGGTCGAAGAAGATGGACAAATTCGTGACGCCGGCCACAGAAAACATCCATGTGAGTTTGCAAAAGTTACATTCAAGTCACCATACTTGTAAATTCTTATTGCTTTCAATAATATTTTTATTATGAAATTTTCCAATATTGTAAAAAAGTTTATATTTCTCTTTTCTCAAATTTACATGAGGTGCAGAAATCCATGGTTGGGAAGATGGATGCGTTAGAGCCATCCCAACGCACCGAGGAGGCTGCAGCAACTATTTTCAGGGAGGTTCTTGGAAGTCGGCCAGGATATGCACGGGGCCTAGGTGAGATGGTGATACCAGAACCAACAAGACTGCGTGATCACGAGCGAGAGCAACGTTACTTAGAGTTAGTTGCCAAAAATAAGAAAGATGGAGAGATGCATAAAGCTGAAATGGATGAGCTTCATGGAAAGTGGGCTGCACTTTTGGAAAGACAATTGGCGACTGAAGCACTATTGCAAAGCTGGGTTGAAGAGCTCCCTGCGTTTGCTGACCGCCGAAGGGCGAGTCAGTGAACTGGTTACATGTAAATAAGGATTTGGTTTTTTGGGTTTTTTGAGTAGTGGTGCATTTTGGACATTCCATGGCTGGTTGGGCAGTATTAATAATTGGAGGCTTTAGTATCACCAATGTAACTTTTGGTGGACACGACGCGTGAAGGGATAACTGGTGTTTACCCACAAAGCATCATGACAGATGCTCCTTTTGATGACAATGCAAATATGTTCAGCTTTCAAGCTGAATGTCAGTTTTTTGTTGCAAAACAGTATGTTAATCTCATCATGTATTTTTGTTTTTTGGGGGAGGGGGGGGTGTCTGTGTTATAATGACTTCAAGGTAAATACTCCATATACACATCTTCATAAATTGTCTGTTATTTCTAGTGATGGAATTTATACTCCTACAACTAGTTCATAACAATTTACTTTGTTGTTATAGGAAACGATCTGACTACAGGCAGTACTTTATTTCAGTTGGTGAATAGTCCCAGTTGTAGACCTTGTTATGGGTGCTTGGGAGGATGTTACTACAAAAACTGGCACACGAGATGGTTAAATGCTGTCTAAGGTACTATCCTCTTCTATGTGCTGGAACCAATTTAAAAGCATAATGTACTAATTTAATATGAATTTGGAATATCAGATAGATTTTGTAGCTGCATTTATAAGATATGTCAAGTTGGAAGTAGACATGAACTTATGTTGGTTTAAAAATAATGGATATAGCTCCTCTTCATAATATGAATCACACTACACTAGAGTAGGCAACATATCTTATAAATGAAACAACATTTGAATTTTAAGACCTAGGTTGATGGTGCACAATGCACCAAATTGTAAGTTTGGAGGTGGTCTATGTTCTGATTTTTGAAACAGCAGACTTTGTCATGTCAAATGCATTGAACACCAAGTAAATGTTACTTGTGTATTCATTTGAGCACATAAAATGTTTATGTAAAAACATGCATATCCAATTTGTCTTTTTATTGGGATATATCACAAATTTGCGTAGACTTCTTTTTTGAGTTTGAAAATGGTTTGGAATCAAAATCTGATCTCTCTCTCTCTAATTAAGATGGTTTGAAGTTAAGATATTCATCCCATGTCCACTTTCAGGTAGCATTGGCAAACAAGTACTCTCACCTGGTTGGCTACTCTCACCTGGTTGGAAATAATTATTTTTTTTTGTCTATTTTCTTATTTTGGGAGTTGTCATCATGTGTTGCTTTATTTATGATCATGCCGGGTCACATATTTGTCCTATTTTTCTTTATTGGATTGCTTGATGATGATTTGCATTGGAGAGCTCTAACATGTAGATATTAATCTGTTAAATACTCAGCCATGTGCTTATGGACTCTTCCAGATATTTACTGTTAAGATCGAGAATTAACAAAGTCATTAATTAAAAATTCTTTGTAACCAGATTTCTCCTTGTACAACTTTGTATTACACATCCTCTAGAGGTTTTAATGTGACATTTTTGTAACACTTTGCTTATACTTTAGATGTTTATGCATGGTTCGATATATTCTTGTGCGTATTAGAGTGTCAATGACTTCTAATGTGAAGTTTATATTATGTGTTATTCATGTTTCATATCAGTATTTGAGATATTACTAGAATAGTGGTACAATTATAATGATAAATGTTTATATGCATATTGTAACACCTGCATTGCTATATGCATTTTGTTCCACTTACTATAACGTTTTACAAAATCTGATTTGAATATGAAGAGGAGCACCTGCATTGCTATATGCATTCTGTTACACTTACTATAACGTTGTTACTGCTCTAGCTGCATTGCTATATGCATTTTGTTATATGCATATAGCAATACAAAATACAAAATTCAAATCAGGTGTTACAAAATGATTTAAGTTGTTACTTTTGTTCCACTAAAAAAATTCAAATCTGATTGTACTGGAATATATTTGAGCACATAAAATGTTACTTGTGTGTTTTGGAAGCAAATAATATGTGGCTGGCTGAAGAAAAAAAAAAGCTTGAGGTTAGGGGATGAAGAGGAGACCTAGAGAACCAATTTTTAATGTTGTTGTCGAAGGAACAACAAAATGATCTAAGTTAATTATTGTTTTATTTTTTGCATCAGGATTTTTACCAGATTAAAGACCAGAATTTTATGTTAGTTCAAGATGCTAGTTTCTGAGATGGTAGATGGACAAAGAGTTTCCCATATATGGAAAAAAACCGACATTAACTACAATATGCCTTATTGAAGTAGATGCAGACCTGCATATCAAAGTCAAAGAGAAACCATGAGTGCTTATAAAGTCCAACCAGAGGTGCGAAGGGTATAATTTCACTTGCTCAATGGCTGCCATCATTCTACATGTTTTATAGATGGAAAAAATGCACCATTGTATATATAAGTTCTAGGCAATTATAAACTAACACTTGTATTTAATAGCCTTGAGACCACTAGCTTGTTAATCTTGAAATTCAGACATTTGGTTGGCTGAATGAATTTCCATATGTGCTTTTGCAAAAGTTAATGAATGGTTTATTTAATATAGATTCAGTTGAAGGGGTGAAAAATAGATGTGTGGGTTTATGTATTTATTGTTGGTTGCCTAACGTACGTAAAGCTGCAATAGGTGGGAGAATGATCAAAAAATTCTTTAAGTTGCCCATATGATATATAGTTATTGATTCCAAATTATAAATACATTTTTTGGGTCTAGATTTTTACGTTAGTCAAGTCACAATATTATAAACAATTAATGTGTAATATTATATGGTTTTATTATTTGAAAAATCAAGTTGTGAATAAATAGGAATTATAAATAGGAATTATTATATTTATATCTTCATACAAATTGATCATGAAAAATAGCAAAAGAAATATTAGAACGCCAGGCTCAATTAGGGGATTTTAGCATCTCACAATAATAGATAATGCATGCTTAAAAAATAGCCCAGGAAAAACAAAAAAAAAAATGCATATTCCGGCGAAATAAAAACTGATGAGATAGTGTTTATCGTTTGGAGATCATCAATATTGCGGCGGCTGGAAAACGTAGATGGAAATAATTTATAACGTCGAAAAGTTGGTGTCGGAAGAACCTGGAAAAACGTAGAAAACATCTATTGCGGCGACTTTACTCCGACGTAATAGATCCAAGTTGAGCGTCTGTTAAATTGTCGACGGAAGGAGTCACTTTTTACGGCGATAATCAAACTTATTATGGGGAAAATTGTCGACGTTACAAATATATTCCAACGTTTTACAGGGTTGGCTGGACAGCAATTGCCGCGAAAAACTATTCATTTGCGGCGAACAAAAATCGTGGGAAAACGTGCAATAATTGCAGTGAACATGTAAAAACGCCGCTAAAATCTTTTCTAATCAATACTTTTTCAACGCTGATGCGGCTCATTCCAAACGACGGAAATTAGTTTTTGCAGCATTTTTGCTATGCTTTTGCGGCAAAAACAAGTGCTGAAAAAAATACATTTTTTTGTAGTGCCACTAGTTAAAAACAAACACGTTATGAACTTAAATGTCTTCCTCCTCATATCTAGGAGGAATAATCTGTGGTCCGGCCGAGCTGTATGGGTTTAAAATAAAATATAGCCATTCAATAGTTGCTTGAGACGTCAGCTTTCTTCACCAAATTAAATACAATATGCTCCTTACCACACCAAATGAGACTTTATTTTCTTCTGCCTGCATGAGTGAGTGACCTTTGAAATCGTGCTTTGGTGGAGAACCGGTATCCCTCAATAGAGACTTCGGCTTCTTCCTGACACTCCATGACGATGATGATGGCACTTGACCCAGTACGTCGTCCATCTCATCTTATTTCTGTCATTTTCTTCTTCTATTTTCGTTTTTCTTTTATTTGATTGCCTGGAAAGGTGTTATGGAAAATATAAATTTTGCGTTTGTTTCTTGGGAAAAAGAAAGAAAAATTCAATCATTCTTTTCATTGTCCGTGAGAGACCAAAGAGAAATGATTTTTCTTCTAAATTTCGTCGTCTATTCTTTATTTGGTTGCCTAGAAAGGTGGATAAATTGTTTGGTTTCCTCAAAAGGTGGAGAAAGTGATGTTGAAAGATTTGGTATAGTCAAGTCTAATTTGTGTTTGCTAAAATAGGTGATGTGCTTGCCTATTATTGGAGGGCTGCATTTTTAAATTCTAAAGCCTAGCTGGACTATAGAGTCTTCCTATATAAGATCTATTTTCCTTTTTTACGTTATTTTGTTTTTTTCATATTACAACCATAAAAAAAATAAAATAAAAATCTATAAATTAACGTCCTTTCACACAAACACTTAATTTTTTTTTTTAATTGTGGCACCCCAAATAGGGCATACATTTTTTTTTTTTTTTTGCAAAGAGTTTGGATCATATGTCAAAGAATGACCCATTCCCAAGTTTATTAAAAATCTTCACTTATAACGAAAGAAAACCATGAAAACAAAACAAACATTTCATAAAAATACCAAACTAAAAAACATCAAAGACCCCATTAAAACCAACCTATACAACCAATCTAACCAACAAATCAAATAACTAATAGATACAATTTATACAAGCCTATAAACATCGAATAAACTGTTAACATCTCAAAGATGGAAGTCCACTTTTATCAAGCCGAGCCAAACCTCCAACAGTTTGAGGAAGCCTATCAGTATGAACATAGACCTTGGTAATTCCAGTTTCACCTTCCCGAGTAAGAAAATTAGCAACATCATTTCCTTCACGGGACATATGCGAAATCTTAAATTTGATTCCTTCTAGGCATTCTAATAGAATCTCCTAAAAGTCCCATAAGTACCCCACATAATCATGACTTCAAAGAGACCCAATAAACAACAAGTGCCGAGTCACACTCTATTTCTACATGAAAATACCCAAACTCTTTGCAAATTCCAGACCACGAGAGAGAGCTCTTAATTTTGCAGAATTGTTAGTTCTGAAACCCAAGAACTCAAAAGATGCTACTTTAATATTATCAAAATGATCCCTAATCACTCCACCAGCTCCACAAGTCCCTGGATTTCCCCTACAACTCCCATCAATATTGAGTTTCACCCATCCCTCCAATGACTTTTTCCATGTTACCACACAAGGTTGACAAGTACTAACCTTTTTTATGGGCAAGTTCATGTCTGATAAAGTGTCATAATCAGTTGATGAATATTTTTGCATTTATTCATTTGCTCAAAAATCTGAGTCAACTAGAATTTCACAGCAAGCCAAATAGAATCTATTGACTCATGCAATGACTTCATTCTAGCCTTACATCTTCGTAACCACAAACGCCAAGTGATCAAACACGGAACTAAACCCACCAGAATGCCACGTTGAGAAGATCTTTTGGCACATCTAAACCAAGCAGAAAAACGGCCTCGCCATGTTAAGAAATTCATGCAACGAATACCCAGCTCTACCCAAGCTTTTCGCCAAACTGCCATGGCGATATCCCCTATGCACAAAACATGATCCAATGTTTCCATCCTTCCCTTCCTACAACAATCACATCGAGAAGCAAGAGAGATACCTATGGACATAACTCGTGCATCACCAGGTAAAAAACAAAACCAAGATTTCCATAAACAAACTGCCACACGTTTAGGAAGAAACTTGTGCCAAAACCACTCATTCCAAGGGATTTCATCTTTGCGAATCCGAATTAAATCCCAAGCTAAAGCAGTTGTAAAAGCTCCCTCACGAGTTGGTTTCCAAATGTATACCTCAAATCCTTGTTTGCCTAATATAATTGAATGCATCACTTCCATTGCTTTGTTCTCACCAAATAATTCAACTAGAGCTGTCTCATTCCACCTATTACCAACTCAAAGGTCCCTTACTTGTAATGAATGATTATCAATATTTTGAACATGAACACTCAATGGTCTTGTCGATAACCACTTATCATGCCAAAAAGATACATTGCCCTCCTTCACTTGTACTTTGGTATGTTCATATACCTCTGGAAAAATCTGCATCAGTGACTTCCAAAATCTTAAATCTTTGTCACGCAACACTTGCATTACAAGATTCTAAAACCTCCCTCATTGGTTGGTTTACAAATGTTAGGCCAAGCCACCCACTTTCTTTTGGATTTTCCATTATAAACACCCCAAAAGAAAGTAGAAAGAGAAGAGTTAATCTTGGATAAAATGACCTTAGGGACATCTAAAACTATCAATAAATGAGTTGTCATACATGTCAAAACATGTATGATAAGCATGAGGCGTCCTCCCTGAGAAAGAGTTTTTACCTTCCATCCCGCCACTTTGTTTTAAAATTTATTCACTAAAGGTTCTAAGTCTTTAGCTTTAAGTCGGCATATCACCATTGGAACACCCAAATAAGTAATAGGAAAAGAACCCTTTCCAAAACCCATAGTTAGAGCAGCCCACATTTTCTAGAATAACTCAATTTCTTTGACATGAAAATAGTCGATTTATCCTTGTTAATCAACTGACCAGACCAAAGAGCATATTCTTCTAAGGTTTTCAACAGCATTCTGATAGATCTATTTCCCCCATTTGCAAAAATAAGGTGGTCATAGGCATATAGAAGATGCGACCAACAAAGCTCTTCAAGGATGAGAAAATGTACCAATTTTATGTTCTTCAAATTTCTTCCTCAAAGGCCAAGTAAAAATCTCCTGCATGATAATAAACAAATAAGGAGAGAAAGGATCTCCTTGTTGCAAGTCTCAAGAAAATTTACAAAAACATTTATACGTTCCATTCATCATTATAGAAAATCAAGGATTTGCTACGCATTCATGAACAGATCAAAAGAAACGCTCTGAGAATTCAAAACTCTTCATAACCAAGCATAAAAACAACCAATCAACTCTATCATATACCTTTGTCATGTCAATCTTCAGCATAACATTCCCACTAGTAGAATTCCATTGAAGAGACTGGATAATATCTTGTGCATAAGTGATGTTTTCAAAGATATTTCGCCCCAAAACAAAAGCACTTTGCTCCCAAGAGATCATTCAAGGAAGCAAAGTAGCTAATCAGCTCACCATAATCTTTGAAAAATTTTTATAAGCAACACTGCATAAACTTATAGGATTGAAGTTTTAAACTGTGTTGCATAAACTTATAAGCAAAGTTTAGGCAACACAGTTTGAGATAACAGTGTTTCATTTGTCCAAACCTATGTTATTGTAGATGGAATTGGAATTACACTACAGGAAATAATAGTATTCTCGGGGCTTTTATATTCCTTGCAAAAAATAACGCTGTAAAAAGCAAGCATTAACAGCGATTTCACTTTTGTCGCATAATTTTGAATAAAATTAGCCACGACACTTATTGCAGCGACTTAAGTATCCAAAAGCAGCGATTGTTTAAATTATTTCGCCATAAGGAACGCCTCACGTTATTGCGGTGAATATATTTCGCCGTAAAAGTATTTTAATAAATGCATGAATTGTCTCCTTATAATTTCGCCACATTCTTTCGAGTCCCCCCCCCCCCCAAGAAAAACAACAATAGAACTCATGATAACCAAACATCCAGAAAACCTCCCTCACGGCAAATCGCACAAACCCACACCTTCCCTTTGTCAAGAACTATTGCAAGCTCACTGATGCAACTCGTGTGCTTCGTTTATTCGTGAGTTTCTACATTTCAAGGCATTCTCCAAAAGGTATTTGACGTACACTCTGTTTTGTTAATTTGAGGATGACTTATAGAAAATTTCCGATTCTCCATCTTTTTTCATTCCTAATCCTCAATGTCACTGCAGGCTCAAGACGATACGTTGTAGCATGTATTAGTTTTATAAAATCGTCTCCTCCAACACCTTGTACTAGTTCTAGGGTAAGAGTTTTGTTTTAGTTTTGAATCTATTATAATAACTTAGAACTTTTGTGTTGCCCAAATGACTAACACAAGAGAAGGTAAATTGAGTTATATTAAAAAAATTAACATTTATAAACCAAATACACAATATAAAATATAAACAAAAAACGAAACAACAGAAAATATAAAGAGTAAGGGCAAAAAGAAGCAAATTTAGTATTTTAATGAGGTTCAGCCCCACTGCCTACGTCCTCACTTTAAGCTATCCCTTGAGGATTACAAATTTACTATTCAATCTCCTTCAAGTAGAAATAGAAACCTATTACATCTTTGAGCAACACTACTACAAAGAATCCATGTAGAACACCCTCTACACTTGCAATCACCTCACACTTTGTGATTTAACCATTTCCTGTGTAGAACACTTTCTACACACACAAGGGTTATACGCACCTTCTTACAAATACAAGAACTGATAATGGGTAAATTATCAGAATACACTCCTCAATGAGTAAAATAAGAACAAAACAACGCAACTTATATCTCTCTCAAAATGAATAAGGATTAAGGTATAAAACTTAGATAAGAGAGAATGAGGGCCTTAAAAGAATGAAGCAAAACTTAGCAATTGATGTGTAAGCTCTTGTTGTAATTTTTGCAAAACTCAAATGAGTTATTTATAGGCAAATGAGTTTTCATATTCAAATTTGAAAAGGCACATATGTCAAATAAGAACACTATTCACTTTTCAAAAGATTCAAATAAAAACATCTCATTTTTATATTTGTCAAATACAACTTCATTCATTTTTCAAAAAAAATCAAATCAAATCTTTTACTTTTCATACATGACAAAATGAGTATAATTTATTTTTCAAACCAAATCATCTTCTTTTTACATATGTCAAAAAAACACACAACCACCTTTCAAGATTTTCAAATAAAATCATCTATCTTTTGTATTTATCAAAAAAATACACAACCACCGTTTAAGATTTTCAAACAACACATGCATATGTCAAAAATGACAATCAATCATCTTATAAATTCAAATCTTTATACTTATGTGGAAAAAAAAAATTGAAATTAAATATTTTAATAAAGTTATACAAATGTAAAAAATGCAATTTGATACTTTATGAGAAAATATTAATTTTGAGTCTTAATCCAATTTCAAGTTTTAAGAGATGTATAAAATTACTTTATAAGTTTCATTTGTAAACTTGTTATTCTTCTTGCTCATATTTGATTTTTTGATGTGCTTAGCTCTCTTCATGCGTAGATAACTTGAGCTTGAGTCTTGTATTTATTTGTTATCATCAAAATTTATACGTAGATATAAGACTTAAAATCTTAGGTTCTACATTTTAATTTAAGTAGAATATAAACAAATTGAGAGTTCGACAGTGTCTAGGGTTTAGTTTGGGTAGCTAGTGTTCATCCATTTACACTTACTCGCTCGCATCTTGCATACTCATAAGTGGACTTGGAGGCATTTTTAACCCTGTTGAGTGAATTTATGTCCTTTATTCACATTGCTTTGCACATTGTACACCTAAATTATCACATAAATATCACATACATTTTTAGAAATAGTTGTACTGTAAAATGTTGTGAAACAATCACATTAAACGCATTATTGGTGTTTTTTTCTTTTTCTTTTTTTTTGTGTGTAAATGCCCGTCCAGAAGGTTAAATAGCGGAAACCTAAATTCACAAAGAGTGTTTGACATTTTGCTCAATTTATCTCTAAGAGGTTCAAACAAAATTTAACCGACCAGACCATAACATCAACGGTGTATTTGTAGAGCATAACATTGATAGATTAAAAATCTTTAATAAAAAACTTCGTCCCTTGGGCAAGGTTAGTAATGTGCAATTCGAATATAAACATCATACTTCATCCATATAATACGTGCTTAACAACTGTGTTGAGATTAAATCCTATCTAGAGTAAGTAACCACGACTTCCTTATGGATTCCTCGTAATTAGTTACAACTATCCATAATACTTTACGTAATTAACTATTATTTGCCTACTCTCCATTTGTGTTATTCAAAATTCAGGGAGCACTACGAGAAATGCAAGGTGTCAAATCCCAATGCTATCGATCAAATGCACATGTCGGAGTTTCCAACTTAGTTCAAGGGACATGTAAGATAGTTCCACTTTGCGCTTTCTACTTAGAATAAATTTGGCTCTGATTTCACTCATATGAGTGGACGATTTTGTAGGTTCAAGACCAGCGTACCAACAATCAATATAGTGTGTCGTTTGATTTGTATGTGTTAGCTTACAGTCCTGACAGCTAGGTTGCAACATATGTTGTATGCATTATCAACGGTAAACGGTTCCATACGAAGCAGCATGAACTTCGACGGCGACCACAGAATTTAGGGGTGTTGGTAATTGGTGACCAAGATACTAATTATTCAGACTTTTATGGTGTAATACAAGAGATTGCGGAGTTATATTATATGGGAAGTCGTCAAGTGTACTTATTGAGTTCTATATGGTTTGATGTTGGTGATAAAAAACGGAGAGTTGGAGTAGACGACCACATGAATAGTGTCAACATGAATAAAACTTTGTATAAAGATGAACTATTTGTGTTGGCATAACAAGCTTCATATTGTTTTTACATTAGAGATTTGAGAATGAGAGGTAACTAATATGTGGTGCAAACGTACAATAATAGGAATGTGTATGACATTCCTATTGTGGAGCGGGTTTTAGACAAGAGTGATAAGACATCAAGTGACGATGATGTATATCAAGAAAATGATCAATCAGTTGACTATCCGCTTGTGCATTGTAGGGCATGTCCAGTACCAACTTCACTTAATAGAACTGATATAAAAGCTACCGAAATAGATTCACAAGATCACATGCAGCCTTTTGTTGATGGAATCAATTTGGATAATTTTATCGATGATGACATTGTTCAATCTAGTTCTAGAGATGCTTATGGTGATTGAGAATATTCAGATAATAAGGAATTATCTACTAGTGAAGAGTCTAGGTCAGGGGAGACATGTAAATGGATATATAAAAGTGTGTTTACAATTTTTGTATGTATGTGATGGCATGTTCAAAATGAATTATATAAATTACCAATAAAAGTATGTTTGACATTTCTACCTAGGGTACGTATGTATATACGGTGATCATGTTTGTTATTCTTACATCTTAGATGATCAAAGGAAGGACGGTTGTAATTCCACCACAAACAAAGTGCAATCATGCAGAGCATCAACAATTCAGGTATGAATGATAGCTCATATTTGCATATTTGCATATTCATGGTGATCATTAGGGCTGTAAAAAGACTGAACCGGATCGGCAGACCGGATCGGACCGGTTGTCTCTGACCAGGACCGGATCGGACCGGTTGGAGTCTGGTCCAGTCCGGTCCAAAAAATATATGGACTGGAAAATTCCGGTTCGGTCCCGATCCAGGGAATTCATCCCCCTGGATCGGATCGAAACGGACCAAATCTCTAGAGTTTTTTTTTAAATATATGTATATATAAATAATAATATATAAATTTTAATATTAATATTAATATATATTAATATATTAATATATAATATATACTTTTATAATATTAACATATAAATAATAAATGTATTATTATTATTTAATATATTATTACTAATTTATCACTATTTACTAACATATAAATATATAATATACTAATGTAAATTGTAATAGTATTGTTACTTATTAGTTATAGTTTATTAACATATACTAATGTAATAATATTATTAAACTATTAGATTATTAGTTATAGTTTACTAACATACTTAATATTTAATATTAACTAACATATTAATATATAATATATACTCTCATATATTAACATATAAATAATAAGTGTATTATTATTATTTAATATATTATTATTAAGTTATCACTATTTACTAACATATAAATAGATAATATACTAATGTAAATTGTAATAGTGTTATTACTTATTAGTTATAGTTTATTAACATATACTAATGTGAATGTGTTATTAGACTATTAGTTATAATTTACTAACATACTTAATATATAATATATACTAACATATTAATATATAATATATACTTTTATAATATTAACATATTATAATTTATAATAGTTAAATTTGGGTCAAAAAAATATTTGATCATTGTAGAATTTTATATTAAATTTACCTCATTAAATCATATGGGGCACTCTTGGACCGGACCGGACCGCCCCTGAACCGAATTGGACTGGATCAGTATGGACCAAACTCCTGTTCGGTCTGGTCCAGGGTGAGAGAATTCTTGGACCGAATGAAATCGGTCCACAAATTTCTCGGATCGGACCGGACCGGACCATTTACACCCCTAGTGATCATGTTTGTTATGTAATACTTGTTCTTTGCATATTTGCATCACAAAGGTAATACAATCACATGGATATACTTTTTACATGCAGGTAATCAGATGGGTGATAGGGGACATGGTCGAGTCCACGGTCGAGTGATCCGTGGCAAGGTATGTTGGATTCATCAATTATCTCGTGTTGGCCAACCACAGGGCGCAAAAATAAGTGAATGTCCAGAATTGACCCTGTCTGATGAGATTGGTTCAAATGACTTGACCTAGATCCCGAGTCAATCATATGAGCAGGTGTGTAGACAACCAGAGATAGACACTTTAGATACGTTACCTTCGTCAATCCGAGAACTGGAGATAGATTGCGTACCAACCTGTAAAGTCCAAATTTGCATGGTCTTCTATGTAAAGATTATATGCTTTGATTGTTGTGTACTTTTAAATTCAACTAATTAGGCCCTTGATGCTCGCATCATTGTTATGTTATGTGCAACAGTATCTACATTTCCCATAGACATGCCAGTTACCCAAGCCGAAACATCCAAACGTGGATGTGAGCCTGCAAAGTTAATGGAGTTTGATAAGTTGCGCAAGTATGGACTTATACCGTTAAAGATTAATCCTAGGGAAACCGCTCCGTGTTGTGAGAATGCATCAATATTTACATCACGGGTAATATGGATTGTTAAACAACATTACGACATGAGTTACCCAAAATGGACTGATGTACCCCAAGCACATAAGGATGAGTTGATAGACCGGATTTGGGTAAGACCGTTATACTTGGTGGCGAAAGGTTTAAATGCATTGTATTGTAGTCAATATCTGGTCTAAGTTTTTTTTTTTTTTTTTGCAACAATAGCTTGATTTTGAATTAGACTGGGGATTGGAGAACCATAGATAGGTTGTGACGAAGCAGTTTCGAAAGCGCTTCAATGCATTCTACCATGAATTACATAAGATTTATACTTCATTTGCAAACGAGAATGATGCATTGGCGAGTGAGTGTAGTTTGGTGACTCCTGTGGTTTGGTTTAAACTATGCATGAGATGGGGTGGCGATCACTTCAAGGTATAAACACAATTTAAAATAAAAATTGTTTATTACTTTGGATTCCATTCCTATTATCTATGTGTATTGGCAGAAAATATCAACTCAAAATCGAGAGAATAAGAAGAAACAAAAGGTTAACCACACAAGTGGTTAACTTTATTTGACCATTATTTATCTATCAACGTAGGTGAACTTTTTTATCATCATGAGGAGGAGCTAATCAACAATTTTGAAGTCTATTCTTCTATCTGATGATACAAGAATATAGTGAGCAACCACTTCACGATACAATGCAGGTAAAAAATATATATTTACTTGCATTGGCGTTTGCATTTGCATAGATATACTAGCAACACATTGAACTTTGATAATTTTGAAATCAGGAAGTCCATCAATCTGGAAGAAGATTCTTTTGCTTGATAAATAGTTGACTGGCTGTAGACTTTAATTGTTAGTTATGAACAGATGAAATAATATTTTCTGTGGTAGGGAAAGATACTAATTAATAAATTATATATTAACAAAGTGGAAATGTTTGGTGTAAGTATTCGATTCAGAAATTGCTTGATTGATTGAGTCGAATATGCTTGATTGATGGAGATAAGTACTGCTTAATTTTGTAAAATAAAAAAGTAACAAATGATCATGACTCATGTTAATTTTTTTTTATAGGATGTTAAATTTTCTTCTTATTATTAATTTTAACAAGGAAAATGTGGGTCTTGATAATATATATAAATATACACTTATCGAGAGAATTCCAATAACTGTATTACCACTCTTATAATAATTCCCATCACTAAATAAGGAATAATAGTTATTTATAATTTATAATTCATAGTTGTATCCCAAACCAAACATATTTCTGTTTTTTTTTCCCTTGAAGATGTGAATCTGGTGTGGGTCCAAAGGAGGGTTTGTGGTTGGTATTTAAGTGATTGGGTATGTAAATCTTTTTTTTTGAGTTCCCTTATCATTGAGGAATATTGCCTAAAACCAAATATAATTGTGGTTGTTATGAATTATTGGGGGTAGCCTCCGCCCCCCTTAATTATTTTGTAAATGACCCTACCACCATTATTTTAAGTCTTACACAGTAACTTGTATAGTAATTTCAACGCCTATAAATATAAGTTTCAGTTGTTATGAAATTCATAAAAAAATATATAGAAGGAAAAAAGTTTCAAAGAGTTTCTTTTATATTTTTCTTGCAATAGTAATAGTTTTTTTTTTAGTTTTATAACACATTATCAGTACGAGATTCTACTGATACTTAAGCTAGTGGTCTTCTACATCAAGTAAGTTTTTCAATATATTATTTGCACTCCTCAAAATAAATATTAAAAATAATATTGTTGAATATTACTTGATAAAATTTTAATTTTATTCTCATGATAATGTGAATATATTTCTTAAATTCACAGATTTATTTTTGGAATTTATATATATAATGTCAAATATTGAGATTTATTACTATTGACATTTTTGAAATAAGTTATTTATCCAAGATCCTTGATGAGATCCATTTGGATATGATGATGAACTTGGGAGATACAATCATAGAAGAAAATCATGTGTCCCTGAAGAACCGTGCTGTGTATCTCATGATGAAAAATAATCTTACTGTGTGAAATAAATTAAGAGAGAAATATGAATACCAGAAGATGTAATCTTCTCAAAAGATCATTATAACTTATTGTACCTGAAGTTGCAAAATTTAAAGAGTAGTATTGAATATTTTGCACTCTTTAAAATCAGTTCAATATTAAAATTATGCACTAAAAATATCACTGATGATGATATTTAAAAGAAGACATATTATTTTTCATATCTCGAATGTGCTCTTGCAAAAACAATATCGAGAGTGAAAGTTCAACAAATATTCTAAACTTTTACTTTGTTTTCCAATGTTTGAGCTAAATAATGAGTTTTTGTTAATAAATCATCAGTTACGTCCTATTAATGATATTAAATTTACATCATTCTCAGAAGTGAACGGTGCATCATTTCAAAGAAATCAATGGTGTAGACGTGGTAGAAAAACTATAGAAGTATTGGTCCCAAAAGCGACAACACTAAAGATAATAAAAATATATCGTATCACCAGAAGTGGTCCAACTCAGATAAGGGTAAAGGTTCTTAGAATAATTTTTCATAAAAATGTGAAGATATTTGTCATAGATGTGGTATGACTGAACAGTGGTCATGTACCTGTTGTACAGCCAAATACTTAATTTACTTATACTAAACTTTTATATATAAGCTTATTAATATCTCATCATGTTTTGAAATAATGAAATATCGGTGCTTGAAGTACGACAGAAATTACTTGGGATAATAAAAGCCTGTCTAAATTTGATCCTCTTATAAATGAATGTAAACCAGAAATTCAGAAGATTACCTATTTGCAAAGTGTTGCAAATCAGTTATAGGATGTATTTACTGACACTAAAGGTGTTGTAAAATCATATATTAATACTGTTAATACTTAAGTAAGAATTGAAATTTCTAAAGGACGAGTTGTTAAAACAACAATAAATAAGTCTAAGATACGCCTGAAGCGTTGAAGACCTATTGGTACAAAAGAGAAAAAAATCGGTGCTGATGAAGAAACTGTATTTTCTGTATAAAATATAATCCTCCTGAAGAGTGTAACTCCTGAAGAGGTAATTCTTGAAGAGAAAATCTTGAAAAGTACAAACCTCCTGAAGAGGAACCTCCTGTAGAGGTGTTTCATGAAATATTTTTCCCTGAAGAGGAACAATGAGATCTCAATACATTTCATGAGTACTGAAAAATTTATGGATAGAAATAAAACTGTTATCGACAACATATATGATAATACTTGACATTACCAAAAGTAATGAAAAAAGTGAGTCAATAATTGTTGAAGAATGTCAATGTAGAAATGATTGACCAAAATGAAAAATAGTTATTGAAACTGAATTAAAATTGCTAGTAAAACGATAGGTATTTGGACCTATTGTCCAAATAGCAAATGGTGTAATGCCTACAAGATATAAGTGAGTATTTATACGAAAGCGTAATAAGAAATGAAATTGTGCGGTATAATTTGTCGCACAAGGTTTCTTACAGAAATCCGAGAGTAGTTATGAGGAAACATATTTCCTTGTTATGAATGCAATCACATTCATATTTTTAATCGATTTGGTTATTACAAAAGGATTAGATATGTAGTTGATGAATGTAGTCACTGTATATTTATAAGGATCATTAGATCATTACATATATAAAGATATAATACTTGAAGTATCTAATCCAAGAACATTTAGGAGTATATACTTTATAAAATTTCAAAAATCTTTATATGGGTTAACGCAATCCGGACGCATGTAGTATAATTAAATCAACGAGTATCTATTGAAAGAAAGATTTGAGAATAATCATATATGCCCATGTGTTTTATCAGAACCCAGATTTGCCATTATTGTAGTTTACATTGATGATTTACCTTGTTAGAACTCCTGAAGAGAACACAAGAGCTGCTATAAATTCAATGAATGCATTTGAAAAGGAAATATCTTATTATTCAATTGATAGATGAGTTACAAGAATTTGAGAGTTCTAACCTCATCTCTCAAATGCATTTACTCTTCATAAAACAACATGACATCTTTATTTAAAGGATTAGGCAGTCGAAATGAAGAGGCAAGTAAGAATTTTAAATCCTTATTCTCTTACTATAAGTCTGTAATTTTTCTATCAGACTCTTGAACGAGTTGTTGAAGTACAGAAATCTTCTTGTTAAACTCCTCAATCTCAAGATTTTTGGATTGTAATCGGTTGGAAAATCCGACAATAGAGGAGGAGTATCGGGTGCCGAGAGTCACCAGCTCATAAATGGCTTCACGATCTGACTTATTAGCCAGATCATTTGCTTGCTTCAACATGACACCTGCAGAAGATGCAGAAACAACTTGTAATTGAGGTGAATGATACCTTATATGTTGATCGTGAGAAATATTGAAAGGAAATTAATGAGCCATTGGGAATTTATAGAATAAGAATGCAAATATAGATGAGTTATATATATAAGAAGAAGATTTGATGCAAACTATATGAAACTAAAGATGGTTCTTATAGAAATGGAAATAAGAACAAGACAAACCATCATCTCTTCAAATCTCACTTTACAAGATATGCTTGATGCATAATTTCAAAAGCCAGCGAAATTAATTACAGTTATCCCTATTTTCTTATAAACGCTGAATCTCTGCCGTTAGCTGCTGTTGTTGACTTTGTATTTGAACTCTCTCTCGTTCCAGCTCTTCTATTCGTGTTTCAAGTCACGAGAATACCAGTCTACAAAATTTTTCAGCTCCTTATTTTCTTGTCTTAAATTCTTATTTTTTCTATCTTTAGTTGCAAGCGTTTGATGCAACTCAGATATTTAATTTTTAAAATGATCAATCTCACTCGTTCTTACCAGTAGCCTCTGAGACATAGTTGTAAGAGATGCAGCATATTGAGCACTGAGGGTTTTTGATGCTGCAACAATTTCAAGATCAGTTTTACTAGAAATATATATCTCTGCTCCTATCATGGTATTTACGGTCTCAGGAGAAAATATAAGTGGTATAAAAAGTTCATAGTTCAAATATGGGACATTAGAATTTATATCAGACATAATATCGTTTTGGATGAACAACAACTGAATCTATAAAAAATATGAGATTTTTTTGCTGGAGTAAACCAATGGTAAAATTGGTTATATTTAAACAATAACCCGAAACTTTCAAATCTCTTCAAGATCTCGTTTGTCAACAATGTCAAGCGGATTTGATTTTCCGCCGAACCGATAATATTAGACCTCAAAGCTTTTACAGCTTTTTATCATACATAGATAGTTTCCAATGTTATTTCTGCCGTATATAAACAAGTTCTCCCTAATAATGCCGAATTATAAAGATAAAATTTTAGATGAAAATATCATCATGTTCTCTCTAATGCATTATTTAGATGAAAATCATTTTTGAATTTGTAATCTATTATATATGCTGAAATAATATTTGTTTATTATTTGAAACACTAATGCATATTATCAGAGAGAGTTTTAAGTATTACTGCTGGTATCAGATTTCTACTAAATCTGTCAATCAGATATTATCTTCTATATTTTCAAATCACTCAGAGATTATTTCAATTTATGAAAAAAAGTTTAGAGTGTATTTTGATTGAGATTAATGATTCTACATATTCAAAAAAAGTGCAGTCTTTCCATGATCAATGATAGTCCAACAATTTATACGAAGATAATGCTACTTATCATTCAAATCAAAGAAGGATATATCAAAGAGACGATCAAGTGATAATCTGACAAATTTATTCACGAAAGTATCACCAACTGCGAAATTCAAGAAAATTGTACAGAATATTAAAATGTGAAAACTCAAAAATCTATCGTCATGCACTTTTCAGGGGGAGTAAAAGTCCTGAAGACTTGAGCTGATTGTACTCTTTTTCCTTTGCTAAGATTTTGTCTCACTGAGTTTTCCTTTGCAAGGTTTTAATGAAGTAATCTTAAAGTACTTGTGAATACATAAGAAGACTGTACTCTTTTTCCTTCGTCATTGATTTTTCTTCCCATTGGGTTTTTCTTTAGCAAGGTTTTAACGAGGCAGATTTTTTATGGGTGGTCATTCAAGGGGGAGTGTTGTGAATTATTGGGGACGGCCCCCACCCCCCTTAATTATTTTGTGAATGACCCCACCACTATTATTTTAAGTCTTGTACAATAACTTGCATAGTAATTTTAACGCTTATAAATATGAGTTTCAGTTATTATGAAATTTATAAGAAAATATGTAGAAGGAAGAAAGTTTCAGAAAGTTTTTTAAAAGTTTTTTTTTATATTTCTCTTACAATAATAGTAGTTTTCTTTTTAATTTTATAACAGTAGTTAGTATTTAAGTTATTGATTTTAATTCCTTGTGTTGTTGGATTTAGCAAACTTATTTTAAGTTCATAAGCATAAGGTGACGATGAAAGATATTGATGTGATGACAGTAAGCTAAATATTTATTTTATTTTTGTTTTATCATAAGAATTTATTATATTAATTATTTAAATAAATAATCATTTAAGGTGTTGTTGGCATATAAGTGGTCGGGTAAATAAATTTGTGAGAGTTCCCTTATGAGTAATATCGAATTGCCCATTTCTTTGTGTCTACATCTGTCAAAACCAAAATTACTTATTTGCTTAATTTAAATTAGACTTGATTAAATAGAAATAAAAGAAAAGAAAATATTGTTTGGATGATTGACCAAATTTAGATTTGCAATACTGTGTTGCAAGAGTATTTTCCAATATGACATCTACGGTGAATAGTTGATGCACGGATGGAGTAGAAGATCGGAGGAGGCTTTTGGTGATAAAAGCTACTAATTTTAGATCACCAGACATTTCTTCAAGTGTGCCTTTTTTTCTTTCCCTTGATATAAATTAGAAGTTATGTAATTAGATTACGTACTTTTTTTCGATGGGTATTATTATTAATTTGAATATTTTCCACTTTATAGATTGTGTGATGTACACTTATTTATAGTAATGGATGACTGATTTTGAAGAAATTAAAGTTTTAGTCATAAAGTGTGATTTTTAAAGAATATTTGAGAGTATGTGAATTTGGATTGGATTTAGATAAAGACATAGCAAACCTATAAAAAGATTATTAATTTATTGGATTATGGGTGTTTTTACCCGGTAAAACTAATTTGCGACGATTATCATTTCGCTGGAAACAATTTACAATATAAAAACAATTTTGCAATGAAAACAAAATCGCCAAGAATATCGATTTGACATGTATAAGTACTATTGCAGCGATTTCAAAATCGCCGGGAATATTGATCCTATAAATCGTTTATATTCGCCGTTACTATTTATTGCGGCGATTAAAATGCTTTTAGTAGCGATAGTTATGCGCTGCAAATTATTTCTTCCAGCGATATTGCCACCTTATTAGCAGCAATATCTATGCTTTTTGCAGCGAAAGGATTCGCTGCAAATATTGATCTATTTACAACGACTATTTTTTTTTTTCGCTACAAAATACTTTAAACAACTTTTCTATAGCGTCGAAAATGCAACGCGAAAAAAATGCTGGAAACAACTTATTGGGGCAAAATTTGTACTTGTAGCGGTGATTTTGGTTCGCTGGAAAAAGTCTGGTTCGTTGTAGTGATTAGGTGTCTCACTAATTAATAGATCTCTTTATAAAAAATAAAAAATAAAAACTGAAACTAAATTGGAATTTGGATTTGCAGAAAAAAGATATTTATAATGAATTATTTTACGATAAAAATAATTATTTATGATTAAAATAGACTTATTTTATTAAGAAATAATAATTTTTACAAAAAATAATTAATTATAAATAAATAATTTTCTTATAATACGCATCCCTTAATTCAAGGTGGTACTTTAAATTATATATACCACAATAATCTCTTTAAAGAAAAAAGTATGATTAGATTTGGAAATTAAGTTATTATGATATTAGCATTGGTTATCGACAACGCCCGGCCAAAAGAGAACTCATGATTCGAGCCACAAAAAGGCGAGCAATGCATAACATCCCTCCCGTTTGTGATCTGGTTCAACTAATTTTTCCTCGAAAAAACTCGGCATTTTTATTGATCAAAATAATTATCGGTATGGGATGTGAATCTCAATCAAATCTATGAACTTTGACTTCTCTCTGATTTTATAATAATTAAACTTTTAAAGAGAGTACTATCAAATCTCAATACGTACGCCTTAACATTACGAGTTTCATATTACTTAGAATTTTCCTCATCTAAATCCTCTGATCCAAGTACTCCATTTTCTCTAACTATAAGTCAATTGACGACTGTTCAATCGATCGTTTGGATAACTAATCATTATAATTATAAGATGAATCATTTTACTGATATCTTATACGAGTTATCTTAATCAATTAAGGTCTGTTTTACTTTTATAAATAATCTTATCTCATTCAGTATTATTAATTTTTTAAATTTCATATAAGATAAAATAAATAATTTAATTTTTTCAAATTTTAAAACAATTTTTTAAATTTAAAATAAAATTAATATTAACAAAATATATTATAATATTTTATTTAATTTTTAACTTGTATATCATCTTAAAGCACTCACATTAGGTGCATCAAATGCACTCAACACTCAAATAATGGGAGATGTTTTGAAATTTTACCATAAAATACCACCATATTCAGTCTCCTATTTTGAGGGACTCTTTGAGATGTGTTACAATAATCCCTCATATATGAGAGGTTACTATTTATCCATATATCACTATTCTTTTATTTATTTATTATGTTTGATTAGAAATAATATTATGATGTGAAATAAAGTAATAGAAAAAATAATAAAGAAAGAATATAATAATATTATTTTAATAGATGAAAAAATATATAAAAAATGAGATATAGGAGATTTTTTAAAAATAAAAAAGATTTTTAAAAAATTATAAAAAAAAGAGATTTATAATTAAAATTTGAGAAAGATTTTAGAGATCCAGCTATAGATGCTCTTATATATAAAAATAAACCAAGGCTAAGTTTGCAATTCACATGATGTCAATTTATGACTAATAATATTATAAAACTTTTGTGCTGATTTGAGTTTTCATATTATTCTTTTCATTCAGTAAAAAGGATTCCTCTGTAAAAAAGAGGCCTCTCTCTTTCCCAAGGAAGAAGAAAACAAAAAAAAAAAAAGCGTAATTGGCGGGCATGAGTTAACTCTTGTGTACATGATTTACACCTTAGAAAATAATCTTCCTAACCGGGCGGGCGGGGACCCAGTTTTTAGTCGAAATTCATGCAAATTATCGTGTCACTGCGCAAAATTCATTTGCATTAGGTGATGAGGAAGTCATTAATTTCTATATATCATCTGCATTGGCTAGATAGGTTTGAGATTTATAAACACATTAAAAGCTAGCTAGTGTCCGTACTGCAGCAAGTAAAATGACAGGAGAATCCCCCCCATATATATGCATTGGAGATCAGCAATTTCTTCAAACTCATAATTAGTATATATAATTTTATGTGCTGATTCCGTGCATGCATCATGTACTACAAGTAGTACCCATATTCATGCAAGTGATCATTAATTAGAACCACTGCATGCATCAGCCACTTCAAAAAAGAATGAAAGCAACTTATAACGCCTGGCTTATATATCCCCCCTTGGACGATTTAAGTTCCACATCCTAATTAATACATAGCAAATAAATTCAAGCACTCATCATATATATATATATATATATACACGTCTCAATCGGCCTTATATAAGAATAATATATACTGGATAGAAGTTTCAAATAGACAAATCTTATATTAAGTTTATTTTTGTAAAAACGTGAGTTTCATTAATAAAGAATAGTTATATTTACACTTTTCTAAAGAGAGGCCCACTATTTTAGAAGGACTTTATACATGAGACTTATCTATTAATTTATAACTTAGTACAAATCATTTCTCTTATAATTAATTAGGAGACATATGCCTGCAACTTATACGGTTGCCAATCAATATTAATTAAGAGCCGTCGTCCTATTCAACAAATGATAAAGATACCATGCCGTGGGTACGCGTAGGATCGAAACTTTTACCGGCCAATTACTTGATAATTTTCCTTTTTTTTTCAACTTTAATTTTGAGGTATTTGAATTTGAAAAAGATATCATTTTATTAGGAAGTTATAATATAATTAATTTAGTTATGAAATGATTAACGTTTCTATAGACTCTAGCTCATGATATTCCATATTCATGCACGGACCAAATATTACTGTCTCTCAGACTCACAAATCTACGTCGACACAAGAAATTAAGCATAAAACAAAAGCAAAACCTAATTACAAGCTTTCACGGATGTGCTAATTTGATCCCTCATGAGTTCGAGTCGACGCATAACAGATCATACAATCGCGTGTTGCTAGCTGCAGCTACCGGCCTATGGCTCGGAAAAGGGCAACCAAGTCCAAGCGGAATCATTATCATCTGTACATGATCTATATTTTTTGTTAAAGGAAAATGTTAGTTTGTCCATTTAATTTGATATCTCATTTTAATATTTTATGTATTTTAATTTTTTTTTAATCTTAATAATTAAGAAAGTGATTATTAATGTATTTTTTTTAATATTCTAAAATTAAAAATAAATAAAAAATTGAATATAAATAAATAAAAACAAAACAAAAATTAGCCTAGCGGTTCCGCTAGGACTGCCCTTTTGTTAATACAACATATTTAACTCTGTCTAAATTTAGGTACTGACATTGACAGGTCCAAGGAAAGTAGGGGGAATCTGATTTTGACCGAGTTTAATTTCACCATAAGTTTTCAATCTTAACTTGATCATTACCTGAGTTAAAAACAATGTTCTGGCTCTAACGTCGTCTGCTAATTAGGCTGTCATGAGAGAGATCGATCGATCGATATTTCTTTACCTGATATATTGAAAGAGGATATTTTGTCGAACACGTGAAATACAATTCCGCAAATAATGACGCTATATATATATATATCTTATTTTTAATTGAGATGAAGAAAGTTTTTGTCCCTCATTCTTCAATCCACTAGTCAAAAGTGTGGCCATGCAATTTAATTATGGCAGAGTGAAAATGTAAGATATTAATAGACAACCTCAATAATATGTCCAAATTCTCTGAAATATTGCATTGTCTATAAATTTAATTTGATAATTGAAGAGGATTTTGTTACCTCGATGAAGAAATCTAGGAGAGGGATAAACCTATGAGAAGGCTAGCATCCCACAAACAACCAAAAAGGGCATGATCCATAGATGCTCCTTATATACACATATATATATATATATACCTGTCTTCGTGCATGCATCTATGATCGATCTATCCCTCTCTTTCTCTCCCGCCCAGGGCCCGCCATTGTAAGGATATATGGTACGTACAGAGTTTAAGAAGCTTCGAGAGGAAAGAAAGAAATTAACAAGTCGGTCGAGTTCCGTTGTTTTCAGGCCCCTTTGCTTTTGACAATTAGTACAGCTTGCTGGTGACACTTCTGATAATATCTCTTAAAGTGCAGATTGTCAACTATGTGTATCATGTTTAGTGTTTGACATCTTTTCCTTTCTTTTTAGGAAAATAATTAATGTGAATTTCACTTATTTAACTCTTATTTGAAAAGATAGATTGAAATGGGGAGAAAAATTAATGTCCACATTGCGAAAAGGAGGATTTATTACTATATATATAATAACGGGTAACCTAGCTAGCTCTAAACCCAGTTGAAAATGGATGGAATGGCAAATCTTTTGATTACTGCACAAGGCAGGCAAGCCTTCAATTAATTCAACACAAAGATCATAACTTTTCTCACCTTTTCGCAATAATCGACAGGAAAATCTCTTATACCGGTGGTAATTTATCCATGTTTCGGCTTTAGTAATTTCTACACTAAAGTCTTCCTTTGCACATTTGAATTTCTGTCGGTCTCTCGCTTTGTCGGCAACGTTCCTCTTTTCTTTCCGTGACTCTGCCGCCTGTCCACACAACAGTACTATCAATAGCAAAGGATCAATGGAGCTTTTCTCTCTCTCTCTCTCTCTAAAATTATCACTTGTTTGAAAAACTTAAATTGATAAAAATAAATAAATTTTCTTATATCTTAATACTTTTCATCACTTGCAGGTTAGATTTTCTCTTCGTTAACATGCTCTGAAATATTTAATTAAATTGAATGTAGAGTAAAAATTTAAATCCAAAATCTTTATTTTGATCACATGTGAAGTCATCACTTATCTCAAAAAATTAAGTTAATAAAAAAGAAATTATTATTATATCTTACCCCTCCTTTTTATTATATATATATATATAAATAATAGCAAGCACATTTTTGTGTCTAGGGGTTTCCAAAGCGCTGTCTATTTCCGTCGGAGAAAAATAGGAATTGAAAAGTCGTGTCCGGAGTCTCCGGACTCCAAATGAGGACATACGAAAGTCTATGATCATTTTGGCCCACTAAGAATGAATTTTGGCCCAATAAAAGTATTTCCCAAGAGGCTTCTCTTTATCCTCCCAGCTCCCACGAGCTAGAACCCTCTTCAGTAACCCTCCAACGAATTCCGAGGCCAGCTAATAGAAGAATGGACCTAAAATTTGTGATTCAAAACGATCGCATAGTTTTGATCGTATGTAATCGTAATCTTTGAATCCCGGATCATATCTACCACCTAGAACTTGTTGAGAATGATTTAATTTTTTTTTATTTTTTATTTTTTGATAGGGAGAATGATATTAATTTTGAATAATCATATGCTTACAGCTACTTTTTACCATCTATCTATTATTTTTTAATTGTTTTTAATTTTTTATTTAATAGTTAAAAAAGTGACTACAGTGAAGTTGTAAATAATGTTTTGTTTAATTTTTCTTAATGATTAAGGATGTTAAAAAAATAATTATAATATAATAATAAAAAATTCAAAATACACTATAGAGTGATAAAAGGGTGGTAGGAGGTTAGTAAGCCTATCATTGTCTATTTACATTTTTCTTGATTTCTTAAAAGTAGATCTACAGATTGGTATGATTAATAGAGCTTTACAATAAAATTAAGTAAATTTAGTTTATAATAAAAATAATTTTACAATTTAATATACCATATTAAGCTATGTTATTTTGTGGCTAAAACATTTCTCTGTTAAAATTATACTGTATTTATAGAATGGCAAAGCTAGTCATCATGATTCAATGCTTATGCCAAGCCGGCCAGCTCAACCTGTTTTGATCGATCATTGGCAACTATTGGATTTCATTTTCATACAACCACAAATCTTTCCTTTCGAAGGCTAGGGAAGATCGATACTGCGTTTTATAAAATTTGTTCATCGATCAGTTAATATTATATTTTTCTGCACAGGTGCACTTGCATATACTTTCATATAAATATAAACTGGCTAATTCTGTGCATTAGTAGTCTGGTTAAAATATCTAGAGCACTAATACATCGAATCACATTACAACTTAGCACTTCATGACCGGTTTCAAGGCAATGGAGCTTCTCTCTTTATCATACAAGGACATGAGTTTCTCACTCAGAATCTCGCACTCCAATCTTTGATTTCTTTCTCCCTGTAAAACCCAAATGCACAACAAAAAGGCATTACAACAGATTACTATTGTGTGACTAGATTAGATTAATTAATAATTATGCAGTAGACTATTTCCTATGAGAAGAATTAATGTTTTTTCTTTTTTTTGCATGATTTTGAGAACAATTCTGAAGAGAGATTTGAACTTGTAAAGTTCTGCAATTTTTCTCCTAAAAGGGTCCAAGTCTTAAATTCCTTTCCCTTTGATATCTGCATATATATATATATATATATATATTAATGTAACAAAAGAACAATCGAATTACCTGAAGATGAAGACCATAAAAGACCCTCCCTCCAAAGGACTCAAAGGATGACACATTTAGCAGTACAAGTCCAACCTCCTCTAAACTGAGAAGGATCTCAGAAAATATTGGAGTATGATTGATCTTACATGTGGATATTTGTATCATAATTTCCGTATCATTAAGTTGACTTGCTGAAACAGTAGACAAAGAACTCCGAGCGATAGTTTTAGATTGGTTCATCTGTTCATGTTGAGCTGTTTCAATATCTGCTTGACTAGAAATCATTGCTAAAAGCTCTTCCTTGTTTTGAATCAGTCCCTCCACTTGTTTTTGTAGCTCTGGTATGTATTTTAGCACCCGTGAAACCGTGGTCGGAATGCTTAGTTTCTTCTGTAACAACATCATTAAAACTCTCAAAATTAGCAATTTCAAGTGAAGTGAGTACTTCTAATGGAAAATATGGTGATTTGAGGTCTTTTGTTACCATTTGATCTGCCTCTGGAAGCAGCGAACGGAGAGAGGAGTATAAACCATTCATCTTCTTGCGCCTATCACGCTCGCTAGCATTGTGGTTAAACTTCTTAACCAATTTTGGGTCACCATGACTAACAGGATCAGTTGGTGCTGTTTCTGGGTCAAGACCGACGGCTTGTGCGGTGTCGTAGGAAAGGAAATGATCAACAGCAGACTCTAATGTGTCGTTGTCTCTGTGGACATGATAGTTCTGGTTTTGGTTTATGGAATATTGGTCCAAGTAAGATGATGATCCATTGTTGGAAAACCAACTAGGTGGTGACAATGCTAACATGATGGAGTAGGTGGCTGGCAGCTTAATTGAGACGACCTCTTGAATTAATATTGTTAATAGAGGTTGGATGATGATAGATCATATATCATGTATTTATACCTAGATCGATCCAGCCACATGACCATTAATTGATAAATTATTATTTCCTTCATTGTGGGAATTTAATATGATTGGTTTGCTTTCCCTTGGAAAGTTACAAGTTAGTTGATAAAACATTCGATAATTAAGAAATAAGAGTATCTTCTCACCTTCAGTGTTCATACTACGTGTCTGATCTATATGTACATGTGCTCGTCGTGTGCATGTCTAGCTATATTCTGTTCTCTTATTTGGTAATCAGTTTCCAATTATCGGTACATATATTATTAGAAAAAGAATACTATGATCGTTCTCTTTTACACATAATTAAACTCCATTTTATTATATATACAATCCCCCCAAAAAAATTGCAAGCCAACACACACTTTAACAGTACTCTTGAAATAAACATTTATGAAATCATTTTCCTCTCTTTTTTCTCTAAGCAAGTTAAATTTTTATAGATAAATTAACAGATTATAAGATACAAATTTTAGTGGAATAAGTGTTCCTTACAGTCATTTCAAAACGAATAGACACATCACAAAAAAAAAAAAAAATGTTCTCAAGCCATGGAAATGGTTCCAATTTCCTCTCTCGTTTGGCTGAAATCTTTACCTAAACTATAGTCATACTAATAAATATGTATAGTTGATTGCTCTATCATGACAGAGCAGTATATAGTCTGAAACCTTTTACAACAGCCTTATCCATACTAGCCTATGTCATCTAAAAATTATATTAATTGAGTGAAAGTAAATAAATAAATAAAGAAAAAAGGAGAGGAGGAGAAAGAAGAAGAAGTTCAACGACTTGACGTCAACTAGCTAGTAGTTAATTCCATATATTTCATCCACTTGCTCTACAATGCTAGTTTAAGCAGAGAGAGAGAAAAAGAGAAAGAGCTTTGGGGAATTTGGAGAGATAAACTGCACGAGCATGCACGAGCCCTAAGTTGGCTTAATACACATATGCACGCGCACAAGGATGACACATCACGTGGGAGCACACGCTCCTCTCAACCCTTGCTTAGGGCTCCCAAGCTTATTGAGTCATTGACAAACAATCACACTCTTCTCACATATTCTATTACTTAATTCCATCGTAAGGATGTGCGTGTTTTTTTTTTTAAAGAAAAAATTAATAGCTTTTTTTTAATTAGCTGCAAATTTCACTACCTGCCTGATCTATAGAATTGTAAGCAGTCCGATTATCATTTTTTTTGAACAATTATATATACATATATATATTAATATTATGGTTATTTTCGTTATTTTAAATAATAGTACGTAGTAGTGTTTGGAAATTAATGGAGTTAATAAAAAACAATGTTCTAATTGAAAACTTAGAAATAATTCATATAATCTCACTAAAAGAACGATTTCCAGTGTCTAGTAATTTTACTAATTGTCTAGAAATGGACTCTGAATAAGCCAAATTTCGAACATGTTGAACAAGCCAACTCAATTTAAGTATTACTAAATGCTGGAGAAGCAACTATAAACTAGACTTGCTTATCCTGTCATCCCTTAAAAGAAAAATACGATGCAGTTGAAATAACTAAATAAATGGCTTGTTCAATTGAAGGAACATCAGTGCTAGCTGGATCAATTTATAAGGATTTAATTTTATCCATTTTCTTTTTTAAATTATTGAAGTACTTAAAATCCCATATATCTCCAAAGCTTCTTTTTGGCCATGAGTAAGCTCGATATTTAAACAACAAAGCAGATTTAGTATGCTAATAAAGAGCATAATGGTAATAATCAATGGGAAACCCAAAAGGTATATTCAACCATTTCGTGGATTGCAACAAGATGACCCTCTCTCTCCCTTCATGTTTATCCTTGAATCTGAATGCTTATCCAGGCTTATTGCCCATAGTGAGACTAAAGGCACTCTTAGAAGTCTTAGCATCAATTGGAGGGCCCTGAACTTACGCATCTTTTATTTGTGAATGACCTCATTCTGTTTGGTCTTGCAAATCATCGTTTTATTGCTGCTTTGTCATAATACTCTGCTTGGTCTAGGCTAAAGATTCACTCCGAAAATCCATCGTCCAGTTTAGTCATAATACCCCTTCATCTGAAAAAATGAGACTCCGTGACCTGATGGGGTATAAAATTGTCTCATCTCACCTCAAATATCTGGGCCTTTCTCTCATCTTTAGCCATTCCAAAAAGATCATCATTGAGGATTTGCTGGCCAAAGTCTCTAATAAAGTGGCTACTTGAAAAACCAAACTGCTTTCACATGCAAAGAGAACTGCTCTAATAATATCTGTTGCCAATGTAATACCCTCATACATTATGTCCTCCCTTTGGCTCCCCATGAACATTTCCAAAAAGATGGATCAAGTACTCATGTGATTTTGTTGGGGGTTTAGCCCCAATAAGTTCTATCATTTCACTCCCAAATCTTGGATTCCGTTTTGTCAACTCAAATACGTAGGTGCTCTAGGTATCAGACTAACCTCCACTTTCAACAAAGCTTTGCTCAATAAACTCACATGGAGTATGTCCCAAGATAACCAAGCTATGTGGCATTCAGTGCTCTGTTTCAAATATTTACAGAATTTCTCTATTTGGGAAGTTTCACTCACACCTTAGACTCATGCCTTTGGAGAGGTATCCTAAAAGAGAGGGAGCTAGTAAGGCAAGGCACTTGCTTCCAAATCAATAAGAATACTACTTGTAAAGTCTGATCTAACCATTGGATCCCAAATAACCCTCCTAGCCTCCATCTCCCCAAGAATGATGCGATTCCTCAAATTACTGATTTACAAGTGGCCAAACTCACTATGGAGAACCCTAGAAGATGGAATGTCCCTCTCCTGCAAACTCTTTTCAATGACTCCACTGTTGAAGAAATCCAAAAAATCTCGTTGGCCACTACTAACTTCCACTTTGTTCAAGACAAACTTGTTTAGAGAAATAGTGCCTCTAGTAACTTCTCAATGAAAGCAACTTATGTTGAGGCCTTGGACACAACTGTCACAAATCTTGAGGATACTTCTATTTGGAAGAAGCTCTAGAAGCTTAGAATCCAAGATAGGCTCAAAATATTTCTTTGAGAACTTTTTAATCACATTCTGCCTATTCGATCTCTCTTCAAACATTTTATTGAGCCTAGTAATATTCATTACCCTTTATGTCTTTCATACGAAGAGTCAGCTACCCATTTGTTCTTAGATTACCCCTTCTCTCGCATCCTCTAGAGACAGTCTCATTGGCCCTTGAATATTCATACTTTTGTGGCTCAATGCATTAGAAAATGGATTGAGTGTATTCTCTCCTCCGAGACCCTTTCTATACTAGTTAGGGAGCATCATCCTTTTCAGATCTACGCCATAATAGCAATGGATAGCTTCTGGTTCACCCGTAACCAAATTGTTCATGACAAATTATCTCCCCATATTGATGTTTTCCTTCAAAATGTTCAAAAATCTTTTTCAAATCACATAGCAGCTTGGGAACAAAGTAAGAAGCAAGATCTTTCTACTATAGCTCTCCCCATGAGTCATCATTATTTAATTTTTGATGTGGCGGTGAGACAATACTCAAGCTCAACAGCAACAGTTTGCTCTTCAAAAAGCGGTAAAATCATTTTTGTTTACACCAAAGAAATCCCAAACACAAACCCAAACCAAGGAGAAGCTGTGGCTCTTTTGGAAGACATCAAAGAAGCCATTTCTAGATCCATCAAGAAAATTGTATTAACTGGTGACTTGATGCAGCCCGTGATCCGAATAAAGCAATGAATTGGACTATACAACCTATTGCCAATGGTATTCATTTCCTGTTGAGATCGTTTGATAGTTGGCAACTTCAAAAAATACATCGAGATTATAATCAATGTATACATTCAATTGCGTAATGGACAATATCTATCAAAATAAATGGCTATCTACATTTGATCGATGTTCTACCCTGTTTGTTGAGATTTTACACGGACAAAGATCCTCCAAGGACATGAAGAGCTATGGTTTATACATGTTTTTTCCTTTATGCTTATTGTCTTTCATTTGGCTTCTTGTATGTCATGGATATTGCTTTTGGTTTCTTAATGATTTACTAATCATCAGAGGAAAGAAAAAAAGACAGCGTAATGGTTTGAGGTTGTGCCCAAGTCTTTTTTGCGTAGGTGGTAAGAGTTGGGTTTAGATAGGAAGTGAGATATTTTTTATATTATGTGAGAATTTGAAAAAGTTATAAACTTATAATAATTAAATGAGATAAAATAAAATGAGATAAGATAAGATGAGATAAGTTGAGATGTAATAATGATAAATGTTAAGTTCTTAACTTAACCAGGGGTCAGAACAGACTGGGCCAGGAAGTAAACAGTCTTCACCAATGCAAGGCCGGGCCAGTCTCAGGCTTGGCCCACGAGGTCAAGGTCTCGCATTAGTTTGGAACAAACCTATTGATGTTCTGTTTTAATCAAGGCCTGAGGACTCTGCGTAAGCTGCCGATATGCATCACTCATGTATGGAAGATCAGAATCACAGCTGAGTAGAGGGAGAGGGTGCAGAGTACAGAACTTTCCTTATATAACAAAAAAACTATTCCATAACTTAAACAAGAGCTGAAAAGAAACAAAAAACAGCAAAACCCAATAAGCTCATAGATGCAGCCACCCTACTACTTGCCTCGTTAAATTTGCAATGCTTATCATCACTATAATCCAGTGGAACAAGCCAGACCAGATGAAGTGAGGAAATTCACAAAGCAATGGAAAGACACATTTACCAACGGCCTCTTCTGCCTCTGCCACTGCCACGATTTCTTCCTCCCCCCCTCCCTCTCCCTCTCCCCCTCCCCCGGCCTCCAAATCTTGATGTATCTGGTTTAAGCCCCAATGACTGAACTCCTCTTTTCTTCCCACGTCGTTGTTCTTTGTCCTCGTCGTCTTCCTTGTACCTGCCTGAGCTTCTGGAATGGAATGAAATCTCTCGTGATCCTCCCGGTCCAAACTTAACGTCACTTGGGATACCAGAAGGCCGACGATCATCTTTCAGAGCTGCTACCCTCTCTCCAATGGGAAGCAAGTCCTCCCTTGCAAGTGATACATCGCTCCAGAATGCCTCCGCATGTCGCTCATCCTTAACTTCATACAATCTACAATTTCCAAAAAGAAAAAAAAAATATCTGGTTAGTAAACAGGTTTCCAAGTTTTCACCCTTGATAAATACAATTAAGGATCTGAGCACCACAGTTTAAAACCTCCAACCCTCACCCAATAGGGAAAACCATGTTTGGAAATCCACACTTCAGGGTTTGATACCAGTAAGAAATAGCAAGTATCAAATTCAACCAAGCCTATTGGATGCATTTAACCATACAATGGCTAGACAGCCTCACCTTGGAACTTTTGCTTTCTTCTTTGCTTTACTATTGTCATTGCCAAGTTCGCCTTCTGATGATTGAGATGCAGCTGAGACATCAGAATCGCTTAAACTATGATCTTCATCCTCCATTACACGTTCAAAATGCTCCTCCACCAGAGATGGTGGCTTGTTGGAAGACACAGGATGTAACGACAGATAGTCGTATGAGGACTCATCAATTTCAAATTCCTGGATAAAATTAGGAAGGAAATGAATTGGAAGTCCAGTGATTCAGAAAGCATCCAAAAACAGAGTGGTTCATGAGTAGCCCTAACAATAAAATTGAAGGAACAATTTCACCTGTAATTCAGGCCACACTAGAATAGACTAGTTTTTTTTCCTCACTACACCTATTTCATTCATGTGAAAAAAAAAATTATCTCTTATTTATCCCAAAAAAGATATATATTACTTTTTTTCCCCCAAAGTTCTAGATGGGGTTTAGATATTGAAACATTACAATAAAGCAGTAAAAGCACTCCGCTAATATTACCAAAATCTGGACAAAATGATCGACATATATGTGTCCATATATATGTTTACAATCTATCATAATACTTAACAGATTTCCATCCCGTGATCCTGTTACTACCAAGCTCAAGGAACAAGAATTTTCTTAACAAAAGTGGTAAGACAAAAGATGACAAAAATTAGATAAAAACTGAGAAAAGAAAGGAAAACAAGAAATTGCACTACCATATGATCACATTATCATACCTTGTTTCTAAACATAGCCGCAAACCGCTCATCTTCAAGTACCTCACTGCCAAGTCCTTTCTTTTTCTTTGATGATTTTTTAGTATCATTGTCATCAGCATCTTTCTTTTCATTTTCCGCTTCCTCCCCTTCGAGAATACGAGCTGCAAGATCGCGGTTAACCTTGGGTAACTTCCTCCTAATCTGCAGGAACATAAACATAAAGAGGCCAGAAATGAAAGGCATTAGAACTCAGAAATAAGAATTAACCCATCTAATCCAATTAAAAAATGATACAAGAGTGCATGATAAACTTGATGTCAATAAACATGTCTCCCCTCCCTTGTAGCACGAAATAACCTAACAGCACCAAAACTGGAATAAATGAAGAGTATTTCAGTTGCAATGCTCTAATTGTCGAAAGGCATCAACAATGCAAATGAAATTAACAATTCTAAAACATCCAGTCCATTATAAAATGCCAAGTTCTCATTTCCTCCCAACATGTTCATTCTGCTGATCAAAGGAAGCACTGGCAACACAAAACTGAAATGCTATGTTCGTCATCATCAGGATAAAATGAATGTCAAATAGTAATTAGCCACTATTTTTGCTGGGTTGTATGTGGAGCCTAGTTTGTGAGCAGAAAATCGAGAAACAAAGAGTTTGCTTGACTGCGCTCGACCTGGCACTCGAGCGAAGCTCAACCCATGAGTTCACTCATGGTGCGCAAGACAGTGGGCTCAAGCAAAGCTCAACCCGTAAGTTCACTTGAGTCTCAAGTGACAGTGGATTCAGCCCTAGCGTTTGCTCGAGCCAATGTTGATTAACTGTTTGCTTGAGCAGTGCTCGACACACTGCTTGAGCAAAGGACACTATTTTTGCCAATTAAGGTTCCCAGTGCAATTTACTATAAATATATAATATTTGACTTTTTGTGAGTTGAAATCGAGTAATTGTAATCTTCTCTGATTAATAAGATTTCTGCGGCTTTGTGTACATAGGCAAGTTGTTGAACCACGAAAATTGTGTGTTGTGTTTAGTTGATCGTGCGTGCTTTATTTCTTTGCCATCTTTGGGGTGTGTGTGTTTTCCGCAACACTTCTCACAAATGATAGCAAGCTAGCAACAATTGTAATCACATTCTTACTTAGTATTCAAGTGTACGACAAAGTCCATATTTTATTAAAGGGAATAATATAACATGTAAGTTTATGGCCATAAGAAATTATAGTCACCTTGTCTAAAAATAGTTTATAGTTGAAAAGAAAAGACCAAGAGGGGAAGAAGTGAAGAAAGACATAAATCAAATCTATAAAAACTTTAGGTGACATGTGTTCATGTTCATGGTGAGAGGACATTTAATGGAGATTTTATTAAAAAACAGAAAATGCATAGCCCAAGTACACTGGTAGGTCATGGCAAGAGAACAGTAACAAAGTCAAATTAAATATTTCTTGTAGTAGACAACGGAGAAAAGCACAAGTACTTAAACTCTTCCTGAAAACCATCCTCAATGTAACAGAAGAGTTGCGCAAGTATACCACTATATTCATTTAAGAATAACGCTATAACCATGTGATTATACCATGTTACAGCCCACATATTGAATTGCTACTAATATGTAAAGCACGAGTGGTACAATCAGAATTTTCTTTTATGAATATAAAGTCTAAGAAAATCACTCAAATATTAGATGAAAACTCACCGTAATTCGGGATGCACGTTCATTTTCAAATTTCTCTCTCTTCCGCTGTTCTACATAAGCATCATACGCAAAAGGATCTGCCAGTGCTTTTGCCTGCAGAAGTAGAAACCATTAGAACTGCATATTTTCATGTAGGTTTATCAGAAAGTCCAATCCAATAACTACAGTTTCCATATTGAGCATAGAACCATTTTTTTCTCTAGCATGAATAGGTCTTAAACCCACGGCATTCAACAGTTCTTTGGGGAGGAGGAAGTATTGTTTGAATTGAGCAAATATCAAGACGTAAATCTTCTCAATCAATATTTAAATTATCAATATATCAAAACCCCAAGGGGTTGGCTCAAGTGGTAAGGGCCTTGGTCTTAAAGCTCGCTTCAAGGTCCAAGGTTCAATACCTCATAGGTGCAAACAATCCTTTGGGGCCACACCTCCTAGTGAAAAGCTAGCGAATTAACCAGTTCCATGTAGGGAAACTTATGAGGGTGCGGTACACGGGACCGGGATTTACTCTGTAGGGGTGGGTCCAAAGGGCCCTGCCTTGGAGAGATTCCCCGACATCAAAAATATATATATATATATATATCAATGTCAAGTTCTGGAATGTTACCATGTAGATCTCTTTTTCCACTGATCTTGACATCTCTAAGAAACAAGTTATAGCCCATATAAAAACCACGAAAAACACTACGCTTTTATTATTTAAAACATGTCGGACGACCTAATTTTCTGTATTCCATTTATGTCCCTTTATTTGCTTGGCACACAAATTGTTTTGCTACATATGTTTCTTATAAGACAAACCATAAACCCATTGGATGGAAAAGAAAATGTTCAACAAATATCAATTTGTTTGAAAAAAACAGGACATAGTATCTTCCATGAAAAACTAGGAATGGATGGGGGAAAAAAATTGTACCTTTTTGTACAGCCGAAAATCAATAAAAAACCCATGCATGTAGGCTCGTACAAGATTTGTTCCAATTAGATTAGTCAGTTTCAACTTCTCAAGGTCTTCTTTTGTCAAAAATTTGAAATTATCATATATGGTCGTTTGAGCACCCTCTTCGAGCTCTTCCTGCAAGAAATCAGAGAACATCACCAATATACACCAAGATCTCTAACATGATTGACCTAAAGCAATGGTGAACCATATAACATATGCAAAATACATACCGTTAGATTTTCTAGGTAAGAGCACCACTTCGGAGCAGGTCCAAGAGCAGGTACGAAGTAAGATGGTATCTGGCTGCAGTCTAAAGCCAGCAACATCAACCCACTGCCATCAAATACACAAATATCATTTATGGTGCCAGCCGTCGGTTCAATGCTGGTCATGCCTTCTCCCTAAAAACAATGAAAAAATCAATTAAAAGCTGGGAACTTTTTTTTATAGGTTGATTAGAAGTTGAGAATAAGGACCACACTTTAGCAGGATATGGGCTCCCTATTATCCAAAATATTCAGCTTAACTATATATATATATATCCATGGGAAAGTAATATAAATACTCATATAGCTCTATAAATGGTACAGGCCAATATGAATAGGAATAACTGAAAGTGTGTTTGAATCACAAGAAGAATCCATTGTATGAAAAGGTTTCGACTTTCAGGGTGATTAGCAACTCAAGACTTCCATAAAAACTAAAGACAGATTATAAGAATTTTTTTCCCCTTTTTGATAGGATAAGATTTTATTCATAACCAATAAAGAGAAACATAGGCAACAACAAGGGAGTATACTTTGAACACAACTATTAAGAGAGGAAAAAGAGCTTGGAGAATTCATGAATACTAAAGTTAGCAAACCAAAGTCTTGAGTTCTTCCACTTACCGTTTCAGGGTCCCATATTCTAACTACATGATTATCAGTCGTAATCAGCTTTGGTTGTTCAGAATTTAGAGTACGATGCCACTTAATATCCAATATTGGGCTCCCATACCTTCAGAACAATGACATGACTTTCAGCAAGAAATCATTTGCAAGCACTGTTTTCAGCCAATAATAAAACAAACACAATAAACAGCATGAGCAAATACTCACATGTGATCCTTAACTCGAATTGGATAGGATGAACGCAAGTCATAGATCAGCACCTGTACACAATGTGAAGGTAAAATTCATAACTTCTAAATGGCATGGTAGCACATAGATTCACAGTGAATTTAATATCAAAGTATGAAAACCCGCTCAGCGGACAACAATTTGAAAATTGATAGAATTGTGAACCTAGACACCCACAACAAAGACAAGTATTTTCATCTCGCAAAATTGGACATTGCTCCAATATGGCAGAGGCTTTCAGGAGACGGAGAAGAAAGAAAAATGGTGATACTGCCCTTCCTCATAATCATTCTGGCCTGACCAAATTGGCCAAGCCTCCAGAGCCCATCGCAGCTCCCCTCCCATGTTAATTCACATATTTCAAAATATTGTTGCAAATTAGCAGCTAAATCCTGGCCCAAATTTTACATAACAACAATGCCCAAAGAAATCCTCAGATATACCCTGGTACAATCTTCATTTAGTAAATTTCTTTATAGTGTCCTCTCCATCTTTTTTTTTCACATATTCCGAAAGACACCTCTATTCAACTATAGTAATATATGTTCACAGTTTATCTTTTGCATTATTTTTTGGCTCAACCGCTACAGTAAGAAGTTTGAGCTTTTTGGGTCGTATTGTGAAAGAAAAATTAGAATGTAAATATGATTTTAATACAAAAAGATAAACCACATTATCCCCCTCTAGTGTCATAAAAAAGTTTCTACCTAAGACAATATAATTAGTGATAAGTCTAAGACCCTCTTGTAATATGGTTAACAATTCAGCCCAATACATCACAACCTTTGGTTTATACCTCTGGCTCCTTCACTTTTCTTTTCTTTTCTTTTCGGGTGGTTGGGGGGGGGGGGGGGGGGGGAGACTTCTTGCTCCTTCCATTCATCATGGTTTATCCACTGAAGACTATTACTCACCCATTAGATCTCACAACCTCATTTTTGCCCCATATAATATCTCGTTTCTAAAACCTTCCCTCTTAAAAGTGGTCTCTTTTGAACATCGACACCATATACTAGAACAATATTTATATTTTCAAGCAGATAATTATTTCCTTTAAGGACCAGAAAGTGCATTATCAGTGATCAATTTCTTTATTAAAAGGATATTATCAATTGTGAACAATATAAATGATGCCAATTGAAGAAATTAATTATATAATCATCTTATACAGCCAAAATGACATCATACCTTTCTACTCACTGACAAAAAAAATGGCAGCATACCTTTCCTGTGCTACTTCCTACAGCCAATTGGAAACCTCCATCTCCATCAAACTCCAATGAAGTGACCTCCTATAAATTGATCAGGTATGGTAAGAGACAGTTTCCATGAAAAAGTTTCAACTGTCGTGTCATTATCCACAGGAACCTACATAAAAAGTCTGGACATCTCTCTTAAAATGGATAGTAGTGACATACTTATGCAACATATTCCTCTCCCAAAAGCATGAGAGGGATAGAGCGGCATTCATAAATGTTATGGCATCTTCCACAAATATCAAAGAACAAAAAACAAGTAGAAATGATGGAAGCCCACACTGGACCCATATATAACCTGGAATCCAATAAGCAAATAATACAAGCATAAGTAACAACTGCAAGGACCTGCCCTCCACACCAAGGAGGTAGTAGACATCTTGAGAATTTGATGAAACCTAATGAAGTCTGTGAAAGGTGAATCTCAGTGAATGATTTTCACCAACACAATCAGAACATGAGAAGTCTCCCCGCCCCCCTCTTTTAAAAGAGCTAAAATCTATTTTACAAAGATTAATCTCTGCATCTCAGAATTAGAAGTGGGAGTGCTACCTGGTCAATATCACCAGTAGGTGCAACAGCGTCAATTCTACCCACCGAAGATCTCATTCTCGTGTCAAAGCATTCTAAGGCCCCATCCTCTCCACCACATGCAACTAGGCCATGAAGCTTGCTGAAATTGTAAAATAAAACCACAATATACTTGAACAAGAGCAATTAGATAAATATTTGCTAATTATCAAAACTTTCCGAGCGATAAAAAAGACAAACTAGGATAAAAAAGGTAATAGGATTCACAAATTACCTTCGAGAAACCACATTTATTGCTGGTGATTGTGTGGTAAGGGAAGATAGGAATCGCCCCTGAAAAAATTTCAAAAAATTATTGACAAACTATGACAATGAAGGAGGTCAACAAATTCAACACGTAAAACTAAGTTCAATTCAACTACAAATAAAAGAGATAAGTATGTCATACAGTGATTGTGGACTCTATGAACTGGTGGAAGCTATTGCTATGCAAAGATTTTTAAAGCATGTTTGGATAGCATGCCAGCACCAGTATTAATAAAGATGATTATAGTATTGCTGGAGTATGATCACTTGCCACCCTGAAGTTTCAAAAAGTATCATTTCTCCCACTTTAGGATTTGTCACATTCTAGTGCGTGCATATTTTGCACAGATACTAACATGAAACACCATAACTTGTTGCCTTTTCACTGAATAATACATAAGCAAATACACAAAGATAGATCCAGTTTACCCAACCTTTGATATAAATAGATCATTTTTGTATATTTAAGCATACTCTGATTTTTTTTTTTTTTTTTTTTTTGATAGGTAAGAAAGTTGTATTGATATGAATGAAATAGGCCTAGCCCTTGTACACAGGAAGCATACTAAGGAGCACCTAAATACATTCTAGGAGCTGGAAAGTAAAGATAAAAAAGCATGAACATTGTTCCCTTTTAATACAATAGCTGAAAACCACAACAATAGTGTGTGAATAAAAAAATTCTGCAACCCTTCCATTGTGCGTTCCTTATCTTCAAAACAGCATGCATTCCTTTCCAACCAAACAACCAACATAATATACAACGAAACCATCTTCTGAATTTTGAGATTAAACTTTAAAATTAAACTAGCCCAATGGTGAAAGTCTCTAGACTTGGAGATCAAGTATTGCCTTCATCATGGTGGATTAGAATTAGAGTTAAAGGGAAAAAGCAACCCCACCATGTGTGTGTGATAATCAATTTAATATTTAGCAGTCAATGGCCCTTGGTACAGCATTATAGTGTAATAACAATGTGTTACAAATCAGAACTAGAGTAACATTATTAATATGAAATATCTACACTGTAGTGAAGGTACTGGAAGCAAAAATATTTTTTATAAGTGACTAAAAGATAATACAGGGACATATAGTTAAGCTGATAACCTGTTCTAAATTAATTCTGTACAGATCTGGAGAAGAGGAAGCACAAAGCAAGTCGCAAGACCAGCAATCATAGGCCATACCCCTTCCCATCCTGTTACACAAGGACAGATGCAAAACTTTAACAAATGAGATCCAATCAGAAAAATATGTTGCATACAGTCAAGGTCAACTACAACTTCATGATATATATTATTATACTTATGTGCAACGTTGAACAAAGCAATCCATAAATATAATTATTGCAACTTTCACAATATATACTCTTTTTTTTATGGGTAAACAAGACTTTATTACTAAAAGAATAGTCCTAAACCATTATATACAATAGGCAGCCCTAGTTATGGGGGGATGATAGTGTTGCAAGTTGGTTGGAGAGACTTTTTGAGCAAGATGAGGTGCATCAAGTGGTGCATACAATGGGCAAAGACAAAGCTCCGGGTCCCAACGGTTTTACTATGGCTTTCTTTCAAGAGAGTTGGGAGGTAGTGAAGGAGGACGTGATGAGGGTTTTTCAGGAGTTCCACCTTAGTCAAAAATTTGAGAGATCCCTTAATGCCACTTTTATCGCTTTAATTCCTAAGATGGCGGGAGCAATGGAGTTAAAGGACTTTCATCCAATAAGCTTGGTTGGAGGGATCTACAAAATCATTGCGAAAGTGCATGCATGTCGTATGAAGTTGGTGATGGACAAAATAATCTCTAAACCGCAAAATACTTTTGTTCGGGGTTGTCAAATCCTGGATTCAATATTGATAGCAAATGAGTGCTTAGACAGTCGGTTAAGAAATGGTCTTCCAGGAGTGCTTTGTAAGTTGGATATAGAGAATGCTTATGACCACGTGAGTTGGGACTTTCTAGTTTCTACTTTATACGTTGAAGAGATGTGGTTTTGGGGAGAGATGGTGTGGTTGGGTCTCTCATTGTGTTTCGACCGCTCACTTCTACGTGTTAGTGAATGGCAAGCCGTGCGGTTTTTTTTCAAGTTCAAGGGGTTTGAGACAAGGGGACCCATTATCTCCATTCTTATTTGTCATAGTAAAAGAGGCGTTGAGTAGAATGGTAGATGTTGTTGTCCGGGGAGGCTTTATAACTAGTAGGGGAGAGCTCGGTCCGGTCCGGTCGGTCTTGGGGGACTTTGCCGGACCAGACTGGACCTATTCGGTCCAAAGTTTTCTCACCCAGGACCGGACCGAGAACCCCTAGGACCAGACCAGACCGGTCTGGTCCGGTCCGGTCGGTCTATTCGATCTATTCCAAAATATATTATACTATTATAAATATATACATATACAATATACTATATTTATACTATAAGTTTATAACTATTAACTCTTATAATATGTTAATAAATTAAATTAATACAATATCTACTAAATTATTAATATGATATATTTAGTAAATTCATTTTAATGTATTATGATTATTCTTAATGTATAAGTTAATTAAATAATATATAATATATTTAAAATATATATAAGGTAGGTTCGGTCCGGTCCAGTGCGGTCCGGGGTGGAAAAGACCGGGACCGAACCTACCCGGTCCAGGAATTTTGGACCGGGACCGACCAGGACCAGTCTTGGTTCGGTCCGGTTTGGTCGGTTTGGACGGTCTGGACCTGCCAATGCTCTCCCCTAATAACTAGTTTTGCCATGGGAAATCATAATAATGGTCTATCTGTCTCCCATTTATTGTATGCGAATGATACCCTAATATTAACCACTTAACCGAGTTGTTGGGGTGAAAGGTGGCTGCATTACCATTGAGGTACCTTGGACTCTATTTGGGAGTTTCTTTTAAAGCAACAACTATTTGGGATGGTGTAGTAGAAAAGGTGGAAAAACGATTGTTAGGGTGGAAGCGGCTGTACCTCTCAAAAGGGGGGAGACTAACTCTCATAAAAAGTATCATCTCCAACCTCCCCACATACTATCTCTCTCTCTTTCCCATACCGGTGGGGGGGCCAATCGAATTGAAAAACTTTTTAGAGATTTCTTGTGGGGAGGCTTGAAGGAGGAGCACAAATTTCATCTCGTGGGATGGCCCAAAGTGTGTAGCCCAAAGGAGGTAGGTGGTTTGGGGGTACGTAATTTAATCACTTTTAACAAAGCACTTTTAGGGAAATGGTTGTGAAGATTTCACTTGGAAGAAGACTCATTGTAGAGAATGGTGGTGGTAGAGAAGTATGGAAGTGAACAGGGTTGTTGGAGCACAAAGGAGGGGCGGGGATCGTACGGAGTGAGTCTTTAGAAGTTTATTCGGAAAGGGCGGGAGGGGTTTGCAACACACAAATTTTGAGGTCGTTGACGGTACAAGAATCAGTTTTTGGATTGATAGATGGTGTGGAGAGAGGCCACTACATGCTGTCTTTCCAAGAGTTTTCAGCTTAGTGGATAACCAACATGCCGCTGTCTCCAATGTGTTGTGTCGCAATAATGGCACAATGTGTTGGAATCTGATTTTTGCAAGAAATATTCAGGACTGGGAAGTGGATGAGGTAGCAGCTTTTTATAGCTTCATTTACTCTCAGCAAGTTGGAGGTAGCGGGAGGGATAGAATGAAGTGGACACACTCTGGAAACCATAAGTTTTCAGTCAAGTCGTTCTACAAGATATTGCAAGACCACCAGCTGGTGGGGTTCCCTTGGAAGACCATATGGAGAGCTCTGGCACCACCTAAAGTCGTCTTTTTCACGTGGACAGCGGCTCTAAGTACCATCTTGACAGCTGACAACCTAAAGAAAAGGGGTGATTGTATTGTCATGTTACTACTTGTGTAAGAAAAGTGGGGAAACTATCGATCACATTTTCTTACATTGTGATGTGGCAAGAGGGCTATGGGATGGACTAATTAGGAGAGCTGATTTGTCTTGGGTCATGCCCAAGGGTGTGATGCTTCAACAACAAAGAGAGGACTATGGGGGAAATCTGAAACTTTTTTGTATCCTCTTTGGTTCAATGGTTTTCTGCTATTGTGCTAAAGGGAGGGAATATTAATGAATTTTTGAGCTCCTTTCAGCTTTCTAGATTATAACTAGATGTTTCTTTTGTATTCTCCCTGTGTATATAGGCTTTGCGTAGTTGTTCTCATCAATAAAGATTATTACTTATCAAAAAAAAAGTTATGGGGGCACAAGGGAGACAAGGAAATCATGAAGGACCACGCCATTGAAATCAATAGCAATGGCCCAAGTACCAACTTTCACAATATATACTTAAGGTTAAACAATCCTAATTCAGAAGCCTCAGTGAAGTGCAAAGAAGCATCAATATGAATATCAGATACAAACAAACCTCAAGGAATTGACCCAAGTGGTGAAGGCCTTGGTCTTGGGGTATCACTCCCTTCAAGGTCCAAGGTTCAATATGTCATGGGTGCAAACAATGTTTGGGGCCACACCCAAGGTGAAAAGCCAGGGATTTAATCAGTTCCGTGTAGAAAAACTTCTGAGGGTGAGGTGCACGAGATTGGAATTTACTCTACAAGGTGGGTCCGAAGGATCTTGCCTAGGAGAGGTTTTCCGACATAAAAATATATATGTATATCAGATACAAACACAATACAGTACTTTTATATATATATATGTATGAGATTTTCTTCAAACTCAGAAAAGGTGCAACCCATGCCCACAGAAGTATACAAGATACACTTTCTTTATGAGTACACAAGAAACACCTCAGTAAAATAAAAATAGAAAAAAATCCTGAAAACTTGGTACCAAAAACCAAAAGTGAGTTGTCCCCCAAAGATGAAGGGTTTCAAGACAAAAGCTTTAAGAATGAGTTTCATGATTTTCTTGCTCCTTTTTCTATTTCTAGTTAGGCATTCCTCTTATATACTTCATGTAGACTTGGGGTTGTACTCTTTACGTTTATTAATAAAATCTTTTATTATTCATGAAAAATGAGTAGGACATTGAAGAGAGACAATAAATAATTTGCCAAACTTGAAAAAATCTTCTAACCACATATTCAACACAATTTCTTTTCTTTTCTTTTCTTTTCTTTGATAAGTACATATTTGACACACAATTTCAAGTATCTAAAACATATGAAAAAAGAAAAAGGCAGCATATAATACACATACATGAGAAGAAATGTAAACAAGGCATCAAAATACAACCTTGGAATCCGCAAGCAATGATGTTTTCCATATTTGGCATGTAGACAAACAGAGCGATCAGCACATAAAAATGCTAACTTTGAATAGTCATCAGCCAGAACCTACATGAACCAGAAAACATTGGCTCAATAACACTTCGTACATGAAAATTGTAAAAGAGAAAAAACAATATGATAAGCATAGACTGAAATGAGTCATGAATTTCAGGAGGGAAACATATAACATTTGAAAGAAGATTGCAGTCCACATATCAAGAACCACGCCTATGAGAATAAAATCAAAGGTGTATAAAAATCCAGAAACCAGAAAAACAAAAAATTAAAAATTAAATAATTAAATAAACAAAAAAAAAAGCAAGCTACATGGTTAGAGAAAAATATTCTTTAAATGGAGATTAATGAATCCCGTATGTGGAATCATGAGCCAAGAGCCAAGATATTGTTGAACCCAATTTAATCCTACAACCCAGCAGCTTGAAAGAACTGTGGGGAGTTCCCAAAGATTCAGAGCTTGAACAGGATCTAGGCTCACCTTCCTGGGGAATTTTGCCTACTTGTATTTACGACACGTTTTACAGGAGATAACATCAAGGAGCAACATTATGGTCAAAGGGTGAGATTGGGATAAGCAATAGACTCAGATATCCTAGGTTTGAATCCATACTAGAAGTTCCTCTGAAGTACCTGATACACGGTTATAACAGGATGGATCTCGTATCCAGGGTTTACTTCCCATGGGTGGATCCAAAAGATCCTACTTTGGTGAGGTTTTAGATCATAAAAAAATACAAAGTGAGCTCCCATTTTTTATTTTTGCAAAAGTTAAGCTTGAGTTGTACTCTAGCTGACTGAACAGTCTGCCAATTAGAGCCCAATCATTTAAAGCTCAGCTCAACTTGACTCATTTGACCCCACTTCTTAGCCCTCATTAGATACCAAATGTCATATTACGTTGAATTGTTAGGAATAACCATAAAAGCTACTGGAGAATGGCAGTCTTTAACTGTCAGGTAAAAGTACCTGAAAGTCAATTATCTCTGAATCCAAGTGCCTCTCAAACTTCAATGCCAACTGCCTTAGCTCATACACCTTGACTTGAGGTGGATATATACCTACATTTAAATTACGAACGAGCATAATTGGTACATACTGTAAATTTTTATATTCCTCGGATTCATCTCATTTTTGGTACATGAAAACAAAATACTTTCAACTTACAAGACTAAATATAAAAATGAGCTCTAAAGTACCTGATGCAATAAGATACTGCCCGTCAGGAGTTGCCTTGATCTTGGTGGTTGCAGTTTCAAACCTTAAATCTTGTACCAAGTCCACCCTTTGCATGTAATCTAACAAAATAAATGAGAGGAAACAAGAGATCAACACAATTAATGAACAAGTTGGTTGTAATCGACATGTCAGTTATATTAATACCGCGTAATATCTTTGCATGATCTATAATACATGGTAATAAATCCCTACGAGTTGGCTCAAGTGGTAAAAGCCCTATGCTTGGGAGTCTGCTCCCCCATGTCTAAGGTTTAAATCCTCTTGGATGCAAACAAACTTTAGGGGCCATCGAACTAAGGGGTTTGCCCCTTAAATTACCCAAGGTGCATTTGCCAGAATTTCCTTGTCGAGAGGGCCTGTGCACTCTCAGGATTAGTCAGGACTTTGTTCCTGGACAGTCGATGCCAAAAAAAAAAAAAAGATACAGGGTAATAAAAAATATGAAGGATAAGGAAATTAACATAAACGAACCTAGCTTGATCATATCCAAAACATGAGAAGCCATATATTGGCCAATTTCAAATATCATAATCCATTTATTTTGGAAATTTTCAACAATTGGTATCAGGAATATCACTTTGAAGCATACAATTTTTTATAGGTAAAATAAGTTTTATTTAATCCAGTAACGAGGAATATCCCAAGTATTACATTCCTTCCTTTAATCTAAACTATCCAAATATACAAACAAAAATAAATCATGACCAAGAATATAAAGCAACGTGAGAATTAATATGGAAAAGAAAATAAATAAATTGTGAAGTAATGGAAAGGGAAGGGGTAGAGGGGTCACTTTTGTCCTTGCGAAGAGCTCGCTGCTTCTTAGGGTCAAGCCAAGAGGCGAGAGAGCGGTTCTGAGATGCCACAGTATACGTCTTCACCCCATTAATGGAGGTCGACTTGAGGCTGCCTCCTTGGTAAGCCATTGCTTTTGCTTGCTTTGGCAAAGAAAAGAGAGTGGTGGGTCTCCAAAAGCGAAAACCCGAGACTCCAGAGGTATAGAGATGGAGGTTTAAGAGGGAAAAGGGACGGTAGAAAGGCAGAGCGAGTTTGGAGTCTTGGATCCCGGCTAAAGAGGAGGGTTTTAGAGACGGTATTACTAGAAAAGAATAAAGCGATAGGCAACCGGCTTTCGGCCCCTCTGCGACCTCGTTGCTTATGTGGTAATATATTATTTAAAAAGAAAAATAAAAAGAACAAAGAATAAAGAATATTTTTTATTATTATTAAAAAAAATAAAAAGAAACACAGTCAGAGTCTGACTCAGATTGGAGTTCGGAATTTTGATCGTAAAGTCGAGTTCGGTATGGGCCAAATTACACTCATTCCGAAACTAAATAATCTCAATTGAATCATACTAATTCCATATAGGCTTAATTGGGCTCATTTTTTATTCAATGAGATTTGTATCGATGTTACAAAAATATATATATAATTGTTGCAGAAAGGTAGTTTGTTGTTAGAACTTATACGGAATCGTACCTAATATTAAGATAAAATTAAAATGTATTATTATATATAAATAAATAAAATTAACCAAATATGAAATAAGTAACTATAAATTAGAGAAAAAATATACGTAACCGATAATTGTTTCATCAGTCATCGGCAAGTATGGTAGGGTTGATAACTAAATCTGTGAAATCATAAACAATCTAAATTAAAATTTAAATAGATTTATGAAATTATAAAAAAGATTATTGAAATAATTTAATAATTATATAAATTTTGTTACTTTAATCATTTAAAAAGAATTAAATTAATTAATTTAAATTTACCTTACTCAAGTATGTAGCTCATGGCATCGATGCTAATGTTCTCTAGTCTAGTAGGTACATCACTAAGTCAGTTTTGTATGCAAACAAGGGCCTCCACGGTTGACGGTGACAATGAACTCCAGTAGACATCCAACACTCGACCTCCAGTGCTAAATGCCGACTCAGATGCAACCGTAGTTATAGGAACGGTTAGTACATCTCGAGCAATGCGAGAGAGAATCGGGTACTTTGGTGAATTAGCTCTCCACCAAATCAAAATCCGAAACTCCTCACTAGGCTCCTTGACCTCTGCCAGTAAATATCGCTCAACCTCATTTGTACACTGCAATAGATTTCTCATTGATCATGCATGAAACAACGTCATGACGTTGAAGTCTCGGAATCGACTGGTTGCACTGGCCTGACTCGAACGAGCATTTGTGGCTGGACCTGAGCTCAAACTTGAACATGAGGTACCCATGGCTCATGAGGATGAAGCAGGACTACTAGCACTGTAATGGGTGTACAACTTGTTCAAATCTGTTTTAAGTGCTGTGATAAATGCCTTAGCCTTTACTGCCCCGAGAACCTCTGTTGCCCACATTTTAACACTGCCAACTTCAATCAGGGGTCGAGAATCGACGCTATGAACAATAATCTATTTATCTTCTCAACTTGCCCCCAATATTTATCATATTTGGACTGCATCTGTGATGCCATACCAGATAACAATTCACTTGGGTCAACACAACCTTCTTTCAAGTGGTGATGTAGCATAGAGATCTCGCTAAACCACATGTTTTCCATCGCATATGCGGATCCAGAAACCTGCATCGTAATGTCATAAAAGATCTGTAAAAATGTGACAAACTCAGATACATGTTGTCAATCGATGTTGTCTGGCGGACCGAGCCCCCTTCCATCAGGCTCCAGTAAGGCATACCTCAAACCTCCATCCTCAATCTTCAACCACTTAAATGCCTTCTGATACTTTAATGCCACATCCAACATCAGATGTGTGGAGTTTCATTGAGTGGGAACATCCAGGCACAACATTTTTGAAAACTCAACCTCAACCTGTTCTGTTATTGCCTTGAACTTTCGCAGCCTTTAGGGAGAAGCCATCGCATACCGCACAATGTTGCGGACTTTCTTAATAGAGTCGTCTATATTTTCCAACCCCTTAACTATTTCTTCATAGAAAAATATCTAATTATCATAATAATATAAAAAATGGTACTATTTTCAAAGACTTTAATCATAAAAATATTAAAATATAAAATACAAAATCAAAACTAGAAAGACGCACCAACAATAAGGTTGATTATATGAGCAGTGCATCTAATGTGGATATACTGGTGATTTTTAGTCACATATTCTCTCGCCCTCGTATTTCGGATAAACCATTTGATAGCGGTCTCATTGGCACGAGCATTGTCAACTGTAATGCACAATATTTTTTGGATGCCCCAGTCAACCAAACAATCATCCATCTCCGCTCCTATCGATGCACCCTTATGGTCAACTATTTCTTTAAATCCAATAATCTTTTTTTTAAGATTTCATTCACTATCAATGTAATGTGCTGTGATACACATGTACAAGGTATTCTGGACCGATGTTCATGTGTCGGTCGTAAATGACACTCTCTCGCCAGTGGTGGAGAACATCTTCTTCATTTCTGCCTTTTCCCTCATATGCATTTTCATACAATCTCGCATCACTGTATAACAAGATGGGATTGGAAATTTTGGCTCAAGCATCTTCACAAAATACCGGAACCCATCATTGTCAACCGTGATAAAGGGCATCTCATATTTTATAATCATCATCGCAAGCGCCTCACGGAACATCTTCTCACTGTATTGAGGAATAACTAAGTTCCTTATTTGTGTCCCTGTTCCATCAGTGACTGTAGAAGTCTCGTAGCTAAGATTAGTCTGAGACTCACTTGCGTCTGCTTTTGATATTTTATTACCAATATTAGTCTTAAATGAAAATTAAATGGGATCATAATCACAAAACTAAGTAGCATATAAAGCAAGACACTAACCTCTTGATGTCATCTCGTTCGCTATTTAGTAGCGCTTGTAATTATTTAAACATGCTGAAAGGCAAGAAGTGCCTTACCTTTTTGAATGACACCCAACTCGAGCGCCACAATGATTGTACTCAGTCCGTGGGTTCTGGGGATCTCCACCCTCAACCTTCTCAAAATGTTCTCATGTCCACGATATTTTTTTATTTGATTGTGGACGGGGTGGCCTCGCAGCCGCAAGGTGTACTGGTACATCCGGATCCTGAATCGGATCGTCCCCAAGGCACATCTCCTCCTCCTCCATAAACTGGTCGGGATCTTCCACTTCCAATTCTATGTCCACTGGAAGTAGAAATCCACTGCTAGCACACAAGGTTTGTCCTCGAGTGGAGGGTAGCCGACTACGGCTCGAAACTGTAGCATGGAGCGCCGAAATAGTCCTACCATCCGGATTCAGAGTATCATATGGAGTGAGAGTACCACTAACACTGCATGAGGGATCCATTTGTTTGTAATTGTAGACCTAGAATTCGAGTATAACAATATAAAAAATGTTAGTAAATTCCTAAAAATTATAATGTTATAGTGTAGCGAAATACAATATTAGAAAACTGTTATTAGGTGAAAGTTCATGACTTGTACTGAATAGAGAAATTTGTTTACTAAGTGGAGAAAATGCATATTTCTCTATGCCTTATTTACTTTTTTTTTGTTGTTTAAAAGAATGAAATGAAAGCAACATTTTGGAACATTTCTCTGTGCTAAAATTAGTTTATAACATCTACTACAAAACATTGGATAGTCAAGCAATACCTGCAAAGCAGTGACTAATAGTGAATATAAATTTAAGAGTTATACCTATCAATTTGCCCACTTTAAATAACATTGTATGCGGAGACATTAAAATGGCAGATCCTTATATTGCACTCAAGCTAAGTCATAGGGATCCTTCACAGTTCATTGTGACTGTATACTATTCATTAAAGTTTATATGGAAAGGAAGTATCGGGGAAAAAAATAAAATTATCATCAACTCCTAAGCATTGCACTAATGCTGGGATGGGGCGAGATTGGTGAGTTCTCTCTCTCTTGACAAGTGATTTTAAATAACTGAAAGAAGTGTCTAATCTAGGACCAAATTATAAAATTGAGAAATAAATGATATTTAATACTTATATAAACCCCACTTATTACTGACCAAGTAATCAATACGGATATAAACACATTAATTGCAGTTAGGATATATAAGGGATAAATAAATAAATATTTTATAAAATTTTCTCAAATTAAAGTTAGCAATTTTCCTTTTCTCCTTGATCAATTCCTAAGTAAAAGTGTTGGTGGTAATCGTGATTGGGTGAGATGCATCGACTATCTCTTTAATTAAGACAAACGGTAGTGATTGTAGCATCACTATATAATTAATTATCTATTAATTTCTAAAATAGTCGGGATATGATTGACTTAATTAATTTATTCCAGCTTGCTCTCAATCATATATAATTTCAAGGATAACCCGCCTGTACTTTTGAATGGTGGTTAGGCGATGCGGATGTATATATCTACCTCTTCAATCACGATACATGTGCTAATAATAATAGATCTATACTAATAGATCTTCTTATATATTTAGTCAACGGTACTAATAGATGATCTGTGATTAAAAAAAACTATAGTAATAGATCTTATAATATATATCATGTGTACTAATAGATCATTGACAAGCCAGGTTAGACTAACCAACAACGACCACTTCAATAATAACATGGCACGTGATAACTAACCATCTCACACACTCAATGCTATCTATTTTTCTTAGGAATGTTTAACTTTTTTACCACATATTAATCAAGCATGTTAGAGCTCTTTAATAAAATTATATTCAAAATTAGATAGTAAACAATACAAACAAAAAGGACATGGACATGGACATGTCAGTTACTAGCTACCAATAGAAGATAATATTTAAAATTAGATAGTAAACAATACAAATAAAAATGTAGTAACAGATTAATGTGTGCATGTTAAAACTCTTTAATAAAATTATCATCAAGCAAACCAACCAAAAATTAAATCCAAAATTAATAAAAAAATTAATAAATTGGATAAAAAAATTAATAAATTGGATAAAATTTTGTGGTCTAGCATGTAGATATCTGAGTATAAGTTACAATAACAATTTAAAATGAAACCAAAAAAAAAATTAAAAAAATGAGAAAACAAGATAAAATTGGTCAAAACCTCATGATAGAGCAAGCTGCCAAGCTCAGTTGGCTGGAAAAAGAAAGAAAACCAACAAAGCACAGAGCACTTACGATTTCTCAGCATCGGAAAGGGCGATATTTTATGCCAAATTTGAGTGTTTTTTCCTCAATGACATTTTATCAAACAGTTTACACACACTGTCAAAGCATACAATATAAACTCAAAATTTTTACAATATAATAGCATACACAACTCACAAATCAATCAACTCAAAAAATCACATTAAAATAACACTTTTAATTAGTTTTAATTAAAAACCCTTGTTGAACCCAAGGTTTCAAGTTTCATGTAAATCTACAAATGGATTTTGATGATAACAAATGAATCCAAAGAATAAAGGAATCTCAAACTCAAGTTGTCCACACAATATAATCAAGCACATCAAGGAAGCAAGCATGAGCAAGAATGGAACAAGTTCACATTAAAATCATAGAGTAATGTTGTAAATCTCTTAAAAATTCAAAATTAGGATTAAGGTTCAAAATTAATATTTTATCATAAAGCATTAAAATACATTTTCCACATATGCATGAATATTTTGAAAATTAAATTTGAAAATTTTGAAAGATGATTGATTGTCATCTTTCACATGTGCATGACATGATTAAAGGTTTGAATTTTGAAAATATTAAGATGATTGATTGTCATCTTTCACATGTGCATGTTTTATTTGAATATTTTCAAAAGTGGTGGATGATTTTCTTGACTTATGCAAAAGGTAGATGTTTTTATTTGAAAATTTTGAAAAGAAAAGTGTGCTCATTTTGTCATATGCAAAAAGTAAAATATTATGTTTGAAATTTTTGAAAAGTAAAGTGTGCTCCTTTTGTCACATGCAAAAAGTAAAAATATTAGATTTGAAATTTTTGAAAAGTGAATGATAATGTTTTTGATATGGAAATCTTTTCAAATTTGAAATTGAAAACTCATTTGCCTATAAATAGCTCACTTGAGTTTTGCAAAATTTATAACAAGAGCTTACACATCTATTGCTAAGTTTTGCATCATTTCTTCAAAGCTCTCATTCTCTATTTTATAAAGTTTTGAGCCTTAATTCTTGCTCTTGTTAAGAGAGATATAGGTTGCGTTGTATTGTTTCTATCTCATTCATTGAGGAGTGTACTTTGATAGTCTACCTACTATCAACTCTTGTATTTGTAAAAGGGTGTGTATAACCCTTGTGTGTGTAGAAGGTGTTCTACACGGGAAATATTTAAATCACCAAGTGTGAGGTGATTGGAAGTGTAGAAGGTGTTCTACACAGAGAATAGTTAAATCACCAAGTGTAAGGTGATTGGAAGTGTAGAGGGTGTTCTACACGGATTCTTTGGAGCAGTGCTGCTCAAAGGTGTAATAGGTTTCTATCTCCACCTAAAGGAGATTGAATAGTGGATTTGGGAATCCTCAATAGGTAGCTTGAGGCGAGGACGTAGGCAGTGGGGCCAAACCTCGTTAACATACTGAGTTTGCTTCTCTCTTACCCTTACTCTTTATATTTATTATTGTTTCATATTTTGTTTATATTTTATATTTGATTTATAATTGTTATTTTTTTAAATACAACTCAATTCACCCCCCCTCTTGTGTTAGTCATCTGGGCAACAATCCTAAATATAAAAGTAATTACCCCAATTAATCTCGGATTCGGAGGGCTAGCGGGTGCCAATGTAACGCAACGGCGCGACGGCAAAATTCTGACGGTGAGGAATCAACGGCGGTGTGAGAGAGTGAAGGAGGAAGCAACGCTAGCCACTAGAGGTTCGGAATCGCCGTTGGAGAAGAAGAGCAGCGCTGCAGAGTTCGAAGTCTCGGACCGCGGACGGGAGAAAGAAGAAGGAAGAAGAAGAAAGAAGAAGAAAATGATCGTTGAAGTTTAAGAAACCCTGGACTAAATGACGCTGTTCCTATTTAATTGGAATGACGTTGTTTAGCTAAATTTAAAAAAACAAAAAAGAAAGATGCACACGTAGTTTTGCATCTTCCTTTTTTTTTTTTTTTTAAATTTCGGAGTTTGGAGTCGGTATTCGGTATTGAAACTGACTTCGATTTCGAAATCCGACTCTGAATTCGGAGTTGGAAATTTCTGACTCCGAATTCCGAACTCCAACTTCCGACATCGAACGTAGTTGGAATCAGAGCGGAACTCGAACGAAAGTTGAAAGTTAGAAATTTTGCCCACCCCTAGCTATAGGGATCCAAAGGGATTCTCGCCACGACCTTGCAATTGATGTAGCAGAAGGCACGTCAGCCACGTAAAAAAAATAAGAAAAAAAATAGAAATACAATAAACAAAAGGAAATCACGTTTTATCTTTGCACAACTCCCATGTCCAATGGTAGAGGAAACAAGATTTGAGAAAATCTCTAAAAGTAGCTAAAGTAATTTGATGATAAAAATAACTTTTTTAGAAAAATAATCTTTTATTGTTGGAGTAACTCAGACAAGTTCTAATCTAATACTTCAAATCATTTATTGTTATTAAAAAAACCATATTTGAGAAATCTTCAAGGAGATAAAAATAATTGTTTTAGAAAGAATTTAAAGGATAATTCCTTTTTTTTTTCTCAAGAAATACCCCAATAGAAAAATTGAGAAAAAGACATGTATATACTCCACTTTATATAACAGAGATCTAGTGTGGGGCCCCTCCGCTACTTTAAATCTACAAAATTTTGATCATCCCCCACCATGCAAAGCAAGATGGCTCCACCACAAGGCTTGCAGTTGTCCATCTTATGCTCGATTAGTTAGTTTCAAAGCAGACTTTGAGACAATGACATGTAGTTTTCTGGGATTTATTGAGCTGGGTTTTGCTTGATGGAGGCCAACGAAGGATTTCAGAGCAATGGAAGTCATTTTTGCCAAGGTTGAAGCCAAAATAATGAGAGTGATTCAATAAAGAATGTGTTTGTTTCACGCAGAACAAGAAAACAAAGGAATATGAGAAAAATTAAACGATGTCGATCAAATAAAGTATCCACATAGGACGTGAGGTTGTGCCTGGGTTATTACCCCAATTTCCTAAAGCATTTTCGTTATTCTTTATGTCTCAAGAACTTTCTCCTTTTCCGTTCCCTCTCTCTCCAACTGAATTCATTTTCTTTTTCTTTCATTTTGTGTCCCCTCACTTCCGCATTCCTTCCAACCTGCATTGACAAATTCAAACAATGCTAAACATGATACTGGAGTTAGATGAATGCTTGCATGAAGCTACTAGAATTAATTGGTATACATGGTGTCAGGTAATCTAATCAAAATCACCTAAATGAAGCCACTATTCAAAACCACGAGAAATTTAGGGATTCAAACCTCACACATCAAGCAACAAATCCCTTTTTTGTATTCCAATCTTTCTTCTCAAACCCAGGCCTCTAATTCTTCTTCCTCTTCCTCGCATTCACAAACATAAAATACCCAGCTAAAATGTAAACACCAAAAACTTTTAGGATCGTCCAAATCTCATACAAAACAAAGAAACCAGAAGACCAGAAAACTAAAAATATGATTTTTTTTTGTTTGTTTTTTTTTTCTTCTAATTGTATTGGTGATTTGTGGGGATTGAGAAAAAGTATATATATTTCCTTACTCAGATGGATTGAGATTGGTAATTCTCAAAAACCCATTTGCTAATCTCCAATGTAGTCTCATGGAAGACTAATAAAAAATAGAGAGTTGAGTGAAAAAAAACCCAGAGAAGTAAATCTAAAATGGGGGAGAATTGTGCTTGAGGAAGAAGAATAACGCTGAAAAATTTTGATCACTAAGAAAGCTTGGGAAAATAGGATAATGTCACAACGACCCTTAGTCTTCCTTGCAACAGCATAAGCTTTCTCAACATTAGTGATTGACCATGACCAGATCTCGATGGTCAGATCTTTGGCGGAATGAACCATGACCATCTTCATTTCTTTAGTTTTGCCTTCATCAAATAAATGAATCTCGTCCCTCCCATTTCTATCCTTCCTTACTTTTTTTAATTTATTTAATACACATAGTTGTCACATCAGTCGTGAGGCCGCGATGGGGTTATATCTTGGAAGTACTTAGCACTACTCATCAAAAAAAGGTAATGATAGTTGATAGACTTGTACTGAACAGCACTTGCGAAGTTTATGAGATTAACGACAGCCAATGCTAAGTTGACACATCAGACTTCGCATAATTTATTCCTGCACCGCATCACAGCATAGCAAAAACAAAACTTCCGCTTTCATCCCTCTATGTATGTACTTTTTTGTGAAAAACAATCATTCACAAACAAGAAAAGTGCATATCAATAACTTGCAAAAGAAAGGAACACAAACAATATTACAGCCATGAAGTATTTACATTAGAAAGCATAAGGAGGCGACTGTGAAGTATTACAGCCATTAAATATTACAGTAGTGAGAATCGATTTCAAAGATATAATTGGTGAAGGAGGCGACCATCGCTTGAGAGGCTGACAACACGATTTTTAGGGCTTCATTGAGGGAGATCGATTCTTGAGAGAAAGATAAGAGAGAGAGAGAAGGAGGGAGGGAGGAGGGGTTTCATTGATGTATCATGGGATGGAGGAAAAAAATTTCCCTCTATAATGCAATCACACAATTGTTAATATGTATTTTCTTTGGCATATTTTTTATTAAAGGTTTTTTTTCTTTTTTGCGCAAATACGATCTAATGCTAAAAAAAAAGTTGAAGTCCAAGTAACGGAACATAAAACAACATAAAAACACATAAGCGTAGTAAATCTAGCAATTACAATTTAAACTAGGTGGATCCTTCCCACTATGAAAGTCCAAGAGGCATGGCAGGGCTTCTATCAGAGGAATGTTGTCAAGAGCTTAAGAATTTGCGACCCAACGGGCCAGGTTGTGCGCGCATCGATTCAGGGATCGATATTTTCCTTGCTCGCCAAGTTATGCGTACATCGATTCAAGGATCGATGGATTTTCTTCGCTTTCCAAGACTTGAATTCCTTTAAAAGAAATTAGATGACATTGATGATGGGTTCTAGAATCAGATCTTGAATAGGAGAAGCCATGGTGATTGCCTAAATGACTACTTCAGAATCACTTTCTAAAATGATATGCTCATTTTTTGTCTGTAGAGCTATTCTGACTGCCAATAATACTGCCAAAGCTTCACCTAGATTTGGGTTGTCACTTTGAATGCAATCTGTTGTGACAAAAGACTTTTTCCATTGGGATTACGCCCAATAGCTACAAGGGTGCATGTCTAGTTCTTGATTGCAATATCAAATGATAGAATCTTTATGTTTGGATTGATGGGCAAATTTGAATGACTACTAGCATTGATAGAACCCTGATTAGAAACTGTTGACCAAGCCCTCATATGATCTTTGAATCGATTATTGACATTGCTAATAAAAAGAGATGAAGAAATTTGAATTTGATTATGGACTAACTGATTTCTAGAGAACTAAATAGAATACATGGCAATGACTGCAAAAATTTGGAAGCTGTGTTGCTCATCCTCAAGTATTTTGAGTAACGCACCAAGATTTAGTAAAATATTGACCCACACTGAGATAGGTTGATTTGAAAACTGAGAGATGTCAAGAGGCCATTTGAGCTTCTCCACAAAATCTTTAAGTACATACAAATGAGGAAAATGTGAGGAAGATCTTTAGATTCCGTGGAGCATAAAGGATATTTAATTTGATCTGCATCCATAGAAATGATTTGATGAATTTTAGCTTTAGTGGAAAGAAGATCATTAGATATTTTCCAAATGAGAAGCTTTAGCCTGTCTTGCATCTTAAGTTTCCAAAGTCTTTTTCCAATTGACATTACTATTTGGGACAGAGATATTAGCTTTATTTTTTGCCAGAGTAGCATAAGTAGATTTGACAGCAAAATTACCAGAGGAAAAATGAAGCTATTTTGGCTTGACAAGGATTGAGTGAAAATGGTGATTGGCCAGTGAAATTTCTAAACTTCCTTGACTGTGTTTTTTGAGAAAAAAAACCTAGAGAAGAATGATATTCTATCTTTTAGGTTCTTCCAAAGTATGTTCAAGAACAGTTGTTGTATGATCAGTAAAAAGAAGTTCAGGATTATGCTAATACTTGAAAGAAGGCAAAGAGGGAATCTAGGGATCATTCCAAATTTTAATCGTGGTGCCATTATTAATCAGGAAACAAAAGCTTGCATTTGAGAAATCTCTTTAGCGGATAATTTCTTTCCAGATCCAATTGTCAAAGGATTTTTGATTGATTTTACTAAACGAGGTGCCATAGAGGTATTTCCTAGAAAGGACATCTATCCAGAGGTTATGAAATCCCTTGATAAAAGCCCAAGCCCAAGCTAGTTTGGAAAGCATAACAGAATTGAACAGGTTCATCAACTTAAGACCAAGACCCCCATAATTTTCGAAAGATAAATGTTTTTTCAAGATTTAGGCATGGTTTTCTTTTTATTGGAGTTGACTCAATACCCCCACCAAAATATACGGAACATAAAATCCAAATGGTGAGCAATGGTTTTTGGAAAAGAAATTGTAATCATTGCGTAAGTGGGAATAGCACTCACAACTGATCTAATGAGAACAGTTCTCGCCGCTTGAGAGATAAATTTTGATTTTCACCCCTGAAGTTTATTTTGAATTAGCTTCATGAGATTTTGAAAGAAATATATGGTATCCTCTCCTTTGGAGAGAGGCAAACCAAGATATTTATTAGGAAGAGGAGCGTTTCGTAAATTGAGAATTGATCCTATGGTATTTTTGGTTGCCCTTGAAGTGTTTAAATTATAATGGATGGAAGATTTTCTTTGGTTGATGTTTTGACCAAAAGAAAAGCATAGGTATTGAGACATCTTGAGAAGACTTGAGCCATGGAAGGAGAAGCGGTCCCAAAGAGGAAAAGATCATTTGCAAACATCAGGTGGGAAGTGGAAGGGCACTCTTTACCAATCTTAATACCTTTTAGATGGTTATTATTTTCCTGATTGAGGATAAGATGAGAGAGCACCTTACTACCAGGTATAAAAAGAAAGGAGGAAGGAAGGTCTCCCTGTTTCAGTCCTCGAGAAGGCTAAAAGAAACCTTGAGGCGAGCATTGATAACAATTGATCAAAGACAATGGTAATACACTCCTTTGTCCAATTGATCAATTTTGAGTGAAACCCTGCTTGGTGGAAAATAAAAAGGATGAAAGATCATTCCATGGAATCAAAGGCTTTAGCCATGTCTATTTTAAGAGCCATAAGCTTGATTTTTTCTCGCTTTCTCTTCATGTTGTGGAAAATCTCCTGAGCTAAGATGGTATTTTCATGGATGGTTCTGCCATGCGTGAAAGCAAACTGATAGGGAGAGATAATCTGAGGCGGGATAATTTTGAGAAGATTTGCTAAGATTTTGGCAATAATTTTGCAGCAAACATTAGAAAGACTGATGGGTCAGAACTGGTTAACCTCGTTTGGGTTATTCACTTTTGGAATGAGAACAATGTTTGTGTGATTGAGTTCCTTGAAAAGTTTTCCACTGACGAAAAAATTTTGAATAGCAGCAATGAGATCATATTTGATCATGTTCCAATAGGTCTTATATAAGAGACCAATGAAACCATCAGGTCCAGGAGCCTTGGTGGAAGGAATTTGGTGAACAATAGCAATGATTTCCTCACTCGTGGGAATAGAGCAAAGGAAATCATTGTCTTGATCTGAAATCTTTGAAGGGTAAAGGTTTGCCAAGTAATCCGTTTGTTGAGGGTTTGAGGTTTGAAATATTTTCTAGAAATGATTGAGAATAGAGTCCTTGATAGCAGAAGGATCCGAGGTCTAATTATTCCTCCTTATCTTTAAGCAATCAATAGAATTACGCCTACGCCAGATAGTGGTGGAAGCATGAAAAAATTTGATATTGAGATCAGGCATAGTTAACCAACTAATTATTGATTTTTGTTTCCAGAGGATCTCTTTCCGAGAGAGGAGTTCATTGACATCTTCCTTCAAAATCAACTCATGGAATTCAGAAAATGGATCATTATGGGACTGTAGATTCTAAAGCCGGTGGGTGAGATTTTTTAGGTTCGTTTGGATATGACCAGAAGAATGAATATTCCAAAATTTCAAAACCTTCTTTGTTTCTCTGAAATTTTTGACCATAATAAAGGGAGGAGATCCCTTAAAATGAGAGTTCCAAGCCTGATTGATGACATTGTAGCAGGAAGTATCTTTAGTTCAAAAGACCTCAAATTTGAAGGATTTGGGAGTGCTCTGGTTGGGGCAAGTTTTGAGAAGGATAGGTGCATGATCCGAAATGACTCTAGGAAGGATATTTATGGAGACTTGCGGAAAAATATTTATCCATTGAGTATTTGCTAAATCTCTATCAAGTCTCTCATGGATCCTATTGAAACCTCTACAATTGTTACACCAAGTGAAACGAGGGCCATTAAAACCCACATCGACAAGTCCATTATTATTCATGATAAATGAAGACCTTTTGGAGTTGAGGATTGAGCAACAGGATTGCCATCGGGTTTTTCATCTTGCCTCAAAATAGAATTGAAATCTTCTATGACACAGGAAGGACCTAAATAGGCATCAGTAATTTTTTTGAGATTGTCCCAAAAGAAATGACATTTACTCTGAGGAACTAGACAGTACATCATAGAAAGGAGTCAGGGAAAATGATAGGGATCAGAGTACACAAGAACAACTAATATATTAGACGAAATATATACAATATCAAAGTCAACCCTTGGGCGATACATAAACAAAAGACCCCCCCCCCAAAGCCTAGGGGGAGTATGCACAAAAATGTTAAACCCTAATATATTAATAGTAGTAGCAATATCCATATCAGCTAATAAAGTTTTAGACATAAATATAATTTTGGAATTGTGATCTTGTATAAAGGCTTATAAGGATCTAACTGCTCGGGGTCGAGTAATACCCCAACAATTCTATGATAAAAGCCTCATACATCCTTGGTTGACAGTATAAGCCTTGTCACCTCCGGCACTGGATTATGTGGGAAAATGTTCATATTTTGAGTCCTGACACTGTTACCTATAACTTAAAGCGCCTGTGTTTTGTAAGGAGAATATCTTATTTCCACTGACTGCTTCACTAGTGATTTGTAAGGAGACTTGCCTCTAAGTGCCTTCAACTTCTTCTTCCCTTGTTCGGTTCCTTTGAAAATCTCGACCCATGTAGATTCCATTTCCACATTATTTGGTTTACCTGCATTGTCAACATCAACAGAAGAGGAAAAAGAGATTTTTTTTTTAAGGGCTAGCAAGATAATCACTCTCCTCATTCAGAGCCTTTCTTTTCCTCAGTAGCTCCTTTTTGAAACTGGTTGCAAGTTTGATTTTGTAGGTGAGAGTTGGGCCATTGACTAGTTGTCCTTTATGGACTCTACGATTTCAAGAAGATGGGTGAGGTTCGACTGAATCTCAGATGAAGGATTATGGAAGAGTTGGAAGGAATTGATGGCTAGACAAGGTCGGCCAAATTGAGACGCGAGGTAGGAGATTTTATGGGTTGCGTCGGGCTTAGATTGCTTGAATCTCTCAAGTATTTGCTGGAAAAATGGTTTGGGCCGACTATTATGAATCTCTCAAGTATACGATCCAGATGGATGATTTGATGTGGCGTCATTGCTTTGATCCAATGGATTGTGGTTTATGAGATACTGGTCCGAGTACGGTAGGTTTGGGTCCATCCATTGTCCATGCAATTCCACAGGTTTAGGGCTTGGTTCAATGATAGGAACCAAATGGATAATGGTCTTTGTGAAGCCCAATGGGCCTTCTTTAACTCCAATAACTTTATGCTCAGACGATGAGGGGGGTTTCTAGCATATCTGTGGTATCAGGGGAATATTTAGAGGGGTAGACATGTGGTTGGACAGGGAACACTGGGGAAAGCTATAATTCATGAAGGTTGCAGGCATTAAACTCAATTGACCTGCGAGACAAAGTGATGAGCTAGTTCCAATGATGGAGAATGGCATTGCAGACTGCTCATTTGGATGGCTGCCACGTAGCATACTTTGGGAGAGATCAGATCCTTCATTTCCATTATTGTCAGTAATTTAAACAGTGTCATCGCCTTTATTTTCTTGTCCTAGAAGGAAATTATTGGATAACAGTGCATTGATACGGTACTCCTTATGTATGCTTCGAGAGTGGATACAATCTTTACCTTGTCCTTTCCAAGATGCATGACTTTAGGAAGAGTTTTGTACCCGGCTTCATTCAGTAGGATGCCCATAGAGTTATCTTAGATGTTACCTGAATGATCCTTGATACAAACTGGAGGATTGAGCTTTTCTAGGATCGGTAGGGGGATTTTTTTGGCTCATTTACTAGCGAGGATGCTATTGGTTGCACTCATTTCCAATGATCTAGGGTGTTTGCACGAAGTTTAGGTTCGAAACTAAATTGTTCATTTGGAAGATAATGAGATGGACAATTGTGATGAAAATGACCTAGCTTGCCACAACCAACAATAACAAAAATCAAATAACCTCTCATATTTGAAAGAAATGGTGGTTGATTCTATGTCTTCCCAAGGGAGAATAATACAATCTGTGAGAGGTTTCTCAGTATTGATATCTATTTTGATGCGCAAAAACTTAGAGATGCATGAGTTTGTAGGAAGATGGGTAGGATCAATTTCCAAATGGAACCTTAGGGCGTTACCTATATCATTGGTAGTACCTTCATGCATGTATTTGAGAGTGAGACCAAATACTTGTATCCAAAAAGTAGAGGTTATTTGAGAGTGGAACCTTAGGGCGTTTAAGCTGATACCCGATGGTCACTCTTTTAGGATCATGTGTAACCCTCTAAAATTCTAAGGTCTTTGGGAGAAAACACGATCCTTATCTTCCTTGGAAGGAAAGGTAAAGATGGAGGAGTTTTAGTCAATATCTTTTATGGCCAGTTTAGGAATAAAACTCCATTCTGCTATGATAGATGAGTGAAAATTGTTTCTATTAAGAGCCTTTAAGGAGACAATCTTACCGACAAGAACGTGGTTTGCAATCCTGGAAACACTTTCTTTGGAAGGTACCAAGATGATATCATCCTAAGACAAAGACTTTGTCTGTTGTACCAACTTTTCCATATTTAGAGATTCCTCAGGCATATTTAAAGGGATCAGAGACTTTTACTTTAAACAGACAGAAATAGACCCTATGAATTAAAGTGCTATAAAGATGGAGTTGATGGTAGAAAGAGAGAGTTCAAAATGAGTCAAAAGAGAAAAGGGTTGAAAAGAGGATAAGTTGGCTAGAAATAAAAAAGAAATAGAAAAACGAGATGGGAGGGTACTGTTATTGAAAAGGGTGACTGGTGTTATGGTAGAATGAGAGGGAAGGGGTGGGAGAGAAAAGCTATTGAAGCTTTGGAGAGATTCATCACGAGGAAGTTCTTGAGGATTGATGTAACCTTTATTAAAGGGTGTTATATATACATGTAGAACTCAAGATTTCAAGTCTCGTATCTACGTATAGATTTTAATGATAACAAATAAATTCAAGACCCAAACTCAAGTTGTCTAAGTATGAAGAGAGTTAAGTACATCAAGAAATCAAGCATGAGCAATAAGAAAATCAAGTCTACAAATGAAACTCATAGAGTAATTTTGTACATCTCTTAAAGTTTGAAATTGGATTAAGGTTCAAAATTAATATTTTCTCATAAAGCATCAAATTGCATTTTTCACATTTGCATAACTTTATTAAAATATTAATTTCGAAAATTATTATTTTTTTCACGTATGCATAAAGATTTGAATTTGTAAGATGATTGATTGTCATTTTTAATATGTGCATGTATTGTTTGAAAATCTTGAAGGGTGATTGTGTATTTTTTTGACAAATGCAAAAATAGATGATTTTGTTTGAAAATCTTGAAGGGTGGTTGTGTGTTTTTTTGACAAATGCAAATGATAGATGATTTGTTTGAAAATCTTGAAAGGTGGTTGTGTATTTTTTTGACATATACAAAAAGAATATGATTTGGTTTGAAAAACAAATCATACTCATTTTGTCATTTATGAAAAGTAAAAGATTGGGTTTGATTTTTTTGAAAAATGGATGGAGTTGACAAATATAAAAATGAGATGTTTTTATTTGAATCTTTTGAAAAGTAAATAATGCTCTTATTTGACATGTGAACTTTTTCAAATTTGAATATGAATATTCATTTGGTTATAAATAACTCATTTGAGTTTTGCAAAAATCACAACAAGAGCTTACACATAAATTGTTAAATTTTGCATCATTCTTTCAAAACTCTCATTTTCTCTTCTCTAAGTCTTGTGCCTTAATCCTTATTCATTTTGAGAGAGATATAAGTTGTACTGTATTGTTCTTATTTCACTCATTAAAGAGTGTACTCTGATAATTTACCCACTATCAGTTCTTGTATTTATAAGAGAGTGCGTATAACTCTTGTGTGTGTAGAAAATGTTTTACATAACGAATAGTTGAATCACCAAGTGTGAGGTGATTGCAAGTGTAGAGGGTGTTCTACATGGATTATTTGTAGCGGTGTTGCTAAAAAATGTAATAGGTTTCTATCTCCATCTAAAAGAGATTGAATAGTGAATTTGAGATCCTCAAGGGGTAGCTTGAAGCGAGAACGTAGGCAGTGGGGTGAATCTCGTTAAAATACTGAGTTTATTTCTTCTTACCCTTACTTTTTATATTTTCTGTTATTTTATATTCTGGTTATATTTTATATTTTATATTATATATTTGGTTTATAAGTATTAATTTTTTAATATAACACAATTCACTTTTCCTCTTATGTTAGTCATCTGGACAACAATACAAAAATCAGTCCAAGCCTATGTGAAGATTTTTATTTTTTAATATTTTATCATTAAAACATTTTTAAAAATATATTATTTTATTAATAATCATTGATTTTATTGTTAAGTAAAAGAAATTAAAAAAGTAATAGAAATAAAATAGAAAAGTGATAAAGCTATTATTCATCAAAAAATTGTGAAGTAGGATAAAGAATTTATAAAATTAGGAAAATAAAAAGGAGTGAGATGGGTCTTGATTTGGTGTCATGATTTTATGTTTTTTTTTAACTTAATGATTAAGAAAATATTGTTTAATAATATTATATATTTTTTAAAAATATTTAAGAGGGTTTAAAAATGATTTTAAAAAAATAAAAGGAAAAAAAATACATTAAGTGGGCACAAAAATGGAACCCTTCATTGAGCTCCATAGCAGTGCCCATAAAATTATGAAAATCGCCTCAGGAAAATTATATTTTATAAAATATATATAAATAAATAGACCCTAAAATTTACTCATATTTTGCTCTAGTCTATCTTAAAATATTGAGTAATACTACAAACAGTCATAAAGTTGCAAGCGACGTACAGTTGCTTTAAAAAAAAAAATTCACTTTTAAAAAAATTAAATTTTTTTTATGTAGATCTCATATATATTTATTTTTAAAAAAAATAAATACACTTTATTTATAAATTCACAACTATATCTATTATTTTTTTAAATTTTTTATTTTTATACTTTGAGAATGAACTTCGAAGGAGAAAAAAGAACATTTCTTATTGGGGGCCGGCTTTACTAGGCAGCCCATCAAAACTTCGGAAGGTTGCTCCATTGCAACTTCCCCTTTTCTTTTGATAATTTTGCATCCCTAAACAATAATAAACCCGAAATCAACCTCTACAAAGACAGAGTTGGACTCTTATTATCTGGTTATGAAATTTAAAGAAAGGAACTACTATTGCAAAAGAGAAATAAGAAATTCTCTCTGAAACTCTTAAGAACTGAAACTTTCTTTCTCTCTCTATATTTTCTTATGAATTTCATTACAACTGAAGCCCATATTTATAGGCGTTGAAATTACTATGCAAGTTACTATGCAGGTCACTATGCATATTTAAAATAATAGTGGTGGGGTCATTCACATAATTTAGTGGTGGGACAGGGGGCGGCTGCCGACGTTCGTTTATAACACTCCCCCTTAAATGACCACCCATAAAGAATCTGCCTCGTTAAAACCTTGCCAAGGAAAAACCCAGTGGGAAGAAAAACCAATGGCGAAGGAAAAAGAGTACAGTCTCTTTATGTATCCACAAGTGCTTTAAGATTGCCTCATTAAAACCTTGTAAAGGAAAACCCAATGGGATAAAACCTTAGCGAAGGAAAAAGAGTACAATCAGCACATGTCTTCAGGACTTTTACTCCCCCTGGAAAGTGCATGACGATAGATTTTTGAATCTTCACATTTTAATATTCTGCACAATTTTCTTAAATGTCGCAGTTGGTAATATTTTCGTGAATAAATCTGCCAGATTATCACTTGATCGTATATTTGATATATCCTCCTTTGATTTGAGTGATACAAGCAGCATTATCTTCGATAAAATTGTTGAGCTATCAAAATACCACACTTTTCTTGGATACGTTGAGTCATTGATCTCAGCCAAATATACTCTCGACTTATTTCATAAATTGCAATAATCTCTGAGTGATTTGAAGATGAAAAATAATATCTGGTTGACAAATTTAATAAAAATTTGATACCTGCAATAATACTTAAACTCCCCCTGATAATATGCGTTAGTGTTTCAAGTAATAAGCAAATATGATTTCAGTATATATAACAAGTTAAGAATTCAAACACGATCTCCAACTAAATAATGCATTAGAGAGAGTATGATAATATTTTCATCTAAAATTTTCTTCCCCTCATTCGGCGTTATTAGGAAGAACTTGTTTATATACGGCGGAAATAATATTGGAAACAATCTATGTATGATAAAAGCTGTAAAAGGATTTAATATTATCGGTTCGGCGGAAAATCAAATCCGTTTGACATTGTGGACAAACGAGATCTTGAAGAGATTTGAAGGCTTTGGGTTGTTGTTTAAATATAACCAATTTTATCATTGGTTTACTCCAGCAAAAAGATTTCGCATTTCCCATAGATTCAGTTGTTGTTCATCCAGAACGATATTATGTCTGATAGAAATTCTAATATCCCAGATTTAAACCATGAACCTTTTATACCTCAACCACTTATATTTTCTCCTGAGGCTGTAAACACCATGATAGGAGCAGAGATATATCTATCTAGTAAATCTGATCCTGAAATTGTTGCAGCATCAAGAACCATCAGTGCTCAATATGCTGCTTCTCTTACAACCATGTCTCAGAGGCTATTGGCGAGAACGAGTGAGGTTGATCATCTTAAAAATCAAATATCTGAATTGCATCAAACGCTTGCAAATAAAGATAGTAAAAATAAAGATTTAAGACAAGAAAACAATGAGCTGAAGAAACTTGTAGACTGGTATTCTCGTGACTTGAAAACACGAGTAGAAGAGCTGGAACGAGAAAGAGCTCAGATACAAAGTCAACAACAACAGCTAACGGCAGAGGTTCATCGTTTACAAGAAAATAGGGATAGCTGTAATTAATCTCGCTGGCTTTTGAAATTATGCATCCAGCATATCTTGTAAAGTGAGATTTGAAGAGATGATGGTTTATCTTGTTCTTATTTCCATTTCTATAAGAACCTTCTTTAGTTTTATTTAGTACGCATCAAATCTTCTTCTCATATCTATAATTCATCTGTATTTGTATTCTTATTCTACAAATTTCCAATGGCTCATCAATTTCCTTTTACTATTTCTCACAATCAACATATGAGGTATCCTTCACCTCAATTACAAGTTGATCCTGCATCTTCCGCAGGTGCAATGTTGCAGCAAGCAAATGATCTGGCTAATAAGTCAGATCGTGAAGCTGTTTATGAGCTGGTGACTCTCGGCACCCGATACTCCTCCTCTATTGTTGGATTTTCCAACCGATTACAATCCAAAAATCGTGAGATTGAGGAGCTTAACGAGAAGGTTTCTGTACTTCAACGACTCGTTCAAGAGTCTGACAAAAAAATTGCAGATTTAAAGCAGGAGAATAAGGATTTAAAATCCTTACTTGCCTCTTCATTTCGACTGCCTAATCCTTTAGATAAGGATGGTATGTTGCTTTATGAAGAGCAAATGCATTTGAGAGATGAGGCTAGAAGTCTCAAATTCTTGTAACTCATCTATGAATTGAATAATAAGATCTTTCCTTTTCAAATGCATTTCTTGAATTTATAGCAATTCTTGTAATCTTTTCAAGAGTTCTAACAAGGTAAATCATCAACGTAAACTGCAATAATGACGAATCCGGATTCTGATAAAACACATGAATATATAGGATTATTCTTAAATCCTTCTTTCAATAGATACTCGTTGATTCAATTATACCACATGTGTCCGGATTGCTTTAACCCATATAAAGATCTTTGAAGCTTTATAAAGTACATACTCCTAAATGTACTTGGATTAGATGCTTCAAGTATCGTAATAATCTAATGATGCTTATAAATATGCAGTGACCACATTTATTAACTGCATATCTAATCCTTTTGTAATAACCAAATCAATTAAAAATATGAATGTGATTGCATTCATAACAAGGAAATATCTTTCCTCATAATTGCTCTCGGGTTTCTACAGGAAACCTTATGCGACAAATTATACCGCATAATTTCATTTCGCATTACGCTTTCGTATAAATACTCACTTATATCTGACAAATATTACACCTTTTGGTGTTTGGACAACATGTCCAAATGCATCTCGCTTCACTAGCAAGTTTAATTCAGTTTTAATAACTGCTTTCCATTTTGGCCAATCATTTCTACGTCGGCATTTTTCGACGCTTTTTGGCTCACTTTCTTTATTACTTCTGGTAATATCAAGTGTTATCATATATGTTGTCGACAACAGTTTTATTTCTATCCATAAATTTTCCAGTACTCATGAAATGTATTGAGATCTCATTGTTCCTCTTCAGGGGAAAACATTTTATGAAACACCTCGACAAGAGATTCCTCTTCAGGAGGTTTATACTCTTCAGGAGTTTTCTCTTCAGGAGTTATACTTTTCAGGAGTTTTCTCTTCAGGAGTTATACTCTTCAGGAGTTACCTCTTCAGGAGGTTATCTCTTCAGGAGGTTTCCTCTTCAGGAGGATTATATTTTATACAGAAAATACGGTCTCTTCATGAGCACCGATTTTTTATTTTTCTTGTGCACCAATAGGTCTTCAACGCTTCAGGTGTATCTTAGACTCATTTATTACTGTTTTAACAACTCGTCCTTCAGGGACTTCAATTCTTGCTTAAGCATTAACAGTAGTAATATATGATTTTACAACACCTTTAGTGTAAGTAAATATATCATGTAATTGATTTGCAACACTTTGCAGATAAATAATCCTCTGAACTTCTGGTTCACATTTATTTGTAAGAGGATCAAATGTAAACAAGGCTTTATTATCCTAAGTAATTTCTTGTCGTGCTTTAGGCACCGATATTTCATTATTTCAAAACATGATGAAATATTAATAAGCTTATATATAAAAACTTAGCATAAGTAAATCAAGTGCTTGGCCGTACAACAGGTACGTGACTACTGTTTAGTCATATTATATCTATGACAAACATCTTCATCTTTTTATGAAGAATTATTCTGAGGGCCTTTACCCTTCTCTGAGTTTGATCACTTCTGGTGATATGATATATTTTTATTATCTTTAGTGTTGTCGCTTTTGGGACCAACACTTCTATAATTTTTCTACCACGTCTACGCCCTTAGTTCCCGTTCACTTCTGGGAATTGTATAAATTCGATATCATTAATAGGACGTAACTGGTGTAACAAAAACTCACTATTTAGCTCAATCACTGGAAGACAAAATAAAAGTTCAGAATATTTGTTGAACTTTCACTCTCGATATTGCTACTGCAGGAGCACATTCGATGTATGAAAAATAATGTCTTCTTTTATATATCATCATCAGTGACATTTTCACTGTATAATTTTAATAGTGAGCTGATTTTAAAGAGTGCAGAATATTCAATACTACTCTTAAAATCTTGCAACTTCAGGTGCAATAAATCATAATGATCTTTTGAGAGGATTACATCTTCTGGTACTTATATCACTCTCTTAATTTATTTCACACAGTAAGATGATTTTTCATCATGAGATACACAGCATGGTCCTTCAGGGACACATGGTTTTCTTCTATGATTGTATCTTTCAAGTTCATCATCATATCCAAATAGATCTCATCAAGGATCTGGATAAATAACATTTTTCAGAAATGTCAATAGTAATAAATCTCAATATTTGACATTATATTACAAAAATAAATCTGTGAATTTAATAAATATATTCACATTATCATGAGAATAAAAATAAAATTTTATCAAGTAATATTCAGAAATATTACCTTTAATATTTATCTCAAGGACTGCAAATAATATATTGAAAAACTTACTTGAAGTAGAAGACCATTAGTTTCAGTATCGGTAGAACCTCGTGCTGATAACGTGTTATGAAACTTAAAAAAAGGAACTACTATTGCAAAAGAGAAATAAGAAATTTTCTCTGAAACTCTTAAGAACTGAAACTTTCTTTCTCTCTCTATATTTTCTTATAAATTTCATTACAACTGAAACCCATATTTATAGGCGTTGAAATTACTATACAAGTTACTATGCAGGTCACTATACAAATTTAAAATAATAGTGGTGGGATAATTCACATAATTTAGTGGTGGAACAGGAACAACTGCCGACATTCGTTTATAACATATCTTATTTTCTTATTAGAAATATATCTAAACTTGCTCCAAAAATAAAAACCTCTAGTTTTTCTTCTTCAGCAGTTCAGCCGTCCACCCTCGCACTCTCGTCGCAGCTCCTCCACGACGCCACCAGCCACCTCGACAGTCGATCTCCACAGCAGCGGACAGCCAGTCGATCTCCACTGGGTATCAGTTTTCAGTTTTCAGTTTTTAGTTTCCAGCCGGTCCCGATGGTTTTCAGTTTTCACGGTTCGCCTCTCTTTTGTTTTTCTCTTCTTTTATTTATTTATTTATTTTTTCTGTAATTTTCTGTAACAAAAAGAGTTCTTACCTTTGGCCAAAAAAGAGTTCTTTTAAACTATAAATTCTAGCGAGTTCCTAATTAGTTGATCAGCACCATCGGTGTGTAATTTGTAGCCTTTTTATGATATTCTTTGCCATTTGTTTTGCTACTTCAGTCAGTTCAGTAAGGCGGTGAATTGGATGAATAAACTATTCACCATTTGCGTATATATTGAATTGATAGCATTATAAGAACTGCTGGGTTGAATTGATAGCATTCATAACTTTGCTAATAACTCTTTCTCCACCTTCCGTTCCCATTTTATCCCCTTAGGTCCTCACTGGCTCAAGGTTTGTAGGGAGCAGTAGAAGAAAGGATGGTACGGCCCTATGTGGTGAAGGAGAAGAAGCGGAAGAAGAGGGAAGAGGTATATGACAGAGAAGAAGAAGAAGAACAACAACCAGCAGAACAGCCCATGCAAGATGTAGAGAGTGGTGTGAGAGAAAACAAGTAACAGTGGGGAAGAAGCAGAAGAAGGAAGAGAAAAGGAGTTAGTGAATGAACTTCAAGGTATTCCGATTGCCCCAAGCCACCAGAATGCCGACAAATCCGGTGTCATCTTCATTCTTGAAAAGGCTTCTTTAGAAGTTTCAAAAGTTGGGAAGGTCAGTAAACTATATTTGAGTTGAAATTTGGCTTATACGTAGTGAAATATGGAAATTTGATTTTGGTTGTCATGGTGGATATTCTGTTATTATGGGTTTAACAGAATGCTTTGGGAGCTTTATTGGGTCTTCTTCCAAATATTTCTAGTTCCCAAAACGATTAAAGTATCGATTTGGGTTACTTGGAGTAGTATTGTGGGGTTCTAGGTTCTCAGGGCTTATTTCGATTTCTTTGTCATCCGAATTTCATTATTTTGTTTTCCTGTTTTTGTAACTAGTTTTATGTTTACAGAGCTATCAGCTTTTGAACTCGGATGACCATGCCAATTTCTTACGAAAAAAATAACAGAAATCCTGATGAGTACAGGCCTGACATTGCTCATCAGGTTAGTGGACTTTGCTTATAATTGACTGATATTATTCTTCAATCGTTGCCATATATTCTACGAAGTTCCCAGCTATCTATTTATTGCCGTGCACTTTGTGCATATAGTCCCAAAATTATCCTTCAGATAAGGCAATTGTTTCAAATTTGAGATGACCTTTAATATCATCAAGTCCATTAGCTTTATTTCATGTTATTTTTTATTTTTTATTTTTCTTCTACTTCGGCTAAGCATAAATGATCCTAAGCATTGTTGCTTTCAGGCTCTGCTAATGATTTTGTATAGCCGGATTAATAAGAGTGGAAGGTTGCGAGCTGTGCATGTGAGAACTGAGAAAGGTGTCCTTATTGAAAATAAACCCTATGTTCGTATTCCAAGGACATTTAAGCGGTTCGCTGGTATCACGTGTAAGTTCAATCAGTTTTACCATACCTGGGCCTATAAATTTGGGAGTGTGTTTGCGTTTTGTTTACCATTTTCAGCTACCTTGCAGTGCAGCTGCTACAAAAGCTAAGTATTACTGCTGGTGGTAAGCGCGAGAAACTTCTGCGTGTGATCAAGAACCCTGTAACCCAATATCTACCCATCAACTCTCGCAAAATCGGTAAGATAATGTTGTATGAGTTTTTCTGTGTCATCTGCTTCATTACTAGAAATTATATTTATGTTTTTCTTCAATACAGGACTATCACATAGTTCAGATAAATTGGTTAATATAAACTAATATGTGGCTTCTGCTGCTAGTGATGCTGACATTGTTTTTGTGGTAAGCTTATAATAACTGTAACTTCACACTATCAAAGTCACGCAAATCTGACCTGACAAAATTGTCTCTCTAATACTCTTGAGTTTCCAGGTTGGTGCAATGGCCCATGGGAAAATTGATAAGGAGTATGCAGATGATTTTATATCAAGTAAGTGTGTCCAACATTGCTTTCTTTGTCCATCATCACTTTTTTTTTTTAATAAATTTTAGCCACGTTAATTTTTTATATGATTTCTAGTGTCCTTTCTCCATGTTCTTCAGCATCACTTTTGGTAAATGAATGACTTCATTTTATTGTTTTATTTTAGGTCTCAGTATTCATAAGTCATATTGCTCTGAGAATGTTGTCCAGATGACTAACACAAGAGGGGGGGTGAATTGAGTTGTATTTAAGAAAATAACAATTATAAATCAAATATATAATATAAAATATAAACAAAATATGAAACAACAATAAATATAAATAGTAAGAGTAAGAGAGAAGCAAACTCAGTATGTTAACGAGGTTCGACCCCACTGCCTACGTCCTCGCCTCAAGCTACCTCTTGAGGATTCCCAAATCCACTATTCAATCTCCTTTAGGTGGAGATAGAAACCTATTACACCTTTGAGCAGCACCGCTCCAAAGAATCCGTGTAGAACACCCTCTACACTTCCAATCACCTTACACTTGGTGATTTAACTATTCTCTGTGTAGAACACCTTCTATACTTCCAATTACCTCACATTTGGTGATTTAACTATTCCCCGTGTAGAACACCTTCTACACACACAAGGGTTATACACACCCTTTTACAAATACAAGAGTTGATAGTAGGTAGACTATCAAAGTACACTCCTCAATGAGTGAAATAGAAACAATATAGCGTAACCTATATCTCTCTCAACAAGAACAAGAATTAAGGCTCAAAACTTTAGAAAATAGAGAATGAGAGTTTTGAAGAAATGATGCAAAACTTAGCAATAGATGTGTAAGCTCTTGTTGTAAATTTTGCAAAACTCAAGTGAGCTATTTATAGGCAAATGAGTTTTCAATTTCAAATTTGAAAAGATTCTCATGTCAAAAACATCATCATTCACTTTTCAAAAATTTCAAATCTAATATTTTTACTTTTTGCATGTGAAAAAGGAGCACACTTTACTTTTCAAAAATTTCAAACATAATATTTTACTTTTTGCATATGACAAAAGGAGCACACTTTACTTTTCAAAATTTTCAAATAAAGACATCTACCTTTTGCATAAGTCAAGAAAATCATCCACCACTTTTGAAAATATTCAAATAAAACATGCACATGTGAAAGATGATAATCAATCATCTTAATATTTTCAAAATTCAAACATTTAATCATGTCATGCACATGTGAAAGATGACAATCAATCATCTTTTAAAATTTTCAAATTTAATTTTCAAAATATTCATGCATATGTGGAAAATGTATTTTAATACTTTATGATAAAATATTAATTTTGAGCCTTAATCCTAATTTTGAATTTTTAAGAGATTTACAACATTACTCTATGATTTTAATGTGAACTTGTTCCCTTCTTGCTCATGCTTGCTTCCTTGATGTACTTGATTATATTGTGTGGACAACTTGAGCTTGAGACTCCTTTATTCTTTGGATTAATTTGTTATCATCAAAATCCATTTGTAGATTTACATGAAACTTGAAACCTTGGGTTCAACAGAGAAAACACTCTCCCTATTAAGCATGTCAATAGTATAGTCTAGGGGGATAGAAAAGCTGCTCATTGTCGTTCTTTAGCAAAAGATGTCATCCTTGGGAGTTGGGACCCCATGCAACCAGCAGGATTCCGGTTGAAGACAAAATTTTAACTCTGTGGTGTGCCTATAATAAATATAGCAGAACTTGGGAGAATAACTGTCCTAAATTTCCTACCGAATGCTATAACACATACAGCAGAATTTGGGAGAAATTAATTGTGCACAAATGCATTACTGGTTGAGTAAGAAAATTAGATGTGACTCATGAGTTATTATAATTTTTGTCCCCAATTGTACCCTCTAGGTACCGAGCTGAAAGTGTTCTCTGTTATCACCATTGTTTTAAAAAAGATACTAGAGAATTTATGCCTTCAACTTTCAGGTTTATATTTATTTGTTATTATTGTAATTTGTGCACTGAGTGCTTTTTTTCTGAAGATTATTTTTTACAAGTTAAACTTACATCTGTAAATCAATTCATTACAAGAATGTTTCTTTTTTCATAAGTTATCCAAAATAGAATTTTCTCCAAATATTTTCTGTTTCTAATAAACTCTCTATTTTGCAGTTTCTGGTTTCCCTCTGAGTGCTGCCTACTGTATTGGGGTGATTACAACTGCTCTGGAGGCAAAGTATAATATCTTATGAACTCCTTCATCTTTAACAATACGACAATATAAAAAAAAAGGCTCAATCGGTTGATTTTCAGTGAGTACATGAAAACCACAGAGTGCATTGATTGAGAAACCAGCATTTTGATTTAGGAACTATACAGTATCTGTCAGTTATTATAAGGTTTGAGGTTGGAGTTGAGAAATTTTGGAAGTTTTATGATTATAGTCGCTCAGTGTAACCTCTTGCGCGGACTACGCTACTGATTTTGGGAATGATCATGGAATTTATGTTGTCTAGCTGAAAAGCTGTCAACAGTTCAACACACAGAAGCAATTACGAATAATTGATAAACAGGGCAATATAACATATGTTTAATAGATCATTACGCAATTTCTGGGGATGCTTCTTTTTCCTGCCTATCACAGGCTAAATGGCTAGAACTTCCTTGCACGACCCTCAGATAAAAGTAATATCTGTTAAGCAGATAGCCAATCCATTGAAGAATATTATTCTCATGAAGGCCCTGTTTGGATACAATCGATTGTATCTTATTATTATAATTTTTTAATTTTTCATATTAAATATAATAAATCATTCAATTTATTAGGTAACAAAAATCTTATTATAATAATTCCTAATTAGGAGCTCACTGAGGAGCTCTTATCATTGAGGAGCTCTTTTGTCCTTACTTTTCAGTTCTTAGAAAGTATTTATGAGCTCTTTTGTATATTTCTTATGTATCGGGGCTATGCCAATTTGACTTACATTAATAATACTTCTTATAAAAAAAAAAAAAAAGTGAATCGGTGCCTTTTGCTGTACCAATAAACTAGACAAGAAATTACAAACTTGTATGGAAAACGTTAAGCCCCTTATAAAGCCAAAAGCTATCAAGGATTGAAGGTTGGTTCCTTCTACAGTGTAAAACACAATGGGTTAGTTTGCGTCTTCCATGTAATGGTATATAGCCTCCTAATAATTAAGACATTACATATTGCATTCTTTTCCAAGGCAACTTATCTATTTCACGACCAAAAAAATACATTAACAAATGAACAATAGATACTTCCTGACTCTTGAGCTCCCCTACAACTCTTTGTATAAATAATTTTGGAATCGTACGTGGAGTTCATCTAATTTCCATTCCTTGCCCCATGGCAGCAGCAAGCTGCTTCCTGAGGTTGAGGACCTCGATTCCTTTTGAAGCCAACTGGTCCTTAAGTTTTCCTGCTGCTTCCTCAAATCTCTTGTTCATCAGATCCGACTCCTCCATTGCTTCCCTGTATCTACTACGGAAGGCATCTAACTTTGCTTGTGTCCCTTTGAGTCTCATTCTAAGCTTTGCCTTCTCCTAGCCTTCGTCGACTTTATCCTATTAAGTAAATCATTTTATAAGAAAGTGCATGGCCATGTTTCTCTTTCAAGGACAGTTTGTCTGAACGTGCAGAAAAAACTAAATGGAAAATAAGATAAAACTAATGGACTGAATAAAATCCTGAATGACTATCTATTTGCACGTCCCTGTATCCCATCATAACAAGATGCAGAAAATCATGTGGTCAGTACCGCTATCAGAGAGGCAAGTTGCAACCATGTGTCATTCATAATGTCCATGAAAAACTCCTAGTTGGTCCAAACAGAAATCCCTTTATAAAAAAGAGAAAAAGAGGATTTTTTTTTTTTAAATTTTTTTACAGTTTCACATTCATGGTTTACACATGAAAATTTCACTAAATAATCTCCAGCAAACATAAAGCTGTTGGGGGGTAAAGTGTGGGATGGCATGGAAGTAGTCATCAATGTGTCATCTGGCTATAAGGTCATATTGCACTTCATATGTAGTCTTTTCAGTTTAATCTTACCAAATGGAAATAGTGCATCACAGACCACAAGGGGATAAAGTTTAAAGCAACAGGCCAATGTTCAGTGCACCATTATGTCTGTCTAAGGTCGTAATTGTAGGCGTACAAGCTCAATTTTCTTAAGCGGCCAGTAGGGTATGGCTTTTTATTTATGATTCTGATAAAATGCTAGCAGCCCTAAAATTTCAAGCAGGAAGAAACTTGCCTTGTGCATCTTAACTTCCATGCTGGCAACTCTCGTATTCAGTTCCTCCACTTGGGCTTTTGCCTTAGATAACTGGCAATGCACACATCTGACAAGCATTATCAGACATTTTGGACAATAAATAAGAAGAAAAATTTTGAACCTACCATGTCATTGAAATGCTTCTTGCAAAATTCCATTTCAACAACCCGTCTCTGCATGTAATCATCCAAAGCTCAGCTTGACTTGAATCATTTGACCCCCCACTTCTTAGCCCTCAATAATTGTAGGCGTAAAAGAAAAGTTTGTCCTCTCAATACTCAAGTCTCTAAAATTCTTAATATGATAATAGATGAATTTTATTTTAAAAAAATCATCTTTAAGCTTAATTTGAAAAAAAAATCTTAAATTGATATATATTTTTTGTAATGATTTCTAACAAATTACGAAAATCTTAAGAAAAATTATCTAATAAAATGATTTATAAATATGTATTTTTAGAATATAATTTTATGACGTATAATAATTATTTTTTATATAATCATTTACAAAAAATATATATTATTTATACTCACACATATTACATATTTTATCAATCGCCTTCCAACTATCAAATCTTAATTCCGCAGGCAGGTAAAAGTACCTGAAAGTCAATTATCTATGAATCCAAGTGCCTCTCAAACTTCAATACCAACTACCTTAGCTCATTCACCTTGACTTGAGGTGGATATATACCTACATTTAAATTATGAACGAGCATAATTGGTACATACTGTAAATTGTTATATTCTTTGGATTTATATTTCTTTTTTTGGTACATGAAAATAAAGTACTTTCATCTTACAAGACTATGAGGTTTGACAAACTAAACTTCTTCAATAATTCTTAACATTCTCTATTACTATTTATTATTATATTACTATTATTTTTACCTATTTTTTTTTACTATTTATTATTATTTATTATTTTATTATTACTTTTCACTTATTTTTTTATTACTATTCATAAATATTCTCAATCCCCAAACACAATCTACATATAAAAATGAGCTCTAAAGTACCTGATGCAATAAGATATTGCCCATCAGGAGTATCCTTGATCTTGGTGGTGGTTGCAGTTTCAAAGTACCAAGTCCACCCTTTGCATGTAATCTAACAAAGTAAATGAGAGGAAACAAGAGATCAACACAATTAACGAACATGTTGGTTGTAACCGCCATGTCAGTTGTATTTTAACTGCGTAATATCTTTACATGATTTATAACACAAGGTAACAAATTCTTAGGGTTGGCTCAAGTAGTAAAGGTCTTAGGCTTGGGAGTATGCTCACCCCAAATCTAAGGTTCATATATCTTTGAGTGCAAATAATTTCCAAGAAATATCAAATTGAGGGATTTGTTTTTTGAATTATTCGAGATATACTTACAACAAATTTTTTATCGAGGACTTATATACCCTCAAAATTAGTCGGAACTCTATTCTTGGACACCCAACCCAATGCCAATCAAAAAAATAACTTACAGGATAATAAAAAAAAATGAAGGTTAACGAAATTAACAAAAAGGATCCGCTTGATCATATCCAAAACATGAGAACTAGAAGCCATATCTTTCAATAGGAAAACAAGAAGCCATCTATTTTTGAAATTTCCAACGCCCAACTGATTTCAGGAATATTATTTTTTAAGAATATATTTTTTTTATAGGTAAAATAAGTTTTATTTAATCCAGTAAGGAGGAATAGCCCGAGTATTACATAACAGAGAAGGCATACATTTTTCCCATAGGAACTTTTATTTAAATAAGAAACAAAGAAAACACAAATTACTGGCAACACTCAAAAACCACTGACGCATGAGTCTGTATTTCTCAAATCGAATACGGGGGGCTCAGGATTTTAAGCGAATCTTCTCCAATTAACTGAATTAACTTTCCTTTAATCTAAACTATCCAAACATACAAACAAAAATAAATCATGACCAAGAATACAAAGCAACGTGAGAATTAATGCGGAAAAGAAAATAAATAAATTGGGAAGCAAAGAAAAGATTCGCTTAAAATGCCCACCCGAATGCCCGGTTTTAACCCGGTTTTTCTTATGATTCACAACGCCTCGTTTATTCTCGTGAAAAACCACTCCGTTTTGCGCCCGAGATTGCGTATCTCCGCGTCGTAGACTACTAGACTCGTATCCTTAACTTGCCTCTCATTTCAATTCCGAGTACTCCAAGTCTCGGACTCTTGAAGGCCCTTTCGGCCTTTCCTCTCTCAACTCTAGTTCTCTACTGAAACCCTAGCCCTGCCGTCACTGTTCTGCCCTTTCCCTAGCTGCCGCTCTAATCTCTAATCTCTCTCTCTCAAGATCCCGAGCATCGTTATTCACTCTCTCATATCTCTGTTTACCACTTTCAAAAATCCCTAGAGCGCAGCCCCCGTCGCCGTCGCAGCTCCCAGCCCTGCCATCGTAACTCCCATTCCCTCCGTCGCACAGTGCCACTGCATCTAAGGTACGGAATCTCGATTTACTGGACTTATGTTCAAGTTTCCAATTTTTATTTCAACCACATACACAGTCCACAGATTTACACGGATACTGTTTGGGAAATCAATCCAAACGGCAAAATGGGGGCTTTGTGAACTGGGATTTGGGAGCCCATTAAAACTTCAAAAGGTTGCACTAATAACTTTCTTCTCCACAGTCCGTTCCCATCCTGTCCCCTCTCGCTGGCTAGGGGTTTGTAGGAAGCAGTAGAAGAAAGGATGGTACGGCCCTATGCTGTGAAGGGGAAGAAGCGGAAGAAGAGGGAAGAGGTATGTGACAGAGAAGAAGAAGGAGAAGAACAAGTAGCAGAACAGCCAGTGCAAGATGCAAAGAGAGATGTAATAGAGAAAACAAGTAATGGTGAGGAAGAAGCAGAAGAAGGGAAAGAAAAGGCGGTAGTGAATGAACTTCAGGGTATTCCGATTGCCCCAAACCACCAGAATGCCGACAAAGCCGGTGTCATCTTCATTCTTGAAAAAGCTTCGTTAGAAGTTGCAAAAGTTGGGAAGGTCAGTAAAATATATTCGAGTTGGAATTTGGCTTATACGTAGTAAAATATGGAAATTTGATTTGGTTGTTACGGTGGAACTGAATTATGGGGTTTTAGGTTCTCAGTCATATGGATTTAAAAGACTGCTTTGGGAGCTTTATTGGGTCTTCTTCCAAATATTTCTTGTTCCCGAAACGATTAAAGTTTCGATTTGGGTTACTTGGATTAGTATTGCGGGGTTCTAGGTTCTCAGGCTTATTCGATTTCTTTGTTTTTCGAATTTCATTGATTTTGTCAACTTCTTCTGTATTTGTAACCAGTTTTGTGTTTACAGAGTTATCAGCTTTTGAACTCAGACGACCATGCCAATTTCTTACGAAAAAATAACAGAAATCCTGCTGAGTACAGGCCTGACATTGTTCATCAGGTTAGCGGATTTTGCATTTCATTGACTGACATTATTCTTCAATCATTGCCATATATTCTATAGAGTTCCCGGCTATCTTTGTCGTGCACTTTGTGCATATAATCCCAAAAATTATCCTTCAGATAAGACAGTTGTTTCAAAGTTGAGATGACTTGTATTATCATCAAGTCCATTAGCTTTATTTCATGTATTTTTTTTTCTTTTAGTTCAGCTAAGCATAAATGATCCTAAAAGCATTGTTGCTTTCAGGCTCTGCTAATGATTTTGGATAGTCGGATTAATAAGAGTGGAAGGTTGCGAGCTGTGTATGTGAGAACTGAGAAAGGTGTTCTCATTGAAGTTAAACCCTATGTTCGTATTCCAAGGACATTTAAGCGGTTCGCTGGTATCATGTGTAAGTTCAGTCAGATTTACCTTATCTGGGCCTATAAACTTGGAAGTGTGTTTCCGTTTTGTTTACTATTTTCATCTACCTTGCAGTGCAGCTGCTACAAAAGCTAAGTATTACTGCTATTGGTAAGCGTGAGAAACTCTTGCGTGTGATTAAGAACCCTGTAACCCAATATCTACCCATCAACTCTCGCAAAATAGGTAAGATAATGTTGTATGAGTTTTTCTGTGTCATACTTATCAAAAAAAAAAAAAAGAGTTTTTCTGTGTCATCTGCTCAATTACTAGAAATGATGTTTATGTTTTTCTTCAATACAGGACTATCACATAGTTCAGATAAATTGGTTAATATAAACCAATATGTGGCTTCTGCTGCTGGTGACACTGACATTGTTTTTGTGGTAAGCTTATCATAACTGTGATTTTGCACTAACAACGGTCAGCATATCTGACCTGACAAAATTTTCTCTCTAATACTCTTGGGTTTCCAGGTTGGTGCAATGGCCCATGGGAAAGTTGATAAGGAGTATGCAGATGATTTTATATCAAGTAAGCGTGTCCTACATTGCTATCTTTGTCCATCATCACATTTTTGTATAAATTTATGCCATGTTATTTTTTATATGATTAGTAGGGTCCTTTCTTCCTCTTCAGAAAAAAAATGTGATTGTAATGTCCTTTGTCCATGTTCTTCAGCATCACTTTTGGTAAATGAATGACTTCATTTATTGTTTTCTTTTAACTTATCCCAAAAAAAATTACTGTTCTCTTTTTGATCATTATTCATAGTGCTTTAGGAAAAAACGCACTCCCTATTAAGCATTGGGTTTTTACCTAAAGCACTCCCTATTAGGAAAAAAACCCCTCCCTATTAAGCATGTCAATAGCTACTTATCAAAAAAAAATTTAAGCATGTCAATTGTGGAGCCTAGGGATAGAAATGCAGCTCATTGTCCTTCTTTAACAAAAGATGTCATCCGTGGGAGTTGGGACCCATGCAACCATCAGGATTCCAGTTCGAGACAAAATTTTAACTGTGTGATGTGCCTATAATAAACATGGCAGAACTTGGGAGAGTCTTTAACTGTTTTAAACTTCTTACTGAATGCTATAACACATACAGCAGAACTGGGGAGAAATTAATTGTGCACAAATGTATTACTGGCTGAGTAAGAAATTTAGATGTGGCTCATTTGAGTTGTGATAATTTTTGTCCCCTATTATAATTACTGTTATCAACTTATCACCATTGTTTTAAAAAGATACTTCAGAATTTATGCCTTCAGCTTTGAGATTTATATTTCTTTGTTATTATTGTAATTTGTGCACTGAGTGCTTTTTTTTCTAAAGATATATATTTTGCAAGTTAAACTCGCACATGTAAATCAATTCATTAAAGGAATGTTTCATTTTTCATAAGTTATCCAAAATAAGTATTTTCTTTAAATATTTTTCTGTTTCTAATAAACTTTCGCCATCTTGCAGTTTCTGGTTTCCCACTGAGTGCTGCCTATTGTATTGCAATGATTACAACTGCTCTGGAGGCAAAGTATAATATCTTGTGAACCCCCTTCATTTTTAACAATATGACATCCAAAAAAAAAAACAAAAAACAAAAACAAATTAGCTTTCATTTGGTTGATTTTCAATGAGTACATGTAAGCCATAGAGTGCACTGCTTCGAGTAACAAGCATTTTGATTTAGGAACTATACAGTATCTGTCAGTTATATTAAGGTTTGAGGCTGGCTTGTAGAAATTTTGGAAGTTTTATGATTATACTCGCTCAGTGTAACCTCTTAGGCGGGAGGCGTAATACTACGCCACTGAATTTGGGAATGATCGTGTAATATAAATGTTGTCTGGCTGAAACGCTGTCAACTCACACACGGAAGCAGTTAGGAATAATGAATTTACAGTGCAAATCATAGGCCAAATGCCTAGAACCTCCTTGCACGATCCTCAGATAGAAATAATATTTATTAAGCGGATAGTCAATCCATTGAAGATAATAATTCTCACTTAAAACTCCATTTGGATTTGGAAACAAATATTTTTTTAAATTTATTATTATAAATATAATAAATAGTTTAATTTTTAAAATTTTTAATTAATAATAATATAAAAAAAATAATATTTTAACAATATTTATTAAACTTTTAAATATATATTTATAATTATTTCAATATCATCTCATTCTCCAAAAAGTTTTAAACTTATTAAGCAGCAAAAGTATAATCGTGGGTATCTTCCATTTTTCTGCTTAGATGATAAGTGAACACCGGTACGTTTTTCCGTAACTTTTACACACTTGCATGGAAAACGTTATATAACCCCTTAAACAACCCTGACAAAGCCGTAGGCTAAGTATTGAAGGTTGGTACTTGGTTCCTTCTACAGTGTAAAGCACAATGGTTTAGTAACTTAAGTTTACGTCTTCGTGTAATGGTATATAGCCTAATAATTAAGACACTACATATTGCATTCTTTTCCAAGGCAACTTATCTATTTCACAACCAAAAAAATACGCTAAAAAATGAACAATAGATACTTCCCGACTCTTGAGCTCCCCTACAACTCTTGCATAAATAATTTTGGCATCGTACGTGGAATTCATCTAATTTCCATTCCTTGCCCCATGGCAGCAGCAAGCTGCTTCTTGAGGTTGAGGACCTCGATTCCTTTTGAAGCCAACCGGTCCTTAAGTTTTCCTGCTGCTTCCTCAAATCTCTTGTTCATCAGATCCGACTCCTCCATTGCTTCCCTGTATCTACCACGGAAGGCATCTAACTTTGCTTGTGTCCCTTTGAGTCTCATTCTAAGCTTTGCCTTCTCCTTGCCGTTGTCAACTTCATCCTGTTAAGAAAATCCTTTTATAAGAAAGTGCACGCCCATGTTTCTCTTTCAAGGACAGTTTGTCTGAACGTGCAGAAAAAACTAAATGGAAAATAAGATAAAACTAATAGACTGAATAAAATCCTGAATGACTATATCTATTTGCACGTTCCTGTATCCCATCATAACAAGATGCAGAGAATCATGCGGCTGGTACAGCCATCAGAGAGGCAACCATGTGTCACATTCATAATGTCCATGAAACACTCCTAGAAGCCCAATAATTTCAAGTAGGAAGAGACTTACCTTGTGCATCTTAACTTCCATGCTGGAAATTCTCGCATTCAGTTCCTCCACTTGGGCTTTTGCCTCAAGTATCTGGCAATGCACGCGTTGTACAAGCATTTTCAGACATTTTGGACAATAAATGAGAAGAAAAATTTAGAACCTACCATGTCATTGCAATGCTTCTCGCGAAATTCCATTTCAACGACCTGTCTCTGCTGCTCCTCAATCTGAGACATCAGTTTATCCCTTTCCTTCGTCATAAGAAGAAGTTGGTCTCTAAGATTCTGCCAAGGAAAGCACTTTCATCATTCAAAAAAAATATGTATATTGCATCTTCTCAAGTTGCATGGGATGTTTCTATTCTTTTAAGAATAATTTTCTTCATCAAATAATGTTTTTGGATGAAACCTGGAGATCATTAGAAAGTTCCGATCTTGTATCTAAGTCTCTAATTTGGATCAACAAATCTTCTCGTTCTTTGTAGAGAAAGCTAAGCTCCCTCTTAAGCATTTGCATGTCCCCGTAAGCATTATGCTCTAAAGAGAGCATTTCTGAATTTGACTTCAACATCTGGAGGACAAAACGCAAAGTCAGCTATGAATACCAGCTAGTTATAGTTAATATGTGCTACAACCACAAAGATGAACCAGAAGCTAAAGCAAAAGAACTGACTTCCTGAGATTTTTCACTCTCAACATCATCCACTTTTTTGACAAATTTCAACTCATCAATCTCCAAAGACTTCTCCATGCTGCAACAATTTCAGACAGAAACATAAGGGCTTTGGTTTATTGAGACAATTACAAACCTGACGTCAAGAGAAAATTGACCAGAAATAGAGCAGCACAAGAAACAATTATGGCAAAGTGCTGCAAATACACATGAAAGAACGAAAACTTTAGGGACATATTGTCTGTCTTTAGAAGAGTTTCCTAAACTCCTCAACAATGCGTTCAGGGAGGTTGCAGAAAATGGACTACAGATATTATTGGTAAACGTATGTACGTGTAACGTACCATTAGCCCGCTTCACTGTGCTAGGGGTAGGGAGGGATACTTTACCTAGCATCTGGTTTAAAAGGGATGGTTCTCAACACATGAACTTGACTATTTCAAAGCTTATAACAAGTATTGGGACGTTACCGTGTGAACAACAAAGGAAGCAAGGACCCATTTAAATCATTCAAGAGATGGGAGCAACTAAATTTTATGAAGGCTTCCCAAACCCAGTCCATTACTCGAAATGTCATAAATTGTGGTAGAGGCTTAAACAAGAAATATTATATATTGCAAATAATCCATGTCTGGCTTAAAATACTTAGCATTCTCATTCTTAATTTGGTTGTTTAAAGAATTAAAGAACCTTGAGCATTGCATAAAGGTTTTCACAACATAATGTAGATTAACTTCCATGTGTGGAGCTAAGAAGGTTCTACAGATATAAAAAAGGGAAAATTCTGTCTGCAAGCGTTTATGTGCAACCATTGTGTACCCATCCGCCGTGGCAAGTCAAAAGTTAGCTTCAATTAAGGAAACGACGCAGATGAAGTTGATCAGGCAGTAGCAAAATCGTTCCAGCGGGATTTCAAAACTTAAAATCCCTAATCCTTCCGTATCCTCCATTCAGACCCTTCCCCTTCCTCGTCTTCATTGTCTATTTTTCAGATTTCTCTGCGTTTATTTTCCAGATCGCAAATTATACCCCCATTTGATTTGAGAACTGCGAACACGAAGCACCCATCCAATTCGCCGGACGCACCTCTGGGACTTTTCCTTTTCTGAAGTAGGAGTTAATAAAGTCATCATTTCCATTGAAATTAAGGAATAGCAATTTTTTTTTATGGGTTTCATGGAGGAGGAAGGGTTACGGTGAAATGTTTGTTTTTCAGGCTGTGGTGAAGAATCATGCCATGTGCCGTGTAGCCTGGGAAATTTCTTGGATCATCTCAAGAATACTGATTAGTGATTTCCATCTATTTCTTGACATATTTATGGAACTTGATGATTCAGATATTGATGCGATATTTGATGTACGTAATGAATCATCATGAATGTTTGACGGAGAAAATGCTTTGTCATTGATCATGCAGGTTCAACGGGTTGATTTCCAAGATTTTTCATCTTATAATGTCAATTTTGCAAACAATAAGAAATAAATAAAGAGTTTGTCTGGGTATTTTGCAAGAGCAAATCATTGTACTTCTTATTGATGGTTTAAGAAATGTGAGATTGTGTAATGTGCAAAGTAGTGAGAGATGAAGAGAAATTCAAACTAGTGCAGATGAAGTGGCGAGAGATGGAGAGAGAGATTCAATATGCAGCAAATAGATAAGATGAAGATGGAGTTTTGTGAATTCGCGTGCAGATGAAGTTTTTGGATATCTGCATTTTTCTTCCGTTATTCCTCTTTCTTTCTTTTTTCTTTTTCCTTTTTTTTTATAATATAATATAACATCTTACAATAATTGTCCACATCAGACATGGGTACCCATTGGTTCCCCAATACCGCTTGTATGTAGCACTCCCCAAAAAAAAGTTGGGCCACTATCTACATGTCATTTGTCCTACCCCAACACTGCACGCAGGTTTGAGCCAGATGGGAAAGAGTTTGATTGAGTAAAGGTGCAGGGTAGGGTTATTCTCACTACTTGTCTTGGATTCCACATATATCATTATTATATTTCTCAGAGAGCCAAATTATTTTTATTCTAAAGGAAACTACAGTACAACCGGTAGTCAGAATGGATTTAACTAAAAACACATAATTAGCAAGAACAAGAAGATGGCTTAAAGGGAAAAAAAAGAGGAGGGGACAGAACTAACCTGCATTGCTTTTCCCGTACAGCATTCTTCTCAGAAGAAGTTAATCTTTCCCTGAGAACCCTACATTCTTCTTGACAGGATTCCAGTTCATTCCTCACCTTATATATTAAGGTATACATAATCAAAATATAAGCAGATACATCCATGTGAATGCGGAATGAGAACACAACAATTTATGCAATCCAAACATTTTATGTGAACAAGAGAAAAGCACAATTTTGCAATTCTAACATTTATGTAAATCATATTCTTGAGAAATTAAAAGAATAGTTACAATCACGTCGGATTTATCTAAAGGCATGGTGAAGATACCTTTCATAATACACCAAGAGGGAAGAAAGGAAAAATGCACTCAGATATAATATAAAAAAATAAAAGAAGCAATTTAAAGCATGTCTATACTAAGATTGTGTACAATGAGTCGAGTTCGACAAACAATAAGAACGCCTAATATCATGCAGCTATGCTTGGACATTCTGTGCTTTTAAATTTCCTTTTTCCCAATGGACATGATATATCATTGTTACTTGTACAAAGAAGCATTGTTTTAGATTATCTAATTGTTCACATGTATTCCAAGGATGCAAAAAAGAGAGATACACATGAAAGAATTTATTTATTTTTATTTTTTTATAGGTAATAAGAATTTTATTAAAGTAAATAGACAAAACCAAGTGCACAGGACATGTACAAGAGATAATACCTAGATACACATGAAAGAAATAATTTCCAAACATGAGTAGCAGTCCAATTTTGTGGATGCCTTGAAAAGGATAAAAGGTAAACATGGAACAAAATAACCTCATTGCTTTGTGTTCCCATAAAAATTGAGATGCCACCAATTTCATGGCAATAAGAAAATTTTAAATTCTCCCACCAAATACTTGTGCATGTCTCATTATAGAATGTATTTGAGTAGAGAATTATGTTGGTTACCTCTTGCTATGGTAGATACTAGCAGGGAAAGGTGTATTCTAGGTTCACTCTTTTTATAAGGTTCTTACACAAGAGTCCAATGTTCAATTTCCATGGAGAAGGCTTTAGAGACATAGGGCGCCCCCCAAAAGCAGCATTGTTCGTGTGGACAATATCATTAGGAAAGATACTCACGACTAATAATTTGAGAAAGCAACGGATAATAATTGCATATTGGTGTTCTATAAAGTCCTAATGCTTTCACCGACTAATCACTTCCCTTGGAGAAAAATTGGAAGAATAAAGCACCCCCCAAAGCTCTTTTCTTCACTTGGACAGCTACTTTGGGCAAGATCCTAACCACTAATAATTTGAGAAAGCGCCTCGTTATTATCACAGATTGGTATTGCATGTGCAAGAATTCTGGAGAGTCTATAGATCACCTCTTGTTACATTGTAAGATTGCTAGACACCTGTAGACAGAAGTGTTCAGCCGTGTAAATTTGAGCTGGGTCCATTACAGTGGTTGAGTTATTGGCCAGTTAAATCTCTCTCGAAGGCACTCCACCCATCAAATTAGTGGAAGATAGTCCTTATCTCTGCATTATATGATGTATTTGGTAAGAACGCAACGATCGAACCTTTGAGGATAACGAATGGACACTGGAAAAGCTTCGATCTTTTTTTTTCCGTACTTTATTATTATGGGCCATAGCTATAGATTTCAATGGTCTTCATCTTCATGATTTTCTTGTATCGTACAATCCATCTACGATATAGATAGGTCTTGTCTATTGTATAACATCTTGTGTAATTGGACAATGCCTATTCTATCACTAAAATTGTTTACTTATAAAAAAAAAAAATTGCATATTAGTATTGTATGTGTAGAAAATGGAGTGAGTCAGCGAATCATCTCTTACTTCATTGTAAGACAGCTAGAGTATTATGGAAAGAGGTGTTTAGTAGATTAGGCATGGGTTGAGTTATGCAGGAGATAGTGGGGGCAGTGCTGGCTAGTTGGACCAATCTATAGGCATGCAATAGATAAAAACTATGTGGAAGATAGTCCTTATCTGCATCATGCAGTATGTGTGGTAGGAACGCAATGTCTGACGTTAGAAGACAAGGAGAGATCGTTGTAGAAGCTAAGCAGCTTTATTTTTTGGAACTCTATGTACTTTGGCCATTGCTGCTGACTTCAATGACATGGACCTACATAATTTTCTTGTCTCTAATGTGCCTACTTAGTTCATGGCACACTTTTCTTTTTGAACTTTGTATTTTGGCTATGTCTATTATTTGCATATCGATATGTTGGTTACCTCTTGCGACAACCCACAAAAAGCCCAAGCCACATTTGGGCCCATACTCAAAAATTAGTCAATATTACAATTGGAGTCCCTTTGAATCATTATTGGGCAAAAAATCCTCAAACAATAGAGAATCTCATCCACCACCTACTCATACTAACTTGGGATATTACACCTCTACTGACCACTCAAAAGTAAAGGTGTACGCTGAGAAAAAACAAGATGGCTAATGTTTTGAAGGGATGATGTTTAACCCAATGCATAAAAAACCAGATGAAAGTTGCAAAGGAAGACTTATGGTGGAGACAATGCGCTCCAGAGATTTTTTTAGGCTTCTATTGAACCATGAACTCATGACTTAACAACAATAAATAATATCCAACACCAAAAACAACGTAAATCTTTCACAAACATGCATGCAAACTCCTAAAGATCAGTTAACAGGTGCCGATCGTACCTCTGTCATTCCTCTTGATAACTTCATAATCTCCACATCGTATAGCTTTCCTTGCTCTTCTATGGCTCTGATGGAAACTCTCTCTTTAGTGGACCATATTGCCCTTTCCTCCTCCATTTCCAAAAGGGAATCAGATAGTTGCTACAAACACCAAGATACACACTAATGACCAACTTCATACCAACAAAAATATAAATAAAACTCGCATATACAAGGTAAACTCTTAACCCAAACTTAAAATACCATTGCCAGCTCTTCCTTTTCCTCTACCAACTTTCTAATAGAGTTTTCCATCTTCTGCTGGTTGGATTTATAATCTTCCACATATTGTCTCTGGAGAGAGAAGAATCAGATGCCAAAATTTATTTTACTTTATATAATATATATATATATAGAGAGAGAGAGAGAGAGAGGAAAAGAATTTTAGTAATTTCAGAATTGACAATGTAAAAAATATCATAAAACAAGGGAGATGTAAGGAAATATGCAGAAGCTTACAAGAGCTGAAACCTCTTCCTTCGACACATTCAGATCCTTGCTTGATATTTTCATCTGCTCAGACAAGGCTTCGATTTCTGAAGCCATACACTCATTTTTCAATATAGCCTCTTCTTTTTCCCTGTATGCAGTGGCCAACTCTTCTTCCAATGAAGCAATAACTGTCTCATATTCAAATGCAAGAACTTCTAGTTTTTTGTTTCCTTCCTGAACACCCGAAAAGAAAGAGAAAATAATTAGCCTACTATCAGAAATAGACTTAAAATTACTCTTGTGGAATATTAGGGGGTTGAATGTGGATGAAAAACGCCTTGTTGCAGAAGTTGCATAAAAAGTGGAAGGTTGATATTATTTGTCTTTAGGAGACAAATTTGGAGTATATGACCAGCAATGATGTTTGTAGCTTGTAGGGATGTCAATATATTGAACGTTGCTTAGATTTACAAGGAGTTTCTCAGGGGATTCTACTCATGTGGGGGGTTAGAAGTGTGATGGAAAAGATTGAAAGCTGTGTAGGAGAATTAATGGTGACTTATCATTCAAAAATTTAAGAGCTCGGTCTGGTGTCCATGGTCATAATTATGCTATGATAGAAGGTTTATGTGGGACAAGTTTGCTGGATTAATTAGCTAGTGGAACTTGCCTTGGTGCATTGTGGGAAATTCGAATTTAGTAGGTCCTTTGGAGAAAGATCGAGCACAGCAAGTTATCAGTGTGCTATGGGGTTCTCTAATTTGAGTTGTTAGCAAAATCTTATTGATCTCCCTATGGCTGCCTGGCTGGGACCAACTTACTGGGAAAATACTGCTTGGTCCCACCTGGCTGGGTCCAACTTACTGGGAAATACTACTTGGTCCCAAAAGTATCGATATCTCACTTTTGAAGGACCATTCCACCACAACAACGCGTCTCCTCCAATTATCCAGGGTAAGAATCTTCACAATGAAATCTTCCTAACAAAAAAAACCCACTTTTGAAGGAGCCTTACGCCTCCAAATAGTCTTCCATGTAAAGAAATGTTGTTGTGGGAGAGTAATGCATTATAGAATCACTTAACCTCAAACTCCCCTTTGCTTGGTTATGCTCCAACATTTATCTCCGCCACCTTGTCTCAGCTAAAAGCATACAACCAAGTGTAGAAGGAGAAGCAACCCACCTTCCAACCCAAAACCACGAGTGTAAACTCCACTATTGAAGATAGCCATTGGAGAGATGTAGATTGTTCATCACCAATTATTCTATTTTTTTTATATATATAATAATATAAGTAAATATGAATTTTATTGAGAATAACAATAGGCATATCCCAAGTACCCACAGGTTGTATACAGGAAAAGCAGATGGCTGGAATTAGAAACCAATGCAAAGAAGTCATGGAGACTTTTGAAATTATGGAAAGTTTTGAGAATGTTTGAATGTCGTTGGATCCATCTTAGTGGGTACCAAGTTACCTAAAGTATATAAGAGTCTATCGCCCAACAAAGTAGTGCTCAGTAGAGTTACATAAGACAGTAGAAGATCAGAAGTTGAAACACATGTATAACCCATGCATTCTTGAAAGAACTAAAACAGAAGTATGTTGGATAATCATTCTTCTACATTAACACTAAAAAGCTCAATACACTTATAGTTACATGTTCAATGTAAGATAATATAGTCATGTCCCACTTTCATCACCTGCATTGTTTGTTCAAAAACACTTGAACCCTTGGCCCTTTTAGGATCAATAACTGAATCACGCCTTCTACCCACAACTGAATCGCGTTTGCTAATATCACGCTCAAGAAGAGAGTTCTGACCAAGCAATCGTTTTATCTCTCGTTCAGCAGATGCTTTCTCACCCTACAATTGAACATCGAAGTCAGTGAAAGATGATTCTCTAAATGAGAAGTTTTATTGTTACATAAAGAAATCAAGACAGAGAGTATGAGACTTCTAGTTTGGTTTTCTCCTGGGCAGCATTTTTAAGCTTGAACTCAGTCTCTTTCAGCTTTGCTTTTGTTTTCTCAAGATCTTTTCTCAAATTTTCCTTATCTTTGGCAAGGGAACTAGATGATAAACTCGATAATTCTTTTTCAAGAGCATGAATTTGAAAAAGAAAATGTTCCTTTTCCAAATCCTGCTGTTCCAAAAGTTCCTGCAAGAGAAGTCACTTTCAGGATAATGCACATTGAAATAATCCATAAGAAGCCAATAAAAGCTTACCTTTAAGGATGATTCAGTATTTTGAGCATCTAGTCCTTGATTTTGCAGCTGTTTCTGGATATCAATAGTTTGATCGTACATAAGAAGCTGAAACACAAATATTACCATAGCAAAATTTTTCAGGATAATGTCAGAAGATTACAATCTCACATACCAAAACATAACAATGACCGCACCTTCTCATCCTCAAGTTCAGAAACTCTCTTTCTCATGTGACAAGTTAACTTCTCGTGGTTGCTGATTATTGCATTTTGTTGCACAGAACTCTGGTTGATCTGATTCCTGAAATCCTGCAAGAAAATTGAATGTAACAGTAATGAAACAATTATTAATTTTTTATCTGATGACAGAAATAAAACAATTGAAAATAGTGATTATGCCATATAGTATATATATATATATATTATATAATTCATATGTATATTATATACTATACATATAGTATATAACATAATATAATATATATAATATACATATATATTATACTATGTTATTAAATATATATTGGAAATAGTCATCAGAAGAGGTTCAAGAGAACTCACAAGGAATGCATCAAATAGGGCAGAAAAACTTTTAGAGTCCTCATCCACAAGAGACGTGACACTCTTATCAACTTCTTTCAAGTTTTGAACTTCCAACAATAATTCTTGGATTTCCAGTGAAAGCTTGACAGAAAAATCGGAAGTCCCATCCTAAATGAAGGTCCTAAAGATCAGTTGCATAACCATGGACAAGAGACGATTGGTATATGATTAATACAACTTGCAGTTATGAAATTTGCCCAGAAATCTGAAAGAGCGTACTGAGAAGCAGAAGATACATACGCCAGTGCTCTCAGATATATTGGAATTCAGTTGCTCACGGGCCATTCTGGCCTCCTCCCTTTCAAACTGAAGCTCCTCATAGAGCTAAGAAAATGAAACAGTATTTATCAATTAAAAACCTTATGTGGCATAGGTCAGAAAAATCAAAAGCTTGAAAAAATCAAGTCAAAAGTTGGAGTGTGCCGTAGGGCATAGGCACACACAACCACATGAGATTACTTATCAAGATTTAACTCTAAAAATGCTCTACAAATACTGCTAAAACTTGGATCATCCATTCACCAAAAAAAAACCCACAATAAATACAATAATTAAGCTGATGCAGGAGTTGGAGTCTTTGGTATCCTAAAAATGTAAACACGTTTGGTGAAGATTGGATGTTACAGCCGTTTAGGAAATATAAATTTTGGAAAAAACTATTCAGTTTTATTTTTTTAGGAAAAATATCATCTTTAATCCTCTTTTTTTCATAATTAAAATCATCTTAATCCTCTTTTACACACCCAAAAAAAAAAAAAAAAAACTCCTCACTCAAATAATTTTCATCTAATCATTTGAATCGATATTCTTAATTTAAAAATAAGACAAACTAAAAATTCACAAAAACCCAAAAACTTTTGAAAAAACCTCTCAAAACATCATTCCAGTCAAACTAATCACTTTGTTCATACTCCAATAAAAATATATCTTAAAAGCTTTCACAATCCAAACAATTACAGCATCTAGGAATAAGCATGTTGAGGTCAGAACTTTTTATAGCATTTAAGAAAGAGCATATTCTTGTTTTCCTTGGAGTAGCATTTGGCAAGTAAAGTTCCCCACTAAAGTGACATACTTAATCAATGCCCTGGATAAGATCCCAAACTGGCAAAAGTCAGCATCAAATTTATGATACATATTTCAAGAAAACTCCAAAGGCACTTCAACTTGTTATGCTGCACTGAAAACCTAGACTTAAATAAAAAAAAAAAAAAAACTGAGGAAGTCCATTCCACTTTAGGCTGGAAACACATCCAACCCATTCTTTGAGGCTCCTAAACCCCTATTTCTTCCCTCCACGAAAAGAAATAATAGTAGCTACAATTACTAGGCTTGCATCTTGACTTTAGCATTTGGGACAAACTACTTTAAAAGCTCACATAATGGACAGCGATGCAATAGGGAAAAACCGTACTCATATTGGCTAAAAGCTTGTTTAACATTTATAATGGAGTAAAAGCTTCTTTTTTTTATCAAGTACAACTTAACGAGGCAACAGATTCAGTTTCCCAATTGCCCAGATGATTTCAGTCAAAGACAATTAAAACAAATATCACAGGTTCATATCCCACGCCAAGAACATGCATGATTTAGACAATGACTACCTCTTTAAACTTCTCCCCGGCAGATATGTGCTGCTCTGTTGCCAGCTCAACAATACTATCAAGATTATGTTGGCTTGAAGACTTCTCCATTTCCAACATCTTAATCTGTGAAACAGGCAATTTGAAAAATTAAAATTCATCCAACTCGAATATAATATATTGGAAACAATGTTAAACAAACCTGCTCTTGAAGCCGCTTGATCACAAGAATAGCTTCCGACTCCCTTAAACTAACACTTTTGTCCCCATTAATGGTACATTGATTGACATGATGCATGGAATAGTTGTTAGAATTCTCACCCCAAAGCAAATCAGCCTCACCAAGCTTTCTAATTAGGCAATCAATTTGAATCTCGTTCACAGTTCTCTACACCCAAAAGAAATACCAGAAAAATGTACATGATGTAAATAAAATGAGCAACCACAATGTGCTAATGTATTGACGAAAAAAAAAAAAAAAGAAAGAAAGAAACACCATAGTCTTGTATGTATGGGTTGCAATTACTTTTTCTTTACTATTTAGAATATTATAGGGTCAAATGTAACTGAATGCTAGTTAAATAATTAAAATTCTCCATTTGCATAAGTTTAAGCTTTTGAAAAAATGACTTGACATAATATCAGAGCAACGCTTCCATGTATGAACCCTAATTCCACGCTTTATCTTCCATTCAATTAAATATTCTATGTTTTAGAGCTCAACTCATAAATGGATCTCAAAATATTGAGTAACTAGGTTAAATTCATCAATTTCTCATCATCCTTTTTTTTTTAACAAATGGTAAATTAACAAGACAGTCCAATATTCCCGTGCTTTTGACACTTTTAATGATATACCCTCGCACTTCAATTTTATAATCATGCCATTTGTAGCATCTGACCTTTTAAATTAAGCACTTCCATCCCACTTTTGTCTGGCTTAGAACAATCCTTTAATTCACAAAATGCCCAAACCCACCCCCACATTTCCCTTGCCCAAATCCAGTTTCTTTTACTTCCACGGCAATCCTTTAATTCAGGCTGCTCATCCAGTAATAATCGCTCCTCAAATCCAACACAAGCAGCAAAGCGAATCAAAACGACATTCCGCTAAACACTGTCCAAATCCTCTAGTTCACAATCATCTCAAGTCACTAAACAACCAAATAATAAATAACCCCAACACCAATGTCACTAAACACTGTTACCCAATACCACTGCACAAACTGACCAGCAGCAAATCCTACAGAATCAATATGTACACTGTACAAACCAATATCAATGGTGCTAAGTCCTGTTTGGATGTCAATCTGAGCTGGGCTAAGCTGAGTTGAGTTAAATAAAATATTATTAGAATATTATTTTTTAATATTATGAGTGTTTTAGGATTTGAAAAAGTTGAATTATTTATTATATTTTGTATGGAAATTTAGGAAAGTGTATAAGAATTTGGGAAAGTTGTAATGATGAGATGAAGTGAGTTGAAGAGGGTTTGTGTTCCAAACGGGGCTGTTCAAAGTAAAGACACGTAGTTGCCTGTGTCCCTCCCATTTGCAATATGTGCCATTTCTTGAACAACTCCACCATTCGAAAGAATGGGGCTCAAAACATTAAAAATACTGGAATAAAGGTTATTTAGCATAATTACAATAAAAATCCAGACGATCTTAAAGGAGATTTATATAAATTAAAGTGTATGAAAGAAGTTTAGACCATGCTATTTTCCTCAAGTACCAAACTGTCCCCAAATGGCTTCAACACTCCAATGCCCTCAAACCCTAGCCTCAATTTCAACATAACAACCAAATCCCTTCAAATCCTACCCAACTACATCAGACCCAGCAAATGGAAAACCTATCATACTCATCCTACCCAAATCCTAAGGACTCTTCCCCTTGCTCTTGCAAATCAAGTGCATCAACATATCCTAGGATGAGTCATTGCCTTATCAAAATTAAATTCATGAACAAATATCGCATCAAGATGCAGTCCAAATCCAACAATAATGATGATATATAGAAAATCGAGGGCTTGCAACACAAGACCGGTCTATCATGTATGGTCTGAGAGCAATGTGATTTGACTTCAGGCAAGAGTTCTAGAGACCCTTGGGAGTTGGAAATCCAAGCAACAATGGTGATTGCGGTCATTTGGTGGGATCTCCAAGAGCTATGAGATAGAGAGAGAGAAGGCACAATTGGACTAGGAGAAACATTCTCCTACAAATCAGGTGGAAGTGCTTGATTACAAAAATAAGGTATCAAAAGAGGCACGATTTATAAAATTTAATATTGAGAAGGGTATCGATAAGAGTGGCTTAAAGCACAAGGGGTGTTATGATATGTTACCTTAGACTATCATTGAATAATAGAAAAATACATTAAACATAAATGATCACCTGAGTTTCAAATTTCAAAAGCAAATCTTCATATTCTGCTTGCATTTCTATTAATTCATTGCCCTCCTGCCAAAAGTACAAATATTAGGTTTCCAATCAAGTGCAAGAAAAAGGAGATGAAAAGGTATGTCACAAACCAAGAGTAAGCTTTTCTTCCTGAGTGGTGCTTTTCTCCTATTTGTTACATGTAATAGAGCACATGGTCTAGGAAGCGAGCAACCTTCTAATGCATTTCTTTTATCTTCATCATCTTGTTTGTGTGAATCATCCAAAGAAGCTTCAAATTCATTCTCCAATTCTTCAAAAGGAAGAAGCGGTCCAATATTACGCAATCGTCTCCTAGGTTTTACACCAGAAGCCTTCGATTGGATAGTATAAGATGCCTAAAGTGCAGTAGAGAAGTATTAGCTTCCATTTTTTCACGTACTGAAGTAACTGACCTGAAAGCTATAGTTTTATTTTTTCTAAAAGCTAGAGTTCATATGGTAAAATGTTGTGACATTCCAATGAAAGGCCTAAGTCACATGGCATTCACTTCAAAACGACTAGTCAATGATACAATTAGAGGCCCATCAGAACTATTATAAAAAGCAAAAATTTCTTCCCAAATAATGTGGTATCACATACACCACCTACCCTTATCACTAGAATGGGGTATCACAACCTCCCACCCTGAAACTCCTGACGTTCTCATTGGGCTTATCTATCATAAGGGGTACGGCTCAAGTCCCATATTTCTAGTTGGAATAAGTTCTAATACTTTTGCTAACACCCCAATAGAAGGGCTAAACCATATGACCCATACTCCAAAAGGAATTGGAACTCCATCAGAATTATTATAAAAAGCAAGAACTTCCAATTTCCAAGCAATGTGAAATTTCATATACCTACCCTTATCACTAGAATAGGGTATCACAGATGTCGTGAAGGAAATATTTGGGTTACATTTGAATGTTGAGTGTTTGTGAATAGTAGTAAAAAGTAGGTAAAAAGTAATAATAAAATATTGAATAGTAATGAAAAAATAATGAATAGTAATAAAAGTAGGTGAAAAGTAATAATAAAGTAGTGAATAATAATAGAAAGTGTTTGAATAGTAATAAAAGTAATGAATAGTAATAAAAGTTATTTGTTTCCAAACCTGCCCTTATAAAAAATATTTCCGAAGCAGATTGTATACTTTTTTAAATGCAACTTGAGCTATGAAAGATAATTCACATCGATTTACCCAAACCCCTCGCCTTGTTATGCTAATGTCAATTGAATAGGACATGGGTAAAAAGTTCAACTAGCAAATGCTAAATGTTGCAATTAATCAAAGTGGATAAGAACCCACATCTGACATCCATACCAACTCCAAGAAACATTTTCTTTTTCTGGTAAGTACCCAAGTCCATGTAACATGGAAGAACATGATGCACAATTTTTTTTTTCGGTAAATTTTTTTTATTGATGATCATTATAGGCAAATGCCCAAGCATACGGGACATATACAAGAGCGTCCCTTTGGCATGCTAGTTCAGTGATACAAAAAAGTCATGGAAACTCATTCCATTGAAATCAATTACAATCAATCAACGAAGTAAAGTATTGAAAAACAATTTCCTAAGCTCTTCCATTGCGATCTTCAAACCTTCTGTCATTCCTTTCCCTCCAAATGCACCACCATAGGCATATATTGAGATCATCTTCCATATTGCTGGAATATGAAAGTTACCTTATAGACCTCTCCAAGAAGCTAACAGATCAATCACCCTTCTCGGCATCACCCAAGTTAGTCATGCACAAACTTAAATTTGTAAAAGGCCTGAGTTTGGCCTTCTTTACTTATCATTACAATCAAAAGCAGGATGCTAAAACCAAGACTCCCAACAAGCCAGCCTAGAAGTCAAGTGATAGACCAGAAAGAAGTAACTTATCAACCATTGAACCACATTCCAACTTGACCAGAAAAGAAAAAAAGAACTACAGTCCCATTCCCATAAGTGGATCATCAGCAAAAAATAATAGTAATAAAAACTAGAAACATAGAAAAAAAATAAAAAAATTGAATAGTGCCATCCCTTGATTCCAATCCACTCAACACACTTTAAGAATATCACCTTATAGCCAATCAAGGAACTTGCAAGATAAAAGTAGAAAAAATATCACCTCTCCAAGAACCTCTTGGGAAAGATTTCCCGGGCACCATGTATCCCGTCTTTTATCCTGCTAAAGAAACAGCAGAAGTTTATCAAGAACCAAAGAGAGATTGAAGAAGGGAGGGAATCAACAGTGTGATGTTTATGGCACAAAAAGAGCACAAACTGCAGATGTGCTTATTTGTAGATTATCGTCAACAAAGGAAAGCAACAAATTAATGTGGAAAAAGAATATTAAACCATTTTTTACTAAACAGTATTCATGAGTTTAATTCCATGAAGCATATGTTGTCCTAATCATATAAACCCATGAAGTTCATTTCTGTCATATGGACAGATGAACCATAGCCTAGTGAAAACAATCGATGAAATAAGCTCAGAGTAGAAAGTTGGATTCATTTCTACGAGGAATTTATTTACACGCCAACAGCATATATCTTAAGTACAAATATTGACATGGTACAACCTTTTTACTACGATCACGATTCTCATCCCTCGTTGAATACAAGACCATTGTGCTCAAGTTTTCAATTTTCTTAGCTTGCTCTTGCACAGTCTTCTCCCATTCAGCTTGTGCTTTCTTTTCTTCCTCCAATTCCAAAGCTATGCGCTCTCTCTCCAATTCAGTCTGCCAGGCCAGTATCACAGCTTTTAATTTAGACATACAGGTTCTTCTGTATATTATAAATCATAAACTGAACATTGTCGAACCTGTAGCAGTGTATTCCGCAGATTGAGGATTTCCTCTTCTAAATGCTCTGAATGAGAGCCCTGAACAAAATCAGACGCAATAATAATTATGATGATGCAAATTGGAAACAAGCTAATATTACCAGAAACATTTCCCAAACAATTCCATACAAATAGACAGACCTGGAGTTTGGCTCGGAGTTCCTCAATTTCTTTCTTTTGACGCTTTAACAAAGCAGCATCTGTTAAAATCTGCCTCGAAATAACAAACTAGGTTGACACCAAAGCAACTCGAATGCAACATATAACTCGTGAATAACTGGTGAAAACAAATTTAGTAACACAAAACATCTTATGAAATCTGAACTTGACTGCAAGAAAGAATGTGAAAGAGATTGTGTCAAACATGCAAGCCAAATTAGGGTAAAACCTCATTCACACGAGCACAATTTGTAACGCGTAAAGCTCTGCTTGCAAATTGTAGACTGCTTTTAGTCTCATCTGCATGGACCTGCCACCAAACATTAAGTGCTAAGGAATCAGGACCAACATACACACATCATGGTGAAATCAGCTCAATCCCACTAGTTAATAGTCTTTTTTTATCAAACCTGGTTTATGATTCATAAATCTAACTTTTGGCATAAATTAATTCCTCCTTATAAAACTTTCAAAAGAATGCCATGTACAAAATCTAGTTCAAATTAATGGTTACAGAACTTGAGAACGAACGGAAACCATAAACGAAAAAGGTAGTTTATAGAGTCTCTAGTCTATTTTCATGTTCCGATATCTCCATTATTTTCTTATCTGTAAATAAGAAATTTATTCAAGTAGGTGAAGCCAAGTACACGGGACATATACAAGAGCGACACTTATGCATGAGCGTCTAAAGATACAAGGAAATCATATATGTTGATGCCATTAAAGTCTATTACAATCAACCAATGGAGTAGAATAAAGTATGGAAGAAGAAACTTTTAAGCCCATATGGAGAGCATTTCCCATCTTTAAAGCTACGACCATTCCATTCAATCCAAAGACACCACATGATACATAAGGAATCATTCTCCACAAAAGGAGTACCAAGGCTAATAACTTTAGCCAATATCAGTGAACCATAAAATGGGACAGTAAGATCAAGAAGGAAGATATTAAAACTACTTTTTCAAGATTATGTTTCTCTGGACAGCTTTTGTAGGATTTTTTAAGTTGTCTTCATGATTTTCTTCTCTTTTTGTATTCCTAGTTAAGTTTTCCTCTCTTATACTTCTTGTGCACTCAGACAGTGCCATTTTGATTTCTTTTTAAGAACTCTTCAATCACTTGCGGAAAAAAACAATAAAGCTCAAAATGACTGCACAAATAACTACCTGTGCAAGCGTTATATTACATATTATAGCTGTATTTGAATTCCCACCCAAGGCAGGTTGCAAAATGCGTGTAAGTTTGCTATCTCGATATGGAACATGACCTCTGCAACAAATATTCTACTTAATTAATTTCACATAGGAAAAGAAAACAATTTTTAAGTTAAAGAGAGAACACTCTTAACCAAATCATAAAACCTACCCTTGACTCTCGGCACCTTCACTCAACTTTTTTATCACAGTCCCTAGTGTCATCAGACTCTTATTAATGTGGGAACCCTCTTTGAGCCGAACACCTTCTGCTCCAGTTTTTGCTGCTCGTTCTGAACCAGCAAGGTCCACTAAGTTCTAGAAACAAGAATAAACAACCAGGAGAAGTATGAGTGACATAACAAGAGATCCATTGTGCCAAACACAATCAAAATGATTAATCATTTCAAATATAAACAGCAACTGAAAAGGGGGAGGAAATCTAAGGCCTGATTTGCTTTGGGAGACAAAACCAAAAACCCCAAATTATTCTCAAACTCATCATTACACTTTTTTCAAATACTAATACAAAATATAATAAAAAGTTCAACTTTTTCAAATTCCAAAACCACTTTTTCAAATCCCAAAACAAAACTAATATTAAAAAAATATATATTACAACAATATTTTTTTTTTTTAACTTTTATCTTATTTCATCTCTGAAAACAAACAAGACCTAAAATTCTTTTAAAAAGGAACAGTAGTTTCAGTAATCACATACCAAAACTGATACACGGACGGCATCACAAGAACTGACCATATCTTCATCTTCACTTTTGTTCCGACTTTCTATTATCTATTTGAGTAAAATTATAAGGTACATGAACATATATAACCATATAACTAAATTCTTGGAAAGCTGAATAAGCATACCATGCGGAAGATAGTGTGGGACCGACTACTGTAAAGATTCATATTTGTCTCTCCAATATGTCGATGGGCTGAAATTAAATGCAAAAACATAAAATAAGCTGCCAGTCGCCTGTACATTTAACAGCAGGTAGTCATCAAAATGAGCGGGGATATGGGAGAGAAATATCACGGACATTTACAGATCGATTTTTTTTTTTTATAGGTAATAAGAATTTTATTCAAGTAAATAGGCAAAACCAAGTACACAGGAAGTCCTATGTACAAGAGATAATACCTAGTTACAAGCTAGAAAAAGAAAAGCTAAGACAAGATATTACTAGAATTCACATCCCTTACAAGATTTTGCACTCAAAAACTGAGAGAACTAAGGAAAAAGTCCCTAAAATTCTCCAAAGAATGTTCACAATCATCAAAACACCTATCATTTCTCTCGGGCCATAAACACCAAAACAAATATAAAGGGACCACCCTCCAAAAATCTGCACTACCTCTACGAACCAAAGAGTCGTTCTAGCTTGCCAAGAAATCCACCACACGCAAAGGCATAACCCATGCAATCCAGCCCTATTAAAAATCTCATTCCACAAGACTATCACCACTTCACAATGCAGGAAAAGATGGTTAATGGATTCCCTAGCATTCTTACACAAGAAGCACCAGTCAATAATGAATAGCCCCATTTTCCTCAAATTGTCAATAGTTAAAATTTCTCAAGACAAACCAACCAGCATAAAAAAAAAATAATAATAATAAAAAAAAGCGCAACAACAACAACAACTTTACTAGGGACTTTAGATTTCCAGATGCATTTTCAAAGAAAAGCATTATCGCCATTGCAGTTCAACACTTTGTAATAGAATTTCACATAAAATGTGGATTTAGAATCATGAACCCATAACAACTTATCCTCCTTAGAATAATCAATCTTCATATCATACAATTTAGCAAAGAAATCGAAAGCTTCGCAAAACTTCTAATCCTGTAAATCCCTATTAAACTCCACATTCTAATGTAGCAAATTGTTTAAAATCTGAAATGAATCAGCCACTACAGCCCCTTTATTTTTATATATCCTGAAAAGATTAGGATATATTTCTAGCTATCCTGACAGTTCCCAGCGAGGAACTATCAGACATCGTCAATGACACTGGCGGTTAGCTCCGAAAATACCCAGCAGGTGCAATGCAACTAGAAACAGCTTGTGGAGTTCGCCCAGCAAGCTTCGCCGGCGAGAGGTGATCAGACATCACCGGGTGTGGGTAAAGGGGGGTTTCTGACACCGGCGAACTGAATCTTACACTCAGAGGACCTCCTTGAGATGTCAGACACAGATAAGACTCAGAGGACATGATGCATTCGGTTAATGATGAGCTTTTTCTTCCTGATTCGAATGTTTTGCAAAGGCTAGAGGATATACCAATTGGTGAAGAATTTTAACCAATTCCTTTGAATTTAATTTTTCCAAACCAAGCTTCTAACTAGGTTTTGCAGACAATATCAACCATTCAACACGTTGTGGGATTCCGGTGTGAAGGTTACAAAGAATAGATGATGGCTTTATTTATAGCTATGGAAGCCGGCCACAACCAGAATAGGAAAAGGGAGTCAAAACAAAGTCGGGAGCTTAAACGGTCGACTTGGTCGATGAACTCAGGGGTCCTTCCACTAAAGGAAGGGTAAAAGGAAAGGGGCTAGTTGTTCCCCAATGAAGCCAAAAATTGTGTCATGGAATGTTTGAGGACTCAATGATGTTAATAAGCGTCTTCGGATTCGACATTTGTTTCGGGAATAGAAAGCGGATGTCGTATATTTGCAGGAGACAAAGCTGAAGATGATTAATACAAAAATTGTATGCAGCTTGTGGAGTGGCATTCATGTGGACTGGATATATTTAGTCTCCACTGGAGAGTCAGGTAGTATTGTGGTGTTGTGAGATAGGCGGGTGATAGAGAAACTGGATGAGTATATTGGGAGGTATTCGATAGCCTGTTAGTTTAGATGTGTTTCTAACAATTTTATGTGACTTTTGCAGGTGTGTACGGGCCAAATCTTGATGTTGACCGACGACTTTTGTGGGAAGAACTTGCAGGGGTTATAGTTGGTGGAACTTACTGTGGTGTATTGATGGCGACTTTAACGTCATCAGATTTCCTAGTGAGACAAGAGGTCATAGACAAGTGAGATCAGCCAGTTTGAATTCTCAAAAAGTATTTTTGACTTGAATTTGTTGGATTTACCACTTGTTGGGGGTCTAGCTACTTGGTCGACCAATCATATTTGTTCTAGGTTGGATCGTTTCTTAATCTCACCTGAGTGGAAAAGTCACTTTACAGACGTTTTGCAAAAACGGTTGGATCGTTTATCTTCGGATCATTGGCCCATCTTACTAGATTGTGGAGGGCTACAGAGTGGTCGGCGTTATTTTAAGTTTAAGAATATGTGGTTAAAGTCGGAGAGTTTTGAGGATAAGGTTCGACAATGGTGTCTTCGTACCAGTTTCATGGCTCTCCTAGCTTCATTTTTGTGAAGAAGCTGAAAGTTTTAAAAAATGATTTAAAGGTGTGGACTTCTCAGTCTTTTAGCAACGTAAGGGATAATAAGAATCGTTTGATGAGAGAGATTGAGGAATTAGATAGGGCTTAAGAGGGACGACCGCTCACCCAAGAAGAACCGTCCCAGAAGACTTCGTTGGTTTCAAATCTTGAAAGATTTGAGTTTATTAGAAAAAGTGTCTTGGAAGCAAAAATCAAGAGCTTTGTGGCTACGAGAAGGAGATCGAAATACCAAATTTTTTCATAGAACTGCCAATTCTCATAAAAGAAATAACAACATCGAGGTAATAAGGATTGATGGGGAAGAGAGTAAAGATGAAGGGGTCATATATAACCACATTGTAGATTTCTTTGAGAAGTTTTAATGGAACAAGTGGATTGGAGACATAATCTGGATGGTCTAGTTTTTGATACTTTAGAGCCAGATGATATTGTTCGGATGGAGCAGGCTTTTGAGGAGGAAAAGGTGACAGATGTTGTTCATAAAATGGTTAAAGACAGAGCACCTGGGCCAGATGGTTTCTCTATGGATTTCTTCCAAGAATGTTGAAGTATGATTAAAGAATACCTAATGGAAGTTTTCCAAGAGTTGTTCTTGGTGGGAAAATTTGCAAAAAAAAAATCTTAATAACACTTTTTTAGCTCTAATCCCCAAAAAAGTTGGGGCTATAGAAATAAAGGATTTTCGACCTATTAGCCTTGTGGATGGGGTTTATAAGATCATTTCAAAGGTTCTTGCCAACCATCTGAGTAAGGTTATCAGGAAAATTATCACTAAGTCTCAAATCGCTTATGTAAATGCAAACAGATTCTCAATACGGTCCTTATAGCCAATGAATGCATTGATAGTAGAATGAAAACGGGTAGCACAGGGATTTTGTGCAAATTAGACATGGAAAAGGCATACGATCATGTAAATTAGAATTTTCTTTTGTACTTGCTCGGGAGGTATGGCTTTGGGGAAAGGTGGAGGTCCTGGATTCAATGGTGTATATCCACAGCAAAATTCTCTATTTTAATTAATGGATGCCCAAAAGGTTGCTTTCCAAGCTCTCGAGATTTGAGACAAGGAGATCCTCTCTTGTCTTTGCTATTTGTCATAGTTATAGAGGCTTTCAACAAGATGATTTCGACTTCAGTGAATAATGGTTTGGTAAGTGGGTTTCCAGTTAGTAGTCTTGAGAAGGACATTACTAATATTTCTCATTTGTTGTTTGCAGGTGACACTCTTATTCTTTGCAAGGTAGATCAGAACCAAGTGCGAGTGGTGAAGGCTCTGTTCTTTTGTTTTGAAGTAGTGTTTGGTTTGAAAGTAAACTACGACAAATCAGAGATGGTGACGATCGGAGAAGTTAGCAATACACGAGAGTTGGCAGGAATTTTGGGTGCAAGATTGCTCCATTACCTATGACATACCTGGGACTTCCGTTGTGGTCTGCATCAAGGGCATCTAGGATATGGGACACAGTTATTGAGAAATTGGAAAGGAAGTTAACAAGATGAAAGAGAATGTATCTGTCAAAACGAGGCCGCATCACTTTGATCAAAAGCACACTATCTAATCTACCCACATATTTCTTGTCTATATTTCCTATACCACAAGGAACCCGAGGCATTATGGAAAATTGTGATTGATGGCAAATATGGTGGTCTTTGGGGGGGATGGAATTCCTATGAAGTTAGGGGAGTGGGTGGCGTGGGGTTGTGGAAAAATATAAGAAAAGGGTGAGGGATTTTTCAGAGGAACACCAGGATTCAGTTGGGTGCTGGAACAAGAATTAAATTCTGGAAGGACACTTGGTGTGGAGACAGGGCACTACGAGAATTATTTCCTTCACTTTTTTAGATAGCAAGTGCCAAAGACTCTACAGTGGTGAAGGTCATAGAGAATGTGGGCAGGAGCATCACTTAGAACATCGCTTTCAACAGGGCAGCACAGGATTGAGAGTTGGGCAGTTTCACATATTTCTATGGCCTTATCTATTCATCAAGACCAAATCTACAACAAGACGACAGCTTATGGTGGATACCCGCAAAGAGAAGAATTTTTACAGTCCATTCGTTCTATATAGTTCTCACACAAGATTCCGCTTTTCAGTTCCCTTGGAGACATCTCTGGCATCACAAGGCATCCTTGAAAATGGCTTTCTTCATTTGGACAGTATCTTTAGGTAAGATCCTAACCACAGATAACTTGAGGAAACAGAGGGTCATCATTGCAGACTGGTATTGTATGTGTCGGCGAAGAGGTGAGTCAGTTTACTCCTACATTGCGAGACAGCCAGGGTTCTCTGAGACGAGGTTTTTGTCAAACTGAATCTTGCTTGGGTTATGCCGGAGACCGTGATGGCAACTATAGCGGTGTGGCCTTCGATTCGGGGTACACAACAAATTAAAGCCGTTTGGAAGATAACCCCTATTTGTATTATGTGGTGCTTATGATAAGAGCATAATAAGAGGACTTTTGAAGACAATGAGAGATCACTAGAGGAGTTTAAAGTTTTATTTTATAGAACTCTTTGTACATGGTCCATTGCCATGGATTTTAATGGCACGAACCTTCATAATTTTCTTGTCTCTAATGTGCCTAGATAAAAGGGGCATGAGTGTGTATTTGTAATTGGCATTGATGCCTTTTCATTAATTAATAATATAATTTACTTATCAAAAATATATATATATATTTGAAAAAGCTGAATCCCTCCACCAAACATCATGCCACGAAATAGTGTTATTCCCATTCCCTACTTTATATCTAATTTATTGAAAAAATCCCCTAACCCATCCAAATGGATTTCCATAAGCTCATCCCAAAAGCCCCTTTAACTTCATTGGTACACGAATTCTCCCACATACTTTTATATTTGACATCCACGATCTTTCTTCATGGAGCATCTCTCTAAAAAGTGTACCTCCAAAGCCACTTCCTAAGAAGTGCCTTATTGAAAAACCTTAAATTTCTAATGTCCAAGCCCCCACAAGACACCGGGGCACAATATTCCAACTCACCAAGTAAACTTTTCTTTCCTCCCCAATTCCGTCTCATAAAAAGTTTCTATAAAAATTTTCAATTCTTTTTGCAACCCCCACAGAAAGAGGAAAAATAGCAATAGCAAGGAAATAAGAGGGAAGATTGGACAAGGTGCTTTTAATCAAGGTAATTATGTCCCATTTCGATAAATAGATCTTCTTCCAACTGGCTAGTCTTCTTTCAATCTTCTCAATCACCCCGTCCCATATAGACACAGCTTTATGAGAGGTTCCCAGAGAAAGTCTGAAGTATTTAATAGGTAAAGAATAAATCTTACAACCCAAAATGTTGGAAAGATCATGACAGTTGCTAATAGAACCCACAGGAACAAATTCATATTTGGTGAAGTTGATTCTAAGCCCAAAGACAGCTCAAAACACAGCAACACAGCTCTTAAAACTCGCAGGTGATCTTGATTTGAGTCGCTGAAAATTAGAATATCATAAGCAAAGAGCAAGTGTGAAACAGTAATGCATTCACTAGATACATATCCAACCTTGAAACCTAACACAAAGCTACCTAAAACAGCCGCATCAATCATTCGACTGAAAGCATCCATGATAATGACGAAGAGAAACGGAGATAATGGATCTCCTTGCCTTAAACCTCGGGAGCTATTGAAGAAACTAACCGGAGATCCATTCACTAATATAGAGAATCTGGCCATCAAAATACAATGTTGGATCCAAGAGCACCACTTCTCACCAAAACTCATTCTCCCAAGGAGATAAAGAAGGAAATCCCAATTAACATGGTCAAAAGTCGTTTCCATATCTAATTTCACTAAATAGGAAGCATTTAAAAATCTATGATTGAACTGAGCAGCCACATTATCTCAACCCTGGTAACAGTTTGTTCAAAAAGTAAAAGAATGGGTATGTAAGCTGCACATAGGAATCAAAGAAATGGAAAGTGCTTCTGAGAACTACTTAAATGGAGAAGTAAAAGTGTAAAACCATAAGATGTATAAAAAGTAAAAATTACACTCTCCAAACTCCATGAGATCAAGTACTTGCTCTGGAGAGGCAACAATTTCTTCTCGTAAACCAGCAACATATATCCCCCGCTGCAAGTATAAGGGAAACAGAATGAACAGTGAGTAATGGCAATATCAAATATCATTATGGTAAATAGCATAGTACCTCAAGACTTTCGTGAATCTGCAGTTTTCGGTGCTCAGGAGCCAACAAATCATTTATTTCCTCGTTATAGATCTCCATATAGGACATTCGCAAAAGAAACTCTCGGTCCTCATCCTGAAGTGTAAAATAATAAGTTCTTTTATACGTAACTTTTATTATATGAGCAAAGGGGCGCTACCTACATACAGAGTGTATACAAGAGAGGCACTCGAATAAGGAGGCAAATGAAAACAGAATGACAAAAACTCTAAAAATAAGAAGAAAAGTTATCACTATCATGAGTTCTCACAATCTTCAAAGTTTCGCAACTGAGGAGTATCTAAGAGGGCACTTTTACCTATATACTTATGAATAATGATATATAACATCCCCAAATGTACATTGTACATTTGAGGCTTGTCTCTATCTTTACTCTTTACTTAAATATTCCAACAAACTTTATAAGCAGGAAAAAAAGGGGTAGCAAGCAACCGTTCAGTCAGCTATATGGATTGTACCAATGCATGAGCCCAACTGATCATGAAATGCAATGTGTCAATTTAGAACGGCATACAGTCAATGTCGTAAAAAAATGTTTAATAAGATAATAAAAATCACGGCGATAGTCTAGGCCAATCACGAATCTAATTAAATAATTTCTGGAACATGTAATAATTTTTTAATCCATTTGGAATATTTCAAAGGGGTCTTATTCTTAAATACCTGTTGAATGGTTTTGAACAAATCATGCACAGAAAGAGGAATGATCCCTGGCTCCGTACCGGAGCCTCGCATTGTATAGGTTTTTCCACTGTTTGTTTGGCCATAAGCAAACACAGTACCTACAGAAAAATAGGAGATAGCAGAAAAATCAAATGCATATGAATTACTTAAAAATTTCGCAGAAAAATGAGATAGAATGCGAACCATTGAAACCACAAACTGCTGCAGCGACTATTTCTTTAGTGCGAGCCTGATAGACCTCGATAGTCTTGCAGTCTTCTCCGAAAATGCGATCTATAGACCAGAAATTTAAAAAAGAAAAAAAAAATTGAAACTGTAACTGTAACTTTAAAAAGGAAAGAAGAAATTAAATGAAAAAGAATAGAGGGAGGAGGAAATAGCAAGAGTACCGAAATCAAATTTGGATGAGTGGTTTGAGATGAGAATGGAGTTAGCGGAAATTCTCCAAGGGCTGGTCTTGGCATCCTCTTCCGAGAGAGGTCGAGCACGGACAGCCACCTGTATCCTCTCCATTTCTCACTCAGCTTGGCAATCCTGTATCTCTCCCTCCCTCTGAATTCCCCCCTTCTTTTCCTTTTTCTTTAATTCTTTTATTTTTATGTTTTCTCAGGGTCTCAGTTCATTTTCCCGCCTTGAGGCATGGGAGGAGGAAGGATCAGTGTGGAGTAGCAAGTTACGGAAACAACCTTTGCTGACAAACACGAGCGGCACCTTCTTATAAATTTAGACTTAGAGCATGTTTGGATTTTGTTTTTGAAATTCAAAAATTATTTTTAAGTAGTTAAAAACAGTTTTAAGGAAAAAAATGAGATGTATAATAATTTTATAAAAAATATTTTAATCAGTTAAAAAAATTAAAATTTTACTTTTTTAAAGGGCACTAAATTAAAATTTTTATCAACAAATTTTAGATAATTATATATTTTAAAAAAATTACTAGAACTAAGTTTAAAATCGTTTTAAATATATATTTATTAAAGAGTAAACAATTTTTGAAATATATAATTTATTATTTAAGTTATAAACTATAAGTCTTAAAGTTATAAATTAAATTTCTCACCATAATCTATAACATGCACTTAGAAGAATAATAGCGCTACAAAAGTATTACACAAAGTTAATCTTATAAATTAAGAAAAAAATATACGTGTAGTCATTTTCGTACACTCTTTTTGTGCACTCTATTAGTATGATTGGTTGTATCAATTTTTTAAAATATAAAGATCAATCATATAAATGGAGTGTGCAAAGAGTATACAAAAATGATTGTATGTAATAGTATTCTTAAATTAATATGATTTTATGTGATTTCTCAAATTTATTTTATAATAAAAATAATTTTATAATCTGATAAATCATATCAAGTTACGACAATTAATTAAATTATTTTTATGTAATCATTTTATAACTAGAGTATGTCACTTAAATTTATATTTATTTGGTTCCAATCCCATTTGCCTTAGTAAATATAGTATTGGCTACAATATTTGTAAAGAGTATTTGGTGATGACATCAATGATGTATTCAGCACATAAAAACTCATTCAAATCTAATGCTTACAATACTGACTTTAGCATCAAGAAACTTCTGGTAATTCTCGATCATTATTTTTGAATCCAAGCGGGCCCTAATTTATCTTTTTTTGAAATTCCAATAGTTTTTTGTATTGGTATTTACGTGTTTTAACATGTTCAATTTGGGAAATAATTAAGTTTGATAATTAAATGTGAAAGCATTTTGAAGAACTTTTTCCTATTATGAGAAATATAGAGTATCTTGGACCTTATTGGCTAGAAAAACAAAAATAAGATGAGAATAGGATACACATCCAAAAAAATCCGTTGTCTAGAGAGAGTGGAGTGAGTTCAAAGAAACTCCTTTAAAAAACATGCTTAGATAACGAGATAAGGTGAAAATTTTGCGAATGATATTAAAATAATTTGTAAATAATAATAAAATAATTTGAATGGAGATATTCTATTAAAAATTGAAAAATTGAATTATTTTTTATATTTTATTCGAAAGTTGATCAAAATTATAACAATTAGGCAATTATTAAATAAAAAAGTTAAAAGTTTTAAATTCAAACTATTATATTTCAGTAATGCTTGAGAAGGAAATTATGAAAAGCTAGATGAAATTTTCTAATATCATTTCACTTCCCAAACGGCCTTATTCCAGTTCGTAGTCTTAAGACGGCAGTTTTGATGCAAATCAAATATTTAATGGAAAAAATTAATAGATTATTTTATCAAAAAAAATATTATATTGATGTCAAGGTTTTTAATACCGGCCAACGAGTGTTATATGCCATACTAACTAATTGGACAGTATAGATAGTATGCATGTTTTGTACCAAAGCAAATAGCAGCCGGACCGGTGTATACTGGCTGGTAATTTGCGTTTCGTCTCTATTCAATTTTGGCATCTTACCTTATTTTTTTCATGTCTTGCTATTTTTTAAACCCAAGTCAGACATCATTATTTATATATATATATAATTTATTTATATATTGATTATTATTTTGAAATATAATTTATATATATAATTTATTTATATGTAGCCTATTCTAAAATAGTGTGTGAAACGATATTGATATCGAAATATTTTATTCAAGTACATTAATCAATACACCTATCAATATGATATTCAAAATATTAATTAATATCCCTCAAATATTATATTATTTAAATACTTATTGTTCAGTACGTATAATCTTTTATGTAAATATATTTTTTGGATGGACGTGGGTATTAGTGCGCAAGATTATATTGATATAATAAATGTTAACTATATACAATATACACGTTAAAAAAAACATCAAGTAATAAAAAAATCAAAAGTCGGAAGTTAAAAACCAATCTCAATTAGTGCTCTTTTGTTTTAGGCGACGCGTGGCTCTCACACACCGTCATTGTCGTGGACTTTCTGTCGGAATATTAAACCTGACTGCTTGTTATCCTGTTTTCTCGCTTCAATAACCAAAAATCAAGTGATAGCGAGTACGGGTGTATCCAGCGATCTGTCTAGACTAACACGGTGCAGTACACACCTCGTCGCCGTGGTTCTCCACCGTAGCCTAAAACTATTTTAAACGATTCCTCCTTTATTTGAAAAATTAGGCGAAAACCATTTATTTGGCTTCGAGCCTGTCTTTTTAGAAGTTAGTTCTTAACTTTTGTTCTTTTAGTAGTGCATTGTGTGTTGGCTTTTTGGGAGGATTATAGAAGATTCCCACCCCACTTGAACTCGTAACTTGTACTCCTCGAGTTTTATCTATAAAAAAAAAACCCAATCTCAAATAATGACAATCATCTATCCAGCTTGGAAAAAGCACAAGGGATGCAAATTTGAGGACGTAGCTGGTTCGAGTGAAAAGTATGGGACCTAATTGTATACAGCAAGCCGGGAAAAGAGCTGTATTCGTGAAGCACGACAGAAATCGAACCGCCAAGAAGCAACCCATTTCTTGTCATTTTCCCATACATTTTTCTCACCTGCTAATGGTTTCCCAGGCAGAAATGATGTCGATGTAGGAATTTAATGGAAAATGCCAGAAAAAAAAAAAGCCCAAGAAAAACTTAGGAAATTTATTCTTATCTAACAGTCATAGCATTAGCATCGGTTACTCCTATCCTATTAGTACAATAGATCACAATGTACAACTCTTACCAAAAGCTAAAGAAACCTGTACATACTGATACAGAGAGCATCCTTCAAGATGATTAGCAAGAAGAAACTTCTTTTAAACCCAGACCCCTATCCTCTGAGCAACCTGCATCAGAAACTATCATTGAAACCATATACACACTTCAAAAAATATGCAATGACTTGATCAGAAGTTTATTGAGAAACCGTAGGTGTAAAGTTGCAACTACAAGCACAACAGTAAACAGCTCCGAAGAGTCAGATTGATTGGCCATGATACTCTTGCATCAACGGCCAAGGCCAACAACGAGACATATTTAGTTATTTTGATCCTATCTAAAAGAGATCGATTGAACTCAACAGGCTAAATATTTTAAATAACGATTATGCTTGTTAACACATCAAAGTTAATTCTAACTTCACCAAAATTTCTTATCACTACTGATAAGAAATTTAGAAGGTCAGATCACTGCTGATATATTTGGACAAAATACAATCTCATCCTATTATTGACTTTTATGTTCCCTAGCTGTGGTTGTTTATGGGAATGATAAAGATTTAATGGCCAAAGCACTCTCATACCAAGTAATTTGCATTAAAGTGATAGATTTGGAAGAAACCTACCTCCTTAAAAGAGTGAACATCACTTCCCCATAGCCAAGCATCACAACCTGCATCTCTGGCACCCCATATATCATTCCTACGGTCATCCCCTACATGTACAGCATCCTCAGGCTCTACTCCTAACAAATCACAAGCTTTTAGAAATATAGTTGGGTTTGGCTTCTCTGCTTCAACCTGTTAAAGGAGAGAAAGAGTGAGGCTCGTAAAATGATCAGGTGTAGGCATGTGGCTGTAAATATATTCAGTAGACTAAAACAAATTATTCATACGATATGGTCATTAATACACTGCCAAGACAATAATGATTTGTAACTTTCTTAAATCCTAAATAAATTAATTAAATGAATACAGACCAGCAAAGCCACTCATATTCCGACAAACGAAAACAAACATCCTGGCACACGCATGCGTACAAGTGGAAGAAAAACAACTAAAATATGATCAGAGATCAATGGACATACTTCAGCAGACACTGCCAGAGCATCAAACCAATTATCACAATTTAGAGCCTGCAACAGAGTTCTTAATCGAGTGTCAAAATTTGACACAACACCCAGCTTCACACCCGCTTTTCTAAGAGCTTTAAATACTTTCTCAGCATCAGGATCACAAAGGTGCCAAGCCTATGGAAACAAGCATTTGCAAAAGATTACCACCATTAACTACGTAAAGCTCATAGCACGAGATTGAATCATAAGAGCAAATTTACTTACCAGAAAAAAAAGGAGGCTCATAAAAGCTAATTTAAAAATGCCCATACCTTGTCAGTGGTATAGTAGTTATAAAGTTCTTCAAAGTACTGAGCATCCGAACAGCCAGTGGAATGACTGACTATATATTGCCAGAAGGGCCTCCCATCATTAACATATCTACAATTGAAGATATAGTTCATATCATTGATCTGAACAGCAGAGATCTCTATTAAATGTGAAACAAGAATTGCTAACTTTTGCAGGGGAAGCAAAGTAACGTGAAAGCTTCTATTTTCAATATTCTTGTCTTCTCATTTTAGGGAAAATAGAAAATACCAAAGAAAAACATTTACAAGGGTTCTTTTGCCACTGGTTTAAGAACATGAAAACATGACACGTGGATAGAAAGACCTCAAAAGATACATAAGGCTTTATACTCATTACAATTTTTTTTTTTTTTAAAGTATCAGGCTCATTTATAAATTACCAAGATGACAAGATTTTATAAACAAAACTATGAGGAACAACATAAATACGCCACTTTCTCTTTTTCATGCTTTCTAGTTGTCATTTAAGAAAATACTTCTCAGAGAATAAGAGATTAGAAACTGCAAATTTGGTCCTAAGATAGAGCTCAACTTATCTATATTCTAGAATATCCAAGTGTGACAATATAATTTTTCTCTCCAACCGCTCTTCTCCTTTCTTCTTCTCTATCCGTTTAAACTCTCAACCATAATGCAAGTGTCCAGGTAAGATCACTGCTGATATATTTGGACAAAATACTGCTTCAGTGATCTTATTATTGAGTTTTATGACTTAACTCCTAAAAGTTGGCTCAAGTGGTAAAGGCCATGGGTTTGGAGGCATGCTTCCCTTAGGTCTAAGGTTCAAATCCCTTTAGGTGCAAACAATCTCTAGGGGTCATTTGACGGGAAGATTTTTCCCTTGAATTATCCGATGTGTACTTGCGGAAAACTCATTGCCAACGGCCTATGCACCCTCTGAATTAGTTAGGACGCTATTCTCGAACACCCGGTGCCAATAAAAAAATTATTGAGTTTTATGACTGAGTCATTACTGTTGTAATATCAAAACAATTACTCTTGGGAATTTTAGGGAACATTCCAGTATGGGATTTGGTTGACCCTGGCAACATATATCTGGTAGAAGTAACAATTTTGGCATGGTGCTACTATGCCTCTTCAATGTGCCCACTTGTTGTGCCTCCTAGTGTAATTTGTACTTTTATATTTTTTTACTTTTAATTTCTAACATTTCTTAAACATGTTTAAACATTTTTTAAAAAATCTAAAAAAATATCGATATGCTAATAGTTATTTTCTTAACAAAATTAATACACGAGCGGTCAAAATGAGTGGACAAAATAAAGTGTATAGTAGCATTTTCCCTAATTAATTGCAATCTCTGACATCAGTATCTTTTTGACAGGTCAAAAGCAGTACTGAAATTTTCAAAAAGAGGAATATAGAAAACCGCTTTCCTATCACTTGCAGGCTTGCAGCACGTATTAACAGCTAATTTGGAAAAAATAAAACTGAGAGGGGGGTGAATATTATGATGAAAACAAAAGGAAAGAGATGCAAGCAGGAAAAGCATTATTAATGTGATAGAGGGTAGAGTTAGGTTGGAATTAGTACCGACTCTAATAGCATATGAAATCGTTACTTATTCCAAAACTTTAAGATGACGGTAAGAAATAGATTTTATTATTTATTTTATGTTCAACAGACATAACCCAACAAAAAGATCAAAACAAACGCAGAAAACGTAATAGAACAGACCTGAGACGAGATCTACCCCAAGGCTGGTCATAAGCCCTTCTGTATCTGTTCAATATCTCCTCCTCTGAGTACTTCACCCCATATTTCTCGCCAATAGACCTATAAATCTAATGAAAAAACATGCAAAATTAATCCATTAATCAAATCTACAAGGAAAAATTCATTTATTCTTTGTTTATAAGTAAAAAAATCCATTAATTCTACTCCAGAAAACCACAAACCTACTCCAAAAGAACATCCGCAGGAATGAAGAAAGAAAAAGAAAAATGGAGAAACCAGCAAAACCCAGAAATCCATCGATGCATTTCATGCATACATCCACTCACAGTCCATAAATCCAATTCATGCATACTTTCACCCAGGAATCCAGCAATGCAAAAAAGGAAGGACAAAAAAAAAAAACACTCAGATACCCAGACTTCCAACTCATGCACAGAAAGACCTGAGCCAAAGGCTGAGAAGGGACAAGAAGTTTGCCAGTGGGAGGGTGGATGTATGAGAGAGAGAAGGCGCGAGATACCTGAGCCATAGGCTGAGAAGGAACAAGAAGTGTGCCAGCAGCGTCAACCAACAAGGCCTTGTGAGTGATCTCGCCATACAAAGACCTCCTATAATTGTCATAGTCCTTCAGTCCCAACATCCCCAACCCCACAAGCTCCGGCTCAACCGCAGCAACAGCACTGGACCAACACATTGCCCCGAATTTCCCAAACGGACCGACCCGTATCCCACCATTGGAGATACAACCAGAAGAGAGAAGTCGAGAGAGCTTCGTTCTCATCGATGTTAAAGCCATTTTCAGATTCACAATCGAGGGTTATCTTTTCGCTTATATTTGGTAGTTATCTCCTGACCTTTTTCCTGCTAATATTTAGCTGAGAATTACCCCATCAGTCGTTGGACGCCTAGTTCGAGGAACTAGAACAACGGCTGCCGTGAAAATTATATAGACCTGGAAGTAGGGAGTTGCGTTGAAATTTCCCTGAGAGTTTCAGTATTATTACGGTTATAGCCATCACCCTCAAAGCGTGCTTTAAGAGAAGGCCAAAGGGAATGTGCCCCGCTAAAACTCATCCTGAATCCTGATAGATTCCGCTTTTCAATTATTATTATTTTTTTTACATAATTTTTAAGTAAGTATTATATTTTTTTACATAATTTTTTAATATTTTAAAATATCAAAAATTATAAAATTATTTAAATATAAATAATTATAACATTATTTAAAAATACTTATTTAAAAATTATATAAAAAACTAAAAATAAAAAACAAGATCCATCGAGATGAGTTTTTCCGAAATGACTAGCACTTCCCAAAGCAAAAACCAAGTATTAATTATTAACAAATGGCAAAAAAGCCCCAACATTAAACAAATATATCACTCAACTTTAGGGAATTTGTATGGAAAATACCATGGTCCACGAATGCTCAAACAAAGTCTAACCACACTTTCACCTCCATTTCTCTAACGATAATTATTAGATAACATAATCAATGTATCTGTCTATCACAAATACGTTAAATATAAAGAATTGGATCGTAAATTTGTATGCATTGATTTCCTTAATTTACAAAAAAATTCTTAGATATTGTACTAAACTTTCCAAATGACTGAGATTGAGGAAAATTATAGATAAGCTTTAGGTTTTGGACCATAGTTTGATTGTTTGGATGATGTGTATTTTGCGTCCAATTATGTGACTGTTTATATTGAAAATGCTGGGAGCTAAAGCCCGGGTAATATTGAAAATAAAGCGAAAAGGATGGGCATAGAAATAGAATATATATGTGACTGGGCTGATTTGGCACTGGACTAGTCCAGCCTCCAGGAGAGGGACTGGCGAACAGCCACTCCCGGAAGCTACGAAGAGATCGTACAAGAGTGACGACGTGGCAGAAAATCAGGGAGGTTATAATCCGCGTCAGCAAATTCCTCCAGAAACCACAAACTATATCGTAAAATGGGACCCATATTCCCTCCCACGGCTTACGCAACTCTTCCCCGGTAAATGGTTTTTCGCCTTTTTGTGGTCCTGGTATTCTGCAGGTTTTTATCTTTATCCTCTTCTATTAACATCCGCAATCGATCTGTTCTAGATTTTTTTTCCTCTCTAAAAGTAAGTAGTATTGTATAGATAATTAAATGATTATAAAGATATGTTAAAGATATGAAATTCAGTAGAGTGGAAATTCTCAATAATTATTCTATTTTTACAAAGATACAACAAATATTAAAAATAAAAAATAATTTTAGAGTCGCAAGTGCGACTTCTATCAATTTTAATGAAGGAATGCTGCTTAAAGCAATTTTAAAATGGTCTAAAAAACAGATTATTGAACTGTAATAAAAAGTTGTAGTGAGAATATGTGTATTGCATTCTATTAAATCGATATGCCTGAAAGAGATACCCACGTTCATTTCACTTAGATCCCAAGTTAGAGAAAATATAAAACAGCAAGCCAAAAAAAAAATCGGTACATCGAAAAAAGATGACTGCCGGCTATAACGATGCATGGAAAGTACGTGTTGCATTGATACGAAAATAGAGATGATAGAGTGGAAGATCAGAAGTCATTGATTCTAATAGATGTTGTGCATGGCGGCAACGGAACTTTCCAAGTGCGGTAGCGCGTGAGTGTCATGCGCACTCCATCAAGTATGTGAGTGCGAAGCGCTGCACGTCCGTGCGTTTTACTCCATCCTAAGAAATACACTAAAAGAGCTCCATTGAGAAAAGGCCTTATATGGCTGGAGATCAACGATTAAGTTGAAAAAAAATATAAAGAGAGAAAACATCTAAATATTTATTTCTAGAAATGAAGAGTCCTTTATCCTATTCTAGATAATATGATATGAATTCATAAATTACCTTTTTTTTATAAATTATTTAGAGAAAATTAATTTTTTAAATCTTATTTTTAAATCACTACAAAAAAATAGATATATATATATAAACAATTAATTATAATAAAAATAATTATTTTCGTTGTAAATAATCATTTTAATTATAATTAATTAGTTATATATATATCTATTTGTTTGTAGTAAATATCCAGCATATTAATAATGTGAGATATCATGAGATGATGATGAATATCATATTCAATTTTATTATTTAAAATATACCTCATCAATTAATATTGTTAAACGACAAATTATAATTATTTGATAAATAGCAATTTAATTTTTAAATAAGAGAGAAAAAGAAAGTAGAAAAGTTGAGGTGAAGATGGGATATGTTGTGGAACTTGCTAATTTGTTGTATGGTCAAAAGTAAGGGACCCATCATAAATGTTGGAAGTGTTAGGTTCAAAGTTGGGAGGAGTAAGAAGGAAAGTGAACGGTAGACGGAAAGTGAACGGTAGACGGTCTTGCATTCTCGACCACAAGCAATATTGAGATGTAAATGGTTTGAATTGATTTAGGTTGTTTTTTGGGCCAGAAAGAAAGATATAACCTCTATGATTGAGATTGGGGTCTGCATCCTATTCGGGTGGTGGATCCCATAATTTGATCCATTACCAAAAGAGAAAGATCCCCTCGTGCAGTCCCTGTCTTGCAACTCCGTCCACAACTATTATTAGGAAGAGAGAGAGAGAGACGAAGGCTACTGGCATTGGCCATAATTCATCTGAATTTTTGTAAAGAAAATTGGTACTCTTATCTCTCATTTTTACAGCTCGACGTTATTATTGGACTTTTTTTATTTCATAATTAAAAATTCTTTTTTAATAATAATAATATTTTTTTCCTTTTTTAAAAATATTTGAAGTGTTAAAAAATTCATAAAATAAAAATAAAAATAAAAATACAGCATTACAACTAATGATAGCTCCCAAAGGAAACTGAGATCGAGGGCTGTAAATTTAACCGAAGATGTAGTATTTAACAAGTCATCCTCAAATAGGCAAGTTTTATATAAGTTATTTATAAAATAAATAAATAAATTTAAGTAATAAAAAATAATTTTTTTTACATTTTTTTTGTTGTTGTAAAATCTACCTTTTTCCAAAGACATATAGCTGTTGTCTATTTGAAACTTATAAAAATCATTTCTTTTTCTTCAAGTACCATATCAATCCCTGTATTTTTTCAGAATGAAAATCTTTGTAGTATTTATACTTTTTTGGAAAAATAACGGCATGTTTTTGTATTGAGATTTGTAAAATTGGGTAGTTTGATTTAAAAATTTGGTTGGATAAAATTTTTGCTAGACCTTATTTATTTATTTTTTAAAAAATTTAAAATTCAAAATTCAAATAATAGATCCGAAGCATGAATGTAGGACTGGAAAGAATCAGTGATCACAGGGAGAAAACAACATTTATGTAAAATTTTATTTATCAAAACAAATTGGAAGTATAATAATTGATTGAAAGAGAACGAGACACTGATAATTGATAAAAATACCCTAAAATCAAATGCCGCCATCGCATCCTTGTCCATGCACAGAGTTGAGGCAATTTCATTTCAGATGCCATTTTTCTCCATATTACACGCAACCATCCTTAGTTCCACATCTTCCTCAAGCACTGAAATTCATTTTACTGATACAAGGTGATCTCTCTAAGCGATGCTCCCAACAAGACAACCATGAATACAAATAGAACGTGACTCGACTCGACTCGACGAATAATTGAAATCAACCATATCACAAAAAGTAGTGACCCCACAACACTTGTCATTTACACTGCTCTTCTAATGGCAACACATCCGTCTGTCATGAATAACACAAGAAAATATCCGATTGATGAAGTTTGATCTGCAATTATTCTCACTCATAAACCAAAAACAAGAGCATCCAAAAGCTCAGACCTCATCAGTTTGCACTGTCAAGTTCTGTACGCCTAGATCATGGTACAAACCATGCACAAATTGGAGTGTGGTGCGATCATCCATCTCTTTTTTGACCTACAATTAATCATACCCCAAAAGAAACCACTAAATTATAAATATTCAAACATTTAGTGAGATACTACAGGAAAACCAAATCGATGCCAGAAGACAGAATACATTAAAAAACACACCTGTATTGAGACACAGCCAACAACATGACCAGGGACAAATTCCCAAAAACGTGCTTGAGCAATTTCCTGTACATCTTCACAGGCAGTTATCTGATCACAAAAAAATAAAATATAAAACACCAATAAAAACTGTTCTCTTTCTTAATGTGCATCCATCTAAAAGCCTTTAAATCACCTGTCTCCAGCATTTGCTCAATGCTGAATTTGGAATGCGAGGTGGTGCCATTTGAAGCAAGATGCCTCCGGTTGCTTTAAAAATTGGCATGACAAGCATGAAGACAGCAACTGAAACTAGTCCCAAACACAATACTTCTGCATTCTGAACCCTGAAAAGCAGGAAAGAAAGTTATAATAGTAACTGGAGTTGGGGGTGAGAGGTCTCAGGTACCATAACATCTTTGGCAATTCCCCACCCCCAAATTAAAAACATGGGAGCGAGGTACCATCTTTGGGAGACTTTTCATTTTGAAGCTAGGGGAAAGTGATGGGGATTACCAAAAAAAAACAAAAAAAAATGGACATGAAGCATTAATTACCCGAGGGACAAAAGCCAAGATGCCAATATCAAGCCAGCGCTGAAAAACAAGTGGAGCGCACAGCTTAAGATGCCTGTGCATAAAATTTGGGGGGGGGGGGGGGGGGGGGGGGAGGGGGAGGGTGGAGGGAGAGAGAAAGCATCATACCTGCGAATGGAATCTGCAAGAACATGAAGGCAAACTGAATGGTAATTCATATCTTCTGCGTTTCTATACACTGCAAGCAAGTGCTATAAGAAGACTATCTGGGAGAAAAAGGCTCATATATAAATTGATATTATGGAGTTTTTTCCTCGCACTAATAAATCCCTCTAATGTTAATTCTCATTACAATACTACATATCCCATGCAGACAATAGAGTTAGCACGGAGTCTATTTATTTCAGGGTTAAACTTTTAGCTCATCCCTCTCAATATATTCACCATTGCCTGTATGATAATTGATAACTCTCTCCAAGGATAAAAAATATTAAATAAAATTAGGGTATCCATAGAACTCTTAACAACATAATTACCTAAATATCAATGGTAAAGCATGGATAGGAATCAAATAGATGATCAAACTACATAAGAACAGACCTATTGAAGACACAGAGGCAAGCATATGGAACTGGTTGGTTCATTTAAATGCCCATGCTATACACTTTGTACCAGTCTCAAACCAAAACACACAGCATATAATGGTTCCAAGAATAAATGCTAGTTTATGTCTACCAGAGAACCTAACCTAACCTCTCGAGCCTTCGAGACACAGCATAGAGTTTTTTCAACCCATCGCATTAATACACAGACAAACATAATTAAAGTTATAACATCACAACAAAGCACATAAATATTTTTTTGATAGGTTATTTTTTTTAAGTATCACTACCCTATATATAATGTGACCAGAGTATTGTGTCATGAAACAATGATGAGTTTCAAGGATCTTCCTCCAGTAAAGTTGATTTGGGCTCCAAGCGGCAGACAGGTCAACAAAGCACATAAATATTTAATAATATAAACACGAAAATTCTTATGGGAATATATGCATCTCCATGTAACTAAGACAAACTGAACCAGTGTGGCTCAAGTAATAAACACCTTAAACTGCAGCAAGACTTACCAAGGTTTATGCGAGCATAATTTCGGAAGAACCAAACACCAATAAGATTCACCAATAAATTTGTCACCGCCGAAACAATTAAGTAATGCCTATAAGCAAACGATGATATAGAAGCCATTATTGAAAGAACAAAATAGAAGAGAAAAACAAAAGCAGGAAAAATAAGGATAAATATGCAGTAAGCAAGCATTGGGTCATGAGACATTCCAAAATCAGAACGCGTGATGATGATCATAATGAAAAATGATTACAAGTTGATAGTAATATCACGACAAAATCACTGCAACAATTACATAGAAAGAGATTGAACTATTCTTTATCGTTGTATCTAAGACAAGCTACATCACATTTCAATATTGCATAAATTTTGAACACCAATGGAAAGAGAGTGAAGATGTCCTGGCAGAACATCAATTAGCATAAAAGGGCGAACAACAATGGAAAGAAAGTGAAGATGTCCTGGCAGAACATCAATTAGCATAAAAGGGCTCTCAAATGCCTCATCTGTTAAACTGAAGAGCCATAAAAGACAGTAAACGACATCATACGAGTCATATGAGTTCACACCAGATGATTGAAGGGGAAAATGGAAATAAAACCTATGGTCAGAACCTAGTAACCACATACAAATTAGCCGATATAGAAGGTGATATAGAAACGTCATGCAAAGATAACTGGTATGGTCAGAACCTAGTAACCACATACACATTAGCTGATATAGTGACGGTCAATATCATCACTATCATCAATAAGAAATAAAATAGACCATCTGGATCATTCAAAGTCTGCATGATCAACTTACTTGTGCTCAGACTCATCTTGGATGAAAGCATGAAGTCCTTCCACAGCTAAGGAGAATGACATAAACAAAAGAAACAGCTGTCTAAACAAGCAGCAGAATTGGAGTATCCGCATGTTAGCCAAAATAATGTGTCAGTATTAACAGTTTAGGATGCAAAGTGCAAAATGCCTTGTAGTTAGTGGGTGTCAAGGGTATTTTTGTTTCATAAATTGATTACTATTTTGATGCCAATTCAATTTTGAAAAATAGTATGAAATTTTAATGTGTGTGTGTGTGTGTGAGAGAGAGAGAGAGAGAGAGAGAGGAAAGAACAACAAAGGAGACTTATTCATGAAGACAGAAACTGGGAACAATCAAATATCTGCCTTAAAGGAAACTTACTATGGCATATAATATCATTGATGTGATTTTCTTTTTGAAACAATCAAACATAAGTACACATTATGTGAAAAGACTTCCTCCTCTTGTATACGACCCATGTACTTGGGCTATGCCTTACCTTTTTTAATAAAATTATTGTTTACCAATCAAACAAGAAATGATTTCCAGATTTGTTTCATTAAATCAATATCCACCTCTTTCCATTCTAAATCGAATTTAGTAATGTAAAACGCTCTCAAAACACAAACTTAGCATCTAGGATGGATAGGAAATATTCATGGATGGTGGCGGCTTTGGAATATTACAGTAATTTTAAAATCGGTATCAGTGCCCAAAACAAAGTCAACATGATTCAGAAATTGAAGTGCCCTTGATACTTTGATTTTACAAGGGATCATATTAGGTCATAATGATTTTCTTTTTCTCATCTGATTATGAAATAATAGCAATGAAATGGATGATGCCAGAAACTTACAGCATTTGTGAAAGCAGACAATACTTCTAGCCGCTTGTACCTGAAATAAAGAAGAAGTACAAATATTCAAACTCATGCCTATAAACATTATCAGTAGTTTAAATGAAGCTATGTGAATACAATCGAATGCATTTCCAGAATATACATATTTCCTGCAGAGACAAGGCTATTGGGATGAAAGTTTTTTTTTTTTACAAGAGAAAGAGAGTGAACTGTTGTAATTAAAAAAAGCTAGAAACGATAACCCAAATGAAGAACTAGAGCAATAAATTGACAAAGTGACAAAATTGGATTTATTCAACCCGATTCAAAGATAAATCCGGATTCATTTTATTGCAATGGGGACAGTTTCTTATCTCACCCATAAGTGTAAACTCTATCAGGCTGTTTTCTTGAGGCAGCCATTGCAAACAATGAAAATGTCAATAGGCCACAGCCAAATGTTAAATGAAAGGCGTCGGAGACTAAACCTGAGAAGACACCAGCAACCAACACAAACGTACATTAATATAAAAAAACACAGGGAAAACTTAGAGATAAAGTCATAAACTAAAAGAGAGTAATGAAATTTCAAATCAGCAGATATTATCACTCCAATAAAGCTTACTAACTAGCTGTATTCCAATTTATGAAGCCAAAAAAGGATCAAGTTACCAAGTATATATGACAATTATGCTTGCAGTAAACAATATTTTTACTTATAAAAAAAAATGTAAACAATAGTTTTCGCGATACTTGGATTAGGGATGTGAAGGTTAACCGACTCTTGAAAGGTATCTTCCCTCTTGAAAGGACCCAAATTCGAGGAAACAAAAGAAGAGAGCTGCCGAGTAGTAACGCAAGAACCCAAATTGTGGTTTTATTTTACTTGTCCTATGTCTTGTTCTTTTTTTTTTTGATAAGTAGCTTGTCCTATGTCTTTTAACTGGGGTTTTAGACGAAAGGAAAATCATAGCTTATTGGAACATGATATAAACGTATCGTGTGTGTAAATAATCCCCTAGAGAACGCAGAATAATCATATATAGAATCGCAAAAGGAAGGCAAGGAGGGCTTCTCACCTACACGGCCTGTAAACAGCCCGATACCTAACTCTGCAGTTGAATACGCCACGTTAAGCGAAATCATCACGAACAATCTCTTCATGTACCTATTTCCGGACCTCACGATCCGCAAAATCGAAAAGACAGACAACAAAAACGAGAATTTCTGGGCCGATCCGTTTCCTTCACCAGAATAATTATTGCTTTCATCTAAAGAGTAGAAGAGTCCAGTCGGAATGTCTATGCTCGAAACGCTCCGAGCAAGCAGAGGCTTTGCCGGGTCGTTCAGATTGATCGAAACCGGTGTGTGAGGCTCCCGCGCTTGGTCAAATGAAGCTTGGCGCGAAAATGCCAATCTCCGATCGCTCACGCTGAGACCGAAACCCGCGTTCCATGAATTCTGGGACTCTTTCTCCGATGGCTGATAATACTTGAATGAATCGCTCTTCTTCATTCTGATGCCCCCAAAATCCGATTTTCAGACCCAAAACCCCTTTTTTATTTTTTATTTTTATTTTGCAAGAAGAAGAAAACCCTAATTCACGATCAGACTTGAATTAGCCTTCAAATTATACCGGCCGACATGAAATGGGCAGACGCTAAAGAAAAAAGAGGAAAAACATCTAATTTAAAACCATATTAGCTTCAAACCAAAGACTCGAGCAAGGACCCAAATTGCACGCTGACGTTGGAAATCGAGGGTCGCGAAGACTCTGGGTCAAGTAAACGAGCCTCGTTGCATGTTTTTAATCGTTCCGAGCCGTCAGATTATTACTCAACTCACTATTATTCTGGGAGTTTTTTATTTTTATTTTTTTATTTAATAATTAAATTAGTATTTTTAATTTATAATTATTTTATTTTTAAAAAAATCTTTTTTTGATAGATTTTTTTTTAAAATATTTAAAAGGTTAAAAATACATCTAAAAAAAGAGAGAATTTGCATAAGCAGGAGCCTCCACCGGTGGCCTAAGCCCGACCCTATTATATATAATCACATTTGTTATTTTATTTTATTTTTTTATTTCTAAATTAATTGATTTTGCCTATTCATCCTAGAATAAATTTTAATGTATGATGTAAGGTTAATGAGTAAAAAAAAAATTCAAGCAACAAATATGCCAAAAAAATTATTAGATTAAAAAAATATTTTATTCAGTTATTGTTTCTGTATACAAATTATTTCGGTTGATGAACAGCTTTTCTATTATAAAACTTGTGGTGGTCAAAAGATGAGAACATTCTTCTGTTACAATCTAAAAAAAAGAACTTTTATTAATGTATGCATTAGGCTGGTTTGGGACTTTGGAATTTGGATATTGAGATCAATTTCATTTTAATTTAAACTTTTAAAATTTTTATATAATCATTATAATTTTTTAAAATTTTAAAAAGTACTAAAAATAATTGAGCTTTTTTCAAATTAACAAATTATATTAAAAAATTATGTTTTGACCCTCTTTTAAATTTTAATCTTATAATTCTTTTATTCAATTTCTTTTCTCTCATTTTCCATAATCTCATAAAAATCTTAATTCAATATATTACTTTATTCTTAATTAATAGCATATATTACTTTATATTTTATATGGTCAATAATAAGATAATGTACATTATTAATTTATATAGTTATTATATAGTTTTTGGTGTTCCTCGTTCATTCCCATATTTATTTTGTTCTTTCAATGACAATTTTGGTTCTTACTCGTGCCGGGTCGTGCATCCAATTGGTCCTACTGTTTCATGGTGTTTATTTTGGATCGGTATGTTAGGATTAAAGTACTATTAAAATGAATCTATTTTTATAATAAATAATTATTTTTTTCATAAATAATCTATCAAAAACATTAATTTTTCTTATTGTAAAATTATTTAAGAGAATAAAGCAAATCTGTGTGTAAACTACGACTACAAACTTGCCTCGCAGGTTGCCCCACTATATTTCGAACCCCATAAAAATTTATAAAGGTCAGGCCGCCATCTCGATTATCTTTATATTTTTAAATTTTTTTTTTTATTAAAAACTCATAAAAAGGAAAAACTCAAAAGAGAGGTTTATACTTTCTCTATTTATATCTATACGCAGAATATCTTATTTTATAACTTATACCTCCCTGCAAAAGGCATATCTATTGATCCAATCCATAGAGTTCCGTCTTTCTCTTCCACTTCAGCAATAGACTTCCATTTATTCCCACTTTTATCTTCAAATAAATCCAATATTTCACCTTTCTCACTCAATCTCACTGCCATTGCACTTGAGGATCCCATCCATCTAGTTAAGTATGAATAGGCTTTCATAATGTTGAAAGGATTCAAAGGAAGCTTAAGCAAAGCATTTCCTATCCAAGGGTTGGAAAGAACCATATCCAACATCCTTCCTCTTCTCGAATGAATTGCAACCCAATATCCTCCCCTTGGACTCCTATTAATGTTGTCTGGAAACCCTGGGAGTTGAGCAAAGACTTCAAAAGTTCCAGCTTTTGGTGGTTCAAGCCAATACCTCATGATCCTGCAATTACTGGTCTCTGCTAGTAAAATGTAGTGGCCATTCTCACTCGAAACCACACCATTTGGGAAGGACAGATTCTTTAGAAGAACGATCACTTGTTTGGTTTCTGGGTCATATTTCATCAGCCTTCCTGTTTTATCCCCACTTAATATCACTGACAGGTAATTCCTGCATATATAAAACAAATAATTAAATTTATTTTTTTTGAAAGTTTAAATTTTTAGAATAATTGATAACTTTTAAAAATTTTGAGTTTAAATTTTGATTCTATACTCTATTTTAATAAATTAAATATTCTATGCAGCAGACTATTCATTAACAAAGAGGATGATCCATTCTTAAAAATAGTGTTAAAATATAAAATAAATAATAAATTTTACATTTTTTTATTAATTTAATCTTTTTGAGATAAATAGTAATTTTACACCTTGTTAATTTTCTTTCAGGAAAACGAAAAAGGAAAAAGAATTCGTTTAATAACTTGCTTAAATGGAGACATATGGCTGAGTTACCTCCTTTGGTACTGAGAGCTGCTGTCACTAAAATACACCAGACCGTGGCGAGGGTCAATGTCCAAGCTGTTGGTGAAGACGAAGTTAGGAGGCTCAAGTGCATGTGTTGGCACCTTTTGGGCCACACCGCCAGCCGGCCCTACGACAAGTAGACCCATGTAAGCGTCAGCAATATAAAGATTACCCGTTGTGGTGTTGAAGCGCAACCCCAATGGTCGCCCACAAACGTGCTCTGTTTGATCCTCGTGTGGCCCTCCGCAACCATCCCTGCCAAACGGGATCAGATGAATTGATATAAAAATTAAATAATATATTATTACAATATAATTTTATTTTAAACTTTGAATTTTATATAAAAATTAAAAAATAATAAAATAAAATAAAAAGTTTTATAAAAGTCAACAAGACCTTAATCTTCCAACAAAAGCTGCATACTGTATAGTTTTGGTGTACTTTGTGGTCTACGAGAAAAGTTATTTTTTTTAATTTATCCAATAATATTTACAACATATTAAAGATTTATATATATATATATTTTTTATCTTATTTGTATTCTTATTTATTAATATATTATATCCGTTTTCTTTTACTTCAACTAGAAAATTACATTTTTGCAGAGTTAAAAAACTCACGAGCCGACAGAAAAAGATTTGGAATCATAAATAGGAGGCAGTAGGACACCATCCCAATCGTACGGGCCGCTAGGCAGCCCATGTTATAAATGTTAAGACGAAACATGCGCTATTTATCCCTACGAAATAAAATGAAAAATATTTTAATCAAAAAAAAAATTGTAAAAAAAATTATAAGTTTTATGAATTTTTTATAGTTAAAACATAAAACTATATTTATTATAAAATAAATTTAACTCCCTTACATATGAGACCACATCAATTAATGAATGTATAACTACAAAAATTATATATATTTGTGATACTATTTGTGTTGAAAATAATTTATTTTTATCAAAAATAATTCTTTTAATTATTAATAAAATATCATAAATATCTATTTTTCTTGTAATATATATACATATACACACAAGCTCCTGCTAAATGTAGATCAGTTTCTCAATCAAAAATCACTGTAAAGATAACTTGTTTGATTAATGAGTGCAGCTTCATGAGTAACAACTAATATAAAAGTAATTCAAAATTTTATAAAAAAATAATTATTTAAAGAAAAAAAACTAAACTAAACGCATCATAATGAAGTCAATGGTTAAAGAAATTTCTAAGCAATTAATATTTTGTTATTCAATTGCATAAAAGTTCGAAAATGAGCTAGCTCCTTATAATATTCTCCGTTAATTAATACAAAAACAAAAATGGTCAAACTAATTACTAAATCAAAGATGATAAAACTAGCTAGCGAATAGCTACTACAATTATACGACTATTTACTAAAATATTAAAATTTAAAGACCTTTTTTTACTTTTCATTCCGATGGGCTTGAATTAAAAAAATAGTATTTATTATGAAGTAATTATAGTATTTAACTATATGGAGAAATCTTGGAATACAATCCATTTTATCCGTCACAAAATTAGATAAACAAGTAAACAATATATTAGCTTACAATTATTGACGTCCTGTTTATTTTTAGAAATGAAATAAAATAAGATAAAAATTAAAAAATATATATTATTTTAATATTAATTTTATTTTAAAATTTGAAAAATTATTTTAAATTTTGAAAAAAGTGAATTATTATTTTTTTATTTTGTATATAAAAAATATATATAATAATAAATTTAAGATAATATGAGATAAAATGAAATAAAAATTAAAAACACAAACAAGACTTAAGTTTGTTCGTACCTAAGGGATAAAGACTAAGCCCATCTTATTTTCAAACTCACCTTAATTCATTTCATGAACTTATCATATATCATTATAATTTTTTTTAAAATTTTTATATATTTTCTTAAATTCTCATATAAAATATATATAATAAATAATTAAATTTTTTCAAATTTTAAAATATTCATAATATTAAAAAATAATATGTTATTCAATTCAACTTAATATGTTGGACATAATATTAACATATACATATATAAAGAGATGTACTTCTGAATTACTCTAGATGAAATTCTTTAGATACACGCGGTTTACAGAACACCTATTAATTAGATTGAAAAATATCGTATAGTTTGGTTTTGAAGTAATGTAAGTAATATATGATCACAGACTAAAAAAATGGAAAAACGGGAAATGATGATCATGTTGTGGTTGGATTCACAGAGTTTGCAGTGGGTGGGATTTAAAACCAAACAAACAAACAAACATCAGAACAGGCCGCTTTGTCTCGAATTCTCATCGTCCACATTCAAACACACTATCAAAGCTGGCCAACCACCAAACGTAATCTGCTTCCATGATATAATTGTGTTCGGTTTATTGTTCCTTAACCCTTCACTCTTTCTTCTACCCTTTTCTGTTTGGTCTAACAAAAATAACCAACCTATTACCTAATGACCAACCTATACTCGGGACAAGAGGGGACAAAAATAAAAAAATGATTTATGCAGATAGGGTCGAAGAACACGTTTATGATAAGATACAGGTCGGTGAACCGGCGGCGTACGTACCTCTCTAGAGAAGTTACGGCAAAATCGATCCAACGCCGTTCACTTTGCTGCCATTTGATGATTCGGCCATCCGATACGCCGGTATAGGGCCCTCCGCCATGCGGGTCAAAAGCGAAGCTCTCCGGTCCAACTGCACCCTCAATCGGAACAGCTTCAAATCGCCATAAATGGGCATCAGCCGAGTCTTCGACGTGGGATGTTGCTTGAGAGGAATATGATCTGCTTCGGTTAAAGGCTATAAAGGCAGAGATGAGGATTACGATGCATGCTGCAAACAAGAATGCTCTCATGTCTGGAGAATTATTTGAAGGAACAAATTATAAACAACGGAAAAGGGTGGGGGCCGGAGAATGTGTGTGTGTTTTGAGTATATATAAAGGAAACTAATATATAATATATAGGATGAGGGTGAATCTGCGATGTTAAATATTCGCTTGTGGTACTTCACACTAAGTTACGTTTGAATTCAAAATTTTAAAAGGGCCTAACTAGATCAGTTATCTCGGTCTGTGTTTATTCTTAAAAAAAAATTTAATTAAAAGAAAATTAATTAAGAACAAAACGGACAATTAAACAATAATTATCATGCCAAATATGTGACGGGCTGCATGTTTGACAGCTAGTTAGCTTTCATTTCTTGGTACGCGTGTTCTTTGGAATGAAAATCTTGCTGTTATAGTCTACCGATGGCATAGAAATTATATTTTTTAAAAATAAGTAAAATTTGAGATTTATATAAAAGTAATATAATTGACCTTATTCTTTTTTAAAATATTTATATAATATTTATATATTCTATGATTATATACAGTATTATTTATATTATATTATTAAATAAGATAGGATATATTTATTATTATAATAAAAAAATATATAATATAAATGTGTTACATCTTATTTAATATAATAAAAAGGAGTTGTTAGTATAATATAAAAAATTATATATATATAAATATAATTTTTCACATGAAAATTGCTGTCCATGACTATTAAAACTAGCGTTAAGTATTTCGCATACAAAGTCAAAGTTTAAACAGTTGAATCGGGTTAGCTAACTACTAACAATGAAAAGAAATGAAATTAAAGAGATGGGTACCACATAAATTTGTTGTTAAGCGAAAGGTACCACAGAATCATAGATGTGAGAGACTCAAATTAAGTTGGGATCAGGTCGATCGTCCAAATGGTGCCTGCTGTCTTCACATACGGCATTTTTTTATACGGTGGTGGCGAGGGGGAGGGATTGTCATCTTGTTATAACTTTACTATTTTGTATGATTGCTGAAAGATTGGACACCGCAAATATATGTAAATAATATAAAAATATATAGGCCAATACCTTATCTTCTTGGGCTGCAGCTCAGTACTGTACGTTGATAGGATGCGAATTAGGAATGCGACGGCTCTCTTCCTCTTCCAAATAAAAAATTGGTTAAAGAATTTCGTTTTTGATGATCATTCTGATTGAAATATTGAAATAGAAAATTTTGATATTGGTATAGTTTTAAATTTTATTTTAAAATAGATATTATATAAATAAATTATATATATAATAATTATATTTTAACATAAATCAATACAAATTTCATTAAATATATATATTTGATAAATTTAATAAATTTAAGACTTCAAATTTATTAAAAATAATTATAAAAAAGTAAAATTAATTTTATTGATATAGATGTCTGAAATTAATAATAATAAATAACTAAATAAATGATAAAATTTTTTAAAAATAAAAAAATATTAAAATAATTCTGCAGTTTAAAAATATATATTTTTTTATTTTAAAAAAATATATATATTTATCAAAAATTCAATCTAAATGAGCTGAAATTGGCCAGAATCCAGTTAAAATGGATTGAAATAGCCAAAATTTAAGCCGAAATGAAATATAAGTTTTCATTATTATTTCGAAATGAAATTTTTTAATAATTCTAATCGAAACAGAACGATATTTATAACTTTGAATTTGACAGATTTCGACACATGCAGCTATATAGCTTGGCTGGCTCAAGGCTGAGAGACGACCTAAAATTTGATGGAACGGCAATGCTTGTGGTCGAAAAAGCCGTAGGAAGAAAAAATTGCAACTCTCACTGATCATGACGATGAAATGGTCATGTCGAAGACTAGTTAGTCATCATTTATTAATACCCTTCATAATATTAGTGATTCTTAATCTTCCCGATTAATAGTCTGGACAGAAGGCTAGGTGACCCTGGACCAACAAATTAATAAAATGGACAGACAATTAATTTCTTCTACGACTATCTCATAATAAGCCACGTTAGCATGCGACAAGGACTGCACGTGTTTTGAGGTTTCTAGGTTTGAGGTTTGTTTCACTCGTGCCACCACATTTATTTGGGCCTTCTGTAATTGCCTACTCTAGGCTTGCAGACATATATACAGTTCCAAGCACCGCTTGTCTTGACTCTTGGATTTGTTTTTTGAATAGATCTGGGCGACAACTCGTTTATAGAGTAGCTTACAACAAGTCTTTGAATGTGTTGAACTCAAGTTTTTAAGATTTATGTAAATCTACACATGAATTTTGATGATAACAAATAAATTCAAAGAATAAAGGAGTCTCAAGCTCAAGTTGTCTATACAATATAATCAAATACATCAAAAAAGTAAGCATGAGCAAAAAGGAAACAAGTTCATATTAAAATCATAGAGTAATTTTGTAAATCTCTTAAAAAATTTGAAATTAGGATTAAGGCTCAAAATAAATATTTTATCATAAAGTATTAAAATACATTTTCCACGTATGCATAAATATTTTGAAAATTAAATTTGAAAATTTTGAAAAATGATTGATTGTCATCTTTCACATGTACATGACATGATTAAAGGTTTGAACTTTGAAAATATTAAAATGATTGATTGTCATCTTTCACATGTGCATGTTTTATTTGAATATTTTCAAAAGTGGTGGATGATTTTCTTGACTTATGCAAAAGGTAGATGTCTTTATTTGAAAATTTTGAAAAGTAAAGTGTGCTCCTTTTGTCATATGCAAAAAGTAAAAGATTATATTTGAAATTTTTGAAAAGTAAAGTGTGCTTCTTTTGTCACATGCAAAAAATAAAAATATTAGATTTGAAATTTTTGAAAAGTGAATGATGATGTTTTTGACATGGGAATCTTTTCAAATTTGAAATTGAAAACTCATTTGCCTATAAATAGCTCACTTGAGTTTTGCAAAATTCACAACAAGAGCTTATACATCTATTGCTAAGTTTTGCATCATTTATTCAAAACTCTCATTCTCTCTTTTCTAAAGTTTTGAGCCTTAATTCTTGTTCTTGTTGAGAGAGATATAGGTTGCGCTGTATCGTTTCTATCTCACTCATTGAGGAGTGTACTTTGATAGTCTACCTACTATCAACTCTTGTATTTGTAAAAGGGTGTGTATAATCCTTGTGTGTGTAGAAGGTGTTCTACACGGGGAATAGTTAAATCACCAAGTGTGAGGTGATTGGAAGTGTAGAAGGTGTTCTATACGGGGAATAGTTAAATCACCAAGTGTAAGGTGATTGGAAGTGTAGAGGGTGTTCTACACGGATTCTTTGGAGCAGTGCTGCTCAAAGGTGTAATAGGTTTCTATCTCCACCTAAAGGAGATTGAATAGTGGATTTGGGGATCCTCAAGAGGTAGCTTGAGGCGAGGACGTAGGCAGTGGGGCCGAACCTCGTTAACATACTGAGTTTGTTTCTTTCTTACCCTTACTCTTTATATTTATTGTTGTTTTATATTTTGTTTATATTTTATATTTTATATTTAATTTATAATTGTTATTTTTTTTAAATAAAACTCAATTCACCCCCCCTCTTGTGTTAGTCATCTGGGCAACAATTGGTATCAGAGTTAGAGCTCTATTATAAGATTAACTATCTTTTGAGTTAAGATCTTATGGCTAACATTGCAGCTTCATTTGGTGAAGGTCAATCCAGCAGTCGGCCTCCACTTTTTTGTGGAGACAATTACTCATTCTGGAAAGTTAGAATGAGAATATTCCTTCAGGCTCAAGGTCGAGAAATCTGGAAATGCATTGTAAATGGACCTTATATTCCAACAAAAGTGATTGATGGAGTAAAGGTCAAAAAGGAAGAAGAAGAGTTTGATCGTGAAGACGATAGACTTTATATTTTGAATTTAACTGTTATGAATTTATTATATAATGCTCTAAATGGTAATGAGTTTAATAGAGTAATGACTTGCACTACAGTAAAGGAAATTTGGGATAACTTGGAAGTTACTTATGAAGGAACTTCTCAAGTCAAGGAATCAAAAATTTATATTCTTACTCATGAATATGAAATGTTTAAGATGAATGATGATGAATCTATTTCTAGTATGCACACTCGTTTTACTAACATCATAAACAGCTTGACAGCTCTTGGTAAAGTTTATTCTAAAGTGGAGATAGTGAGAAAAATTCTCAACTCTCTACCAAAACGTTGGGAGTCAAAAGTGACAGCGATTCTTGAAGCTAGAGACCTCAAGAAGCTCGAAGTGAATGAACTCATTGGGTCACTTATCACCCATGAGTACACATTGAAAAGATGAGAAGAAGAAGAAAATTCAAAGAAGAGTTTGGCACTTAAAACTATTTCACATGAAAATGAAAGTGATGAAGATGAGGAAAATGAGGAAAATGAGGACAAAGATGAAGAAGTTGCGATGATAATAAGAAGAATTCAGAGGTTCTTAAAGAAAAATAAAACTCCTCCAAGGAAATCTTTCAATAAGTTTTCCAAGAAAAATTCAAGTAAAAATGACACTTTAATTTGTTATAAATGCAATAAACCTGGTCATATCAAGCCAGATTGTCCTCTGCTAAAGAAAGATCGAAACAAAGGCAAAAAAGCAATGAAAGCTACGTAGAATGATGATTCAAGTAGCTCAGATAGTGAAGCAAGCAATTGAGAATCAGCAAATCTTTGTCTTATGGCTAAAGATGACATTGAGGTAACAAATTTTGATAATATTGAAGATCCTTCATATGAAAAATTACAAAATGTTTTAGAAGAAGTATATGAGGAATTTGAAAAATTGAGTATGAAGTATACTGTTTTGAAAAAGAAAAATTTTTCTTCAACAAACGAAATTGACATTTTAAGAAAAGAAAGTATTGTTTTGAAAGATGAAAATCTTGAGTTGAAGAAAAAGAAAACCGATTTAGAAAATATTATTGAAAACTTTACGAATGGAAAAAGAAATTTTGAAAAACTTTTTGGTAGTCAAATATGTGTTTTTGACAAGGCAGGCTTGGGATATAAGTCAAAACAAAAATACAAATCTTATAAAAACTTCTTTGATAATCCTTCTACATCAAAATCCAATATTCAAAATTCTTTTCATAAAAATAATTTTGTTAAAAAAGGATACTATTATAATCACTCAAGTTCTTCATATATGTCACATGCTATTTGCAATTTTTGTAATAGAAATGGTCATAATTATTTTGCTTGTCCTATTAGAAGAAAATATACAATGACTATTAGGGCCATATGGGTACCTAAAAATCTTATTTCTTCTAATACTAATAAATAAAGGACCCAAAGAACTTGGGTACCAGGAATTATTTTTAATTGCTTTTGTAGATATGCATGAAGTATTCTACAAGTAAAAATAAATGATTTTTAGATAACGGATACTCAAGATACGTGACAGAAGACAAAACTAAATTCATTGACTTCACTTCTAAAGAAAAAGGATGTGTGATATTTGGAGACAATTCAAAATAAAAGATCATGGAAATAGAAGGAAAGATCATCAAGACTTAGTACAAGATGCAACCAAATAGTGGAAACATGTGAAAGATCATCCAGCGGAATAAATTCTATGAGAACCTTCATGAGGTGTAAGTACTCGATCATTTTTTAGAAATATTTGCAATCATACTGCTTTTCTATCTCAGATTGAACCTAAAAATATTGATGAAGCACTTCTTAATGAATCTGAAATTCTAGCTATGCAAGAAGAGCTTAATCAATTTGAAAAAAAAATGATGTTTGAACACTTGTTCCTAAACCAAAAAATCATACTATTATTGGAACTAAATGGGTTTTTAGAAACAAGAAAGATGAGTCCGGAATCATTACTAGAAATAAGGCTCGACTTGTGGCCTAAAGTTTCAATCAAGAAGAAGGAATCAATTATGATGAGACATATGCACCAGTCGCAAGATTAGAAGCTATTCGAATGCTACTTACATATGCTTGTTATAAAGATTTCAAACTTTTTCAAATGGATGTTAAAAGTGTTTTCTTAAATAGTTTTTTTATTGAAAAATGTTTTTCAAGAAGAAAGATTGATATAACTCTTTTCATCAAGTATGAATAGAATGATATTCTTCTAATTCAAATTTATGTAGATGATATAATATTTGGTTCTACTAATAAAAATATGTGTCAAGATTTTGTTAAGAATATGCAGGAAAAATTTGAAATGAGCATGATGGGAGAACTTAATTTCTTTCTCGGATTGCAAATCAAGTAAGCAAAAAGTGGAACATTTATTAATCAGTCAAAATATATCAAAGAGTTACTCAAAATTTGAGATGGAATGTGCGAAGGTAATTGGAACATCAATGAGTCCAACCACTAAACTTGATAAAGATGAAAGCGGTAAGCCAGTTGACTCAAATGTATATCGAGGTATGATTAGTAGTTTATAATATTTGATAACTAGTAGACTTGATATTATGTTCAGTGTATGTTTATGTACATGTTTTCAATCATTTCTAAAACAATCTCATTTGATTGTAGTCAAGTGGATTTTTAGATATTTTACCAGTACTTAGAGTTATGGTATCCTAAACACACTTCTTTCGATCTTATTAGTTATTCAGGTACCGATTATACTGGTTGCAAAGATGATCGAAAAATTTTTAGTAGAACATGTCATTTCTTAGGTCGTGCACTAGTTTCCTGGTTTAGTAAAAAAAAAAACAAAATTCTGTTGTACTATCTACTGCTGAGGTAGAATATGTTGCTGCGGGTAGTTGTTGTGCTCAAGTTCTTTACATGAAGCAACAACTTGAGGATTTTAAACTTATGTATAATCACATTCCAATCAAATGTGATAATACAAGTGCTATAAATCTTTCAAAAAAAAAACCCAATACAACATTCTAGAATTAAGCATATTGAAATAAGATATCAATTTTTTTTTCGAGATCATGTGCAGAAAGGCGATATAGTACTGGAGTTCACAAACACACATGATCAGTTAGCAGATATATTCACAAAACCCTTACCAGAAGATAGATTATGTATGATTAGAAGAGAAATAGGTATGATGCATGTTATGAATATCTCTTGAAAGATAGATCAGAGTTCATAAAAATAGAGAGATATTTTTTTACTTTTACATAAACTTGAGGTTCTTAGCCTCATGTTTGAGACGCTCATTCTCTTCATACAATATCATGTCATCCCTATCCATGGGAACTGGCAAGCAGAATGAAGAATCCAATAGAGATTTCAACTTTTTATTCTTCTGCCGAAGGATTCCTTCCCTTGTGTGAGACTCTTGAACAATTCGTTGAAGTACAACAATTTGTTCTTTAAGCTTTTCAACCTCATGATTTTTGACTTGTAGCCGCTGGGAAAAAACGACAATAGAGGATGAGTAGCGAGTCCCGAGACTCACCAAGTCGTAGATAGCATTGGAGTCTGGCTTATTAGCCAAACTATTGTTCTCTTGCTGCAACATGGCACCAATGGTAGCTGCAGAAAGGACATGAGATTGAGATGTAGAATACCTCATGGATGCATCTAGAGGAATGTTAGAAGAATGAGCCATTGAGAAAAGAATTGAAAACTTAAAGCGAGAATATTGAAGGAATGCAGATGAGTTATAGAGATGAGAATAAGATTTGATACAAATCGGATGAACTTTAAAACTGATTTTATAAAGATAGCATAAAGAACAAGACAAACTATTGTCTCTTCAAATCTTATTAGTCAAAAGAAATATAAAATATGCTGGACACACATTGTCAAAAGGTTTCTTACTAGAAAAACGGTTCTCTGCTCCTATCATGGCATTGACGGCCTTAGGAGAGAAGATTGATGGTTGATGCGTCAAGGGTTCCTAATTCAAGTCTGGAACATTAGTGGAAGAGAATTGTTCGGCCATTCTATCGTTATGGAGAAACAGAACTTAGGTCGAGAAGCGATATTTTTTTTGTATCCGATAGGTGAAAATGATTTTTTTATAGAAACTCAGAGTTTTCAAACCCGTTTGTCAACAACATCAGGCGATTGATTTAAATCTACTTTCGCACCGACTGCTAGAGTTAGGCCTCCAACCTTTGCAGGTTTTGTCAGACACGCGTGGCTTCGCACCGCATTGTCAAAGCTAGGCCTGCAGCTTTTGCTGTCTTTGTCGGACACGAATAATTTTAATTATTCATCTTCAAATCTCTGAAATATCTAATTCGTCAATAATATCAAGCGAATTTAAATCTTCTTCCGCACCTAGATGATAAAATTCGGCTTCAACGTTTGCAAGTTTTGTCGGATACGGGTGGTTCTAACTTCTACAGTCTCCACTAACGCAGCGTTTTATTTGTCTATTGGTTATTGTAGGAATATATTTTATTGAACTAATTATGATTCCTTTTTAATGATGCCAAAAGGGGGAGAAGTTTTAGACTATAATATTAGCATTGTTTAATTTGCTAAACTTGTTATATATGCTTGGAATTATATTTATATTTTTGCTTGAAAAACTAACGCACATTCTCAGGGGGAACTTAAGTATTCATATAGGTTTCAAGTTCTATCAAGTATTTGTCATCATCAAAAAGGGGGAGATTGTTGAACTCAAGTTTTCAAGGTTCATGTAAATCTACATATGGATTTTGATGATAACAAATGAATTCAAAGAATAAAGGAGTCTCAAGCTCAAGTTGTCCACACAATATAATCAAGCACATCAAGGAAGCAAGCATGAGCAATAAGGGAACAAGTTCATATTAAAATCATAGAGTAATTTTGTAAATCTCTTAAAAAATTTGAAATTAAGATTAAGGCTCAAAATAAATATTTTATCATAAAGCATTAAAATACATTTTCCACATATGCATGAATATTTTGAAAATTAAATTTGAAAATTTTGAAAGATGATTGATTGTCATCTTTCACATGTGCATGACATGATTAAAGGTTTGAACTTTGAAAATATTAAGATGATTGATTGTCATCTTTCACATGTGCATGTTTTATTTGAATATTTTCAAAAGTGGTGAATTATTTTCTTGACTTATGCAAAAGGTAGATGTCTTTATTTGAAAATTTTGAAAAGTAAAGTGTGCTCCTTTTGTCATATGCAAAAAGTAAAAGATTATATTTGAAATTTTTGAAAAGTAAAGTGTGCTCCTTTTGTCACATGCAAAAAGTAAAAATATTAGATTTGAAATTTTTGAAAAGTGAATGATGATGTTTTTGACATGGGAATCTTTTCAAATTTGAAATTGAAAACTCATTTGCCTATAAATAGCTCACTTGAGTTTTGTAAAATTCACAACAAGAGCTTATACATCTATTGCTAAGTTTTGCATCATTTATTCAAAACTCTCATTCTCTCTTTTCTAAAATTTTGAGCCTTAATTCTTGTTCTTGTTGAGAGAGATATAGGTTGCGCTGTATCGTTTCTATCTCACTCATTGAGGAGTGTACTTTGATAGTCTACCTACTATCAACTCTTGTATTTGTAAAAGGGTGTGTATAATCCTTGTGTGTGTAGAAGGTGTTCTACACGGGGAATAGTTAAATCACCAAGTGTGAGGTGATTGGAAGTGTAGAAGGTGTTCTATACGGAGAATAGTTAAATCACCAAGCGTAAGGTGATTGGAAGTGTAGAGGGTGTTCTACACGGATTCTTTGGAGCAGTGCTGCTCAAAGGTGTAATAGGTTTCTATCTCCACCTAAAGGAGATTGAATAGTGGATTTGGGGATCCTCAAGAGGTAGCTTGAGGCGAGGACGTAGGCAGTGGGGCCGAACCTCGTTAACATACTGAGTTTGTTTCTTTCTTACCTTTACTCTTTATATTTATTGTTGTTTTATATTTTGTTTATATTTTATATTATATATTTAATTTATAATTGTTATTTTTTTTAAATACAACTCAATTCACCCCCCTATTGTATTAGTCATCTGGGCAACAGTATGAATGGTATTTTTACTATTTATATTAATAATAAAAATATTATTCATGGAGTTATTGCGAGTTACTGTAAGCTGTGGACTGTTGCCCAGCACAGTTCTTGTTTTTTATTCTCGAAGTGGGGAAGTTCTTATCATTCGGGTTGGGGTTCAGAAAGCTGAGTTGTGACTTGTGTGAATACGTTAATTAGAGAGGGGGGGGGGGGGGGGGGGGGGGGGAGAAAAGCTGAACTATCTTCAGAAAAATTCGGACAGGTTGGTTAGGACTTTGTTGCATATAAATAACTTCTACCTAAAAGGACAACGGTCAAGATTAATGGGATCAGGATGCTTACGGCTTTATGGAAAAGAATAGAATTAATGTGTTGTACAGTAACGGACTTAGTCACTTAAGAGGTGTGAGGAATTCGGTCTGAACCAAAAAAACTGACCGGTTCTTACTGATCTCTAGACCGACCAATCAGTCTCATCCCATAAATTGTGGATAAAAAAAAGTTAAATCCAATCTCAGATTCTAAAATTTTAGGCCAGGCCAAATTTCTATATGTATTTTAAAAATATTTTAAACAATTTAATATATTATTTTTATATAGTGATTATATAAGTTAATGATATAATTTTAATCTTATTTATTATAATTCGTCATATAAAATATTTTTTAATGAGTTAGTTACAAATTCACATTAATAATTTACTTAATTTTAATTTATTAATTTAAATAATTTTTTATTTAACCTATTTAAAAAATAGTTGAACCGGACCGAACATACCAGACCGATAGCTACCAATTTGGTTCAATCCCTATAAATGTTCGTCCAGCCCAATTTGAATTTGAAAGAAATGATGGATTAAAAGTTTCGATCCATCGTCCCGAAACCAGACAGAGTTACACTTTCAATTTATTCAGGAATGAAATGAAGCGCGACATATAGAAGTGTTCTCATACTATCCCATATTATAACTTCGATGCAGATGTCACTTTAAACTTAAAAGGCACAATATGGTACAAATTTGCAACCTCAAATAGATCGTAGTAAGTTGTAACTGAGCCAGTTCATTTCAAAAAAACAAAAATACAAAAAAACTGAGCCAGTTTAGAGTCGGGAGGCCCAAAAAAGGAAAAGCCGAAGCCGAAATAAAAACCATGCTATCCAATTCAACACCACCTAAAACCGAGATACAGAAAGTACATAATGCTAAACTCAGTGCAAATCATAAATGCCTAGAAAAGGCATCAACACGGATCCAATCCAAAGCTTCCCATCCTTCTCTTCCACTTCACTAATAAACTTTAGAGTCTTTCCTTCACAGTCTTCCAAAACTTGCAAGATTTTCCCTACCGCACTTAATTTTATAGCAGTAGCATGGGCCTTTCCTCCTATCAATAGTGAGTGCAGCTGCTTGAAACTGAGTGGAAGTTGTAAGAGTGTTTTTCCAACCCATGAATTATACAGAATCCACCTCGCCAAATGTCCTTTTTTAGCATGTAATGCAACCCAAAACTCCCCTCTCGAATTACGTCTTACATTATCCGGGAATCCGGGAAGCTCCGCAAAAATATCAACATTCCCAGCATTAGGACCTTGAAGCCAAAGCCTAAGGATACGACAGGTAGTGGTTTCAGCCACTAGCACAAACGACCTGTCACTGCTCAATGACACACCATTGGCAAAAGCAAGGTTTTTAAGTAAGACCGTTACCACTTTGCTTGATTTATCGTATTTGAATAACCTGCCTGTCTTGTCTCCACTCAAGATCGATGACATGAATTGCCTGCACACCAAAATAACCACAAAATGCTAAGCCTTGATACCTTTTCTTGAAATATAAACCCAAAAAAGAAAATTAAGTTACCTCCTCTGGAAACTTGTGCTTGAATCTGTGAAATAAATCACATCTTCGTGCTCATCAATATCCATATCATTGGTGAAGCGAAGGGGCTGGCCTTCAACTTCTGTGACCACTTGGGTGGCCAGACCACCGCCAGGCCCTACTACTTGAAGACCCAAGTAGGCATCAGCGACATAGAGATTTCCAGTTTTCTTCTCAAACCGTAGTCCTAAAGGTCTCCCGCACAAATGTTCCAGTTCAGGTGCGAATGGACGAAAACACTCCTTCCTAGGAAAAATATTGGTCAAAGTCTATCAAAATTAGAAATTTTATAGGTGTTCTACAAAATGAATACCTGATCCATGTATTATCCCACCAGGGAAGCAGTATCAGCCATCTTTTCAGAATTAGAACTAGAAAAAAAAAATGCCGGGGAAAGGGGTTATAAATTTGGTGGGATTACACACTTATATATACATATATGGCTTAACATTCCTTAAACGTGGGAAGTAACTGGTGTTGTCCGAATTCATTCGGCAATTTCAACGAAATCATTATTAGTGGTGATGCCTACATGAATTGAGAGATTATTAGTATTAGTATTAGTATTAGTACCATTATTGTTGATGTTGATGCTATTGTTATTCGTAGGTTTGCTTCAGCCCGAAACTCTGTAATTTGTGGAAGACTAGATGTAACTCATCTAAGGTCCACAGGTTAAATCGCATGAAATTTGTGGTTGATGTTTTGGGGTGCAGTCCAGTGTACCTGGCCATATATTCCTATGTTTTAATTTCACAAAAAAAAAAAAGAATATTATTGAACATTATCTGTCAACTACTGCAAAACAAATTGGCTTTTCCATCACCAGTTAACACCTGTTAAAAACAAGCTCTAAACCCCAATTAACTAGTACTGAGAGGAAGGATTGTAATTAAAGGCTCACAGCATCAAGTTTTACACCCCAAATTTACAAACCTAAGCTATACTAATGGGACAAATTATTGCAAGCATGAGGGAGATAATCTAAAAACTAAGTAAGATGGTAAACAGAGACACTAAAAATTATGGAAGAGTCTGATAAGCTTTGTTATATACAGGATCCTATGAAAAATAACTTCGATTTCCGAAAGTAAGAAACAGAGAGCAAAAATCCCCAATTCGTATTCGTATCAAATTGGTTGCGAAAACACAGATTGCCCAATTGCCTGTCTTTTCGATAAAAAAAAACAATTGCAATAGAATATGTTTGCCATCATGGGTAATCCCATCATATCACCAACACCACCAACAAGATTAAAGCATCTTCCTTGTGAATAAAAATAAGGTAGGTTTAAGTTCCTCTGAATCCGTTGGATTCGGGTAAACCATGGGCTTCTCACCTTTTTCATTTTTAATCTTTTCACTTTTTACGAAGTGGAATATTTAATAAGACTATTTTGTTTTCTTTGCCATTTCGTCAGTCCATTTACAATTTCGCATCGTTCAGAGAGAGCGAGGCCGAGCAGGAAAATAAAAAGGGGCTAGAAAGTAGATGAGTGTTGTGTACCTTGAAGACGTGGTTAAAGCAAAATCAGCCCAACCAAGAGCATCCCCTTGCCATTTGAGGATCCGACCGTCGGCCACGCCTGTGTAAGGCCCTTCTCCATTAGGATCGAACACGAGACTTTCCGGTCCCACCGCTCCAGTCACTCGCAGAATCTTTGCTGCGTGGAGCTGGTCCTGGGACCCCAGTAAAGTAGGCGGTGCAAAAAGGGGGAGATTGGCCGGTAAAAGGAGAGCCAAGGTGATGGAGATCACTGCTACTGCCGCTGCTACTTTCACTTTGACATTCATGGCTTTGTTTGCTTTCACTGAGGGACGCTTTCACTCTTCAGATTATGGATGAAAGAAATTGATCATTCAATCATTCTATTTCTAACCCATCAGTCCAAGAGGCGGCTGGGCAGCAGCCGGGCTGCTCTTTAGATTTTTTTTTTTTTTTTCAGTGGAAATCCTCGATAAATTAATTATAAAAAGAAAAATGCTGCACACCAATTTTTTAAAGGAAAAAATAATAAATAAAAAAATCAGTAGAAAGAAAAATAAAGGAATCCGACCGTTCGAGGGAAAAAAAAAAAAGAAATACAGTGGGTTCGATTTGATCGAACCCTTCATCGTAACTTTCGTTGTGGCATGCGAATTTAATTTTGAGTTTAAAGTCGTCGGATATATTGGATATCGCCAGAGCTTGTTATTATAGTGATAGAGTCGTTGATTCCATCTGATCTCGATGAGATAGACGGTGTTACTTATCGTCGACGACAGCGACAGAAATTAGGCTGAGGTCGAAACTCTTTAAAAATTATCTTTATTCTATATTTTTATTATATTTTCTTCATTTTATTATTTTATTATATTTTTTAATATTTTTTATTATGTTTTTATAATAATTATAAGAGTTTAAAGAATGGGATGCAAAACGTTGAGATGTAATTCAACCGCAGCTGAACGTCATTCATAAAATAATAATAAAAAAAATTCATGTAAGGATAGTAAATAGGTGTGCAGTAATACAATGGTTGCTGTCAATCACCTCCTTATAAAATTACTTATACTGATAAGAGATGTGCTAGATTGCACTCCTTGTGCGCAGCACACCAACAACCCAGCACATTAATTGTGTTTTTATTTTTTATTTTTTATTTTTTTTGGAATTTCTTGAGTGTGCCTCTAGGCTACAGCACACAAGGGCTGTAACCAATATTATTTCTACTGATAACAAACTAAGGGTCAATTTGTTTTGGAATTGAAATAAAAAATTTCTAAGTCATCTTAAATTTATTATTATTTTTTTAAGATTTTTATATAAAATATAATAAAAAATTTACCTTTTTCAAATTCTAAAATCACTTTTTAAAATTTTCATACAAAATTAATATTAAAAAAATATATTACAATAATATTTTATTATATTTTTAATTCTTATCACATCTCATCTCTAAAAATAAACAAGACCTAAATTAATTTAAACATAACTCTATTTAACTTATTTTATTAATATTTATAAATTATTTAAAATATTCTCATTATACGATCACATTTGTAATACATTTGTTATAAATTATTCTACAAAATCATATTAACAAATGGAGTCAATTATTTTGATGGTCATATTTTCTAAAATGATTGGATTGATCCAAAATTACTTAGGGAGCTAGTTATTTGAGGTGAATGCAATAAATTGAATTCGTAGGTTTGGTCCCCTACATACCAACTCTTGTGCCATTTCCTTTATTTTCACTTAACATAGCACGTGGTTTACGTTGGGTTGTGAATTGTGAGATTTATTTCAAATGATTTTTTAGGAAAATTTTTTATATACTATACTATATCCCATTTTCATTATATTAAACAAGATATAACATATTTATCACCATTAAATAATAGTTTATTGGATATAATTTATTATTTAATGATAGTAAGTATGTCACATTTTTACTTAGTAAATAATATAAAAGTATGATGTATAATATTACTCTTAAAATTAGTATGGTCTATAACCACTGATCGGAGAAGACGAGAAAACTGGTGTGGTTTAAAATTTAAATGCGATGACGGAGGAACAATGAGGAATTACCGAATTAGAAAGACTAGAGTAGGTAAGACCGTAACTGGTCCGTAAGTGTCCCTCAAGTTAATGGGCCTCGCAGAATTTTTCATTAATCACAGCTCAAGCTATGGCCCGATTAATCCAATGCAAAGCTCCATTTACAAAACTCTGGGATTAATGGGTCTATTTGGGCTCTTAAGAAGCCCCATTCACCAGATTAACGGGCCAACCCAGTTTCTCTCGAATCCAGGCTCAAATTAATAATATACATGTGATTTCCAAAGCAGGAATAGAAATTGGGGACGCGGTAGGGGTAGGAAATTGGAATCATGGCTCATGGAATTTCCAAGGGACACCAATAGAAGCCTGATGCCCCCCAAGCAGCAGTGCCTTTGCCCTTTGGTTTCAACTTTCCAACATATCCATTAAATCACCTAATCCCAATAACTATATAAATAGTGCATGAGCTGAGTGAGGAATATAAAAAATAAAAAATAAAAAATAAAAAATATAAAATAAAATATAAAAAAAATGGTGTATCAACATGAACTAAGTTAAATACATAAAACTCCTAATCTACTCCTACAAGGCTAGGCTGGAAACGTGATTTCTTTTGATGTTTGTTCTGTTTTGGGAGAGGTTTGGAAGTACGGGTTGGGGAATTAAATAATTTCAATTTATTGTCTTTGCTTCTCACATGAACTCTCGAGAAAAGCTCCAAACCCATACAGTTCATTGGATTAATCATTCGAATAATAAAAAAAAAAATCATTAAAAGATGACTAGATTTGACAAGCTTTGAGATAAAACAAGAAAATTTCCGTTACAAAATCGACAAAAAAAGGGTACATAATTTAAACTAGTCGTTAAATTAGTGGTTATAATCATGCGAATGAGTAAAAGAGAAAGAGGGTTGGTTAAGAGGTCCAAAGTCTGTACCAAATTGAAAGAAAAGATAAGCATAACGTCGGTTGGGTTTTTTGTTTTTTGGGGGTGAGACATGCTTGCTTAAGGATTTTGTTTGGTTTGGTTTTGTTTTTAAGAAATGAAAACAGGGGAACCCCACAACACTACTTTTTTCCCTTGTTCTTTTATTAAAACTTAAAAGCAGGCCTGACCCACAATGCCCGGCAATAATCATGATCTTGAAAAACTCCAAACGTGTGAAGGATCCTTGGTCTTCAATGCCAAATCTTTCGTTGAAGTAAGAGACTCTATAGTGCTGGGACCATTCCTCCCCCCCTCAAATCAGCCATAATTACTGCAATTTCCTGCTTCAAGATCTTCGATACTTTCCCACACCCACAACGTTGTATTTTTTTTTTCTTTTTACCACTAACCGTTTGATGTTAAAATAGTATTTGACTATCGAGAAAATATTATTATTTTGAGTATTGCTACCAAGCATACCATAACATAGTGGCTAGTATATACAATAATATTGAATTAAGTTTTGAATTTTGACTTTTCATATTTTTACATGATAGTGTGGATGGTATATTAAAATAGCAGACCGAAAAATAGATTTTTTTGTATTATTTTAAGTCTCAATTTGGATGCTTAATCTTCCTTTAACTTATTTTATTTCATCATTATAATTTTTTAAATTTTCATATAAAATATAATAAATAATTTAATTTTTTCAAATATCAAAATATTCGTAATATTAAAAAATAATATTTTATTTAATTCAACTCAACTTGACGACAAAATAAGACAAGTGCACGTCAAAGAACTCAACAAGATTATACAAATCGATTGTTTATAAATGAGATAAAAACTAAAAGTTAAATAAAATTATTAGAAATAAAAATTATATATATTTAAATCTGAAAAAAAAATATTTATTAAATTTCATGTGAGAGTTTAATTAAGATAAGGTGGAATTATTTGTAAAAATAACCTAATCAACTCTAATCCCAAAAGGGTAATATTAATTAATTAGTTGAATAGATAAAGATTCCTTTTTCGGCCATAATCTATTTGGTAGAAGATATTAGGTTTTAAATTTATAATCAAGACTCAGTTTGATTATTTCATTTGTTTAATTCGCAGCAAAAAATATTTTCAAAGTCAAATTAAAATTAAATAAGGACATATATAATTAATGAAATATGGAGTTGAATTTTTTCTCATTGGTCCCAATATCGATTACTGTATCAGGACCCATTTGGCTTAGATATTAACTAGTGTAGATCACAAAGTATAAATTAGGAAATTACTCCTAAAAATCTAGATAAATATAACACCATTGATCATGCATGTTAATCCATGAAAAAGCCTCAACGCTTCTACAGTTGATCTACTCGTTATTTTAATTATAAAATAGATTTAATTATATTGTATAAAATAGTTTTTTTTTTTATCATTTGTAGCACATAAAAAGTTGTTTAATTTATGATCTACAATTGTGAATTGAGAAAATATATAGTACCATGGTATAAATTTTAAAGAGAAAATATATATAATTGTGAACTGAGATACTGTCGCATAATCGTTTTAAAAAAAAATAAAATATGAAATTCATATAAAAAAAATTATTTTTTTCATAGTAGACTATACTATTTATCAAAACAGTTACGCGATAATTACAAACTCATAATTATATATAAAATTACTCAAATTAATTTCAAAAGATTCTTAATTTTTGCTATTCTTGCAAGTTAGGATATACATATTATATTTGCTTATTTCCCTCCTTGGTAAGACATGAACGGGGTTTCGGCTCAAATGAATTTGTATTCTCTTTACTAATTAATTAAAGACTAAAGAGTGTGCATCATGATTTCTCCATAATAACCACCCAGTAAGATCGATCTGGTTAATATTTTAGGAGTGCAATATATATAAAAACTTGATCAAATCTTTTAAATCAATTAATTAATGTATAGATTCGAAAAGCATATCTCAAAGTACAACCAAATCTCTTAAATTTAATATCCTAGCTGGTGTGTTCATTGCATCAAGCAAACAAGCTGACTCATTCGGCCATTAAAAACCATAATATAATTGGTTGCACCTGCTCGATCGATCATCATCAAACAATATAATTAGGTCTAACCATAGCCTAGCTAGTCTAGCTGCTTAATTTAATTATTTTCTTATTTCTTTCCCTTAATTTCCTTGCTGCTGCATGCTTGTTAAATGTGGCTAATATATCACTTTAATGCAGTTGATCTATCTGTTCAAGAGATAGATCATCAGATCATGGGTCTTTTTCTGATCATCATGAGTTTAGGGTTTATTTTGATTCTTTGAATATATATATATGTATATATATATAAAGTTCTTGATCAGCAATAGGCCGTACGTCAAGTTAATTTTGTCATCTTGTTGAATATTATTCTTAATTTTGGAGATGGGTTATTTATTTATTTATTTATTTATTTTGAAGGGATAATCTCCTTGGCCAGTCTCCATTGAAGTATCACTAGCACCTTAACGTTCCAATCTTTAAGGTGAATAAAAAAAAAAAAAGAATATAAAATAAAAAGTTTTGATATATAATATTTATTGCAAACCCATCGATCGGCCACTTTATATTTTGACCTTTTGTTTCTTTTTTAGTATTCTCAGTGATTGATGATGATCAGCGCCCATTGGATCCCGTGAGCAATGCTAAAGCCAATCACCTTCCAAAAAGAAAAAGAGTCTTTTTCTAATATTTTCCAGTTGTTTTTTCTGCGTATGTCTATTATACATGAGGTGATCAAAACAAAGACGGCCTAAACTACAGGCCGCTATTAGGTGCATAATCTAATCTTGATATGAAATGCAAATAATTACATCTTAAAAAGTTGCGGGCTTATGTAAGTCAATCTCCCGCTTTTTCCTCTTGCCAAATCTAAATATCCATTGCCAGTTTGTGCCGCACTCTTTTGATCTGATACGGATCGAATTTTTAAACAAATTATATATATATAAACAATTCTACCTATAATTATAAGATATATGAACGTTACATAACTATTTAAAAAAAAATAAAATTTATTGTTAAAAAATTAATTAATTTTTTTATTTGAATCTTATATTTTATTCATTTTTTTACATAATTATACTGTAATTATTTAATTTACGATTGTATAAATATTTTCTCTATATATATATCCAAGAAGAAAAAGACTAGCGCATCTATAGACAAGGGCTACCAGTTCTTAATAAATATTATAAAAATAAATTCATAAATTGATTTCACTTTGCATTATATATTATATTTATTTATAAATTCATAACAATTTATGTTAATTTTTAAATTTATTTTGATCAGTTTTCTTTATAATTGAAGCATAATTTTAAATAATAACATGGGGCATCATTTCTTTGAGAAATTGCCTTATACGCTTATAATTTGGAGTACTCGTGCAATATAGTCATAAGATAGAAAATCGCAGGTACATGATACACAAAAGAAAGAAAATAAAAAATAAAAAATCTTCTAGGTGCTTGATGCTTCCTAGGTGGCAGCTTGTTGTACAGATAATTTGGGTGGCCTAGGCCCTACGATGACTACGTACACTAAAATGCATGGATGTAAACGATCGACGTTGGCTTAGTTCATAAAATGGGCGGCACGAATGGATGACATTAATTAGCTTTAAAACCTGAAAAAAAAAAATGTTTTTTTTTTTATAATAATTTTAAAATTGGTATGCGGGGATGTCAAAAGTGGCGTCCCAATTAATTATGAGGGTGCATAGACTTTAGATAAGGAACTATTTTAATGAGTACAAATCGAATAATTCAAAAAAAAAAAAAAAAATCTCTCAGTACTCCAAATTTTGATCCATGAAAATTGTCAGCATCTAAGAAAATTTATATATTTGATCTAAATGTAGCATAAATATCACCAAACCCAAAACTTTTACCTATAAAGCTGATCTGCATGGTAGAACAATTTGCCTATATATAAAGCTGTCCATTCAATTAATCCATCCATTTTAAGTACTTTCCTATTATATATGATCCATCCTTTCACCCAACAACTTGCAGCCACCTTGGTTTGCATGTCATATTCATTGCAAAATTTAAAATTAAAGCTTTTGAATTTTGATTCTATCTTACCATATTGGTGCTAAATTGCAAGCTTTTAAGATTATCCACTTGAACAATTTCGGAACATCTGAGTCAAAAAAGCTGGTTAGTTTATTATGGTCATCAATCCACATGATAAGAATTAGGTTTTTTTTTTTTTTGAACTTTATGCAACATGTGATCGACACACATACAACAAAAATTACAGAAAAATGTGACAGATAAATAACAACATTAATGGGGTTTAGAGCACTAGTATTGGATTTATTAATTTTTTTAAAAAAAATTTGATAGAAAGTAAAAATTTGATAGAAATATAACATCTAAAAAAATTATATATTAAACTTATCAAAAAGCTTTCATCATATGTAATATAAAATAAAGAAAAGAAAGCGAAGAGAATAAAATATAAATACTTTTATATGAAAGATTATTACTCAATAGTCAAATTAAAAGTCTTTTCTAAACTTTCTTTTCCTCGTTTTATATCAAATATAATGTATGATTTTTTTTAGGTGTTGCTTTTCTATTAAACTTGTAATTTCTTTCAAATTAAAAAAAAAATTTGACAAGTCCAATGCTAGTGCTCTTATATGTAGCAAAAATGTCAGTGAAAATAATTTAAAAAAATTCATAATTGGCTTAGTTTATTTTCGTAAATAAGATGAGATGAGATAAGTTGAGATTAAAATTAAAAATTGAATAAAATATTATTAAAATATATATTTTTAATATTATTTTTATTTTAGAATTTAAAAAAACTTTATTGTTCATTTTATTAATATAAACTTTTAAAAAGAATTAATATAGTTAAGTAAAATAAGATGTTATTAATATAAACTTTTAAAAAGATAATATAGTTAAGTAAAATAAGATGAGTCAATTAAAATAATTGGTAAATCAATAATACCTAAAATTTTGATGGGGCTAAGCATCATCCATCAACCATCATAAGTAGCAATATATATATTTTATTTATTTTTGATATCATCATAAGGAGACTGTAGCAATATTGGGCTAACATGGCCCCGCAAAATAATCTTTATATAATCTGAGCAATTGTGTGGATTATCTGTGACAGGTTGTACCATGTATTATTGTGTGTCAGGGAATCTTTCATATGAATTGGAAAAAAGAAAAAAGAAAAAAGAAAAAAGAAAAAAGAAAAAAGGGAACCGGTTTTCATGTAAAAATGGTGGACAATGTGCTGATAGCCTGGTACACTCCTAGGAACCCGCCCCCCTTTTTTTGTAATATATAAATTCGTATAATTTGTTTATTAAAAAATAGATTTTATCATAAAAAACTTTTGAAGTCTTTTTTTTTTCTTACCAAAAAAATACGTGTAAGACTTTCACATTTAAGACTTATACCATTAGTCATATATAAATATAAATAACCATTAATTATCATTAAAATCAGTTCTTTTGAATTAACTTTACTTTGTTATCTCATTGTCATATTTTTCTCTATATTATCGTTTTCTCTAATTAATAATTTTGATAAGGGGATTGTGACTCTCTCCAAAATCATTTCAAGATAATAATGGACAGTACATCTGTCACATTCACTGCTTTTAATAGAAGTTTCATCACTACCAACAATAGTTCTATCATTAGCAATTTATTGCAAACACTTTATTTTTATTTTTTAAGGTGATATTTTCTTCGTAAGATAATGGTAGTGTTCAAGAAATTGATTCCAATTTTTTTTTTAATTTTTACTATTTTATATTATTGTTTATTTTTTTGAGATGTTTGTTAGAGATTTTTACCTTCTCTTTATATATTATTTTTTTAATTTAATAAACTAAACTTGCTTGAAAAAAAATCACTACTTTCTTTTATGGGGTCATGGCCACCAATCGAGGGGGAAAAGAAAAGGAGAAAAATAAACATTGAAGACTTGGGCAATATTGGCCCAGTACTTAAATGTGACTCTTCACTTTATAAACCCCGCATGTGGTACGTACGTTTTCTTCATTTCGTGTGGACGAGTCTATCCTCTTATATATATATATATGCATGGATTAAGTAGATATATTACAAGAAAGAATAATGCCAAACAAGATATGAGAGAGGATTATGAAGATCTGAACATGATTAAGGATATTTGACAATTGAAGACACATGCACACGAAAACAATATTCATGTGTTTGGCATTATACTTCTAGAGGGTCAGTTTTCAGCTATAGATAATTTTCAGGTTTGACCCTTTTGAGTTTTGATGATTCTTGTGAAGAAACTTCACAGCATTAAAAGACAAAAAAGAATCCAATTCGTATCTGGGTTTAGTTAAAGTTTGTCGATCAATCTTGAATTTATGTAACTTTTCCTGCCCGTTGTTTGAACAGCGAGTCAAATTTCAGATTTTTTTTTTTTTTTTTTTTCTTTTCAATAAATAAAAATAATAGTAACGCAGCACAATATATATTATATATTGTTTCAAAAGGTGATGGTGGAAAAGTAATGGTCCCTGCACGGCTACGCTCGGAATGATGAACATGCAGGCGGAAGCGACGAATATGTGTTCGCCATCACTGATTCACTTTTTTTTACCTTCACCGTCGGATCTAATTTTGCCGTCAAACCGCGTTGTCTTCATAGGCTGAAAATTTTACGTACTGTTTTTCAAAAAATAAGAAAATTTTATATACTTCGTCAGTGCTATCTCACTCTTATCTTAATAAATAAGATATGCTATTTATTATTATTAGATAATTATTTACGAAATTACTTAATAAATATATTACATCTTATATAATAATATAATATATATAATAAAAGTATAGAATATAACATTACTCATAATACGTATATATAATACTGATCTTAAAATGAGCAAGTCTGCTTTCTCTTTACAAAAATAGCTAAATCTAAATTTACATTAAGAAATTATATTTTTAATGATGGATTGTACATTTTTTATATAAAATAAATACATAAATTATATATTCTAAAATTATATTTAATATTACTTAATTTCAAATGTATCTCGCATTAGACATGCACTTACAATTTTTCTATTTGGGCAGTGCTAGTTATCCCGATCCCAAACGTTTCGATTCTATCCCATTTTCAATTTTATTTTATTTTTCAGTTTTTTTACATGAGTTTTAAATAAATATTTTTAAATAATATTATGATTTTTTTATATTTTTAAAAACATTCTTTTAACATTTTAAAACATTTTTAAATGATTTTTTAAAATGATTTTTTAAAATGATTTTTTTAACATTTAAAAAAAATTAAAAAAATAAAAAAAATCACAATATTATTTAAAAATAATTATTTAAAACTCATGTAAAAAAAAAAACTGAAAAAAATAAAATAAAATTAAAAGCGGGATGGGATCGAAACATTTGAGAACGGAATAAATAGCATTTTCCTTTCCGTTTCTACACTTAAAAGTCATTACTCATCTTATTGTTTTATTCAGAAATCATGTAATTTGAATTTTAACACGTATTAAAAAAAAAAACCATCTAAACCATAGTAATGGTTCTTTAACATGATCAATAATGTAATATTGGCATTTGTCCGAAAAAAACAAATATAGTAGAAGTGAATTTAATTCAATGTCGGTTTCGTTTTGCTTTCTTCATTACACGAAATATAAATCACAACACTTGGAATCTAATAATATCAATCTAGAAGAAGTTTGCTTTAAATCAAAGTTTAATAGGAAAAAATAAAATAAAATTCCTCTTCAAGCCAAGCAGCCATCATCGGTCACTGTGGCATTTAGGGCCCTCTCATTTTTTTTAAAGGGTGATCATGATGAGGGAAAATTTTAGAGATAATAGAATGGCTACTTCGGTCTTAAAGATGTGACTCGCACTAAATTAGTAAATTGAGTTATATTAATTTACTCCACAACTCTATAATTTATACCACATAATTAATTATACTTATTGATATGAATCTTCATGTTTAATATTTTTCTTTTTCCATCAATAAATATGTAGTGTAAAATTGTTAAGTATAAATTTTCTGATAAATTTATAAGAATTTGAAATCGCAGTTCATGAGAGAAAAGCTTCAAGCTTAGTTTGTTTTCATAAATAAGATAAAATAATGAGATAATAATTAAAATTTGAATAAAATATTATTTAATATTAATATAAATAATTAAATTCACATCTTTTTATTAGTTTAAATCTTTTAGATAAGTGATAATTTCACATATTTTATATTATATTTTACTAAGTTTGTTATATTTAAAGGTGCAATTATAGATTTGGTGAAGGTAAGGATATATAGGAAATAAGGGAATGTTTGGTAATAATTTATCTTATTTTCTTTCTATACATTACTTAAATATAAATATTTTTAAACTAATAATTATAATTTTTTATTCAATTTTGTTTCTCTTATTTTTTAAAATTCAAAAGTATTTAATTTAATTGTATTATTATTTATAAACTATCTTATTATTATTTATAAAATTTTTATCTCATTCCGATCACGAGCAACCCTTATTTTCTTAAAATTTAGGATAAGATGAATGGTGGATGGGCATGCAATGGGTTAACAATGGGTTAATGGACCGGGCTAGATTTTATTGCCAGATTTGCAGTTGGTTCAGATGCATAAATCTATGGCATGGATGATGGGGGGGAATGGTTACATTAAAGAAAGAAGGATGGATGGATAGGATGGGGATGGGGATGGGGATGGGAAGCAAATCTTTAAAAGGGAATCAAAGAGAAATTGCCTTCCCTTTGGCAAATGGCACCAGTCTCGCCCACCTGCTCAAGATACGGTAAGCGCCACATGATTTCACACCCCAAAGGGCAAAAAGGCACCTCTGCTGACCTCACCTGTATCTGGTTGGGGATTTTTCTGGGTCCCGCTCGCTTCCTCCTTCTCTTACCCACCTCCCCCACATTTATCTCACTTCCTCGCTCCACAACCCTTTCTCCTTTTGCTTTCATACAAAGCGTTTTTATTTTTTTCCAAATTTCTCTCTCTTTTTTTAGTATAAATAAAGCCCACCTCCCATCCACTTAAAAAATACTAAGGAGGTTTTTTTTTTTGGGGTTTATTATATTCTTTTATTATTTGTTGTTTTTTTCTTCCTTCCTTCTTTAATAAGTCGCTTGTTTTGCCTTGCTTGACTTGTAATTCAAAATCAAGTTGGCAATTTTGGAAGATTTGGGATGAAATCTGGTCGGATCTTGCTTTGTTGGACGTAGATTTTGGTGGGTCTTTATTTCAATACAAAGCTCTCTTCTTCATTTCTCCTCCTCCCCACGAATCCGACTACCATAGGAGAAAGTAACAGAGAGACAAAACATTTCCCAGTTCCTGCAAATTCTCCTGCTTCTTAACAGCTTCCAGAATACTCTCTTCTGCTTCTGTGGCTTTGGCTTTGGTCTTGGGTCTTTAATTGGTGCAATGGGCATGTCTACGGAGTCGCAGTTTCATGTTTTGGCTGTTGATGACAGCATCATAGATAGAAAGCTGATTGAGAGGCTCCTCAAAACCTCGTCATATCAAGGTACTTTCTAGGTGGCCAAACATTGGCAGCAGCTTCTCAATTGGTTCTGAGAAAAATAATTGTCCTCGTGGATTATTGATTCTTGGTTTGTGTTTTGCTTTCCATTTCTGGTTTCGATTCTTACGAACATCTTTTTTAATGGCAGTTACTACAGTTGATTCTGGTACCAAGGCTCTAGAATTTCTTGGTGTGCATGAAGATGACCAAAGCAACCCAGAAACACCTTCTGTTTCCCCAAACAATCATCAGGTATGATTCGTTTTAGGTTCCCTTTCCTGCTACGTTCCTATCGTTTTCTTCACTTGTGGGATTCTGAATTTCTTTGGTTTTTGTGTATTTCCAGGAAGTGGAAGTGAATCTTATTATTACAGACTACTGTATGCCTGGCATGACAGGCTATGATTTACTCAGGAAAATCAAGGTATGCTTTTTTGTTAATATTGTTTTGTATTCTTTCTCATTCATCTAATATTCTCCCCCTTCTCTCAATCTTCCCCATTTAGATCATTTATCTTTCTTGAAAAACCAGTCATTGTCCAAACTCCAAACTTTCCATATTGAAATTCTGCATTCCAAATTTATATGCTTTTGAAAATTCCCATATGGGTCCTTGTGTCAGCACTTGCTCAAAGAAAATCTCTTGGCATATTTTCCCTCCTGCTTTTCACCCAGACAAATCTGTTCATGATATTCCAAAGATTTCTTGCTTTCTCATGGGTCTTTCTTATGTCATCATCTGTTTTAGAGACATACATTTCAACTCCTCTGTGCGGACTTTCCGCAAACACATACAAGCCCAACAAACTTATAGGATTTGCTCTCGTTTGACAGGAATCTTCATCCCTGAGAGACATACCAGTGGTGATTATGTCATCCGAGAATGTGCCTTCAAGAATTAGCAGGTAATAGGAGAAAAAATGAAGAAAATTGGATTCTTTTTTTTTTTGTGGGGTGATTTAGAAAGTTGGTATCTTTTGAAATCGATTTCTGAATTCAACTAATTAACGTTTATGATTGGTAACAGATGTTTGGAAGAAGGAGCAGAAGAATTTTTCTTGAAGCCAGTTCGACTAGCAGATGTGAATAGGCTTAGGCCTCATATGATGAAAACAAAGAATAAGGACCCCAAACAAGAGAATGAAGAAAACAAAGAAGAATCGGGAAAGCCAGAGTCTCGATCACAAGATGAAAAAGAAGAGCTGCAACAACAAAACCAGCAGCAGCAACTCCACCACCTCCCCCAACAACAACATCATTCCAACACTAACAAGAGGAAGCCTCATATGATGAAAACAAAGAATAAGGACCCCAAACAAGAGAATGAAGAAAACAAAGAAGAATCGGGAAAGCCAGAGTCTCGATCACAAGATGAAAAAGAAGAGCTGCAACAACAAAACCAGCAGCAGCAACTCCACCACCTCCCCCAACAACAACATCATTCCAACACTAACAAGAGGAAGGCCTTGGAAGAAGGGCTTTCTCCCGATAGAACAAGACCCAGATACAACAACGGCCTCACCACTGTGGTCTGATGATTAATCATAGAAAATAATCTCCCCCTTTGATCTGAACATATGTAATTTTTTTATGTATTTTATTTTAATCTAAATTTTACGCTGGGTAATACAGAACCAATAGGAGTGTAGACTATAGAGAGGGTGTTGTTTCATGTATACCTTTTACATGGAAATATTTTGTTCCAATTTTGTTTTGCTAATTTTAAACTAAAATGAAAAAAAAATGATTAAAAATAACTCGCCATCTCAAAATTTCAGAAGTTTGGAGCTTTCAGATTCATATATTTGATTTCATTTTTGTTTGGTACTAGCCGAAGGCCATTTCAATTAAAATCCAATCCAGTGCTTCAATTGATGGGGAAATAGATTGGGGGCACATTCTGCATTTTGTTGTTCTCTGTCTCTTATATCCTAATTCTATCCGTCCACAATGGATTGACTCATTTTAACCAGAAACTCGTTTGATATCTTTCAGTTTATGGAGAGAAAAAAAAAGCATAATGTGCTCAAGTTTCCGGAATTTTGCTCATTGAGACTGGATTCGAGATGAGTTTATTTTTTTTTATTATTATTATTTTGAGTTACAAAAAAGTTGAGTTGAGAATTAAAATTTTTTTATTGAGATTTGAAAAATTGTAGATTTTTATTTTATATAATAATATAAAAAAATATAACGATGAGTTTGAGATGAGTTGAGACAAATTCGTCTCATCTTTGAATACAAACCGCGCTGAGTTAACTCATCAACCAATATTGGTTTCAAAAGTGAGCTACATATCCTACACGTAAAAAAATGCTCTTAATTTGGTGGTGCAAGCACGGAAGGGATTTTATATGTTGCACTATCGCATTTTGTAATCAAAGATCGTGAGGTATAGAATGACCGAATTCCCCAAACACGCAACTGTTCAAACTTGGCAACCACTCTTTTTACCAGGCCTGAAACTGAAGACTTTGTTACGGACCCAATCTCAATATATGGCCCATTTAGACGACTCTTATTCTATTTCATTGTTTTGAAAAGGCCCAATGAATTGGAATCTCTCGGTGCTAAACCCAGCAAGGCCCATCATCTCTCCCTAAAAACTGAAAGATGTCGCATGAGCTCCTGTAATGGCCTGATCTGTGTCCGTAGTAATGGTGGTCATAATTGTACAGTTTATTTTGTGAAGAAATAGCATTGGGGAACTTGAATTAATGCTGAACGACACTAGCTAGCTTTGAGGACTTCGTATTAGATGAATTAAAATCCCAAAAACAATGACAAGAAGATTGTAAGAGACCTTCGTACTTGGGGGAATGAACGTTACACATCTTGAGGTTTGAGTATTGATAGGTGGAGAAGGCCGGTTGTACCTGGTGGAGTCATTGAGAAGTTCAACCAGTCGACATCTTCATGGAGCATTAATGTCTTGACATGGACGGATGGGTTGCAGGAGGTGATTTTGTCCTTTGGATGTTAATGATGAGACTCTCATCATGAGAGATTTCACCACCTTTTTGCTTGATCCTGTTGAATCATGAGACTCTTCATATGACCCAACATCCTATTCAAATTGTTCAATCTGAAGTTCATAATTGTGTAACTCCAAGATCAGAAATCATCACTCTGTGGTAATGACACAACTTGTTTAATTAGTTCAAGGCCAGCTCATGAACACCAAAGTACAGCAAGCAATGCATGGTATATATTCTTTGGAAGTTGAAACTCAAAGGTGTTAAATATTTATGGTGGGATTTGAATGAGGTACATAATGCTATAAGAGTTTTATTAAAACTCTATGTCCATATTCTAATGAGTTTAGACTAATTTAGCTATTATCGAGTCACAGTGGGACACAAATACCTTTAATCTAGTCATAGTGAAGATACTCTATATTTTATAGAGTAATGTTACATACACTTGTAGAATTGCAAGCGGCATGTAATCGCTTTGATAAAAAGTGGGGTTCACTATTAAAAAAATTAATTTTTTTTCAAGTGGGTCCTATATATATTCATTTTTTTTAAATGACTGCATACCGCTTGCAAGTCTACGTTTGCATCTATTATTTCTCTATTTTATGTTAGTTAGAAATCTATAAATAGCATTGATGGGTTAAAGAATTCTCACTTACAACATAATTTGTGCCTCTGATTCAGGAGAGATAACTTAAAAATAAAATTGTTAGCATGATGATCATTCTCTCACAGTCATGTTTATATATTCTCTATCAAACTGTAATGAAAGCAAATTCGTTTTCTAATTGTTATTAGTTATTATTAGGGGTGTTCATCTAAGTTCCAGATTTAGAAATCCACGTGACATGATCACCATAGAAAATAAGTTATATCTTTATATATATAAAATGGTTATCTAACGGAAATTCTTGTTTTAACGGAATTTCTTATTTCTCCGTTGAAATTAACACTTTCTGTTAAAATTAATATTGCATCTAATGATAATTATATTTTTAAACAAAATTTATTAAATTTATTCACTGAAATAATATTTTTAGCATTAAAATTAATTTTACTTCTTCAACTTTCTACAATAATAAACTTTTCATTTAAAACTCATTTAACATCTATTTAATATCACTAAATACTTTAAACACAATTTATTAAACCCATAAATAATGCTATAAATTTCTACTTTAAAATTCCTATTTAGGACATATTTTTTATTTTTATTTTATATAAAATAAATATAGAATAATAATAATAGTATAGGACAAGCAAAATAATTATGACCATTTCTATTACAAAAATTGCAAATAGCATGTGACATATATGAAGAACTTGAGTGATTATAATAGTATCCTTTTTTAACAAAATTATTTTTATGAAAAGAATTTTGAATATTGGATTTTGATGTAGAAGGATTATCAAAGAAGTTTTTATAAGGTTTGTATTTTTGTTTTGGCATATATCCCAAGCCTGCCTTATCAAAAACACATCTTTGACTACCAAGAAGTTTTTCAAAATTTCTTTTTCCATTCGTAAATTTTTCAATAATATTTTCTAAATCAATTTTCTTTTTCTTCAACTCAAAATTTTCATCTTTCAAAACAATACTTTCTTTTCTTAAAATATCAATTTCGTTTGTTAAAGAAGAATTTTTCTTTTTCAAAACAGTATACTTGATACCCAATTTTTCAAATTCCTCATATACCTCTCCTAAAACATTTTGCAATTCTTCATATGAAGGATCTTCAATATTATCAAGATTTGTTACCTCAATGTCATCTTTAGCCATAAGACAAAGATTTGTTGATTCTCCATTGCTTGCTTCACTATCTGAGCTACTTGAATCATCATCCCATGTAGCTTTCATTGCTTTTTTGCCTTTGTTTCGATCTTTCTTTAGCAGAGGACAATCTGACTTGATATGACCAGGTTTATTGCATTTATAACAAATTAAAGTGTCATTTTTACCTGAATCTTTCTTGGAAAACTTTTTGAAAGATTTCCTTGAAGGAGTTTTATTTTTCTTTAAGAACCTCTGAATTCTTCTTGTTATCATCGCAACTTCTTCATCTTTGTCGTCATTTTCCTCATCTTCATCACTTTCACTTTCATGTGGAACAGCTTTAAGTGCCAAGCTCTTCTTTGACTTTCCTTCTTCTTCTCCTCTTTTCAATGTGTACTCATAGGTGATAAGTGACCCCATGAGTTCATTTACTTCGAGCTTCTTGAGGTCTCTAGCTTCAAGAATCGCTGTCACTTTTGATTCCCAACGTTTTGGTAGAGAGTTGAGAATTTTTCTTACTATCTCCACTTTGGAATAAACTTTGCCAAGAGCTGTCAAGCTGTTTATGATGTTAGTAAAATGAGTGTACATACTAGAAATAGATTCATCATCATTCATTTTAAACATTTCATATTCATGAGTAAGAATATAAATTTTTGATTCCTTGATTTGAGAAGTTCCTTCATAAGTAACTTCCAAATTATCCCAAATTTCCTTTGCTGTAGCACAAGTCATTACTCTATTAAATTCATTACCATTGAGAGCATTATATAATAAATTCATAGCAGCTAAATTCAAAGTATAAAGTCTATCGTCTTCACGATCAAACTCTTCTTCTTCCTTTTTGACCTTTACTCCATCAATCACTTTTGTTGGAATATAAGGTCCATTTACAATGCATTTCCAGATTTCTCGACCTTGAGCCTGAAGGAATATTCTCATTCTAACTTTCCAGAATGAGTAATTGTCTCCACAAAAGAGTGGAGGCCGACTGCTGGATTGACCTTCACCAAATGAAGCTGCAATGTTAGCCATAAAATCTTAACTCAAAAGATAGTTAATCTTATAATAGAGCTCTAACTCTGATACCAATTGTTGCCCAGATGACTAACACAAGAGGGGGAGTGAATTGAGTTGTATTAAAAATTAACAATTATAAATCAAGTATATAAAATAAAATATAAAATATGAAACAGTAATAAATATAAAGAGTAAAGGTAAGAGAGAAGCAAACTCAGTATGTTAACGAGGTTCGGCCCCACTGCCTACGTCCTCGCCTCAAGCTACCTCTTGAGGATCCCCAAATCCACTATTCAATCTCCTTTAGGTGGAGATAGAAACCTATTACACCTTTGAGTAGCACCGCTCCAAAGAATCCGTGTAGAATACCCTCTACACTTCCAATCACCTTACACTTGGTGATTTAACTTTTCCCCGTGTAGAACACCTTCTACACTTCCAATCACCTCACACTTGGTGATTTAACTATTTCCCGTGTAGAACACCTTCTACACATACAAGGGTTATACACACCCTTTTACAAATACAAGAGTTGATAGTAGGTAGACTATCAAAATACACTCCTCAATGAGTGAGATAGAAACAATACAGCGCAACCTATATCTCTCTCAACAAGAACAAGAATTAAGGTTCAAAACTTTAGAAAAGAGAGAATGAGAGCTTTGAAGAAATGATGCAAAACTTAGCAATAGATGTGTAAGCTCTTGTTGTGAATTTTGCAAAACTCAAGTGAGCTATTTATAGGCAAATGATTTTTCAATTTCAAATTTGAAAAGATTCCCATGTCAAAAATATCATCATTTACTTTTCAAAAATTTCAAATCTAATATTTTTACTTTTTACATGTGACAAAAGGAACACACTTTACTTTTCAAAAATTTCAAACATAATCTTTTACTTTTTGCATATGACAAAAGGAGCACACTTTACTTTTCAAAATTTTCAAATAAAGACATCTACCTTTTGCATAAGTCAAGAAAAGCATCCACTACTTTTGAAAATATTCAAATAAAACATGCACATGTGAAATATGACAATCAATCATCTTAATATTTTCAAAATTCAAACCTTTAATCATATCATGCACATGTGAAAGATGACAATCAATCATCTTTCAAAATTTTCAAATTTAATTTTCAAAATATTCATGCATATGTGGAAAATGTATTTTAATGCTTTATAATAAAATATTAATTTTGAGCCTTAATCCTAATTTTGAATTTTTAAGAGATTTACAACATTACTCTATGATTTTAATGTGAACTTGTTCCCTTCTTGCTCATGCTTGCTTTCTTGATGTGCTTGATTATATTGTGTGGACAACTTGAACTTGAGACTCCTTTATTCTTTGGATTCATTTGTTATCATCAAAATCCATTTGTAAATTTACATGAAACTTGAAATCTTGGGTTCAACATAGTTAATATACGGTCTATATAATTTATTATAATTATATTAAATTGGTAATAATAAACAATAAATATAATTAATATTATATGTTTGATATTTAATTGAATATATATGATTAAATAAATTTATATAAATTATAAATTATAATATAACATTCTTATATAAATTATAAACTATATAATTTATTTTTTCAAAAAACTAATATTATCTCTTAAAAATAATCACATAACTAAAAAAACATAAATATTTTAATGTCTTCTATTTTTAGGTCGTACAAAATAATACAAATATTAAATTATTATCTTGGAATAAAAAAAATATCATATCTTAAACTAACATTTTATTAAAACTTTAATCAAAATTACCTTAAACAAGTTTGATAAAACTATATGTTATATTTATTTATGAGATTATCTTATTGTTTTTATTAATATATTTTTATAATATATGAAAACTTATAATTATTTATCATCTACTTAATTATAAATAATTATTAATTTTTTTTATTAAAAATGAAATTAAATAAACGTACTTTACACGTTGTTTTTATCTAGTAATTAAAAAAAGACACAATAACATTACTTTTAAAATGATAGAAATACCGTTATATTGTCTCAAACGTTGTCCCGTTAACATGTCATCACTACTTGGTGCCATGTGGCTTATTACAAAATAAAACAATATAAAATAATGTTTGAAAATATAAGAAGAAGAATATTCAAATTTTATATTCTCCTAATTTTCTTATTTTTATTTTTACCTTATCAAAAATATACGAAAAAGGCCAGGACAATAGCATTACCTTAAAAAAAAAAACTTCAAACATAGGAATGAAGTTTCTTGTCACAGGGAGGGACGGAAGTCTTTTCAATTCCAACCTATTTAATGAGTTGTTTTAATCTTCCTGAATCTTTATGTTTTGATTTGATGAGGATGATGACATAATTTTAGTGGAGTCAGAAAGCATATGAAAAAAAGATTCACTGAATTAGCTAAAAAAGTTGTGCGAGCCAAAGTTTAGAGGAGAGTCAGGCTTTAAAGATCTGAGAACTTTTAATATGATGCTTCTAGCCGAGTAAAGTTGGAGATTATTGCAAAATAAAGACACTTTGTTGCACAATATATATAAAGCCAAGTACTATGCAAGGGTGAGTTTATTTGAAGCAAAACAGAGAATTAGTCCTTCGTATGCTTGGAAATAAATCTGTAAAGCTAGTAAATTATTATCAGTACTTCTATACAATATTCTAACTTTCACACATTATTATTTTTTAATTAATTATTATTTTTTATTTGTTTTTTTAAAACTAATTTAATTTTTTATTCATTATTTCTATATTAAATATTTGATAAAAAAAAATATATAGTGTGTGGAAGTTGTGTGAATAGTAAGAAGTTGCATAAACTTTTTCAATTATTTTATAAAGAGTGATGTTGGAGAATTGGCGATACAATATTCTGTTAAGATTTACAAAGATACTTGGATCCCAAGTTTAAATACTAATGAACTTTCAATTGGTAGTGCAGGATGAAACAATTGATTTTCTTCTAGATGATAATACAAAATGGTGGAACGTAGAAAAAGTTAAAACTCTGTTCAATCCAAACATTGCTGAAATTCTTTTAAAGATTATTATTTATCCAAGCTCAAATGTTGATAAGTGGATTTAGCTTCATAGTAGCTTGAAGCAGAGACAGGGTGAATCTTCTATGGAAAGTAGAACAAGAATCTTATGGATTTTGGTTCAGAAACAATAAGTATACATATGAACATGTTTTACACGAAGCAAGTTATGTGATTAAATTTGCCATATCTCAACATCTTAGCCACCAACAACTACAGTCCACTATTGTAAAAGATAAGTGTCATTGAAAGCCACCTATACCAAGTTACTTAAACCTTAATGTTGACAGTGCAGGAGTAGGTGCAACTAGTAAAATGGAGAATGAGATGCTTAATCTTGAAACTGTTAAAGCTCTAGCTATGTTAAAGAATTTACAATTCCAGTCTCACCTTAGGCATTCCAAAACTGATTTTTGAAAGTGTGCCAACTACTAATTTAGGAACTCAACAAGGATTAAGAGTCTATATCTATGGTGGACAATCTATTAAAAAATATCAAAGATAAAAATGTTTGTCAATTGTCAAATATAACATGTCTATCGTATGGACAATGAGACAGCTCGTAAATATATAAAACATATTAAAATGTGATGGGACAATATTTCAAATTCAGTGTCACAAGCTATATGGCTTGAAGCAAACAGCTTGGAATGCTTTGAATATGATTTTCCTATTTTAGACTAAAAAAAAAAAAAAACAGTGATGCGCAACAACCGCAATAGTTATGTTGGCTAGAAAATTGACAGAGAGGCATTTGACCATGAATTGACCGTAACGAATCAGTAATTTAAACCAATCATTATTATTATTATTGTCATTAATTATAAACGTACGTATATAAATTATAATCGCGGATCCGGATGGTAACGATGATGATTGCCAAAGCACCTGATCTGATCTCTGTTAAATGTGGACCCCAGCACTCCACACGTGTCACTATTCCACGCAACATCTTTTATACTGCTAAAAAGTTGATCAAAGCTTTCCACCATAAACCCGTAAACAAAATAAAAAGGCAAACGGTGGTTCGTCACCTTCCTATTCCCCTCTCTCTCTCTCTCTGTCTCTAACTTAATCGAATCTACTCCGATTCCGGTAAGATCGATCAATCCTTCGAATTTCTCCGAGAATCTCACAGTTTTTGTTCTTGTAGTAACTATTTTTTTGTGCGTTTATCTAAATTCGTATTTTCCTATTGTTTTCTCTGTAAAATCTGTTGGTTTTGGCGGTTTGATGAAACCCTTGAATTTATGTCACTTTATAGTTTTTGTCGTGTAATTGTTGTGATCTTATCTGTGATATTGAGATTCTTTTTTTTCTTTTGTTTCTTTTGTATCGTTACGGATTAGGTTACATGATTATTCGTGTTTATGATGATGATTTCGAAAAGCTGAAGTGGAGGAGCATCAGCGTGCAAAATAAGCTCTCAATAAGTTCACAGGATTATTTTCTGTACCATTAGGACTTCTTATTATTATTGTTGTTCGTAGTTTTCTTAAGCGAGCGTTGTTTTAGTACGGTGGAGCTCCCTCGAAACATGTCGAGCGGAGCCGCTAGAAGGGTCTCGCGGCAAGATATACAGCTGGTAAGATATTATTCTGCTTTAATTCTAACATTCTTAATTTTGTATGTTTTTATTTCCCGAAAGATTTAAGTAGTGAAGCAGTCATATTGGTATATATATTCGTCTTTAATTGCTTCTTTGAATTCTCATGTTTTGCTTGTCAATTCCATCCTCAAGCATGTGCCTTGCGTAATTCCTTTAATGAAGCTATTTTGATAGATATTCTTCTATCACTTTGGAGGAGGGAAATAGTAGTGTACCTTGAACACAATCTTCACTTCGTCTTTCTCTTATTTCTTTTATTTGTGTAAGGTACAAGGAGTTCCTTCCACCATTTTTGGTCCGTGTTTATGTTCTAAAAATACTCAGCTATTTTGATAATTTATTTGGGGCTATATATGCTTATTTTCAGGTGCAAAATCTTATAGAAAGATGTCTTCAGCTATACATGAATCAGAGGGAAGTTGTGGAAACACTTTTGGATCAAGCAAAGATAGAGCCTGGTTTTACCGAACTCGGTAATCCTTTCTTTCATATTCTTTGTCATTAACCAAGGTGTATATATCTCATTTAATTATGCTATAGTTTAACAAATAAAAATGCTCTAGCCGCAAAGATATTGCACAAAAACAATCTCACAAACTGATGTGGCTTGATATGGCTCGTCAGATTATAAAATTATTGTGAAGTAGATCTAATGAATCAAATTAAGCAATGTCAATTTGGAGGATTTTTTTGTATAATTTTTTTGTGGATGTAGCAATACTCTTTACCAAATAAGTTTGACGTGCAAACTTGAAAACAATGTTTTATCTAACAAGAACCTTTTGCCTGCACACTGTGGGGAGTCGTGTACTTTTGAAGCTTACAAATCGTGTCTTATATATATAGAAACTACTTGTACTAGTGATCCATGTAACAATGATGGGAAATGACGCATTTTTAACATCAGATAATTAACTTAAGAAATCTGAAAACATTTTTCCAACTTTAAATACCATTTATGTTAAGATTCATACATTTCGTTGTTTCCTTCCTTTCGTAAACATGGAATTTTTGCTTGCCTTTCAGTTTGGCAGAAGCTTGAAGAAGAAAATCGAGAATTCTTCAGGGCTTATTATCTTAGATTGATGGTGAAGAACCAAATAACTGAATTCAACAGGTTGCTTGAGCAACAGGTGCAGTTAATGCGTCAGATGCACCCAACTGGAGTTGCTTCGATGGCTACTTCTAATGGATCTCATATTTCACCTTGTAAGACCATAATTACGCTCAGTACTCATGATAATCCATATTTTGTAGATGCCCCTTTTCCTCTGGGCATACTAAATGTTTGGTAGTGTACATAGCTTTTAGTTTTTGAATGTTGCAGTTTTCTGTTGACAGTTTTTGAGCAGTGTTGATCTTGTTCTTTTTCGTATTTATTCTCTGGTGCAATCCAAAGCCTTTTTGTTGCCTTGTTGAAGAACCTCAAAACACATGCATTGCCTGTAACCTCGGTCCCCAAATTAAGACCAGAAATACCTTTTGGTTTTTTCCTGGAATTTCTGGCTGATGTCCTTAGTGGATATGTTTTCTTGTCCTTGGACAAGTACAATTTTCTCTGTAACTTATTATTGCACTTTTCCCATCATTCTAGTTCTGAGGTTATGGGGCATATTAAGAAATAGGATTTATTCACTGCAAATTTCTGTCTATATTTCTTTTTGTAGGTTTGATCTATTGTTTACTTGTGCACTAGAATTGTACCGAACTTTTAGTTCTTTAGCAAGTTTTCTTGGTAATAATAATAGAGTTGTGTAAGTTATCATTTTTGTGACTTGTCCACAATCTTCCTCTATTCAAATGAATTGCTAGGCTTCAAGTTGAGTTGAAAATTTGTGAAGGGAAAGTTGAAGATTGCTGGCTATGGTAGTGAAAAATGCTGCACTTGTAAATGAATATATTTGTTTGGCGGTAGCATTCTGGTGCTGTTTATGCGTCCCTTCCCAACATAATCAAATAGTTTTTCACCCAAAGGTGAACATCTCATAATGCCAGACTTATACCGTTGCTAATGGTTTGTCCAAAAGCAGGACTAATTGTTGGCAGTATAGATCATTGTTTTTGGTACCATATTGTACCAGTCACTTGAGCGGTACAGGTACACTGCCTGTATCATACCGGCCCAAATACCGGCCGGTATTTTCGGTCGTATCGGCCGTACCGGATTTTATTTTTTATTTTTTCATTTCTTGCTCTTTTTTTTTTTTAACATTAATTTAGACTAGATTATTTACATATATGTATTTATATATATAATCTATTCATATATTGATTATTTTTTTTGAAATATAATTTATATATGTATTTATATATATAATTTTTTTATATATAAACTATTCTAAAATGGTACACGAAATGGTGCCGATACCAAAATATTTCGTTACAGTGCCTTAACTGGTATGTTTACCGGTACGGTATTCCAAATTTTGGTGTAGATGCCACAACATCCTGTCCAGACAATCTCCTATTAAGAGTTAAAGTTGGTAATAATACTGCAGTGGTTTTCTTATTTAATGAGTGGTTGTTCAGAAGAAAAGAAGAATAACAAAAGTAAAGCTATGGCTTTTCAATTGATGACGTGTACTTGCACAAACTGAACAACCTTTTTTTCAGTTGATATTTGTAAAGAACAGGCAGAAAGCTATTGGTTAAAACTTAAGGTGATGAGAAAAGTGACAATTGCATGTGATGTAAGTAAAGACATGAGCCAACTTCACGTAATGGGGCATGTGCCCTTTCTTTTTGGCAGTAGGTGTGGGGAGGCGAAGGGGAGCTAACATCATTTGGCCTTCCCTTGTAACACAAGGTTAAATTTGTTGAAAATTTCCATTCTGTAATCTGGGATGGATTTACAGAATGGCCTGTGTTTGTAAGCTCCCCTGTAAAAAGTTTTCCAGGAAAGATCAAGGTAGTAGTTTGTTTTGAGTTACGTAAGTGTTGTAGGTTGTTAAACTTCCATCAGATGGGAAATTAATAGTTGCTTTGTTTGATAGTGCACCAGAACTCAACTTGCTATGCCCCTGAGCATACAGGACCAGCTGTGAAGTCAGAGAACATCCACCACCCTATTGGTTCCAGTTTATCTAATGCATTTAGTAATGGAGGATCGCTATTGCACCCAAGTATGCATGCTGCCATTCAAATGTCTGCTCATTCTAGAAGGATTGATGTCCCACCAAATATGCTATCAGCACAGAGCTTGAATGTGGGTATGATTCAAGGAATAAATGGGGGCATGATCAAATCAGAAACAGGATATTCAGGCAGTTCCCCTTACATGTTTGATTCAGATGGAAATGCCCCAGAAGTGCGTCCAACAATTGGGGATGCATCTGTTGCTTCTTTCACCAGCGTAGAATCCAACTCACAACCCCTGGCTGAATCAATTCTGGATGCAGACACCAGTTCTTTTGGGATGTTACGCCAGCTTCCTCAAGTTTTCAGTCTCTCGGACTTGACAGCTCTTTCTCAGAGTTCTGGTCTGCTCTCTCTCTCTCTCTCTCTCTCTCTATATATATATATATAAATTGGCTCAAGATTGCTGTTCCAGTCAATGATGCCGCTGGAACTCAGCCGGTTATTGTGGAGTAAATGTTTAATAAAGTCATCTGAAAAGGAATCAACAATTAGCCAAAAGCATAAAATTAAAAAAAATTAAAAAACACGCGAAAGTTTGATGGGCGGAAGTGCTGATTGGATAATGAGTTCAGTAGAGGATGTCAATTCATAGGTGGCATTACTTGCGTGCATTATTTTTTAACGTAGCTTTAATAAAGTTGCATGGGGGTTCTTGTTTAGTATTAGAACATGTGTGCATGTGCCTGTGTAGTTTAATAGTATCAATAACATTTTATTTATATTTAGGTCCTATTTGGATAATGAGATAATATGAGATGGTTTATATGAAGTTGAAAGTTAAATAAAATATTGTTAGAATGTTATTTTTAATATTATTATTGTTTTGGTATATGAAAAAGTTGAATTGTTTGTTATATTTTGTATGAAAATTTGATAAAGTTGTAATGATGAGATGAGATGAATAAACACTATTTCTGGATCCAAATGAGCCTTTAGTATTGATGTTATAGATCTAAAAATGTCAGATATTCTGGAGAGTTACCCTCGCTCACCCTTCCTGGGAACAGATTCCGAGTACTTCCTTGATTCTGGCGAAGGAGAGCAAGGTTAGATTATAGCCACATATTTCACGTTTGAGTCATTTTGAAAAGATTGAAACGTATAATAATGGTCTGTTGGCCTTCAGGTGACAATAGAAGGTTGGATACTATATCAGAAGGCAAGAGCTATGAAGACTTTGGGAGTGAATAGTGGGTAAGCTGCTGCTTTTGTAGGAAAAAGAAAATATTTTTGAGGTGCTTAGATGTTTTCAAAGTGTATTGACATTTTTCTCAATTGTTCAATGACTCGTCAACTCTCTATGATGATGCGGTTTGATTCTTCAGGTGGTCGGTCTAACAGCAATTTCAAGGAAAGAAGCGTTTGTACATATCATTTGATAACTGGGGCAACCAGATTTAAACTCCTCGAAGGCATTGATTGGTGTGTAGTAAGTTCATGCTACCTTTTATCGTGGTGTATTGATAGATTCGACAGTGTGCTTTTTCAGTTTAGTTTTCTAGGAAAAGACCTCTCCCCCGGAAGGGGAAATTAAAAGAAATAAACGTCAACGGGCTTTTGGTGACCATGAGAATTTGTGGAGGTGATCTTACGGCTTTCTTTGTCGAAGAAACGAATACTGGTACTCCATATGTGATGTCGATCTTACCGCTCGACAAAATTTTACTCTTATTTTTTTTTTAAGTTTTTTATTCATGTATATATATATATTATCATTATTAAACATTTAAAAAAAATATCAATATATTAATAATTACTTTTTTAACTATTAAGTAAAACATTAAAAATTAAAAATAAAATAAAATACATAAAGCGTAAAAATGAAATGTCAAAGTAGATAGGCATACTAACATTTTTCGTTAAACAATGCTTTTCCATAGAATGAGAGGTTGCAAATGTTGACAAAGATATAGAAGCAATTGAATATCAAAAACTCCTTCCAAGAAATTGAAGTCCTCATTTGTTTTACGGGGATGAGAAGAAAATGAGATGCTTTATCTATACTTTGAATAAAATATTATTAAATTAAAATTTTGATGTTATTTTTATTTTAAAATTACAAAAATTAAATTATTTATATTATTTTGTAAGCTAAATCGAGAAATCGCAAGTGAACCAAATAAAAATAATAATAAAAAAGAGAAAAAAAAGTGGACCTTGCTTGCTGCGTTGGTCAACAGGCTTGCACAAGCTTTCAAAGAAAGGACAGCCTACTTTGGGCCACAAAAGGAAAATTAGTTATAATTCTAATCAAGCATTTAAAATTGTACAAACCAAATCGGCAAATCCTACGAAACTCCACAAATTGGACCTTCCCTACGCAGCTTATCACACTATTCATATTATCTGTATGTAAATAATTTGAAGCCGTTTAAGTTTACCGACGGGCGCCTACTGAGGTCCGGTTGTAAGCGCGTGGTCTAAATCAGCAATTAAATCATTCACATCCTCTATTCCCACTGATATTCTGACCAGATCTTCTGTCAAACCTCTGGCCTCACGTACTGCAGCAGGGATGCTTGCGTGGGACATGAAGCAGGGCATGCTTATGAGGGATTTCACACTCCCTACCAATGTAAAACACATAACACTTACAAAACATCTTCTAATAAACTCCACAGTTGATCAACGACATTAGTTTATGGATAAAAGGTAAACCCAACAATGATTTCCACCCAAAAGTGTTCCTCTACAATATATTTTTTTGGTGAGTTTACAACCAGATATCTTACAAAGTTATGAAGCAGAAATTGGATTTGGGACCAGAGAGTATATTCATACCTACAGTGAACATGTTTTGCATGAGATATACAAGCTATCAACATTATGTGTAACATTCTGGTTTGAGTGGAGAGCATTAGGGTGTGTTGAATGAGATTCTACATTGCCTGGCATTGAGCTCTTATGATTTATTATGATTCCATCGAGCTCCACTTTCAACATTAACTAATACTTTTTGAGCATAAGTCCATGCGTGACTTGAGCTTTCATTGCATTGTTATAAATAGTATCAGAACCATTATAGCAAGTGTGGGGTGAGCCTTCTTACACCTATAACAGAATGGCTTAACAAGGATGTCGGAGATTAGGGAGTGTGTAATATCTCAGATTGAGTGTGTATAGGGGGCTGGTGAATGGGTCCATATCGCTTGGGAGAGAACTTATGATTTATAATGATATCAAGGAGCCCCAATAGCTCAGATGTTGCTTGGTCTTTTACATCATGTATCACTTGTCAACTCATCTCAAGCTACTTTCAAGCCACAATATGATAAGAGCTATAGGATACTATTTTCTATACATAAAGATACCACATTTATTTAAAGAGCTCAAGGGGCGAAACTCAAGTATACTGGGGGAGTGTATAGGAGGACCACCTAGTATAAGGATAGGAAGAGGAATAAGAATCCAGAACGGCCATGGGCTACTACAATGCAAAACAGAATCAGATTGCTATTTTAATTCAGTTCTAACCTATGATTTAACTTCCAAATTAAAAGTTCAGGTAAATTTCACCTCCAAACCCCCAGCAAAATACCTTCTCATTTGCAACCATCCTATGAATTTTAAATTTCAGCAATTGATCGCCTCATTTGAAGAATTTGTTTCAATGTCCTCCATCAAAACCAAATGTTAATTTGAATAGAAAAATCCAATTTCCCCATGAATTTTATCTGCAATTTTTGTTAACCATCTAATACCTAAGAGAAACCATCATTTAAGATTTTAAATTTCCTTTTCCATCATCTTTTATCTTTTTTATTTTTCCTTTCTTTTAATGATCTTTTATCAGGAAAGATGATTACCAAAACTGACAGTTATGCTGAAGTACTTGGTAGTCTCAACAATATGCTTTGAGAGTGCCAGTGAGCCCGTTAAAAAGCTAAGCACAGACCCTGCACCCTTTGCCTGCAATAGGTTAACATATAAATGTTTGCCAGAGTTATATTGTGTATGACTGCATCAATTTATAGGTCCATCTGATGACAGTACCTGAGAATAATGTAAATTATGTCCAGGATGATTAGGAAGACCAGCATAGTAAACTTTCTTCACTCGATGATGGGATGAAAGAAATTCAGCAATCTTCTGTGCATTCTCCTGCCAAAGATGTGAAAACATCTTTTAGAGTAAGAAAACACAGAGCAGAAGAAGATGAAAAGGCAGCACTAAAAGAAACCATTTGCTCTTCAAGAACGATTAGCATAAAATTTAGCATTTGGAATTAATATTGCATTTTATAAATTCTATATTTGTTGCCACATATTCCCTCGGTCCCATAATGTATGTCCATATTTGTAACTCTTGTTACCTCATACTGTTTGTTCAGGTCTAAAAAATTATAGCATAAAACTCGTTAAAAATTTTCCATTTCACAATACAAATCACCAACACGAACACAAATGAAATCTTGAAATGCAAATAGAACCATTCCCCAAAATCCTTATTCTTTTAACAATTAATAAATTGTATCAAAAATTTGAGATGATAAAGTATTCTTGATTTTTTTCTTAAGTGGATAAATTTAGAAAATTTGACAAACAATTTGGGACAGAGGTAATATAAGACAAAATTAACTAATTCTAGGGTCTATTCCAATGTGGCAACAAACAAATCAATAGAAAAAACAATTTACTCAAGGAATACTGAGTCCCTATTATGGTAATATCCTGATTTTAAGTCAATAAAGATTATGTCCAAACCCCAATTAACACAAGAAAAATGAAACAAAATGTCAATATCATTGGATGTCTATAGAAAGAAAAATATGAAGGTAATTAAAGAAGGCTTGAAGAAGCACCTGTTGCTTCTCAACTCGTAAAGCCATTGTCTTAATTCCACGTAAGCAGATCCAACAGTCAAATGGAGCTAGCCCTGAGCCTTCTGCATTTTGTAGGAAATACAATTCTTTTGCCAAGCTGGAAAATATGAGAACAGTGGGTGAAATTATAGAATGACATGCAATAAGAAATAAATTCATAACAAGAAAAAACATGACAAATGTGGAAAAATTAGAAGATCCAACTGATTTCTCAGGTTGAAAACAAGGTCACCAGATACTAGAGCATAGAGCATGTGTGACAGCCGGAGCCAGAGCATGTGACTGGCGAATTACAATTTAAACCTAAGAGTACATCACAACTCCGGAATGCACCAGTGCTAACATATGCAAAAAATAAATGTACAGTTCTTAATAATTTAAGCAGCAGCTACGTATAATGAACTAATAATGATTCTAAGTTTTTAATACCGTAACAAGCTATTTGGGGATGGAATGCACCACCGACTCCCACTAAATTGTTTTTTTTTTTACAAGTAATAATATTATTAATATCAAAAGGAATAACCAAGTACAGTAGAAGTATACAAGAAATCGTATCCCCAAAAAACCCGTGAAAACTTTCCCCACTACATAAAGCCCAAGTAAGAATGAACCACACCTCCCAACCAACCCCGTGAAAAACTACCCACACCACAACAAGCCCGAATAACAATGAACCACACCTCCCAACCAACCCGGTGTATGAAAAAAAACGCAACTCCCAACCCCCGCCCAAAATTCCCCTAGACTAAAAACCCAACCTGAACCTAACCTCAACCCAAATTTCACAAAGCCCTCCCTTTAGCCTTCCCTCAACTTGAGCTACCACCAAAAGCTTCGTAATTGATTCCCCAAGAAAGACGCTCAAACTCCTTGCTTTGCTTAAATTTTGATTTGGACTCACGCGAATGACTCGCCACAATCTCAGTGAGTAGTGCGTTAAATTGGTCTTCACATCCTTCATGTGAGATTCCCACGATATACTGGATCTTGTTAACCTTTGGCAAAATCCAGTCCGATGATGATCCAACTATACTGTTTCTTTCCTGCCCAAGCTTCTGAGTGGGTTTTGCCAAAGGTTCCTTTGGTAGCTCTACCTTCATCGAATCGCCTAGGGAACCTGTCTGGCCTACTTGGACCTCCTTATCCCCCATCAGCAACATATCTGCTGACACTACCACATTAGAAACCTTATCAGAAAAAGGTTGGATATCCCAACAAATCTGCCCTTTCTTCACCGGCTCACAAACATTGGCATGCCTTGCGCTGTTGTCATTCGGTACGCAATCTCCCTGGCTAGCTACTGGTTCAGGTTGGGAGGACCCAGACCCAGGCCCTAAGCCAGTATTGAAACTGGCCTCCTTTAAGGCCACATGCTGTGAAGACCCAAGCCCAAAAACAAGTCTCTTTTTCATCTCAGCAGTTGTCGGCATGGGCTGTGGAGGCTTACAACACAGGGCTTCGGCCTGTTCACTCTCCTCCAGACCAAGCCTTTCTTGCGCCCAACTTGAATGGGCTTTAGGCCCCTAGTCTCTTTTTTGGGCCCAGGCCCACGGCCCCTCTTATTTCCCCTCAACACTAACTTTCTTTCACCTCCTACATCAGCCTTGCCTTCCTTAAATAGGCCCACAAAACCCAATAATTCTGACATGTCCCTTTGTAGCATCTGTAATTTCCCCTGCAAGTCTTCAAGCACTTTACGCATGTCCCATGAATCTTGCCTCATCGCTGTTTCTCTGACAAGTAAGAGGCTCGATGCTTCGTGTTGTGACTGAGAGGTGCCACAGCTTGACCCTGCCGCCAAGACAACCTCCTAGTATGAACATCTGGCCAACCATTTTCCTACGCACACTTGCGTATTGACAGCCCCTGATTTCCCCTCCGGCAATTCTGTCTGAGCTCGAGCTGGGAAACTTCCTTTGTTATTCGAGGCAGCTCCCAGCAACAATTCCCTTATTTTCCTTCAACCCCATCCCCCTTCTCCTTCTGGGAAGCACAGAAAAGATCGTCTCCCTCCCTGGTTGTATTCGGACAAGGCTACAAAGCGGCCCGGTCAATTCCAACAACCCTAAGTGATAAAACTCAGATAGCCCTCCCTATTAGCCGAATAGACCTCCGGCTGATTCCCTACTCTCAGACATTCCTCCAAGACCCTCACAAGCCACAGGACTGATGAAGGGCCCAGTGCAACAACCTGTTCGAATTTCCCTCTCCTCTCGATGATGCAGAGCAAATAGCCATCCTTAACAAACGTGAAGAACTTGGATTCTATAGCCACTTCCACTGTTACAACCATCGGAGTACCAGGATTAGAAAACGCAGCTCACCTCGAGTCGAGAACCACGCGGGAACTAGTAAAGGATCACATATGTACGCTGGTCGGCGTTGGAAGACCCTTTCTAAGGCCGCCGGTCTTGTCTGTGTCGATTTATGAGACGGCAGCACAGATCTGACGTCGACAGAAGAAAACGCTCCAGATACCAGAGATATTTTGCTAAAAGGACCGGAAGACCCTCGGAGAAGTCTCCAGGGACCGCTAACCTTGTCTGTGGTGGTGGTGAAAGGCCACTCGCTGGTTAGGGGAGGGTGACGTCAATCTCTCCGGTTTGGGTTTTGAAAAGTTGTCCTCAAATCTTTTAAACGCTCCATCCCCACTAAATTGTCAAACTTGCAAATCTTTTTTTTATAAGTATCTTGCAAATGAAGAAGAAAAATCACCCTTGATTCTGATATCGCATACAGTTTGTCCCTTGCGGTTTGGAATGCTAATCCTCAGTTAAAAAATTACACACACATGTGTGCACCTGTAACACAAGCTTAAATAGGACCACAAACAGTCACATACAAATTACGTAACGATATATAGGACTACAGACAGGATTCTAGAACTCTCCCTTATGTATGAAATACCAACCAAACAATATACAAGCAAACAAGTGTGTCCAATGTTAGACAATATTATACATAGAGAAGTCAAACAACCATATGGTACTTGCATCAAACCAACATCATGATTAGCTTCTACAAATAATGACCTATAAGATTATCACTTAAGGTTTTCAGTCCAGTAAATACATTAAATCATGCTATTTTAGTCAGCAACAAGGTCAACGCTTGTTTCCAAACGGGCTCAAACTTTTCAAATACTGAATGAGAGATAGAACTCCGAAAGTAACAAAAAAAAAAGTAATCTTATATATTCCATATGAAAGAATGTGCAAGAGACACAACCTTTCCCCTCTCACAGCGAGCACGCCGGCCATGAGATCACTATGTCCAGATATAAATTTTGTAGCTGAGTGCATAACGATGTCTAGAAAGAGAAGGACCGAGATTATAACAAAAGAAATAACCAAGATATAGTGGAATTGGCAAACACCATATTTACATCTGTAACATATTGCTAACCTGCTCCAAGTGTCAAGGGTTGTGACAATATTGGGGACATTATACTATTATCCACCAATAGAAGAGCATCATATTTATGAGTCATCTCTGCTATTTTCTGAAAAGGGATGAATATACCAAAGACAGAAAGAAAAAGTCAATTATATTGATTATAGCATTTTTTTTTCTCAGTAAATGAGATTTTATTGATCAAAAGAATAGGCTAGGCATGCTTAGTTTAGAGATACAAGGAATTCATGCAATGATAAGCCATGAAAATCAATTATAATCTACCAATGGAGTAAAGTTTTGAAAAATAGGCTTCTAAGCTCTTCCGTTGACCGCGCTTGATCTTTAAAACTTCTTTCGTTCCTCTCCCTCCAAATACACCACCATAAACATATTGGAATCATTTTCCAAATAGAGGCGATCTAAGAATTACCCCGAATGGCTTTCCAAGAAGCTAGAAGGTCCACTACCCGTCTCGGCATCACCCAAGCTAATCCCACCCGAGCAAAAGCTTCATTCCAAAATGTCCTAGCAATCTCACAATGAAGTAGTAGATGTTCAACCGACACTCCACTCTTTTTACACATTCAACACCAATCTAGACTATAATTCGACATTTTCTTAGATTGTCTAGAGTGAGGATCTTCCCTAAGCCATCCATGCAAGAAATTTAGCCTCTAGGTGCCTTTGATTATAGCTTTTTAATAGGAGATTTTGTAATAGGTTTCAATGGCTTGAACAGCCATTATTTTCTTGTATCGCTGGACCTCATGCTTAGGTGTCGATTTTGTATATGGCCCGAGTACTTGGGCAATGCCTATTTATATCATCAATAAAATTTTTGTTTACTGATAGAAAAATAATTTTATTAATAGGAAGAATAATGGACCAATCGTAGTCATTATGTTGTTAGATGATAAACAAGCTATGTTTATTATCCAACAAAATAAAATGACACATATGCATCCAGAGTCCACCATCTGCATCATTCCTTGGCACCAGGTGTCCAGGAACAGCGTCCCGACTAATTCCGAGGCTACATAAGCCCTCGGCAAGGTGTTTCCCGCAAGGGCACATCGGGTAAATCAAGGGGGAAATCCCCCAATCCGATGACCCCCAGAGATTTTTTTATTTTTATTTTTGATAAGTAAGAGATAAATATTATTAATGTGAAAGAAATAGGCAAAGGCCATGTACACAAGAAGTATACAATGGAGTACCTAAGTACATTCTAGGGGTTGGAAATTAAAGACAAGAAATCATGAACATTGTTTCCATTTAATACAATAACTGAAAACCATAGCATTAGAGTATGCATGAAAAAATTTGTGGTTCCGCCAGTATACGCTCCTTGTTTTCATCCCCCAGAAATTGTTTGAACCCAAAAGGATTTGAACCTTAGACCTGGGGGGAGCATACCCCCAAACTCAAGTTATTTACCACTTGAGCCAACCCCTAGGGATTAAATCCACAAACATGGAACCCCTCAAGAGATTGGAGAAACTCAAGCCAGGAAGAGTGAAAGCTCGTGCATCCTTAGTCTTATCATAACAGGTCAATGGCTGTATCATAATGGTCAATAGCAGTAACTATGTAGCAAATATTATTTCCACCAAATAGTACCTCAGTGTCTTGACCACCCTCTCAAGCAGTCTTACCCAGAAGGCCACTTAGTTTCGCATAACACAAGCTATTATGCATCATATTTCAGTAGATGAACAGCCAGAGTATATTTTTCTTCATTTCTTATGAGCATGCCGCAGCAACAATGGACCAAATATGGTAGTTGATAAGCATTTCACAATTTTAGAACAAGAAATCATACTCTAATATCAGATATTTGTTGCCGAGGGTTGGTTGGACTCTCCAGCCAGACAAGCTTCGTTTGCCGTCCAATGGCAGATGCAACCTCATCCAAATCACTTGTATTTACTCGCCTGTATGTTGTAAGCAGTTCAGAGTTAAATATTACGTGCAGTTGAGTCAATGTGAACAAAGGAAAAAGAGAAAGAAATACTAACTTCACTACTATTCCATTTTTTGGAATTACTTTTGACAGCAACCTATCAGAACCACCATACAAGTCATCTCCAGCAACAATTTCCTCACCTAAATTGACACTGTTAGAAATTTATAAAATGATAAATTTCAAAAAAGTTTAAACAATTTGCACTCAGCAGCCAACAGAGGAGTGGCCATTTTTTTTTCATCAAGCCAGTGCATATAGGACTTTCATAAACAATATCTGCACGGTGTATGGCAACTATAACTCTAAAGGACACCAGTCCAGCTAGTATGATAGCATTGACTAATCGTTTGAGAGTCCAATGCATGCATAAGGAATGTTGCTCATAATAACAGGGAGTGCTGCTTATATTAACTTCACCGAAACATAATAAACTAATGATGTTGAGAAGCACCAGTTCCAACAAGATGAGAAACAGCAGCCAAAGCAGCCATTCCACTAGTGAAGCAAAATGCACGATCTGCTTTATCAAGCTTTGCCAGGAGGCTAAGGATACAGCACATAAAGCTCATCAGAGATAGAGAAACAGAGAAAAGAACAGAATAGTTATGTAAAGATTGACAAAGCTGATTCAACTATATTTGTATGCCAAGCAAAAGTCTCACCTTTCTAAAGCATCCCGTGTAGGGTTTCCACTCCTGGTATAATCATAGGGGCCATTTTCGGTTGCTGACGGCTGCATAACAGAGTATTGAAGACACAATTCAAGTAACAAATATATTGAGTATGTTAGGCAAGCAAGACACCAAAAACATTGAAAAATGCATAGGGGTGATGCTCACTCAGCACACTATGAGATAATGCAAGTTATTGATGAGTGTTAATTTTTTTTTTTTAATTGATAAACAAAATTTTGTTGAGCATAAAATAGACAAAGGCCCAAGCATACGGGACATATACAAGAGTGTCACCTATGCATGCTAGTTTAGAGATACAAAGAAGTCATGAAAAGAGAATACAGTTATAATACAACACCACTCATTGTTGAGTCCATCAGAAGAGAATACAGTTATGTTTACTGATTTAAACTTCTTCATCTCTAGTTAACAAAGGGGGGATGAGATCTTTACAAATGTTTTATAACATTATCAAATGTTAAAGGGGTAGTACATTTAGCACATGCTACTCCTTTTATATATATATAGAAGGTGTAGGGGGTTTGAATGTGGTTCTCCCATTTGGAGATCAGTTCTTATGCCATCTGGTCCAAAGGGGGAATGGGATCTTTAAAATTTGAGAAAGGTTTGACAATAGTTGCATTAAGAGTCAAGAAAATTCTTAAGAACTTGCAATCTAATAAAGAGCATCAGTTGGAACATTCCCTTCAATCGAGCAGCACAAGATTGGGAAGTGGACAGTTTCGTGGATTTCTATGACCTCTTCTATTCACTCAAACCGGATGTGGCGCGAGAAGATGGTTTGTGGTGGTCACCTACAAGAAGAGGACTTTTTACAGTTCGCTCTTATTATACGGCCCTTACATTAGCACTTGATTCTTACTTTCACTGTAAAAAGCTTTGGCACCACAAGGCACCCCTTAAAGCGGTTTTTTTTGTATGGAAAACATCGTTAGACAAGATCCTTACCATAGATAGTTTGAGGAAAAATAGAGTCATCATTATAGATTGATGTTGCATGTGTCGTTGGGAGATTCAGTCGAATCACTTACTACTCCACTGTGAGGTAGCCAAGGCTATTTGGGATGAGTGTTTTGGCAAACTTAATCTAACTTGGGTTATGCCAAAAACCGTGTTAGCAGCTTTGGAGGGTTGGCCTTTAATTCAGGGCATGAGACAAATTAAAGTCATTTGGAAGATGATCCCTTTTTGTATTATGTGGTGTTTGTGGCAAGAATGTAATGAGAAGACTTTTGAAGATAATGAGATATCACTCGAGGAGCTCAAAGTGTTTTTTTATAGAACTTTATGTACATAGTCCATTGTCGTGGATTTTAATGGCATGAACCTTCATAATTACTTTGTATCTAATGCGCCTATTTAATTGGGCATGAGTTTGTACTCTTGTAATTGGCATTTATGCCCATTCTTTGGTTAATAATATATTTTTACTTATCAAAAAAATAATCTTAAGAACTATCAAAGCGAATTTTGACAACATGATGGGTCTTGGATAAAGAGAAGTAGCAGGCTAGCAGCAAAGAGAGAGCTTAAAGGTATTGGCAATGAAGTGATGGGCTAGTTTTTTACAAGGTTTTAGGGCTTATTAGAAGTTCTCTAGTATGGGATAGGTGTTTTCTTGTATACATCCAGTGTACTTGGTTACTCCTTTTGATATATATAATATTTTTACTTATAAAAAAAAAAAAGTAACTTCTGAGAACATCATGCACATCAACCTCTCCTCTCCCTCTTTAAAACTTGAAGCTTATTGAAAGACCAAATTAAATGAAAAGGGAAAAAATGGCCTCCTTCAAGATGAACTAAACTACAACTTCAAGGGCACACATTAGATACCAATAAAAAAAAGTGCACAAGCTATCATTACTGAGGAGACAGCCCAAATTGGACAGGTCCATGGTCATCATGACCTTCCTCTATCTACCTAATGACATCACCACTTATCCCTTTCCCTGAGTGAAACAGATTAAACTCCTAGCTTTTGCTTCCTTCATTCGCTAATGGCACAAACATTACTCAAGAGCTTTCATTGTCCAAAATAATTCATGTCATATTTACCCCAGTTAATGCATAGCAACCAAAGGATCCAGTCCAATACTTTTTATTTATAAATAAAAAAAAGTGACTTCAGTTGCACAATGTTTTTTTTATGAGTAGACTTAAGTTGCATAATTCGTTATATAATGCATGAAACTTCTTGATGAATAATACTCATGTCCCTATCTCCTAAATACTATAAACAAACACGTTTACGAAATTTAGAGTGAATTTCTCCATGTCACCTGCTTAAAAGTAGCAGTTTGGTAAAGTGGTGTACTGATCGCTTCATAAGGATCAAACTTATTCTCAAAATTCAGCACCATGGTTGAAATACTTGGCTCCACGTGCGTTTCTGCAACAAAACAAAATAACTACAAATAAGGTGAAAACCATATACTTTGATTGAATCAACATTCCATATATTTAGACAGCATCAATATAAAAGTACCATTTAGGCACTCTGCTACACCACCAATCAAAGCCGATGTGCTAACATCCATTTCTCTGTCTACTGAACAAGTCAATTTGAACGGACTCCTAAACAACTGGCTTCCTTTCAAAGTTGGTCTATTGAGCGAAAAGCTCTTCAACAAGTTCCCTGAGATTAAGCTCTGAGAAAACACCAACCATCAAATCACCCAAAACCTTCAGTTGGATGATCCAGTTTTTTTTTTTTTAAGATGAAAATTAAACAGAAAGTACTAATAAATTGCATTCTTCCCATGGTTCTAGTTTTTAACGGAAAGAAATCCGACTTCAAATGATTTCGTATTCACACTTCTTCCACTTTCAAAATAAAAACAATAAAACCTGATTTCCGCCAATATTTTGCTCCACATTTTGTACTCAACCAAACGGAAAGTTAACCCAGAGGATTTATTGATAAGATGAAATAGGACTTAACCCTAAAATCCGAAGCTTATCGAGCAAAGCGGATCTATAAAATTAAAGAAGTTAAAATTGCCAGTCATGTGTTTCATAAGTTCCCAAAACATAAAAAAATGAAGCTCAATCTTGATATAAAATGGACATATCGCTTGAATTAAGTAAGGATGCTACAATGTACAGTCGTTTGTCAAAAATATCAATTTCTCTACTTCCCCAATCTCATTGACCAACTGGAACACGCATTCTTATTATAAGAGGAACTAAGGGTAAACGATCTGAATCATAAGGCGCAAACGCTGTTGATCACCCAACAAACCAAATAAAATAAGAAAGCGTGGGTGAACAGAATAATACAGAACAAGTGTAAAGAGAAATGGTAAGACTCGTACGTGGTCGTTTAGATCAGTGGTGGCGGAGGAAAAGAAAGGCCGGAGAGAAATAGAAGAAGTCAAAGCCATGGTTGAAGTGTAAGGAAGGATGGTTTTGGGGCTCAGGCTGCTGATGATACTGGTGGAGGGAGAGACAGCGGAAGCGAATGTACGTGGCGGAGTAGTCCTCGTACCCAGACGCCATTTTAAGTTTTGTACGTTGGAATCTTGGATCGTGTTTTCTTATTATATATTTTTTTTCTTCTTTTTTTTTATTTGTTTTTTTTTGCTCCAATGTGCACTGAGCAGCGGTTTGAGGTTGGTGAAGTTAAGTAAAATAATTTAGATAAATACATTCGGTAAATTTTATCTCACATGTATATAAATAATAATATAAGAGATAGAATATATTGAATGTGATTTATTCTTACTATAACTCTTAAAATAAATATATAAGAAAAAAGTTATTTTTTTTTGTTTACGTGACTTTCATATTTTATTTTTATTTTTTTAAATGATTATATAATCGTGATTGTATAAATTTTTGTTATTTATTTATAATGGTGAAGTGTGTAATTATTCAATATATATTTTATTAAAATTAAATAAATATAAGATTTATATTAAAAAAATAATATTTTAATAATATATCTTTAATAAAAAAAAAAATGTACACTCTACAATTATATTTAACACTATACAAGATTAATTACAACCTAATGGATTTTGTTTTGAGTTTAGGGAGAAGTAATTATTGAGTATTTTTAAAATTTCATCGTAGGACATATATAATTAAAAATTATTGATTATTTACGCGGTCTATGTTGTCAAGTTAATTAAGAAGAAAGTTCTATAATTGAGAGTGAAGGATAGTAAAAAATAAATATATTTACAAACCGAAGTGAAATAAGAATTATCTTTTATTAGTAAGAAAATTTTAAAATTAAATATTTTTATAAATTAAATCATGTTATATCAGCATTATGAATTATGTGTTTTCGATACGGGCTTGTGAATATATTTTTCATTTATTTAGGACTAAACCCGTTTTGAAGAATCTGAAATTATTTGATAGATAAGCTTGACTTACAAGTTTTTTAGTTTTCTAAGGTAAAATACTAGTTGGAAAGGAGTATTTAATATTTATTGGAATGTGGAACCTTTTTATCCGTCTTGATCAAAAGGTAATTGCATTTGTTCGTAGACCTCCCACACATTAAGGTATCGTTTGTATTTGGAGATGGACTTAATTCAATTTCATTTTATTATTATATTTTTATAATTTTTTATATAAAATATAAATTTTTATACAAAATTTTTAAATTTCAATATACATTTTTCAAATTTCAACACATATTTTTCAAATTTCAAAATAATAATAATATTAAAAAATAAACTAAATTCATCTCATTTCCAAATTCAAACGGGACCTAAAACAAAAACAAAAAAAAGCTATTACATCGAATAAATTAGAAATATATAATAATAAATATGAAAATAACAAAAAATAAATTATTAACTATTTAGTATTTAGATTTTAGTGCTATAAAAAATAAATAAAATTATAAAACTTATTTCGCATTTTACTTTTACTAATAAATGCATATAATGATATAAAAGGTAGACGATGCCAATGGGTGCATTCAGTATCAGCGCGCGAGGGAGACGCACTGGTTTGTCTCTGAAGTGTGTAGAGGGGGGAAGGAACTTGAAGAAAAGGAAGGTAAACGAGTTAAAAGTGATTTTCATGGCTTCTGGGTTACAGATCCAAGGGGACGACTCCGTGCTCTTGCGCGTAACACATTCCAACCTCAAGTCCTTCTCCGCCGACATTCGCTTCTCGCTTCAGGTAAACAACTCGCCTCCCAACCTTCCCCTGCCAATTATCCGAATGAATTTCATCTTTTCTTGTTGCTCGATTACACTTTCCCTTCCTCTTTGATCTTAGATGACAGTGGAATCTGTGAAAGAAAAGCTCTGGAGAAAATGTGGCACTTCCGTTAATTCTATGGAACTTCAGCTCTACGACGATACCAACACCAAGATTTCGGATTTGACCGACAATTCGAGGCCGTTCGGATTCTATTCTCCGTTTGATGGGTAAGACGAACTCGCTTTCCTTAATTACACACACACACATATAGTTTGGATTGCTTTTCTAGTTGCTGAAAGTGGCTAGCTTGATGAAAACTGTTGATATAAGGCAACATTAACTAATGGTTCAAATTTTGTTTGTGGGAAACTTCAAATTCACATAACATCATAATTGCACGTCTCTGTTGGATCTTGTGCCTTCTGGCTGGTGCAAAGCGCACACTAACCCCTTTACATGAATGTTGCTTCAGGTACCGATTACATGTTATAGATCTTGACCCTTCGTCGGTAACCTCTGGTGGTTGGCTGGAAGACACTTCATTAGTGGAGAAGTACTCCATTTCAGAAGAAGCTTATGAGAAGCGTGATGGTAAAGTTTCCACAAACTGCATTATTTTTAATTTTAGTGTTAGTAAAGACACACTATCCACGTGGGCATAATTTGATTCTGAAGATCAGTTTTAAAATTTGAATCTTACAAATTAAATTATGATATGTGGATAGTGTGTGTTGTAAATGCCTTCAAATAGAATTATTCAAGTTGTGAAAGCTCACATGGTTGAAGTTTTTGTAGTAAAATATTGACATGACAATTGTTATGACTGAAGTTGTTGGTGAGGAGATGAGTTCCTGGCTTCACAAGTTTTAGTTAACTAGACATTACATCACAGGCATGAAAGATGTGTATTGATTTTGGGGGTTGTCGGGGACTGGAGTTAGACTCACAAGATGCTATGGTACTCGGTGCATACGAACTTCATTGGCCAAAATTGGAATGGGAATTGAACAGCGGCAACAGTAAAATTGACATTATTCACAAACTAGTTCAACATAAGGAAGCATTTTGATGTGTATGAACTATTTCCCTAGGGAAAATTAATTTGAGCTGATTTGTGGTCCCATATAAATCTCTAGTTGCTTAACTCACAACAACAGGCATATTAAGTGCATGCCATGGTGAGAAGGGTTTTCCATGCACTTATTTGTTTTTATTCATGGTCTAGGATGTTGCAAAAGGCCAATTTTTCATTGTGTGACAAGACCTTTCCCTTTTCTACTTTGGATCTTAGTCTTTTTATATTATTATTATGATTTTTTACCGTACAAGGGCATCCTAACATATCAGGGGCATTTGACAATAAATTTTGTCCAAAATAGTGAGAAAGTGCCTCAAGTTTGATAAAGAAGCATGTGATTATGTGTATAACGCACACACATACACACTCAATATATATAAATGTATAGATGCACACTTATAGATTGCGAGCGCATGACCATGACTATATGAATACGAAAGTTGAAAACACATAACAGGTTTGATTAACTGTTCATGCATATTTTATGCTGTTTATTTACTTTTGTGCGTTTCAGGAACTTTTAGAAAATTTAAGGGAAAATTGGCCTCCCAAAATCCGTCAACTCCCGGGAACAAGGTAAGCTCCGTCATTTTATTCTTTTTTGAATTAACAAATAAGTTTTTGTCTATGTAAGCATTGTGCAATTGTTGCTTCAATTAACTTGGAGATTGTTTATAGATACCTGACAACTACATGGAAGATCTATGTGCCAATATCAAGGTTAGGGGATTCTTTTTTGGTGTATATGTATGCGTGTTTTTTTTTTTTGGGGACCTTTTCTCCCCTTTCAACTAGTTATTCTGTTAAAGATGAAAATTTAGTGCATTAACTAGAATTCGTATCAGCTGAAGTGATTTTGCATGTTAATGAGGTAGAGCGTTATGGATGAGAAAACCAATAAGCAGTGAATATTCCCATTCTGGAAAATTCATCTTGGAGGACACTCCAAAAGAACAAAGTGGAGTACATTATGCATGAATGGTCGATGCAATGATTAATTTATGTTTTCTCATTTATCCTTTTCTGAATTTTATAATTAAGGTAGGAGATAGATGTGAAGTTGAACCAGGGGAGAAACGAGGTGCTGTAAAATTTGTGGGTCGGGCAGAAAACCTGGCACCTGGTTACTGGGTTGGAGTTCAATATGATGAACCTTTGGGAAAAAATGATGGCATGTAAGTTGGCACTTTAGTGGTTTTTTTTTTTAATGGTTATTTGTGGATAATATTATTCAATTTTTCATGTTTGGTATCATTTTTTTAATATTATTGATGATTTGCTGCAGCAACATACTATTAAATATATGTTTTACGTCTATCAGAAGTGCATGCCAGCCCACAAGTTTAAAGGTCTTTGAAGTTAGGGGTGGGCAGCGGGTACCTGCACCCGCTGCCCACCCGGCTTCCATCCCGCCCCCGCCTCAACGGGGGCGGATCAACCCACCCAACAAGTGGAGGGCGGGGTCCTCCCACCCGCATTTGTCTCCTAAGGCGGGGGCAAGGCGGTATAAGGGGATCCCCATCCCGCACATACCCCGCCCTCACCCCCGCATATATAAATAATAAATATATATTATATTAAATATTATTATTTATATATCTAAATAATAAAAAATTACATATATATGTACAAAACGACATGTCGTTTTGTTTTAAGTTAAAATAACCCCTCATCGCGGCTCATTTCTCCCTTGTCTGCCCTCTGTCTCTCGTCTCTAACTCCTGCATTTTTTCCAATTCGAGCAATGAAAAACCCTAGTCTCAAATCGCATCGGAACACCATTGCGTTTGCGTCGCCGCCAAACTCCATTCCTTCTCGCCATTGTCTTGCCGTCTGTTCCTCACCATCATCTCTCTGAATCAACGACAGCGGTATCCTCATTTCTCGCCGAAGGTAAGTCCAATTTTTTCACATTTTTTCGTTTTTTTAAATTTATAGAATTAATGGATGGGATGATTGATAGATAATCGGAGATGGAGCAAGGGACGGTGGCGGGGGGAGGGGGAGGGCGGTTGACCCCCGCCCCCACTACCCCGTTGCAGGACAGGGTACCCCGCCCCTGTGTAGACGGGGGCGGAATGCAAAATGAAAATCTCCCCCCCGGTCCATGTAGGGGCGGGGGTAGCAGTGCCCCGCCCCCAATAGGGTAGGAAGCACCCCTAACATTAAATAAACAAATTAGATGTAGGATCACTAGAACTTATTTAGAAAAATCTAGATTCAATCCATGGATACCATGTAAATGCTTGTGGAGTTATCTGCGGAACAAACTAAACATGAATTTTGCAGTACCATTCTATTTTTCTGAAAAATAACTTTTTGTTTTTTTGATAAGTAAGAAGTAAGTATTAGTAAAGTGAATGAAATAGGCATAGCCCAGGTACACAGGATGTATACAGAAGAGCGCCTAAATACATTCTAGAAACTGAAAATTAAAGATAAGAAATCATAAACATGAACATTGTTCCTATTTAATACAATAGTTGAAAACCACAGCAATAGAGTGTGAATGAAAAAAATCCTGCAGCTCTGCCAGTGTGCGCTACTTGTTATCAAAGCAGCATTCGTTCCTCCCCATCCAAATACACCACATAATGCACAACAACACCATTTTCCACACTGCTACCACTTGAGGACAGTTATGTATTTTTCTCCAACACCACAACAAATCCACCACCCTCGGTGGCTTAACCCAAGCAATTTCATCCTTACGAAAGATTTCATCCCACAGCGCCCCCGCAACCTCACGATGCAAAAAGAGGTGATCCACTGATTCCCTATGTTTTATACACATGTAACACCAATCTAACACAACACAACCCCTCTTCCTCAAGTTTTCTGTAGTTAAAATCTTCCTAAGAGCAGTAGTCCATACAAAGAAGGCTACTTTGGAGGGCACACAAGACCTCCAAATATTTTTCCACGGGAAAGGAGCATGCTCATGTGTAACTAAGATTTTGTAATATGCCTTGACTGTACACCGCTTATGGTCATTGGACTTCCACTTCAATCTATCTTCCTGTGCCATAGGAGTCCCCATAGAATGTAGTGCTATGAAAAAATCTGCAACAATGGATAATTCCCAATCATAAAGATCCTGATTAAAGAGGATATTCCATTAATAAAAACCATGGTAGAATAAACGCATATCAACAACAGAAGCCTCCCTTTTAGCTGCAATACAATATAAAGCTGGAAATGCTCTATCCAAAACAACATCACCACACCAAACATCCCTCCAAAATCTGATTCTATTACCCTCTCCAACCACATAGCGAATGTGGCTTTCAAGACTTGGCCAACTTCTCCTAATAAACTTCCATAGGCCCACACCATATCCTCCCCTGACTTCACTGAAATGACTTATTTCAATTATAGATTAGTTCTCAAGTTAAGGCTGTGTTCCTACCTGTAAACCACCTGCCAAGGTGAAATAGGCAAAAGAAAAATGAATAAACCAGAGCAAAAATGGCTCCTTTCTGGCAATTGTCTCTGGCTGTCTGCTACTCATCACTCATTTTGGAGTCATTTTAAGTTCTGAATTGTATTCATTTTGTGTTGGGACTCAGCTTCTTGCGGTCAAGTGAATTCTTAGATTGTAAACTTCAATTACCTCCCTCTTTTAATCAATTGTCATGCTATGTTGTCCACATTCATTAGAATCTCTTTAACATGTTTCAGGGTGAAAGGAGTACGATACTTTGATTGCCCTCCGCTTCATGGTGCAATTGTTAGGCCAGATAAAGTAAAGGTGTGTATTCAACTATGCTCTGGCCATCCTTTAGCTCTTGTATGCTGATTATTATCCTTTAAAATATGGAGGTACTTTACTGTTGGTCTGATCCACACGGTAGAAGCATACTTGTTTTACCTCAGTGACTGTGAATCAATGCCCTCATGTAAGTCCAGCCACTTTCATGATTAAAAATGATGGTTTCAGGCTTGTATTGAGCTTTGCCCAGGTTTCACGAAGTTCTATTGCCAGTTTAACATCTGTGGACCCTCAATCTAGGAAATTTACGTTTGTTGCGCACATTGGAATTACTATTAGTAAATACAACATCTTTCAAAGCATCTCCACATTGGGACTTAATTGTACTATGGCTAGATATTTTGTTCTAAGGACCAAAGGAGTTTGATTGATTGGAACGAGAGAAATTTATTCACTGAATCTCAATGTTCTATAATGCAAGTAATTGGTGCTTGTTTACTGATAACCAATTAAAGTCTGGAACCTCGCAAACATGCCATCTCTATCATTCTGTGTACCATCCCAATTTTAGCCCAGTAGCAGTTGAAAAATATTGCTTTATGGAACGTACCTCACAGTGATGCAAAAGATGATCAATTGTTTCCTTTTCCCCAATCCTTTTTACACATACAACACCTATCCATCGCAATAATGTACCTTTTTCTAAGATTTCAAAAGTAATGCCTTTTAAAAGCACGGATCCAAATATACCTGCTACATATTATTCTTTTTCTGTAATTCGGCTTATTCAATTAGGTAGCCATAAAAATGTAGTTAATTACACATGCAATATGGTGAACACTAATAGAATTTGAATGCAAAGTTTACATCTCAAAAACTCATGGTGCAGACCCAGTGCAAAGACTTCCTCTCAAAAGCCTCAATGATTTAGATGTTCATACAAATCTTAAATCTTGTTTCAGGTTGGCGACTACCCCGAAAGAGATCCCTTTGAAGCGGACGAACTATAAGCAGGTCATGAAGAGATTTCTCTGGTGCTTCATGTTTTTATGTAATGCTTATAACCTTATAACCTTCTGGATGTATTGAGACAGCAACTTCTTTACTTGGATCTGTTACAATTAGACTCTTTTGGCTTGAGGGATGATTTTTACTCTTAAGCGGTATTGAGATAAGGAAGAAATGGAACTCTTGGCTTGAGTGTTCTAGCAGCAGTCTGGATGTATTTTTGTGTGAGGACATGGTATAATTTTTCAGGGTCGCCAAAAAGGTCGGGGCAGGGAGTGAAACATGCTGCAATTCCCAAGTATGATGAGCGATTGCTCACTAGAATCGGCTGATTTTCTTCTGAGTGAAAAACAATGATGAATGATTTCTATTTTCTAACTATACAAAGGAGATGTACTGATAAAAATAAAAAATAATTAAAATAATTAAAAAAAAAAACTATACAAAGGAGATGTGTTGCGACCATCTTGTTTTGTTCCTGTTTGTAAGGAAAAGAGACATGTTACGGTAAAAGTGGAGGCCCTTCATGCAGCTACACCATATGCGTTTAAGAATTACACCATATGTGTAAGCATTGGTATTCGTTACACAATTTTTTTTTAAAAAAATATAATGAAAAGTATAAATTTGATAGAAAGTCGTACCTCTATATTGAATTTATCTTTAGATTTATCAAAATAATAATATAATTTATAATTTATAAAATTAATAAACACATTTATAATTTATTTATCCAACAAATATATTAAAAGGTAATAAAAAATATTTTGATAAGTAAATAATAACTTTTCAAATATAAAAAATGAAAAGATAATGCTCAAATTTTGTAATTCAAAATTTGAGTTAGACTCCATTTGAATTTCAAGATGAGTTGAGATGAATTTAGTTTATTTTTTAATATTATTTTTATTTTAAAATTTAAAAAAGTTAAATTAGAATTTGAAAAAAATGTATTGAAATTTGAAATATATATACAAAAATGTGTTTTGTATGAAAAATTGAAAAAATATAATGATGAAATGAAAATGAATTAAAATGAGTTAAGATGAATCTGAAATCTAAACTAGGCCTTAGTAGATTTTAATGAGTTTAATATAAGATTATTTTAAGTAAAATCATCAAATTTGTATACAAATTTGATAAATCTAATAATGGGTCCAAGGGAGCTCTATGATTTCTTCCGTGTGAAATGTGAATAGTTCTTCAAAATAAATTTAAAACAACCGAAAGCAGTGATCACAGAGAAACTTAAAATCGTGAAGATGTCAGCTTGAAATCTTGTTGTATTATTAAATGCGTTTTAAGTTGTCTTCTAACTCCAGAGTCCAGCCGAAGAGAGGTGTACTCGATACCGTTTCATTCTTCGAAACATAAAGACCAAAAAAAAAAAAACGAAGCTGCAATCGACCAATCTAGAGCCCCAGTTTCAATTTTCTGCATAAATATTGGACGCGACATTCAATGGAAGGCATGCCGTACAATTTTGCTCGTGATTAAGTGCAAGCAAAAACCATATGAGCGGAAGCTTATTTACAGAAAAAGCATAACCAAAGAATAAATACAGATAGTCTTATCGCTAATTTAATTCACAACTCTAATACGCTCGCTTACAATCCATGGAATCAATGCCATTTCATATGGTTAACTGTACACGAAGTTTTCTTTGATTACTTTAAAGTAACTTACCTAAACAGACCCCATTGATCATGAGAAAATCCCTCTTCATGCAAAGAAGATTTAAGTCACAACATATTTGATGTCATTTACAATCCCCTAGATTGAAAATCAGAGGTTCCAGCATTTTTAACGGTATCTGCCTCGATTAACCAAACACAGAGAGAGAGAACTCCAGAAATTTAGTCTTTCGAAGACCTGCTACTTCTTTTAGTGGATGCAGAAACGTTGTTCTTTTGATATTTGGTGCCGTTTCTCTTAGCTTTGGATTTAGAGGCCCCTGTAAATGGTAGCACATCGATGTATATGTACATGGAAGATAACTTACGAATATAAATTTTTTATTTTTCATTTTGGATAAGTTAAACAAATAATATAAAGCTTTGACTACCTCTAATATTAACTTTTGCTGATTGAACTTCGGTTTCTGCTGGTTCTGACTCTATCAACTCACTGGAAGCGTTAGAATATTCATCTGACTCCATAATTTCAGAATTTGAAGAACCATTTACATGCCGGGTCATCCCTTCGGTGGATGGGTTAAAGACTTCACCCTCTGTTTCACCTACAAGAAACTCAAGGTGAGGCAAAAACCATATGTTTTCAGCAACATTCACTCACAAACATGGAACAATATATTTCAACCAAAACATTGCAAGAGACACTTTTGCATGCCACAGTTGAAATAATAGAAGCCTATTCAAGTTAGAAATACTGAAGTTATGTCATATGCCATCTCAGATTTTTGGAAAGAACATGATCAATCAGCTGTATGGAGCTTGATGCTTAGGAAAACAGCATAGAGTTTGCTGTCTTTTCTGTCATACTTGTCCAAATCTCAACAAAAAAAAGGTTATAATATATTTCCCAATTTTCAAATTCAATAGGAGCTAATATTCTGGTCCTTCATAATAACAATTTCTCAAGGTTGCCGTCATCTTATCATGTATTTGAATTGACAATTAGATATCACTACATGTACGGATTCTCTTACAGAAAATGAATGACTTTCACAACAATCAACCCGAAAGAAAGGGAGTAAGACCATATTAAATCTTGCTACTTGCATAAAGCACTGAAAGAAGTGGGTGGCTAGGATGCATGAAGATTATTATTTAGACCATCATAAGATACTTCATCAACTAGATAAATGGTTAAATTAATTCATTGTGGTAAAACATGTGAGAAAAAGAGTACTATGACGTGTACCAATTATACATTCTTTTCTCAATTATATAATGCATTATGATAACTCTAGTGGCAGCCCACCAGCTACCTCAACTTTATCGGAAACATCTAAATTAAAGAATTATGAGGGAATCATGAAGAAAGAGAAAAGTAACAAGTAAATAACATTAAAACATAGCATAAGACAATTGCACGAACCATCAGCAGTATCAGATCCCACACTATCTTCACCAATATTCCCAGCTACCGCAAAACCTTCCATACCAGCAACTTTCTGTTGATGAATTTGAGCATTTCTTGCAGTTGCTTCTTGCTCCTTCTTTTCCATGTGAAATTTATTAAGTTTATCCTCAAACTCCTCAATGCACAATTTAAGCTCCGGTTTTGCAAACTTCTTGCCCTGTTCCCCCAACCCCAAAAGAAAATAGTATTTATGCTTAAAGAAAATATATTATTAACACTTTAAGTGATGTGATGCAAGAAAAAACAATTCAATACCTTGTTTATTATATTCCTGAAATGGTTTATCACAGAATCTTCCAATAGGGCATGCTCATATATCTTAAATGACTCTATAAGCTTTTTCATTCCCTTTTCAGTGAATGCCAGCTGAGAGAGGCAGTAAGAAATATATTCCCATTGTGTGATATCTGCAAAAGAAAACTTGTTCCCCATAGTAAGAGCGAGCAAATTTGATCAGTTGTAAAAGTTTACTTGTTTTGTTCCGATGACATTTTGGATATAAAGCCATTAGCAAAATGTTTAAGTGAAAATAGGAGTGAGATGACAGCCTCCTGGTCTTGAAGCGATATGCACAAGTCTTATTGTGTGGATATGAGACTGAGAGTCTGAGACCAGGCTTGATTCAAAACTCAAGCTTAACAAGCAGTGTAGTTAAAGCTTTCAGCTGGGTCAAATACAGACCAATAAGATTCTATTTTTAAGAATGGAAGTAGCATTTACTATTGAATGGGGAAAATATGAAAAAAGAGCAGAAACTAGATTTCAAAGCTCACTACATAAATGCAACAAAACTTGGAACATTGGTAGAATCTCTCTAACAAGAATTTCAATAACTTGTATTTTCAATTGAAAAATCTGCTACTCACCCACACATGTATTCTCAAAATAGACATAATAGACATGTACTTGCCGAAAGTTAAAATAGAAAGGGTATTTTGGGAAGTTAGTTGGATTTTACTTTTCAATAATGCACATGTCGTCTAGAAGACTAGAACGGAGACATTTATTTTGGGACAAAGGAAGTAGTCACCAGATTATATTTACTACAAAAACAACTGAAGGATAAAAGAAAGGAAAAGGGCCATGATTTTATCCCTTAATTCGCAGTACAGCATCATATTTTGAAAGCTGACAAGATAATGGGGGCATCAGCCGAGCAGAATGGTAATATGAAGAACTTTTAAAGAATTGAAAGAATGCATACCTGTAACTCCACTAAACCTATTACATAGCTTTTCAACAAGTGATTCCATTTGTTTGTCCTAGATCAATTTCAATAGATATGTCAAATCGTCACTTAGAACAAATGTTTGGCAATTCAACTTAGATAAACAATCTATACCTTCTTGATAGAACCAATTAAGAACTGCATGACGTTGCAAAAAGATTCTCTTATCAGATTCTGTTTGGATAATTTGCCAAGTATGTCGGGAAGTAAATTGTATATTGGGTTGTTTCCTGTTCGATAATTGGAAAAGACAGAAATCATCAACACTCATTTTGACAGAAACACACTCATATACATATAATACAAGACAACTAGCAGCGCATTTAATTAGGTGTTTATCAAAATTTACCTTTCTTAGACAACTCATGGAAAAAAAGTTTAGCCAGACTTGAAATGCGTTCATCTTCATCTTCTACCCTTATTGCCATTTCATTTATATAGCCTTTTACCTGCTCAAGCAAACGACCACATCAGGCTCTAGGTCAATAAAACAAACGATACAGAATAAGCAAAAGGGTAGCTAGCCTCTTAGACCTTCATCATGTCATTCAATATGAGGTGAGAAAGCACCAGAACAGCGTTCTTCCTAACAGAAAGTGAAGGATCCCGCAACCGGGCATACATGTTCTCGGTCCAAGGTTCTAATAGATTAGGAAACCGAACTGCCAAATCTCCCAGAGCAATAGTGCAGTTGGATCGAACAACTTCTGAGGGTGAACTCTCCACAACAGTGAAGAGAAGCTGGAGATTTGCATCACTGGAAATTTTCATTCACTAATATGTGTAAGCATCATGTTTTGTTTTGTTTATTAGACGGGGAGAGAGAGAACATGAGCTCTCACCAAAAATTTGCATCAATGATCATAAATCGACATAAAGCTAGCATTCCGGAAGCTTGTAGTTCAGGATACTGAAAGAAAGCAGAAACGGTATTAATTTACTGGAAGAGTTAAAAAATGAACGGTAAGAAGACATGGAAACTGCTGGGAAGTACTTGTAAGTTGTATCACTGAAAATCTTAAACAATCATCCCATGAATTATATCTTCATCAAAATAATGACACCAGCCCTTCAATTTTTTTAAAAATAATACGGGTTCATGATTTTATTAAAATTCCAATAAAATCTAACTTCAAAATGTTGAACTATATTTCGAATTTACATCTAATGGGATGACATTTTTCATAGTGTTCATGAATCATAGAAGACATTGAAGGAGAAGATGAGAAAAACTGAGTTAATCACCTTTTGCATCAGACTAAAATTTCTACAAAGCTTTGACAGGAAAGATGCACAGTGTCCAATCAAGTTCTTCTCACTGGAACCACCACAGATAATTTCTTTTTCTGCTTTGTCAGAAAGATTATCAAGAAATGCTTCTTCAGAGGAGGCAAGACCTAGTTCAGCATTGATATTATTGTCCTGCAAGGCATTTTCAAGGAAGAAATAGTCTATATCAGACAAAAAAACAAAATTCAAAATTTTTGCTGGTAACCAAGATCGTAATCCAATCACACCTTCAATGAATCAGGTGGTATTGCGCCCTTACTATTGATATTGTGACGATCAATATCTGCTTTTTCCTTTGCAACTTTTTGTTTCTGAATCTTTCGAGCACAAGATTCAATATATACCAATTGGTTCATGGCGACATGACTTATGATAAATAAATATCTGCTCAGTTTGGCTACTTGAACTGTCGTAAGTATGCTGGCACTACTACTGTCAATTTCATGCTGCAACTCATCCCCTCCACTACAATCAAACACATAACTCAGAGATTTTTTTACCAGGTCAGCAGCTAATGTTTCTGGAATGGGATGAATTGTATATATGGCAGCTATTGCTTCATCAGCAGCAGCATACCAAATGTTTTCAGGCAGCCAAAATCCGCTGACTAAGCTTTCTAAAATACCAAATACTCGACTGCCATTAATTAACAGCAACTTTTTCTGGTCATCTTCGGACAATCTTTGAATAGCAATGCATGCGGTTCTAGCAAGCAACGGCTCCACTTTAGCCCAACGACCAAACCCGATATCAATAATGTCTTGTAAATGAGCGCTAAGAACCCCAGTGGATGATTTTGCTGCCATACAAAGGACAGATAAAGCACCAGAACTTTGCTCCGCAGTGGTTCCACTAACGTTAAAGCAAAAGAAATCCCATAACGCTGATGTCTGCAAAAACCGTTACTTTATAGGGGAACTGCTGCTTCAAGTAAAAGCAGAGACGATGCAGTATAGAACAGCCACGAAGTCATGAAAGTGGACAGATTGATCCACAGTATACCAAACAGCTCCATAAAGTCAAATCACCATCAGACTAGATTATGATAAGTTTTCTCTCGCTTCTCATTTCCACAATTAATTCAAGTTGGAAAAAGGGTCGACTCTAACAATAAAAAATAATTAATATAACCAAGTTGGTCTTTAAAAGAAACGGAGGTCATACCCATTAGCACAAATATATGATATTACACAATTTTACTCAAGATCTTCAGATATTGTAGTGAAAGCTCAAGAAAGACATTGAAAAAGACTATTATTCAGATTGTAAACCTGGGAATTGAAGTTCTAAACTGACCACGAAATCTTTTAAGAATTCCATCGATATATTTGGTCATACTTAGATAACCCTTGGTTGTGTTTAAGCAGATCATTTCAATGGAAGAATGAAAACCATATCTCATTTATAAGATACTTTATCCCTTTACATATTGTGGAAGTGGTTTTGAGAGGATAAAAAGGTCATTATCCTATGAATGTCTTGTGTCAAAATTTCTAAATCAAGTCATGCAACCAACATATTTTGTAAAGAACTCCAAATATAAGGGAACATACCATGCTAGTAGATATGTCACCTTTGGACACCAAGGCCGCAATAATAAACTCCAAAGCTGCTAAATCTCCTATATTTGAATCTATTGCAAGACTCGAGAGATTTTTAGCAGTCTCCACTGGGTTTTTTCGTATATAAATTGTAACAAAGGCATTCTCTACAGCCTCATAGATGGATTTATCCTGAGAAAACACCTGCAAAAGAGAGCACATATAAGGTGCCAGTTTGTTCTGGATCAGGAATAAGGTATTTAAAGAAGACAAAAAGAAAACTTGTCCTGAATTCCAAAGGAAATTTTTGGATTGTTTTGAACACAACCACAAATAAAAACCTACCAGTGGCAACATCTTACGGAGACAGGCTTCTGAACCATCAATCTGGAACTGTTTGCACCTCATCAGCAAGAGAATTGTGTTCTCAACATCAGTGGCAGAAGATGAAGCCATTAATTGAACAAGTGTTGGCATTGTGGCAGATACGCACTTAGAAAACCTCAAGCCTG